>CM050405.1:2577879-5100379 GCA_027580255.1 Therioaphis trifolii | reverse complement strand
TGCCCTGGAAATAATTTCATGAACGTCGAAATGTATTATGTATATTTAGATGTAGTAGTTAATCACAGGAGTTGCTTAGTATTCATTTCTATCGAGTCTATAGCTCAATAACAGTTTTTTACAAAGTAAGTTCCCATCAAACTTAGCAGATTAACTTAAATTGAGGCAGAATAGAGCATTTTCTTTGTAGTCAGTTTCCAATCCACGAAAAGTTTCATCAATTAGTTTCGTCCATAATTTCATTCCGAAATTGTATTTCATAAATCCAAATAAATTGAACATATAATACAATAACACGACAATAATACGCTACTAACTGATTACATTTCGCTTGAAATAATAACAGATTTACATAGTTTGTAGCTTATATGTTAAATTACCTATGCTATAGGTCAATCAGCAAAAATATTTTCATTCAAAATAATTTAAATATTTGCGCTGGTTTCTCGTCAAATTACAATCATTCATAATATGCTTTATTTATAAATTAAATGAATTTATGGTAATAAAATATTATTAATTTCATTCTCAAAAAACTGTAAAGTTTGTTTTGCACCGACGATAATATAAACGATGAGAAAAAAAAGGTCTAGATACATGGCTTATTGTATTTTTCTCCAAGGTACGCTATTGAAAACATAAAAACCACTGGTCAATCAATGGTGTGCTCAAATTAGGTACAGGTTTCGACAATGCAGACAGCGGTCGGCGAGACGAACATTTGTCTTCCGAAAAAATGTACGACCGCTTGAAGTATTTAGATCCCGTCATCATCGCGACGATTGGTATGGCGGTTGGTTTTGACTCGATCGTCAATCGATTCCGAAATTCTTACGCTCGCGACACGTCGAGGAAAGACGTGGGAAAATGAATAATGCATTTAAAACTCACGGAAGACAGGTGAGCGTGAAAGCGGTGCGTTTCGCGAAAATAATTGAGCAGTTGCATAATGCATAACCTATAACGCAAGAGTCTAATGACCGTATATTGAAAAATACTCACTGCTGCCGTAAGAAATCGCTTATTATTGCTCTCTGTTCAATATAATCAGATTATTCAATATTCGAGTGAATTTCCAAAAGCCTTTGACATCGGACGGGCGATGCGATGAAGCTATTTTGTCGACCGTTTATTTTATTATTTACTAAGCGACAACGTGTGAGTCATGCGAGGCGGTATTGAGTAATAGTTGAGATATTTTTCGTAAAGTACGTATGATGTTCCGGTGTGCTGTGCAAAAGCTATATACGGTTCCGAATTTCACCGTGTTCCCCGGCTAACTCACTTTGCCCTTTTATAATGTTATTTCAATGTATTTGACTACAAAGGCTTTACATAAACGTTAGCACTTAATCGTATATGAAAGAAAATCGTGCACGTGTAAAAGTCAAACGCGTGGCGGATTTTCCGACGAAATTTATTTTAATTATTCAGTTGCCCGCCGTAATCATAAAAGTTACGACCCGAGAAAATTTAAACGATCAACTATTATTTATCACAGTGTAATACACGATTAAACGTGAATGAGTCGAACAATTGAGAACGTATGTTGTCTTTGCGATTTTGTTTTTTGAAATTTACAATTTTTAAAACTCGAAAGTGTAAAATCATCTCTATTTCTTTCTCTGGCGAGTATTTTTCGTAATGTTATTGTGTTATGACTAAAGAAAACCTCAAAAATTGTAGTCAAATGTTAGTGTTCATAATATTATAGCTAGAAAAATGCATATTGTTATGGACAGTACATACATGACAATAGGTATAAATAATAAATTATGCATACATTTCGTGTATGTTTTTTTATACGTTTTTGTTTGTTTCGAATAAAACTAGCTAGAGTTTAGGGTTTAAGTTCTAAATCAATAATAAGTGAATTATTAATAAAAATAACCAGTGAAATCTAGGTGGTAGTTGAAAGTACTTCCTACCTCAGACACAAAAACTATACATTTATCTACGGGATTATCATTGTATTTTAGATGTTGAGCACACAGAAAAAAAAAGTATTGATTCTACGATAACTCGTGTGCGATTTTATTATTTATTTTCGGGAAAATAAAAACTAATCCAAATAAAACCGTAGGCACAACTTCTCTAACAACCTTTATGTGTATTTTTTATTTTTGTATGCACGTATAAATTTATTGGAGGAAAGAACTCATAAATATGTATGACCGTTATACAGGTAATTTTTGAAGAAATCGTGCGAGAAAACTTCTGACTGAAAACTGAAAAAAATCGCTAAGTCTGAAACCCCTATTTAGTTTTGTGGTGATCAGACGAGGGTCAAAAGTGTTCTGAAACTTTGGTGCGATAAAACGCTGTTATAATGTAGTGAAAACAATGTGTATTCGACGGTAAGGTTGACTACTTACGAGATTGTAAGTTTTTATATTGCTCACATCATTTACACGCTGTTTGATTTTATTTTATTTATACAAAATCAAAAAATTAAAAGCGTTTAAGGTCCCGAACAGTCGGAAAAAATGCGAGTTTTTCAACTTCACTGACATTGATATTATATTGATACTGATATCAATTCATACGCATTGAGTTGATATAGTGTTATACGGGTCATTTTTAGAAATACAGCGTGATAATACTGTGACGAAAATCGTCGAGTCTGAAACCGCTATTTAGTTTTGCAGTGACGAGACGAGAGTCAAAAGCGTTCGAAAACCTTGGTGCGATAAAACGTTGTTGAAATGTTGTGAGAACAAAGTGGTTTTAGCGGTAAGCAGTGGACTTAAGAGATTGTAAGTTTTTGAATTACTCACATTATCTACACGCTTTTTTGTTCGCAGTTTGCATTTTATGTGCATATATATATATATATATATATATATGCCACATGACGGCTTGACATTAAAAGTGTACATCGTTTTGAAACAAAGTCCATAGACGTCATTTGGAGAGATGCTGCGTGTACACTCACGTTTCTCCGTACAGGCATCCGGGCAGGGATGTCACCCTGCCATCGATATTACGTTCTCAAAACTTGGCGGGTACGCTGATTATTGTCGTTTTCACTCGTCGTTTGCATCATTAATCCCGCGATCGCGTAGCTTCTGGGACAAGAGACGTTTCACAGTTCGTGTACTCTGTCACACTAGCTGTGTATACATTTACGTCAGGGTGGACCACTTTGCCATACAAGCACAAGTCATACGCGCTAAAATTTAGAATTCGAACGAAAATTATTGTTTTTTATGTAAAACAGCGATTTATTTTTTCAATTTGGTTTCTTATAAAATTTCTAATTGTTTAACCGGAAAAAAAGCGACTTCAATACATTCACTACTTATTTTCCTATCTACGTATAAAAATTTCATAAAAAGTACTAAATTAATTTTTTTTTTCGACGTGTTGGAGTTACGGTTGAAAATGGCTTTTTTATGTGAAATGTCAGATTAATTTTTTTATGTTATTTCATAAAATTTGTGATTTTTACCTATATAATGTATACTCAAGCCCCTCTATGTGTAGCCTTAGCATTTTCATAACAATCGGATTTGATCACTTTTTTTGATCCGTCTTGCTCCAAATCGCATTATCCTGGCTACGCAAATTAGTATGACCAATTCGTCGTCGAGCTGTTATGTATTGGCCGTTATTAAAGTCGAATTAGTCGGGGAGATCACGAAACATACGGTGGTGATGTGCCAATTAACCCGTTTAAAAATACTCTTGGTAAACACATATTTACCAGCCCGTGTGAAAACAACAACACTTATGTTTTACTATTGGACCGTATTGATTACTGAAAAAAAAATCAAAAACAATCGTTGTATCCAGGGGCGGACTGGCCTGGCGGGACACCGGGACAAATCCCGGTGGCCCGTTACAATAATAGATTAAATGGCCTGATAATATTTTGGAAATTAAAAGTATAGTGTACGAAAAAACATAAAAATATATTAAACACAATGCATAAATAAGTATTACCTTATCATCTCGTGTGATTTTAAGTACCTATTATATTAATCGATAATATTATAATATTATTATGAAGTGAACGAGAGTATTCTCGATAAGTTATTATTAGCTCTATAAGCTATATTTCGTTTAAACAAAAGTGATAAATTTGTCGAATGGGTAAATAATCAACTAGAATTGCAAGATTTGGGTAATGAAATTTATCTTCAAGAACAATAAAAAACGATTATATAACAATATAAAACGATTAAGCAAAAAAAAACGAATGACTGATTAATTTTTAAACGATGACCCAATTAATGATGCGAAACAAAAATGTACTGTTGAAGTTCATAATCAGGTGATGGATAGAATAGTTGAAAGTATGAATTCGAGATTTGTGAACAATAGTCCATTATACATGGATTTATCGCTTCTATCCCCAATCAACTTCAATAGTTTTAAACATGGTTTACCGAAAACAGCCTTGAAAGCTCTCTCCAAAAATTTAATCCGATTTGCAATTAATGATAATTTGGAAGAATTCCATCGAAAATTAACAGAAGAATTAGTAAGTTTTGGCCATAGATGGGATAACATAAAAAAATCAGTAGAAGATGAATATGATTTTTAAATTTTCAATTCGGAAGATGAAAACCAAGAAACTGAAAAAACTGCCGGATTAAATATGACCTGTAAAATATGCAAAAATTGTGCTTGTTGCTGTTTAAACGTTTAAAGTTATTAGTCAAATACAATTTGTATAGTAATGCGTATACAAATTTATCTTTGGCTTATATTTATCTTTTAACTCTACTGGTAACACAAGTAACATGTGAGAGGTCATTTTCAACGCTAAAATGCATAAAAAATCGATTACGAAATACTCTAACTAATGAGAATTGGGAAGCGTTTATGTTGATGTCCACTAGATCATATCGGTCCGATCGCTTCGCTCGGGATCTACGACACGAGATAATCAATGAATCGTTTGCGTCTGTCGTGCCCACTTACTCGAGTCGTAAAATAATTATCGTACAACAGTATTATTGACGACGGGCTGCCGTGTTTACTCACGGCCGAAATACTAACGCCGATGTACGACGACGAACGCGCATAGCGTATGACGTGGGCGAGTGTCTATTAAAGCGCATATTAAAAATACTCAATCGCCGCGGCCTCGGCCTTGAGCCACACGTTTTGATTTGTTTTTTCGACAGCGTTCGCGTATCACGTCCGCAAGTGCGAACAAAACGAACGGCGAGCGGCGGCGCTTTTGTTTGTGAGCACAATAATAATAATAATAATAATAATAACGACGACAATAATATTATCGATACGCCTTACCGACCCAGCTACCAGCACGAACTACCGATACGTTTCACACGTGAGGTATTGTTTTTTTTTATTTATATTTTTTTTTTTCGTTTTTTTTTTTTTTTTTTATTCGCGAAACCGCGTCCGTCGATACGTATAACATAATATCATTAAGTACTACGGAGGTATTCGTGATCTCGTTCGCGAGTCGCAGCACATGGCGCACGCGTGACACGAACCATTTCACGTACATTATTCATCGGGCTAACTTATGAAACGCGTGTCAAGTTATCGGTGGGGGGGGAACCACGACGACGACGACGCCGAGAATATTATTGTGTTGAAATTACTAAAGCGTGCGTCCGAGTGCATATTATATTACAATACGCATTGCATAATAACAGATAATAATAACATACAAAGTAGGAACCTGCCTATTATAATCGCATCAGAGTTGTTGTTTTTTTTTTTTCAACTTGTTTACTACGTAAAACGCAGGTCGTTTGTATTAAACTTTTATACTCGTATATTACATTATTTACGTTACGTCCCAGAGGTGAATATTTGTCCAGTTCGCGGAAAGGGCGATTTTTCGTTACACTCCGTGATACGGTCGAGTGAGCTGCCCGGTGGTTCGTAGAATGGGCAGTAAGACGCCCATTTCAAGAATCGGACTTCGGAAACGTTGTTCAGCTAACGAACTGACCACTGGTAATCTCGGAAGTGTGATTCCATACTTTGCGTTATTTAATGAAACGCATTTTATCGATAATGAGTGACACGGGCGTCGTGTTGTTTGCGACATAAAATTACGTTTATCCATATAGGCCAGGGATGGCGAACCTACGGCACGCGTGCCAAAAGTTGGCGAAATTTCAATGGCACGTGGAAAAAATTTAATTTATCGAAATTTCAGTAAAAATAAAAATTGAAACCATACCATTTATGAAATCGTAGTTAAAATAAATAAGATTAAACAATTTTTTCAGATTTTAATAATAATCATATTCCTTAAGACATTTATGCTTTACTAATATCACAAATACAAATAAATCGTCTATATGGAAAAGTGGTGAAAAATGCAAACATCGAAATGTCGTAAGTCATGAAATTCGCTTACTTTTATTTTATTTTTTTCATTTTTTTTTTGAAAGTTCATAATGTGTAGTAAATTTTTTCAAGTCAAAGCGAAAAAAAATGTTGACCAATAAAACTACATGTATTACCAAAATTAGAAATTTAGATATTCTGTTATGAAATTGTTTACATGAAAAAAAAGAACAAAAGTTCATATTAAAATATAATAACATATTTACATTTTTAATACGATTATTCAATATTGACATCTGATTTGAGAATATCATATACGTATAATTTGTAAAATAACCTACACAAATTGACTTCATTAAACTTTCTTTTTGTGTGTGTGTGGGGGGGGGGGGGGCACGCGAACAGTTTTAGAAAACTTTGTTAGACAATTTTGACACTGGACTCGGAAAAGGTTCGCCACCCCTCGGGGCGCAATTCCACTGAAATAACTGGGGGTGCTGAAGCCCCTCTATTTTATAATGTTATTTTATGGTTATCGATACCTGCAGCCTTCTCAATAACCATTCAGTAATTACACCATTTAGAAATGGCTACCTATGCTTTGAAAAGAATATAATTATTTAATTACACATTTATTAATAAACGTCACATTACATTCTGAACTATTAAATCATTTATTTTTAAAATAAAATATAATTTCATAACATCATTCTTCTTTCACTTTTAGCAAAAATATTGATAACTTCATTTTTATCAATATGATTGGTTAAATCCTTTTCAAAATATAATACTGACAAATCTGTCAATATCTCTTGACCCATCGATACCCTAAGCTAAGTTTTGATTTTTCTTAGAGCTGAAAATGATCTTTCGCATGTAGCTGAACTTATTGGAAGTGTAAAAGCAACCTGGAATTTAAAAAAAATTAATATTTCATATTGTTAAAAAAATTATATTTATATAAAAAATATAAATTAAATAATAAATTTCATAAGAATTAATTATTACTTGTAATAATTTGTAAAGATTTGGATATATATGTTTTTAACAGCTGTTTTATTCAAATATTGAATATCGTATTTTTCATTAACCATTTACCATTTTTACGATTATTATTTAAACTATAATTTAATTATTATTAAATATAAATAAAACAATAACAACTCTTTTCCTTTACATAATTACGATTATAATGTAAATTAACACGGTTAAAATTTGGGCGTGCTAATTTTAAAACTGAGGGTGCTAAGCACACCCTAGCCCCCCCCCCAAATTGCGCATATGGCCACCCCTGATATAGGCCAAAAACTAGTACTGCACAGTCTTCACATATATTTTCAATACCGATCAAATATGTTGAAACGATATTTTTCAATAAATGATTAATTATTATAAACATGATGTTATTATAATTTTTATTCGTTATTTGCGTATTGTTTAAAGTGAATCGAATACGAAAAAAAAAATGCTTTTATACTATTATTATAAAACTGTATCCTGTGAACAAAATATTTGTGATGAAAAATAAATTTAAATATAAAAATATTATCAATCTACATCAGATACCTACCAATAACCATAGAAATCATTAATTTTCATAGTTTCTACTTGTTCAGCCGGCGTCACGTGCAAAATTATGTTGTTGAAATCCATGTTTAGCACATATGCATCAATTATTTCGGGGATGTCCGATTGCAGCCCGAATGTGGGTAACCTGATTGCGACCCAACACACATTGGTTCCTAAAACAACTTAAAAGTGTATACAAGTTTAATAAATAATAAGAACTGTAAATATAGTATACGATTTTATTTTTTACATTATAGTACAAAATATTAATTTGTAAATATGTGCTGGTCATGAAAGATACAATCAATAAACAGATAATTATAGTAAAATATTATTACAGTCAATTTATTATAGTATAATATATATTTACAGTTGAAATTATAAATTAGGTAATTTATTTATTTTGCAACTAATAAGTTCATTTTTTATGACAAATGATTTTTTAAAATTTAAAATTAGGTATTTCTTTATTTTTAAGTTTTTCGATTTGAGATTTTATAAAATTTCGTTTATTTATTTGTTTAGATTTCCTTTAGGAGTACTTATATTTAATGATGATATTTTAATTTGAGAGTCTATTTGACCCTGTTTCAAAATTTCTAAGTATTGGAATATATTTGGATGTGTATTGTGAAATAATTAATTAAACTTTGCATGGAAACTTTCAAATGTTTTTATTGAATCTTTTAATTATTGTTTTTTTTTTTGCACAACGCCATTTTTCAATATCATTTTCTGACTTTTTATGAAAGCGAAATCCATAGTTGAATATGACTAATATTAGTTTATTCTTTTCACTTGGCTTTTCGATAACTTCCAATTTAAAGCACTTAATACGCTGAATAACTAAATAACTTAATGAAATGAATCGAGTGATTTATTTCGTTTTGATAACCACTGAAAATAGTATTTCTTACCTGTTCTGTTCGGGCCGCAATGAGGGTACGAAAAATTAAAAAATGTCACTTAGGGCCGCCCGATCGGGCGATCCCCAACAAACAGACTATGCTCAGTTAATATTTTAATCAAAAAATAAAGATTTTCTCATACATCTCTAAAACGCAATGACATTTTTTAAATCTCTGTTCTAACGAAGAATAATCTAACGATCTCATATTCTCACGTACACTATACATCACTTTAGAAACGTCATCTCATGATAACTCTTTGAAATTTGTTTTTTCGAACGTCATAACAGTAGGTGCGAAACAATATTTATCAAATAATGTTTAGAGTTGAGACATAATTCTAAGAAAACCAAAAGCCAGTCCATGAAATTAACTTCATTTTCGTGACTCAATTCGTGAAATGGGCAAAGTTTTGTCCGTTTAATGAATCGAGCAACTCTCTAGGCCATTTCACGAAATTAGACAAAGTCACTTCTGGGACGTAACAAATACATCATATTTAATTTATGTAATGCCTAAGTTTTTACTCTTTTTTTTATTTTTTACATTTTTCTCTTCTCTACAAACGTAAAAGTATTGAAAAGAAATGCCTTCAAAGGGTTATAGACTGTGTATATCTATCACATGGTCTTCGATCAAACGACCCGTTACCGTATATCCATATAAATTTCCGTATAATACGCCGAACACACGGGTATTTTTATTTACTTTGTGTGAGTAATTCATGTGTGTATATTTAATGAATATATTATATATGTATGTATGTACACTTCACAACCGTGGCGATTCTCAACAACCCATGTGTATTCCACGTGATGACTGCCCGCCGCCACTGAAGCTTATTACAATAATATAATTGCCGCGGCGTCGTCGTCGAGCCAATGGGTGTTAGTCGATTTTCGAAAGCAGTTATTCGTATCTCGATCGAGTATACGACATGATATGTGTGTGTATGTGTGTTTGTGTGTGTGTGTGCGTGTGTGTGTGTGTGTGTGTGTGTGTGTGTGTTGAGTTGTTTGCGTGGAGAAAGGGAGATCAGGGACTTGTGCACTGCGTGTAAATAAGTAGAAACAGAAGCAATTTACATTCAAGTTCACATAACGTATTATAATATTATACGCGCACACGCGCTCACGAATAATAATATATGTGTGCGTGGACATGTATGTGAATATCAGGAAAAAGGATATAACAGATGTTATTGTATGTGACAATTAATAAATAAATCGACAGACGTATTGCCGCTATAATATGTACATGAATAGGATAGACTAATGATAATAATAATCATTATAAAAAACACACTCCCAACATTAGTTATACATATTGTACCACGTCAACATTGTTCCGAAAGCGTATCACTGAACCAAATCTGCTGCTGGTATCCATATATATATATATATATATATATATATATATATATACATATATCTACTATTTTTTTTTTATATAAATATCAAATATTATAACTGATTGTTATTTACGCGCGATAATTTTTGTGATTTTAACTTAAAAAATTTAAAACTCGAGTAATTTTAAAATGTAAAATGTTAAGTTTATGATTTTTATTTGGCTTTTGATTCGATTTTCACTCGTTCAAGTATTTTAAATCGCCAAGACAGTTTATTAGTTGAATGCTAATCTTATCGTTGCAATACTGATATAGTTAAAAAAAAAATAATAATAATCCAACAAAATAACAACAATTATTATCATTATCATCACGACCGTGTTCACTCTACGTCCTAACATTATTGTATTAGTTCTGAAACAAGCACGTAACTGCCGTATTGTTACACTCGTAGGGTCTACACTTGAAACTTTTGAAGTACAGGTATTCGGATTGAAATTCCGCGTCTCATACGTATCTACACGTGTCACTGACTACATATATTGAACGTAAATCCAAAACATGGAACCAAACGCAATCGATAATCTCCGGATGAATCATGCTTGTGTGTGCAAGTGCGAGTTCCGGCGTCAGCGAAACAGACCGATGATTTGGACGCAGGACGGTCAGAAAGGAAAGATTATAGACTATAGAGCGTCCCCCTACAAACTCACACATATAAACTCACACGCACACACACACACACACACACACACACACACACACATACAAGCGCGTATTTCACCATCTTCCATTTGACGTCATCGCAATGTATTAACATGACGAGTGCTGATACCGATTACTCGTTGTGTATTGTACAGCCGTGACGCGTGTACACGTATATCGTGCGGTCGTCGGTGTTGGATATATTACCTGAGCTAATCTAGTTTTGAACGGTGAAAGACGTATCAACCGATATCTATCGATTCGTACAACAACCCCTACATCATATTCAGGCGCCTTGCGCAACGATTACGGCGTGTATGCGTTCGCGGGCGCGCGTGCCACACATCTGGGAAGTCGAGGGTACAAAATTCTGGCGTATTACAGTATCACACGGGTAGTGCCTGTATAACAATATATTGTATAACATTAAATAATATCGATATTAATATCGCAGTATAAATCCGAACTGCATTACACACCGCCGGAAATATAATAGGGGCAGGATTCTTCTGGGTGATCATAGAGGTGCGAATTTAAGGGACGACGATAGTTCAAATTCAGATTCTGATTCGGAGAATGTCCCTCCTAATAACAGAAATAGAAATTATGGCAAACGAGTAGAAAGACCTTGGGTTTTTGGAATGTGTTGGCGTCATGATGGGATTCTTGAAAAACGTTTTTGTTGTTGTTGAACGTTGAGATAGAGCTCAATTCAATAATTGAAAAAGAAATACTTCCAGGAACAGCAATCGTGTCAGACGAATGGAAACCCTGTAAAGTTTAGAAAATAAAGGTTATAGTCACTTGACAGTAAACCATTCTGAAAATTTTGTCGACCTACTAACAGGAGTCAAAACTCAGACAATAGAATGCATTTGGTCACATATTAAAATGAAAATACTTTGAAAAATGGATGGCGCTACATCCGCACTATTACATCGTCATCTGATTGAAACATGGTGGAAATCAGTTAATGTTTAAGATACTTTTTTAAAATTTTTAAATGATACTAAAAATGTTAACCG
This sequence comes from Therioaphis trifolii, assembly GCA_027580255.1. Taxonomy (NCBI): domain Eukaryota; kingdom Metazoa; phylum Arthropoda; class Insecta; order Hemiptera; family Aphididae; genus Therioaphis; species Therioaphis trifolii. Next base: position 5,088,539 of record CM050405.1, on the reverse strand, counting down.
TAATTGAGATTTGTATTGTATTTGGCTAATTATTTTTTTCTTTTTTATATTTGACGAATATTTGTATGATAATATCATGACGTAGGTACTCGTAATAAAAAATATTACCCATGTGTTTTTATACTTTTAAAAAAATTATTTTTTTAATTTGTACGTAGATCAATCGTCCTAAATTCGCAGATCGCTCTACTGCAGTAGATCACCTGCTACACGAATGCCCATTATACGAGTAAAATACACATACTATAGAGAGTATAGGTACCCATGTAGAAATATATCATGTTATACTGACCTGTATAATTATAAACTACTTTATACACCGCCGCCACATATCACTCAGTATTATAATATTATATAGTCTGTATGCAATAATACCGTTATTACTATATTATATTATTATTATTATTATTATTATTATTATGAATGTGTGTACGTGTGCGTGTTTTATTCGCGTCGTCATCGACCAAAAAGACGAGACGGTATACAATCAGCAAAATCATATCATTATAAGCACATTAAGTTACATTCACACACAAACACACACACACACACACACACACACACACACACACGTATTATTCAAGTATAGTAATAACAATAATACTCGTGTGCACGCGACACACATGTGGCGTTGATATTACACGCCGCCAGGCCGAGAAACGGTACGGCGGACCTGCAGATTTCCCATGGTGCCATCACATCTCCGAGCGCGGGTGGTTATCATCGGACCGCCACCTCCGTCGTCGCGTATAACGGTGTGGTCGCCGCCGCCTACAACAGCAAATCGGTAGCGATAGCGGTGATAAGTAATACACGTAGTGTTACTGCCTGAATAAATTATCTTCTCGGCAATAATTATATACGTGCGACGTGTGTGTGTGTATGTGTGTGTGTGTGTGTGTGTTGTGTATATCGACTCGTGTACACGCGCACGTGCTTCCACACATGCGCTCACACTACTCGTGATCGCGACAACTCCATTAAAACAAAACACGCACTCGACGGCGGCGACCAACAGAACCACGATTCCCGTGACCCTCCGTTCGACGACGACGACACATCTCGCGTACACACATACGTACGTTCCCGTGTTCCGGTGGACCGGGTGATTGCTCCCGTTTCTTTCCTCACCTCTTCCCCTAGCAAAACGACGAAGGGCCGAAGGGCGGGTGTGGGTTTTATTACTCACCGACGGACGGGCGAATCGAGGATGACAAGTTGGTTATTTGCAAATAATACGTACGTATTTTGCATAATGCGTCCAAAGCCTAATATCGTAACTCACAGAATACGATCTACAAAGTCACCGTATCGTAAATAAATCATCAAAATCATTCCTGATGTTTTCATGATGAGAACACATTTTCCATGTATCGATTCCAATAAAAACTCTCTCAAAAATAAGTGTTATGATTTTTGTTTTTTTATTAGTGCGGATAAATAGCGAACAATATATTGTTTCAATACTATTAAATTTGTTCGAGAAATGAAAGTCTTTAAGTTTCAACTAATCAAACGAAATAAATTATACATAGGTTCAAAAAAACAACCATAAGATCCTTGACTGGCTTCACTCGGAATCTAAAAAAAAAATTGTACATCACATTCGACACAAATGACGACTTCGGTTTTACTTATAATATTCAGTCGTTATGTAATATGTATTTCAAACTAATACTGAGCCTGCAGTAGAACAATGGAGATTCATAGACCAGATACGAGGTATCTACTATGCATTATTATTAATTATTAGATACTGATCAGATGATATCGATACTCATACCAATTGCATCGAACGATCGTCACACAGATTAGGCAAAAACAGACTATTATTTATTTTTGTTGTCTTTAAAGCTCAAAACAGATAATAACCTGACAAGCAGTATCGCATATTTTACTGTAATATATTTTATTACTTTATACGTACCTACTTATATTCGTTTTTCATTAATCTCATCAACATTTTTGTCGTATGTATACTCTTTGTACAAAGGATTTTGTATTTTCACTTTGCCTATGATTATTATACACTATGTAAATTAATTGAAAAGGCTATTAGAACGTTTCTGAACTACTGGCAGTGTTGCTGAAATTTAAAAAAAACCGGGAGATCCAAAAGTGGATCAAATGAGTGATAAAATGTTGTATAAAATTAAGTTATGTATAGCAGTCAATGGGGGGGGGCACTTTGAACATTTATAAAAATAAACAACAATATTACAACAAATATTAATGAGTTGTGTGTACTTCATTACCTAATATCATATTATTAGTTATCTATTTAAAAGATTAAAAATCATACAATTTTACAATTTGCTGTTTTTTGAAAATATAAAATGCTCTCATTCATTCAAAATTCAACCGGTCCCAAAGTTTTTTTTTTCTCTGGTTAAATTATAAGCAATTCTAAAAAGTGGCTCTTTTCGAAATTCTTCAAAATTTTTTTTTGAAAAATCAAAAAATAATACGTCACACAATATGTTAAAAAAACGGAACTTCAATATCTGCATTATATTAGGAGTAATAACTACTGACTTTCCAATTAATTTACATACTGTATAGTAATGATGTTATAACAAACTATCTCTATATATTTATATATACTTATACAAGATATCATTGTACAAAAGTATGCCCATTTACAATATCTTCTATATTAAAAAGTATCTCCTGTGTTAATAAATGTGATCAAATTCAGCTTTTCAGACGAATCAAAAGGCTTAAAAGTAACAACTTTTTAAATTTTTTTTTTTCATACTTCTACATAAATAGTTTAGTAAACAATAAAAACATAATTTATAGGTATTTAATCTGTTCATATAAAATGATAAGATAGCCTAAGATTTTATTAAGATTATTTTTCTAGATATTTTGAATGTTCAACTTTTTATTTTTGTCAACTGAAATTAATGTAAACATGAATTATTTAGTGTCGTCAGTGACACTCTTATGGGAATTAAAACAACAAAATAAACAGGATTCGATCGTCACCATCGATGCTTTAAAAGACATGCGCAAATGCTCGTGGAACACTCAGTATGTATGACATATATTTTCAATGATTTGAATAAGTCGTTCGACGTGTTTCACTAATAAAACATTACAGCATATATCAAATAGTCTAGGTACTGAAAATGGACATTTTCATTTCCCGGTGGCCACTGAAACTCCAGGCAAATTACCGCGTGAATTACAAATGTTCTATCGGTAATACGTACAATACTAATACATGAAACATGTCTTTTTGCGGAATTTAACGGTACCGTGATGTCATTAACAATATCGTTTTACATCGGAAATTCATTTCCATAGGTACGCTACTCAGTATTCTTTCCATTCCCTTTTCGTTTTCCGCGTACGCGTAAATGTATCGCGTTAATTGCACGACCTGTAATTTGCATTACTCGACGCACGCTGCTGACGTTGACCCGTTTTTTAGTATCGTTACTTCGAATAATTCTCCTCGATGACTCTACCACTATTCTCGCGTATTACGTCCGGATAAATCCGATAATTATAACTTAATTTCGACCTGTTGATTCTAAACTGAAATTATATTTTATGATATATATATATATATATATATATATATATATATATGCTAGGTTATATGCTATATATATGCTGTTCACTTCAAAACGTCATTATGGTTTTCATATTTTTTTTTTTTTTTTTGAATGCTCATAGTTTCAACATCTAGGTGCCCGAAATCGTACGGTAAAAATGTTAATAGACTTCAATTGCATGATTTGTACATTATGCATTCTAAACATATAATAATAATAATAATAATTAATAGTAATAGTACATTATTTTCTCGTCTACAAAGACGAATTATAGGGGGGGAGGTTCATGTTGAACGAAATGTACAATATTGCCTGTGAAAAATTGTTTTACACTGATCCAACGTCCAAGATCCCTGTTAAAAGAATTGAAAATACAAGTAATCTTTAACGGTCCTGTCCCCTATACAGTGGGTATAACTCACCTTCCACACGAGATTCCTTCTATGCATTGAAGGCCGTTCGTGAATTTCTCATGAGAAATCTTTTTATGACCGCAAGCGAAGACTAAAAAAATACTTCATCTTTGATCTTTAGGGGGAAGATTTTATAAAAAAAAAAAAAAAATACTTATTTAATGTAAAACAACTTCCAACGCATGATAGGTGCACGGTTTTCAATTTTTTTTTTCCTATGATTTTATCGGGTATCATTACTTATTACTCTGTCTCATATTTTAATACATATTTTTTAAAATCAATACCCAAAAAAAGAATCTTACCATATCGCAATCATTAAAAATGATCATATTTTATGGAACGCCGGGTTCGAATATCACACCAATTTTCGTAGAGGTATTTGAGTAAATTCGAGTGTTTCTAAAAATAATTTACTGAAACAATCGTGAACTAATTAAAAAAAAAAACTCTTGAATTCAATTTAAAATTCTAAGTGTGGTAATTTTTTCAACAAATATTCTGACAGTTAATTTCAACGACGTAGCCGTTATTTAAAAAATATTTAAATAACTCCCTTGTCGTGGCGTAGAAATTAAATCGTTATTTTTAACGATTACTTACCCGTATTCGCGCATGTAGAGAACTGACATTATACAAACGAATGATTCATTTGTCACTTTACATAATTTTTTTTTTGTCAATTTTAAGTTTTGTAATGAAATAATGCTTTAAAACTGAAATTATACTTTTATTTGTTATTTATGTCTTGAGTTTTCATAAAGAGAAACCACTATGTATTATACAAATATAGGAAAAAGAATACTATTTTTGAAATTTCGATTTATTTATTTTTATTGTTGGACTTTTGGTTTAAGAGATTATGTTTGCATTTTAAATTTAGAGCAGCAGATTAAAGGCAGTTTATTTTTGTAGATTACCCCTAACTGCTTCTTCCATTTACACAAAGTTTAACTTCAAATGCTCAAATGTTCATAGCTATTGAGTCGTTTGCCCAAATAATAAAATGTGTAAGTATCTAAAATTTTAAATGAAAATACTGTTTACATAATATTACGCAATAAATAGTAGACGCCATTAGAGAAAATTGTGAGCAATAAATAAAAAAAAAAAAAATTAAAAAACGATTAAAATAAAAAGAATGCGAAAGATTTAATTTTTGTCAAAATGTATTATCTTAACTCGAGAAATAAAAAAAAAAATCTGAAATCGAATAAATAATAATATGCGTGTAGGACGATAAAGGATCTTCCGATGCATAAATCATTCTAGACAATGTTCCTCTCCGGTACACGTCATATACACATACAGAGCTAATCAAATCTATTTGACAAATGCAATAACTTTTTTTCCATTCGTAATTTTTAATTTTTTTTAAAATTATTATAATAGTACTGTACTGCAACGAAATCATATTGAAATGTATTTTTTGAGTTTGGAGCCCAATTTTTAAAATTAAAAATTTTAATCAATCTTTTAAAAAACCATTTTATTAACCGGATTTTTAGATAAATTCTGGTATTAAAATACTTTTTCAAAGTTTAGTCATTAATTTATCATGATTTTTTAAACTTTTTGAAATGCAAATTTAATAATTAAAATGATTGTACATTTTATCAAAATTCAGTCAGTGATTTCAATTAATCTTTCTTTGATAGATAATGATAATTATTAGTTTTAATCAACTATGATAGGATAATAGCTACAAACAACAACAAAAATCTTGGAATAAATTAAATTCCAAACAGCCATTTAATTAATTTTAGCATGCAATAAAATGCGATAAAAGTATGTGAAATACAACATTATTGTTGACTTTTTCACAAACTTAAAAAAATCATAGAACATTAACGAATTAACTTTTATTAGACATTTAAGCACCAACGTTTTTCTAAAAATCCGTTTTACCGAATAGCTTTAAAAACTTTAAAAATGTAACTTTAAATTTTTTTACCAAATAGTGTGATAAAATTAAAAATTTTTAAAAATAAAAAAAATCTTCAAATACGATTTTGTTGTTGTATTCAAGTATTTATTTAAAACAAAAGAATCGGAAGAAAAACATTTATCGTCGCGTTTTTCAAACAGATGTGACTCACCCTGTATACACTAGGTACACAAATACGTCCGCCCCAGTTTCACCGAACACCGTGGCCACAATAAACACGGTCGCCGTGGTTTTCATTATACGTATTATAATGTCATCGCGTCCTACGTGAATCCGATAGAAATCAAACGTCCTTGGAAAGCGGCTGCGACGACGGCCCCGCACCCCCGCTGCAATTCACACCGCTCATTAGCCGCCGTCAGTACGACGAACGTCACACTACAGTCCACCCTCTTCTGAAAATTGAAAATGTTTTAATCCACTAATTGAGTTTGCGGAAAATATCCGACGTTTTATTTTCTCTCGGGAATTGGCCTTGTGTTCCATTTGCCGTGAATTGTTTTATGACTCAATTATGAGTCTTGTAATGAAAGCTTATAAGAATAATATTGTAGTTGAAATTTAGCATAGTAAACATTTGTGATTTACTTTAAGAGTTGGTTTTTGGGTGGAAAGCACGTTCGTCGGTGGCTTATTTACGTGAGAGATGATAATATTATTGTGATTCGACCCTTCTCAGTTCTTTGAATCTTAAATGAAGAATTTTTTTTTTTCGTCACTGCAATGAAGAAATTATTGAATACTTCGTCGATAAATCGACGTACCATTAAGTTATAACTAAAGACCGGATTTAATTGACATTGCAACTTTTTTTGTAATTAAGATAAATCAAATCTGATCAAATATGTATACGATTTGTATTAATTACTGTCTTTTTGTTTAATTTTATTTTGCAATTTATTGCAATTTTTAATGTTTTTGCAATTTTTTGCAATTTTGTATACTTCACGTAATCAAATGTACAAATCAATATTTCTTAGAAGTATAAAGGTGTATTATCTATGTCGTTTATCGCTCGTCTGGAATTTTCTATATCAAATTATTGCACGAAAGCGATAAGCGTCTATATAAATATATATATGTTGGTAATTTTATAGTTCAACGATTAGTGTGCGTTTACCTATTGATACCTTAGTACCTATTTCTTTGATCAGCTTGACCGCACAAACCGACCGTGAACGTATTCGTCAAAATGCCTAAAATAAAATCAAATTTAAAAAGTCAAATGTGGTTTAGCATTCATAAAATTACACTTGTCTGGGTTATCCATGAATTTAAAAAATTTGGAAGAATCTAATAGTGAACTACTGAAAAGTATGGATATTTTTAGAAAAATTGAAGATATTTTAATAAATATTCCTGGTCCAAATGGGAAAAAAATTAAGGAAAAAATTATGTATGTACTTACATAATTGAAAAAAATGAAGGGTATAAAACTCTAAAGTGTTAGTATGAAGTCATGTCAGGTAAAGCAAATGTTAATTTAGATATAGCGCCTACTTTATTAAATTGTTTTAAATATGCACCAATAACGAGTGTTGACGTAGAACGTAGTTTCTCGTTGTACAAACATATTTTAACTAATAGAAGATTTAATTTTAATGAAAATAATTTAGAAATGTATTTAATCATCAATTTTAATTCAAAAATTTAATATTAATATTTATAAATATATAAATACAACTTGCATTTTTATAGTGCAATTTATTTTGCAATTTTTATGTGATTTTTGGTGCAATTATACAATTTTATTATGCAATTTTTGAGTGTTTTTAATGCAATTAAATCCGGTCTTTAGTTATAACGTACCTATCAATAGATTTGTTTGACGTTATTACTGCGGGACCAGAGAAGTGTCGTATATGAAGATAAATAATTATTATTTCTCACTACCTACTTGAAATATACATCATGAACGTGGGGGGTCGTTTAGTCAAACTGCTCTCAATCATTTTTTTTTATAATAAATAATGTAATAGTCACTGATCGACGTCGCTATGTGTGTCGATGAGGCAGAGGCACCTGTTATTCCGGAGCACCGTGTATCACAATTTATCATTATCATTATTCTAGTATTTTTGTACACATATTTCTATGATTGTGTGACCTATGGTCATTTTTTGTATAACATGTGTATGTGTGCGTGCAATTATAGTAAACAAAATGCGTCCTAAACCTGGCGAGACTAAAGTATTTTCACGAAAATCGAATAGTTATCCTAAATAATTTCCTACGACGAGGCGTCAAATAAGGGATTCACGTAATCTCGCTGATTCCTATGGAGATAATATAGATAAATAATAAAACGTTTACTTAGCGAAAACTAAGTCTATTATTAAAAAGGGTTAGACTCGTCTTATAACACCAAATAATCAATCGAGTCGTGTTGTACTGATAAATATTTCATTAATCGTGTTAACATATTATATTGAACGCTTTTGAATAATCAATCGTGTGATGATAATATTGCAATGCCGTCGGACTCGTAATTGATTTGTTATAAGTACGATAAAATTTCAACGGATACACATTTTACTGAGAGCGACTATAGGAGTTTTGGTAATCTACACCTGACTTACGAGTCGTATACGAATTCAAAGTATCGAAGTTTATAATTACTCTATTATCAGAGTATTAAAATTCGTACATTTTTAACGTTACGTGGTAGAGTTATAACTTATAATACAATTCATTTTGTTTATCGTGTGATTTGATTAAGGTAAACATATTTTTACTTCGTGATTGAAATCATATCTTATGTATTCAATGTTTCTTTTGTTAAAATCGTGTTGTATGAATAACGCCGTTTCAGAGATAAAATTTTAAATCTTTCAGAAAAAAAAAACATTCAATAATATCTAACAACCAACTACTATAAAAGGTGTGCCACAAATATGTGACTTTCTCCTGACGTGCAAATTTGCATTCTAACTGTCGTGTATACATTACACTGTTGCAACGTGCAACGGTGAAAATTTAGAAATAAAATTATAATTTACCATAACTTGGCAAATAAAAAAAATATACACACAAATACACTAATCTCGATAATTCGATGTCTCGTGTTTCATATCTGTAGTTATTGGCACAAATAAACACGTCGTACAGTACTAGAAGCTCTGTCGTTATTGTAATTTTTCTCCGAGACCGTTTTTCCACTCGGATTTCAACGCACGAAAAGTCACGGTGAAAATTCGGAAGTCGTTACGCCGACTTGCTACGACGACATAGGTATACATCACTGAGCGTGAGTCATCCGCCGCCGCCGCCGCCGCGTCTAAAGTAAAATATTCGCCACTCGCTCGTAATCGAAAACTAGACCACGCGCCGTCGCGTCGAAAATCCGCCAAGGCGCGGTCCAGTAATTTTCGGAAACACTACATATGGTCATCGTTCGATTTATTGTTACAATCGTCGACGGTCAACACGATATCGAAGCCGTTTAAACACCAAAGGAGAGGAGAATCGAAAGGAGCGATTTTCGTCCGCGAAAATCGGCGTCGAAAACGAGTTGCGCGACATATCACATACATATTATAGTACGACGCGTTCATAGAAGTGTGCGTATCGAACGACGTTATGCAAATGCAAGTGAAACGATAATTATGCAGTGTCAGGTGTCATGTATTTGTGTGTGTGTGTGTGTGTGTGTGTGTGTGTGTGTGTGTGTGTGTGTGTGTGTGTCGGGGTGCCAATTAACGGATGTGTACAACGCTTTTACACGCACATGGTGGTGCGCCGCGAAGGGTATGCAAACCAAACGGCTACAAACCGTCGGACACTGATGAACTTAGTACGAAAAGTGATTGGCGCACGATAGTCGCTGAAAATTCGTGGTGGAATTCGGACGTTAACGTCCGAACGGTAAATTTGTTTTTTAGATTTTCGTTCACTCCGTCCCCGCTGTTTATTCGATCTTAGTTTCCATCGTCTCACACCGTAATATTGAAACGGTGCGCCGGCGACATCGTGAAGAATTAATGACGTAATTACTAAACATCCCGACGACGACTCGTTTGCTCTTATTTTTCACGCGTGATTTCGTCGTACCTAATATTTTTACAACTCGCGTTGGTAACGCTCGTGGACGATAACGACCCGACCAGCCGCAATGCGATAGTTTTGACTGTGATAACATCTCAAAATAATGCGAAAAAAACAAAGGGGAAGGTTTTTTTTGCTAGGTTTATTTATTTATTTATTTAATTTAGATTTCATGAAAAATGTATACGTCATAAACTGTTATAATATATTACGACTTTGAAACGAAAATAACCTTTGAAAACGCAGTTTCTCGGGCTTCCGTTGGCTTACACGGTAAAATACGCCAATGCTAATTTTTCTCGGAATATTTATGAAGAATTCAAATGCTATGAAACATAAAACGTTAAAAAAACATCAACATCAATCGAGTGTTAACAGCGTTTCCATCATTGATTTTAATCAAATCGTAAAATGCGCATAAAACATCTAAAACATAACTAACCGTACAAATATGTTGAACGCTAACTATTCGATTGTATTAATTACGAGAAGGGTGGGCGAGGACGGGTAAATCAAGAGTTCGAATAAATCGCGTCAGATATGTCATTAGTTCAAAAAAATAATGAACGATTCGTTTTGATACGGCTTACGTGCAACGAACTAGCTGTCTTGAAAAACATATACTACACTAAATTCTATATCATTCCGAGATGGATCACCAATATCAACATGTTTTTCAGGAACGTAATTTAACAGATTTGCGTCCAAGCATATTAACTACGGTATGATTTATTTTTTTTACATTAATAAAATAGAAGGTATTGATAAGAGTCATACGAAATAAAGATGTAATATAGGTGTATTGAAGAATTAAAATCGGTAAATCTCATACATCAGCGTTTCTCGAATAATGAATAGAACAGGCAAGTGGCAAAAAAATGTTGTGTGCCGTTTTCACCATTCGTTTTACGAGCGAGAAAATGAGGTGTTCAAAACGTATGAAAAGTTTAGTTGTTTTCACGTACAATAATCTTTATAATCAATGGCGGATCCAGAACATATTCAAAGGGGGTGATTAAATTGCACCCTATACTAAATTTAGCCCTAATCAATAAGGAAGTACATTAGTACCTACACTTATACATAGCCAAAGGGGTATTTACTCCATAACCCTTAAATCTGCCACTTTTTGTATTTGAACTGTATTTTATTATAAATATAGTACTCACCTAATACTTTTAATCATGGTAAATAATATTTTTTTAACTTTTTATTATATTTATCTTGTTGTAATCATTATTGTATACGTATGTACCTAAACTTTTTTTCGTATTTTATAATTCAATTTTTGTTTTACTTGAAAAATTTTGTACTTGCAATTTACTTATCAGTAAAACAAGATTTTTTTTTGAACGCTCGCAAATTTTGTAATCAATCAAGAGAACTTTTTAATTTATTTTATTCGAGCACATGATACGCTTCAACTAATCACAATTATTTGCAAAACAATAATTACAATTATTTATTTGAAAGAATGTTTATGAGTAAACTGTTTGCTAAACACGTTCAGTATGTTATGTAACTGGAGAGTAATTAGGTTTAATAATTAATCCAAATGAAAACGTATTGTGCGTGTAATAATATTCAGCTGCTATTATAAGTCGATCGTAATTACTTTGCGAGTATTCAAATTAATTAACTTTTACAGAAATCCGATAAATATTATTGAAATATTTACGACGTTTTAATGCGTAGATTTTTAGTATATTATCAAGGTATGTTACAAAAGCCATATCTGAACAGCAACGCGTATATTAACGTATTGGTGTTAAGTGGCTTTTTATAATAGTCTTTGTATAATTGGCGATCACGTTTTCAGGTTTAATCGACCCTAAGCCTGATTCGAACGATTTTCTGGATAAATAGTCATATCTACCTCTTTTTATGAGACACTCCATTTTTTTTTTCTATATTACTTATTTATAATAATGTTTTTTTTTTTTTAATATTATTAGAGAAGTGTAGTAATTGAATGTTACGTTTTTCTCTTCTTAACTATTTAAAATTTAAAAAATAATAATAATAATAAAACAATAATTGTTTTATTATAAAAATTTGATTTTTGGTTTTTATTCTATGATTAACAATAATTCGAAAAATTGGTGAAATAAAGCATAAAATGTACACTTTTAAATCATTTTAGTTTTCTAACTTTGAACGAGATATCTAAAATCACAGTTTTTTATTATGCATTTTCTCATCGCAGTCTTTGGGGTTAATTTGTTAATCAGACTCTGGATCGACCGTTAAATCCGTAGATTAAAAAATTGTTTCACAATGTCGATATGAATTATGTGTTGTTCAGTAGAAAAACTCAATGTTGACAAGTTTAATGACGATTCCCAGGTCGAATAAGTACGAATGGGTGGAACATACTTGTACTTGAAGTTTTCGGTACTCGACATCCCTGACATATTTAGTTATATAATTAAAGAGCTGTCCGTACATCCGGTCAGAGCCACAATAATCGATATACCATCGTAAAATAACGATGTAATAGTATTATAGTCGCTGATCTGAAATCGAGGACAAGGTTCGTGCTGATCCGTGTTAAATGGAATTATTATGTACTCGTGGTACCTATAATATGTTTTCTACTTGCCAATATTTAAGCAGTGTGCCGTCGATCAAGGTAGAAATGCAAAATTTGATTCAACCAATTCTTCACTAAATGCGCTTACCCGTATTTTACATATTTCATAATGAATATATGTATATATATATATATATAATCTTATGTACTTCGATATGTTTATACATATTTGTATACTTAATTCGCTATTTTCTGCAATATTTTCAAATTATAATAACATGTTTTAATATTTCATGAGTTTTCAGTGTCTCTTAGTGTTGTATATAAAAAAAAATATAAATTATTGCATAATAGAATCTATGATCAACACGAATTCGAGTTTTATCTACTCGACAACATTTTTAATCAATAGTTGGTACTCGAACTATAACGATACTTTACTTTTATTCTACCATCAACTATAATCGGCTACTCTACGTTTATACGGCCTTTTAAGTGCATTTTTGTAATCACATTGAATCTCATCACTGCAGGTCAATAATAATTATACATGTTTGCATTATCTTCGTTATTATTTTTGTATTACATGTATATTTTATAAATGTAATTTTTCAGTACACACACATCTTAACACTACATATTACCGTGAGGGAATATTTTATAAAACAGATATTACATACCCGTTCGAAAATAATCGTCGAACGCGCCTCATGATATCATTTAAGTCTGTAGCTAAACTAGGGGTGTCATTCGAGGGCGTTAAGGTACAATTTTGACTTTTTATTTTTGTATACACCTGTTTCGTTCGCGTCATATGATATAATTGCATTGATATTTTAAAATGTTTGATTAATAATCAAAGTGATTTTCCTGAATTGTGGGACACATTTTTAAATTAAATATTTCTCCGATACAAATACAAGACCAAGACGCACGCAATTGTAAAAAAACATCACCGTACAGCGTGAACTGCGAAAATTATTTTAAAACGACCGATCGTGATCGAAATCGGCGTGCAATGAAAATATTTTTCGAAATACTGAAATGACGTTACTGAGTTGAACCGGCGATAATCTCGATAAAGACCTATGATTCGTCGTAGAGAGCTCAAAGGAAAATATTGTTATGTAGGTACGATCAATTGTTCAAGACACAACATTATTGTACGGATACGTGTATAAATAATTCGACGAACGGATTTGGGCATCGGGTTATAGGGGGATCGGTCGGTCGTCACGGCACGAATTTAGGCCGACGTAGTATGACTCGAGTTGTACGACTGTACACGTCAAATTTATATTTTTCGGTAAAACTGTGCTCGCGTTTTGTTCCTAAACGTAAAAACTCGAGTGATTTTTTTTCCGGAGATTTTTATTTCGATTCGCGTGCGGCGTCGCTCGGGCAGGCTGTTGACGACAGTTACTGTTTCGGGAACTTTTCCAAAACTGCTCCTAGATCCCGATCGATGGGTATGTTAAGCCGCAAATAACGTCAGTGTGGTCTTTGTGATTTCGCGATCGATGCGCGTGATGTACACGATGAACAGCGAAGGGCGTTTTCATACTGGCCGAGCGATCATCCGTTCGCATTACGGCCATACCCGACGATGTCCGTTCAAATAAAATTTAAACGCCGAGTGAAATAGTCACGCCGATCCGTAGAATAAACATAGGCACGTCGCTGATGATGACCGCATGTGCGATGATTAATATTCATATCGAATAATTCTTCTCGTTACGACCCTTCGTGCTGACGAGTGGCGACTGCAAAAATGTAAAACGCCCGCGCGAAATCATTTCTGCCGAACTATCCGTGCGTGAATCGCACGAAAAACGAACTAATCAACTCATCAAAAGTAATCAATCCATTGTTGTGTTTTGGGTTTAGACAACAGTTGATTTGGATTGTTGACAAGACGCGGCCGGTACGATATCATAAAATAAACCATTAAATCACTGTCGACCATGTTTATCGAGTGCACACAGTGAATACTTTGAATTGATACAAATATAAAATAAAGGCACATTCAAACGTTTTTAGTCGGAAAAGAGGAAAAATATTTACTGCTATACTTTTCAATTTATAATACTCCACTGTTCAAAAGTATTTCAACACTTTCGTGGTATCTGTTAGTTTTATTTAAAAATTGTATAAATGACGTGGAAAAGCAATTTGAAAAATAAGATGTCTCTAAGTAATCTCTACAGAGTTTATCGTGCAGTTTTTACCAATATTTTAATTTTTAAGTGCAGTGAAATATATACATCAATATATATATATATATAATGTAAAATATTGACTTGAGCGTAAAATATCGTACTGAGGGTATTATACAAAGTGTAAAATTATACGTTGCATGAATTTAATTACATCTATTAAAAAATTGAATGTAATAACATTTTTATAATAGATTAATTGACAAATGATGTTCAAGTATCTATATATATATATATATATATATATATATATATATATATATATATATATATATATATATATTTGTGTATTTATTTATTAACATAAACAACTCTTGTCAATGTTATTAATCTGTCATACAAATTTTGTAAGATTAAATTTTTTAATACATTTAATAAAATTTATACAACGTATAATTATACACTCAGTATAGCATAATATTAAATGTAAGATAAAGTCAATAATTTACAATTATAATTCATATGATAATATATAAATAAATGTGTGTTTTGTTTACGTCAAAAATTACCATTTTTAAATACATTTGTGAAAACAAAATAATTCATTGGAATTACTTAGTACAATCTTGAAATAAATATTATCATTTTAATGACAGATAATGATTAAACATTTTTAACATGGGTAAAAAATTAAAAGTTTCTTGAATGACTGATGAGCTGAGTTAAACGTTAAAATGCATTTACATATTCATTTTAACCTTGATCTTCGTCAATTAAATCCATTACGAGACTTCATAAAAACACACAATTCTGATATTTAAACGATTGATGTATCTTCAACATTTCCTATGGTATCTATTTAAATGTTTAGTTCATCTACGTCGACGTTTCTCAGCAAGAGTTATACATACCCCTTTACTTTCTACCCGGAGACCGATTAAAGGGTGCTAAACTTGTTTAGGGGATAGGAAGTCGACGAGTATATTTTTACGTAAGAGCTCTACGTGATCATTTTTTTCAATGTTTAAGTGAAATGTTTACCTACTGATCTATCATTTATATTCTATATAATAATTTTTTTCTATACAAAATAATTTTCAGTACATCATTAAGTAAATTTTCAATATTTCATTGATAATTGTGATTTTCGTAAAATTTTAAAATTCAACAATTGCTCCTTTTTTTGTACCCTCCCTCGAGATTTCTGGAAAGATTTCTTTAAAGAGAGCGTTAAAATGTTAACATGTGTTGCTTTTTTAATAGACTGCATCATTAAAAGGGCCGAAAACCACTGAGCTAAATCGTCCTCTAATTTGAACGTATCTGCAGCTTTTAATTTGATGAATATACTCGTAACAGGGTTCCAAGTAACGACAATACTCTTCGGCATGCCAATATTATAATATCACGACACTATCGGCTACACACATTGAGCAAAATATTTGGTTGCATTTCTCGCACAATTTCTCGGTATCCGTGTACGATGTATAGTACTCAACGAAAACCCCCGAAACCACGAAAACCAACAAATTTCTGATTAAATTAATTTTCGATATTATTATTAATTAAGCCACCGTTATACCGTTCCGTCTCAAATCTCAACACAAATCGTCCACAAGACGCGCTTAACGCGGTTGGGATTTTCTTTTTTTGTTGCGCATGTTCAATGGACATCTATTTTTTTTTCCATACCTACGACCAGCCTTGCTTCGATGTTTACAGTATTAATACCGTATTGTTATAATTTACATTTTAACATTTATTACTACAAATATCGTTTACACGTATGGCCCGCAATATTGTATGTACACGGATTGTAAACCGCCTTTCGAACTATATACAATACATTTAATACAAGATTCATAATACATATAATATAATATACATATATGTATATATAAAAATCCGATAAAATTATCGCTCGACGAAGCGTTTCCCGTTTAAGTGTCGTTTATGACCGTAGAAACGGTTGAATGAACAAGACCGAGCAACGTTTGCCGTGCGGAAAGTCGGAACACGAACGCATGTTATAATATAAATCCACTATAGTATAACGGATAAAACGCGTAAAGTGTATAATAATGATTGATATTGTCAATCGTACTCTCGACCGAGTCGTAGCGAATAGTCGGAAAACGTTATTTGCAACCTAGAACGTCGACGGAAGCGCCGTCAATAAGGCCATTTTTCCAAAAAAAAAAATCAAATAAATTTAGACCGTTATTCTCAATTGTTTGTTGAGAGCAAAAAAAAAAGGAATTTCTTAAAAAAAAAAAATTGTGACGATAAAAATTTAGTCAAAAATGTGTTAAACTATAATGATTATACTAAAATTACACCAAGTCCAAAATATACAATAAATTTAAATGAAAAATCATAACGATAAAGTTCTTATAAAAAAAAATATTTTTAATAATATTATTATTTAGAGCTATAGTAATAACTTTCAATATTATAGTAACTCACATTTATCAGATTATTGACAGTTTCTTAATACACATAATTAATATTATTTTAAGTATTTCAGGCTGTTAAGCTTTGTTTTATTCGAAAAACTTGTTCCCACCCATTAACATTAACGTGCTTTTCTAAAGGCTTCGAGTCAACTATTATTTGGACGCGTAATCTGATTTTGTTGGATGTTCACCACTTGTGTGCAGAGTAATTTTTCATCAATATACTCGCCTAGGACAGTGGTTTTCATTAACTCATCGATCGTGACCTCGTGAACAAATATTTTGTTTTTGTCGAGATTCGATTCAACGAGTTTTTCAATTCGGATCGTGTTTGACTATTTGTGTAAAATCTTGTTCTTTTAAGAATGTCAGCGCAAAATGTGCCACCGGCGACGGCTGGAGTATTATGTCCATAGGCGCTCGCAATATTTTTTCTAGGGGAGGGAAATGTTTGGATTTGAGGAGAAATATTTTAATTTCAATTGGTATTTTAAAATAATAACCTTTTTTTATCATACACGTGTACAATATATATTTTATAATGTTACAACTTATTTCATTATAAGTATAGTTATAGGTAAAAGGTAAAGGTACTATTAATACTCAAAAAGAAATTGTAATCGTCTCGCATCTCTTCCGAAACGATCAACAATTTCTTCATATAATTTGTTATTATTAATTAGGTAAATTATCGTAGATTTATTTACATTCATCATACATAAAGCATTGAGTCTTTCGTTAGTCATGGTAGAGCGTAACCAGGTTTTAACCCTCCGCAAAGTGCTGAAGGACCGCTCAGCAGTACAGGTAGTTGCCGGGAATCTAAGGCCAATACAAATTGCCAAAAATACTGATGGGTAAATTATTTCCGATTCTTTCAGTATATCTAGTACATCTTTTGATATCAGAATATTCGAGTGATTGCGGTAATCATACCAAATCATTGATTCAGCTGAAAAATTGTCTAGAAAAGATCTATACTTTTTTGACATTTTTTCAGTAAGCGATCGATATTGATTTTCATCGAGCTTGCTCATATATTCAGGTGATAAATGAAAAATAGAATATTGAGGTACTTCATTTTATTCTAAAAATCTTTTTTTAAGGGATAATATTAATGAATCAACATATCGAATAAAAATAATGATTTTAAAATAACTTTCAGCACAATCAGCAAGTATATTAGCTCTATAATATATTTGTTTTTTGGCAATTCTTGGTATCGTTATTTTAACATCTGATTCAGCTAAACTACTTTAAATTTTATATATTTTTATCAATCGACTGCAAAATATAATCTAATCTTATATTTTTATAATGGTAACCTATTATTCATATAACCACTTTAAATTTGTTGTACAGTATATAGCAATTTATCTTAAAACATTCAATTCACGAAACATTTTGAAAAAGCATGGGGGGGAAATTCCCCAGCTTGCCCCCCCCCTGCGAGCGCCTATGTATATATCGATAAGTTTTGATAAAATTGTTTTCAATGACTAAAGGGATCGGAAAGTAATTGTATATGTAAATACATTTTTGGAGGAAAATCTGCCCGCCCGTCATAATTTCTCTGAGGAGTATGGTCGATCTGTCCGAATATTAAAACCGTGCAATATGCATGGATCTATACCTGCATAACGGTACACTTGCGGGGTCGTAGTACGCTCGTACGGTTGTTCAGTCAAACACTTTTATTTCGTGTGATATTACGCGTACTCGCAACGATTTTTTACATTATTTTTTACACCCCACAGTAAAATTTCAGTTTTTTTTCCGTCTTTCGAGTACGCGTAATATTATATCTACATAATAATATATACATATGTGTGTGTGTGTGTGTGTGTGTGTGTGTGTGTGTGTGTGTATACGTATAATCGATGTACACGAATACGCGGTGTAATGTGCACAGTAATTGTTATAAAATACGTAAATATACGCAAAAACGAAATGGTTGCAACTTTGAAAACGTAAATGAATTTTAAAAAAAAAACTACTAAATTATAAAAATAACAAAAACAATTACAACACAACACACGTTTCTCGAAACGTGGATATACTACATTTCTATATTATGCACGCGTGTATACGTAAATGGCGCAGGTTAATGGTTTGCTGTTTCCTCTCCGCCCAACCTCAATATTCGTTTAGGTGTACGGTTATTTTTAACAGATTTTAAACTGCAATTTTTTAACTCTGAATCACTAATCACCCTAATAATGCATAGAGGTATGTACTTTTTTCCTTTTTTTTTTTTTATACGCTCGCCGCGAATAAAGCCCTTAAAATTAATTAAAGTCAAATTTATTATTAAAAACACCATTTATAAATTGAAATACAAAAAAAAAAATTGTGTACTTTTTTTTTATTATTATTTTTTTTTTTTTTTAATTGACTCGTTCTAGACAAACTGTTATTATTTATTTACAACACTATTTTCCGGGCCACCGTACCCGGATGGTCGGCCTTCGGGAGGTTTTTTCACCTCGGTTTTTATTCCTTTTTTTTCTTCTCTTTTTTCGCGTATGTATATAGCTCATCACACTAGACCGCGAGTACGTGATGCCGGTATATCGCTGAACGCGTATGACTGCAGCTGCTGCTGCTGCTATGCCGGACACACGAATTTACACAGAGATAATCTAGGCGTCCGTCGCCACAGGTGGATCTACGGGGTGTGCCGGGTGTTCCAAGGCACATCCTAATGTAAAAAAAAAAAAATGTATAATATAAATACACATTAATTGAATTTCAGTTTTTCGTAAGTAAAACTGCAAGAGTTCAGTCTCTGAAATAATAATTACGTGTATTTTATACCAATCGTAATTTTACATTGTTAACGAAGCCTGGATGTTTATACTAGTAAAATCATTACATCGCACTTGTTTATCGTTATATTCAATGTATTATATTCGATGTAATCGTCCTCCATACCAAAACTTCGGACTAATAGTGGTGGTAACTATTTTTGGCGAAAAAATATCGCATTTTCTCGGTAATTATTTTTTCTCGGGTATTATTGTCTTATGGAAAAAATTATTTGCTAAAAAAGATTCCATAAACAGTTAAATTAAATTTTGTTTACAGCTTACCTCTCTAAAAAAAATTACTACAAAAAAAGGCTGGGCACACTCAAATGTAGAAGTCTGGGCCCACCTACGTTTGTCGCGACGTCATAATCTTTCAATCGATCGCTGTTTCGCCTATGTTCGTGCTCGAATTCGTATCGAACAACGCACGCACGCGGCCAGTGTTCGGAAATGTATAGTATGCGTTGAGCAAACGATTCCCGGTGTGAAACCATGGCTGTTTTTCGGTTAGTTGCAGTGGCGGGTTGCCCATTAGGCTCGTAAGGCTCGAGCCTAGGGCGGCACTTTGTAGCGGGTGGCAAATTTTTTCATGTTATTTTATTTTTATGATACAAAAAAAACAAAAAAATAATGATATTCAAGTAGGATATTCATCATTTTTAGTATCTGAAGAAATTGATGGCTACTTGTTTCTTGTTATAACTCTTGCATTATAAGACAATGCGCATGAGAAATACGCGGCCGCTGAATAAGGATAAGGCCAAAATCGTCAAGTTTTCTCACTAATAAGGTGACTGAAAATATTAAATATCGATTTATTAATAAACTGATTGACGATAGTATAGTTGGCGAGTCCGCGAGTAAATATAAATTATTTATTGATCAAAAACTGGAGCAAACATTTCCGAAAGTTTTCATAGGTCTTAGAATATTTCTTTCCACGGCAGTATCAAACTACACGCTGAAAGGTCATTTTCCGCGCTAAAAAGAATAAAAATGTATTTACGAGCCAACTCACTGAAGAAAGAAAAACCCATCGATTTGTCCATACTGTGTATTGAGAAACACATTACGAACGAATTAGACTTCGACGACTTGATAAAAGATTTTTCCCAATTAAAATCT
This sequence comes from Therioaphis trifolii, assembly GCA_027580255.1. NCBI lineage: Eukaryota > Metazoa > Arthropoda > Insecta > Hemiptera > Aphididae > Therioaphis > Therioaphis trifolii. Next base: position 5,067,488 of record CM050405.1, on the reverse strand, counting down.
CGAAAAGAACTGCATTAACTCATTCGTACTCTTTATGTTATTTATAGATTACAACTAGTAAGATTATAATATGTAATACAATATTTGTTCTAAAGTATAAATTAATAATTATTCATCCATAGTACATTTGAACCATTTCTCAATCCCGGGACGACTATATCACTCTTCGATGTTAGCCCATTCGAATTACGATTTTTAGATAGTATTAAAAAAGGGGGGTGGTAAGCACTGAGCGTACCTATGGGCGCCGAGAACGTTAATCCACCACTGTTAGGGGGCAAAAAAAAAACGACGACGACGAATACGAATATTATTTATTAATTACACGTGTCGGAGGTCGGATCACGTCGTCCGTTATTATATAATTATCGCGATGGGCATATCTAACGAGCTAATTCGGAATGAAGAAAAAACGTAAAAAAAACACACACACACACACAAACACACAAAAGCACACGTGAGAATAGATTAGTAAATACAACGTAATATTATTACACCGTAAAACGCTCGGTTGTAATATTAAAATGTTCGTGTGGCCCAATGTTCGTGTTACGCGTCCGTGCGCGTTGAGCGTTGCACACGCGGCGACGAGGGAGGGGAAGGTCGAGTTGGTAATAATTCGACGGGTACAATGTTAATTGATGAATGGGGAGAGAGAGAAAAAAAAAAGAAGAAATTTAATTGAAAAACATTTCGATCGTTTTTAACGTGAGTAAATGACGATACGGTGGGTCGGGTGAACGGTTGCGAATGAGATTGTTTCTCGGTGCGCCGTCTCGTACGTGGTGGTGTTATTTTTGCAAGACGTCATGCAATCGTATTTCCGCAACGTGGTTTACTTGAATAACAATGTTTTCAGTTGACCTGTAGAAAATCTCAAGTTTCCATCGACAATTTACCTTTGGAGTTACGGCGAAACGTCTGATACAATTGATTACGTTAAAATCTTGTTTCCTGGAAAATTTTACAATTAAATATCGAATAGTATGTTGAAAAAGAAATATTGTAAAAATTATTTCAAGAGAAAAAAACGACTTCTTGAAAGTACATATTTGATGAAATGTCTGAACCTTGGACGATTGAAGCTTAATTAATATTTTGGACGAGTATTGTTACTCGAAATTAACTTCACAGACATAAAAAAAAAACAAGCGAATTTCACATCATTATAGAACCAATACAATCCTTGCATCCCAAAAAGCATCTAAAAAATTATCTGCTCACTTCTAGTTAATCTAGATAAATGAGTTATACTAAATAATTACGGTTCCAAAATTTAGTGATTTTCGTTAATATATAAATAAATGTTTATTAAATATGCATTTACATTTTGAAGTCGTATGTGTTTTTAATTTTATAGTACGTACTTATGTCGAATATAAAATAGTACAAGTAGAAATTGATTTTTCAAACATACTGAAAAGTTTTTTATACAAACTAGACTCGAATTATAATCATGCAATAAAAGATTCGTATTTTACCCGTGGTTAAACGGAATTGTTACTGTACATAGTTTCCCTACGTTTTGACATTCGAATTAATAACAATTTTCCTTAATCGTCATAAATATTGTATTTGATTCCCTTGATGATAAAATTCAAGGGAATCATTATATATATTTTTTTTTATTCAAATATTTCTTCATACCAGATTGAAAAAAATTGAAAAATAAATTAGCGCTAAAATATATCATGATATAGCAATTTTTATTTTTATTTGATCGGAGATATCATTTCTCTTCTTCTTCTTCTTCTTCTTCTTCTTCTTTTATAAACTAGCCTTTCTAATTTTTAATGTGTAAACATTATCGAAGTCATTGAAAACATAAAAAATCTGGTATTTCGTTGAAGTTTGATATTTTGCGTATTTGTTGATTTAACATTTGAAAGTAAAACAAAAATATGCCGGCGTCGTTTTAAACAGAGTCCGGGGAATGGCGTGATGAAAAAAATAACCGTGGAAAAACATGTGTTTGTCCCGGCTATCATATTATCGGACTCATACCTACTTACTGCACGTGAACTGTATACATGTATAATAGGGGTATATGTGGGGCGTAGGTGTTGAAAAACCACGTTGCGTCATCGTCTAATGTAAAAATTTGCCACCGGGCCCATTGTCCGCCGACGTGTTTATATTATAACCTCGTTACACCACCACCGCCATCATAGACGCCAAAAGACCACTGGTCTCAACCCCAACTGCTGTGTTTTTGAATAATTTATTGTCCTTACACGCATGTACACGAGCGCAAAAGGGTTGCAATGCGTGCATTCGCGCGTCCATGTGCGTGCGTGCGTGCGTGTGTGTGTGTGTGTGTGTGTGTGTGTGTGTGTGTGTGTGTGTGTGTGTGTGTGTGTGTGTGTGTGTGTGTGTGTGTTATTGTATGCGTGCGTACGTGTTTGTGTGTGTGTGAGAGAGTGCGTACGTGAAAAAAAATGTAAATGACAATTGTGCAGTCGACGACATTATTATGATCCCGTTTATACACGCATATACATCAACGTTAGTTATACAGATATGTATATTTTTTGGATCACAAGACAGTTGTTATTATACGTATTTTATCATGTCGTCGTGTAAAACGTATGTGCACACTTGATGCACATCGAACGTTTGCGAAAACCACCGCAAACCTAATAATAATAATAATAATAATAACAATAATATTGTAATGGATTTTTATTTTTTACCCGTTCGGAATTACTGCTGCGGTCACACTATATGTAGCTGTGTCGTGTTTACGATTCACGTCATACTGAATTATCACGTGGGTACTGCGTTCACATAATGTACATTAATCCGCAATGAACAAGAAAAATACAAACAATTACGCAAAGTACTTACTAGAATTATTAATGAGCTTGTGGTTTGAAAAAAAAACGAAAATAAAGTTCTCAATGCTGCGGACAAAATAAGGTGAAATCGAATAATCATATTATTAAATATGATCGTATGTACATTTCCAAAAATGCAAAATAACTCACAAACACGACCGAATAATAATTAACAATTATAATGATAGTTTTTTTTTTTAATTTTTTATGAATAAAAAAGTACTGAGTCAATCTTTTTTTATTATTATTATTTTCATTAAATAGCAATTATAATCTGTAAACTAAAATTCACTAATTAATGTCTAGTTAGACTAATATGACAATAGTGATTTGGAAACCACGAGTAGGGAAGCCATATATTTTATTTTTTTTTATTTTTTTTTTTTACATTTATTTATTTTTTTATTTATCTATTATTATTAACGGATCATAGATCAATAGTTGTACAATATTGGCAGTAGCATTAGTTATGTTAATAATAAGTACAAATGATACAAAATACAAATAGATTAAATAAAAACAATTCTCTATTATTCTATACACAATACACATAATTATTAAAAGATTCAAGAGAGGAAACGTTAAATAATTCAGTTTTTGTTTCATTCCCTTATGACATAATTCTATTTATAGGTGAAGCTGAAGAATAATTGTTTTTTTTTTTTTTTTGTAGATATATAAAATAAAGAAGTAGACACATAATATATATATATATATATATAGTGATAGAACCTTTTGACGTGTTACGTGTCACCCCTTGTATACGGTAACGTTCTCAATTAAACTTACTCTATGAATATAATTTTGTTCGGAAATATGGCAAACATATTCGTATGCGATCGCAGCAGTACCACACACGTGCCCGGAGATCTCATACGATTATTTAATTATTATTTTCACGTTCACGTCGTCGGAAATTACTCGCAGCGTTCTAAATAACAGAACACAGTGATCGTAGAGATTAAATAACGACTTTATTTAATAAAATAACGACTTTTATCGTTTGTAAAAGTCATATAGTGAAAACAGAGGATAACAAAAAAAAAAAAAAAAAAACAGCCTCTTGTCGAAACGGTTTTTCTCGGGAAGCGCATTCCGATGGGAGGTGCGTGGGTGAAGGGGCCAAGCCCCGTCGGGGACAGTGACGTGACACGGTGTCATTAATAACTCTCGTGACGGTTTTTGCAGAGCGAGTGGTCCAGACACTGCAGCCGGCTGCCGATATTCAACCAGGACCTGCAGCCGGAACCGGTGAACCTGCAGAACAACAGCCACCACCGGCGGCTGGAGCCCGGCAGAGGGGCGCTGGACATCGCGGACCGGTTGCAAGACCGGGCGGCGGTGGCGGCGGCCGCGGCTGCCGCGGCTGCGGCTGCGGCGGCGGCGGCGGCGCACTTGCGGCCGCAACCGGTGAACCTACAGCCGGACGACCGGGAACAGAACAGACACCACGCCTAACTGGTCCGGGCGTCGTGCTACGATCGCGATGACGTAACGACGACGACGACGACGACGACGACGGCGATGGAGACAACGACGGAGACGTGTAGTTATCGTGACGCGGGTGAGTGCGTACGCTTGCACCCCTACGCGGTACGACGGCACCCCTGCGCGGGGAGCCGTTTTGGGGGCCGATTCGGAGCGATCGCTCGAAACGACGACGAGGTCTTTGGTGGACACTTTGAGCCTCCGGGTACGTCCACAGGTGTTCTCCACACCCTCCGCACAAACACCGTCCTGCACGGCGAGTCGTACACGAGCACACTGTAATGACGTGATACCTATGACATCGGCGATGGGCGTGATCCCTCCTCAGTGACATATTTACACTATACCGTTTTTCATTATAGATTAGAATAATAGTGTAAATTACCTAAACACCAAAATACGCTAGTGCTTAATTTGAAAGTTCACCCCCCCCCCTCAAAAAAAACTATCTAAAAACGCATCTGGTCGTATACTTTTAGACTCAATTGGTTTTTCACTCACAAGTCCAAATTCGATTTCACACGACACCGTACTAAACCCAAGTCCCGTCCCGGCGCCTGCTCCCTGGAATCAGTCCCGTTCCCGGACGCGTTTTCGAGGATTTTTTTCCGGACGCCCGTAATCCGCGTGATCGTCCACCCCTAAACCTCCTACTCTGTTCGCTCTGAACGCCTTGTAGGCACGGGTTACGGTGACCGATGCCCCGATCGCTCGGAATCCGGAGACGATGCCCGCCGAGACCCCCGGTAAACACGTGCTGAGGGGGAAGGCGACCGTGTCGGCAAACACGAAAACAACCGTACAAACACACGGTATAATAACAATAATAATAATAACGATACGCGTGCCGTATACGACAATATACGTGTTTATCACGTGCCCTTAATACGGAGGGTGCCGTCGACGTTCACGTTTTCGCCATTACGTCAGGATCGCTACCATATAAATAAATAAATAAATAAATATATATATATATATATATATATTTATATATATATATACTATAACATAATGTCATGGTGGTGTAAAACGCTATCATCTCACCCCCGTTCCACCCCCTAACCGTACGGCTCCAGACGATGGCCACCGCAGAGAGTTTGACGCAGTCGTCGCGAAACACGGTGAAATAATAACATGTGTCCTAATATTTACAAAATACAATATCAATCATAACGTTCTTTCGTCGTCCCAGTCATATAATTTCACGAAGGTACTCAAAGTGGTTAGTGGCAAATGCGAACGATACACTTTATTTCGACATCGTCGTCGTCGTCGTCGTGTTTACTATTGTTATTACTATTATTATTATTATTATTATTATTTCTTTGTGTCTAGTAAACACTTTTTAAGTTTAAAAATTAATTATTATACTATACGATGTTATTATATGTTTGTTATTCAATATTATTTTTTTATTTTTATCGAACAATATTGTACATGCGAAAGGAAAACTACTTATGCTTTTTGGCGCATTCAAATTTTCGTGAATTTTTTTCCCGTTCGACTTTTAATACTATATATGATATTATACTGCGTAACGTTTTTATTTTTATTTTTTGTAACGTAGTGTTTTGGACATATTGTAATACCTACGAATCGACCAATTTTTCGGATATATTATATTATTATAGTCGCATCTTTGTTTCGGTATAAAATTACTGTTACCACTAATGTTAATCTAATTCTAAGGATACTCTGGGTAATAATATGTATATCATACTCACGTCTAACAGACGAACGGTTTCAATAATATTGCAATCATACGACAATGTATTTATCTATATCCGTAGAGTTTTTCTTAATCGTCGTTAATAGTCAACATATTATGCGCTTTGATCGTATGTTTCTTTTTCCGAAATATACTTCGACGAGTACTCACACGCATGTTTGTCTAACGATACGACGTACACACCGGTCCTTCATTCCATTCGACTTCTTGGTTTACGATTATCATAACTATAACAAAATATTATCATATAACCATTATTAATATTAAACTAGTTTAGATGTTTTGAGTGACATACAAATACGATTATTATTCGACTTTGCATTATTATATTATTAGTACTTAAATACTTATTGATTAAATATTAAGCTTTTTTGTCAATATTTATATTTATGTGTTTTTTTTTTTAGAACCGATGAGTCATAAGCTTAAGTTAAAAAAAAAAGTCATAAACCCTAATCTATACCTATTATTAATAATATGATAACCACGTGCATAAGTAATACAACAACATTGTTTGAAGAAATAATGTATAGTTTTTTAAGAGACTTGTATTATTTTAAAAAATTACATGATAAAATATAACAATACTATATCAACATAAACAATATATATATATTTATACACACACACACCCACATATATATGTTACATGTATGCATAAATGTAAGTCTAATATTTAACGTATGTGTTGAATAGTTGTTATATTTATTTTCAAAAATATAACAAAAGTATAATAAATAAAAATATTGCTTATTTGTATCTCGAATATCTAATCCATTGGCCGCTAGATGTACTCGTATTAAAATTGTTTTTCAAACAGGTGTACGCTGCAATTCCGCCCGCGATACGGGACAAGGGTATTGCAATGCACTCACGAGTGCGTTTCCACGTTCGACACATAAATGAAAGTACCTGTATCTAAAAGTAGTCACTACCGTATTCGGACGGCGGTGACGGATTTACGGTTATATTCAAGAGTTTAAGTTTTACAATTTTCGTCACCCCCGCACCCGCGTTCGACCTACATTACACGTCCGACGAACGACACGACGTTGTGTTTTAAAATACGATATTAATAGTTTGAAAAATTTTTCTCGACCAAAAACGTGTTGGTACGTACACAGCGATTAGTTAAAGGAACGCGGACGCGTGTAAACGACGCGGTTCAATACGACATCCGCGACGTGCGTGCAGTGTTTTAATATTGGTGTGCAACACGTATTTTTTGGTAATTTGTTTTGAACTACACCGTTTTTATCCAAGACGCGGTTGAGGCCCGCACGTAATAAAAACACCCGCGAACAATCGTGTATTCGAATGCGTTTTACGCTTAGATAAAATCGTTTTTAAATAACTAATTAATAATTATTTGCACTCGAAAAAAAAAATATGTATTATTATTATAAATATTTTTATTTCAAAATATATCCGAATCGACGTACGACGCATGGGTAATAAATTCACAGGTAATTAAAACGCGCGTGTTAAAAAAACGGGTTTTCGTACATTTGTAGAAACCCGTGTATTCTAATGCCCGTCCAAAACCACGTCCATAACCACCATTTGAAAATTATAAAATGTCCGAAATGCGGATCGCGGTCAACAAATCGATGAGTTCCACACAATATGATATACATATACAATGGTAATCTAAATGGTATATTAAACACGAAATCTTGAAAACTTCTCGACTTATAAAGCTAACATTTGGCAGGTAAGTAATTTATAGGCAAGAGACGTCAGCTAATAACGGGTTATTGAAATTCAAACGTAAATGGATTTAATTATTACCCCTATAATTAAAATGCTACTTTAACAGTTTTTTTTTTATATACATTTCGTGTTATTTTTTAAAAATTAAATTATTTTTTCCAGGATGGATTTCTTAAAAAGGGGGTTTAAGGGTAAAAACAGTTTATTTCGTACAATTTTCTTGAAACATTTCCGTTTCATTACTATTGAAACAACAAGTATAAAATTTGGACACTTATTTATATTATGATGATCCAGAGACTCGCTTAAAAGGGTTTTTTTTTTAATAACATTTACACACTTATGGAATACTCAATAATATATTTTTATGTTAAATTCAAAACTTAATAGTATTAAGTTGGGTAAATGGTGTGTACCATGAATATAATTAAAATGTAGCTATTAAAATACTTTAACCCACATATACATCGCTACAAATCAGATCTGTTTTGACTGACAGAGAATTAACATTAATTCTAAACTAAAATAGATTAGATAAGCATCTGGAATTGTTGACAAGTTTCTTGTTGTAAGATCACTTTCAAAAAAGATTTTGGAAATTGTAATTTTAAATATCAAAAAACTTATATTTAAGATAATTTTTGTAAAAAATAAATCCATATCCTTTGAGTATAATAGATAATTCCATACAACACGAATGAATAATAATTTTGCTTAGGAAAAGTATCAGAAAATATTAAATTACTAAATTTAAATATTTGAAATTGATATACTTGAAAAAAATATGACCAGGAGGAGAGGGCTTAATCTCTAGCAAGCTCAATGCAACATTGTAATATAAACATAAGTAATAAACACTTAAAAAAAAATTCTCCCTGCGCTTTATTTCCATAATATAACACGTAAGTAATAATTATACCTTTTAATTATTACAAGAAAACTTGTTCCACATTTTTCTAATGTACTATTTCGCCTAAGAATAATTTTCGAATCAAAATAATATTTATATTAGTTATGTTATATATTTATATTATACACTACATAACACATAAATAAGTTATAAATCATATTATCAACATGTATATGACTTAAGAGCAAAAAGTAACAACAGAATAATATCATTACAAAACTAATTTTCGTCAATGGTGAATTGAGTCACAATAATATTAAATATAACAAATTGTTTACCCTGCATCATAAACTATGATGATAATATCTAATCAAAATAAAAAAAATTCGATAATGTTTTGAGGGCATTTAAAATTTTGGGGAGCATAGCTCCTAACACCTCCCTATTTGTGCCTATGCTAATGGCACTATTGCATATTATATATAAATACATACATATTCCGACTCCGGAACGGACGTTTTACCGTCGTCTGTTTATCCCCCGTTTTCATCATATTTGTAAAACGAACGTCATGACATTATGTCAGTATATTATCTTCACTCTGAAACGCAAACATCATACGTAGAACATATTACGATCTTGTGCAAATGAATGCGTCCTACACGCAATCTCTTTAACGTTTGGACGATTCATTTACAGTATACACGTACGGCAGAATAGTTTAAAAACCAATCTAAAAATATTGCACAACGGTTAATAAAATATCACCTTTGACAGGTATATCTTTCGTTGAGACAAGCATATAATTAAATTTAGATTCATCTTACGAAAATCTATACAAGGCGATCCGACCCTATGCAATTCCTTAGTTCTAGAAATTTTTAACATGTAAAATTCAAAACACTTATGGAATCCAATATTTTTATGAAAAAAATGTTTAAAACATTTTTGTTTATTCCATTATGAAGTTTTTTTGTTTTCTTAAATGGCGATCAAATAATATTTTAAAGAAAATATTTGTTTTGGAAATTTTTATTAATGAACGTATAATTTTACGAAGTTAAGTAATAAAGTAAAGATCACAGCAGTTATGGCAGCACATTTTTACGGTTACTATTATCATAAGGTAATTATCTGTTACGCTATTTCAAACTTTAAATACTTATATCTCTTGACAAGTCCAGCAACACAAATTTGAATATTAAAATGTAAAAAAAAAAAAAATTCCCATTCATTATGTTTTATTATAATTAAAATAGACTTAAAGCTAAAAATATCACGTAAATAAAAATAGTTTTCCATTAAAACATAAGTAATCGTATAACCATTAGTGTTTTCAATTGAACGTAAAAAACAATTTAATGTATTCATAGGGTTAAATTACATGGTATTATTCTACATGGGACAAATTGTACAATGTCCACGTATATATATAATATATATACAATATACATACATATACAACATACATATATATTGTTTATAGTAGTATGTATTTACAAAAAAAGCCTTTTTAACAGAGTTATCAGTCTCAAACGTTCGAACGTTTATTTTAACAACAATTATTTATTTTGTGCCTCACACCGACGAACTTTCGAGTTCTTAAACATTCCTATATTCACACTTCTGTAGTTAGAAAATTTCTTTTACGTTTTATGATTGTCTAAATTCTTTGTCATTTTACGGTACATGATCGAACTCGTGTTGATTATTTCCATCGATTATTATCATCTTGAAATATGTACCGACTACAAGGTCTCCCCTTCCAAGTCTCCCACCTACTACAATTCTCTATTATGTTTTCGAATAAATCAATTGAAAAACATATGTCTAATAGTTTTTAATAAATTTAAACTTTCGTGTTTATTTTGGACAGATTTTCAAAAATGTTGTAACATATTTTTTTCTTTTAAATTGTACCTCTAACGATCGTTTAACTTTAATATTTCCTCCATGATTGTTTTGACTTAATAAACATGTTTTATTTTGAGTGATTGCATCCCTTATGGTTTGAATTTTCACCGCTAAATAAATATTTAACTGTATATGTTTAGTTTTAATAGCAAACTTCACGTTAAATCTTACCTCAGGCGTCTACTTTTTTCAACATCTATTCCCAGTTCTTTATTTTTAGTTATACTATTCCATCAAAATAAAATTGAATTTACAAATTTCGTTTTCAATGTATAATTTTATACTTTTAACTACCATATTCACATTTTTATAAAACACGTAGGTTATGGAAATTAAAATAATTAATAAAATCAAATCAATATATTATTATATGTTGTTTTTTTTTTTTTTTTTTTTTTTTTGTATTGTCCAACCAATTGTGAAATTGCATTGTCTACGTTTGATGTCTTTACGTGCGTTCGAAAATACTAGTCAAGAGTCAAGTAAGAGTTGTTCTCCCGATCCGGCCCTTAACTTTGTTTTTAATCTTCCAAATAAAAAATAAAAATCATGTGATGCAAACAGCACGTCCACAGCACTAGTACAGCACCTACAGACTATTTATGTACAAACGACAAAATCTGAGCCCAAAATAAGAAGGAGCTATAATAAAGTTCCCTTTGAATTCATCATCGTAATAGTTGCTATGAATATTCGTGACTCGAACGAATCAAATCGTTTCCCTATTTAATTTTATTTAGAAAAAAAAAAATACATTTTTCACACGATTGTCGCTTGAACATTATACAACGTTTTAACATTACATTTCAATAGTATTTATCTACGAAAATAATGTGCAGGGGTTAAAATCGCCTCGTTAAACCGATCGCACGTTTCGCGGTCGCGTCTCGGCGCGTCAGTGACGAATCCGATCGCATTGAACACGAATAACCTCGGTCACCGTGTTCGTGCGTCAAAAGTGTACTGTATCCACTCACAACATTATCGTCATCGCGTCTCGACGGTCGAGGCGATTGGGTTTGAAAGTTCATCGATTTCATAAGCGTACGTGAAGTAAAATCAACATTCGTGGGCTACAAAAAGCTGCGCGAATACCCGACATATCGGTTTCCAATGATTTGATCTAATGCCAAAGACGGCGAAAGACGTGGGCTTTTCGCCAAATGAGTTTTTATTCGACTAGCCACCAATATTGTCAGTCATAAAGTTTATTTCGCAAATTATACAACGTTCTTCGATTAAATTCGTTTTGCATGTAAAACGAAATCGTTGCGACATTACATAAATAATACTATCACAAGGTGTATTATATCGAGATCCGTGTTCGTACACATCCAGCAGCCGCAGGTACGTGTTTGGATTTGTTACGAAACAATAAACCGACTGAAAAAAAAAATAAAAATAAATATCAATATCAATAACATAATCATATCCTTCGTCGGTGTAAGTTGTGCCAATCACAATATTACACGATGTGTGATCGCCATGACGACATACAGAGTGTCTCAAGATGATAACATAATGCATATTATGTGAAATGACTTTGTTCTGTACAAAATTTTTCTATTTTATTTTTTTCGATGAATTATATTTCGATCGAATTCGCGCCATAATAAAAACGTATTGGAAAATTTGTTTTGTTTTTAAACCTCAAATTTGAAAATTTTAAATATTATTCTACCTTTAAAACAAAAAACAAAATAGCCATTTTGTAAAGGAGATTTGAAGAAAAATTTGGGTGGTAAAATATCTTCTTGACGTTACACCATTAAGTTTTGATGATTTTATAAACTTTTTGAAAATATGTATTTTATAAAATGAAATTATAATTAATTAAGAATAAATTAGTAGTATTGGTTTAATATCAGTAATTATTATCAATTTATGATAAATTATAATAATGATTATGTTCACCACGATTATAGAATATATTGATATTACATTTTTCATTGTTAATTAATTATTTATTCATATTTCTGTTGTTAACAGCTATTTTTGGAAACAAAATCTTTAAGTCAATTTCGATTAACCATTAATACCTTCAGAAAACGGTAATATTATGTGATAAATAATATTTTTCGCATTTTCAGATAACTTAGAAAAATTTAAAAAAATTAACGGATGAACCTTTATTAGAAATTCAAGCACCAAAATGTTTCTAAAAATCAGATTCACAAAACGACTATTTTAATTTTTTTACAAAACCACAGAATAACATTTTAAGTTCGGAACTTCGAGATGATACAATTTAAAAAAAATGTCTTAAAACATTGTTTTTATATAGCGTCAAACACTCTTTTGCCGTTTTCACTCGGCTTATTCTCACGACAGGAAAAACTATCGAGAGGAATGGAAAATGAACTCTCAGAGTACCAAACACAAGCCATTTTTGATCTATTGCGTTTGCAGGATGAAATTCTTCCTGGTCGCTGAGTTTGCGCCGAGGGGCTCGACTTAGTGTCTCCGACAGAATTAGACCGACCGAGTCGCTGATCGAGACGATCGTAGCGGATCGGACGTGTGAATCTCGGTCTCGGCGCCGAGTTCAAAGACGACGGCGACGACGCAACGGCCGGACACGTGCCCGCGACGGAACTGCCCTGGAATTGTTGAAATCATGTCGTACCATAGTTTTTGAAAAAAATTACACGACGTGCACCGTCGACGGGACTGCTCGTGCGGATAATCGTGCGTCCGTACACCCTTGCGTTCCGGCCATACCGGAGCTAAAACCCGATGATACGCGCTATTATATCTATGCACCCGGAACGCTCGGGTTAATCCAAGTATAGCCCGATCGTTAACACGAAAAACCACGGTCGGATATTCACGCACACACGAGCCGCGACTGCCTGACTGGTGCCCTCCTACTCTCGTATCCGTGTGCGCGACTACGAAGAAATACGTCCGTACGTGCGGAGGTAATTACCGTCCGAGCGTTCATTTGAAAGTTAGCGGGTGCATAAATATTTAACGTAATGAGTACCGGCCTCATATTTATATTTACGATTTCGAAGTGGAAACGCATCATTTATCATTTGAGTACGTATAACCTGGCATTAAACCAAACGCGTGTCACATTATGACCTACGCTAATGCGTGCGGCAGTAACCTATCCGCCGAGGACACGAATTTTAATAATAGAACAGAGACGCACGCTTTCTTCAATCGGGTGCGTCGGTTAGGGAGGGAGCCGCTATTATGAATCGACAAGGGGTGCATAAATCAAGTATAAATTTTATTTGTATGATTATTTTTTTATTTTATTTCTATTTTTTTTTTACATAATATTCTTTGTTTGGCCGTAAAAATAATTGATCTCATTAAATATACACTCATGATAGTAAATGGAATGACTATCAACTAAAAATCGTAATAATTTTGAAAAAATAACGGGATCTACATTATCATCGCATTACACACAAATGTGGATGCTTTTTGTAAAAAAAAAAAAATGTCGAAAATTGCATCGCCTTCTGTTTTTTGACATGATTTTTTTCACGCAAAACACATTGAGTATAAATGAATAAAATATACTTTTACGCGTAACGCTCGTCGCAGTAAACAATCAAAAAATGTTAATAATGCAATACAAAATTTGATAGGTACTTAGCTATTACATTAAGTAGTTATTAGTTAAGGATGTTGATTGAATTCACTGTGACAGCTACTGATTTCCAGACCACCGAATCACACTCATAAGTGTGTTCACTTTCATAAAAGTGGCCATATTGTTTAAAAACTAAGCATAAAAATAATACGACCGTGGTTCTAATCCGGGTATGCGCGTTTTAGTTAGTTTTCAGCAAAATAGTACCCCTGCGTACACTTGACACATTTGAAAAAAGAGAACACCATCGTTAGATATGAATAATCATTTTAAATTCTGCGGACAAACATTGCTGGAGTAAGACAATTATCAAAATGTTTAGACTAAAAAAAAAAAATCCATGATCATCGACGAAATCGGTTTTCAACTGTTACGAACCAAAATGTTCTATGTTTGTAGACATAATATATTGTAATATTTACATACACTATATCTATGTATAACGTTTTTGGAGTAGAGCTCAAAGTCAAAATGATCATGATACCTACAAGGAATGTAATGTTCAATGTGTAAGTAATATTGTTCCTAGAAGTCAGGAGTTGATAAAACTCATGACGATAAAAACTGGTGGCAAAAGAGCATTCATAACTATTTTCGAACTATAATTTATAGATTATTTTAATATTAAAAGGCGTGTTATTTGTATACGCGACGTCAAAACACGATCAGTTAGACATATCGATATTTTCGGGTAAAACAAGACAAACAGCATAACCGACTTTTCAAAAGTTTCTAGGGCGGTTAGGTTAGGCTAACCAATAATATCCACTCGAAAAACGACCCTACATTTATACCTGTGACTCGAGGACCGCGAACGAAACTCGAAGTCACAAACTCGAATAACGCACAGGTAGCACAGATGAGTATACGTATTACACAGACGCATCTCAAAATTTCTCGTCGGTGCGTTTTTGCGGCCGCCACCGTTTCTTGAAAGAAAGAAAAAACGACGATAACAATAGGGATACGACCCTCGAAACCGAGTCGAGTATAACGTCACAATACCGGGTCGCACGAGGACACCACAGGGCATTGTGTTCCAGGCATGTTTACCAAACACGTCTGACAAATCAATGGAACAAATCGAGTAAATAATTGATTCGTTTCAATAAGAAACTCACCCTTTTATACGGGTAATTTATTGATCCGATGAATGGTCGGAACACACGCGCGCGTGGCACACGTCGGCAATTATTGGGCCCGTGCACGTCCTCGACCGTACTGTCGTACGTCTAAATCAGTGTTTCTCAACCTTTTTTAAGTTACCGCCCCCTGGAGTGTCAATCAATTTTTTAATGACCCCCTACAATGTGAGAATTCTATAATTAAGCGAATTAGGAAAATTTAAAAGAAAAATTGAAATGATCTAATAACTCTTGTTTTTTTTTTTTTTTTTTATTTGATATATTTTTATTTATAGTACTAATAATATGGAAATTAATTTAAAAATATATATACAAATAAATAAATAAATAAATAGAAATTAAACATTTAGACTCTAAATTATCAAATACGCTCATGCCTGTTTACACTATTAAAATGCGTAGGGCAGGCCGGGGCTATTCAACTTATTTTTTATCGGTACTTTTGTATTTAACTCATCGATTTGTGGCCTTTGACGCTCAAACTATCCCAAGAACTAGCGTGAAAGCTAAATAATTTGCTTAAATAATTTTCTATACTAAGTAATCATCTGTAATTGACAAAAAAAAAAAATTATGAAAATAATAAAACTAAAAAAAAGCTGATAAGATAATGGTGGTGGAAGTTCGTCCTTCGTCGCTTCGCTCCTCGGACAAGATGATGGTGAGGAATGTATAGCACTTTCTATCATGGGATCACCTGGTTTACGATAGTTTAGTTGTATGGTACTTTACATTTGAATGCAATGATAAATCATTGTAAGTTAAGTACAGGATACAGTAGTTGGGTGGGATACACGAGATGCATTGCTAGATTAGGCATTATTGGATAGATTTTGGAATTATTTTATATTATAAAAAAAAAAAAACGATTCTGAACGAAGATGAAGATGTCAGCCTTAAATTGTAATATATATTTTATTTTAATATCCTAGATTGGGTTAAATTTACATTTGTCTATTCATGTGACTTCTGCTCGTGAGCATTGGACAAACCAGGATGTGCATAGATAGGGCGTAGGTAAATACCATATTATTTGCCTAAATGCACTATCGTGACGGTACCACCCGACCCCGCCGTCCATATATGCTGAATGCTCCGTGGCTACGTCTATTTAAATATTAATAATTAATAATAATATATAAAATCCGCATGTTTATGGAACTGATACACTCATTAAAATAACTGGAAATTGGAAGTTAGTAACGTTCTATTCAACCATGTAAAGGTACGTTATACACCTTGTGTTTACAATCTACCAATATTTTGTATAGAACAGCTGTCAGCTACTGATTATATTATAATAAACTTAATCTATTTAATTATCTTTATCAGCTGTGATATTACATAATATTTTCATTTCTTATCTTTGAATACAAAAATTTTTATACATTTTCAACTACAAAATAATTTGCAAATATTCGTGATTTTGACAAATTTTGTCGATTTTTGAACTTCAACTGCTTATAAAAAAAAATTGTGCCTATGTATTTGAATAATTTTTGAATCACTCTTAGACCAACTTATTCAAAACCTTCTATTAAATTTTCAAGCGATTTGGCAGGGCCAAAAAATTGTTATCGACTTTTATAAAAAAAAATCTAAGAAAAATCGAATTATTCAAATGCCTATAAATAGCTAAAAAATAAACGAAATATTTTGAAAATACAACTATGTAAAGAAAATGCCTATTGAAACATTTTGTAAAAGTTTTAAGTTTCTACGACCTATACTTTTTGAATAAGAACAAATATCAAAAATCAATGATGCCTAAATTGTTATTTTACGCGATTATGTGAAAAAATTGTAATTTCAAACACTCATAAAAATTTTTGATTTTATTCCAGTGCAAATTTTTTTACAGATAATTGAAAGAAAACGTATGTCAAACTTTGTACCGAATTTACAATTCTTAGTTTTGAATACTTAAAATTTTATGAATTTTCAACTGCAAAATAACTTCAAATTTTCGCGATTTTCTACACATTTCGTAAAAATATGAACTTTTTATGCTTATAAAAAAAAAATTGTGCATTACGCTTTGAATTTTTTTTTTATACCAATAAGTTCGACATATTAGGTACCTTGTATTAAATTTTCAAGAATTTTTGTCCTGTCAAATTTTTTTTATCCACATTTTAGAAAAAAAAACAAAGAAAAGTTGAAAATTTCAATTGTCTATTAAAAGCTCAAAAAAAGTCTAAAGTTTACAAAAATTGTACTACGTATAGATGATTCCAATATAAACATTTGGTGAAAGTTTCAAGTTTTTTCGACTTATACTTTTTGAATAAGAACAAATATCAAAAATCGTTTAAGGCTAAATTATTATTTTACGCAATCATGTAATTATTTCGTAAACGTTTGAACTTTAGATGCTTATAAAAAAAAATTGTGACTCACGATTTTTGATTTTTTTTAATAGCAATAAGTACTTCTAATGAGGAACCTTGTACTAAATTTTCAAAGTTTTATGGCCAACCAAATTTTTTTTATCCACATTTCAGAAAAAAATAAGTTCAAATTTTCGCGATTTTTCAATATTTCATAAAAATTTAAACTTTTTATGCTTATAAAAAAAAAGGTGTGCATTTCGCTTTGAATTTTTTTTTTATACCGATAAGTACTTCTTATGAGGAACTTTATATTAAATTTTCAAGATTTTTTGTCCAGCCAAATTTTTTTTATCCACTTTTCAGAAAAAAAAACTAAGAAAAGTCAAAAATTTAAATTGTCTATAAAAAGCTCAAAAAAAGTCAAAAGTGTTCAAAAATTTTACCACGTATAGATGATTTCAATATAAACATTTGGTGAAAATTTCAAGTATCTACAATTTTTGGTTTTTGAGTAACAGCTAAATAAAAAAATCGATTTCGTCGAAAACGGGTTTTGCACAAAAAGTACCGTTTTTTCCTCATTTTTTGTTTGTTTTTCCCGTGGCATTTGAAAACTTTTGGGAATTTTCACTTGTGACCTCTCTAAGGTACCTCCGATATTCGTTTTGCCACCGAAAACATACCCTGAAGTTCAAAATTGAAGCATTATTTCGAGTAGTTATGGTGTACACAGACACAAAAACAAAAAAAAATACATTCTTCACTCCGTTCAGAATCTAAAAAAAAAAAAACACACATCATAGTAAAATCAATACATTCTTCACTTCGTTCAGAATCTAAAAAACATAAAACCAACTAGCCCCGTCGACGAGACGTAATAGCACGCATATCAATATTATAATCAGCTTAGTTAATTTATTTAAATCCGTTAAAATTTGATACACAATAATAATTAAAGAAAATCAAGTAACATCGTATCGTAAAAATAACAAATATTTCTTTATAAAAAATTCTTTAATACAAACTGTTAATTTCTTAATTGCGAGATAAACATAATTAACATCTCGATCTCGTCATATAAAAAAATATCTTTAAAAAAATAAAAAATACTACTCTATAAAGAACGGTGTTTTAATAAAAATAATGCATTCAACATAATATGTCCCAATTTTAAATGATTTACAAGTCCCACATGATTTTTTCATCATTTTGAAACAACAATAAATATCATGTACTTCATTATTATTATTATGAAATAATATCTAAATCACGTTTTACATAATATCTTGACTAATATATATATATATATATGTATAAATCAAAATTGATCAAATATTTAAAATCATTTTCGTTGTATTAAATTCGAATTTTTAAAATTACGTAAAAACACACACACGCAGTACATAAAAACATTTTATCGATTAAAATACGAAGGGAAAGTTGTATTATCACATTGACTCCTATGATGATATAGAACAGGGGTCACCTACTAATTTTTATGGAGGTCCGTTTTGAAACTTGCCAAAGTTTCCACGGTCTCAAAACCAGGCACGTATACAAGTAAGGTTTTAGGGGTTCACCCTCATGGGTTGACCTTTCGGGTTCACCCCCGGGATTTTTCAGTATACAATATGCAATAGTATTATATACACATATATTAACTATAATAAATGCTATGTTGTTATGAACCACCAATCTGATCATACATTCTCATTATATTATTTACTATAGGATTTTTTCATATTTCTATTATGAAAATGTACAAAACTACTCCAAGGGTCCGTGAAAAAAGTGCTCGTGGTTCTCATGTGGACCGCGGTCCGCCAGTTGATGACCACTGATATAGAACGAAAGATGTGCTATAAAGATATTATATTATATTCTTGAAATGTGTACACCTCGTCCTCAAACACTCGAATTCAAAAATTGACTTGGTCAACTCGTCACGGTCTCTTACATGATATTATAGTTTCAGCAGTAGCGATGATAATAAAATGTTGTACATTTATTTATCCATCGCGGCAAAGGGAATATTATTTCAAATTTTGTATTTTCTACTTTATTTTCTCTTTCAAAAAAAAAAAAAAAAAAAATCGGTTCCCTAAAATATACAAGTACACGTTGTGATATTCCGTACGGATCGCGTACTCGTGTATTGACACGCGGCAGGACACCAGGTGTACCGCGTGTGCACAATATGTATTCGAATGAAAACCGAGTGCGAGTAATGGCACCGGCGAAATAATTAAGGTTTTTACAACTCTTTCAGCGACTTTATTGGTATCGGCTTTATTGTTTTACGATGTCAATAAATGATAACTGGTTTGAACGAGATTTACAACGCGCGGGGACGTTACGGCCGCGGATCGTCCATCCGACAGACTTGTGCGCGCCGTCCTCGTCAACGCGGAATCGTTTTTTTTTTCCCCCAATCCGTAGATTGGTTGAATCATGAAATATTCTTCCATTCTTTTCTATTCATTGCGACTCTATTTAGTTCTAGATACGACTCTCTTCTTATATCCAACATGATTTGTTTCATATATATGAGACTGTATAGGTCTTCCTCTTCCTGGTTTTCCCTCGATTTTTCCTTCAATTATAGTCGCTATCCGAGTATTGTTCTTTATGAGATGTCCAATCCACTTCTTTCTTCTCTCCACGATTGTCGTCCATATCGCTCTTTTTTCGTTTATTCTTTTATACACTTCTTCATTAGTCGCTCGGTTTGTCCAAGGAATTTTTAGGACCCTTCTCCAGCACAATGTTTCAAAAGCCTCTATTTTTCTTCGGTCAGCTTTCAATATTATCCGCGATTCAGATCCATATAAAGCCACACTCCATACAAGTGCTTTTACTAATGTTTTTCTAATGTTTATATTTATAGCATTTGTGGTTAGGAGTTTCTTCTTTTTGAAAAATTATTTAAAATAATATAATATAATATCCAAAAGACGACAACAACAACAACGATAAATAATGTTATTCCCGGACCGAGGGGGAAGAAGACAAGAGGGGTACGTTTAAGTGGCGGGCGATTCGAGTGTCGTTCATACCCGGACGACGTGTGCGCGCGAAACACTCGTAATGTATGCAGCTCCGGCATGCCACGGTGTATAACACGATATTTAATTATTACTGGCGTTCAACGTGACAATTGTAAGTACGCGGCTGTAGAGTTTTTAGCTTATTCTTCGCCGAGCCGACGGATTCGAAAAAAAAAATTCAAAAATACTCGCTAGAATATGAATCGTCAATTTACTGATATTGATTATACCGAGGCCGTAACACGAGAGCGAGGATACCGTGTATACGTGTATTGTAGATATGCACTATTTAACTTGCACAGTTATGCTGGCGTTTGATATCGTTTCTGTCGAATCGCCATCATCGTATGATGCATCGTATGGCCATGACCGTAGTTTGGTATACATATCTACGGGGCTACACGGGACACGAAAAACGTATTTAAAAAACTCTATACCAACTTGAATTAATTGAAAGTGATCATTTTCTAGATAGAACCATTTATTTATCATTATTAATTTATTATTTTTTAATCTTATATTTTTATAATACATATCACGTATGACAGTTAAAATTAAACTAAGGCGTCTGCCTTTACCTGTGAAAATATTTAACACATCGTCTGAGTCTAATAGCAGCCCATACACGGAAGGTTTTTCCGTCAGTTTTGGAATGGCATTCCAAAACTGTCGATCAAGTCGTCAGTTCTGGTCCGTCACGGTATAGAACTTTTGATACCCATTCACTGTCATTCCAGATCTGCCGAATTATCCCGCTCCCTTGAAATGTAAAGACTAGATATGTAGGTGTATGTTCAAAACTGTTGATTTTCCCGCAGTTATGATGTGTCACTAGATCGTTTATGATGTTAGAAATATTTTTTGCCATTCCTACAGAACAGTACATAGTACGTGTATTTACTGTTTACAACTAAAACTGTGGTCTGTGGACTGTGACCGTCCATACACGTGCAAGTCAAATGTAATATTTATCTGCCAAAAATATCTTTAGCAATAACGTTGGAACTCTGGTCCGTGATATTTTTATCCCATATATGTAAATACCAACACCACGGATTTGATCGGCCAAGGGACAAAACTGACGGGAAAACCTTCCGTGTATGGGCAGCTAATGAATGTGATAAATCTCCTTCAATGCGGATATATTGATACGTTGAAAATCTATCATTTTTCATAGTATTTCTAATCCAATCTTTTATCCGCCTCATAACAGACAATTTGTTAAATGACAGTTAACACCGAGGAGAGGGACTATAAAAGTTTCTGTGGGGGCTGTTGGCCAATAGGAAACTACGCTCATGCGTATGGCTGATAAGAACGTGACAGCGTAGTGCAGCGTGCTCATAATAATACCACGACTTTATATATATATATATATATATATATATATATATATATATATATATATATATATATATATATATATATATATATATATATTTATATTTCTATATAAGACACATAAAACCAAAACAACCATAAACCACAAAAATACCATGATTTGATTTGATGAAACGTTTTAAAACAATTTGACATTATTTTACCCAAAGATAGCAGCTCTTAGTTTTGGCATAGATATTTAAATAATCATTATCATCGGGAAAATGGCATTTTATTTTTTGTCTACGCCATAAAAGGCACGAATTTATACGTACGTACGTGTGTATTTATTTTTTTCGAATGAATTTCAAAGAGTGAATGCGGAAAAATAGTCAAAACAATAATCGGCCTCACTGCATAAATACTCGAGTGTGGATTAAGCTGATTTGGTTCTGTGCACCTCATGTACAGATCCGAGGTCTCGAGCCAAGAAATAACGTGGTGCAATAACAGTCTAACGTGACGCGAATTCAAACGAGAGTGTGAACGACTTGCGGAAGGGGAAATCCTCTCAGAATCCTCGGGCTACTATGTGGTGCTCGGCTGTAAGTTTTGAAACAGCCAATGTATGTGACAGTGAAACGATTTCATGTAACGATATTTTCGTATAACAAAATCATTTGTTTAACGTAGTGCCTAATTTATAAATTTTGCACCCTGTGGCAATATTTTACTGGCACCCTTTCACAAGCAAATCAGGATGTAGTTGATATTTATTTAGATTTTCTTATAGGGATAACAATTGTCTGTAATTTCAATAAGAAGAAGCCAGAAAGGCACTAACAGTTAAGCGAAAAATTGATAAATTAATTCCATATTTAGAATAAAGTTATTAACTAAGACTTAATTACTTTGATTATTAAAATATAATAAGAGTTAGATAATAAATTTATGATACGTTTTTTGTTTTGCATATAAATACGATTATCTCAATTAGAGAATATTTAAAAATATTACTATAACAAAATATAAAATATTTCTGTATATTTCCTAAGTTTTTTTACGTGGATAAATATTTAACAGTTAATTTTTTCACTAATGCTAATTCATAAATATTAAACAATCAGATATTTATAGTATTAATGTGTTTACATAAAAAAAAAATCATACCTATTTTAAGTTCTGATGTATTGGTATTGAATAAATAATATAAGTAAGGTTCAATAACCTATATTGATTTTGAAATTAGTATTATTATTAGAAATAAAATTAAAAGTAAAAAAAAAACGCTTTTGAAGAATACGTTGAGATGTTTCAAAAACATAGTAGTATCATTTAAAATGCAATTCAAGAAAACTATAAAGAAAAATATAAAGAAATATAAAGAAAATTATGAACATTTAATGATACACTGTAAATATTTGCGAATCACACTTATATCTAAAGATCAATCAAATTATAATGTGATTGCTGATGAACTTTGTGAGAAAATAATTATATTTCAAAGATTTTTCAAGAAGAAGTAACCCACAGGTGATTTTACGATACACATATAATATACGAAAAAATAAGTTATTAGAAATATTTTCTAATATTCTAATATTAGAATATAATTAAAAATAATCTCAATCTATACGAGTCATTGAGACTTTCGTTAACCATTCTAGTGATAATAACTTCAATAGAGAGAATCTTTATTTAATTAAAAACTATTTACGTTCAACAATGTAGCAGAAAATTTAGAGAGATCAGCAACAATTTCAGTTGAACATCAAATATCTGACAACTTGGATATTGATGATCTCATCAAAATTGTTCGCTTTTTGAAAGCGGTAATAGTAAAGGTTTAAGAAAAGAAAAAATTATTATAAAATTATATTTTTAATTGTATATTGGATTGTATGTACATACATCAATATAATAAACCTATTACTCCAAAATTTTAATATGATTTACATTTTACTGAAAATTATATTTTCAAAACTATGAACTATTAAATGGCAACTATTATTATCCCGCTATAATACAAAAAAACAAAGTTGTTCTAAACATATTACAAATAAAAATAAAAAATCCGGTAAGATAATGACGGTGAAAGTTTGTCCTTGACCTCTTCGGTCCTCCGACAAGGTAAAATAGAGCAATATATAATAATATATGAAATGAAGAACCATAGAGAAGTCGTTTTTGTGTTAAATGAACGGCGCTTGTAGAATGATATTATTTTTAATTTAAAATCATTGGTGAATCATTGCTTTCGGAAAACGATTCTAAGTGAAACTCAAGTAATAATATTAGTATCGGCTACTTAGGTTTTCGAAAATATTAGAAACTTTATACTAAACAACAAATGTCATTTTTCAATTGGTTTCAAGTAAAAAAAAGTTCTAGAATATTAAAAATAATTCATGTCCATAAAAATTTCGTACAAATTCTCCATTTCGCTGTATTCAGAGAATGTTGGCCTATATTTTTTTTTAAAATCACAGCTGATTAATATGGCAATGTAAACAAATTTTAAAATACTTATAATTGAGCCTGTATACAAATTTTAAATCTTATAATTAAAAATTACAAATTTTATAAAAAATAGATAAAAATGAAATTTACATTTTATGTAAAAGGAGATATTTGCGTGGTAATTCCAACTTAAAACACATGCAAAATAAAAAAGTTAATTTTTATGAAACTTGAAATTTAGATAGAATTGTATATAGCAAATCGTACAAGTGAAAGTTTTACCGGATTAATAATTTCAAATTTTATTGAAAAATATTGATATTTATACGTGATTAATGATTTTTGTCCATAGTGAAACGGGTTTGAGAAAAATTCTATTTAACGATTTTTTAATTTTTTTTTTTTTTTTTGTTTTGTCAATAAAGCAAATGAGTAAGAAGATATTTAATTTTCATAATTTTATACCAAGGATTTAAAATTGTTTTTAGATAAATGCTTTGAAAAAATGAGATACTTAGAATAATTTAAAAGTGTATATTATATATATATATATATATATATATATATATATATATATATATATATATATATATATATATATATGTATATATATTCCTAAAGAGTTCGATTTTTTTTTTTAACTTTTGCCAATTCTGTAAAAGAGTATTGTTAATTTTTGATAAAAACTTTGAATATTTAACATCATCACTTTTAATTTCTGGTTAAATATCAAAAACAGATTTTACAAAAATATCGTTCGCATCAAATTATACCGTTTTTACTCAGTTTTCGTGCAGTTTCCCTGACAGCTGGAAAAACAATTAAGAATAGAGAAAAATTATATCTATAAAATTTCCGATCTATAAAAATGTTTAATAAAACTATCATTTAAATATTTGAACATCAATTGTATCCCTTAAATCGGTGTAACGATTCATGGGACATTTTTTTTTTTATTGTATCCCTTTACAATTATTTTCTGCTTTAACCACAGAGTAAAATGTTTTGAATTACTTGTTCTTAACATGTATTAAACCAAACACTTAAATCGTAGTAATCCTGCTCATAATAATACAACTTTCATCAAAAAAATTAAAATAGTTTCAGTTGCTTTCTTCCTATTTACTTTGTATAAAAAATACATTAAAATTTTTTCATCATCTTAACCATTTGACCTTTATTCATAAAATATTTATATACATTTTATATATTTATATTTACAAAACATATTTATACCTATATGTATATAAATTGGTTGATTGTGCTTGCAATATAAACGTAAATATGCGTATACACCAATATAAGCATTATTGGTTATCTATTCGAAAACCCAAAAAATGTCTGTTCGCTTAAAAGTCATGGTAATAAATAAATAAAAAACCTAACACATTAGTCAACATTAGTGATACTTACCGGCTAACCATGATGTAAGTGCAATGTTAAATTGTACGTAGACAATCGTCAGCTGTATTACAATGAAACACAACGTATATAAATAAATATAGAATACAATGTATAATTGAAACGACATTTTGTGAGCAATATACTTTGCCAAACGGCCCGACGTGACACAATGTAAGATTGTCAATAGATTAACCGATTCCGTCGTTCGATAAATTATTTCAGTGGCGTACTATAGTGTCGTAATTATTTCAGTGTTTTGTATTCAGCCGAAAAACGCTATCATTTATTTTGAAACTCATAAAATCTGTACACGAGTATTGTTGATAGTGGTAGAAATTTCAAGTTTCTGACCATATTACTCTTGAGTTAAATACATTTCAACTAAAATCAATACCATCCAAATTTTGTTAAATTTTTAAGCTCTTACTCATATGTTGACAGTTTTTCTCAAACATTAGATAAACTTTTGAGAATATAGAGAAAAACGAATTTTCTAAAGTACCCAGAGGAAATAATTTCTGATCTGAAGAGGAGCTAAACGTATGACTTACAAATAAAGTTTTCTAGGTACCCGAAAATAATTTCACAGACATAAAAAAAAAAAGAAAAAACATATTCGCTTCACTCGGAATCTAAATATCGAGATGCTTTCCGAGACTGATTTCCGAGTTTCTCACTGCAACATTGTCGTACAGATCATTTACCCCTACGTTTACTAAACATACTCCGTGCTTTCACGCGTTCAACTCGTCACTTTTTTATCGATGAAATACTTACGTGTTTTTTTTCTACTCGAATTTTATCGAATATAACTTTATAATATATATGTGAGCACGTCCATGACATTTTTCGTTCCACTGCAGTTATGCAAAGAAATTGAAAAATAAAAAAACATCACGCACTACGACGATACAATATTGTATGACAGACATTCTGTATATCATTTTACTGCGTACAGAGACGTGTGAAAGTACTCGTCGACGGGCGACGACGGTGTAGTGGGGGGTACATCATACAATTATGTGACGTTTCAATACACAGCGAAACGTAGGTATATTATGAAAAATATAATAATAATAATAATAGAATATTATACTCATGCGCGCGCGCGCGCGCGTTTGTGTGTGTGTAAAACCGGTATACCAACGTCATAACAATATGTGAATACATGATACGTTGCAACAATGTCGTCACACAGGGTGCTTGTGTACTCGTCAGGTTACATCGTATACATTATTATTATTATTATTATTACACATGTACTCAATACTGTCACCTGTAATACACTGGGTGTACCTACGTAATATGTATAGTACCTATTATTTATTATTATTACTAAGTACTGTGACGTTATACAGAGTGATACTTGCAGCCGCGGTGTCGTTCTGCGTATGGTTCCTACAGTGTTATAACTCGACCGGAAATCACAAGTCTTGTTATACTATAAGTTGCTCCGCTTCTTCGTAATGACTACAATGATATAGTCTAAGGATAAGTAAGTGCTTTTCGTTAACGGTCCCGTTGACATTGGACATTCGGCCGGTAAAATAAAGAGTTTATGATTTCAAAATTTGCAATTGAAATACATTATAATCTTTTTATACTCTACGACACGTCATATTATAATATAATATTGATAATCTGTACACGCATTTTTTACCGACGTAACTTGTTTAAACAATCGCTAAATTACGGTGCAATCGTGTCGAGTAATTTCGTGTGACACGAACAAACGAAACGTGTTTAGACGAATGATAAAATCTAATTTAACACCCGATCATTGCATTCCTGTAAATAAATTTCACATGAAAAAATTTACAATACCTTTGCAATAGCGCCGATAAGCATAATGAAATTTATCTATAAAAGACAATAGTAGTGGCAGGTAGGAAATGTGCATGGGTATGTCGAAAATTCGGAAGTAAAATAAAACAAATTTTAATCTATTCTACATAATTGTACCATAACTAGGGCTCACACTTATCGTATAAAAAATAAAAACCACGAAATTGTTATTTTACTGAAAATAATATTATAATTGCAATATGTTTAGAAAACAAATACTTTCAACACTATTCGCTTCGATATTTTATCTTGTAATATATTATAGTTAGCAGAGTGAATGAACTATACATTCCCGTGTACTTATCATAATATTCATAATCTTATTTTGTGAGCCAAATTAAGTTAAAAGAAATGAGTCTGTTAGTTTAGGGGTAGTTTGAGCCCTCAAACCACCTCTTCGGAACGCTCCAGTAAATCAAACACGATTTTATCCCGAATATTTTCTATTTTAATCGATTGAACATCTAAAAATTAAAAACGATATCACGTGATACACAAATATTCAAACATACTTCGCACCATGAATGTTCTTTGCTCCTCGGACAAGCGATAATCAGTGATGGGTGTATTGAATTTGAAAAAAAAAAATATAGATCATTTGATTGAACGAATCTGAACAAAGCTTTAGTATATTTAATACTGTTCATGTATTGAACTATTTTTAGTCTAATAGTCTGGCAGATTATTTTTTGCAAAACGATTTAAACATATTCTTCGGCACCGAGGAGACATTTTTTTTACCAAAAAATTCAAAATAAGTTGTTCTATTTGCATCCAAATATTCATAATAATTGGATGGTTCAATAATTTGTATGCACATTCGAAATTGAAAGTTGATGTAAACTCAGTTGATTCCGTAAAAATCTATAATAATTTACTTTACAGTTACACGTTGTACAATTATAAGTTTACAAGTTAAACATTTATGAAAAAAAATCCTGAAATTAATTTTTCAGTATTGTCAGTTTATTATTTAAGTAAGTTCATAAAATGTTTTAACTTAATCAAAAATTTAAAAATTTATTAGAGATGAACTTTAAAAAACAAGGTATTTTACTAGTTCTATTTTTAAAGCGAAAATTGTCAAACTTTTTGACACTATCGACTAACGTGGAATATGTGACATTATAGCATTAGTATATGGTGAAAATTTCAAGTTTCTAACAACGTTGTTTTTTTAGTTATGACTAAATAACTAAAATCGATTTGGAAAAAGTGCCGTTTACGGCAAATTTCGCCGTTTTTACTCTACTGTCGAGCTGTTTTTCCTATTTTCTGGAAAAACTATCGAGAGGACGAAAAAATGAACCCTCATAGTATCTACGCGCGATTTCCGATCGATAGAGTTGTTGAGTAAAACTTATGGGCAAAGTTAAGTGTATCAAAAAGTGTCTACAGAAGAAAAAACTGATAAACATCGTTTTAACACCAATATAGATCCTTCGCTTCATTCGGAATCTGAAAGAAAGAAAAAATGAACATCATTGTAAGACCAACATGAAAACGTGCTTCACACAGAGGCTCAAATCGAATCAAAATTGTAAACATGGAAACATGTGGATCACGCGCAATCCATTTACACGATACTCCGATGTGGACAATTTTCGTAATACAGTGGGTTCCGCTTAATGTGATCACTTTGGTGCAGGTCATTTTGATTCTATTAACCGGTTGATTCTATAAAACATTTACAACATTTTTTTTAATTATTCAATCTTTTAATACAATAACATTTTTATTTATAATCACACATTTAATAATTTATAACACATAAAATTATTTATTGTTACATTTTTTATTTAATAAATTTATTAATATTTTATTTAATTAAAAAAATTTCTTTAATGGTGGTTGAGGAATTTTCAGAGCTAATGCGGCCTCTCTTTGAAAACATTTATCCAATTTATCATAAAGAACGAATAAGTCTTTTTTTTTTCTTTTATAGTTAAATCTTTTCGTTTGGTCGAAATTTCAAAAAACACGTCTGCTCATGAACTAAATGAACTAAATGACACAAGTACACGACGCGTAAGGATAATTTACGTAATAATGTACAACAATATACTGACATACTGATAAGTTCAAACATAAAATGGGTTTTATAAATTAATCGGTTTGAAATACCGTAAAAACGATAAGATTGATCATAAAAGTGATTCAATTATCCGGCACTTAGTGATTCTAATAAAAGTTCAATTTAACATTAGTAACATACGATTTGGTTTGGGATTTTCATTTTTGATTCTAATAAACGGTTGATTCTATAAACCAGTGATCACATTAAACGGAACTCACTGTATTTATATTTTATTCGATTCCCGTTTTTTTTCAATGTAAAATATTATGTACATATGACGCAACCATAAAACCATACTACTACTAGAATACCGTGTGCGCGGCATCTCAATAATTTGGGTCCGCGGCAATGTGCAAGAGCGGGTCGAGAATCTATGTGCACACACACACACACACACACACACACACACACACACACACACACACTCACACACAATATATATATATATATATATATATATATATATATATATATATTTATATAAAATTATTACGTATTATTACGTACGTATGTATTATATTATGACTGATGTCACGAGATGGCCATATACGGCCGACTATCGATTCTGCACGTACCCTACACCCTGCTCCTGGCCCGTGACCCGTCTCACAGTCGTCGGAGATTTCGAATTCTTGATAATACGCCGTTCGATTTTAAATGATATTTCCCTCACTCGCAACTTCTCTGCGATCTACTTTGAATTGGCCCCTCGTCGTGGTCGTGTCTTCCGGTCGCCACGTGAAATGTAACCAGACTGAGAGTGCGTGTGTGTGTAACGTACATAACGTCACCATCGCGGAGATAAGACTTTTGGACATGTTTTCGGTCCGTCTTGTGTGCAGTGGGTACACGTCATTGTCATGTAACACGTCATAGGCGCGTGTCCGAGTATTTCAGTAGGCGTTGTAAAATGTTTCAGAATTTTCCGGAAACGGCCGACCGCAATGTCATACGATCGGAGAAGTGGGAGAATAAAGCCGGTAAGATAATGGTGTTTCGTCCCTTCGGTCCTCGGATAAGACCATAGTGACGAGTGAATTGAATTTAAAAAAAACGATAAACTATGTCTTTAGTAAAACTATTCCGAGTAAAGCTTCAGTATAATTTAAAACGGTTACTCGTTTACATATTTTACAAACTTCTCTCGTCACGCTTTTTGTCCTGTTTTTTAGTTAATCTTACTAATACGTTTAATATATGTATATTGTATGTACATATATATACATGGGTAGAATATACATATTGCGTATGTACAGAATAGGTAAGTATTTTTTCAATTTTTGAACATACTAATCAAAACTTCATTTCATTTTTGTATACAATCAATTTATTGAAAAAAATATTATGTCATGTATTTATACAATTGTGTAAAAATAACTGATGAGTTTTATGATACGTTTTTATCGTACATGAAAAATGGGGTTGTAGTTTTGAACAACTTAAAGTTTTCCTTAGACCTAAAGACGAGATATTCCAATTTAAAGTGACGTTCAAGAAAATATTAAATTTATAGTTGAAAATAATCCGACATTGAAATTTGATAAAATAATAATTTTTGGCGAATTTAATCATGTGTTAATTATTACGAAGAAAAAAATTACAAAATTTGTAAAATTGTTTCAAAGATAAAGATAGGTGGAGAGTAATCTACAAAATATTGAAAAAGAATACCATGCAATTAAACATTACAACAACAATTTTAGAATTTTCAATGCCTATTCTCAAAACTAATGTTTCAATAGGAAGAATATTTTCAATATTCTAATAGTAATGGCAAAATAATATTTCAAAAATGTTTCAATATCAGGATTTTATTTCTTTTGGAACACTTCAAATTATTATATTTGAAAGATTAAATTTTTACAGTTTTATAGAAAAATATGAAAAATTAAAAAGTCCAGATACCTATACAATCAGAATAATCATCTTTAATATAAATTCAAAATTTTTTTTTAAATATAATATATAAGTATGAAAAGAAGTCTTTGAGAAAATAATAAAATGTATTAAATTTATTTTTTTTTTTGTTTATTATTAATCTTTGTATATTTTATTAAAAATGATGTACCGACTAGTTTTGTCACTGTTTTATGTTATTGGAAATAAATAAGACGTTTGTGTATTATTTTTAGGTAGGTATATTCAACTGTTTATTTTATAACGAACGGAAATTAACGAAAAAACACTAAAAATATATATTTTTTTTATTACAGAAATTATTTTAGTCCGGTTTTTTATTTTTAAAATATGGTCTATGGTCATCCTAAAATAATATCATGTAGTAGATATGTATAATACTGTCTTTTTTTTTTTTGAAAAAGAAAAATATCCAGATGGCCTATCGATGACATTTACACCAATAAGTGATTACAAAGTAAATACTTATCAGTTATGCTGGTCTATCGATATATTGTTGCATTAAAAATGTTACAATATCGTTGTAACTTGCAGAACATATTTGAATATTGATAAAATCATTTTTGAACATTAATAGTCAATATATGACAATATTATGCTATATAAAAATAAATAAATTATTATTTATATATGTATGTTATGAAGTCGTATACATTCGTAACATAAATACACGTGACGGCCACCCCGTTCAAAAGTATTATTCACGTTGGTACTTCAGATAAAAGTTATCGATCTATTCATGACTGCCTCTTTGACATCTGGTTTTGATTATTATCTCTAATGTCTCCCGGCATTAATTTTTAAGTGTCGTCATCGACAGGTTTTTTTTTAATCCATCACTCGTGAGATCCGTCTTGACGGAACGAAATCGTTAATATTTTTTTGACGCGATACAGAACTAAAAACATAACTACCAAGCCAGGAAGTTTATACAGCAAGGGCCATTACGTACAGAGCACGCGACGTCTCGTCGTCAACGCACCGGGAGAAACAAACCGAGACAAGTAGGTGAGTTCCTCATAACACAACCTCGGTACTATAAGTTCGCAGTACTCAATCAATAATAATAATATGAATATTACATATTTAATAATAATATTACATATTTTTCGAAAATATTAAACAAAAGTCGATTAGCTCATTTATATATATATATAGGAAATCAATATTGTGTACGTTATAACTTAGAAGTTATACTTCAGAAGTTCCAATAAAATTTAGTGACAAATCAAAATCAAATCTAGTATTAACTATCCATTAAGTGATTTCATAAAAACAAAATTAATTTTACTATGCAAACAAAAAAAAACATATTTCAGCTACGCGCAACCATAAACAAAAGTCGTTTGATAATTTTCTAATTTTTACATTTCAATATTTGTCGAGTATAGTTTATGAACGCGCGGGCTATTACAATATCAAAACTCTATTACAAGTGGTTTCCATTGTATTTGAGTGTAGACACATCGCGTGTAGGTAATTAATCCGAATGCTTTATGGGCGTTATACGCGTACGTAGAATTCCCGTATTAATTAGATGTTGAAACAATGTAATAATTCTAGAACGTGGAATTTAAAAGGTTATTCCTTTGCGCCACGTTTCCACGTGCTACCGAGAAATATAAACGGTCAACTGACCGTCCCCTTTGCTCTGCCCAATAATACATTTAATTGGCTTCTCTAGTCTCTACTGAACGTGACCTATTCAGTTGATTGTATAAAAAGTCAAATTTTACGAAAATTATTGAATGGAAAACAAACATTCGAAACGATTTCGGGCGTACTGAAAAAAAAACGTAATTGTTACAATACGTTTTATAGCGGTATTATAACGCAACCTCGGATAAAATTCCCGCGCCTTCAAAATCGACATATTTAATTTGAATAAACATAATTACATGGATGATTTTCTCACATTTTTTTCATTGTGTAGTTGTTCGCGAGAAATGTCGGTATGTTTTTATAGATTTTCTAAAGAACGATATTGTGATTTTACAATTTGGTTCGTTTTCAATGATTTGTCGTGAATGGAATTGAACGATTAATAAGATCGCGAAAAGCGACTAAAAACCTATTAAATGAACGAAGCGAAACAAATCTCTCTTCGAGACAACGTCAACGTTAATCCTGTTATCTGACATCGTTAAACGACAAATTACAATCGATAACATCAATGACCGCCGGGGTTGTCGCGTCACATTGTTCGCTTAGTCTAGGTAGATCGACTGTGAATAGTGCCGGGTATTACACCTTTTTTATTTTTATGAGACCCTCCCCCCCCCTGGAGATCGACCTTAGGTCGAAATAAAATGTTGTAAGATTTTTTTTCTCTTGGGAAACCATCTTTAGATGTGAGTTTTTGAAGGGTGAGCCCTATTACGAAATTTCTGCTATGGCCTGTTGTATCGCTGCAACTCGTTTGCGCACATTCAATATTTTGTACACGAAAACGGACGACTCGTTTAGGCACATAGAAAACGCATATTTTTATATATATTTTTATAAATGTTTACCTTAACAGTCTCAGATTGCTGTGTAAATTATCGAATATTTGACAGCAATATAAGTTTATCTTGTAATAAAGTCATTATTTGTGTAATCTATATCACTGGATTGAATTAGTTCAGTTTCATGCTTTGGTGACTGCGTAGTTAGTTGAATCGTGCGAATAGCAATTGGAATAGTGCAAAACTCTTGTTATATGTATATCGAATTAATAATTATATAAAATTACTGCGAAGATCAATGTATGAATCCAGAAAAATACATACTCCAAATTTACTAAAATCAGGCTACTCATTGATACCATCACACACTCACAAATTTTTATCATTATATCAAGACTTATCATCGACTAAGATTAAAATTAAACGTTCAAAACGTTTTTATCGAATTCTACGCTCCTTAACATTTAAAAACACACAATAAATACAATCACACGGCAACATTTGTCTATTTTTTGTTTATTTATGTTTTTGTCGTTTGATGATGATGGTTGTTATTCGAGTAAGTGAAAATAAAATCGACTTGTTACGTTTTATTTTATTTTTTTTTTATCTATAAAATTCGCAAACGCGTGTATTATACGACTTGCAAAAGTCGGAATTCAATACGTATCGCTTTATTTACTGTAAATTATTTTATTCGTAATGGGGTTGGTGCGACTGCACAG
Organism: Therioaphis trifolii; assembly: GCA_027580255.1. Classification (NCBI taxonomy): domain Eukaryota; kingdom Metazoa; phylum Arthropoda; class Insecta; order Hemiptera; family Aphididae; genus Therioaphis; species Therioaphis trifolii. The sequence continues at coordinate 5,032,627 of CM050405.1, read as the reverse complement.
GTGGATCGAGATTCGCTTAGGATCGGATCCCGAGCATAAAACGACTTGCTAAGGTTTTCGGAATTAAAAGAAACACACGCATGACAGTGGGTTCTACGCCGAAACGATTCGAGAACGAATAATGCCTAAAGAATTGCAACTCTACATGCCGATCGGATTATTCAGTCTTGTTTTGACTGTAAGATTTCGTACTTACCAAATAATAATAGCTAAAACGGCAATTATTGTGCACTGAAACAGACACCCTGCACATTGAAACTGCATTGGAAAATTTTTCAATATTGTAAAGAAAGGAAATCGATCGTTTTGAATAAGTTTTAGAATCGTTTTGATTAAGTCATAGAAAAAAAAACCTAATGTGGTGACTGTATGTATAATTAAGTGAACAAAAAACATTTTACTTTTGAATTCAAAATTAATAACATGTATAAAACTGCGTATTACCCGCAATGCCGGGTAGAGCAAACCACCGAAGAGGGGTGCAGGGCAAACATTTAACATATCATTTAAACCACCCGACTGTCGAATTTTACAAGTTTTCGTTGAAATAATAATCTGCCTGGGAAAATATCGCTGACGGACCAAGTGGCTGTACGTAAGTACCCCCTAGCATCCCCCTAATGCGCACCAATGAAACGTATACGCGCGCGCGTGCCCAATCGTCTCGACTCTACACCGATAATATACGTCTTATGATATTATTATGTTGACGAGAAAACCATTCGTTTACCGTATAATAAAATGTATATATACCGTATTATAATGATAATATTATATTTATATGAGCAGTGTAAACAATAATTAATTATAAACAATCACAATAACGGTGATGATAAATTAATGATTTTGTTTAATCTAAAAACACACTTCACATAAAAACCAATAGTAATATTATGCATATTGTATTGTGTACAGATCAATAGTTGGTATTCAGCAGTGGTACGCGGGGATTCCTTGAATTGTTTCTCGAAATATTTAGAGGTTCCTACATAACAATATTATTATCATTACCATAGTGACAAACCCAATCTGGAAATGCATAACAATATTATATCAGATAAACTGAAAAATATTTCTTAGAGGGTTTCAATACAAGAAAAACCACTCATTAAACACGATCTCATGCGCACGTAAACAGAAGCGGGCTGAGATAATATTTTAAGCGAGGAAATTTTTTTAAGCCGGCCAGATTTAATTTTTTTTTACTTTTATAATAAATTATAAAAAAGAAAAAATTTAGAGGAGAATCGCCCTACTCTAAAAAAATTGTCCTGGATTCTCAAAATTCAATATTCAATATAATCACCCACCACCAATATTTCGTCCGATGATCAAACAAATAAAAGAATACTTATACGAGTATAATGCTAAATTATCCAGTATATATATACATTCAAGGAAAAATAAAAACAGATGATTGGTCAAATTAATTTTATATTAAACAATGTATTAATTCAACTATTTAAATTGTAAATAACTCACATGTGCATCAAAAGTGTATTTTTAAATCAATTATTTTACAGTCACATATGATACATTATATTTTATTTTCTAATATTATTCAACCCAATGTCAAATATATATAAATAATATTTATACATATTTATTAAATATATGTATTTAAAGTGAACTTTTTGTCTAGCCCCCCCCCCCTTTATTCATTTCTAGATCCGCCCCTGATTACAACAATGCTCGTTTTTAAACCCGAAAATTTACTCTTCGCGTGGTATTGACAAAAACAATATATAGGTTCCCGTTTGATGTTCAAAAGTTAATCCACGAAAAGAAGAAAGGGTGGTTTCAAGGTGGTTCAAAACACGGAGTTCACTAATCGTTTTAGATTTCTGCGAATAAATAAACTTTCATGGCACACACACACACACACACACATACACACACACGCGCGCGCGCGCGCGCGCGCGCGTATCTCTGTGTGTTGAATATTCACAAGAAAAAACCGCTATAACACCGAGTTGCCGAATCGCCTTGTATACATCACGTATGATAAACGCTGGAAAAAGGGTTTTCTGAAAACGTTCAGTAGTGATTTTCAATTCTCAAACGCGTAAAGGGTGAAATTTCCAAAGGCGGGCCTGTTTGAAGTGGCGCGCGGGCCGCCAGCCGTTCGCCCTCCATCCTGCACGTTCACGCCCGCGACGACGGGGCGAGTCGGGCGCGGTAAACAAAGGCTCGTGGGCCACGTCTCGTCGGGCCGAGTCGAACGCCCCGAGACGTACAGCGTTCCGCGGGCCTTCGTCGTTTGTCGCCGAAGCCGCGTGCGCCGGGCTTTTATAGTAACGTTTACGGCTTACGGGGACCGCGGGGCCGATCGTCGCATAAATAAAACGTAATAATAATAATAATAATTATAATTATAATAGTCATCGATCGAGTCGCCCGACGGTTTACGACGGCTACATAAAACAGCGTTATTGTGCGCTCTACGCGCGCAACGCCCGCGGCCCATAACTTTATATTATTAAAATTTACTTTTGTCCGCGTCTCGCGTTTTACGGCGATTTCCACCCCCGCGCCCGTTCCCCCGTCGCGCGAATACGATCCCGGGGGTAGCGCGCCTACCGACGGTTTTAGTGCCCACTGAGACATTTGCGAATCGCGTTACGCGCGATCAATCGATCGGAAAACAGATGCCTGGATACGTGCGAGCGATTTATTCGACAACGACACCGTATCGTCGCACGCCTGTTATACTACACTACGCGCAGTGGACGTAACTAGTGGTTGGCGACATGGGCGCTTGCCGAGGGCGCAGTGACGTAAGGGGCGCATTTGAGTTGAATAAAAAAATTATTTTTCGTGAATTTTTTTTCTCATAAATCATCTAAAGTTATATCAAAATCAAGTGTAAATGTGTAATCCACAAAAATCACATACTGGATTGCGCCTTGATGATTTTTATTTATTTGTGTTCACTACTTATACGTTTATATTATACATCGATATTAACTATAAAAAGATTTGAAAAATCTTATTTGTTATTTGAAAAATATTGCGGTTTTTTTATTAACCCGTAAGAACGTAATATTATTGTATTTGTATAAAAATGATTAATACCTATGAAATAAAAACAAAAATAAGCGCCAAAATAAAATTCGCCAAGGGCGCCACGTAGGGTAGTTACGGCACTAACTAAACGTATATAACGTTATGTATCTCAGTATTATGTTATAACGCACGACCGACGTGCGTGACGTTTCCAAAACCATCGCGGGGTCTTCCGTCGTTTTCCCGAAGAAATCGTAAACGGCTTTTTCCGTTCCCCGCCGCCGCCGCGTAAATAACTCGCATTCGTATATTAAATACAAACAGCACACGATATATTTATATATATATATATATATATATATATATTTCCAGACGACCCGAGTGCCGGTAATAAAAGAAGGGAGTAATATTTTGACATCAGTAAAACGTGTGACCTACCGCAAATATTTTATGACCTACACTGTGCGCATGGTACACGGATATAGATACATTTATGCAGGGTGTTGTCCCCCGAGGATTCGTCCGTTGCGATTTCCCCCGAGCTAATGGATATAATAGAATTTTTTTTTGTTTTTTGAAGACTCGTGGCACCGAGGACTACTCATTGTTCATGTTTTAAGTAATTAAAATGTTTCAGTAAACATTTTTAGAAAAATTTAAAAAAAGCCATTTTATACAGTATATATTTTTTGAAATTTTGATGTTTCGACTTTTAATTTACATAGGTTTAATAATGTTCAATATTAGTTTTTGTTTCCAGAAAAATTATGTATAATTCATTTTCATATTATTGTATTAAAATAATTATTTACAGCTATCTCTTCGTTTAATTGTACAATATTTCTTCTCAGTCATAACTCCCCTAATTATTAACTGATCACATTTGTCATATGAGAATTAAAATTCGTTGATAAAAATTATTATTATGATACAACAATTATGGTATTGAGTAACACTTTACATAACTTTTCTGAAAACTAAACGACATTTTAAAAATCATTAAATTAATGAAAATTAAAAGTTGAAACATCAAACATTTTTCGAATAAAATAAAATTATGAATTATTTGTAGTCCTTAGCCCGACGAGTTTTCTAAAAAAATTAGGGAGTAGCCAGATGACACATGTGTGCGTGTGTGTGTGTGTGTGTGTGTGTGTGTGTGTGTGTGTGTGTGTGTGTGTGTGTGTGTGTGTGTGTGTGTGTGTTAGCATAAAGTTTAATATATGTGCTCGACCGATAATTGCATAATAGCATAACTGCAGAAAGCCCACTAGACGCATTGTTTTGTAATAATATATTGTATCCGAGCAGTGTTTAGGGGTAAATCTAGATCCTAACAAAAAATAACGTGTATAATAAAAAAAATAAAGAAATTTATATTCCGATGATCGTATATTTTTTGATGGCTGTCGATATAGTTTAGCGCAGCCGAGTGAAGAAATCCTATGTGTTGGAATGCTAATTTTTTTTCACTCGACGAAATGCGCTTTAATACATATTCCTTAACGACACGACAGTAAAACTTTATTTCCGCTCGTTTCAAAAGGCTTCGAGTTAAATGCATTATAGCAGAAATCTATAAAATCGCAATGAACTTCATAAAACAATATACATTTATAAACGTCAGGTAATGTATTGCAAATTGTGTTCGAATTCAATTTAACTTGGCGTTTATAAAAATTTAGGATTAGTTTATTGATTTATTAATTAAATTGCGTAATGTATAGACGTATACATCAGTTGTTTAATTAAATAACTAGTGTGATAAACACGCGATTTATTACATAGGTAGAGTGAAATATATATTTTATTATTTTATTAGACTGGCATCATTCTACAAATTTTAATTGCCAGCGCTACAGTGACACCACGTATGAATAGTCAGCCAAGTACTCGGAAAGATTTATGGACTTTTATATATTTAAGATTTACATCAGCTATTTCTTTTGAAGTCTTAGTGAAACGAAGAATGTATTGGTTTTACTATGATGTATTTTCTTTTTTTTTATGTATTTTATCACTTTTTCGGGTAAAAATAATATTTTATTTTTTCATTTTCTCGATAATTTTTCCAAGCGTAAAGAAAAACTTCCTAATAAATTGAATAAAAACTATAAAAATTTACAAGCGTAAAGAAAAACTTCCTAATAAATTGAATAAAAACTATAAAATTTACTGTAAATGAGATTTTTATAAAATTCGCTTTTTAATTTGGCCATGAATACAAAAATAATAGAGCTCGACACTTGACACTTTAGACAAATATTAACATGTACTGCAATAACGGCCCTAATACAGACTAGACAAAAGTTTCGGAAACATTTTAACATTTATGAGCTATGTATAGAACTTTTAAAATATTGAAAATATCTCGTTTTTTAGAAGTTATTTTATCAAATAACATTTTAAAAGTTTGATAAAAAAACCTGAAAATGTGATAATTTCTTATTTGTATGTTTAAATTACAGTACTGAAATTGTTGAGGAAAAATTCGTCAGGATCATTTTTTATCCACATTTAAAGTTAAAATTTTGACAATAATCATGAATTTCAGGTAAATTAGAGATATTTTTCAGTAAAATTCTTATCAAATTTAAAATTATCCACCTGATAAAAATTTTCTTTGGTTAATAGATCCGCTACCAGTGACGCCCAGGGTGGGGACATTTCCCCCCAGAGATTTTTCATGTGAGTTACAAAGTTGCAGGTTTTTTTACATGAATTCGGTCTCACACGACTAGGGCACTCAGTGACTCTCCGACAATCATTGTACCATTAATTACAAGTATAATATTATTATATACCTACTCGTAAAATTAATAGTTGTACTTAAAGAGTAACAATTTTTACCCCCCCCCCCTCCTACCCCTGAGTGGCATATCTGTGGGCGTCCCTGTCCGCTACATATATTTTCCTATGTATAGTTCGAGTTTAATAAAATTATGATTAATCAAATCAATAATTTTATACACGCATTAAGTTGGAATTACGGCTTTTGAGTCTAACTCGTTGTACGTAAATTGTCGTACAAGTTTTTTGATTATCTTTAGCTATACATACATTTTTATGGGAATCGGTAACGTTAATTTTTTTTTTTTTACATATAAATCTAAAATAAGTGTCTAAACACGGTGAAATGAATTATTTTTACGAATATTATTAAATAGACATGGATTTTTCTTGTTATTATTCCCGTACTTTTTAACTTGAAATTTAAATCGATTATAATCATAAGGTTTTTTATTCTTTTGAAAACTTAACTAGTTGACACTAAAATAAATATATCATTTGAGTTTCACTCAGTCGTTTTCCGAAAACAATGACTTATCATTGAATTCAAATTTTAATCGAATCATACTACACGTATCATTCATTAATCATAAAAGTAGCTCATCTAAAGTGATTTAAATCCATCACCATTATGTCGTCCGAAAAGTGAAAAATACCCATAGCGCGGAGTACGGCTTTTTTATTTGATTTTTTCATTTCAAAACATCGAAGGTGACTGTGAAACAGTGTAAGACGTGTCTGGGAAACGTATTACAACAACGAATAAGTATACGGAGACGCTCCCGTTTTCGCTATCCGACCGAACGCCGGGCGAATTCGAACGCAATAATGATCGGTATAACACACTCGCTCCACTAGAATACTTTTCTCGTAATATCATGTCGCAATAATAAGCTGTGATCGGTCTTTTCCGTCGTTGTACAATGAACATTCAAGACGTTTGGAAAAGTACACTCACCCAAACGTTATGCTCACTAGTAAGCACATATATAACGATTATCATAGTGGGTAAGACCCGTCGCGCGTCGTCTTCGTACGGTACACGCGTAGGTACAATGAGCGTAAGCAGCTTGACGTTCGACTCGTAAAATCGCATTATTGCCTCGGCAAATCCGACCGAGCGCGAACGCCCGTTTGTGTGTGTGCGTTAAATTTAGAATTTTTTTTTTTTGACATAATTTTTACTTAAATAATCTGTCACAACATTGTTCAATAAGCTCGAATGATCGTCGCACCTCAGAGAATTCGTCGCACCTCAGAGCTCAGGCGCCGTCGTACCTCTAGACGAGTGTTAGCAATAGCTCGTTCACCGACAGTTTATTGGCAGTTCACCGGCGTACGGTTCGATTCAGAAGCGGGTGCAAAAAAAAAAATATCGATTTCAACCACACGTGGGTTTTTTCGGTACAGTCCGTACGCGTACGCATTACTAACCTAACCTTATACGAGACCCTCGCGTCGGTATACTCCGATCCGGCGCCACGTCACGTTTGCACGTACGAAGAGATCGCGCGCACAACGTCGTTACGCGCTCGTTTACCGTGAATAATTAGTTGTCGCCCGTGTGCACACGCCCGACCGGTTCGCGTGAAACGTACGTAAGTCTTTCGAACAGCCGGCATGTTTTACATTATTATCGCGTTTTTTTTTTTATAGGAAAATAAAAAATTACGTTCGTTTCTTTAACCGCTGTATTCCGATTGGATTCAATCACACAAGTGCATTGCAGTGCAAATATAATATGTATTATAATTATAATTATACTGGTTTTTTCGCTTTTCCGTACATCGCTCGGACGGTCGTAATTATTTGCACAGGACTACGATCCCTACAATCCGCGCTGCCGCCGCTGCTGCTGCTGCTGCTCACTCTCACGCTGTTTACTTTGTTCCGACACGATATTGCGCTGCAGTGTTTAGCGTAGCCGGGGTACTTCCTGCCGCCGCCACTCGTCCGGCGCGAGAGAACACAAAACGCTTGTTTACACTCGTCGACTCGGTGTTCTTGTTGACGCGCCGCGATTTTTCAAACCATAACGACACGACGATTACGCACGGCGGCGGTAAGTCGGTGCGTGCCGATATTGTACACACGCGGTCGTATCGGCGGCGGTGAGAGTGACGCGATGTGTATTGTGTACCACGTGTCACGGCATCAATACAGCTGCGAACAGACTATTTGTCACGTCACGTGAGCTCACGCGCTATCACGTTTATAAAATATACACTATTGTCACATGGTATTGGCTTTGGCTCATCACAGTACGAGTATTTTTTAGTCAGTTGTAAAAAAATTCATTTTCGAGTTTTCCGTCGTAAAATTTATAATTATTAACAATATTGTCAATACGCATAGTAATTTATATTTGAAGTTGTATTTAAATATACGACACTGAGACATAGTGTTCTCGGTCGACGACGACAGAAGTACACGCGCGTTTTTTCGCGATTTCGTCGCTCGCGTTCTGAAAAACAGGTCACTCGTCGACCCGCGGTCGTCGTCCTTGACTTGTCCCGCACGCGGATATCAAATACGTTTACACATGGAGAATGCGCTGCAATAAAGCTGATCGTTGTCGCGTACGCGTCGTGTGCATTCCTGCGCCCGTTCGCCGCACCCTCGGTGCATAACGCGATATTGATGCGAATGCCGTCGAAATCGTACGCGCCGCGTCCGCAAGGAATTCGCAATAATAACATCGCGATATCGTATCGTGGGACTGCACGCAGGTTTTCGGCTGTGCGCGCGTATTCGCGTGTCCGCGATCGCGTTATGGTCGGTATGTATACGTATTATATTACTGTATATAATATGTACGTGTATAGTTTAGTCTTTGGCCCGATACCGTTCAACCGGTCCGCCGGCCAGAGTTTAACCGAAATCCGTCCGGGGACGACACCTACCCTAACCGTATGACGGCGGGTGGGCGCACACCGAGGGCGTCGTTTTCGCGGTACGATTCCACGCCATAGTGTCCTGAGATTATCTCGTTCTGAACGTGCGACGATCCGCGGACTCGAGCGCACGACGGTAACGACGCGACGAGACGTTTGTCCGGGGAGGAGGAGATGTTTTTCATACGTGTAGACCAGCGTTTCTCAACCGGGGGTCCACGGACCCCTAGGGGTCTAACACGAGAATATATTAGGGGGTCCACGAAAAAAAGGCGGAATGGCAGAAAAAGTGAAAATTTGTTGTATTTGATATATTTGTTATTTTGGTTTGTGAAATATTTTAAATCGGGTTTTCCTAATATATGATATTATTGTGTATAGGTATATAATAAGAGTATAATATGAAATATATCTTTGAGTCAGTCTTACGGGTTTACCTAGCAACTGGGAGCCAGATTTCAAAAAATTATGTGAAGAATCGCAATAAAACTAAATTTTTAATTTAATGTCCTAATATATTTTTTTATATATAGAAACATTAGATGGCACATGCCGATCAAAATAAATAAACATTTCCAAATTTTTTTGGATTTAATAATTTTATTTTATTTTTGTTAATTCATATTTATCTTATGTGAAAATATATGACTAAGTTGAAATCTGGGGGGTCCGTAAAATAGTGGTGAGAGGTCAAGGGGTGAAAAAAGGTTGAGAAACGCTGGTGTAGACGAAAATCAATACAAATGAATATTATTATTATTATTATTATTATTATTATTATTATTATTATTACTATTGTTTTGGACGAATTTCCACACCCGAACACGCTATAAACCATTGTAATACCATTTCATTCTTCACTTAGAATCTAAGAATGCGCCGAGTAGGATCTACCCTGACCCCTTCATACTCATTAATCGCACCACTGTACTGGCTGTGTATGATTTTCAATTTCACATCCCACATACGTTTTTGAAACGACGTCCTTGCCGTATGTTATTTTCTTCATGACGTGGGCTAATTATCTACGGGACAAGGTTCTCACCTCCCAGTTTCAAGGCGATCTCATATTTCGATTCCTCGTCGAACGTGCACGGCATCTGTCGATTTTGGCGTTTAAATGCAAGCAAAATAAACCCGAGGAAAAGGAGAGAATTATTACAACGCATGCACGGCGGAAGAAAAGGTCGCAATCTCACTATCACGGTACAACCGTAAACCCATTATCTTACAACCGTTTAAATGTGTACATGTATAATATTAATCGACACGCGTTCGTTAATTTTTTTTCCTCTTTCAACGCTCAAATCAAAACCATTAACCGTTAAAAGAAATCACGAGCCGTTTTAAATCGTGACGATTGATAGCGACGACTTCGAACGAAAACGATAAAACGGCGTCGTGGACTTGAGACATATTTATACGAACGATTACTACACCGTTGTGCGAGCGAGATCGTACACGACGTATCGTAGAGTATAATTATATTATTCATTATACTGTGTGACGTGATGTGACGACGAAGTGCCTTCCTGACAGTCGAGCGATTTTCGTTTCAGCTAACAAAATTACTAGTAGGTAGTAGGGTACCGTTTGTGGTCAAATAGTATATGTACGTATGATAATCACATAATTTATATCGGTACGTTTGACAACTACGCGGGGTTTTGAGTTACTGTTTATCGAGTTCCAATAAATCGTTTCAATCAAAACGCGGTTTGTATTTTCATTCGAAGGAGTCACGCAATTAAAATATCGCAGTTAATTCTATGACAAGTTCAAAGTTATCGATACTTCAATTTATCACATGACCCCGTTCTGTATAGGACAAGTGGAAATGTAATACGTATCATCTAGTAACACTCTAAGTGATGAAAAAATAATGTCAAATGTGACCAGACCTTATTCTTATACAACCAATACGTATAACATGTGATGCATAGAACCGAAATAGCTGAACTTTCGAAAAAAAGTTTTCGAAATTTTCTTAATATATTCTGGCATTTACACTTCAATAATTATTTTCTTCGACCAAACGGCGTTTAATTTGGTTTATGTTATGCATTCGGTTTAAAAGGCATGGGTAATGGGTATACACATACCTACGAAATGGTATCGATTGTTTTTCATAGAGCGGATTTAAAGAAAAAAAAATGTTGAAAAATTGTCTAAACTTTAATTAACGACCCTGCATAAATACACTTTTTTGAGTTGAGCTGTTTTGATTCTATGTCAGTCTATACATGAATTGTTTTTTTTTCAACTTTCGACAATCAACATTGTTATTGTTTTTACAGGGCAAATGAATATGACATTTTTCATTTAAAGTAGATGGGTACACATATTAATGATTTTTCGATAAACAGATTATAAATATCATTAGGAGTATTAAGTCAAAGTGTAATGCTTCTTCGATCAGATGAAGGGTTTTGTAACCAGATCGTGGTCTAGGTCTTTAAGCGTCGGTGGTCCAACGCTGTTCGTAATCAAACATTAAAACGGGTAATTTTGAAATTATCGAAACGGTAATTTGAAGACAGAAAAATGTTGTTATTATTGTCTTTATAGGCGACGAGACGTCATGTCATTACGCATACGTCCCCTAATCGACGTGACGTGGATTCCCAGCAAGTCCATCACCATTACCGCCACGAACACAACCACCACCTACATACATCACGTGAGCTTGTAGGTGCCCTGCGGTGCAATATTCACTTTCGGTCACGGTCGACGGACGACTTAATTATTATTCGGAGAGCCCGCGGTTCATGGGCCATATTAATCCGCTTCGATATTTGGTGGACGCGCCGTGTCCCGGACGGTGTGTACGCGGGTGACGAGGACGGGCGGCCGGAGGACTAGAGTGCGGAAACATTAACGTCTCGCGTATTCGATTTTTGGCAACGCGCTACTCTGCACGTGGTGCACACGGCCTAAGTGCTGCTACAAGGGTCGTTCGAAAATCATCCCCCCGAAGTCTCCAAAATGAGGGATACTTCGGATATAGACGTTTCGGAGATAAGCGATATCCTGCACGCACACATACACACACACACACACACACACACACACACACACACACACACACACACACACACACACACACACACACACACACACACAAATAAATAATACAATAAATAAGAGACAAGTGTTCGTTGCGTAATGTGGGGGAACAAAAGTGCAAATCAGATTTTCTATGAGATTTTTACAGTCAATCGTTAAATATGCGATAAAAAACGCTTCACTGGCTCCGTGCAAAAAAAAACCTTCGAGAATAAAACAAATTTCAGCTTTTTCGATCTTTAAAGTATTCATCCGAACATAAACTCATGAACTTTATGAATTGAAACTCATATTTTTTACGACTGTCAGGTATACAGCAAAACCGATTGAAAAAAAAACTGTACTAAATATACTATAATAAATTCGAATTATATAGGTACATGTATTACTAATGATATGTATGCATATATATATATATATATATATATATATATATATATATATATATATATATAATATATAAATATAACACTATTAAATACTATTTAACTAGACCAGGGGTCTTCAACCCGCGGCCCGCGGGCCGCACGTGGCCCGTTTTGTCATTAATTGCGGCCCGCGATCACATTTGAAATATAGCCTGCCACTTTTCTGTTTCGATCAAATTAAAACGGCCATGAGCCATCAATATTGAAAAAATCGGGAAAAATACGATAAAACAAATTAAATTACTTTCTTACGTGTTATAAAATATGTTGTCTGTTTTAATGATATTAATAATAGTTTGTTATTTAAAATTTAATCATACAAATTGTAATAGTGAAACTGAATTTAAGCATTAAACACATGTTACACAGGCGCGTACACAAGGGTGGGGGTAGGGGTTTAACCCGAAATTTCAGAGAAATTATTCAATAATTAACGAAGTATAAGTGGTTGCTATCAATGCGGGAGATATTACATAAAAATATTCGGGTTTTATTACTATCTATTAGTTTCTTACTAATTTTTTATATTGATATTCTAATTTTAAAATTGATATGGTGAATACGCACAGGCTGCAGTTATCGTAATATTAAAAAAAAAAAAAAAAAACGAAAATAATAAGAAATACGTAATTTTTCCATTGAAATTATGTAAAATTGTTTATATATAAACATGAAATTATACAACTTTAACCCACCCCCCCCCCAAATATTTTTTGTGTACGCGCCTGATGTTACATTACTACGGACGCGGCCCGCGAGATTTGTAGAAAACAATGTGTGGCCCTCTCCATAAAAAGGTTGAAGACCCCTGAACTAGACAATCGTCTTACCGCATTCTTGATGCTTGATTTTGTTGTTTTTGATTATTTTTAGTATCATTTTTTTCAAACTATAACACACTGAAATTTGGTTACAACACTTCAATACATAAATATTACATTTTCAAAAACAACTATGAACTGTGATAACAACTGCGATTTGAGTCTATACATTCTAAATGACAATAATATCATAATGGTCATTTCCGGTCAAATGAGTTTGATTGACTTATTAGTCTAGAGAACGGATTTTTTTAATTTTAAATACATTTACAGGCTTTATATAACTTGACGGAAACAAAAAATCTAGACGTTCCGTCAATTATAGAATTCAAAGAAAAAAACAAATTTTACATTTGAGAAAAATTGAGTAAAAATGGTAAAATATGTCGTATATGAGGCTTGCTGAATCGATTTTAGTTTATTAATCATAACTCCAAAAGTAATGTAAAAATTGGGTTGACATTTTTACTACATATCATTATGAAAAACGCATTTTTAAAAACTTAAACAATATTTTTTTAAAGTTGACCACTTTTAGGCTAAATATAGAACTTTGCAAATACCTTTTTTGTAAAAGTTCATTTCAAAATAAAATATTTAATTTTTGACATTGAAATTTTAAAATTTAATATGATCTTACTTATATACGCATGTAAATATTAGTATACTAAAAATTGTCTTAAACCATGTACCTACCAGTATTTTTTTAAATTCTTTAACCAAATCCTTATGTATTTTTATGGAGTCAACTATTTTTCGACTTAAAATGTGTATAAAAATGTCAATATTATGGCTCGCATAAAATTTGTTGGCCTATTGCCATACATTATACTAAAATGACATATTATTACGTGTTAATAAATAAAATATTTATAATTTATACAATACCTGATTGATAAATCATGTGTTTATGTTGGAACTTGTTTTGTAGTAAAATAACAACTAATTGAAATAAAACGTAATTTATTGCAAAATTATAGGTCCATTTCCCTAGCCCCGCCATGTTGGAATTTTCACAATTTTTTTTTTTCATTCGTTTGTGCTGCGTTTGTGCCGTTTGTGCTACTTGGTCTCGCGTTTGTGCTGAACTCCAAACTCGAGAAAATCAAATTTTAAATGAGGAGGGGCTGGGGAAATGCTAGCCCCGCCATGTTGGAATTTTCACAATTTTTTTTTTTCATTCGTTTGTGCTGCGTTTGTGCCGTTTGTGCTACTTGGTCTCGCGTTTGTGCTGAACTCCAAACTCGAGAAAATCAAATTTTAAATGAGGAGGGGCTGGGGAAATGCTAGCCCCGCCATGTTGGAATTTTCACAATTTTTTTTTTTCATTCGTTTGTGCTGCGTTTGTGCCGTTTGTGCTACTTGGTCTCGCGTTTGTGCTGAACTCCAAACTCGAGAAAATCAAATTTTAAATGAGGAGGGGCTGGGGAAATGCTAGCCCCTCTATGTTGGAATTTTCACAATTTTTTTTTTTCATTCGTTTGTTCTGCGTTTGTGCCGTTTGTGCTACTTGGTCTCGTGTTTGTGCTGAGCCCCTTACTCGGGAAAAAGGTTTTTTTTTAACTAAACGTGATTTGCCAACTTTAAAAAATAATTTGAGACCTAACCATTCTACATACAACACGAAACCATATAGGGGATAGTGATCTTAGAGGGGACTTACATTAATTCTATGTATTTTGGGTATCCACACCCACGTGAGTTAGAAAATAATTTTTATTTTGGAGGTTGTGTGATTTGTAAACATTAAAAAAATTTTCGCGACTCAACTATTTCACATACGTCTCAGCACCATAGTTATATTAATTAAACTAGAGGGACCTTACATCCATTCTATGTGTTTTATGTACCTAAAAATCTCGTGGTTTAGAAAATAGTTTTTTTTTTTTTTTTGGAGTATTTACCTAAGCGTGATTTGCATATAGATATACAATATGAAATGATTTGTAACTCAGCCATTGGACCTAAAATATAACACTATGGCAATAGTAAATGGTTTGTATATTTTAAAATAATCAAAACTCGCTTTAAAATTAAAATTACATAAAAAACCTTCCAAGATGCCCTAATAATAATCTTACCTTTGAATTTTCAGTATGACAATAGTATAGTTTTGTTATTATAATTGTAATGTATAGGTACTCTGTAAGTCAGACATGATACCTACATTGTAGGTACTAGTTTTTGTGTAATGAAAAACTTATCTTCCATAAAAATTATTGGACATTTTTACCTAAGAATCTGAGTAATATTTAATAATTAATAGGTATCTAAGATAATTTTGGTTTGAATTATTTTATACCCAAAAGTTCTTTATATTTGTCGACAAAATAATTTTAATGCACTTTGTTACAATTTTTGGTCATCTTTTCTTCTTATGGTTCATAATATTTATTAAACTTTAATTTAAACAATCAAATAATAGTTATAATTATGATAATAATGTTTATCAATTAATATCTTTGAAAAATGTGTAAAAAATTGTTACTAACTACGTACTTATAATGAATATTATATAAGTATAATAAAACTGTTATAATAAAATTTTAAAAAAAAACAATAAAATAAAAATAATTTTTCCTTCATTTGTGGCTTGTTATTAAATAAAAAATGAATTGATTCATATTGTATAAACAATCATTTCTGCGTTGATTATAGTGTTAATATCACATTTTTGTGGTATATTGTTATAGTCGTCATACAATTCCCATTTTTCTAATCCTTCACGATAACAGTAAGATGTATAATGACCTATACTTTCTACAGATATGTGTGATGGTTTTTGTAGATGTATGGCACCTCGAACTTTGTACAATTGACGTTTAATTTTTATAAAAACTGGTATTTCTTTTAATTTTATTTGTACTCCTGAAATATATGCATTTTCATCATGAATGAAATTGAGATTTGTGCTTCCAGTGGCAGGAATCTCAGCAAAATTTATATTAGGTGAGGTCATTATAAAAATGTGTTTTCCATACCTGTAACATGCATATCAAATATCATTAGTAATTATTCACAATCAAAGTAAAGTTCAAATAGTATTCAAAATGAAAATAATCTCTACTCAAGCACTCTAATTTAATCTAAAAATATGTTGATTATCTAATCGCAAATGCATTACTTAAAATGTATAAACAATATATTTTATCGATAGGTTTGATTTGTTATTTACATGTCATCTATAAGTTTATAGGTATAAAGTATGGGTGGGTATACACTATTTGTTACATACCAAGCCTCTCATAAATATATGTAATTCATATAATTATATTATTAATATCCAACACTATTATTAACATGTTACAGGCGGGAGACTCATAAGAGTGAAAAGTCAATTGTACTTTAATACTACAAATAAATTAAGGCCACTTTAAAATATTACATTTTTATTAACTATCTATGGTTGAAGTTATATTATTTTATAAACAAAGTGGTTTGTCTTCCTACAAGTTAAGAATTATCTCTAGGCCGGAAGTATAAAATTAATTTGGTTAAAGTATATGAAGTTTAAAATTTGAATATAATACCCAGTAGGTCTAATAATTTTGAAAAAGCTGTCAAATTAGTTGAGTATATTATAATACGTAGAATTTAATAATACAAATTTCTTACTTGTATGGGTTAGTCAAACGACGATTGCATTGGTGGCATTTGTTTAAATTTCCATCGGCCAATATCAGTGCGTTAAGATTTTTAATATCATTAACATTTATGAGGATTGGTTGCTGATTAATTTGCTGATGTGAACAATTGCTACAATTTTGGGTATCAATACGAGATGGCCAAGTTTCTAATAAATGTCTAGTCATAAATTCGATGGTGGTGTCAGCTTGAATGCAGATCAATTGTTCTGGAAGTTCTTTCAACCGACATATATCTTTTAAAATCATTAATCGTTTTCGATAAGTCTGAACATTAATTCCGTCTTTGATAGCATTGCTTATAAGTTTAAAAATTAGGTTATCATTATTTAAATTTACAAATTCAGCGTAAGATTTGCTATCACAATAGCTTGTACATAATATATGAACAATACTATCAAATGCGCACGTATTCGAAGTAATGTAGAATTTACCACCGATTTTTAAACTTTTAAGGTTGGAACAGTTTCCATTTTTTAGGATTCCGATCACTGGAGATTTTGTTTTACTGGAATCATTATAAAACAGAATTGATGGATCTTTATGTAAATAATTGGCTCTCTTTTTACGGTTTTCTGTTTCTCCTCTCCAATTTTCTTCTGCATGCAACTCGGTATGACGTGATATGCTCTTGCATTTGTGGCAAATTCGTTTCTCACCAAATCCTTCTTCTTCTCCAGGTATGTTATAAGAACATCCATTTATTATGTGCACAGCTTTTTTACATAAGTAACATCTATGTGCACCTGTCGGTGTATGACCATTTATACAAGCAGTACAAATATTTTCATTTTCAATAACCGTTGTTGGTATTGTCTGGTTTTGGTTTTGGTCATGCTGTAAATATATTTGTTGATTTATATTTTCTTCACTTTTCATTTGTAGATCCTTATGGACCATAATCGTAGCTGTTTTTTCATCTTTACTTTCCACTAGCTCTTTATCTATTTGGAAACTTTCTTCTAATTCCATTTGTAAGTTTTCATCAACTTCTGTTTGTATATTTGAATTATCTTTATTTCCTTGGTAATTATTTATATCTGACGCAACTAAATTCATTGTACCTGTAAATGAGTTGATGTGGGTTGTTAAAAATCGATCAATTTTGAGAGGAAGTGTTGTATGTTTAAAAACTCTATTCTTCAAGTCGTTAAACTGGCTTTCAGATGAAGCACTTGTTTGCGTTATACTACCAAATCCAAAAAAAGGAACCATCACGGCTGTCCAACATGGTAAAAGTTTACAAAATTGTAACAATCTTTTTGAAATTTGTATACTGTATTGATGATTATCTCTATCTCCTTGGTCGTGTATTTTTGATAATTCAACACAGTTTGTATGTATTAACTTAATATTTCTGAAATATTCTGGTTCGGAAGTTGACATTATATTTACATACAAATCTGTTTCATATTCATTTATTTCTGAAATGTCATCAACATGTTGCTCAATCGGAGTATCTTCAATACATGCAATTTTTATTTTCAACTCTTTTTTGTAACGTTCACATAAGTTAGGTTCTCCGGTATTATCATTTATCCCTTCTGTTTCAAACAAGGACACAATAAAAATTGATTTTAGTAAATATTTTATTGTTTCAAAATCTGTTGACTGAATGATAAGAGCTATTGACCTTAAATAAAAATTTTTAATTCTATATGAAGATGTTTTAAATTCTGGCCATAAGTTTTTCATTACACAAAAACTAGTACCTACAATGTAGGTATCATGTCTGACTTTCATATTTCATATTGTATATCTATATGCAAATCACGCTTAGGTAAATACTCCAAAAAAAAAAAAAAAAACTATTTTCTAAACCACGAGATTTTTAGGTACATAAAACACATAGAATGGATGTAAGGTCCCTCTAGTTTAATTAATATAACTATGGTGCTGAGACGTATGTGAAATAGTTGAGTCGCGAAAATTTTTTTAATGTTTACAAATCACACAACCTCCAAAATAAAAATTATTTTCTAACTCACGTGGGTGTGGATACCCAAAATACATAGAATTAATGTAAGTCCCCTCTAAGATCACTATCCCCTATATGGTTTCGTGTTGTATGTAGAATGGTTAGGTCTCAAATTATTTTTTAAAGTTGGCAAATCACGTTTAGTTAAAAAAAAACCTTTTTCCCGAGTAAGGGGCTCAGCACAAACGCGAGACCAAGTAGCACAAACGGCACAAACGCAGCACAAACGAATGAAAAAAAAAAATTGTGAAAATTCCAACATGGCGGGGCTAGCATTTCCCCAGCCCCTCCTCATTTAAAATTTGATTTTCTCGAGTTTGGAGTTCAGCACAAACGCGAGACCAAGTAGCACAAACGGCACAAACGCAGCACAAACGAATGAAAAAAAAAATTGTGAAAATTCCAACATGGCGGGGCTAGGGAAATGGACCTCAAAATTATACTATGGTAATTATTTTCATTCCTTTTTTTTTCATTCTTGGAATGAAATATTGATTTTTTTTCATTAGAATGTTAAGTATCGGGGATTTTCATCTCTTGTGCGTACATCACTGCAAAGGATATACATAGAGCTATTAAAAATATGTATGTAACTAATATAATTTTATAATATTTATTATAAAATTATATTTATTTTGAAGGATACCTATGCATTATTTTGTTGTTATTTTCAAGAAAAATCATTTTTATATATTAGGCATACAAATACATTTCCATTTTTTAATGGATTGTTAATAGAATTTTAAAGTTTTATAAAAGTATATTAGCATCATGTTTCAAATTTTCATAAATCTAAAATCCTGTTCTTTAATTATTATCATTTCGAAATTTCGTAAATTTAACTTACCTATTCGTAGTTTTAGATTCTGATTGGTGTAATTTGTATAATAACTTTTTAGATTCTGAGTGAAGCGAAGGATCTTATGGTTTTACAATGATGTTTATTTTTTTTTTTCTGTAAACACTTTTTCGTAAAGAAATCCTTGTCCAAAAGTTTCGTCCAGCAACTTTTTAAATTCGAAATTGAACTGAGATGGTACTTTAGAGAGGTTATTTTTCCAAAATCTCCATAGTTTTTCCAGTAATCAAGAATAACGATCGAAAAACTGAGTAAAAACGGTAAAATCGGTAAAAATCCGCCGTGAACGAGATTTTCACTGTTCAGATTTTAGGTATTTAGTCATAAATCGAAAAGTATTGAAGCTAGAAACTTGAAAATTTTATCCAATATCAAATACATACTTTTTTATATTGGACAACATTTTCAGAACAATTACAGCACTTTTGACTTAAATATAGAACTTTTAATTTTTATTATCAAAAATATTGTAGTATGTATAAACTCTTCAGTCAGATAAACACTTCGAATTGGATACTCGATAATACTGCCCAAATATACGGGGGTCGTAATGAATAGTTGGGATTGTATTAGACTTTTAACGCCACAATCAACTATCCTAACGAAACGCTTTACAGCTTAGTCCACGAAATGAAATGAGAACCAACGCTTAGACAACATCAGGTGTAGTAGGATTTTGATACACGAGACATGAGAATATTCCATGGACACAGAGGCACAAACTAACGCAAACTTTTTTTTTTTTGTAGTTGGAATGATGGGGGGACAAAATAAAAGTATCAAATACCCACCTATGAAAAAATTGCTCGCTTCGCTTGCATTATAAACACTTATCAATAGCTACTTGAAAAATAAAATCATATTAATTGGAATAAAAATAATGAATCCATATTGTTTACAATTGTTTAAATATCAGAAAACAATAATTTAATAAAAAAATAAATGTTCATATACGGGCCAAATGGAGACATAGAGCACAGTCACATTCGTATGATCACAAATACAATTCAGTATTCACGATTAAACAATATTTTTAACATCATATTTCCTAACACTAAAATATTTATCATAATTGTTAATTAAACAATTATAATAAATATTTTATTGATATGACAATAATCAAAACAAAACGGCGTCGCCCCGAATGTGATACCTAAATTATAATCGATAATAGTTATTTAAAGATGTGAAAACCAATTTGCTATTCAATATTCTCATCACTCACACACTGGCAATATAAAATACTATAATACTATTTACATAGCTATTTATATTTATATACTTATAAATAAAATTAATAATTTAAAATTAAGAATTTATCGTTCAATATTATAATATCACTTAGGTATCAACTAGGACCCACCCCATACACACATACAACCAAATTTTATTTCGGGGGCAAGTGCCCCCCCTGCTCCTGGGGATTTACGCCTCTGCATGGACAGCATCGAACGAACTCCGAACGACGATATCCAGACGCGGCCACGACGATGACGGCGTTACACAATAGTCGACAAGAATAATTCGTCATCAATGAATTAAACTTGGTACCTACGCGTACTCACATGTTTGTCGTAAAATAATGTAATGGCGAAGTGTCCAGATAGATTTTATTATTTCTGAAGTTACTTTTTTTTTTTTACTTCTCAATCGAGTGTCACTAAATGGCGGCGAACGACGAAAATGCGACGCGTTCGTCGAAGTCATGGAAAAATGAGTTTATTTCCCTGCGGATCGCGTCCACCCAAGGTCAGTATAAACACGTATTTGTATTATTTATCTACAACGACCTTGGAACCGTCGTCGGCAAGCGCGACAGTGCTGACAACACGCGCGTGCGCGCAGGAGAGTTTGCTATTATCTTTGGCGGTCGGAAGACGCTCGGACGTTCGGGTACAGCCCAAACACGAATGGATTGTTTTTCTTCCGGTGGACCACTCATGACTCACGCGCGTTCCGTGAAAAAAAGTCGAATCCGCCTGTACCTGCCACGCGTCGATCGTCATCAAGCGATTTATAGATGATTTCCATAAATCTCAAAGTTAATAAAAAACCTGATAATATATGAGTAGATAATAATATAATTCATATACTGAGGTAATAATCGACTTATAATCAATATACAACATTAAAATCACCTATAAATCTCGGATCGTCATCTCGATTAAAGGTATTATAATATATTCATATTCATACATTTTAGATTCTGAGTGAAGCGAAGGATCTTATGGTTTTACAATGATGTTTAATTATTTTTTTTTTCTGTTAACACTTTTTCGTATAGAAATCCTTGCCCAAAAGTTTACTCTTATACTAAACTATCAATACCGAAAAAATGTTAATAATCGTGACTCAATTTTTTTTTTCCAAGCATTTAAAAAATTATACAAATAACCGTTAAATACGTAAACAGTATTTAAATAATAATATATTATATTACACTGAAACTTTGCTCAGAATCGTTTTATACTAAAGAAATAAGTCATCATTTCTTTAAAACTCAATACATTCATCACCAATATCTTGTCCGAGGACCGAAGGGACGAAGGACGAACTTGTACCACCATCATCTCACTTACCAGCTTTTTTTCTTTTAATAAGTAATTTTTCTATATTCCTAAGTTTTCCTAATTATTGAGAAAAGCTACCGCAAAGCTGCGTAAAAATGAGTAAACTTTGCTGAGTACGATGTTTTCATTACGTCAGTTATTTAATCATAACTCCAATATCAATATAACTAGAAACTTGAAATTTCCACACATCAATAACACTCTTATATTAACTTTTTTTTTTATTATTTATAAAAGCCGCTAGTACTTATATTAACTTAAAAATATATATAATTTTTGGCAATACATAAAACTTTGAATATATGCCTTGTTTTCTTAACGTCTTAAGGTAATACATTTTTTAATTCTTTTTACGTGATTTTTTTTTCAAAGCTGTTTTCAGTTACTTTTCAGATTTTTATAATAAACTGAATTCTTACTCAGATCGTTTTATCTTTTACTTAAGTTTCTTAAAAATGTACCCTAAAATTCTACCACCAATATATTTAACGTATGTAGTTTTCAAAAGGTGATGAAATCACGTGCGTTGCGCTGGCCCCGCCTTGTATGAATGTCGAAAATTTTTTTTCACAAATATTTAGCACGTAATTAGCATGAATTCGCACGAACAAATTCAGAATTCGCATGCAATTTCTTAAAATTCCAGATCAAAATTACGATGGGCGGGGCTGGCGCAACGTTTCGCCAACCACGCCCACTCGAAAAATTCAAATAAATCATTATCAGAATATCCAAATATTTAGCACGTAATTAGCATGAATTTGCACGACCATCGTCGAAATTCGCATGCCAGAATTTCGCGCGCAAATTCCGTTCTGCGATTTTACCATTATCAACTATAATATTTCTGTTAGGGGCGAGGCTGGCGCAACGGGTAAAATCGCAAAACGGAATTTTCGTGCAAAATTCTGGCATGCGAATTTCGACGATGATCGTGCAAATTCATGCTAATTACGTGCTAAATATCGGTATGGTAAGAATTCCGCAATTTGTAAAATTTCTTTTCTGGGCGGGGCTGGCGCAATGGGTAAAATCGCAAAACGGAATTTGCGCGCAAAATTCTGGCATGCGAATTTCAACGATGGTCGTGCAAATTCATGCAAATTACGTGTTAAATATCGGTATGGTGAGAATTTCGCAATTTGCAAAATTTATTTTCTGGGCGGGGCTGGCGCAACGGGTAAAATCGCATAACGGAATTTGCGCGCAAAATTCTGGCATGTGAATTTCAACGATGGTCGTGCAAATTCATGCTAATTACGTGTTAAATATCGGTATGGTGAGAATTTCACAATTTGCAAAATTTCTTTTCTGGGCGGGGCTGGCGCAACGGGTAAAATCGCAAAACGGAATTTGCGCTCAAAATTCTGGCATGCGAATTTCGATGATGGTCGTGCAAATTCATGCTAATTACGTGCTAAATATTAGGATATTCTGATAATGGTTTATTTGAATTTTTTGAGTGGGCGGGGTTGGCGTAACGTTGCGCCAGCCCCGCCCATCGTAATTTTGATCTAGAATTTTAAGAAATTGCATGCGAATTCTGAATTTGTTCGTGCAAATTCATGCTAATTACGTGCTAAATATTTGTGAAAAAATATTTTCGAAATTCATACAAGGCGGGGCCAGCGCAACGTACGTGATGAAATCTGTGGTGATGCAAACTGTGTCCGGCTAAAGTTTAATTTTGCCAATTTCGATTCTTTATTTTTTTACACTTCTATTTTCGTTTGTCCGTGGACTCAATTAATAACACTGATAATCAAATCATAGTTATTTGTAGAGAAATGTTGCCAATAACAAAAATATCCTACATCGTTTTGCTCGTTCTATTACATACGAATATTTTCAATTCAAATTTACCAATATTGTATCATTGAGTTGGTCACTTCTAATTTTTTTTCAAAATATTGATTTTTTTTCATAACAAATTAAAAAAAAAATGGATTGGATGGACGCATTATCTATACGTGTTTCATAACACTGCCCCTACACTCCTGCACCCAACCACAGCAGTGTACATTTATAGATGTGTATATATATATATATATATATATATATATATATATATATATAAGATGGATACCGTTACCGTATATTGATGTAGTATAGCCGGTGTATCCGTTCACATTCTATCGTATTGTATTGTATTAATAAGCAATTTTATTCAAATTCATTTTTTATTTATAGCAATAAAAGTTGGTGTAAACAATTTTTGCATTTAAATGAATAAAAATCTTTTAATTCGTATTGGTATTCAATGATATTCACAACCAACACTTTGAGGATATTGTTTTGCCGAAATAAAATGCCACGCGAGCGAAAAGATAATAAGCATACAGTATGCATTTCATAATGTGTTAACTATCCGATATACTGAGCAAACTTTAAAATAATTTTCAGGGACATTATAAGCCAGACTATAAGCTCGTCTAGCTCTTTAAACATTCCGCACCCCAACGTCCACCCACATAATATGTATATGGCATGATCAAAAGCTATCAGTGCTGTATATATAATGTTGAGAACCATCTTTGGCTGTGCAAGGACTTTTGGGCCCCCCCAGCTCAGGGGCTTTTTTTAGATGCGAAAAATCAGTAATCGTGTCGTGAATAAAAAATTCGAAATAATATACTTTTGATTAATAATTTCGTTTTGAAATTCAAACATTAAGCCATACTGAGAAAACAACATATTTTTTTTCATCGTCATAGTTCACTTTTTGAGTCTTAAATTTTAAATATGGAAAAAAAATAAAGTCAAGTTACAATTACGAGTTAAAATGCTTTCAAGAACACCGTTCTATTGCATAATGCAACATAATGATTTATCTTAAACTAAGAATAACATCACGGACATAGCCCTTCAAAATAACGTATATATACGGTAAATTATTCGTAAAATTATTTTCATTTCAGTAATCGGCACAGACAAATATTAAGCAGTCGGATGTCGATGCGTCAACATGGAATACATACCCACAAATAGTTTAATCTATTATAGGATTATAGGCTGCCGGATACCAGCGACAGTACGATTATTGCGATTTCGCGTTATTAGTTCCCAGGTTATGACAAACGTTGAGTTTTAGAACGGAATTTTTAGACTTGTTTATTCAGAGACTTTGTAGCTATCATGAAGGTCATGTGTCAGCCATTATTTATCGACTGTGGTATAATTATAACATTGTAGCGGCCGATCGCTGTTCGCTGGTCAACGCGTTGATCAAATGTATTACTAAAGAAGTTAACGTCGTATTTGTTTTATACGGTTTAAATTTTGAATGAACGGAACTTGGCGAGTTTTTTTTTATCGCAATTGCATTATGATTTCGAAAATCTTTTTAACTCCATAGCAGGTATGGGTACTCTCGAAACTGTATACACACTACACAGTGTGTCTTACTACAACGTTTAAAAGTGTTGATGGGATTTGAGATTATTTACTTTTAATGACATCAAAAGAAACGGTCGAATATCAATTTTGAAAACACGTTTTTCGTTTCTTTCAGATTAGCAATATCAAACGAAACGTATTTCGAATAATGTATTATATACGTAGGTAAATTAAAAAATTTTAAATGTTAATCGTGAAGCTGACATTTGTATTGAACCGTTTGAAAGTTATTAAAAGATAAACATTATAAATTAATTCGATAGCTATTATTTGTCGATATTAGGTATGATTGAATAAAATTTAACAATCGCGTCTTGCGAAAGAACAAAAAATATCAAAAGCGTTGAAAGGCCTGCCGTCACTTTATGAAGTATGAACTTTGAGTTGAAAATAAACACGTATCGATACGAAACGAACACGATAAAACATCGTCCCAGTGGATTCCGCCATCACGCTCAGAAGCCTGGTCGTCTTCGTCGAGCCGTGCTCGCGTGCACTGTTAGGACATAGACAAAATATATTCAAACGGAAATACGCGCGGATGCCGACACGTAGGTACATCGACGGCGATTACGAGATAAAAAAAAAAAGAAATACTATTTTTGGACCCACCGTATTATTATTGTTATTATTCCCAAACAACGTACATACAAGCATTCAGGATCTAAAACTTTTTTTTAGATGATTTGATCTAATTAATCTATTAATTAAATTAGCTGATGTCTAATGACAGATCATGGTTATAGGCGTCATAATTTGTAAAAATATCATAAAATATATATTATGCGTAAATATCAAATATTTCGTAGTATGTAAATACACCCACCTTAAAATGTCAAGCTTATAAAATATCGTTTCGTCAGTGACAAACCGATACGCGATATTAACGATGGAATATTATTCAACATAATATAACGATACAGGGCAAAATGTATTCGTTTTAAATGGGTATAGATATTCTTTTGCGCACTCGAGTCGATTCTTTGACGGTATGCGGTCACAGTGCCGGATCTAAGGAGAGGGGGACAAGTGCCCTGAGCACTAATCATAGAGGGGAGCAAATTTCAAGTAATATGAAATCAAAATCAAGTTACCGAATAAAAATTTACTCGTTCATTTTCAACGCATATATTCTTATTGTTTTTATATTTTCTTCGAAACGAATCGAATGCTTGGTTGTCAGATGGTTACAATATCGCTGCACGAGTATTTACAAATTATAACACAACGGAAATAGTTAGGGTCTCGGAACGACAATCGTCATTCATCACTTTATGTTCTCAACAATCAAAAAAACAATAAAAATAGCCAAGAATACAACCGCGGCACTCGGAAATAGATATAAACCGATATTGTATCGGCCGGCGGTAATCGAATTGAACTTTATAAACAGCGATGACCGAGCATCGAGCGTGTATTTCAATATTGTATTCAATGCATTTTTTTAGGCATTTTCACTGGGTATTTTTTTTTCATCTGTCATAATGGACCAATTGAAAAAAAAATTATTAAGTTGTGGTTTCCAAAGAAAAAAAAATACCATGAAAAAAAAATCTAAATGTACGAAACGTGGTCTTTTTTTATGACTGATTAGACGATAAGCAACCTGCAGGTGAGAAACAATGCCACAACTACCGAGTGTGCAAGGTATGCCATTGCACATTGACGGCAAACCAACACTGTTTTTTTTTCAAATTAATTTTGCAGCCGCGGCTATCAAAATTTTAATTGAAGCAAAACAAAGAAAATAAAAAGCAAGTTTTGTCATAATATTAATAATCATAATCATACGAGTAAACCGGGAAAAATACTCAACTGTTTAGTGTTTTCTTTTTAATTTTTTTTTTTTTTTTTTGAAACCTGCGCCAATTTTAGTACGCCAATAGCAAAATAAACTGCATATTACATTTTTTTAGAACAGAAAAACAGTTTAAAAAATAATATGTATCGTTGTAATTCGTTATAGCTCGTCGTTCCATAATTTATTTGATGAAATGCTTACTATAATTTGTAATTTTAAATTTCTATCAACGTAGACTATTATTGAAGAAAACAAATATCATGTAACAAAATCATCCTAAGGTTATACATTATAAATTTGTGTACAGATGATATTCCCACTGAACTTACGAGACAATTATTATGTCTAACGCTGCATGTTTCTTATTACCAAAAGTAATAAAGCTAGAACATTAGAACTGAAGAAAATACAAATTTGGTTATTTATATTATTGATATGGTTTTATCTACATGTTTTCGTGATTTTTTGGCGGCGCCCAATATTTTTAGCCATTCGAGTTACAGTAACATCTACGCAAAAGAGTTTTTCTAGGCTTAAATTAATCAAAAATTACGTACATACTTTCACGATACTATACGAGCCATGAACAACTTGGTGAAATTTCTATTCTGAACATAGAAAGAAGAACTTTCGAAATGGACACAAAACAAATAATTGACAATTATTCAAATGCAAAAGCGAAATAAGAAACGATTTTATCAACTTAACTACAAAAGTGTTAAAATTATATAAAATAATACTTTTTTGTATAATGATTTTAACGATAATTGTATTGTAACTTATATTAACAAATTCTATTGAAATTGCAAGTATCTTCTACACTCCTACAGAATTATTTTGCATAAACATATTGTGCAAGTGCTCTATCCAAAATATTAATTCAATTTTTTTAAATGTATTATTGAAAAAGTAAAGCTTTTTAATTCTATTAAAAAGTAGCATGTATGAAATAATTTTGTTTTTTGTATCACACTTTATAATTATGTGAATATATACTAGAATAATTTCAATAAAAATGTTGAAATCGTGAAGACCACCCATAACACAAGTGTTGGCTATCATATTTAATTTACAGTAAATACTTTTTTTCAGTATAAAGTGCCAAAATTAAAATGTGCACATCCACCTTCTAATGTCTAGTTACAGCACTGCAGGTATAAATGATTTATATTGTTTAAACTATTATCAAACGTTAAGTACTAGGTACATTTGAATGCTACGTTTGAAATACGTAGGTTGATGAGCAAATATTTGATGAATATGGTTTTACAAGTAAAGAGAGCGATATGTGAAAAATATATTTTTACCGAAATTCCCTTTATTTTATCATTTCAATGGCGTAGTGGAAAAAAATTATATGTTTATGTCAATACGTAGTACAGCGAAACCTTTGAATACCGGACACTCAGTTATTCAGAGGTGTCCGCTGTTCAGAGGGGAAAATAAAAGAGGTGACAATGTCTCCGACCTCAAAAAAACGTCCGCTATTTGGAGCTGTCCACTATTTAGAGGTGTCCGTTAAAAGAGGTTTCATTGTATATTTGTATATCCATAGAGTAGCCTAGGGGAAATAGTTCGCTGCACATTTTCTTTAAACTTGAATACATTCTCTTAGATATATTCGATAAAAAAAAAGAATGATTAATTAGTTCTATAAAGCTGCCTACGATTTTACACTAATCTAATATTTAGGGCTCGGATTTAAATGCCCTAAAAATATCAAAAAAATGTCCTTTCAAAAAATGCATTTATGACCTAAAAACTTTAAAAAATGCCCTTAAAATATAAAAAATGCATAATTTATTAAATAAATTCAAATTATTATTGAAAAATGAGTAAAAAATAAAATTATATTTACATTAAACTGTACAAAAAAAAAAAAATTAAATTAAAATTAAAAAATTGAGTTAAAAATTAATTAACATTTGTATTGCACTGTACAATAAAAATTTCTCAAATGTTTTACAATTTAAATGAACGTCGGTTGTCTGCCAACAAGTTTTTGTATGCTGAGAATGACCTCTCTACTTCAACTGAGGTGATAGGAGCAAACTTGAACAAGATATGTCGTTAGGTGTTAAGTCTTCTGGAATAATATTTTCTGGATTAATATGTTTCTTCTCCTTCTAATATTTGGCTTTTTTTTTTTTTTTTTTTTATTTGGTTAAGTTAATTAAAATAGTTTTATATTTCGTAGTGCTATAATAATATATCTACCTAAAAAGTACAAAATCCGCTAAAAATGCAAAAAATACAAAAAAATGTTCCAAAAAATGTTCGTGGTTAGAACATGTAGTACTTGAAACATATTTATAGCTTGGAAAGCATCGCGTTAAACGTTCCAAAAAAAAAAAAAGTGCAAATACATTGAAATCCGAGCCCTACTAATAATGTATAATATCACATTAGAGCTGAACGAATAAGCATTTATCCTCGTCATTTTACTTCTATCGACTGATTAACTGACAAAATATATTGTATAATGGTTTTAATAATATCGTGCTGTGGAAGTAAATAGCTAATATTTTAGTAAACGAGAGATCGGAATCGTTTATGAAATTGTGACTTCTTCTTCTTATAGATGTAAATACCAGCATAATATAGATGAATAGAGATGATTATCGGACAGATAGAGAATGCTGAGAAATGTTCCGTGTCCGACGTCCAAGGCTCTAAGGTAAACATGAAACTGACGCGATTTTTACAGTCCTCGACTATAGTGTTGTTGTTGGTATTAGATTTTCTCTTAAAAGAAACCACCGGCGCGGTGCAAACGTTCTCCGGATCCACCCTCTGTCCGGTCGCGATGCGTTGTTTGAGAGACACGCTGTTATAATTGAATGCTCAGTAAGTTTACCTTAAATGCTATCGTGTTCGACATCACGACTCGCGGGACGTTATAATGTTCGCACACGACCGAATCACTCGTCGTGATCGTGTGGTTCCGCCTTTGCCATTTGAGTGCAGGTACACGTGAACGCGATGTCTTGACGAGAAAATAACACGTACATAGTTTACCGAACACTGTTCCCAGCCAGAACGCCGTAATTACGATGATCGCTGCACGAAAATAAGGATATCCGCGATGTGGGCGCTGCGCACGTTTGGACTCTCAGTGCCTGCACGACGACCACATGTGAGGTTGTGAAATTGAAACGGTAAACGTTGATAACCATACACAGTACAATGTACCTGCATACATGACGTGTATAATATGTATAATGACAACCCACCCACGATTTGTGCAAATTAAAAACTATTCCGGTCTAGACATACGGCGCGTTGAAGCAAGTGCACAAACACACACGCGCCCGAGCCTAATATTCCACGTGCACACAATTACGTGTACAAGTGATGTACACAAGTAGTTTACACATGTAAATTGTAACGATGGGGGACCAGTGTGTGTGTGTGTGTGTGTGTGTGTGTGTGTGTGTGTGTGTGTGTGTGTGTGTGTGTGTGTGTGTGTGTGTGTTTATGCATACATTATTTTATTTAGGTGTAATTTAAAAATTACCCTTTGCACACGATAGTTATGGGTTACATTTGAAACGTAATTATTTGTTTGTAGTGTCCTGTATATATATATATATATATATATATATATATATATATATATATATATATATATATGCGTTTGTGTGTTTTGTATTGTGCGTTACGATTGCAGTCAAAATAAAGAGGGGTGCGAAGTGCGAACGTTACGAAATTATATTACCCACTCACGGGGTTTGGCCATCTAAAACAGGCTTGGCTCAATCGAGGGGTTCTGTCCAGTGTCCATTCCTCTCTCTCTCTCTCTCTCTCTCTCTCTCTCTCTCTCGCTTATTTTTGAGAGACTTAAACTGATTTCATCTCTAGAAAAAAGCGTTTTACATTAAATAACTAAATTTGTCTTTTTCCCCAAAGGTGTCGTTTGAAAAGTTCCTAGGTCCTAGTTTTCTATAACCCAGCGTGTACGGCTATAGGTACTCATTAATTTTTAAATTGTAAACCGATTGGCATGCAGAAATTATGCACTATTATTTATGTGATTAAAGTCAAAGTGCGTTTGTATGTATTAACAATGTTTTTACTGCACTGTTGATCACTATTACATGGATTAATAAACAAATATTTTGTCCTTTTATTTTTTGTTTCGTTTAAATCGGAAACTGGCGGGCGCTAAGGTTAAGTTAAGCAAACAATAATAATAGCGTTTGAGGCGGGTAAGACCTGACCGATTGGCCCCAACGTAGGCGATGGTTCTACAAAACAATTCAAAATCGTCACAAAATCAAGTCTTCCAACTCCAAAAAAAATATCACACATACAAAAAATGTATTATCTGAGTCCCTCCCTATTGATCCTCATCAATCCATCCCGTTATATGCGGCTGCTACTTCTGGTACAAAACCAAACATTAATCCTCAAAACTCAAATTTAAATTTAGCTCTTTCAAAATTCCTATCCGAGTTAACCTCCATAATTAATTCTTTCCTCTTCGCTTTATTAATAAATAATTAACTTTGGCATTTACTTTTAATATTATTTCCGTTATTATGTACACTAACATTTCGTTTTGTTTATTCCTTATCTGACATTATTATCTATTTATTATTATAGCATTATGC
Source organism: Therioaphis trifolii (assembly GCA_027580255.1). Lineage (NCBI taxonomy): Eukaryota > Metazoa > Arthropoda > Insecta > Hemiptera > Aphididae > Therioaphis > Therioaphis trifolii. The sequence continues at coordinate 5,000,761 of CM050405.1, read as the reverse complement.
TCATTATGTTTAATTACCAATTATTATTTATTGTATCACTGTATCTATCATAATGTAATTGTCGAACTATAATAGTTTATACTGAAAGTTCTTAAAATAAAAAAAAATTAAAAAAATGATTTTTCCCAAGAAAAAAGAAATAACTCGAGTTACTTCTCCAAATAACTTTTTCCCCGTGAAAAAAGAAGTAACTTAAGTTTATTTTTCATCATACATTGTACTGTGGAAGTTAAAAAACAAAAAATTATGGTGATAATATTATATTCAATCAAACAACCAAAGTTCATATAAAAATTTGATATGAAACAGTTAAAAACCGATAGTAATTTAAGTTAAACCTTATAATATAGCTCTACTGAAAAATGATAAAATTCGAGTTACTTCCTTTTTCATTGGCGGAGTCGAATTATATTATATTACTGATATATGTATATTGTTCAATATATGCGATTATTAAATACAATAAAAAAAGACTGAAAATTAATATAAAATGAACGAATAAAACACAATAAAAAAGCATGTATTAAATTCATAATTTTATTCTTCTACATTTAAACTGAACAGGAAGGTCAAACATGGCTCTATTTAGTTTTTCACATCAGAGTCGAATTTTAATATTTACACGCCACCGTCTATCAGTCTAAACAATACAAACGTGTGCTTAATAGTCGTGCAAGCGCGTACCACGAAATGTATTACGTGTTGCGTACCGTGATGTTAGTCAGTAAACAGCCGAATATAACAAATGGTGATTTTTATCTATTACAAAAACAATTCAAGATAACATTATTTAATAAAACACTTGTAGCGTGAGGAGTGAGTTACGACAACGTGATGGTGTTGGTGTCGTCGTCGGCTCTCGTCTTCCCTCTTCTTTCGAATCCCCGCTCCTTTTTATATTTTCTTTTTTTAGAGTAATGAGGACATTACCAGTAGCCTCGCGATCCGTGTGTTCATATCCATGGCTTTTACATTTACTCATGGTTCTTTTGTCTGTTGTCATTCATTAATAATTTATCAAGACACGTTCGCGTGAGGTTAATCTGGTAATTTGTAGTGTCCCCATATCCTAGAGTCTAGCGAATGTCTTCATCAAACTTGTGAGCTCGCAACATACGATATTATCATATACCGTATGACGTGTAAACATGGAATCATAAAACCCTGTGCTGTAGCCAGTGGCGTATCCAGGAATGACTTCACGGCGGTTTTTGAGAGACATTTATTAAATTGCCCACGCCAACTCCGAAAATACTAACGTTTTTTATAATTTATCCTTTTATCATATTCTTCATGAAGTGTTTATGATAATAACATTGTTTATTGAAAAAAAATAATCTCTAACAAAACAAACCAAAAAAATTCGAGGCAATGAAAACTATTTGCAAGTTTATCGATGATTCAACATTAATATTGCACGATTTCATTTATTCATCGTTGTAAAACAAACACTCGTCGACTTAAAACATCAACTGTTATTTGCGTCTACGGTAATACCCAATACCCAGTGTCAGTGGCGAAGCCCGGAGTGGGCCTTTTTCTTAACGGATATCAATGAACTTGTAATTTTTATATTGTTCAACTCCGTCGTGTAATATTTTACGATTCTTCACTCTCGTGGTGTTTATGAGTCGTAACAATTAAAATTTTAATAATAAAACATTATCATTATCGCTTTTAGGCAGCTTTAAACATCTTAATACTAATGATTACTGGCACATCAATAATCTCTGCACGCTATTGGAGAAAACAGATTGAATAGTTCAGTGTTGTTAGTTCAGTATTGGACGTGAAATATTTTTAACAACGGACGAGGTTCTTCGTGAATTTGCTTAAGGCGCCAGGAGAATAAGATCGATTCAGAATTTAAATGCGAATACGTGAATACGTACTTGTCGTTATTGAAAAACACGTGGATTTTAATTTATTATATATTTGATATTTTGTAAATAATTAAGAAATATTTACGTTTAGAAAACAAATACATCAGCACTAACCTAGTTTCTTTTGTTGTTTTTCCATTGTTACCATCTCAATGCAGCTTTAGTAATATGTTATTAAATTTGTCATCTTAATCGTATTTTGTCATGCTCGGCGTGGAGCATGGATCCGTTGCGATGTACATTGTACATAATTCAATAATTGCAGGTCATAATTTGTGCATTAATATTTCGTTGTAAATTACTTGATCAGTTTGCCTCTTGTGGAAGGCGAACAATGTCATCATTCACACTGACTTTTTTTAATGATGTTTTTAAGGTGAATACAATATACTTCTTTTCATTATTAAAATCGTTTTACCATTTTTTTTAAAAAAAATTTTTTAATAGTATGTTTTCTTAATAACTGGCATAGTATGTGCATTTACTACACATATATGTTATAAAGTCAATTGTAATCATTATTATTATTATCTTAATATTATATAAATATGTTCCTATTGTCATATAATCGAACAACGGTAACGGCCGAGCGATAGGTTACAGTCAGTTGTCGGGATCCGTTCGTGCGAGAACGACCGTCGGGTCGTCTATCGTAGTGTGTGTGTTAGTGTCGCGCCGTTGTGTTTTCTTTTTTATATATATCGTAGCCTGTGAGCTTTTATTATAATTATTATTATTTTGTTATATATTCTGAATTCTTGCTTTATTAAATTGAACAATAATTTAGCCAGTAAGCGTTTGTGTGGTTGTTAATGTCATCTGTCTAACCATCACTCAACCAAAGTTAACATATATATATATATATATATATATATATATATATATATATATATATATATATATATATATATATATATATTTATTTATTTATTTATTTATTTATACGTATATAGACGTCTCCTTGTATTTCTGTGTTTATATTTTTTACTCGTATATTAAGTTAGAGGGCCTCAAAGTTTTTTTTTACAAAATTGGTGGTCCGCATAACTAAAAAGGTTGAGAACCGTTGAAGTACACTATTCGGCTATTCCAGTGGTTCCCAACCTCGAGGTAATTACCCCTCAAAAGGTAAAACAGGAATCTCTGAGGGGTAAAAACTAGACTAGTTTTAAACATTCAACCTGATTTATGGATAATATTATCTAAAAGGTTGGGAACCGCTGGGCTAGTCAAGTGATTATTATTCAATTAGGATACAAATTGTTCAAGTTTGATAAAATTAATGAGATACTTGTGCATAGTGTTTTTACATCAAATTTGTTTAACCTAGGGTGACCATACGTTCTGTTTTTTACAGAATTGTCCTTTATTTTAGAGTTGTGTCCTGTGGTCCTGAAAAACGTCTTTCAGAACGCTTTTTGTCCTGTTTTTTATTCAATCGTATAAATATGTTTATATTTTATAGGAACAATATACACAAAATACCCCAAATTATTAGATTTAAGAAGTTTTTCAGAAAAAGATGATAAATTAAAACGTGTAAATTTAAAATTATCATCAATATGAATAAAATAATTTTCATAAAAGTGAGTATAAGAATTAAGTATTTGAGAACATTATAAAAAGTTTTACTTATGTATTTATGTATTTATTAAAAATGATGTATTAGTTTTGTAACTGCTTTAAAAGAATATAAATAATATTAAATACACATTAGATACCAATTTGGGTATATTAAATTATTTTTTATTATGATTAAAAATCGTGTAGAAAATTATTTTAGTCCTGTTTTTTAATTTTTTTAAATATGGTCACCCTTGACAAATTATTCCTGGCAACGTCATTGCCCGACGATTATTATGTTTATAGTACGATGGGAGGCATGAGAAACGCCTCCCATCGTTCTATAACAAATGTTGTACAAACAGAAAACAACGGTTCGCTCTATAATAAGTCGAATTCGTTCATTGGTAGGTTTAACCTATAAAAACATATTTTGATCGTCAAACATCTTATCTAAATAATTAAAAACATGTTGGCCAGTGCAGGTTGTTGCGAAATCCATTTAATATTTTTTGAAACGCTCTACCATAAAGTATGCAACAAAAATACATTATCGCACTGGGATGTCTTAACACCTAGGTCCTAGGTCGCCCGTAAATACGTCTATGGCAGTGTTTGTTTAACCCGTTTTCACACCAGGGGTCTACAAAATATACTAATAAGTCTACGATACTGGCATATACAAAAACTGTCATATAAATTATTAGAGTATAATATGTTTTGGGGGGAGGGGGGGCGTTTGACTAGAAACGTTATAGTGACTACTGGTGAAAAATTAAATGATGAATTTCAAACAGTTATTGATAAATGATAACATATTATAACTGAATTATTATTAAAATTATGATTAAAAGACGAGTACTACATTGCTGCAACCGAGAACAATATTGGATAATTTCGGTGTCGGTGTATCAGGATTTCAACAGCCGGCGGGGACGATTCGTCTTTACGGCGACGCGACGGCGGCAGTTTGGGCGGCCGCCCGCACATCGGTCGGCGACGTGGTCGGTACCGCGCATACGTTCCTGGTCCCGTGGTTTCTGTTCAACACGTTGTAAAAAATTCTCGTCTCGGCAACTCGTTTGAACGCACGCCGTCCGGAAACATACCATAATAATAATAATAATAAGAGATCTTGATAACGGACAAACAGTCGTGATTTATCATGTCGATCTTTCGACTTTTCGTTTGCGCAGATGACGTGAAATCGGTTCTCATAGATGATTAAGTTCATTAACGGTTGTCGTTCAGGTACCAATTATCCAATTGTGTCACTATCGCTTGGGGTTGCTGCACCAGTTGCCCGGTGAGAGTCGCTACTACATAGTACATCTTAACATTTCTAATTGTTCTGTTATAACTTTCGCATGTCTTCGCAATTAAACATATTTACTGTCCAAGTTCTATTTTCGTATGCACCACGAATATACAATCGAGAAGTACGATTGAGTGCGTGTGTGTGTGTGTGTGTGTGTGTGTATGTGTGTGTGTGTGTGCAGTATGCACTGAAGTCTACAAAACAATATTTAAGTAATATTCCAGCCAACCGAAATAAACTCAACATACATTTGTAATTTTGAACAATATTTTGTATTTTATGCACAGTAGTAATAAGGTTGATATTATATTATGTGAAATTTATAAAATTACATTTTAGACTCTCAGTAAACCAAGGGTCTATTGGTTTTTTCTTCTGTAAACACTTTTTCGTGTTGTTAGAGTGGTTCAAAAGTTTCATCTAGCAGCTTTATAGATCGGAAATCGTATGTAGATTGTACTCTAAACAAGTGATTTTTCTCTTCTCTCAGTAGTTTTTCCAAGCGTAAGGAAAAATGCCGAAAACCCTAGAAAAAACCATGAAATTTGCCGTAAACCACACTTTCACAAAATTCATTTTAGTTTTTTAATCATAACTAGGAAAGTGTTGTTGCTAAAAACTTGAAAATTTCACCAAATATTAATGGCATATTTTTATATATATTACACGAAAGTTTAAAAAAAAGCAGTTCACGACTTTTGGACTATAAATAGAACTTTGTTAATACCTTCTTTTTTAAACTTTATCTCTAATACAATTTTTTATATTTGACAAAAAGTTTTGTAAATTTAATACATCCTTGCTTTCATACTAAACTAACGATGTGGAAAAAATTTCAAAAATCGTGACTAAAAAGTAATCTTAATAATATTACCTACGTACAACCATTATAGTGGTTTACTAATTACTATTTTCTCAAAATAACTAAAACAATACATTTAAATTTAGCTAATTGCTAGATGGTTAGGTCATGTTCAAAAAAGTAAAATGAAGTGAATAGTCCAAAATTACACATTTATATGTATAAATAATAAATTGTATTCATAAATAATTCATGAATAATGGGGCCTGCACTGCCTTCTGTTTAAATCAGTTGGAGATTCAGAATAATTCAGAGCTTAACCTCGGATTCACACCCACACGTTCTCTACCGTCCCGGTAAGTTTGAATGCCGTGTGTCTCTCGGTCTTATTTCCCATACATCTACCGAGAATTTCATCTTTGTTCCTCGCTCAGAGCGTTATATTTATACATTGTTCCCTTATTCATCTAATTGTCAAATGTGACTCCGTGTTTATGGGACCCACACATATACGTATTTTGATTCAACTAATAATCTATATTCTATGAGTTTCGGAAAAAATTCTTTCGTCTTACTGCTTTCGTTCTGTAAGTCCAGTGCTCTCTTCGCAATCACTCTATGACGTCCGACGGGTACCTACTCAGGCACTTTCCCTTTACAGCCTTACTGGCCGCGGGTAATCAACCAACACTAACCAATTTTTTTTTTTTTTCATCCCATGTTATGTCTGGTCGTATCGATTGCCTATCTTCACAACGGTGATAGTATTGAGTACTAATTATCACCAATTACCAAGGTAGGTACGTTCAAAACATAAAACTCGTTCTGCCCGCTCTTCCGTCCTTTTTCACATTCTTTAAATTCCCTCGTCGTCATCATCTACCTATATTTCCAATAATTCCTAATCAATCCGTCTATGAATGCGTGTTTTCAATAAGTCGCCTATTTCGTTTATTACCGACCGACTTATTCTCTTATTTGTACATTCTTATTATTTTTTATCATTATCGTAAAGTTGTTCTTATGCCTATAAGCTATATCATAATAATGTTTTTCTAAATTTGATTTGTTGTGATTTTGGTAACTTAGCGCACACTACCCTATAATATTTATATTTGATAAATGAATAAACATGTTCGGTGCTCGAGTGTTCGTTAGGTCAGACATTGTAAAAAATAATAAACTCACCAAGTATAGGTATTATTATAAAATTAATATTGAACGTCAGAAAATTGTACTCGGGTTGTTAGAAGGTTAAAACCGAATGGCAATACCATAACACACAACAAACTTAACACAGATGGTATTGTTTACATTACATATACCTGTACGATGAACGAAGGTGTAAGTATAATGTAAGTTTGAACACATTTTTTACAATGTATATTCTAAACAAAAAAAACACATAACAGTACGTGGTTAGAAAATCAAATTCATATAATTCTTCTATCAATAAAATAAAATAATCTTGGTGTTCGTAAAATCAACAATGAGACTAAGCATAACATGAAATTTCTATGGAGTTGGTTGAGTGATATTCCCATTACTTAGTGGGAGTGTGGGACGAAGAAAGATCGTCGGTTGGCATGAGAACACATCAAAGCGTTGTTTTGCTGTGTTTTCGTGTCCTTTTTTGGGATTTTTAAAAAATAAGATTTTTTTCAGATTCAAACATTTGAATAGGTTCCCAATCAAATCGACATTAATTTATTCAATCATTTCAAAACTCCAAAATTTTTAGGATTTGAAAACTTCACCAATTATTCATCCTCGGATTTTTGCATTATCAAACAACCAAACTAGTACTTACCAAATAAAATTAACCATTGACCTCCGCTCTAGACCAAAAGTAATGATTTATCAGTTTCCAAATTTTAAATAATATAGACACCTACTTGTGAATTGAACTTTTTATTGACACATTTTAGCTCGTCGGGTTAGCCAATCATGAAAATAGTTCAAACCCGCCAAAAATAATATTGTTTAAAGGTGAAGAGAAAACACCGGTTATAGTGATTCATTTAGAAGAAGAAAATGTTAACAAGACAGAAAATCGTATTTGATGAAAACTTTTTAAAAATAAACCAATCATAATTGTATTAATTTTATTCTTGTAATCTTGTATCTACCCAAAATTAATTTTCTGAAAATCAACAAAATTTCAATACTAATTATTTCTGGAGTTACAACAAAATAACTAAATACCATTTAATGAAAATCAAATTTTAAGACACCACATACTATACTCAATTTTTCTTTTAACTCGAAAAAAATTATAGAAAATTTAAAAAAATACCAAATAAATTAAGTTTCTTATTATTGGTAGATTGAACAAAACTTGTGACTACTTTTATTTTTCGCATCTAAATGTGATTAAACACGGTACAAAAAACAATAATAATAAAGAATAAAATATTATTATAAGTAAAATATAATGAAATACATTATTTTCTGAGATCAAAAATAAAAAACTGAAAACGAATAGGTAGGTACTAATTAGTTTGTGGTGACAAGAGATGTTTTTCTTAAATTTTTACTTCTGCACCCGTTTTGAATAACATAAGGGGAGTATTTTAAGGGACTAAGAGTAAACAGAAAGGAGTTTAATATAGTGGAAAAATAAGTTTAATATAGGGATTAAATAGGTACCTATATGAAAATCCCTCATTTTTGAAAAATTTGTTACATTCTGTAGGATATGTAGTATATATGAAATATGTACCTTGATTTTAGTGGGTACCAACAAAATATTTTAATAAAGTTATTTATGGTTAAACTAGAGTACAGTTTTGTAATTTGTGGGGGGTCGGCTTACATTGATGTAAAAAGCGGTAACCTCCCTGAAATTTTAATGGATTTCCGCCTGTGGTACCTATTTGTACCTAACACATGCCACAAAAACAAAATATTCCTTTCCTAAATAGCACAAAAAATCATTTTCTATTTAATTCTACAATACATATATGTTTAAAAAGAAGTGCACTGACCGTAGAAAATGTACTAATGATGAGTATTCAAATAATAATAAATTGAATGAATGAAAAAAACATATGAAAATGGAAAACAGGATCTGTTAATTGATCTGATTCAATTTCTGTTCCTTCATTAACTTCTGTAAAATATACCTAGGTACCAATTTTGTAAAGTTGCTTTAGAGTTGGATTTGTAGTATCGGTTTTATTCTCGAAGCCAATATTATTTTGCAGGGAGAGGATTATACTGATTTAATGTAGGCATATTAATTTTCACATACAATAATTTTTTTATTGTTTCAGGTGATGATTTGGATCACATTAGAGTTTTTAAAACGTTATAATAAGAAATTAATCTTTCCACGACTGCAATATGTTGTTACGATACTATGGAATGGTGTCGATGCTGGGATGAAGAATATAACAGGTATATTAGGTACTAAATATTGGCATATTACATAATATACTAATGTACTACTATATAAGTATAATTTTTATCTCAATGACTACATGGTGATTTATGAGAAAAGTATTGGTAACAAACCACACACTTGTATTTTGCTACGGCACACTTGTATTTTGCTACTGCACACTTGTGTTTTGCTACAACACACAAAAATAGGCCCCGTGCAGTGGTGCTAATAACCTAGAGTTTATGGAGGTAAAGGCCTTGGTAGCAATATATAATATATATATATATATATATATATATATATATATATATATATATATATATATATATATGAAATGTGCAGTAAAACATTTCAATACTTTAGTCTTAGCATGGATACTAGATTAACAAAATTTCAACTGGTACTCAAAATCATACTTCCTAATTCAATTGAGACACATTTCGAACAAATTTAAGTCAGGTCTTTTTGTTTTAAATATTAAAACAAAAATTTTTAATAAATTGCTTAAAAATTTGAAATAGACAAATTGGTAATAACAAATGTTTAATATATCGGCGGTAACAATCAAAAGAGCATAAAATGACATTTTCAAAACTATTCAGATCAAAAAAACAATTTTATACCAAATGACAACTCATAATTGAATATTTTTAATTTAAAAAAAATATGTCATCAAACACAAAGTTGGTTTTTAATCTATTTTAAATGATAATGTGTTTGATCAATAATTTATATCAAATGAGAGCTGAGTATAATATGGATGTTGGCGCTCAAGCCCTTGTGGATTGTCTTCGTTGATAAATTATATAGTATGCATGTGCTCAATCGAGAGCACATGCATACTATATAATTTGTAATCAAGAGTTTGATCACCAATAGCTCCCATATGTTATACTTAACTTGTACATCAATAATTTATTAAAAATATTGAATGAACAAGAAGGTAGCTGGAATAACAATTAGAGGAATCTTATTTAAATTAGACTGATCACCAAAATAAATTAATAATAATACAAATAATTAGTACAACTCTTATAATTATTTTTAAAATAAATACAATTTTAAAAATATGATCTGCTCGGTTCAGGAAAAGCAAAACTTTTTCAATACTGGTTTTAGTTTAGGCAAAATTTTAGTCAATAGCTCAATACCATTTATTTATGATAGTTTAATTACTTTCTTTATAAAGTCATTACTACTCATAATTTCATGACAAACAATTAACAACTGGCATTTACAGCATTAAATCTATGTTCAAATCAAAAATGGTACAAATTATCACTTATTTACAAAACCAAGTCATGAAAAACATTTTTTATTATTCATGCTTAAGACATGTTGATTGTATAAAAATAACACAGTAATTTTCAATGCAAAACAGTTTATTTAATTAATTAAGAGACATGCATGCTGGGTAACACAACATATTGATGAATTTGGTCAGTTCATTAAAATGTCAACAAATAAACCACTATTGTGTTACTATTTTATGTAATAGAAAACCATACACATACGTATACATTAGTCAAACTTCTTCTAATGAACGTTTGTGAAACCCGGCATTAGTCTCATAAACAAATTTTGTTTTAAATTTTCAGAGACCATTAAACTGGCACATACAACATCAATATACATACAAGTTTATCAGCTCTTCCTAGAAGATTTCATACATTCCTAAATTTGTATCAGAAAACATTAAAGTACATTAATTATTTGAATTCTATAACAAACTGTACTTGATTTCTCAACAAAAATTTTAAAATTAGGAATTTCATAACTGATAAAAATAAGTATTAAATATTTTAACAATCCCTAAATAATAATAGAAAAATGTATTCAACTCTAAAATATATGTAAAAAATATATATCTATGGATAGTAATATGAATTTAGAATTAAACTGGCAATCAGCAAATGTCCACATCAAAATAAATATAATTACGATTGAGATGGCATTAACATTTTCTAAATGACAAATTATTATTTGCCACCTGTTTTCATATGTAAAAATGTATCATCTACTAGATGAACTTTTATTTGACAGGACATTTTTCAAATCTTCTGGCAATGAACGGATAATATCGTCCATTTTTATTTTTAACTGATCTTTGATTTTCTTATTTAATGGATAGCCTTTGCTTTCGCATTCATCCAATTTTTGACGTATTTTCAGTATCATGTCAACAATTTCTACTTCTTGTTTTCCTTCAAGCCAATTGTTTATATCCTTGAAACAGAAAATAACTCATAATACATTCACAATATAGAAATAAAAACAAATGTTTATTTTTATTTATTTTTACCACGCTAGAGAGAGCTTCGATTTGTAAAACTTTGAGCTTCATCATCATTCCTTTGTAACGTAAATTATACCAGCCATTGAAATTAGGAGATCTAAAAAACTGTTTATACAGTCCTTTCCAGTCACCTTTGATTCCACAAGTCAGTTGAGGTCCAGCATATTCTAAACTAGCTAAAAAGTTGTCAGGGTTAAACGGCCAAGGTTTAGGAGCAGCCTGAAAACATCAATTAATACATTTAGTGAGTAAACTACTGTCATAAAAAATAAAACACATACCTTAAAAGGAGAAATGTTCCTTTGTAAAGGCATTAATGATGACATATACCGCTCAAGTGGAATCATGAAACTTTGAGTTAGTTCCAAAAAGTGCCGTCGTAATAACGCAGATTGTACCTCTTCTGGTCTCTTATTTTGCATCCCTCTGAGAAGTTTTTTTACAATTGATTTGTCTTTATGCAAGAAAGGTTTATACTCGGTATAAACTCCAGGTTTAGCATCTAAAATTTTCAGATTGGACCCTTTTCTTAATTTACTTTTATTCGAGGTGTCTAGATCAAAACAAAATATAATAGTATTCAGTTTCATTGTAATTAAAAACAAAAATTTAAAAAAACCTTTGTATGTGTTATTTACAAGTACATCGACTATAGTTTATTTTAAAATAAACACCCCAAATATAAAAATAAATATTTAAGCCATAGCATAAAAAAAAAAATAATAATAAATATGCCATGACTTAAAATATTTTAGAATTTCACATTTAAAACTATCAAACCTTCATTAAATTATCAATAAATAGTAGTTGTACAATAATTTTTTAAAGGTTTTATAGTTTTAACTATGAATTAATTAAAAAAATATATTTTTACCTTTTTTAGAAGTATCAGTAACTCTAACTATGTGAGGCCAATGCTGCAATGTTTTTGAAAAATATGGATTTGTAACACCAAGTATTATAGGTGGTGGATTTAAAGTTTTACTCATATACTCTTTAAATTCATTGTCATGTATTGTAAAATATGGTCGGTAATCACCATAATACGCCAACGGCACAATTAAACTAAGGATTAACAATAAAATTAGTGTACAACTCAACAGCATTATTTATTACTAAAAAAAAATAATAATAATAAAGAAAACTACAAAGAAAAATTGAATTTTATTTTACCTGACTAATGCTTGAACGACCTGTGAACAGTAAGCTGGTGATGATGCCATCACTACAATAGGTTCAGTTGTTAAAACTAATTCCCATAAAAGATGCATCTGAGTTACGATTGATGAAAAACACCCAAATGTATTTAATTCATATAGTGAAGATACAACAACTGGCAATTGGTAATCGGGAACCATTGAATTGGACGAACTGCATATTTTGTTATTATCACATATCAGTTGAGCCTATGACCAATACAAAACAGTTTCAAAGTCTAATTTCAGCTTCTCTGTCATATTTTAATCTAATCATATTATTGGGATACAAACTTGAAGAACGATTCCTAGTAATGGCAAACTAACTGTTTCCCCAGCAAATAAATCTGGCCACTGTTGTATATCATGCCATGCTACTTCAATTCCAGTGATCCCATGTTTGAAATATTCCGGTGCTATCGTCCCACAAACTTCAGAAAATAAACTGATGAATGGCAACTGAGATAATATAATAACACTCTAAACAATAAATAAAAAATTATTAGGTAAATTAAATAATATCCATACATTCAAAGATATTATTTTTCAATTACTGAAATAATGGAAATTATATTAACTGTACTGTTTGATTCATAATAAAAAAAAAAATTAAATTAAAAGAATATTAATGTAAAAACTATTATGCATAAATAGATGATAAAACTTGTTGTGATCCACAACTCAAATATCCTTGTGATTATAATTAAATACTTAATCCTAAAAAGCACGTATGTAAGAGTGGCGCCTCTTTATAAAAATTAGTAAACTGTATGGCACTCGGCTTAGCAATTAACACGTCCGAGGTTGAGAAATTTAGAAACCGACTAGGTTTCCAAAAATTATATTAACAAGACACATCTTCGGACGAGGCCATGTTAAGATCCGGGAGCCCACACCAAAGGAGTGGTGTTGGCCAAGACAACGGAAGACCCGATATAAATACAGCCACGGGATGCCATAGCAGACAGAAGAGTAAGGAGACGAAGTATAGAGACAGAAGCAGAAAGACACCACCTCTTGTGCTATTCAAGTGCTAACGCAAATATTACCTGACCGTTATGACTTAGAGTTTATTGCTCAAGTCCTCTATCGCATGTAGGGATATTTTGTCGTTAACACTGAATGCATTTTAAAAGTATTAAAATAAATTGTAAATGTTATAAATTGTCTATTTTCGAAGTTTATCAATAAAGAAAAGTCTTAATATTATCTTATAAAAAAGTGTCGATTCATTTCCGAGGAGATCGCAACAAACTTAATATTATGATATAAGTACTGTACTCAATTTACCAATATGTAATGCATATGAAATGCTAGAGTATACAACCATACAAAATAACAAAAACTAAGTAGGTACCTAAACAATTTTTTTACGCATAATCACATAAATTTTATTACTTTATCAATTATAATTAATTTACTTATACACAATACCATTATGATAATTATTAATTATATTTTATTTCAATTGTTATAATAGTTTGTATTCATAATAACTGCTTGTTTAGAACTAGCTCAAACAAATTAAGAAATAAACATAGCTTAAATTTAATGAAAATCTTAAACATTTTAAGTCTTAACTAGTCTTTATAAAAATTAATCTACTCAATGAGAAGTTCTGAAAAAATATGAGTGATCTCCTTCCAAACATTATAAGTTTTTCAAGATAAACATATGTATACATTAATGTTCATGTATGGAAATTAAAATACAAAATTTATTCACTAAACATATACTTGTAAAAATGTTAAGCTATCTCTTGTTTATAAATTTAAATCCTTCAAACTGCTCTACCTAATATGATAAATGTAATAATTGATGACTTGGTTTTTAACATAGTATGTGAAATGTTCCAATTCTAGTGTAATTTATTTTTGAAAGTATTATTTAAGTAATACATTTTAAAGAAAAAAATATTTACGGTACTATTTTTAAATTTTAAACAAGAAAAAATTGTACATACCTGTGTGAGGCTAGTACAATACAACAAATTAAACCAAAATTCAAAATTTTCCAATTTGAACAAGATAATCTAAAGGGTTTTAAAAAGTAGAAATAAAAAAAAAAGTACCGAAATAAATTTATCATGAACAATACTATTGCTAAGTGATCAATTTAGAGAAATATAGGAGTAAAATATAACTATTATTTTAATTATAATTGTAATAATGACATCATAACACTTGTATTGAAATATGTTTTAAAGAACCTAATGTAGTATTCAAAATTAATATCCAGATAAAATAACTTCATAATATTCTTTGAACTTGACAATAAATTTAACGTTGAATATTTAACCATACATATATGTTGTATTAATAAATAATATCGAATTAAATATTCAATAATAGATGGCTTATGTCTATATTTAGATAACAAAAAACATGAAGTAGATTAAAGTAGATTAAAATACCTATATTATTTTCTGTTGGAGAACATTTTTTTTAACATGCATTAATTATAAGGTAAACAATTAACTTATTCATAATTTTTTTTTTTACTAATTTTATTTTTAAAATATATTATGAAAAGATTTCATGTTTGAATAACTATGGTTGAAAACATTAAATTATTAAAATAATAATAGAAGTTATTAAAGAGGTTCATTAACGAACAGATAAAATGTATTATATAATGTAAGTTAATAATTCATACTGTGCAATGGCAATAGTTTTTTATTTTTTTTTATTATAAAAAAATTGTTAGTACCTATTACACAGAAGATAATATGATAAGATTGTTCAGTTATTAGCTAATGAGGTATCTGTGTGTCACAAAATTATGAGCAAGCTAAAAATTCTATCGAATTTTCAAATAAGTATTTTTCTTACATTTTCTAAGTGAGAGTAGATAAAAAACTTTAAAAATTTTCAAGTGACAAATAATTTGATTAAATACTCACAAGTTGAAACAATTTAAAGTCATACACCAAATTTATAACTATTAATTAAAACTGTAATCACATTATTAATAAAAACTTTTTAACATTTCATTAATTTATACTGATTAGGAATTCGCTACTATTATGTGACATTCCAACGTTTTATTTTATTCCCTATGTGATAGATAAAAACGTAAGAAAAGTAATTAACTTAATATGAAATTTTTAACTACCCAATCACAAACTTAAAAATAAATCACTGGTTCAATATATACAAAAAATTGTTGAAGGACAAACAACTCTGTTGAAATACATTTCACGAAACAACTAGTTTGTGTAGGTAAATTGATGTTTTGACCACAAGAAACATTTTTTTCTTATCAAATATTATCACTGTCTCCCTACCTAACTGTAATACGTTATAATTAAACAATCGCTAGGTACCTAAGAATATATTATGAAAAAGATACATGTTATAGATAAATGACATACTTTTTGAAAGTAACCTCGTGGAAGAGACAGATCCTTTATTTGACGAAAGAAAACAAACCCATACAAACAACGGTGATCGGCTTGTAAGAAAACTGGACATTTGGCATTGTAGTTGATATGGCGCTGGCTGAGATTCAAAGGTTGGGAGCACTTGATTTTGACGTGAAACTGTGTGTCTCCCATGCAGCCAGAATTGGAGTCCGGAAACGCTAGGTAGCACAGGTTGGTCTTGTCCTCCTCGGACAGCGATACGTTGTCGGGATAGACCAACTGAAAGACACGAGACGGTCAATTCAAAGTGTATTCGGGTTGGACCGTGCGGTCGCGATACATACCTCCATGACCTGTCCGAACTCCAAGTCGAACGTGACGACGCAAACGCATCGGACCCAGTCGGACAACGTGCCCAGGCACAGGGGAGCTGAGGCGGCGGCAGCGGCTGCGGCTGTCTGGTTCCCGTCGTGGACGAGGTCGGCCATGTCGGCTGGCGACGGCTCATAGGGACCGCGACCGGCGGGTACGGCACGGCCGGACGGACGCGTGCGCGGCCTGCGGTAAACGCTCGCTGCGGCCGTTCACGGGACGGCGCTCGGGCCCGGTGCTCGGCCGGTGCCGGCGGGCCGCATCGGCCGATCGCCGCCGCTGTTCCGTGTGCGCCTCGCGGGGTCGTCCGTGGCCCCTCAGAATGGTCGCCGCGGAAATGGCCGACGACGCGCAACGAACGACGACCCAACGACGATCACGATGTCGTCGTGATCATTGATCGTTGTTGTTGTTGTTGTTGTTGTTGTTGTTTGTTGTTGTCGTTGTTATTATCTTTATCACTGATCGACAGACGAAACGTTAACGCGGCTTTCGACACACGGCCTGTCTCACGTCGTCCGCACACGCCGCTGGAGCACTCGACTCGAACCGTAACACGACCGATGATAACGATTATACACACACACGACAACGACGGAGACGAACGAGGACGAGGACGGCGGCGCGGCGGCGGCGACGACGACGACGACGACGCGCGAACGACGTCGAGCGCCGTCGTCTAGATAACGCGCGAGCGGCGGGAGGAGAAAAGATTCGATAGTACGATACAGATCGGCAAATTCCGTATCAACAAGTATATTATACCGCGACGATACGATTATTATTATTATTGTGGTGATTTCTTTGAAGTCCGTCGATTTCGACACCGGTGTTTAATGACGGTACGACTCGGCGGCCAACGATCGTTCGCGTTTATTCCCTAATTCAATTAATGTATTAGTGTATCGTAATGAGCTTAAACGGACTCGAGAAGAAAAATACGTATTACAGCGATATTATACGCATTGTGTAGTGTCGGTAAAAAAAAAAATCGATAAAAAAACAACCGATCGTTACCGTTCAGCCCTGGCTAGTTATTTATCATAGATATTGATCGTATTGATAAATGTTTATAATTTATAATTCGAAGTTTTTCTACCTATTTATATTGCGTCCCGGCCGGACAAAATCGAGAAATTAGATTCTATACTTTTATTCATAAATTTGATGATACTATATCAAATAATATCAAATACCTACGCAACACGTGAGATTTTCACTCGCCGACTAAAATGAAAATATTGTAGGAATCCAATTATTCGAATAATACACCATAGACTATGGAAGAAAAAAAAACAAGTTGAATTTCATCTCTAGATGACCTCCCTCCTCGTGTGTGTCGTGTTGAGTGTTTGTACATTAGGTAATATGTAAACATATTCTTTGACCTATTTGCTTATTGTGCATGAAAACAAAGATTTCAAACATTGTTTTAATAATACCAAAACATGTTTATAATATTTATACATATTATGGCGTATACGCGTAGATTGTAGGAACGATTAAAAACATTTTTTTTTTTTTAATTAAGTGCTGCTCAGGCTCAAAAATCTTAATAATAAAAAATAAAATAATCTCGAGTATAATTAATTATTAAATATATTTTCAACTTTTAAGACTATCGAGAGCATTTAATTAATACCTAAACGATAAAGTCGGAATTCATCCGAAACAGGACAGTAAATACTTTCGTAGTTGAAGTCGACGGTTGTAAATGTACCTATTCATTGTTAATTAAAGCAGGCGGAGACGAGATCGAGTTGTCAGACGTGCTTTCGTTGGCGGCCGACTTGCGACTCACCCGGCTCGACTGGCGGTATTATGACAGGCCGACGGCCGTACTGCAGACATGGCCAACACGAACTTGACATCCGCTGCCAGCGTGCCTCGAGGGTTAATATTTCTTTCTTCTCAATACTTTTTTCAATCTTAAGAAAAAACTGAGTGGAAAATCGAGTAAAAGCAGTAACGTTTTCCATAAACGAAATTTTTACTAAATTGACTTTAATTATTTGGTCATATCTCCAAAAGTGGTGTTGCTGGAAACTCTACATTTTCACCGTATACCTATTTATGACATACATTTACAAACTCGACGAGATTTTTGAAAAAATTCGACAATTTCCGAGCTAAAAATTTAACTTTAAAAACAATTTATTTTTTTTTTAAGTTTATTTCCAACAGACAACAACATTTGTAATTATAATGAAAAGTTCTAAAAATTTATTATAATCTTAATTAAATAGTCGTATATGAAACTGGCGATACTAAAAAAATCTCTAACACAGTAACTCAATATTTTTTTTTATAAATGTTAAACAAAATTCTCTTACGAGTTCACGTAAATGACTATTTTTACACCAACTTTTAAATGCGCATGAAAAAATTTAATCAATTCAGCCATTATGATACGTTGAATACATATAGAAAAACATGTTATGAGTCTTTTGGTGAAAGAAAAACCTAACAATATTAAATTACAAACGGTAAAATTTACAAGTGGTACATTTTTACATTGCATTTTTGCTCAGAATCTTTCAACTAAATAAATGATATATCATTTCTTTAAAGTTCAATGCACCCATCACTATATCTTGTCGGAGAAATGAAGAATACTCCTGGTGTGAAGAATGACCATTTTAAAAAAATTTAATTTTGTCAGTATGTGATAATTGAATAGATACATTTTCATTCCTTTTACAGTTATACGTAAGTAGGTACATAAGTATTTTCCTGTGTATACGTAACCTAGTGAATAGAGTGATACAAAATACAAATATTGCAGTACTCTTCTCGAGTCACTCGATTTTCTCTCCTTTTTATTTTCTTGGTTCCGTTTTAAATTAATACACATGGAAATCATTTTGAGAGGGGACATAACGGCCTCTCCTCAAGTGCACCACCGGCTTCCTCTTGTGTGGCGCTACGCCGCTACCGCCAGTCGTGGGGGGGAGGGAGAGTGAATAATTAATAATTATAATTTAAGCGGCACGTGTGCCACCGCGCGTATATCATCACGTATCCACGTCCTTGCGGTTATTTACGATTTGCCTTTAATATCCATTTTTAATCATAAAACTTTAATAACAATAATTGAAATTTCTGCTGTTTTCACGACGTTTACAAAACATATTATAACGTATTGTAAATCATATTACTTCATCTTATCATATTTGATACGCAATTATGATTATTTTTGTCCGTCGTATTACAATAGTCAATCACATAAAATATACAATCACATGGAAATGCTGTTCCGCGAACGCGATGTAATATTGTTATTACTGTTTTTGTCGACCTCGATCCGACGACGAATAACGATGACCTTTGGTGTGACCTACGAGTGTATTGTGCGTACAGATCTATCGGGCACGCGATGATTTCCCTGCATGGCCCGCCAGTGACCGCGGCCATCCATTTTGCGGTACGGTTATCGGATTAAACATTAGGTTCCAGCACGATTTAGCACGATTAAATCGTGCTAGGTACGCGCGAGAAGCTATAATAATAAACACGCGCACGCACACCCACTGAAATAACGTATACAGAGTGCTCACTGCGTTCTGTGTGTCACGTCGCGTCGTTTTGTGGATCGACCGGTTCGTTTCGTGAAAATCGGTCGGTGTCGCGTGGGCCACTCTGTACAGACATCGACACTAAACTTGTACAAGCGGCGAACGGCTCACAAAGGCGTATGACGAGTTCGCATTGAAATACCTAGTATACGAGTGAAATAGTAATATTCTCGTATATTTGTCAGACGTATAGTAATTTATGCGTGTTTAATGTGCATAACGAACGTATAATGCCGCGACGTCCGTCGCGTTTAGAGCTCGTTATACTGGGCGATTCTCGCTGAAAATAAAAATTGTTCTCGATGCGGTCGACTTTGGGCGACTCGGAACCTTGACACACGCTAAATAAAAAAATTATAACATTCCCTTCGAATATCGTCGTACCTACCAAACACTCAATGTCGCCGAGTTTCGAGCCCGGCTAACAATTCGGCACGTTCAAATTCGTACGGGTTTCAATGAGCCTAGTGACAGATCTAGGATATTTTTTTACAAAGGGAAGGTAACGCACGTACAAGTGTATGATATAAATTATAATCAATGATAAATAATTTCATTTTTGAACACCGCACTATAAAATGTAATACATTCAACATAATATTGATTACATAATATATCGCACATTATTAATGTACTAATTCATTATATCTAGTCATTTCACATAACAATAAAAAAAAAGCTTAATGTTTATAGATTGTCATTCTTGATCGGTCGTTTTAATATGTTTTAAACGTTTAAACGGTTTTAATTAGTCGAAAATGAAATTTTCGTCAATGTTTTTAGCGAACACGTCTGGTAGGTAGGTATTTATTCTGATTTTTCTAACCCAGTAATTAAATAGGTACCAAATAAATAAATAAATTTTGTTTTTTTTTTATCTCGCATAACATTTTTTAAGTAAATTTGTTTTTATCATGTTATATTGGCTGATCACTGTTCAAACAAATTTTTCGATAGGGAATACACAAAATTGCCTGTATGCCCTTCCTCGAAATCCGCCACTTACCCAAAACGGAAAAAAATCACATTCATAACTATAATATACATTATTACGCTCATCAAACTATACCATTGATTTTGATTAAATATTATGTACTTATACACGTTTGACATTATTTTTTTTTTTATTGATTTAGAAAATTATAACCAGTAAAACGTTACACTATAAGCAATTTTGATAATAAAAGTACAACAGTGACATGAAAACATGAATAGGAAGTGGTCCACTGGCCACACCTACAATATTACTTAATATTTGTTATTTACATTTTTTTTTTACACCCGTATTACGATTTACAATAACACAGGATCGAGTAGGTCACGGGGCCAGCCCCTGTTAAGACGGAGGGTGATATTGTTTGGAAATATTTGTGGTGGACATTTGATGAATTAGTGGATTAAGGGGATCTTTTAGTTTGTTGAATTTTTTATAATGGTTAGTTACTAGTTCTTTGACAGTTGGACATAAACAAAAAATAAATTCGTCAA
The DNA here is from genome assembly GCA_027580255.1 of Therioaphis trifolii. Lineage (NCBI taxonomy): Eukaryota > Metazoa > Arthropoda > Insecta > Hemiptera > Aphididae > Therioaphis > Therioaphis trifolii. The sequence continues at coordinate 4,979,519 of CM050405.1, read as the reverse complement.
ACATACGCATTGATATACAACGTTAATCTTTCGTAATATTATTTTATAAATTAGTGGTTACAGTGGCTATGCCTGTTTGAAACGTTTATTGTTAAAGGAAACAAAAGAGGTTAAAAACATTTATTTAAAAAAATAATTTTTTTTTTTTTTATAAAAATGTAGTTCAGTAAGACTGTAGCGTAAGTGTTTTAAATTGTAAAAATGTACTCGAAATCGAGCATAATACAGAATGACATTAACAATAAAGCGAGCGTGTTTAAAAATTACTTGTATAGTATTTATGCTAAATTGTTAATTGAGTAATTGTCGATCAGGGGTGTATAGCCGCAAAAAAAAGTTTCAACGTACGCTAAAATGTATTAATGTGTGACCGGGGAGAGGAGAATCTCTTAAAAATTTACATTAATTATTTTGAAAATTAACCTTATTATTTTATTTTTTTAATTATTATTTGTACACTTAATATATAAAATAATTGCTATACGAATACGTAGATCAAATACAATAATAATATTATATTATATTAATTATTGTGATATATTTCACAAAACAATAGTAGGTACTAGGTACCTATATAGTCATAAATCATAATTAATTGGTAATTTAAAGCAAATTTTCACTGTACGGTGCACTTTTATATGGTAGCGGTGTCGTGTGCTATCTACGCGTGATCTTACATTCGTTTTAAACCAGGGCACTTCGTGCGTGAATGAAGATTGTAAATGAATATTGTCGGTTGAAGTCGAAAAGTTTTTTTTTCATATTTTTTTTTCAAATTATTTAAAGATAAATTTTTGTTTTTACGGAACGACACTATTTTTCTTTTAACTGCCTTTCTCGTAAATTTGTGGCGCCGTGCGATCTTATGCAGTCACTCATAGGCCATAGCCCATAGGTACGAATGGTTCATCGACTAGTTAAATCACTTGAACGCTAGCAGTTTAAAAGTGGAGCGATCCGATATAGATAGGATGTATTATCTTCTAATTATATTTGATGAAAAACCCTATATTTTTTTTATTTTTTGGATTCTAAGTGAAGCGAATTATTATGGTTTAACAATGATGTTTCTTTTTTTCTTTTTATCTGATGACACTTTTTGCTCAACTTAACTTTGTCCAAAAGTTTTATCCAGCAACTCTATGAATCGGAAATCGAAGTTTGATTGTACTTTAAGGGTTTATTAAGCTCGCATATCAATAGCTTTTCCAGATGAACGGAAAAACAGCCTAAATTGGACCAAAATCGGCGAAATTCACCGACCCTTCCAATAAATCGACTTTAGTAATTTCATCATTACTTCAAAAATAATGTTGCTAAAAACTTGATATTTCCACAGTATACTACTGACGTATCACTACATGCTTTAAAAAAAGGTTTCAAAAATATTTGACAACTTTTGCGCTAAAAATTGAACTTTGAAAATACTATGTTTTTTTAAAATGTATCCCTAATAAAGTTTCGAATATCAGACAAAAACGTATGAAATTTTAGTATGACTTGACTCGTATACTTCTCTAACGATTCTGTGTTTTACACAATACCAAACTAAATTTTTCGCGTTTAGAGTTAGTCACTGATGAGTCCACCTCCACGTCCACCCATCGCGTATAGGTCACTAGAAATTAGAATAGTTTCGTGATTACATTCTACCAAGCTAAGGTTTATAGATTATAATTTATATAGGTACCTACCTTGCTTTATTTTTAATTTTTTTTAAACTCAGACATTCCTAGCCTAAGGCTATCTATATCTAGGGATATTTGACAAACATACCTTGCTACCGACCGACAGTCATACAACACTATCGGTTTTGTTTTTGTCCGAATTTACTTCCGAGGCACACGGCTATTTTAGTAGGGAGCGTACATTCTCGTAAACACAGAATTTATTATTATAACGTAATAAGCATGTTCATTGTAATAGCACAGAACAATAAAAGTTGGAATAAATTATTGAAAGTGTAGATATATGTTATCATTATTTCGAAACTAAGGCGGAAACCACGGTTTAAAAAGCGGTCTTAGAAGATATTATCTTGTAAGACCGTGGTTTATCAAATACATAATGCAAGTCATTTTAAACCGTGGCGGAAATATGTCGCTAACATCCATCGGGCATCAATGACGATTATCGGTTATTGTTTTATTTTTCTGTTTCTTTTACTTTTTTAACACGCCGAAAGAAACGGTTTATTTTAATGTTTTCAGTGTGAATAATTAAAAAAAAAAAACATAGTCTATCTGAATATGATTTGAAATATGCGCGAGGAAGTTCAACGTCTTCTACAACTGTTACTGTAACAGAAGCACGTGCCTCGTGTGCGGTTAGTTAATGACTTATAAGTGTGAACACTGCATATTGATATTGATATACAATACGCCGTTTATTCGTTTATTTTGCCATAAGTGATTTGGGAACTTTGCTATTCGTACACGTTCATCCAAAATTAAGTGTAAGTACAAAACTAAAAAATAAATTATTCTAAGGCATCTAATATGCTCAGCTCAGATTAATATCAATTTTATTAATACTAAGGTGTTTTATTCCTATTGCGTTTTAATAGTTACATCGAAAAACTAAATTTGGTTTACAAAACCGCTGTTTTAACGCACACATTTTGATAAACGCGAATGACTTGAATATAGTTTAGCTTTAGATGATGTGTTTTTCACGATTGCTGTAACTATATGGTGCCAATAGTGTTGAATATGAAGAAGTAAAACTGGGTTTCGACATTTTTTAAAGGTGATGAAATGTAAAATTTTCTTAGATAGGTATTTATATAACTATAGTAAGTTCTTTTACCAAATATTTTATATATTTTTATATATTTTTTATATTTTATTTATGCATATGACATTTGTTTTTCGGCTTAATGATGGTAGTAGATAAGTTATAATAATAATTATGTCATAATAAAATTGTTATAATAAATTAATAAAATTAGATAAATAAATCATATACCAATGTACTAATTTTCACTGCTATAAATGTCATTACCACTATTAATATTATCATTATCATTTTTGTTTGTTAATTTTATCATTTTTATTTGCTACATGATTTATACGTAGGTAACATAAAGATGGGCTAGTAGCCAAAACTAATAGTTAGTAGTTAATAATTATTTATTATAGGTACTCATGGTTTCTTAATTTATTAAATATATCCTATATAAAAATAATAAAGCATTAATTCTCGCATTAATTGTTTCAATAATTTTTTTTTATTGCTAATTAATTTATGAAATATAATTGTACTTTTTAACAAACTAATCAATTATTATAAAATTAAGTAACTAATAGCGATTTATATAATGTGTTTTATAGCTGTTAAGGTTTTTTTTTTTATTATTATAAAGAAGAGCAAATGAGCATATTATGTTTACTTTATGTGAATGAATTAGATGTAGAACGATTGTTGGGGTTTGTTGATACATCAGAAATTCAAGATGCTGAAAGCCTTTGCTATTCTATTATTGAATATCTTAAATTTTACCAATTGGATAAAATAAAAATTGTTGTAGAATCGTATTGTGGTATGATGATGCTAATATCATGTCAGGAAAGTTCAACGGTATTCAAGCAAAAAAAAAAATAAAAATCACTTTTCCTTATGATTTATACACACATTGTATGACACATTGAATGAACCTTGTAATCATGGATATGTATAAATATTTAAAAGTAAATATGTAAATGTGTGTACCTATAAACCTATTATCGATAAGCTGATTTCATTAAATATTTATATTCTTTTCATTTATTTTCAATTTTTTCAGGAAACCAGTAATATATTCAATACTTCAGAAGCATTATATACTCACTTTTCACATCCTTCGAAGAACAAGAAGCTAGTTGTGTTCCAAGTCAAACTGTTCATAAAACATTAATCTATTTTACAAATTAGTGACACTAGGTAGAACTGCAGGCGTAGGAACTCTGAGTCTGTATTAAATAGTTATTCAAATATTGAAAGATAAAATCGAAAGCAAGGTTGATAAAAATGTAAACGAACCTATAGGTTAGAATATTTTTTTGATAATCACATTTCTAAATTAACTTTTAATAATATTTTTTATGTATAATATATATATACAACTTTTTTTAGGAATATTTTTAAAATGAAGAATGGGGTTTTTATAGTATTACATTGAAAAGAAAGTAAATTTTTTGTTGATCACTGCCAGGTAAAATTTACTTTAAGGATATTTATGTTTTCCTGTATGTATGTTTTGAAAAATCATATTGAAAATACTTGTGGAAAAAATGATTTTGATTCAGAAAAAATTAAAAAATGTATACACAAATTTGTGTAAACTTTTACAAGGTGCTATAACTACCAATCAGTTTAGCCACTTGTAAGCACAGCTTTTCTGTAATGAAGGTTATTAAAACATGGTTGAGAACTTTAATGGTTCTAAATCGTTTTAATGTTTAATCGGTGTTAAATATTGAAAAATAGCTTTCAAAAAGTATTAACAATTCAGAAATAATTGATGAATTTGCCAAAAGAAACAGAACAATAATATTAAAATAAATGAAATTTAGTTTACATTATGAAAATCTAATATTGTTAAAAACTACCCGTATAATGAATTTGCTGATAGTAATAGATCAATAGTAAGATAAAATAATTTTAGTTTAAAATAATTAAAGTATAATATTGTACATAAATAAATTTATATTTATATTACAAATAATAGTATTAAAAGTATGATATCTGATTGCTTTATAATTAGTTGCGTAGTAATTAGGCGAAGCCCCCACAGCTTACATTGATGTGAAAAAATTGTAGCCCATTTATTATTATTATTATCACTTTTCTATGTGGTAGCAACTCTGAAATTTAAATGGATGTCCGCCTATGATCCAAAGGTTGGATTGGATTCTTTATACACATTTAAAATTTTTTAAATAAAAACCGGTCATCTTTTCATTTCTTTCAAATTAAAACTTTACCAACCTTGAAATTAAAATGCATTCTATGAGAAAAAAGATAATTCACATCAACAATGAAATTTTAAATTTTTGCAGATTTGAATGTATGCTTTTTCTTGGAATTCTTTAAGGGCGGTAAAAAAATAACAACAAATACTGATACAAAGCAATATATTTGATGATACAGCTTAGGTTTTGAAAATATATTAAAAATTTTAAATCAAAATAAAAACCAAAAGGAACACAAAAAAACAAAATAAATAAAATGTATAAATAATAATATAAAATTTTAAATTAAACAATATATTTTTTTTTAAAGCTTAACATTAATATATTGGATTTGTGTTACAAATGTTAAAAAATATTGATAATAAAGCGATAATTACAAAAATTAAATCAACTAAAGTAATTATTAGGAGGATTCAATTTATAATTTTTTTTTAAATTTTTGCTTGTGTAATCGTTACGCAAAGGAAATAAATATTAAAAATACAAAACAAACTTAGCTAAAGGTAATGGTGTTATTGCGATAGATACACAGATACACGTTACATATTCGTAACAGGCATATACAATTCCATATACTTATATAATTCACAACATAAAAAGTTTAAGCTAATTCATTTAATTATTAGTTTCACATTAAATTGTCAAGACAATATTGTAGTACACAAAAATTATAATAATATTAAAAAATCTTCTCTAAGCCTCTCGAAAAAAAAAAAAAAATTTAAAAACATTATTAGACCAAAAAAAAAAAAAAAAAAATGCTCATGGACTTCAATTTTGTGCAAAAAAAAGTATCAACAATATTAAGTGGTATTTATACAAATATATGTATATTCTGAATGTAATTTAAGATTTTTCTCAGACTGACCGGATAATGAAAATTAACATTATCACAAAAACCAATACATCTATATTATTAATTTAAACTACTTTGAATATATTTTTATACTTTGTAAATAAAAATAGTACTTAAAAATCTTTATAACAAATAAATAGGTATAAAAAAAGTATAATTAATTTCTCACGATTATAATTTGTTAATTTAGGGCAGTTTTACAATTTGGCTGTTATTTAAAATAATAGCAAATCAATAAATGTCTACAAAATATATAAAATGACATTCTATGCCAATTGTCATAAAATTATAATCTAAGTGATGTTATAATACAAAAAATAAAAACGCTGTCTGTACGCTGAATATGTATGTACATATATTGTGAACACATCTAAATATTATTGTATGATACGAGTATTCACCTTGAACAGTACGATTTGGATACAAACAGATAAGGATGAATGGCAGACAATTTGTTTAAAAAAAGTCAACTAAGTGCATTTTACCGTCTAATCTACTCGCACCAGCATATGTATATAATTTATGCACAATGTATATTTAATAACCAAATTACATCATATAATGTATGTTTAAATTAGTTGTATAGTTTTTTTTTTTTTATCACAAAAGTTTTAGTTTTTAGTAGTTACCATGTTAGCAGCCAGGTGGACATTATAAAAATAAATTTAAATGCGTAATATTTTTTTTTTAAATAATTATTAAAAAAAAAAAAAAACTAAAAATTATATAATTTAATTAATAAGCAAAAAAAAAAAAAATGCATACTTATTTTAAACATCATTAATTGATATTATTTTATTTTTATTGTACATACATTTCATTTTTTTGAAGACCAGTAAAACGCTTTTGAGATAATTTAACTGTATAAAAGTAAATTTGTAATAAATAATGTAATTATGATTAAATTAAAAAAAAAATTACAAAAGTAATTATACTATTTAAAGTATAGATTTAATTTGATTACAACCAAATTTCAATGAATTTCAACATCTATATTATTTAGATAAAAACTATAATTTAAATAAATAAACTGATCAAAATTAATTTACAATTTTTATAACATATAAACTAATAATAAATCATAGTAATCTGTTCTCGTACAGTCATTCATAAATTGGACGTAAATTAATACTGAGGGACAATAGTTTATTCAGAATGCAAAAATAAATAATTCATACATAATAATTTAAATAAGCTTACAAGATGTTTAAAAAATAAGATAAAAATGGTTCTATACTACAAAGGCATGGGTGAATTTATTAAAACAATTATTATGAAAAATATGTATCATAAATGGTTGTTATTTGATATTTTTGTAGTACTCATAAGTCATACAATCTTAATAGAATTATTGAAAATAAATAGAAAATTTAATTTAAAATTTGGTAACAATTTTATATGAAAATAATAAGTGGAGAAATCCCGATTCAACTAATGAAAAAAAAAAAATAGGATTGTTTAATCACTACGGTCATCACTATGATTTTGTAAATATTAACTTGATTAAATAAATAATTAACTTAACAAAAATGATTTAATTGTAATGGTTTAGTATAGTCCAATGAGTCCAAAAATGATTGAAATGATGAAAGAATGACTAAATATGAGCTACAGACTCCTACGTGCTGATTGACCAAAGCTGTGTTCGCCAAAGCATTTGTCTGATTTGAAATTAATTATGTAATCTGCAAATACAAATTTAATATAATGTTATATTACGACAATGGTTTTTAATTAATTGTTAATTAACATAAAACTGTATTTTAAAATTAATTGGTAATCATCTTGTATGTTTTCTACTGTACCTATTTTCAGTGTCCAGTACACAAAATAGAACATTTTTATTTTGAATTTCGAAAAAGTGTTCAATGTTTATTAATTTTAATAAAATGCCTATCTGTCATACTTTATTCGACTGTAAAGCTTTAGTTAAAGTACCTATACCCAGGTGTCCAATGTAAGTTAACATTTATAATGAGACATTATATGCAGTGTGTTATATTATGTCAATCTCTAAGAGACAGGCTGAGTAGATAAAATATTAAAGGGAAAAATCTACAATGCAAATATATCAAGGTATATTATGTTAATATTTATTGAGTCATGTAAATACTTTATGTATTGTTTAATATGTTTTTTGATATATCATGATATCGAGATTATTGTACTTTTCAACATGAATGAATCAATGAAATATGAAAACTAAATACTTTCACGAACATAGCTCACACATATTCAATGTTTTTTCATAAAAGGTAGTGTTATAAGTGAAAGTCTGTCAAAAGAATTTGATAATAACTCTAAAAAGGTGATTTAAGAACAATTTAAGTAGTGGTTATATACTAATTTACATACAAGAGAAATACCAAAATGATTAAATACATCTTTTACAATTTAATAAAAAAAACTATCTAATAAATACAAAATAAACAAATAATTAAATAGTTTAAATATTTTTGATCAAAAATAATACCTCAGGAGTAAAAAAAAAACAATCAATCATAATAAACATAAAAATGTTAATAAGTTATTAACATGATTCATTTGTCTATATTAAGTGAATTTCTACTTTTATTTGTCATGAGGTATTATTTCAAAACTCTGCAAAACATATTCCAAAAACTTGGTTATCAAGCAGGACATTCAAATTTGAATTTTTCGAATTTAATATAGACTACAGTAATACTATATAAGAAAACTAAGTAATTGTATCATTTAGATAAATACTTAATAAAATAAAAACTGATATACTGTAATGAATAAAAATTATAAAAATAATAATTTTTCCTTTATGTCCATTTGATTTAAAAGAGAAAAACAGTTTTAGTTTTGATAAACTGAAGAAAAATTTACAGTATAAAAAAAACAATTTTTTTAACTAAGAATTTTGGAAACTACTTAATTATTTGTGTAGCAAATTATAAAATTAAATTTAAAAAAAAACTAAATGTTTATAGATACCTAGATACTGCTTAAGCTGGAACTTTCTTCTTTTCTTTCTTTTTCTTGAGGAATGATGGTGTTCGAATTCCTTTCTTCTTCTTTTTCTTATCTTTGTGTGAAGAATCTTCAGTAGAAATCTCTTTAGTAGGAGATCCCTACAATAATATTAAAATAATGCATAAGATTATAAAATTTTAATACTTCAAAAAAATTAATATTTTACTATTGATTGGTTCATTTATTTAATTAACACAAGAATGATTAGCAAATAGAAAGCAAAAAAAAAAAAAAGTGAAATATGCACTATTATGATTAAAGTATTCAATAAATTTTGTATAAAATATAACACATTGAAGTTAAGAGAATATGATTTCAATTCTGAATTCTTAAATGCAACAAAAGGTATTGTACTTATTAATGTTTCAGTCATTTACTATTCTAGAATCAAAATAATGATTAGATATTGAATCAACATTACCTCTTTACTGCTTGAAAATGTACTTTGGTGAGCATCTGATTGATCTCCGTTGTACGTATTTTCTCCTAAAAATTAAGAATAATATTCTTAATGAGAATGCAGTGTTATTTTAAGTATATAAAACATATCTTAAATTATTGATAATGATAGTCTTAAAGGGACAATGCAATAATTAAATACTATAATTTAATAAGAATTATTCTTACTAAATAATTTGTTTCTTTTTCTTCAATAAAAGTCAATATTAATCAACTGTTATCATAGTCCATTTCAGATATTACTTGTAAATGTGTTTTACATATTTTATAAGAAATACTAGTCAGAATTAGGCACTCAATATTTAAAAATGAATAGTAAAAACAGAATTAAAATCAAATAGTTCAACATAGAAAATATTGTAATAATTCTTAAGCTTTTAATGGACTATAAATTATTATAATCAAGTTATCAAAATCTTACTTCTAGTGATGCTGTTAATTTGTAAATACCTTCAGCACTAAGATAGTAACATGCAAAATTTTTATTTTGAATCTAGTCAGTTTACTTTAAGTTAAATCATGAATTCTAAACTTAATATCTTGTATAAGTTATATAATTAAAACCAATCTTCATATAAACTCGAAATAACTGAAGTTGCGTTATTTAAAATTTTTATTATTTTTTTTTTAATTTCAACAATTCTGTAGCTAGATATATCATATATTTTTAGACCATGATATTTTGAAACATATTTTTACTGTTTTCTTAAAAAATGAAAACATGCAACTCTTATTATACATAAATTATCAACCAACGTTTTTCCATAGGATTGTCATCTTCTCATCGGTTGGATCCATTGACACCAGGTATAGTAGAGTTCGGTATTCGAAAATCTCACGAAAAGAAAGATGAGAAGTTATAGGTTTTGATTATAACAAAAATAATTATATAAAAGACAAATTTGTAACACACTGTCGTTATACACTAAGTACAAATGGTACTGGTATATTAAGTATAAAGAATAATTGTGAAGCCAACACCGTAGACAATATATTAAAATTAATACTCAAGAAAATAATTTCAAAAGTATTAAAAAAGTTATTTAAGTTTCAATTGGTCAAAATATTTACTAAATGAAATTTTAAACAACTCTCTGTTCTCAAAAGAAAACTCCAAAATTAAAAATAACCCCAGTGAACTATTAGAAAATTCCAAATCATTGATGATCAACAAAACCAAATAAAACACATGAACTACAAAAACCAAATAATACACCATGTAATTATAATAATAGTCAACAGTGTAGGTTGAATATTAATATTGATTATCTATGGTAAGGTCAAAATATATTGTTAGCTAAAATAATAGTTAAGGAAATAATTTCAAAAAAAGAAAAAAATTCACCAGAAAATCCACTATCCAGAAATACATAATTTTAAATAATGAGCAACACTTTCATTCTACACAAGGAGAGTAACAAACTCCTAGTTATAGTAAGTTTATCAAATTATATTTTATCATTACATTATGTATTATTCAGACATTAATAGAGGTTGATTTTACGATTAACACAGTAAGCATATATGAAGCCACAGACTCAACAATACCAGGAATCAATGGATCCAATCAGTGAGATCATAACAGAATATTAAAAAACATTAATGATTTTACAAAATAATAATATCCTATTGTTATATAACTATAACAACACAATACAATAAGTTAACATTTTATTCGTAGTTATTTTGCTTTATAATTATTAATGTAACAGAATGTAGATAAAATTATTTAAAATTGACCAACAAATAAAAATACAAATTACTTCTGACATATAATGCGTTACAATAAAATAAGAACATAATGTATTATTCAAATATACTAAATAATCTGTCAGTATTTTTGTTTACAATAAAAAATTTATCAAACAAAATGTTAAAAGTAAATCATAATTAAAAAAAACATAAAATAACATTTTAAATAATGATTATGTACTGATTATTTGACATAAAGGCCACATGATTACTTAATTACTTGTAATGTAATACATTTTTTTCAGAAATATCTTGAAGATTCTATCATAATATCAGAAGATGGTAATGTAATCCATAAAGGCTTAATCACTGTTTCTGAATAATAATTTAAGTTATATTCCTCTTGAGCTAAAGTATCATTGAATATATAAATAATAAAATATGAATTAACAATAATATAGTAAAAAAATATGTATCAGCAAATAAAATATAAGGTGGTAAAATTATTTTAAGTATATTTAAGTATACTAATTTTGTGTGAATTAATTAAAAAGGTCAACATTTGTTTATCTATAAACTAAATTAATATTGTATTATTTATTTTAATTAAATTATGTATTTTTTTTAAATAATAAAATTAAATTAATATACCTTCACTAAGGACAAATTCAGCTTGATCAGGTTTTAGCACCATCTTTCTTTCTACTTGTAATACTCTAGCCTCTGTAAAAACATTTTAAATAGTAAAAAAACGTTGTAATTTACAATATAAAATAACTTCAGATTATCAAAGTAAAATTCAAAATAAAAAAAAAAACATACCTGATTTACTAGGATCATCTTCCGTTTCACTAATAATAAAGGCCTCAGTTTGTCTCGATGGTGAAAAATGATCACTATCTAACTGATCTTTTATTTGATCCTTATCTAAAAATATTAAGTCATCAATTAATAATTATAAATGAAAAATATGACATGAATATGGCAGTTTTAACTTAAATACATTTTTTTAGAAATACAAACCTAATGTTCCTCTTTCAACAGCATTTTTATAATATTCAATTTCTTCATCAGTGACAGCATCAAAGGGATTTTTTGCATACGGAGTTTTATACACAGTGGCATTATGTTGGAAGTTACGTTGTATTATTCCTTTTGATGCAGCACCAACCAATATCACTTGATCACTATTAGCATTTAAGTTAGCATCCTAAATGAGAAAATTGGTAGGTTTAGGTAAGTTTCATTAATATACAAATATTAAATGTAATATCAAGTAGCTCATTTATAATATTTTAATACATAAAACATAAATAGTCCACAACACAAAATGAAAAAAAATAGTATTCAGCAATATAGTCAATAAATACTATAATAAAAAATTTATGAAGAAAATAGTGAAGAATAGAATATAGACTGATTAAGAGAAGCAAATCATTTTTTTGGTGTTCAGAAAATTAAGCACATTTTTAAAAGTTTCAGTGGTGATTATTACTTTAATAATCATAATCAATTTTAAAAATTTGAGTATAAAAATAAAACTAAAAACATTAATTTAGGCTACAGACATATCACTCAAGAGCATAATAATAATGATAGTATCACTATCTCCTAAAACTTGTATACATTAATATTGTGTAGATATGGCTGATTGATAAAAAATTCTATTATAATATTGATATAAATTGATTTCAATGATATAACATTATTCTAATGAGAACTCAGTAAAATTAATTGTTATACCTAAAAAAAAAAAAACTACCAATGTCATTATATATTTTAAAATACATAAAAAAATATAGTGTAAATACTTGTAATTTTTTTGCTTCTTCCCAAGAAACACCATCTAATATCTGTGACTGTGGTCCTGAAGTAATTTTGTCAGCTCTACGATTTTCTTTAATCTAAAAATTTAACAATTCATATTTGATAACCATTGGAGATTTAAAACTTAATTTTTTTTTGAAATAAAATTATTATATATTTACTTGTTGTTGTAGTTTTTTGAACTCTTTTGGATTAGTATTTTTTGGAACAAATTGTAAAGGTCCATCTATTTTAAAAGGAGTACTCGAGTTTGGTGAAGCTTCCGGGACCCACTAAAAAATCATTACTATTTTTAAAAAGTACCAAAAAATGGTTATAAACATGTGTTTTGAAACACGTATTTTCAATATCATTTTTAAATAACAAACTTTAAATTGATACATAAGTTTTTTTTTATAGAATATTGGATAAATATATTTGCATTCTTTTACAGTATGCATTATAACTGTATACTCAGACATAATACACAGAACTATAAAAACAAATTATGCTATAAGCATAGCATTGATAATATTTAGAAAAGATTCTTATAGAACCAACAGCCATTGTATCTTAAGACATGTATGTACTTCCAACATCATTCAAATATATTTGATGTGATTGGTAAAATATATTAAATGTATATAACTTGACCCATAGTTCATTTAGGGTTATTAATTTAATAATTCCTAATTTCAATTGTAAAATTCAACTAAATATAAATGTAAGCTACTTATAGCAAATATTCCTCAATGATTCAAACACAATAACAAAATAAAAAAGTTCTATTTTTTCAAAGAAAGAGGTATGTTACAGATAATTCTGTCTGTTTCTTAACAGAACGAATAGTTTTGAAAATAACTATTCTCAATAAAATGCTTATTTAAGTAGTGGCAGTTAAGAATGAGATGGGAAATTCAAATCATCATTAATGAAAATTAAACACACTCACACAAGTGTATATTTACATCTAAATCCATTAATAGTTTTATACAATATTAAATAAAATATTTAATAAAGTACAAGGATAAATAAATAATTGAATTTAACATTATAATTAATATATAAATATATTTCTATAATTCAATTACAATATAATAGTTTACTACCAAAGCGAAAATTATTACAGAAAAATTCAAAAGCACTAAGCTTACCAAAGTAGTGTTATAAAATGTTAAAGAAACTTACTATAATCCCATAAAAATGGTGTAGTAGTATATTATTATAAAATTAAAATTAGTTAAAAATATTCTTAGTCTATTGAACAATGTAAAAATGTTAGATACATTCATCACCATTGTTAGAAGTGTTAGAACAAGAAATATTAATATGCTACAAATAAATGTATAAATATTTAGAGTATTTTAGGTTAAAGTAAAAATGTATAAAAATAACTAAGATTATTCATTTAAAGTGTGAATGAATACATAAAAAATCAAAATTAATTAGTGTCGTCTACCTTAGTAATCTTTTTTGGGTCTGATGTTCCCGTCTCAAGGACTTCAACTTTTTGATATACATTGGGGGAATTTAGCCATTTGGTTCTATCGGTTGATTTGCGACCATCATAATATTTTTTCCATTGCCTATGCAACATAAATAGATAAAATTATATTACAGTATATAAACATAAAATTAAATTGTACTATACCCATTTTTATATAACTCTTCTTCTTCTAATAAATATCCAAGTGAAGACACTGCTGGTGGGACTTCAACATCATTCCGTGGTCGTGGAGGTTCGCCTTTGATAAGTGGTTGCCGATATATATAGCCAGTACGGAAACCCTATGAAAAAAAAGATAATCATAACAGATATTACTTATTAATATAATAAATATTATAAAAACATAACTGAATATACTTTGTAATTACAATAGTTAATTTAACATAACTGTAGTCATGATTTTTTTAGAAAACACACTACTTAAACCTAAATGTACATTATGTATATATGATACAGTGTCAGTGTGGCAACAACTGAATAATCGTTACATAAGGTAAGGTAATACAAGATAGAATTTTCTAACTCAACCCATACATTAAAATTGATTTTAGACTCATTGGTGTATAATAGAAAATTTAAATAAAATTTGTTTAACTTAAAGACAAGACAAGTTTAATATTAAGATACATAGAATGTCTTCAATAATATTTCAATGTTGTTTTAATAAATAATTTTATAACATACCGCATTATCTAGCATTCGCATGAGTGCTTCAAACTGAAGACCACCAACTCTCCAACGTTTATCAGTAACAGACCCTCCAGCTGGTAAAGGAGCAGGCAATGTTCCTTCTGGGGGAGATCTAGCAGCATCATAAATGAATTTGCGCTGTTCTTCAGTCATTGTCACAATGTTATCTAATCCCATAGGTACTACTTTAAGCTAACATATAAATATGAAATAATTAATTAAAATAAATTAAATAAATAACTTTAATTAATTTACTTGTGTTTCACAAGCAGTGACAATGTTATAGGCGTTGTAAAATGCTTCTTCAATAGATTCCCCACAACACACTGCTCCATGATTCGTGAAAAATATAACCTAACATAAAATATAAATAAAAGCTATATTAAGTAACAACTAAAACTAAAATAAATAAAACATTATCAATACCTTATTAATTGGTCCTAAACTTCTGGCAATTTTATCTTTTTCATTTGGATCCACGGTAGACCCAGGGTATGCATAATGTGAGACATCACCAACCAATGCACTTTCTTTACTTATGTGCAATAAACCACAACGTAGTGATGATACAGCCAAAACAGGTCCTCTGTAAGTTAATAAAAAGTAATGAATTTCTAAAATGTAAAATACCTATAGAAAATAAGTAACTTACACTTGAACATCAATAATAGCTTTTAGATCAGGCCTTGCTGCATATATTGCAGCATGAAGTTGAAATGCTGTAATGTTAACTCCAAAATTGGTAGTCCCAGGTTCCATAACATTTCCTTGCATATCGACTTTTATTAAACTAGAAGCAGTTACTTCATTACACAAAAGACCATATGGACTAACTAAAAAATGTTCTTCTTCTTGATTTAGTCGTGCCTATAAATTAATATAAAAAATGATTAAAAAAAGGATTTATCCAAATTTTTATGATATAAAATTTAAAAATGTTGATCTTTTTTAAACATTTGTGTTTATCAACAGCTATCTCAAACAAAATTAAATTTTCAGTAAAGATTGATTTTTGAATGATTCCAATGTTTAAATTATCTAGATATTTTTAGATTATTCAGTAAACAATATATTTAGTTCATTTGAGCTTTATTTATCAGAATACTTTTACAAATCAAATTGTTACTATGATAAGATTATTCAATTGAATTAAATTGGTTAACCAATTTCAATACAAAAACCTAACAATAAAAAGTTTTAATGATTTTATTCTTTGTTAATAGTATGTAGCAGACAATTTTTAAATACACTCTAATAAATGTTTTGCATTTATTAAAATTATTAGATTAGAATTATGAAATTAAAAAAAAAAAAAAAAAAAAATGGAAATTAGTTTAAGTCTACACACACTTCAGTGGTAGCAGTAAAATGCTGCACACACTACTTTTACTGGCTTTGATTAGCAAAAACAAGAAGATATCTAACTTAAAATATGTTTTTGAAATCTTTTTAAGATTTATATTAGATGTAGATAGGTACCATGTACCTATTCTAGTCTAACTAGATTAACATATAAAAATTGAATAGTTACCGAAACTTGGTTATAAATGCCTTGTGTCCAACCATATAAATCCATTAACCTAAACACTGCTGCTAATTTACATCTGATAATTTTTTCACCTTTAGCATAGCCCATACTCTCTACACCACGAATATCATTGATTGGAACCACGCAATTAGAAGCTAGAATAAAAATAAATACATAACAAATAATATTAATCCTATGAATAATAAGAGGAATTACGTATCTATAATTTTAAGTTAGCAATATACAATTTACTTACACTTAGAACTTCCAGATTGACGTCCTCCCATCATTTCTGAAATTTGCTGCAAGAGACCAGCTGGTACAGAACCACCATCTTTCATCTGAACTTCAATTATTCTTTCTAGTTCTTCACGAAACAAACGAGAATTCATAATCATCTCTACTCTTTTTCGTCTTTCCATTTCTCTAACGTCCTACATCAAACAGAAATCATAAGAAAAAAAATATGCAAGTTTTTGTTTATCACCACTCAAACAATTTTACATCTATGATTACTTACAGCGTCAATGTCTGCTGGTCTCATTTTTCCACGTTCATCATCATCATCATCATTGGTATTTGCATAACCATTGCTCTGTGGTGGTTCTGCTTCAATTTCAGCCATATTTGTAATATAGTTGAATTAACCTAGGTAACAAAAAAAGAAAATAAGTAGAGAAACAGACATAACATAACTTGAGTAGGTATAACTGTTTTAACTACTAAAAACTAATGTTTTATCATTTCTATTAAAAAAAAAAAAATGCAAAAGGAATTGAACAATCTTTGAAAATATGTATTACATTTGAAGTAAAAACGCTTATAAACATAAAGTTTTCATAAATTTGGGTAGAATAAATAAATATAAGATAGATTAAATACAGCTACATACAAGAAATAAAATTCAATTGTAACAATTAACTAACTCAATAAAAGTATTTAACATTAAATAAAACCATATCTTTTAACTTAATAATTATCTATATGGTGATAGATCACATTTTTTATTTGTGAATACAAAGAATAAACATAAACAAATGTTTTATAGGATAACAATTTGAATCTCAATATTAGTGGAAAAAATTAGCTTCCTAATACTTTATGAAGATTTAGAATAAATATTTATATTAAATTGGTTTACAATCAATACCTAGTTTTTCAAAACTAAATTATAAAATAGAAAGTACCTATAGTTTGTTTTTCTTATACTATTACGTGATAGTATTCAATGGAATAATTGATCATTAAGACACACACTAACATAACATTATTACACTTTGACCTTAATAATAATAGGTAATCATAACATTTGTGTTATTGTTGTCTATTCTAACTCCTAAATAAAAGTAGATTAGAATTTTAAAGAGGAAACCACTTGTTAACCTAAAATAATATAAATTCCAACATAAATTAATGAAAGGGAAACAATAAAAACGAGTACCTATAAATGCTATAGATATGTACTATGTACAACAAATAAGTACACTCTTCATGCATGACAGATTCATGATGTTTATCTATAATTAACCTACAAAATAATTTGAGTCTAAAATAAAATAGTTACATAGTTATGTTCATTATTTATTAATTTAGAATCATTAAATTACTTACTCCAGAAAAAAAAACGATTTAGGTAACATATAAGGAACACATGTACCTAGGTAAATGTAATCTATGTCTTTTTTATGAAATTAGAACTAATTAGGTAGCAAGAAAAAATTTCAATACCTAATTTAATATCCATAATAAGATTAAAGACAATTATATTATGTAGTACTTGTGAAGGTTCACCCTATGTTCTACAATTGTAGTAAACTACCAAAATATCATAATATGACATTTTTATACAAAAAAAAAAAAAAAAAAAAATACAGTATTAATGAAATCATAGAGTGTGACAAACACCTAGGTACACACGCAAACACATACATTTCATAGTTAGGAATTATAGATCAAAATAAATGATCATACAATTATTTACCTAGCTACCTAAACTTCATCATAAAATAATTAATATTAAAGTTGAAAAGCTTAAGACACATAGTATACCTATTTAGGTAATAAAAAAAAAAATTTAGAATAATAAAAATACATTTATTATTGCATATTATGTAGGTTTTATTCAAACTAGAATATTCAGCCAAATATAGATATTTAAGTAATTGTAAAATATGTTTATAAAATAAGAATCCATGCTTTCACAAAAACTTAAACACAATATATAAACAAGCAAATCATATAAAAATAGGATATTTCATGAAAATTAATCATTGTACTTTATATTATGATAATAATTAAATGATGAAAAAAAAACAATTTTTTTTATTATGTCTAATTTTTTACCAAGATTTAAGCAGAAAATTTCAATAGCTAGAAAAGTCATCAATTTTTTTAAATTATATAGGCATACATCTGAGTAATAAACTTAACAAAGTCTAAACCAAGACAGTATATTATTTAAATTGTGAATTATAAAAGTTTTTAAGAATTTGAATTATGTAAGTTTGAACTGATGTTAAATTATTATAAGTAATTGTAAATAATGTAAATACTTATCAGTATCTACCTAATAACATAACATTTTATTTTTTATATAGTTAATAATCTTTGACCTCAAATAATCTGTTGAAATACCCAGAATTTTTCTGAGTTAATGTCAGCATAATTCATTCATAATCAAAAGCATGTCAGTAATTAATTCTAAATAGGTACTCCAATACGTACCTACATACAAACATATTCAGTAAAAAATGATTAATAATATGTTTATTTAAAACGTAACCTATATATTACAATATGGTGATATAAGCAACACACTTCAATCAGTTTAATTAACCACTACATATGTATTTTAACTACTTATCAAACCTCATATAGTACCCACAAAAACATAGTCATTTAGATAAAAATGTCATAAATGAAGAATAAAAAATAAAATACAGATGCATGGTGTATAAGATATGAGAAGCATTGTTATTACATGTTTAATAATAATTTTGATAATGTAAATAAGAATGTTCATAACACATTTTTTCACAGAATATTTGATTGCCTATCAACATTTTTATTTAAAAATAAATAATATAGGTGTGTGTGTGTGCGCGCGCGTGTATAATAAATGTAATAATTCAGTCTAGGAAAAAACTTCACATACTTATATGAAGTTACCAATTTATTCGAAAATCATTAGTAATTAAGTAGGTAATGTCAATGGTTTATAGTTTAATAACAGTACACCTATAGGTCTTTATTAGCTACGTAATAGTGATAAAGTAATAGGTAGATATGTAGCTATATTTAATGTGACCCAATGCACTTGTTTATTAATGACCATTATATTATCAAGAATCATTATGTTTATAATTACATGTACCTAATTAAACAATTAAAATAATTGAAATATTAGTAAACTTAAGCAAAGTAGATGAAAATGAAAAAATTTAATGATGGCTCTGAAAAACAGATCATAAATTTGGATTACTAATCATTTTTGTTTAACTTAATTTATAAAAACATACAATCTGTAATTAGATACCTATTACAATAAGAATACCTGCTTTTATATAACATGAAATAAAAAGAGTCATTTAATAGCGACTATATACATTTTAGAATTTTTTAGGTACTTTATTTAAACATTTTGGTCTTAGCAACTATTCGTTTTCAGTCTACGCGGAGGGTAGCGAGAAATAGAATCAGATTCAAGAGCGGTATCTAGTAGATTTTTTCTTAATAGCTGGAAAATACATGACGTACAGGACAATAAAGTAAACAAAAAGAAGACAAGTGACCGTAGAGTGTGATAATAGAAAAAGATCGCATAGAGACGCCTGAACCTCAGAGTAAATATATTTTCAGCGTCTGCAAATTGATCGAAATAAACGTGGTCAGTAGACGGGGAGAAAATATAAACAAAAATACACTCGAATTATACTTCATAACAACAACGTTAGGTACAGTTGATAAATATAAATAAATCGTCAAATATTTCGTGGTAATAATATTATTATTGCCGTTCGTCACAATCAAAACACGAGTCGAACGTACACGCGAGAATGCGTGGTGATACGCGCGCACACCCGTCGCATCTCACACTACGGGGTGTTTCTCGGTTAGACCCACGACTCGCAGACAGTGCGACCAGACGAATCGTCGCGTCGCACGTAAGCCGCCGCGATGTCGTGCACACATACCTGCCGGTCAGTACAGTCGTAACCCGCGATAAAAAAAAAAATATATATTAATACGGATTAATGTGCGTTTCGTCACGGCCGGGGTTACTACGAACGATATTGTTTTACACACGGACACACCCCGGCGGCGGCGTCTGGTCTTTCTCCGTGAGCCGGAGACGTGATAACAATATACGTTCCAGTAAAAAAACTCAAAAAAAAAAAAAAAAATGCAAAACAAAACGTACCTTAACGGGTGGAGAAAACCGAATAGAATTTAAAAAAAAAGAAAAATACGGACCGGCAAAACGGTTGGAGTAAAAGGTCCGGCGGCGAGAGCACACGGCACACGGGACGACACGAGCGGAGCACCGGAATTTTTCGCAGTGGACAGACGCGCGCACGCGCAGACACGAGCACACAAACACACTAGCGCTCGGTTACGAGCGGGGTACGCGCACAACACGAGTACACGACACACACACACACACACACGTAACGTACGTACGTACAACACACACACACACATACGACAAAGGCGGCGGCGGCGACCGCTTGACGCTAGCGAGTAGCGGTAATTGATGACGGATTACCGCGCTCGCGTAGGCGGTGGCGGAGAGGCGATTCGGGGACGACCGAGCGCGCGCACCCTCCTTCCGGCCGTTTTCACGCCGCCGGCAGGTATACGCGGCGGAAAACGCGACCGTTTGTTCTAATCCCGTCTGAGATATTCTCTCGACAGTTTTTTCCGACTTACCCGTCACGTTGATAAATAAAATAAACGACGCTCGGACGAGGTGGTTTTTGTCTTTCCAGCTGCGGACAACACGTCGTTTGCGTCTGGACGCCGGGTTTCGTCGGCGTCGGACGGAGTCGGTTGGGCGGCGGTCAGGACGACATGGGCGACCGGGACGACGAGAAAGCGTGTGCGTCTGCGACGGGGGGATAAAAAAAAAACCCGCGGTTCTCTCGGCGACGGGACGACGTTCCTGTGTGTGTCGGACGCGACGATTCTCGTCGGTTTCGTTACGAGTTAACGACGGCGGCGGCGACGCACTGACGTCGATCGGCTGCGGTGGCGGCGGCGGCGACTGGCTACGCGACGGCGTCACACGCACGCACGCGCGTCGTATACAACAAACGGCTCGCACGCGCACGCGCGCGGACCGACGCTCGCGCACACGCGCAGCAACGCGGCGCAACGTTCCGCGTTCGGGCGGACGAGTGCGAGCGGAGGGGACACTACGGCGGCGGCGGAACGGTAAAGTACGGGCGCGCACACACTCGCAGCAGCGCGCGCGCTATTCGACCGAGTTAATGACTTCAAAACACGAACCGCAAAAAAAAAATTATGTATAATAATAATAATAATAATAAATAAATTGAAAAAAAAATAAAAACACAAAAACCAATGGGGATTCCGCCGCCGCCGCCGTCGGTCCTCACGCTATACAACAGTGTATATTATAACCAACGACAGCTGTCGCCGACCGGAGATACGCCCGTGTGTTATGTACTTATGTACCGTCGCGCGCGCTGGTGTTATAAATTTATAGTTCACCCTGTATAATAGCTCAACGTGATGGTAATACGATGTGTACGGTCCGTACGCAACACCACGTCACTTCGTACACCGAGCGCGCGTTTCAGCGTTTGTCGCCGTACTTATTATTATTACTATTATCGTAATAGCCGTCGTCCGTGTTGCGTGCGACGTCGCGTCGTCGGGTAAAAGCGCCGGCGCGCCGCCGTGTTGTGGCAACACTGCGTCGTCGCGGCCGTACCGCTCGTCGACGACCTGTCCTGTCCTGTGGTCTGGTCGCCTGGCCGCCGCCGCCGCCGTCGGCGTCACGTAGCGGGCGGAACGCGTCTCGCCGGAGCGATGTATTATTATTATTACTATTATTACTACGATACGGCTGGCCGCCCGACGTCGTCGTCGGCGACGAGACGACGCGATGTTACCTGAGCGATAACCGCGCAGACGGGCGATGCGGAATTTTCGCTATCCGGTCCTCGCTCGCTCGCCTGCTGACACCTGTACCGCGCCGCGGTTCTTACGGCCGTTTCCCTCCCCTCCCGGCACGGTCTCATTATTATTTATTCATTTATTTATTTATTTATTGTCATACGGGACACGCGTGACGTTTCGTCTCGCAGCACGTCGTTTCCGTTTCCGAGTCGTGCACAGGTCCTCTCCCTCCCGACGACGCCGTCAGTGGCTATTTTTCTGTGCACTACGACACACTTTGAGCACTTCGAAATTTCAAATCTAAATTGTCAGAGAACACTGACCGATAAACTACGCATTGCGTCCTGTGCATCCACTTTTTTACAAAAACTAAATATAATAAAAATAAAATTTCACACTCCAAAAAGTAAAAAAAACAAAAAAAAAAATATATATATATATATAAAAATAACCACTGCCCGTCCGCCGCAAGATCCACGGGCGTGCCCGTGGATTACGTAATGCAGTGCCTAACTCTGCGATATAGGCTGCAGGTACCGGGGAGACTTGTCCGTGCCTCGCCCTCCCGCGCTCCCCCGTCCACGGGGCGATTGACGTAGGCGGGGGAGACGCCCCCGGCGTGATATTATAATATCGTATAGTGATACGACGTGATTAGTGTTTTTTTTCGTCCGTGAAAACGTGATGCCACGGTGAAAAAAAGGACTCGAAGCAATACGGCATAACCGCAACATTCTCGACCGCTGCGCGGTCGCAGTGATATTTCTCGTTCTCGTCTTTTTTTATTCGTTCCTTTTTTTTATATTTATTTTTTTTTCTGTCCACTCGTTTTTGTAATTTTTTTTTTTGCTCCTTTTTACTAGCGTCCGTTTAAAGAGCAAACGGGTCTGTCGGCCGATCGCAGACACCGCCTAAATAACTCGAATGTGTTTACCGAGTGTTTTAATTTTTTTATTTCTTCGATAGCGTCTACGCGAAACGAACGCGATTAGGAGGTACCTACTAATTAATTTTATTGATCGTAATAACGTCATGTACACCAGTATCAATGATAATTATCATCGAGTGCCGACTTCGGCTATCGTCAATCACCATACAGCGCAATAACAATCATTTATCATTGTCGTCGTTGCCCCGTTCGTCCGCGATTTCATGACGTCGAGGGTATAGGCCATTGTAATAATTGAGTTGACTCGACTTTGAATGAGCACCGAACTTGTTGTGAACACGCACTTATGGTCTAATAAAAAATATATCTCAAACCACAGGCGTGTCTATTGTTTTATCTTTTTTAATTTATTGCACTCTAATACACCTGAAAATATTTAATCACGTCCGACTTTTCATTTTTCCGTAAAACAATATAAATACCGTCGGGTGAGCTATTTTTTTCATAACAGCTGTATTAACTTTCAATTATTGTCCTACAGTCGTGATGACGTGATGTTTGGAGTTTTGGCGAATACTAGCATAGTTTTGATTTTTACAATTATTTTAATAAGTAATTGCTTTTCGACCGAGGTTCGGTAAAATACGTATCGACCAGCTTTTCGGTCAACTACATTTACTGTGGTTTCCTACATTTAAAATGTACTTTAAATTTAGATTTAACCGGTAAGTAAAAATTACTACTTGATTTCGTGTACCTGTTTCATCCGTCATTACGCTCTATGGGTACTACTATAAAGGTTCGGCACCTCTGGTATTTATTAATGCTATTTACGTACAGGCTATATGTATGCTAATACACGGATAATTTATGCCAATAGTTACACCTACATATAGTGGGCGCGTGTACGTTCAATTTTCAACGAACGCAGAGACTGACCACTCGTCGTGGGTCTCTCCCGCTCCCGATCGACCTCAGCGTAAAAAAATATTCAGTAGGAACCGTTTATACAATAACTATCGGGTTTGATGACCTGTAAAACTGAAGTCCTCGCAAAACACTTACGCCGTTGGCCGTAATAGGTACCATTCGATATATTTTGGTTGTCACGACTTCCTATCTGTTTTTTCAAGTTTATTATTACGTCTAATTTTCCGGGTCCTTAGATCGCCGAGTTTCGTACGAATTTTTCGTTCGGGCACTGGGCAGGTACTGCATAACATAATATACATGTGCCACTCATACCAATCGGCAATACTGTCGTTCTATGTGCCAAGTAGTACCATATGAGTGTCCCCGAAAACCCGTGTTCGTGCGGAGGAATAATAATTATTGTTTTCTGTACGCTTAGGATCGACATAATATTCCATTGTTAATTCACCTACAGATTGCTTCGTGAGGTGTGTGCCCAGATTAAATAGGTACTTAATTTTTCTTATGCAACCTTAAAACGACTTCGGCGCCATTTGGTATTATGGTAATCGCTTATTGAAATAATCAAAGAACGTGATTTTTTCTACTATGTTCTGATCAATTTCCCGAAAAACAAATGAAGCAATTCTTTTTTTTTCGGTTGTTGAATATTCTTTTGAAATAAAACTTTTTATGGTTTTTCCGTATGATTAAGTCACATTTACTTGTAGATATTATGTATTGTTTCATAAAATCAATACATGAAAAAAGTTCTGATTAAATTCAAGTTCTAGAGTATATTATATAGTTGGTACGATAAAGGCCAAGTTTTTTTTTCCACACGACTTGATATACATTTTTACATAAAGTTAGCCCGACTTTACGTCCCAATATTTTCTAGGTAGCGTTGAACCCATCTGACCCTGATAATATAGACATATATATTTTTTAATTTAGTCATGTTGTTTACTAAAATATTATTCTTAACTTATTATTTTTCTTTTCAAACACACCCGTTATCACGCCGCTCATGAATAACTTTTATAAATTTTTAGTGAAACTGGAAACTAAACAATCATTACGACATGTGTATTGAAACATGCCTTGAATAATAATATTAATCTATAAAATATATAAAAGTAGGTAGGTATACGTTAAACAATCCCAACGCATATTGGGTATACTCACAAAATATAAATAATACAATAATATACTCATTGTGTGGTCCAGAATAATAATTGATGTACTCAAACTCTAACCCAAAACACTAAAGTCAAACAATTAAACACTATTCGAACGTAATTGAAACATATAGAATACTCTTGTAATGGATATTACATTTTTGACAGTTTCATTACTGAAAATGATTAAATTGGACATTTCCTGTGGCCAAAAATTGTCCGTGTTTTTTCCGTAACGCTTCACTGAGCCCTCCTAATGACTAAACCCCTCACTTTTACTCTTCTCTACTGAAAATTTGAAGTACCTACTGCTTCAATTGTTCGTATGATAGGTAGATCCAAGTACCGGACCATAAGGAAAATAGAATCAAACTTCAACCTAGGAAAAACTTCGATCTTCTTTGAACGGTGAATGACCGATAAATCGAGATCAACTTTTAATAGTTGTGTTGGCAGATAAAATCAATAGGTGTCGTTAAAATAATTTTAATAGCACCGCTGCTTTATTTTATATGAATTATATCCTACTGATGTGTTGTCAATAATATTGCCACAGATTAAACAAAACTACCTCTACAATGTATTACTATACAGGCATAGAATAATTTTCGTAATTGGCTCCTTGTAGTTAGTATAATAGCAGTGGGTACTGAATATTATACAATATACACTTTACAGTGTTCTTGTGTGTTTGTGTCTGTAAAACATTTCCTTTTATTGACAGGTATATTATATTTCATTGTTTCCGGAGTTCACAATTACCTATTTCCTTCCCGCATTCGATGAATTATTTTTTTTCACTTATTTGATTAAAACTGTTTACGAAAGTGGATACAGTAAACGTTTTTTCTCCTACGAGAAGTTTTATTTTAATGATAGACATAATAACTTACCAATAATTGTAATGTTTTCTAAATACCGAACAACAAAAAGAAACAAAATGTGTTTAAACATATCGACGTGGTACACAAATGATCGTAGTAGTTATTTAAGATTATTACTAAATTAAAATTAATAATCATACGGTAAACATCATTACCTACACATCCAAAAATATTCAGACTTTTTTTTTTAAATAATACATATTGGTTGACGGTTTGTGGTGTTGTGTAGAGAGGGTCTAGAGATGTTTAGGCGTTTTATTACCTTCCCTCATTATTGCTTTTTTTCATATATTTTAACCCAATGAATATATTATAATTTATATTTTAGACTATTGTGTACAACATTTTTTTTTGTGTATACACCACTGAACCTGGTCCTTGAATAGTTCAGTTTGAAGAGTACAAACATTGAGCAACAAATCTCTCAAAACGCATTCATACTTATCCCCCCTCCCGATTGTATAATCTTCGATACGTAACGTCATCAAAACATTTTAACAGTTTAAAAATAATTTTTTTTTTCATGAAGTAGAAACGACATCTGTCTGTACATGGACATAGTAGAATACATCACGTAGTAAACAAGCCGTAATTACTCATAAGTGTAAATAAATCTATGGAATTATTATACAGATATTGTATGCGTTAATTAGAAAAAATAAAAAATAATAAACGAGCATAAAAATGTATTTGATGTGTTAAAAAAAAATTTTTAAAAAAATAGCCATTCAAACAGCTATACGGCACCGAACGCCGTAGTACACACGCATGTTTATCGTGAATAATATATAGAAGTATAATACTGCATTTATACACGTTGTATGTTTCGCATTCTACTCTTATAGCTGTTCGTTTTATACAACGATACAGCCGTACGATGACATCAGCTTCTTTGGCAACTGGCCACTTGTTATTTTTATTACTGTTTAACGACTACGAGGAGAGGAGACAGAAATTATACAGTCTATAGATTGTACATTACTCTGTTTTCATTAAATTAAAATAATACACACGTATGTATACGTTGTATACGTTGCATCGTTGTGCGTATTATAGTCGGACTGCAGTGACATAAAAAATAGTCGTGGGGCACGACTAGAGGGAAAAGTAGCCGAGGGTGCCAAGCCCGCTGCAGTCCGTAGAAATCGTTATGCCGATTGTTTCGTGTTTCCCCGACATAATATGCACGTAATACTATTTGCATAAATATTCAACCAAAGACGTAGAAAATTATTTTCCAAAGGATTTTCCCGCACGTGTACGTTAATAACGTTTTGATCATTGGTGGGCGCGACACAGTTAATAAGTGCGTTGGCTCGTAAATTACATAGCCGCAGTCTATGTTCATCCACGTACGAACGCACCGGCATATTACTAAAATATGTAAGTTTTACACCGGTTGTACACGAAAGACCGTCTGTTTATTTCGTACACAGTATGTAACACCTGTAATGTTGTTCTAAAAATCATGTTATTTTAATTTGTATACGTGAATTTACCGTTGAAGGTGAAACAAAACATTACAATTTGGAACAGAAACGATGAATATTCATTAATTTGGTTTTTTACCGTCTCTATATTCAGTTTTAGTTGGAGTTAAATCATATTTTTAGGTTTATTCTGATGCTTTCATAAATTCCTAGTATTCAAAACTTAAAGTGGTAAAAAAAAAGTGAATTAATGATATTATACCATATCAAATTAGTTTTTAGTTTAAATAGATAATAATCTTTTTATTATTATTATTATATAAAGCCTCGGCTACTTGGCCATTGACTTAAAATACATTATTTAATTTATTATTAGGTACTTAAAATTATTTATACAATAGAAACAATATGCGTGTTTTATATGCATTTTTTTGTTATAGATTTGGTTATAATAGATTTCCTATACCGATCTCTTCTATAAATTGAATGAGTTGTTTGTTGGCCTTTTCGTCTTGTCGTGTAGTGATTGGTGTAGGTTTTCTGGAATGTTGTTTTTTATTCTGGCTTCTTCTGTTTATCTGCATTCGGTGAGAAGGTGTTTTACTGTAAGTTGTACTCCACATGTTGTGCATTTGATTGGATTTTCTTTGTTCATAAGGTAGCCGTGTGTAAATCTGGTGTGTCCTATTCTAGGTCGTGTTAAGATTACCTCTCCTTATAATAATCTGATACTAGATATAGAGGAAAATCTAATTTTATAATCAAAATTAGTGATGTATTCACATTATATAAACATCAGGTTATATTTTACGAAATAATTCAAGACTAAAATTCATTATGAAATAGAAAAAAGAAAATTAAACGTTTTATGGCACTAAAATAAGCTTCTAAATATTTTATGATGGTATTGATTTTTGGTTTTTTTAACAAAACGTTGTAGATATGACATGTTATTTCCTAAAATGAATTGATGAATTAACGATTATGTTTGGCAAAACATGCAGCATAAATATTTTCTACAAATAATAATAATAATAATAATAAACTGAATTTGTTTTTTTATGAAGTAACATTCTTTTTATGTATATTCCATAAATACGCAGACTGAAATATTCCTCGATAATATCTAATCATACCTATAGGCTATAAGGCTATAACTATCATTAAACTTTTATATACAAATATTTATATACACCGATTATATTTTATTAGTTTATATCTTTATTGGTGTATCGTTCGAGTTGTTATATCCGTAGAAATATCTGATCAAGAAATATGATTCAAATTACCAAATGTTAAAGACAATAAGTATAATAAAGATAAATTAATGAATCAGCAATAATATTCCTATACATCAATTTGAATTATTATTGGACTGTAAATAAAATTTATGGGTTATAATTAAAAAGTTTACATAGTTAGTTTTGTGTGTGGGCAAAAACAAAATACATCAAAATCAATTCGGAACTCCGGCTAAGTTATTCAGGGGCGTACACGGTAGACTAGAACCCGATCGACCCACTATTCTGTTGGAAAAAACATAATGGCCCTATTTAAATACTCTTTCTCTTCCATTTTTAAATTTTTCATTCAAACGAAATATTTATATTTTTCTATTGAGTTTGAACCATTTAAAATTCTATTACATCGTTAGATGAATTTTCTTTTTGATAACGTTTTACTAGTAAAATTAGTTATTGAAATTAATGTTTTTAAAGCTGAAAACCACTTAAAACGTTACAATTCATAACACATTTGATATCTTTAATTGCGAAGAACTTTTTATTCAATTGAAGTCATATCACATAACTTATAAACTGTCTTTTCGATTAAGCTCTATTGTCTAATATTTAGATAAGTAAATATATATGAAAAAAAAAATTATAAATTAGATACCTACTTGTAAAAAATTGCGATTTTTTTACGATTTGAACAAAAAATAAATCTATAGTTATTAGGGCTCGGATTTTAAAGCAAATACTTCTTTTTATATATAAAAGATATAAATCTAATTTGTATATATAAATTCGTTTCACTTCATTCTGATTCCAAATAAACGAATTTATTTTTGCTTTTTTTGTGTAAATGCTTTTTTTTTTGCTTTTTTATTGCTTTTTTCAGTTTTTGTAGCTGTGGAATTTTCATATAATGTTTCTTATGCTATAATAATAAGAAAAAAATGTTTAATTAATTAATAAGAAATGTGAAAACCTGCAATAATAATTTATAATATAAATGTAGATATTTGAATTATAATTATTTTGAAAAACAAAGGCTGGAAACAATTACTGGACATCAATACTATACTGTGTGGTGTTTCATCAAATGAAATTGAATATCATGGGTTTGATTTAAAGAAACCTCTTGTATGAAGTATGCACCGATCACTTCGGTGGATGTAGAGCGTTTTTTTCTATTTATAAAAACATCCTATCGGACAATAGAGTCAGTTTCAGTAATGAAAACCTAGCTAAATATATGACAGTAAATTGTTTTTAACTTAAATTATTTTTCAAATTCTTTTTATTCAGTTTTATAAAATTACTTCTAATTAATGTTAATTTTTAGTCATGCTATTTTTTTGCTTTTTAAAAATAAATATGCTTCATTTTTGCTTTTTTAAAACATATTTGTGCTTTTTTTGTTATTTTTTATGCTTTAAAATCCGAGCCCTAATAATTATCAATTAATAAATTAAAATATATGTATTTGTAATTAATGTCCTCACATGTCAATTATATAATATGATGACTATGTCTCGAACGACTAACGTGATATGTACGGAATCAAACTTTAATAAAATTGAAGCTACATAGTATTTTGAAATAGTTGTTATACTTTATTCTATTTACATAAAAATACCATTATACCGGACCGCGGAACATAACATGACACTAGTCCGTTGTACAGTTACACAGTAGAAAAGTTTCCAGGTCTGTCCCTGGGTCTTATTCATAGATCATAAGAACAACAGCAGTGACATTTACCGTGTACATAAATCGGAACATAATAAGTTTAATAATTTCGTGTTTGTTCGTTCGGGGATGAAGGATGGTGATTTATTTATCGTGTTTTAACCGTCACATAAAGGTAGGCATATGAAGATACAATTGTTTTTAGCATTCAGTGTTGAGTTTGTAATCATTAATAACCAAAAGCACGTGTCATTTTATTTTTGGATATAATTTCGTCGGACAAGTATGATATTATAGTTCATCAACCGAGTAACAAAAGCTGACAATTAGAAAGGTACTTGATTTTTTCATGTCATAGTCATAAAACAATATCAACTGAGCAAATATTTATCTTAATGTATATCTTACCTAAATATACAAAAACCGTACTAAATCATATTTGATAAAAGGTGTTAAATGCGTTTAAATGATGGATTTTATTTACTACGTAAGTGTTAGCGTTGGTTTATTTATTTTTTAACCATGGAGCACATTTAAGCGTACTTTTAAATCTATTAAATTATTATTTCTACATGTATGTATGTGTTATTGCAAGCTACTGTAATTATAGACGTAATTGTTTGGCTCGGGAATAGCAATCGGAATCCGAAAAACTTAAGAACCCTGCAGGAACTCGTCAAACCCGACATTAAAGCAAACGAGATAATAATAGAGTCATATATACCGAGTATAAGCCTCGTACAACAATAATATCAATTGTAATAATAATTTATTGTGAACATTTTCTAATAAAAAAAAAAAAAAAAATTGTCTGTAATAAAATATTAATATCCTATGATATAAAAACGAAAACGAAAATATAAAATGTAGTAATCTACTTTTTTTTCACGACAATATTTATCATACAAATCTATAAAAACCGTATTGTTTTGTACATGAAAAATATTACAATATCAGACTTCGAGTTAAATCTATATAAATGATCTACAAAATATATTTTTCGACGTGAAATTTCCAACTTTGTTTAATACCGTAATACTTATGTGTAGTGTGTCGTTGACAAAAAAACAAAAAAAAACAAAAAAAAATATCGTGTTTTACAACTACCCTAATTGAAAATTGCGCGTAAACTCTCGATAACTCATCGTTGAGTTATTAAGGAAGGAAAAAAAGAACGAAAAAAATATATAACCACCGAATGGCCGGCACGCGGAAAAATTATAATGCGCACAGCGGAGATCTGTAACCGGGGATGGACATAAACCCTGTGTGAAAGACCGTTTGATCCGACATGGTGTTCGCCGCCAGCATCAGGAGCTTTTCGGCAGCCAGCGGATGCCAAATTCCAAACGTGCAAGTTACGTCGACTTTTTCGTGATAGTAATGGCACCGGTGCGTCATCCTCTCAGACGGAATGAATTCAAACATATTAACGACCATACACCGCGGCAACAGCATTGCCAATCCTGTTGAAAAACAAAAAAAAAAACCAAAATCATGTATTGTGTTCGAGTGTGTAGACATCGTGGTACAGTTGGAGTAGAACACACCGCACAACAGCGTACAGTGGTACGTTGTGCACGTGTACTCGGGGAATGGCGTGTTCCGTACGTGAAGAGGACACAATTAATTTTACGTCGAATGGTTTTGTTTTTCAAAAGTCTCCTTTCGAGGACGAATATACGGTTAAAATTTTTTTTTTAAAAGGTGATACCTGGGTATATTCTGTGAGCGGTTGAAACTATGCAAGTTTATGTAATTAATGTTTTTTTTTTTTTTTTTTTTTTTTAATGAGACCGAATGATGCAATGCATCACAACATTATAATTATCCATAAAAATCAAACAGAATTTATAAATACCAATGAGTACAATTCAACAAAAGAAATGTATTAAAATATTATATTATGATATAATATACAAATACCTATAATACACATAAATCGTCTCATCGTAATTTTTTATGTTGATAAGCGTACAGGAAAAAAACCTGTTTAACGCAAATTAAGTTTTTTATAATAGTGTAATCAGCGTGAAAATCTAAAATTGTGTCTTAATTGTTAAAAGTTCAAATTAAAAGTTGTAGTGAATAAAAACATAATACTCTTTGCAACGGGGGCCCGTAATATTTCCGTTTCAGTACATTGCTGTGTGTTTATGTAGACCATACATTTCAATTAGCTTTGACCGACCAACCGCCTAGTTTAGTAACCATGAATAGAATAAACAGTCAAATGTGCAATCACATTTTTTATACAGACAACAGTTAAATTATACTGATATTTTAAACACTTCAATATTACTATATACACACGACACTTGTGAAATGGTATTTTTAATATTATTGAGTATTGACGTTAAATCGTTCGAATGGTCTTGAATTATAAAATATTTTGGTTTAAAATATATTTAAAAATATAATTTTAAGAACGACGAAACAATTAAAGTCATTATTTCTTTTATTTTTCCAGTATAAAACCGAATCAGTATTAAACTTAATGTTATCATAGATTTACCTTTGTAATTATATAGAGATAAATGTGTTTACTTTGTTATTTTATAATGCGGTTTTATATAATTATGTAAATATAATTAAAGGCAGAGAGAGAGAGAGACAGAACAACAGTATTACTTATATAGATAGTAACATCATTTTATCTTTGGTAATTGGTATTGAAGTGTATCGATATTGATTACAACGAACGACTCAAATAACAAACTATATTATGTAATAGCTAGCTACGGTAGCTGTATAAAAATGTGGTGTTGGTCTGTGATATCAGAGCTGCACAAGTTCATGGGCGAGCACAAATTGAACAAGCGTCTAAACCGTTGAAATTCATTTATATTGTTTTCAGTATCATTTACTAATGATGCGGTGGTGGTGGCGGGGGAAGGGTTAATAAACATCCTTGTTATGGGTGCGACCATCATTTATCAGCACCATCCTGCTTGGTATAATAATATATAATAAACACATCAAAACACGAAGTGGAATTTGTAACACTGAGAGACTTACTGTAAACTATAAATAATAATAATAATATTAATGAGTCTTCAAGAAATGTTTCATTAGTCATCACAGCAGTATAAATGTGTAATTACACGAAATATACCTGTACAAGTATACAATATAAAATGTGATTCTTGTGATATTTTACCTAAAAATCCGGACGATGGAGGATTTCGTCTTATATGAGCTGTAGTGTGATCTTGAATATAGTCCCATAGACGCCACAAGTATTGTGGATGAACAATATGGAAATTCGACCTCGGATTAGATTTTCTAAATGATATGTAGTTGTCTACAAAGTCGTGTTCCGGATTATCAATCCACTGAAAGTTCAGTTTAGAGGAAAAGTCAATTTTCAATACAATAGGCGTGAATACTGAATTCAATTGTCAATTACTTCGTTTATGGGCGTAGTGTAATTTGAAGGGTCCCACATTAAAAGTTTCAGCCGTTTATATAACGGCGATGATAAAAATTGAAATTGTGGTTTAGTGACTACTTGTGAGTTTAAAATACGTATTGTTGTCTTTGAGCCAACGTCCTTTTCATATCCTTTTGTAGGAGCGTTGTTGAACCGTAACACCAAGTCATGTTGGTCTAAAACAACAAAAAATACAGCATTATTTTTAATTTTCAACAATAATTTATATTCATTAAGCACAAGGTAAGAAGAAGGCTTTGACAAATACACGGGTAAAGATGTACGAGTGGATTTATATTAATCGAGATTTAATAGAACTTTCATATCTTGCAGATACTGCGCAAATTAAATGTCAAATTAACAATAATAATATAATTGTTGTCTACTATAGTTTACTGGTTAAGAGTTTGTATCCGTCGAACTTGATTGTTTGATTCAAGTAGGTAAATGTATAGGTACGTATACTAAATACTGACTGTGTTTAGATTGTAAATAAATTAGTCGAGTCGTACACAAATAATCTAATCAAAACGTATTTTAATGGTTCACCTATAAAATATCCGAGATTCGAGTTTCGAAGAGTAGCTGCATTCGATATGATTGCGCAGGTGCCGAATACTTCGTTATCACCGAATAGTGGTACTTCCGGGATGTGTTTAGTCAATAAATGATCAATATCATTACTCTCTAGTGTTCTAAATTTCTCAATACTAGAAGCCATATCACATATCCAGTCACTTTTGACGTTATTTGATGCTTGTGGTCTGTACGGGACATTATAAGGGTTCTCGTTCTCGTTTTTAACGGATCCATAATTGCTACTCTCCTTCATAATCACCTGTCTTAGACGAGCAATAATTTTATTCTTGAAATTAAATAACCTGTAACAACACATAATAAACACGGATCAGTAATTAATACACAGATATTATACATACATAAAAAGTACCTATGTAGTGTGTAGCCGTGTAGGTACATACGTGGTTAGGCTAATACGCCTACTACTGTTTACTATAATAATTTAATATTCATTATTATTTCGTAAAGTAGGTATTACATTTTTGAAAATGTTTAAATACTACGAATATTGCTAATATTCTTTTATTTACTAAGCTTATCGTTTTCATTTAAGTTGAACCGTAATTAATTTTTGATTCTTTAATTAATAACCTCTATTTTAATCACAGAAATTTATACATTTTTTTTTTTTACATTTTAAACTTTTTTTTTCTAAAATCACATTTTATTAATTAATTTGAGCGCTTACTTTTCAAAATGAGATTTTTTTGGAAAAACTATTTTTAACAAAAATTATTATTCTATAAGTTGTTGCATTATCATGAAAATTGGTATTACAATTCACAATTATAATCTAATAATCGGTTATATAGTCTTTCCGGTAAAATGACTTTTCTTATTTTTTATTTTATCGAAGTAAGATAATATCATTAGAAGATGTTATTATTCACACAAGAATGTATCAAAGACTATTAAAATGCAGTGAAAACTTAAGTGGGTAAATGTAAACCTTAGCGAAACTTTTCTTGTAAGTTTAAAATATTATTACTAGTGATTTTGAAACACGCAGTTTAATTACTTGAGTAGGAATTTTTTATTTCAAAACACTCAGATATTTGTCAAAAGATAAGTGTGTTAGAATCACTCTGTATTAAATAAAAACGTACGTGATGTGTTGAAATATTATATAATATACTATCATTTTGTTACCGAGAACATATAAAATCTATAGTTTAATTGAGTAATTATAGTATTATTGTACATTATGTACATACATACATACATACATAGTACCTACCTAGAGATGTCTGTATTAGTTCAGTATAGTCAGTAAAAAAACAATATATATATATATATATATATATATATATATACCCATATAAATATTTTAGAAGTTCAATAACGGTTATTTGCGTTTTTACAACATTTCAGATTTTCTAAAATTATATATTTTTTTCTTTAATCTAGAATTATGGATCTAATAACAGTATTAATATCTGATAATAACGTATTACACTATTACCGTAGACCATAAAATACTTTTTAGGTGTTTTAATTACCTATTAAAGTTTTTATGGGTCCCAGTTATTTTATTTTTATAGGTGTTATTATTTTATTTGTTTCTGTAGAAAACATGAATTTAACCAAAAGGCGAACGAGATAACTGATAAGCTAAGATTATTATATTAGGTTAATCGCCTATTTCAGCATCAGTTATTGCAAGAATATGCTATGAATTATGATTTATGCATAAAACTCACTAAAGGAAATTATGGTATAAATTTCTATATTTAACAAGGTTCGTACGATTTTCGCGTTTAAAAAATTATTTTAAATTATTAGAAATTTAAGGATTCCGTTACATTATTTAATTATAATAAAGTCTACGACGCTACGTGTTCAAAAATGAGTTTTAAATTTGAGTTAAAAGCAGTAACTGAATTCAAACATTTTAAATTGCTCCATTCACTATGTATTAAAATAAATGGAAAGTTCATTCAATAATATTTTGATTACATTTCAAGTTATTACTCGTGACTTATGTTGGTATATAGTAAATAGCTCGTAATTACATTTTCCAATAAAATCGATTTACTAGTTTCATATTTAATTAAAAATATGAGTGACATATTTTTGATTATGATTAATTCTGTGCCACGACTGCATTATTTATTCAAAATGGTATGTATTTTCAAAAACATGCGTATAGAAACGTGACGTAGAAATTCTCATTCTTAAACAACATTGTTAATTTCCGTGATACCTAGAACTCAGCGACAGCGAGATTTATTATGGCTTGATTCACACATTTCGTATTAAATTTTAACGCACATTAACCTGGCTTGTTTTATCCACTTAACCCTTCGTTGTCGTACTTCGTGTGAATCATTTGATTTACACAACTATTTTCTCGGGCATTTGATGTGACATTACTCATTTTATTGTGACATGCATATGATATACAATGCTACATCTTTGCCTATTACGTATGAAATGTATGTTACCTGCCTGATTTTTTCAGTCTTGTCCAGCTGCGTTTCACTGATACGCATTAACGGGTTTCCGTTTTTTTGACGAACGGTCGTGAAGTCACCTTCGTCATAATACTCGACGTAAGGCTGCTGTTGTGTGTAAGTCAACTCTTGAGATTGTTGATTTTTGACACTTATATGCCGCCAGTATTGGAGCCATAGTAAGTATATGTATCCACACATTCCCAACAGTACGACGTTTAAAAAAAACCATACAGTCAACGCAACTGAACGCATTTTTTGTAGATATTAGCGGTCGGCAAATCTGAAAACTGAATGAAATAGTGTAGTTATACTTAGAAATTCTCAAGTCCGCACACATACACGCGAAACAAATTTTCGTACACATTTGAACTGTAAAATAACATTTTTTTTTAAATCCACAGTTTATGTTTGATTTTCAAATAAATATGAATTATCTATCGTAAACAATTAATCTTATTCGAACGAATATTTATATTATTTTTTTTTAAATAAATTCTATTGATCGTAATTTCCACGACTCAATATAAGCACTTGTTTGAAAAGTTACCACGATATAAGTCGTATATGTATACCTACATGAATCTTGAAATTTTTGATAAAATGACGAGGAGAAAAACATATGATGTTTGATTAATAGCGTACAGAATGTATGATTTTTATTTGTTGTTAGTTACGCGGGATTTGAATTCAAGTATAATAAGCAAAATGTTCCGTGAGCAAATTCATGATTTGATTACATCCACGAGTAATTACGGTAGGTCGACGATAAAAGTGACGATAATGTGGTATTATCTAAACCGAAATTATTATATTTCTTAAAAAAAAAAAATGTGTTTTGTAAAATGAAATCATGCGACATGCCGTCAATAAAATGAACACAATAAATAAGGTATTCGAATCTAACCAAGAATATACAGGTACAGTTAGTTGTATAAGACACTCGTCTCACTTCGTTCACCGCAGCACAAGATAGCGGTGTAGCCATATAAAGGTATATACGCTACACATAATTTTAAATTTTAACGAGACAATCATAACTCTGTCGGTCGTCACGGATTGTGGATTAAACTAAGATCCGTCGACAATATCTTGATATTTTTTAAGTTCACGAACAAAATCAATGCGTCATTTATAAATACATTATAATATATTTATCATTGTCTCTTCCGCATTAAAAACATCATTTACGTAAAACCAACACGGTGATCTGTTTTAAAAACCACAAAATATTTTTAAATTACTCATATAAAACTTCAGTTCACATTTAAAATCCATCTGGCAATTATTACTGTACTACTAAATAATGAGCAGTAAAAAATGTAGGTAATAATATTTTTTTTTAATTCGAGAAGATTCAAAAAGACAATTTTACAGTTTACTACTAAGAAACGTTTGATTATTGTCTGAATTCTCGATTAATCGCTAAAAATAAATAACATATATGACCCACCCGGAACTTCAAATTTGAGTTTGTAACTTAAGAGAAAATAAATTTTTTTTCAGAATAAGTATGGTACAAGTATGTGTGCTAGATCAATGTTGATTCAATGAGTTTTTTTTTTAAACATTTAACCGTCTTTTGTAAAATTACTTGAAAAACATTTAAAGTATATTCCGTGAAGTATTTAAATATTTACTAGTCATATTGTGATTCTTAGGAGCCGAGATGAAAACAAAAAAACACTTCTCGTTAAAAAAAAACACGATTCATTTTATACACCTATGTACAATGTTAAGACACGCGCGTGTGTTTATATTACAGCAGCCAGTAATTTTATAGTAAATAAATAACGAAGCATGTGCCATTGTTGTTAAAACGTGAACAGTTTTTAATTTCATTTAAGAATTTTTATACGATGACATGGCCAAAGTGTTGTTTAGAATGAGTCGAAACACTCAAGATGGCTGTCGTTTTTCTACACATTTTCACCAGAAGTATAGGTATGCAACTTGTATTCCGGTGTGTTGTCTTCCAACTCAAAATCGTAATTTAATATCACAGTACTTGAAATGCAATTTTTATGGAATATCGTGTGTAATAAATATTTATCGTTTACATCCATATAAAGATTATACGTGTAGTTCGATAATTATTACTAGAGGTAGGATTCATGTTCCGTTAAAATGTATTTTATAACACTATGTTAGTATTCTTTGAAAATACCTGAAATATTAACTTGATATTATAATTTTACTGTTACGACAATTCGATTTTCAATATAAATTTAAATAATTAAAATATTGAATCTTAAAAACGTAATTTTTTTAAATACCAAATACATTAAACCTTAAAATAGGTATACTAATTTTTCGATATAAATATATGTGAATAAGTACTGTCAATATTAAACTAATTATTATGTATAAATTAAATTTAGTGGAACGATTGACAATTATTACATATTTTTCCGTATAATCAAACTTAAAATCCGTATAGAAATTTCCATGCTGAAATATTCTCTTATCGAAAAATACACATAATTTACACGGCAAACAAAATTTTGCTCGTTAATTCAACCGATCACGAAACGTATTAACGTTTCTTATCCCGATCGAGTAGCCTTGGACGAATAAAAATATTGTATTCGCCTAAACATTCGATTTCGCATTCATCGCCGCCGATTCGTCTCGACACAAGTCGTCGGCGAGAGCGTCTTCAACACTTTTAGACGCCGGACTGTGCACATTGCCGTAATAATAGGCCGCAGCATGCTCGCGATTAGAACCGAAAACTCATCACGACGACGAGGGAGTGGACCACGTTATCCGATCGACCTCTTACACAACACGACATAACGCTTGAACGACAAAAGCGGCGACGGTAATTATTATTATTATAACGATAATACACTCGTTGATTATTCCGATTGACCGCGCGCAGAGCAGTTTCAGGCAATTATCGCGGGCGCGGGCCCGTGCCGAAAAAGCCGTGCCCGCGCCCGTGATAAACGACGATGATGATGCGATAATCGCTAATTAGCGTATACAACAAATCGTATTATATTATGATGAGTCGTGTACGACACACACACACACACACACACACACCTACCTGTACCATGCGCCCGGAAGTATCGTGGCGAAGGCGAGCCGGACCGAGTTCGGATGGACGACGACGACGGTGGCCGGTGCGACGAATCGATCGGGATTTCGGGAGAGACTCGGAGCGGCGCGAGTGCGGTCGGCCGAAAGTCTGTTTTCGCGAGAGGCCGGTGTAAAAACCGACAAACGAGCGGAAAAAGCGAAAGCTCAACGGAAAAGGTTAGAAAACGAGAGGAAAAAAGAGCCGCCCGCGCGTACGCGTTGCGCCGTTATCATGTCGCCGGGCCGGACCGCGCGCGCGTCGTATTCACTCGGACGACGCCGCCGCTCGTGTGCGGAAAACGCGCTTTCCAACGTGGCGCTCAGGGACCGCCGGCACGCAGCATCGCGGTCTCTCGCAGGATCAATAAACTCCTCGCGTAGTTGCGCCAATCGCGGCGCCACGCGAGTCGCACGGCGTACGGTCGTCGTCGGTGCGCCACGAGTACGGGATGACCGGCGCTCGAATCGGGGGAGGAGGCGTCAGGGGACCGGGGCCTCTCTTTGAGTGTTTTAGACGTTTCGAAAACACTCCTTTTTATTGTTTTCCTTCGGACGAGGGTACGTTACGTTTTTCTTCTCTTTTTTTTTTCAAAATTCTTTTTCGACATACCTACCCCCCATATATTATTTATAAGTACTCATCTATGTGTCTATTTTATTTTTATTTTGTAAAATCGTATTGAATTAGATGTGCGTATTCAATTGAACGAATTATTTTTAATGACAATGACACCAAAGTCAATTACCTCTTCTCAATAATTGTTATGATTTTTATGATGTCATGGGTAATACGGTTATTTTAGAAAGAGAACAACGGGAACGCCGACCCCAACTCGGCAAGAAAATATCATTAGTTATCCCCACAGATCTTATAATAGGTTAGTTCAGAGACGCCCGCTGTCATTATTCTCACTTGGTGCCAAAAACATAAAATACGCATTGCATCGACGAAATTCTATAAAAATTTAGCGGCGTATTTTAAGATAAGTTTTAACCCTACGACGATAATTGAAAATTATAATTCGACGTTATAGCTTCGTTAATCATTTGATTAGATATAACGAACAAATGAAATATATACCGAAATGATCTTTTGCCACTGCACGATGCTGACGGAAATGTTAGTACCGGAAATAATATCGAGTAATATGCATTCTTTATTTTTTAAATCCCACTTGGCGTTTTTGGGTATGTTATGCGCTGGATAGACCATGACTTAAGACATCTTAAACGACTTAAACCACGGTGGAGACCCTATTCACCATATCTATAATCATCACTATCATAATTGTGATATTAATTTTTTAAGATCTTAGATGACTAATGCATAATAATTTTTATCAATATTATTATATCAATTAATAGTATCTTATGACTAGTAATCACTAATCACATTAAATCAGTGTTTCCCAACTGGTGTTCCGCGGAACCTAAGGGTTCCGTGAGCCGGCGCCAAGGGTTCCGCGAAAACCTGGTGCCGGAAGTATCCGACAATCCTCTCATTTAAGTGTAAAAAACTTATGTCAGCATTAGAAATATAGAAAAATATGGGGGTTCCACAAAAAGTTCAAGCTCCTGCAAAGGTTCCACGAGTAAAAGAAGTTGGGAAACACTGCATTAAATATTGTTTATATCGTATCTAAACCGACGGCTGTAAATATTGTTATTAATTATGATTACTCGAACTATAGATTATAATCGTTTTGCATGTAAATAAATTATGTTTGTTTAAAATACACTTACTGAAATAATTTTTTGTAAACATTGCCATTGACATGTTATAATATTATAATCATTTATTGTAAAGGGTGGTGAGGAGGACGAAGCTTCTACGGGTTGGATGGAGTGACGTCATTGTTAGAGATGCTAATTTTTCAATTCTCTGGGTCTCCCTTCGTTTATTTTTCCAGTTCGAGCACTGTACAGGACGCTGTATAAAAATAGAAACGCGCTCGACTTCACGCGAAATATTTTCAAACCCGCGTCGTCATACCGCTGCAGTAACGCTTGGCGACGAAACGTGCTCGGGTCTTTTTCGTCTCGTTGTTGTTATTTGCCGTTCTCTGGACATTCGAGTAGTCGTCGCGTATACACGTCTCGTCCGCGGCCGTCGTCAATCGAAGTCGTGCGCTACAAAACGTTCGCGGAGAACGCAGCATCCCGATCGGGTCCCGGACACCGGGATCGGCTAAAGGTAGTGTATCGAACACCAGTCGGGCCCCGGAACAGTTTAAAAGCTGCACCGGTCGGGTCCAGGGTCACATATTCTCGATACGTGTGCGTCAAAGAGCTGCGCCCGGCAACGTTTGTCGGTCGGGATTTAAATCGAAGACAACGAGGACTACGGATTCCCGCGAGTCGTTTCACTCTCGTTTCGATTCTACGCTTTATGCAGCGCTTACCGATATTTATCAGTTCATAGAAGTTTTAAAAAACGACCGACTTATTATACTTATATTAAAACGAAGAGTTCGGAAGTTATTGAATTAAGAGTCTGCATTTTATCAAAAGAAAAGTTTACCAATAATAAAATGTGCAGAATAACTACGGAAATAATTCGACGAGTTCGATAAATCGATTGGATTTTGTCGAACCGTATCGTCGAATACGTTTTTACAAATGTGATTTTTGTACATTTTATTTACGTGCGTTTTTAATATCGTTCGTTTGAATTATATTAAATTATATTTTATGAAATTTAAATTATTTTTATTGTTTAGGATAAAACAAAACAAAAAAAAATGTATAACCATAAATATTATAATCATTAAATTTCCCGAGTCTGTGAACATTTGAAGGACAATGATGATGATGTAATGTTGCATGTTTCTAATACTTATCGAGAAACAATTTCAGTGCTTTATCGAAACAAGTTCCGTGACACGAATAGCGCATAGTGCCATAAATCGCTCGAGATCCGACTTATTGTTCTAGATTTTTATTCTGATGCCCGACTCGGCCGCCGAAAGTCGGTGATATTTTCAAAACGAAGTTCGTCGTGACGTGTGAACATAATAATATAACAAGTCGTTCACGGATCACTGTTCGGCCTAACCGTCTTACGACAATGACGGTTTTACGCCACGACGATCGTCGACGTTATGATCACGATCGTAATCGTGTCGTGGCGGGGAAGAGAGACGCGTAAAGGTGCCGCCCCGCTTTTAAATAATATTATAGTCGACGACTGCCACGAAACGACGTGAGATGATTGCATTTTAATCGCGTTCGCCGTAGTCGATGTTGTGGATACGTGTAAATATGTATACGTATATCTCGGAACGGGACTCTAGTTCGAGTCGACCACCAGATGACTCTTCCACGGGTCGTCGGGTAAATGGATGAATTATAAAAATAATGACGATGATAATGATGATTATGATGATGATGATGATAATGTTGGTGGTGTTGGCGTGTACGTGTCACCGGTACATCTCCGAGAGGAGTATAATGTTGCTGCCCGGTCGTTACGACCTATAAGTCACGCGAGTAATTTTCCGACTTGAGTCGGTTACGGTTTTATACCGGAGATAAAATAAAAGATAAATAAAAAAAAGAACACGTAAATAATTATACGTCGAGCTACGGGTAGGTCGTCTGCGGGCGATGATAAATAAATGAAAACACGACTGCTTAGATTGGTCTGACACTTTATTATTTATAATATAATATAAAGAAAACACGATTATAATATTATATTAATATCTATTATTATAAAACAGTCTTAATCAACAAAATGTTCTGATGCTCGATGATGTCAACGATGAGCAATAAAATACGTATACGTAATAATACGATTTAATAAATGTCATTCAAGTATAATAATTTATCGTTATAATTTTATAGGTTCATAATAATAATATAAGTATAAGAAAATATGTGTATAATAATATAGCAAATCATTATTATTATTATTTAAACCACGTTTTCGTATTAGTTGCAAAGTCGATTGTATGCATTTCGTCATT
This sequence comes from Therioaphis trifolii, assembly GCA_027580255.1. NCBI lineage: Eukaryota > Metazoa > Arthropoda > Insecta > Hemiptera > Aphididae > Therioaphis > Therioaphis trifolii. The sequence goes on along the minus strand of CM050405.1, from coordinate 4,935,154 downwards.
AACAAATCAAATGTATTTTAATGTAGGTAATACATATTTGTGTATAGGATATTTTATAGTTATCGTTTATAATATGTTATATACGTTAATAATATTATCATTATTATTATTATTTTTATTTTATTATTTTTTTTTAGCATATACATAATACGCGCGTACAAGATACATAAAATTACTGTTGTTAGGTACTGTTGACGGCCTAGTTCGATCACGAATAGGTTATTTGGAAATATCGATATACTATACACATGTATATAATATATGTATGTATAATATGTTTGGGTAATGAGCGGATTACTCGTTAAGGTTGAAATGTTCTTGAATCGGTTAGGAACCACTGCAAGAATCCGGAGTTTTGATGAAAATAATTTTTTCAATATTCTTATTTGCCGGCATGACCGTTGTAACTGATGTGTATAATTTAATATTATGTGTTGTGGTAACGTGTTGACGTCACCGGTTCGTCGATAAAAGTATTGTTTGTCGAGAGAAAAAAAATAATAAACAAATCAAAGAAGCGTAATTTATCAAGCGTTAGTACGATATACGACTCGGAGTTGAACGTCTTTATTCTTCTTCTGCTTCATTTTGATAGGTGATATAACGCACCGACGATTTTTCTCCGGTGACCAGCGACTAAAAAAGTACACAACGACACGCATTAAAAATTCGCCGAGTTACGCATTTCAAAGGTTATTGTTTGTAAAGTAGTTGTGCAACAGATTGCAATTATTAATGAATCAACGAAAAATAACAAATAAAAATCCTAAGGATATTAGTGTATAGAAAAATAGAATAATTAGGTAATCATTTTGTGATATTAGTTTATATGACCGTTGTTTTCTTGCGAACTAAAAATGTAATTACATTTTATGATTGAATTGTTAGATTACCCAGATGTTAGTGTACCAAGTTGAAAAATTATAATCAAAAAAGTACTTAGAAGAGAGTTACATTTATTTATACTGTTAGATATACATACATTAGAAGAATAATTAGAAATATTAAAACACAATATAATTGTAGAAAAATGTTAGTTTTGGTGAGTTATAACAAATTATAGTTTTAGTAAGCGTTTAGTAAAGCTTAACGTATCACTTTAGTTTGACTTACCCAACGTTATCAGACATATGTTTATTTGGATTTTTATGTTTCAATATTCTATACGAAATAGTTTTTGAAAAAAAACCAACAAAATACATTTTTTCCTCCTGTATCTTTAAACTATCTAATAAATAGAAATTACTCGGGGTAAATATTTAATAGTTTTTATCAAAGTTAAGATTTTACAAAATAAAATTTGTCAAAAACAAGTTTATTCAATACTTTAATAGAAGTATATATGGCCCGATAGTTGTCAAATTTTGTCGAAAATATCGTAGTCTGAAATATTCACAGTACTTGGTGAAAATGTTTCTAGCAACATTACTTTTACCATTTCGCTTTATTTAGTGAGAAATTTTTCAAAATTTAAGGAAATTTTAAATAACTTCAATAAATTGACTCTTTAATGTACCAAACAGATAATATTTTTAATATAGAAGAACGCTGAATAAAATTTTTGAATCACTATTACAACTAGAAAAAATAATTATTTTCATAAAAAAAAAAAAAAAAAAAAAATTGTTATTGTAAAACGATATATTTATCACTTCACTTAGAATCTATAATTAGTATTTTTTTTATCAAATAATTTAAACTCCATTAAATAATTGAACGATAAATATTTATCAATTGCATTAAAATCGTAAAACTAACATCAAAATTGCAAAAAGATTGGTCATTGTTTCATAAGAAATAAGTCAATAAAAACTAATTAACATTTTATACATTTTACATAAATATTTTTAAATTCATAAAATGTTGAATATTATAAACTAGATCAGTTCAGCATTTAATTTCAACAACATTTTTACTATATTTGCACAATAAAAATTTAGATACGTTTTATCATAAAGTGTAAACTCTAATGGTAGACATTTTTATGATGTCTCATGTGTCATAAAAGTTTAAAAATAAAAACATATAAAATACAAATTTTGAAACAATTAAGTTGAAATATTGTCAAAACCTTTTTATAATAGATACATAGGTATTAAAATAATTTATAATAATAGAAGTTGAATAATATAAAATTGATGCTATACTGTTATGAATTATAAAAAAAAAATCGAATAGAGACCTTAAACTTTTATTATTCAAATTTATTTTTATGTGATTTAATTAATTAATTATTCAGTGGGATTTACTTTTTTTTCTTCTTTCGTCGGTGGGCTGCGTAGCAAGTAGAGAAGTGGCGCGTACAAGAAATTCAACATAGCCGTTCCAAATAACATCCATTCAAATCCAATTGTGTTCACTAATGTTCCACTTAAAGCTGGCCCTGATTGAAAATAGATTATATTTCCTTTAATGATTGTTATTACCTATTGATTTATAACTTAACATATTGTCATCAAACCATAAATTAGTATATTTTTATGTTTACCTCGTAAGGCACTACAATGTATTGTATGATCTTATTTGAAATTAGAGTCCAATTTTTGAAAAAAGATTTTGAGCAGAATTCGATTACTAATTGTACTACTAACTAGTCAGGTTAGGAAAAAAATGAGGAATTATTATGATAAATTATTGGTGCAATTTTTAAGTCTCAAACAAAAATATTTTTGGAATTAGGTTTATAAATTTTTACAAAAATATTTAGTCAAATAATCAAAAGGTATGGTTTAGCATAAATAACCTGAATAATTATGCAACACGCAATTTCGTTGGAAATTAATGTTCTTAAATAGAAAAATATAACTTTGAAATAAATAAAAATGTAAATTGTGAAAATTAATTTCTTTTTTTGTTTAAAAAAACTTAAAAATAAATCTAGTAAAATAGATTTAATTATAGATACTGACTTTTGTTTTCCAAATTTCATAAACGTTTTTTTAATTTATGAACGCTTAATAAGTACTCAATGATAGTAGAATAAATCATAATGTTTAAAATGTCACCCGAAGTGTAAGAACATATAATCGCAATGATAGTGGAAAGATTATATTTTAATGATAACTTTTTAAGAAACTTAAATACGAATAAAACTGCTGTTTTACATTAATGCCAGGAAGGTTTAATAATTTGAATCAAGAAATTTAAAGAGTATGTTGAAAATCGCAAATAATAATGAAATAGTTTCGAGTGTAAAAGTGAAAAGAATTGATTAAAAACTTAATTACAAAACAAAAGCTAGCTGCCGGTTTATATATGTGTTCGAGTTTATAACATTATATAATAAAAAACAGAGAAAAATAAAATTAATCTGTTTTAATATTTAATTATAAATTCAAAAACTACAAAATAGTCTAATAAAATGGTTTTATACCGAGCGTTAGAAATGATATACGGCCAGAAGCCGTTCATTTTATTGATGTAATTGAATTTTAATAGTTTAATAGAAATAAACATATTATTTTTCGTAAAAAATAATCGAATGCAGAAGAAACATACTTATTTTCGGTAAATAAGCAAATAAGTACTTTGGAACCAATAATGAATAACATTGATTTCGAAATTTAATTAATAGTAAAAATACGTGCTGTATAATGTTAAACCGTGTCAAACGAATGAAAAATAATTAACGACACTCACACTCACACAACGTTATTCGAAATTCAACTGAAATATAATTAAATCAAAATAAAGTACCTATTGTAGTAATAATACTATTTTTACACGTTCAATTATTGATAAATGTGATAATTAATTTAATTTTTTTTTTCGGCAAGGCTTTGAACGCACACGTTGTATTGTAAATTGTACATATTAGTACTGTTTGTTAGTATTTACACGTTCTTCGCACAGTAAACTCCGTTTGGCTCGTTGAATAAATTACAATTCAACACTTACCAATTGTATATCCCAGGCAAAACGCCACGTCTCCAATCGCATAAACGCTACCATAAACAGCTGTATGACGTATGTCTACCAAATAACCCAGCTCGGGCATCATCGACGAATCCACCATTCCAATAGCGAAACCTAAACCAGCGTTGGGTACGATCAGGTGATTGATGTCTCTCGCAGTGGGTATCTGTTCGGAAACACGCGCGCACATAATTTTATTTATGAGTTTAGACCAACGAGATCGACAGGACGAATTTATAAACATAGCGAATGTCTTACTATCATCAGACAGATCCCGATGACTATCAATCCGATCATTGCAGCTAACCATCTGAAAATCGCGAAGACGTATATGTAACACGTATAAGGTATAGGACTCGCAGTGCGCACCGATCGGTGCGTTACGCCGACATTACGAGTATAAATATTTATACCTTCCCATACGGTGTCCGAGAGGCCCGAATAGATTTGTTCCGATCAAATAGGAAATGCTGGCCGGTAAAAATGTCACTCCCTGTTTCCACCGACCGGCGCCCATAGTGTCCATCATCCATATAGGCAGCGACGGCTCGAGCATAGCGATCCCCGTGTTGGCGAAAGTTATGGCGCCTGGTCAATAACAAATCATGAAAATATTTATGAGTAAGCTTTTTTTTTCCTACAAAGCGCTATCGGCGGGCATTAAAAATTACCAGCAGCCACTATTATGTACGGATCCATGACTAATGATTTCAAAGAAGGGGGGTCTGCATCTGTTTTGACTACTCCCGGTTGTAAAAGCAACAGTTGTAGCACTGCGGAGTAATAAATAAAACATAAAAATAATTAATTGAGTCCGGGCGTTCACACAAATAACGCAAACGAGAATCATCAAAACAATTTTTATTGAATATTTGTATCTCCGGTATTCATGCTAAAATAGTGTTACTGTCTCGAAACATCTGTAGAGAAAATACAATATCTATGGACGAAATTAAAAGGAAAAAAAATTATGAAATACATTTTGTGCAATTATTGAATACAAACCAGTATTGTGTAAGACCATTAAAGACAGTATTATAAATAATAATGTATTATTATTATTCATCAGTATAGTCGATTGTGTTACAATTAATATTTATTTAAACCCACAAATGCCTACAAACCATAATTCTAAGTCTAATAATAATATAATAGTTTCTAAGCAATAGGTAAACCCTAGGCAATAGAATAATACATCAAGTATTCTTTTACACAATTTTAATTCGGTTAAACATTTAGAATTTAAAACCATGATGTAAATGGTTAATTATTTTTCAATAACGATAACGCGTTATTCTTAAATATTATTTAAACACATTTTTTAAATAATTCAATCAACAATTCTTGAGCAAATATCTATTTGTATTTGACATGAAATCCCATTGCTTAGAAACAATTTGTTTTAACTCTAAAAGAATACAATTGTAATATTTCAGGTAAATAGTGATCTCGATTAAAATATTAACTACGAAAAACATGTCTGTATTGCAGTTAAATATAAAAGTGCTAAATTAAATCTATTATTTATATACACAAACCGTGAAACATATCTAGAAGTTCAATAGTTCATAGCACAAACAAAATATATCAGGTATATCGTTCGAATAAAAAATTTAGTTACGTCGAATAAGTGAACATGCAGTTACAACATAATACAATATAACTAAACTAAAATATTAAAGCCAATTAATAAATTGATGCGTAAATATTATAAAAATAATGTTTTATTTCGTTATTCACATAATTATATTTTACAACATAGTATTTAAATATCCATTACCAACTATTTTTGAATGGTTTTATTATTTTATTTATTGATTAATATATATATACACATATATTTGTTATTGGCATTATAAACAAATATTTTTGAGATTTTGCCATTTTTCCAAATTTTAATTAAAAATGTATATGGATAGAAAATTAAATTAATTATGTTTTCGAAGCACACAATAAATATTATATCTTAAATTAAGTGATTAATCTTCTTTGTTAATTAGATTCTATAAAATATGTTTTATTATTATTTTCCTTTTGAAATAAATATTAATTATTAATTATTTTCCAGCCTCTATGTGCATGTTTATTCAATCGTTGTTCATTATTATTTTTTGAAAATAATAATAAATTTATCAAGCAAATATTAAGAAATCATTTTTCAAGTGACCTATTACCCGACTAAATATGTGGTGTATCAAATTTTCAATAGCACATAGTGTAACATTAGACGAATAATTATTGACCTAAATCCTAAACAATATGATTTTATAAATATTTTAATTAAATTTGGCAATGACTCGAAGTTCCGTATACAAACAACCATACACAATAGACCTATAGGAAACTCCCGAAAATAGATGTGTGCAAAGTGCACACCAAATACGTGATCGGTTTATTGAGTGTTTTCATCTAGTAAAACATATGACGAAGTACTTGTAGCACTTAAAGATATCATATGCTCGTCCCAAATGTTATAATTATTGTTGTAATTAAACTAAAAGTTATCTTCATGCGATGAAACGCCGTATGACGCAAAAATAAGCGGAACTCTTCACTTTTACAATTAAAAAGAAAATGGCATAAATCAATTAACCGTGGTCTGCTTATGGCACAGACAAGGCACATAAGTGATTGACTTGGGTGACAACACCAATTATATTTTCAAATGCTTTTTTTTAAGATAAAAAAAAAATAAATATAAATGCCGAAACGCAGATACTGGGTATTGTACACTCGTCTCGTTTGGCTCACCACAGCATGTTAAAGACAGTATGATGTTTATACGCGTTTTTAATTTCAAAATAATGATAAATCTCGACGTTCAAAAAACGATTCAGACCGGAGTTGAGCTAACACAATAGTGGTCAAGAATTTGTTTAGAATATACGCGTGTTTACACTTTACAGTATATTTATTTATTTATTTGTAATTCGTTTCCATCAAATTTTCGAAAAGTCGAATGATTGTATACATTTTTACTTTTCAGTATTTTTCACATTTATTTTAGATTTTATTAATACATGGAAGTGTGATACTATGATATTTATTAACTGCCTGGAAGGATGTTTCTAGAATAAAAATTATGCATCACCGTAGGATTATTAATAGCACACTGGCTTTGCTTAAATTTCTAAAACAGAGTGATGAGTATTAAATTTAAAGAGTTTAACCTTGATGTAAGTTATAACGTCGTAGATTTTTCATAATTTATACCTATTAATAAAGAACATCACATTGACTTCCTAATATATCAGCTGATAACTATAATAACAATGTTATATATAATTTTTTGAGGATATATATAGGTATATAAATATATTTATTGATGATTTTTCTGATATGTTGTGCATGTTTAGTTTTTATGAATTGATAACTGTTTTAAAATCCAAACACGTTTTATTTGAAATCTCACTTTTTTTGTAACTTAAAACAGTAAATTACCTACACGGATACTGTCTCCGACGGTCTCACACAATGCTCAATCCAACTGTGAATAATATACGACCAAACGTATGCAAAGTGTGTTATTTTGGCTTAATTACTTACTCGAATACCTGTATAGATAAAGATCATATACCGCAAACATCACCCTTAGACATGGTTTTAATTTTAATTTTTTTTTTTTTTTTTTTATATAACTTAATATTCAATTGTTCGTACATCCGTCTCCGAGAGCCAACGCCGAGAGTATCAAGAATGGAGCCGTTTTCCCCACAAACTCGTACATTATTCCGCCAAACGGTGGACCAATCAACACACCCAAAGCTAATCCACCCAACGCAATACCCATCGCGTTTCCGCGTTCTTTATCGTCCGGGTACCGTTCGGCTAACATTCCCATTCCTAGAAAACAAAAAAAAAAAACAAAAATCGATGGGTTTTTAAGTAGATCGGCGTACAAAACCGTTCGCGAAAACACGTTTCGTAACAATTTTAACGTCGTCGTGTCGCGTTTACCGGAAACCGTTGAACAAGACGATCCGATGCCTTGGAGAGCTCTAGCCAAAAATAGCACCCCGTAACTCCGTCCGAAAGCGAATACTAATAACAAACGTAAAACAAACGGTTGAAAAACAGTTATGTCACACGGTTTACGACGCGATCCGAAAGGCGGCTCTGTATTTACTTATGGTGGATATGAACATGATGAAAAATCCAGTGAACATCGGTATGCTGTAACCAATCCTGTGGGTAAGCGGTCCGACAATGGGGTTTACCATAAGCTGCACAACTGCTTTGGATGCGAACATCATGCCGACCGCAACCGTTTCGTGAACCAGATCATCGTGTCTTTCCTTTTTGAGAATCGCTTCTTTTTGTTCCCAGCTCGTTGCGTTTTCTAATTTATTTCGTAACACAACAACGACAATTATTATACACGCGCACACGCATTTTATGCCCGACGTACAGATATACGCCGAAATATTTTTCGTACGACCACATGCACCGCAGGCGGACGTGCGACAGTGTATACAATACAATTGTATCGTTCGTCCGTAAAAACGAAAACAACAACAACAACAAAAAAAGTAAAATACTCGTGAAATAAAATAATCAGATAAAAATATTGAATTCCAATCGGGCTGGTCGATCGATCGAATCGGTAGCCGCGACTCGCACCACCAGTTTACCGTTTTTTTCCTCTTAATATTATATTGCTTTTTCTTCAACACCGATTGGCATATAAACGCGTATCTTCGTATTTTTTAAACGTTAAAATTACCGCGATCGGTTGTAGAAGAACCCAATCCAAGGTGTTGATAAAAAAAATGTACATTGCGTAGGTAAGTATGCTCTTCACTCCCGAGTGCAATGATATTATTGTTATTACTTTGCGCAAATCTACGCGGGACTTGATTTAGAAATTTTGGTGCTTAAAGCAAGATAAAATACGAGACTCCGACACTCAATGTCTACAATTTCATCAACTATGTATAACAATTCGTTTATTATAAAAAATATATTTGCACTTTATTTATGTCATAATGTATTTGTTACAAAAAAATTTGAGTATATTACGGGTTAAACTTCAAGGACGTTAATAAAATTACATATTGATTTCGATAATGAAAAAATTCAATTTATCTCGGTTTTAATGGTTATCTACTATTAAAAGTCATATGAAATATACTTTTATTGAAGATTTCCATACCACAATAATAGTACCGATTTAAAATGACAAAAATGATCGTAAATAGATGTTTTGTAAGGGAAAGAGGTACACACATATATGGTATTCATTTTCTTATGTAGCAATTACTTAATGTTATTCTTAATTATAATATTTATGGTGGAATAAAAAATGAGTTAAAAATCCCGTGGTAAGATAGATAATATGGCCTATCAATAGGAGACCGTAGACACCTGCCGATTAAATGATAAATATGCTACTAACTTTCCCGTAAAATTATGCGAAATTTAGTATTTTCTTTCTTTACATCGAAAATAATACTTGTATGAACGTCAACGCAAGTGTCAGTTATTCGAATAGATTTTTAATGACATGCGTTCCGAAAAGAAATGACAATATGATTGAGCGAAATAATTATGATTTTGAACCTGTTTTCCACGGTTTTTCTTCTCATTTTATTCAAATACAGAACTGCCCTAAGTGCGAGTGTTGTTGAAAATTATTATTCGTTTAAATTATACTTATGAATTCAATCTTAATTTTGAATTAATACGTTTTGAAGTAAATTAAACTTGAGTGTTTGCTAATTTGAGTAACGAAATTCGTTTGATGAACATTCCGTTGCTCTAAAGAGCACCTAATAAACACGATGAGAGATAATTAAGAACAAATGAAATAATAGTTCATTATTGAAATAAAACTAAACTAATACATATGCAAGATAAAATAATTGATTGATTTTTAAATAATAAATAAAAATAATTTCCTTAGTTTTTGCTAACTGATTAACTATTTTTTTTTTTTTTGTAATAGAAGTTTCGAAGTGTTTTCATTTTTATTTTAAATGTTGTTTTCGAGTCACGTTAAATCAATTTATACAATTGAATTAATGTTTGTTTTGGTTTCGAATCGAATTTATTTTAATACATGTATATTTATTATAACATTACGCACGTTTGAATGGATGGTATAAAATTACGAATGGAAATTTAAGTGGCACCATCTAAGACCATTTGTTGTATGAGGTTCTAATGTAAATTCATTCCTTATAAGCCTGTAGTTCGCAGGATCATAGCGAATCTGCTCAAACATCTTTTCAAACACTACCCGAACGCAATATTTATCTGAATTGTGACCATAGAAATTAATCAATTAAAGTAGAAACTCAAAAGGTATTTTGTCATCAGTAAAAAGACAAATAGCAAATAAATAAAATTATGTTTTTACAATGATTATCACCCACCCTTTTCTATTGTCTTGTGTTCCTGTTAGTTTATAAACACTCTTAAATCTATTGCCTTTCAAATTTAATTTAACAAACTTGTATTTACCCCATTAATAGACAATAACGTTTTATGATATAGCGTTATGATAAAGATGGTTTGAACACGATGATCGAAAATCAGTCGATACTAAAATTTATTAATAGGTACGTTGTTTATTGAAAAGGGAAAAAATATTTAGAAAAGAGAAACCAAAATATATCTGTTTAAAATCATTACGTAACATTTACAATTACCTCTTTTATGTAATACAAATAAATGCGAACTTAAATTTAAGAACTGAGAGTTACAAATAAAACAAATATAATACATTTGAAGTTAATCCATAAACAAAATTAAATGTATTTGTAAAATTTAGTTAACTTAAAATATTAAATTTGCCAATGCCTGACATTAAGTATCATATAGGTGTGCAATATTATTATATCGTTCTAAAAACTCGTCACATGATACAAACATGGTAAAAAAACTAATATATTATTTTATATTTACTGCATGCATATAAAATTTACCTGGATAGCTTCCTGACATATCTCCGTGAGGAATCGACAAATCATTTTGTGGACTTGGTGGTATGGTAGCAGTTAGAGGTTGATCGGGGTGTTGAATGTCGTAAAGGAATTCCGGTATAATTGGGACTGTAAATAATTACTGCAATGATTAGTATGATCATATACAGGGCTCGGAAGTTGTGGCACTAAAAATGTTACTTTTTAGCTCCAAATAAGCTTTTTAGCTCTAAATAAGCATTTAAAAACTCCAAAATATGCGCTATAAATGGCATAAAAAAACAAAAAATATGCATTTAACTTGAAAAAATAATGATTATAAATTTATGATATAAAAAAATAAAACGTTAATAATAATTACTTTTACCGATTACTAATTAATCATTAAACTATTTTATAAAATGCCATGAATTATTAATACATCGGACCGTCGGTGAGTTTGTAGAACTGTGAAAAATGAAATATTTTTCGCTTTGTTTCCAATAATTTAAATAATAAAAAAAAAAAATTACCCAAGTAAAATCATTCTTTTCAACAAAATGTGATTTTTTCTTATATTATGTGACAATATACCCAAAAAGAGCAATAAAAACCCTAAAATAGCGAAATAGCAATAAAAACCGTAAATATGCAAAAAATGGCAAAAAAAAAAATTAGTGTATGATGTCAGATAAGCGTGAAACATATTTCTATCTTACTTAGGGTGTTCTAGGACGAACCAAAATAAATATGAATTTGCCACAACTTCCGAGCCTGATTATATACATTTCTGGTCCGGGTATAATAATTTAAATAAATTTAACTTTTAATATTGATTATTAATGCCAACGGTATTCGTTTTTAAATAATTCTAGATTTGCGGTGTGAACATAACGTAAAATAGAACGGCAATTTTAAAATACTGACGTCATTTAGACTCCAGAAAAATACTTTTTCTTTTTAGAAATGAATTCAAATATCCTGTAATATATTTATATATTCGTATATATACGCTGTATATATATATATATATATATATTATACAGACGGATATAAAAAAAAGGACCAGGATAAGTTCGGACCATATAATTTGCTGTTAAAATAACTGATTTACACTGAAATGACCACATTGGTAAAAAATTGCTTAGCAACGTGTTTGATTTCTTATACAGCTTCTTAGAATTGTATATGTTTACTTACCTACTGTTGTGAGAAGCATGTTATCCAGGAGTAAAGCTATAGCTACTATCACCACAACGAGTTGGCGAGATTCGCGACATCGGTGGAGCCATTCTTCAAACATTCCTCTCACTGAGACCATAAAGCACCTAGATCTATTGAATAATAATAATAATTTTTGTTAATATTCACTTTAATCATAATTTGTATAAGTATAAAAGGCATTCGGGTACGTCACACATTATTTGATCTCAAATGTTAAATAAAACTGTACAGCGTACCAACAAAGTTCAATGTTATTTTAAATGTATTTCCAAAAGATTAGTTTTGAATGAGGTTTTACGTTTTAATTAAAACATTTTAATATTTTCAAAGATATGAATAAACTATTCTACAATTTAAAGATGCCATAATTTTAATTTTAGTTTATATAAACACAAAATAATTTGTACAATCGTGAAAGTTTATTTTAAAAAGTATTTTAAACATAACATTATAATTTTGTTTTTAATGAATAAAATATTGTAAAAATTACAAATTTAGAAATCGATTGGTTTAACAACAATAAAACAAATAAAAAGAAATTAAACAATCTGTTTAAAAGAACATTTATTTTAAGTCAGTGTATAATAGGACTGGTGGTAATTCAAAATGTTATTAGAATGATGTTTTAACAAGTTTTAAAAGTGAACACATTATAAAATTCTGTTACGAGATTCTGATCAAAATGAAGAACGTATTGGTTTTACGAAAATTTGCATGTGTTTGAATATACTTATATAAATACATTAACATTGATTTTGTTTAAATTTGGTCAATAAATCTCTTCCTGCATTATTTAAATGTCATTTAGGTAGCACATTAAGGGGATAAATTGTTACAGTTATTTAAAGAATTTTTCCCAGTTTAATGAAAAATTGAAGAATAATTAAGTAATAAACGGTAAATTTGTTGAAAGCCTGATTTCCACAGAATCAATTTTTGTTATTTTATTAAAAATCGAAAAAAATGACGTTAGAAACGTGAAATGTTCACCAATTATGAATCATAGATTATAATGTTTCTTGACTTGGTTACATTTAAGGAAACAATAAACTTATTTTGAGTTAAATTCAAACTTAAAAAATATTGAACATTCTTTATTTTTATTTTTTAATGCTTCAATATTAAATGATTTATTTATTCTGGGATGATTGTGTTTGAATTTGAATTTTCTCAAGATTTTACGACATCAAAAGATTCACACCATATTTGTCTATCTTTGTTGAAAATTTCAAATGAACAAAACTAATTATTTTTCATATGGTATAAAATTTTTACAAAATATCACGAATTTAAATTTTTTTAATCAAAATGTAATTAAAATGTACACCAAAATGAATCATTTTCAAGAATAATAAAACTGATTTTAATTATTTTTTAACTAATGTAACGAGCTGGCCACTGGACAGTTCTCACATTCGTATCTTGGGGTAATGTTTAGAATATATATAATTTTCGTAAAGAAAAAAAATAGTTTTATCATCCAGTACACACTAAATTCCACACAGAATTTTCTTAAATACTATAATAAAGAAGGAATGTTTACCATCAGTATCTAGATGATTCCATTTTAATCAAATAGAAAAGCAATGACATAAACGTTTGATTAGAGTAATTTAATTTTCAAATTCCGTATGATATTATGAAAGTAAAAAAAAATATATATATACATATATGATACAAATACGTCAAAATTTTAATTTTAAGCATATGTTTAATATAATGATTTTAAAACTAAATATAAAATAAAATAAGTTTATTTATAACTATTGGATTTCGGAATATATTAAATTATTTCTTTCATAAAAATATTCGCTACTCACGAGTTATGCTACTACGTATATCTCAATATTTCACACATATTTATGTACATATTATGTACTTATATCAAATATTATACTTTACATATTAAGTATTACGAGGACATTTTTCTTCACGTTATTTGATACACGTCATTAAAATTAATAATTATTTGAATATTTGAATCAATTTAGTCATTTTTGATTGAAAAGTTGAAAAGTGAGAGTTTTGTTATTATGCTATATGACATTTGAAAACTATTTCAAAATCGTCTGCACTTGAATCATTAGAAAAAAAAAATTAAAATAAGCACAAAAAACGAAATTAATATTAAAATCAAATTCTATTGTCGTTAAAAATTTAATAAATCCATCATAGTATGATATTTTTTCGCGGGTAAGAAATAATATTTAAGAAATTATTTATGGTATATTTTATAAAGAAATAAGTACGATAAATTCTATTATCGTTAAAAATGTAATAAATCCATCATAGTACGATATTTTTTCGACGGTAAGAAATTTGTTCGATTAAATGTGTGGACGTGTACTCGAGTGCCTCATTGTTCAACTATTTTTAAACAAACCTAAATTCTATCCAGTCTAATAGATTTTTCCAGAAGATAATTCCTCGGTCTGCATACTATTGACGCATACTTTTATCCAAAATCATTAGACTATAAACAATGATAACAATATAAAATATTAGTTAAGTACAATGCCGAAATAATTCATAGTAAAAACCTTCCTATGAATTTGTCTATTACATTCTACATAGATTAATAATTATTCCTTAAGCCACAAATTACAAATTAAAACAACATTTACAGTATGACTTTAGCAAGTTTTTTTTAAACTCAGTAAAATTTAATTAACAATTTAAACTACACAAAAGAGTACATAAATTAAAATTTCAAACCATAGCCCTTTGCGTTCAAAAAATTGATTTTAATTTAAACTGTTCGTAGTTAGTTTTGATCTACATATATTATATTATGCCCTATATATCATGATGTAAGATTTTTATTGTCATGTATGGGAAATGACAATTTAAATAATTGGCTGTTAAGTGTATCTATAAAATAATTATCAACAGTTTAAGTATTGGTTTTACATTTAAATATTAATTATGAAATATCTCATTATATACATAAATAATTACCATGCGATTATCAATTAAGTCACAGTTACCTGATCAATTAAAATTAATCGATTTAATAATTTTATATGTTGTTAATACATGCTTGAAATTATTTATTTAATAACTCAGTATCCACAAATTAGTATTTCATGTATAATTTATCATCTGTAATCGATGTAATATTTTGCGTTTATTACTTATTAATCGTATAAACCCGCGAATATTAGAATTCAGAGATATATTTTACTATGCGGACTTTCAACTTGTTACCTGCATGTAGATTTATTATAAATAGTCGTATTGAAAATTGTGTATTGATAGTGATTCAAATTGAATTCGAAGAGTATAATGTAATGTAATAAAATATAGTAAATTGAAAAATTAAAGTTGAAATTTAGACTAAAATTTGATTTATACGTGGGATAGTTTCATCGATTGAAGTAAATATCACCTCCTGTCGGTTTCGTAGCCAGGTGTTAACTAGTTAAACTAGTGGTCAAAATCAGTGACGGATGTAGTTAATTTTATGAAATAGTCTCAAAGCTTGTCTAAAATGAATTTTCGAAGTAGTTAAAGAATAATTGTTTGGTATTACCGTATATAATACAAGCTGTCATAGTTATCGTGTGGATAAACGAAGACAATGAAACATTATCTTCAAACAATTATGGAACATTGTTAGAAAACGTAGTGTTCATAAAGGACAAAGCTATGAAAGGGATTTTCATGATAAACATTAGGTAGTTTCACGGATACAAAAAAATATCAGTTGAAAGCTATGAAAACGACAATAATATAGTATAATAGAAATACTAAAAAAAAAATTTATTATTTTAATTTTTTTTTTTTTTTAACGAGACAGATAAATTATATCTAACTCATAAACGATCAAGTTTCAAATAAAACAATGGAATATAAAAATATATCACATCTGAAATAAACTCTAGAATAAAAAAATATTAGTGTCGTATTTTGTATAATATGCATCATAAAATGAATAATTATTGCAAAAACGTCGATTCTAATAATAATTGAACATACAAATATTATGGATTTATGCCAACAATTAGTAAATTTTATGGTTTCAATTTTGCTGTTAAATTGTTTTTGACCTTTATACTTTGAAGTACTTAATTTTATTTAATAAATTAAAAAAAAGTTATTTTTGTTTCCAAGTTGGTAGAAATAATGACGAAAAATTTTCGGCATTTTTACATATTGAGACTCTTAAAATATCCAAAATACATTTCGTTTCATGAATATTTCTTTTGAAACAATTAAAAATGATACGATCTTTACGGCCTTTAATTAATTTTTACACGATAAGGATTCAATGTATACATGTTTAAATAACAGCTTAACTCTCTCGGCATCTCACTACCTACCTAACTTTTGTCCCTCGACAATAATATATAATCCATAAAATATGTCTTACGCTTTTTTCTTCCTCTCAAAGCAGACCAATGACAATTGAATGTTGTTACTCACACATACGCCACAAGGCAACCACGAATCCTTTCTTATTTTTATTGAATTTCGGTGTTGGGTTTTTATGAGACTTTTGGCAGTATAAGGTCGTAAAAGATATATTGTAGGTATGTCATTAATACAAATGGATTATAACAAAAAAAAAAAAAAAACTCGAAGAATATAAATGAAATCAATAAAAATCTTGATGCAAGTCACTCTCAAGGTGTTGAATACATTTCAAAACTCATAATATGACATCTCACTACCGCTTTAATCCCATTAGAACCACATCATTATTTCGTACTTTATATCCAGCAAAATGAACATTCAATATTATTTAATAAATTGGAGAACACGTTCGAAAGTGCAATAGGTATTGTAATTGTTATTTGCAATAAATGAACAAACTGAACTTTTTCTATTAACCTCGATACACCTAAATGTAACGTCACTTTTTGATAAATTCACTATTTGGTATTAATTCACGAATACCGTACTTTTAAATGAACTCCAATAAATGAAAATTGATTTAACTCTAAATATATAGTATTATACATTATGAAGATACATTATGAATAAGAGTTGAAAAATGGTAAAACAATTTCTGAAAAAACAAACCATTTAAAATACGGGACTTCAAAATTTTTTTTTTGAATTTTATTACTCTCAATAAAAATTTAATTTCGCATTATACTTTTGTGCCCGTTTCTAATTATTTTTTTGATGGATAACCTATATTTTAAAATGACTACGTAACGTTTATCAAATTATGTTGTAACATTGAATATTTAAATATAATACTCACCTATAAAGTCAAACTATAGATACTTCGAAAATATTTACTGGCATTATTTTATTATTTACTTTGAACTTATATGATGTAATATATTCAATAGTTTGAATATGACTTAATCGCTATTGCAAATTGAGTTTGGCTACGGAAAATTGTTTTTAAATGCAATTATATGTGTAGCTATACTATTATTAAATTGAATATATTGCGAGCACACACCTACCGTAATCGATTTCTTAGCCGTTATAATGACCCATCGTGTATTGGTAAGTACGGTAAACGGAAAATTGGTACTGTGATTGTGTTTTGAACAAAAGAAATGAAATAGGCAGAATATTGGTACTATAAAATATTTTATTTTCAGTGATTCAAAAAATTAAATTAAAATAAATATATGTTCACAATTAATATTAATAATATAGTAATTAAATATAAATTCACAATAGTTTCCCTATGATATTTAAAAAAATGTCCATTCTAATTTCTTTATTTACGTAACTGGTAATAGTTTCATGAAGTTTATATTGAAGGGAAGCATATTTTTTATTTTTTTTTCGAGATGTTAATTATTAGGTTGTTCATGCCGTATACTTTCAATTCGCATCGTAGATTCATCTTGTTGAATACATTGTAGAACTAACCAAAATGATGGGTTCCTTGTTCCTACAAGCTTATTAAAATAATTATTCCACCCTTCGCAATAGTTATTTGTTCTATCACCACCGTTCAATGTGACATCGAATACATTCCATAAAATTGGAGAAAACATTGGGGTACCGCTAGTACCACTGACATAGATGTCATCAAAATATTTAGCCACTAACAATAGTTCTATAGGAATTATTGTGTACAAATAAGCCATTCCACTGGATACTTCATTGAGAGATAAATTGGCAATAAGTTGAACGTTGCAGTTGCACTAGGTCGCATGAAACCTATACAATATCTTTATTCATCGTTATCGATATTGTCATTTGTCGTTGTAGATTAGATTAATACTTCCCTACAATTTCCTCAGTACTTATCTAATTTAAGATTGTTTTTTTCATAGTTTAAGAAACCCTGGTTTTTAACGACCGTACCAATACTCCACGTTCAAAACAACCGTACCAATTTTCCGACAATCGGTAAGTACAAATAATGCAATAAATAATATATCAATTTATATATATTTTATATATATATATATAACCTAACCTAACATAACCTATATATTTTATATTAATCAAATTTGTCTTTAATTAATAATCGATTATTTTTCATGTTTAATACGATATAGCAACAATTCATACACTCCAAGTTTCGCTAAATCTATTTATACAAATTATGGTGTTAATGAAAAAATAAATAAATAAATAAATAAAACTAAAATTAAAATTCACAATGAATAGACCTAGTATTTTCATTAGTTTATTTCAAGATACGCCTGAATGGTTTGTTACATATGTAATTTGGTGGTGACAGTTGTGTATTATGAACACAAGAATAAATATAGGCGTTTTTTTTGGAAAGGCTTAGGGTTTTAGCTCTCCGAGAGATAAAAATAATATCTCGGAATAATTGTAAATTTAAAATATTGAACGTGAATTTTTTCAGAATATTTTAAATTGATATCCAGTAGTCATTCGAGTTATGATTGTGGTTACAAAGTATAAGTAAAACCAACTTTTTTATTAAGTCTTGTATCATTTAGATTATGACGTAGTTTATTAATTGTTACTAAAATTACTGTCCCTAAACATAATATAATATTAATGCATCATTTACGTGTTTATTTGAAAAATAATATTAATATATTAGTCAAATGGGGGTGTGCTAAACGGCACATTCGACATTTATACTAAATACGCCTTTCAACATAATTTCTGATCATCTTACACTTACGGAGAGCAAGAAACTCTGAAATCAATTAAAATTTCTTTTGGCAATGCTTTAAAAATATTTAGTTTTTAATTACATAATATTATACGTGCACGAGTTTTTGTGATCATAAAATGTTTTATTTTATTATGACACAATTGGATTACGAACTAAACGAGTGAAAATAATTATGCGGTCAGGAAGATTGCTCGTTACGAACTGTGGATCCGCGTCAAATGTACTCGGACGAGATACCGACACCTGCCGGGTTGTTTAGTGAGTAAATTTGCGTGCACGATCTCCGGACAGACGTTTATTGAAAGTCAACGTGTACCTGCATTACCCAATATGAATAATACCTGCTATATATATACACATATTATATAATAGCTCCGATGAAACGAAATACGTAACCGAAAGAGTTTCGAGGTTCGTGTCACGATTTCATCGCAATCCTAAAAGCGTACAATAAAATATGATATTCGTAGTAACATAAATTCGTTTGCGGTGTGAATGCTGTACGAATTCACGGTTTTAAAAATGAATTCAATATCGAAATGCCGCGTCAGTCAAACACTGTAAAACACTCGACTATAGTGACGACAACTACAATCGCGAAATGAAAAACTGACGGTGACATATAGTGATGCAAAACCAACAGTTTTTATTCCACGTTACGTCAAACACCAGCTGAGAGAGTAAATAAAGCGTCTAAAAATACAAAGGGATAAAAGAAAAATCTTCATTGTCTTTAAAAAAAAACAAAAAAAACATATACAATATATATAAAAAAAAAAAAATACATTAGTTTTACACCTGTATAATGTCGTAAGTCTTAAAATACACGTAAAAGCATAATACACGACTAACATTAATGGTCGGACACCTCGCCGTCGGCCTTTAAGAGAAAATCGTTTCGCGAGAAATAATCGCCGTGACATTTACGAACTGATCCGAAGAGGTGGCACTCTGGTACCGTTAAAAAGTGCAGCCGGTTTTCGAGGTACGCTCGAAAGGGGAAGGTACAGTTACAGATTTTATTATTATTATTATTATTGTTATTATTATTATTATTATTGTTATTATTATTATTATTGTTATTATTATTATTATTAATGATCGTCTTTCTAAAACCGTTCCATATTAAAGACGATAATTGATGAATGTTACGTGTACCTTCCGGTTTTCGAAAACGACAAATCACGGCGTACTCGAGTGGACTGAGATGGTCCGAAACGAGTAACGCGTCGATAAATGTAACTCGTTATGACGATATAGTATTTTATAGATGTAATAAAAACGTATGTAACGTTTTTGCGTAATGTGGCCGAAACGCAACAAGTACATTACGTATATCGGACGCGAAGGAACGCGGCGGCGGCGGTGACGGCGGCGTCCTCACGGGGGGTTCGAGCGTACGAACGGGGAGGGAAGGTTGTAACGGCGGTGCGGCGGAGAAGCGCAACAGAGTAATAAAAAAATAAAAATAAAAAAATAATAAAAATAAATACTCACTATCGTCTGCGGCGGCGGTGGCGGCGACGGCGGTGGAGGCGGTGGCGGAGCCGGCGTGCGCCTCCGACGGAGTCGGCACGGGGGCGGCGGCGGCGTGCGCGCGTATGCCGCGGGTACACTGCGATGTCGAGGCGCTTATGTGCGGCCCGGCCCGGTGGTGCCCGCGCGGTCGTCGTCTGCGTCGTCTGCGGCGGCCGCGGCGGTGGACGCTGCTCTGTGCTGCTGCAGCTGCTGCAGTTAGAGTCGGGACAGTCAACCGCCGGGTGCAAAGCCCGGGGACTGTGTGCGTACGGTCTGACGTGCTTAAATGTTGAGCCCGACGATCGTCGATACGCCGAGTCACTATGGGGCGACTTGACGCGGCGCTCGAGCACTTTGCCGCCATCCCCCATCGACCGTGGCGCTCGGGCGGCCGCGCGGTGGCCGCCCATCAACAGTCGTCGTATAATACGCGCGCACACACACACTCGCGTATATATCGCGCCGTATTATACAGAGGTATATACACGTATATGAATATATGTGTGCGTGCGTGTGTGTGTGTGTGTGTGTGTGCAGTATATAGTATGTCACGTGTATATATATATACTTCTATACATAGGAGGACGGTATATAGAAGTCGTCTCCGCTACCATCCCTTCTGGTCCGCCGGTCATCACCTCATACCACCCCCTCATCAAAGCACCGGTCCTTTTTGCCACCCTTCCACGTTCACTACCACTTCTCCCCGCGCCTACTCGTGATAAAGTCCCCCGTGCCCTGGAACTCCGGCCCACCGGAGAATTTAAGTACGAAGGTATATATAAAGTGCCTTCCTGTCCCCACTCCTCGCTTTTCTTCCTTTCTTCCTTCCTTCCTTTTTCACCCTCCGCCTCCGCTATGGCGTCACCATCACTCACCCACGTCCACTCACGCACACACACACACACACACACACACACACACACACACACACACACACACACACACATATACACATCTGGAGTGAACAACCCGCGCACGTCCTTTGCAGCCATTATAATATTATACGCCCGCGAGGCCCCCACTTCGAGACGCAGTCCATTTTCATCAAGTCCCAGTGTCGCTCCGGCTAACTCTCTCTTTATCTCTCACTCCCTCCCTCCTTCTATCCAGACACACAGATACACATACACACGCACACTTGTATGCATGCACAAATATATAGGTATATTACATATACATAACTTGTTGAATTGACAATTAATTAAAAACTTCCGTTCAAAAGCCAGTCAGTCACACTGCGGGTGTGTTGCGGCCAGCGGTAGAGGTTGCAGGGTCTGCGCCGCCACTGGTCTGACCGCACCTTATAATTTGTCGTTCGCCGCGTTGTTTGTTCGTTTGGTGAACATATGAAACTTTACGGCGTATTCATCCTTTTCACGAGTGCGCCCGGGAGGAGGGATGAAGTCGCGGCGGAGGACCGGGCATTATTTTATAGCCATCATCGGTTTTCGCGCGAGTTCGACGATGCGTGATGAACGGTCGGCGGGGTGTGGGGGAGAAAGCACTTTGTATCGACCCCCTCCGCCGTCGAGAGCCGAGAGTGGAAAGTAAAAAAAAAGGCAATTGGCGCACCGTGACAGCTAATTTTACGACTTCCTTTCAATTTTTATTTTCCATTTTCTTTCTCCCACAGTTTCAGTTTTTTTTTTTTTTTTTGTGCGACGAATCTCTGTGAGTGTTTAGATTTCTTTATATTCTTTTTCTCGATCGCGGTCGCGAACAAGATGAATAAAGTAAATAAATAAATCCACGGCGTATAACGAACACGCTTCCATCGAGAGACAGACACATATAATATTACATTATTATATTATATACGCACAATATAGTATCTGCAACAGTACGACGAATTGATTTATGGTGCGGAGCACCGGAGAGAGAGAGAGAGAGAGAGAGAGAGAGAGAGAGAGAGAGAGAGAGAGAGAGAGAGAGAGAGAGAGAGAGAGAGAGAAAGAAAGAAAGAAAGAAAGAAAGGAGAAAATGTGAGAGAGACACGAACAATACGCATATATGTACAACGATATTTCATTCGATCCGAGGCCAACGCGCAGACGTCCAAACTGTACGTATAAACACACTCACACGTACTCTATCTACGTATAGGCACATGCACACGCGATTTTTCGACTGCTCGATATCCATTGTTATTATTATCGTGTACGCGCACATCGGTCCACGTGAACAAATAATAATAATAACAAAAATAATAATAATACGAAAAAACTTTCAATCGCATGATTGTCTTTTCTTGATATTAAAAAAATAAAAAATGAAATCACTGCATTTTTTTTTTTTTACATAAATTAATAATAATATCCGTACGTGCTCACAGTCGAGTCGAAAAATCTCGAAATAGTTCATTCGAGCGCCAAGAAAAACTGCGTCTTTTAAAACGCACATCTTTGTCTTCCGGTTTACTTAAATATTATTGATGTACTATCGATTGCATCCGTGTGAATCGTTGGATAATAATTTTCTGCTGTTTTTTGTACGTTTAGCGTGTACTGTACAGTTTTAAAATCGTTTTTATACCATGCCAGCGAATCGAACAGTAGTAGGTATATTTTCTCGCAACTCGTTGTCCGACGGTTCTAGGAGTTCATTTTTTTCTTTTTAAAGAATATGAGTTCCTTTGAAATAACACATGGCGTTGATGGTAATTCTGTTCTACACGACTCTACTTAAACACACTCGACCAATAATAATCATCAATTAACCCTACATCGAGTCCTCTTTGCACTTTTGAAAACGCAAAATTGCCACTCGAGCATGTTTGAGTTAGGGTCCTTTGAAAAATTAGTCTGATGTTGTGCATGGAGACTTGCCGAAACGTGTCTATGTGTGCCATAAAAATATGAGCATATGACGTACAAAACAGAAAAAAATAATGATACAGCCAATAATATTGAGAAATCAATCGTTAATTTAACTTAAAAATAAATAAAATAATTCTTTTTCATCTATCAATGTCTGTGTATAAAATATTAATATTCATACAGTACGATCATTGTATTATAAATATATAGTATTGTTGATAGAGTGTAGTTTTTTATAAGTCCACCCAAGGTGATAATTGATGAGACATAAAATTTCTTCTACAAATTAATCCATTCGTTATTGTAATAATTTTAATTATTTTTAATTTGTAGGCAGTCGCACCAAAAAAAAAAAAAACAGGCAATTAATCAAAGTTTGATGTATATTTTATGCTTACAATTGATAATTTATGGAATGTTAAACAAAATTTAATTAATATTTTTAAAATAATATTTCTATTAGTTGGAAAAAAAAATTAATAGGACACTAGTTTATTAGTATATATATAATTTAAAATCGCTTAACACATACACTAGTCGTACATACATGACATATAAATATAATTCACTATATCAACATAATAAACTCAATAGAGTATTAAGTAAAATATGTCACCTAGAATTAATTGCAATGTTAAATGAATGTATATATATATATATATATATATATATATATATACATGTGTGTGTCTGTTTACATTCTTAGTGTTCTAACTTATCCACGCGTAAACTCGATTAAATCATTATATACCATTATTTTTAAAGAATCAAAAATATTTTCATCTCGTAGAATTCGCAGAATTCGTACGTGTGTGGATGAGTGTGAAAGAGAGAGCGAAAGAGAGAGAGAGAGAGAGAGAGAGAGAGAGAGAGAGAGAGAGAGAGAGAGAGAGAGAGAGAGAAGAAACAGCACTAATGTTATTGCTTATTCCATATATTATATTGGACCAGAATCCATATGGATAGATGTCAAACTGTCTAGCTTTAACTATTCACTACGTGGTTACTGCCTTAATATCAAAGTATACTAAACTAATATGGTGTACGAGACATTCGCAAAAATATTAGAATTTTGAAATCGATACTAATCTTGAGATCGCATATTAAAATAACAAAACCAAATCATCGTTCCGAAAAAAAAATTCACTGAAGTATTTAATTTTAGCATTTTAGGTAAATTATGAGGAAAAAAATAGAACATACATATTATTTTCAACTTGATTCAATTTTTTCAGTGCTACATTGCTACCTACAGTCTTATATAAGCACGTTCATTCATGTTTAATTTGAATAACATATCTAAATACATAATATGATTTCACCTGCTGACAAACTGTAAAAAATATGTAGTATCTACTACATCTATATCAGTATATTAAATAATGATGTATATTTCATTTAAGTTCAATACTATTTGATTGTGTGATTCATTATACGAATTATCCACTGTAATTATTTACCGTAAACGTTTGCACGTAGACATATATTACACTTGTGTATTTTATTATTATCGTTTTCGTGTTAATCATCTAATTAATTTTGTTTCATTCATATATACTAATCATAAATGTATTCATTAAGATATATGGTATTCAAATCTGTTCAATGTTATTAGTTGTTGTATAGAAATCACATTGAAACAACAATATTGGTTTCGTAATTATCGATTAATGAATAGTAAAAAATATTATATAAATATATATAGATAATAAATAATAATTAATCGTAAAAAATATTAAAATATTGTTACGTACTTATTTTATATTTAAGTGGCCAATAAAACCGCAGGACATCGATTGGCTAAACATCACACCTATACTAACACGATCTGTACACATGGCGATCTGTTTAGCTTGATCGATTTGATTTCGGTTACTAAGGCGATTGTCACAAGCCTTTTAAATTACAGTATTAACGAAAGCCCGGTATATATTATTATGTTATTAACGTTGCACTATTTGCCAACTTTAGGGACATTGCCTCCGGGGTTACTTTATTCTAGAAAAAGAAAATTCACAATTAATTATTTATAACAGAATGTTGCCAATTACGATTCACTTAAAGTGATCGAATTTTATACATATGACTACAACTATGTCGACCTTCTGCAGAAGAATAATTTATACGTTCGACAGTTTTGTCATTTCTTAACAGATTTTAATTAACAGAAGACGGTTTAAATGAATCCTTAATTAAAATATATTTAGGCACGTTGATAAATCTGAAAATTTATATTGTTTAAGTTTTCGTGTAAAATATTGGGATGGTTGAGCAAACCACGTCACTACATTTTTCAAAAGTTAAATAAAACCATGAGATAATGTATATTCAAATTCAAATTTATATCTATTCTAGAAATAATTTTAACAATATTCACTCTTTAATAGCACTCGACATTTGACTTTACCAATAGGTACCTATCGATTATTTTCGAACGAATTTCGAAATCCTATTTCTTAAATAGATGAAAAAAAACAATTACATGAAAATATAACTTATGGTCAATAATTAAAAAATAAATAATTATAACTACTGAAATAGAAATATTTTATAGATATATAATAGAATAAAAATTGTAATTTATATCCGTTCATCACATCTATTTAATCGTATTTATTTTAATCGTTATTAATAACTATATATGAATTTAATTTTTCACTCATCAATATTATCTCTTGAACTTCATTTAATTATAATTATTATTTCAAGAAGTGTTTTTAAAAATGTATATTTGAGTTTTGAATTTAAAATTTTTAAATATCTAATGAAAATTTATTTACAACTCACAACAACATAAAACTATTTAAAAATAAGCATATTTTAAACAATATAAATAAATTTAACAGGAATTACAAAAATATCGATGAAGTTGATATAGTATATTGTTCGATGTTCATGTATAATTAAACTTAAGAGTAAAATAAGTTCCGTGTATTTTAAAATGAAAGACATTGAATTATTTTTCGTAAAAGGTATTTGACAAAAAATAACCAATAGGTACGTTACTCTTTTCCTCTATTTACAATTAATGATCTTACACAACAAAACCACCGTTTCTCAAATTGCTTTCGTACCGAGTGATTTCTATATCATTTTACAATCATATTTGTTGTTTCAATAAAATAAGTTTCAAATTTTTGCGTAAATCAAAATTTGACACAAATGTTTATATATGTGATTTTTGAAGTTTTTAATTTCCTTAAAAAAGAAATATTTTGACTAAGTAATACAAAAGAATCAAAAATTATTTTAAAAAAAATTGTTGGTATACATTTAAATTTAAAATATTTGACTATAATACTTTGGGAGATATATGTTAGAGCATTTAAAGTTTAGTGTTGAGATGAGAAACGTGACAATTGACAACCCGCGAAAATATGTAATCATTATTCCACTGCTCTAAATTTTTAATACTCAATATATCTTAAACCATTGGTCGAAGTTGGAAAATATTTTAATACTAACGTTTTCAAAAGAAATATTCTCTTTTGTAGTATTATATTAAAAATAGCGATTGCTAAATCATCGCATGAATAAAAATAAAGAAATTTCGTTTTTTTTTTTTTATACATAAAACGTAGAGCTATTAATATTTAAATTAAAAAACAAATAGATTTTCCGCGTCACTCAGAATCTAAAAAAACTAATGACGATAATTCCTAATTTGACTGAGTGAATGAATGTAGAACGATAAATAAAAGTGTCTGGGTAGACTGTCGAGTATAATGTTATAAACACATGATACACAATATTAGTTGCACCATGAATGTTCTTGACTATAATATATTCGTAATACCGAAAATGGAACGAGTAAACAATATCGGTTGTCAATTATTAGTACTGGGGCTCTCACAATTAATATGTCATTGTGATAATACCTATCTCATATACGTTTTATTTTTTTTCGACCGAATGACGATTGCGTGCTACGATCACGTTACGATTCAATTTTCACAATGTGCATTTTCTCCCTCGTTATTATTATTATTATTTTTTATTACAGCGACGTGAAAAGAATCGATGACAAGGGTTTGACGATAACCTCACGTATATGAGACGTAAGCACATAACACTCAGATAATAATATGTAAGTTACTCCATGTTACATGTAAAATAATTATCCCATAAATCGAATATAACCTATTTTATTCAATACGTTTCTTCTCACACACACAATAAATGAATCATCTACCTACACGTAGTTTTTGACCATGCTGGATAATTGAAAATATTGGTTTTGCATAACGATTCAATAATAAAAATTAGGAATTTGAAATATTAATACTAGTACGCAGTCCATCAATTTGTTTTCCTGTACGGAGTGTGTTTTAATCCAACGAAAGTCGGTGAATGTTTTTTAGATAAAATACGATATATTAACCTGCAAATTTTTCAAAATCAAAATAATGTATGACCGTTTTAATATTTAATTGTTTCCAATATATACAACACCGTAGATAGTATTTTTTTAAAAATTCTCATCTGTTATGACTTAAACTTAAAAAAATATATATTTTAGCAAGGTCTATTCAACCTTCCGCCCAATGATTTTTATTTAAAAAAAATGTAGTGATAAAGTAATTAAAACTACGATTTACTCCACACGAAATACATTTCTAGATTTAGGTGGTAATTATTTTATCGATGCGATTAAACATATTTATATGATAATCTATGAAAACAATTTCAGTTATGATCCATTCTGAACAGCCGATGAAAAAAAAAACGCTCAATTAATTCCAAAACAATTCATTGATTGACCGCTTTTAACTTTACTGAGACGGTTTTGTGGTGAATAAACTAGAACCCGAAATAGCGTCACAGAACGACACAGAAGTTTATTTCATATTGCTATGGTTAATTGTTATCTACACAAAACGGTTGACGGTGCCCACGTCGCAAACATAAACACGGTGGTTTTAATAGGTTTGGAAAACGTAGGTATTGTTTACAATACATCTGGCTTTAATTCGGGGTCGCGGAAGCCGAGAAACGGTTAAATTCGAACGCCACGCCGTGTTTGTGCAGCGTTTTCGCGTTTCTATTTTAACGTCGTGTGTAAAGTGTAATCACGGGGCGAATCGTGCACGGGTGGTTTCGTTTTTTTTTTTCGTACCCGCTGTGCACTTGTCGCGCACAGGGGTCGCTCGTTATGTCCACCCGGTCTGCGTGTCGACACATTTAATCAGGTTCATTTCGTTTTCGTATAATACAGAGGGTACGGAATACTGGTGAGCGCGCGTGGTATATTATAATACCGTCGAGGCGAGGCGGGTGACCCGATAATAGCGCGACAACAACGCGCGTGGACGTATTTAATTATCATAATGCCTGGACGCCGCACTACAACGAAAGAGGTAATACACACAATAATAATAATAATAATAACCGTTGAGCTAGCTCTGTGCGTACGTATATAGTACCTGACCACAATAAATACACCCTATACATGGGTGACGTACATGTGTATTATAATACGTCAAAAACAGAATATCACGAAAATCATTGCGTACATGCGGCCAACGACCCCTTCACCCTCTGTGTGCGTGTATTTTATATAGAAATAAATACGCGTGCTTGTGTGTGTGTGTGTGTGTGTGTGTGTGTGTGTGTGTGTGTGTGTGTGTGTGTGTGTGTATCGGATATCGGTTCCGTATTGTTTTTCAATTTTCCCGTCGTTTGTCTACTTAAAAAACAATACGCCGTCAGCCCCGGGGAGCCGTTATTCTGCCGAAACGGCCAAAGTCACGTACACCCGCGCCCGGCACAATGTTCTTGTATATTTTCGCAATTAATCACTCGTGCGCTGCAGTGGTTGTCATCAAAAAGTTCGGGGTGCCCATCAATCAAAAACCGTGAAACTCGGACATTTTCCGAGCACACTGCAACACCACCGCCGTACACAGTGAGAGAATTTGAGATGTAAATAAATATATATGTATGTATAAAAAGGGAAAGAGAGAGATAGAGAGAGAGATAGGAGCGAGTGCAATATTATACGCATATACATAAATGTATGGATCCTGGTTGTGATGCGAAGTACGATTATATGAATAAAGTGCAGTTTTACAGAATATAATTACATTTTGATAAATTATATACAAAAATAAGAAAAGGCTGTGATTTTCAGGGGTGAACTCAAGGTGGTTTGTACATATTTATGTAATATTTACTACGTAGATACCTTGTACATTATTCTGCATTTATTTTTACCATAGATCACGCGGACCACAGTAATATAAAAGGTAAGAGCAGTTTGAAAACCAAACAATATTATCAAATAGATAACTTGACTCGCTACCATGCATAGGCAGCTTGAAGAAAACAAATTCAACAAAAATAAAAGAATAAACGGACATAGTATTCATATTCATAAATTTTCGTTTATATTTCATATTTTATAACTTATGTAAAAACAAAACGCTCTGAAAATATAAAAATACATTTTTTTTTAAATTTAAAAATAGTGTTGCATACTAAATTCAGCAGGCCCATCGGGACCATTTTAAAAGTAAGGAGTTTAACCGCACATCCTGATCCCCTCCCAAATGACGTCTCAGTTCTAATGATCTTCAATATCGGTATAAGATATTTATAATGTGTACACCCATAATACAGTATCATCAGTTTTGATAAGAATCACGAAGAATACTTTAATCCGACCTCAGTTAATCGAGATAGTCAATTAAAGGCTGCTGTGCAACTTTTTAAGGATTGAAATATTGTTGAAAATAAAATACACATTTGTATAATACTTAACGAACATTTTTAACAATAAAACATAGTTTTGTGTCATTTATTTAAAAATAGTGTGATGTGTGTGTGTGTGTGTGCACTATGTACGTTCAAGTCACGTTGGTAAGCAATATTTTAAAGCTAAAAGTCAACGGTAAACCCAGAAAGATTTCGTGAGAGATGAAAAAATATCATTATTATCTGAGTTTTGAAAACTATGTAGTTTTCCCCTATTATTATAGAAAGAAAAACGTACATTAAGTTGGACACGCTTTTATGCGTTTCACACGTACACGGAGTTGTATCTACAGGATATATACAACATTGAAGAAAATAACATGTTATAACGAAAATGAATTAATTACATATTTCAATTCATTAATACCTATATAGTTTGCATTCTGTACAATATACAGTATTTTACTCTTGATCAAACTATTATTGTAAATTATGTACCGTAAAACATTTGCCTATTGATTAAAATTTAAATCCAATTATCGACAAGCTTTTTTTTCATTTCACAATACAAATCTCTGATAGAATAAAAATACATAAAAAGGCTGTACGTATAATATTATAGCATTAGTCTCGGTTCGTTTATTACGAAGATGATCAATATGACTGTTTTATAATGATACAATTGAATGCAATTGTAATATGTATAAATATATGTAGAAAAATTAAAAAACTGTTCTAAAAAAAGTATGCATTCAATTCGTTGATAGCAAATCTATGCTCATTGACACAATAATATAATTAATTAATAATAATTTTTAATATATATATATATATATATATATATATATATATATATATATATATTTTTACCATGATTCATGAACGGTCTTTTTCTTGCCTAAAAATTAATTCATTATATAGATATTTATAACATGAACACGGGTTTTTAATATTAATTTCACTGTATACGTGCGTGTTTTTATAATTTTATTAAGATGAAACGATAAGTTTAATTACTTGAAGTTCAACACCTTACGCGCATATATTCGTACTATGTGAGTAAATGTATTTTAATTAATTCTGTCACATTAACAACGATATTTTTACAATCACAAATAGAACTTCTGAAATAAATTTTTTTTAAGTTTAATATTGTTGATAGAAAATAAACCTTAAATCATAAATATCAAAGATATGATTAGGCTAATGAGCTAAATTAAATTTTTTTTAAAGTTTCTTTTCAAAAATCAAAATTTTTAATATTTTATGTTCGAGTAAGTACAAAATTAAAATAAAATTCCATTTAAATAAATAAAAAATGCCAGGAATTAAAATTTCTTATGCATATGAGGACAATTTTCAAACATGCCTACACATTTTTAGAACAATACGTAAACTTTTTGAGTTTTTGTTGTTTTTTCGATTGATCAAAAATTTTTTACTGACGAATATTATTAGTATAAGAATAAAAGTAACGTGTTTAATCAGGTTAAAATAGAGATTTTATATGCCACCTCTGAAGTGCCTACCCTGAGCAATGGCCTGAAATATGTCACTGCTAATTTTCAATTTTCAAACACAACACAAAATTATTTTAAATTTAAATAATCAAACATTCTTACTTGCAACATTATCATACTGAACATAATTTAAGATTTAAATTTGCACTGATTATATGTCGGTCTAATGGCTTATAAACTAATATTGTTGAAAGTTTTAATTGGAGTAACAGTGGACTGCGGAGTATTACAGAGTAATATAGATAATAAACGTGTACTTGCCACTATTAAATAATAAATATGTTATATACCTATATCTACTTGTTTCTCTATTTTTAATTTAAAAACGTTATTATTAAGTTATTATGTATAACGTTTTAAAAGTTAGAAAAAAAGGAGCAAATATTGAAGAGTTAAATAAGTACATATTGATAATATTATATACATTTTTATAAATAAAAATTCGAGACTAAAATCAAAAATACATCACTCAGTAGTATTTCACTTACATTGACAACAACAGTCCTTACTTCGTAGAAATAATTTTCAATCAGATCAAAGAAAAGGAAGCAATTACCTTCTATAATGAATTGCAATTATAATAATGATGTGATCAAAAATAAAATACTAATATCATGAATAAATTGATTAAAGCACGCAAATGAATTCAGCAGTTGAGTGACTGTAGTTGTATTTCAATGTATTCTTGGACGTGATCAACATATTTGGGAAGTTCAATTATATTTTTATTGATAATAGTACTGACAAACAACATTAGTAATTTATAAAACTTTGTATTCGTAAAATATAGCAAGCCAATATGCAAGCATATTATTGAGAATTTCTGGCGGTTATTGTTTAACTTTATAAAGGCCCGTTCAAAACTTAAATAAATAAATGAATGCAATTCACCTCTACCTAAAACTAAAGACAAAATTAATATTACCTTAACTATCACAAAGAAGATTTGTTCTTTGACAATCGATAATCACAGACTATTTACGAGAAAATAAGTTTAAAAGATTAAAAGTAATTTTAGTTGAGTAAATAAAAATTGGTTATTGATTAATTTTGTAGATTTAATGAAAATATATTTCACTTTAATATAAAAACATTTTTTTCCAAATGCTCTTATGGTATTTTTCATACTTCATAAGACTCAAGTTAATATTCTTTTTGTTGGTTTTTTTAAATATAAAGGATAATTATGAATTAGATTTTATTTATTGCAATATTTTAAAGTTTATTTTGATACAGTACCAACAATTAGTAAGTATAATACGTAGTATGATATAATATACCTAATTTATAGTTATTATAGTAAAACTAAAAATATTAAAATATAAATAACATGATACCTAGCGTGCGAACATCTTCACTAAATGTGAACATAAAACAATACTAAAAATACAATTTAATAATTGCCAAATAACGCTTGGCAACGTAAAATAGAGTTTTGTTTTAAATACTCGAGAAAAATCTTTACAATTTGTCAATCTCAGTAAAACGTATTGATTTATATACATAAATATACTTATTTTGCACTTAAATATATTTTTATTTACGCTATTACACTAATATTATTTAGTTTCATTCTACTTATTAAGTGAATTTAATGGTTGTGAGCTCATACCGTGGGTTTTGAAAATAATCATCAAATGGAGTCAGGCCGACACGAGTATAAGGGTGGAGGGTACACGCGGGTTATCCCTCGTCAAAATGTTAATACATTTTACAGTCGACATTATCCCTGTACGAAATCTTACGGAGACACGCCGCCATTTCGTCAGTCATACAACATTAACATACCTTCATTGATATTATGTAATAGTCGTAATATACCAAATTTTCGAAGCGTTAAGTTATGTGATAAGTGATAACTAGGGCCCAGATTTATGTACATTTACATGTTTTTTTTCCAAATAGTCCAAAAAGCAACTAGATATGCTACAAGTTTGCAATATCGTCTATAGATCCGAAATACAAAGTTTTGAATTAAAGTTTTTGCATATTTTTACATATTTTGCAATTTTTTTATGTGTATTGCATAATTCTGAATTTTACGATTTTGTATTGCATATGAATGGTTTTGAAAAGCGTAATATGTAATATTTTTAAATTAAGATAACATATTTATAATTATATTTATAGTCCTTGTATTCCTTGTAATTTGGCGAAGTTGTTTTCTTTTCTTATAGCCACGTAATTTCTTTCAAACAAATATTATGCTGATATTGATTTATTAGATTAAAATTACGATACTTTGAAATAAAATTGTCGAAAAAAGAATCATATAAATATATAATATAATTTTATGTAAAAAAAATTCATGTATAAAAAATAATGAAAAAAATGACTCTTCTAATAAGATTTTTTTTTTGTTTATTTTTAATTTTTAAGTGTATATTCCTACGAAATAAGAGCACGAATGCATATTTTATAGTGCATATTTCTAAGATTTTCAGAGTATATAAATCCGAGCTCTAGTGATAACTATCAACGTTTTGACAGCGTACGCATTCGTATGTAATAATCAATGATCGAAACCACCGATCGGTGGCTCGGAAAATGTCACGGGCCGTTTCAATAACGCACACGATTAAGATCGTGCGACGTGTCACCGGGGCCGTAAAAAAAAAAAATAAATAAAAAAACAACAAAACAAAATGATATCGCAGACGGTGTGAAACGACGACCGGGAAGAAAACAACGGGGGGGGGGGGGCTTCGAAATCGTACACTACGCCCACGACGCGACGTCGGTCGGTCGGTCGGTCGGAAATTAAACTACGCCGGAGAAACGTCGAAATAAACGTTAATCGAAATGCCAAACGCAGTCGACGGCTCGTGTGAGATTATTGTGTTCGGATCGACGCGCGACCGTGTTTATTTCGTCAAAAGCGGACGGGGCGAACAACGCGCGTCTGACTTCACCTACGCGAAAACCTTTGTATTGTAATATATACGTGATTCCCTCCTCCCCCCCCCCCCGAAAACGACTTTTATCGCGTGCATTTTTTTTTCGTATTGTGTATTTCTATATAACGTGTGTGCACGAGACGAGAGGGGTGTCTTTCGTTCGTACATAAAACACGTTCTCACTCGGGGGGGGGGGGGAATCAATCCGCGTCGGTGTCGTGCACTCGGCGTGTGCGTGACGCGCGGCGGCCCGCGGGGACGGCATCGGATTTTGCGAAAAGACGACGAAATTACCGACGAGCCGTTGAACGGCAAACGCACGGAGACGTCATCAGACGGCACGTCGAACCGATCGTGATTCCGTCGATGCACCCCCTCCCCCAACCACGACCGGCGTTCGCGCGTTTTTACGACTTATCACACGTAGTTGTTTCTCACGGGCACTGGTCTTGGTAGTGGCGACTCCTCTAGGATTTCGTTTTGGAGGGGACCACGATCGTAGTACAATAATTTACTTCGTTATTCTAATTACGATTCGTTGCTATAAGGTCAGGTGGAGTATAATTATTGTAAACAATCTAACAAAACGGTTGTTAACTTGTGTTTATGAATTGAAATTTACAAATTATGTAAATTGATTTGATTTTTGAATGTATATACACTAGTAGACGTAATTAATATATTTGAAATGCGATTTTAGCACATTTTTATTCCCGAACCAAAAAAAATTTGCAATGTACGGTTACCCTAGACATTACCCCTTGATTTTGGGGGAAAATGTAAATGAATAGATTAAAGCTATAAGGTAATCATGAAATCGTGTATGGGGAAAATGAAAATGAATATTTAAAAAAATAATATTATTTATAAAAATCCACACACGATTTTATTTCTAAATTTATGCCTACATTCGGTATGTTGCACGGAAGATAATATATTCAACAATAATCCTATGAAATTCAATTATTATCATTTCTTTGTTTTATTATAGTACTAGCCTCATTTACAATAATTACTCCTATTTACGATTAACCCACCAGACCCTAATACTATAATGTGATTTTTTAAGAACTTCGGGGGGGGGGGGCATGTTCTCATGGGCCTTCCTTTGTAGTCACCACTGAGTAGAGCTGGCGTTAGCTGTGACATGGAAAAATAAAATAAAAAAAAAAAAAAAAAGGTCCACCCGACGTTTTTGAAAACAACGCGTGTTCCAACCGTTTCGCCTACCTACCCCGACTGGTCTCGTGCGCGTGGAGTCTGATCTTCGCCGGACACGTTGTGCGCACGTGACATAAAATCCCCGTCTGTACGTCGTAATTTTGACGTGCTGAAATTATTTTACCATGATCAATATCGTTATTCCTCCAAACGACGAATACGCCCCTCTCGACGCGCGTGATAATAAACAGCACGATAAGATTCTTACTTCTCGGCCATCGGTTATATCGCCCTCCGTCGTCACCAGTCGATTGGACATG
Source organism: Therioaphis trifolii (assembly GCA_027580255.1). NCBI lineage: Eukaryota > Metazoa > Arthropoda > Insecta > Hemiptera > Aphididae > Therioaphis > Therioaphis trifolii. The sequence continues at coordinate 4,899,107 of CM050405.1, read as the reverse complement.
AACTCGTGACGTGCACGACGGAAATATTAAATATAATACGCCAACGCATACGGTGATATGTATTATATAGTGTTCAATAAGACAATAATGATCAAAAAGAACCAGAGAAAGTATCTCGTATCCGTCGAGGTGTGTGTTCGAGTGTGTGTGTGTGTGTGTGTGTGTGTGTGTGTGTGTGTGTGTGTGTGTGTGTGTGTGGGTGTGCGAGTGTGTATGAGTATTGTACGGTATAGGAGAGAGAAACGCTCGAGTATAAACGCGTTTAATGACTTTCGGCGGGGTGGTATACGGTTTATTAGATTCTCGACATTTCAAAAGACACGGAGACTGCCGTCGAGTTGACTACACTCACACAAACACCACACACACACACACACACACACACACACACACACACACACACACACACACACACACACACACACAAATATGTATATATATATATATATATATATATATATATATTTATACATACATACATACATACATACATACATACACCGTGCGATGTTATGAAATATTCATCTTTCGCATAGCATTCCACCCTCGGTTTTATTTAAAGAGTAGATTACGGACATTCCAGAAATTATACGTGACTGCCATCCTCACTGCCGTCACGATGTACTTACGGCCCAAGCTGCGTCAGTGTTAGTGCAATCCGTTGCCTAAAGTCATTTAATATAATATATATATATATATATATATATATATATATATATATATATATATATATATATATATATATATATATATATCAAACGCTTAAAATACAAGTTCATAAAAATTATTGGATATAAAATTATTTGCGCGGCATTCCTTGTGGTTTTGTTCTGCGAAAAATCGTTAAATGAAATCTAATAAACAGACGAACAGTTTAAAGCGGATAAAATTTGTTTTTTCACAAATAATTGTCTGGTGAAATAATACAGGAACTTGTCACCACATTTCGCCATCAAATAACGGTTAATGGCGCGTATAGTCAAGGCCTGACTTGGACTTTAGGGGAGAGAGATCAGGTTAATAATATTTAAAATTCCACACTTGATATCATCGTTAGATGAAAATAGTTAGATTAGAATAATCCTAACTGCAAAAAATTTCTACTGAAATTAGAAAACCCCTTTTCAGATTATTTAAGCCATTCTGTCATCTCAAAATTATCATTAAATTAGATTTAAATCGAATAAATTAGAATTCAAAACATTAAATATAAGTATATAAATTATTTAGGTTTTAAAAATCCCTAGCAATATTTTATTTGACCCAACACTCTAACATATCTAAAAATCAAATTAAGTTTACTCGTCAAGTACAAATTTATATACTAATCATTATTTAGTAGTTATTAGCATCATATATTTTCTAATATAAGTTTATTAACGGTTGTTCCCTGTATTATTCATTAGTACCAGGAAGGCCGATCTCCGATCTTAAGATATCGTAGATGTCCGATCTATTTATTAGTAAATAAGGTGCGGTTATTTTACACTGTATTGTTTTTATGCAAAAAAGTATGCTTATTTTTTTGTAAGTAGATTTTCGTTAGTAAATAAAAAATGTTCAGAAAATTATATGATAGATTGCAAAAGCCACCCTTAATGTATAAACTTGATATGTTGTGTTTTGAAATTTTACTATTTTTTACTAATTTGTTTTCGGAAATAATATTTGAAAAATAAAATATTAAAATGTCAAGCGAATTTTTTATCTTTGTATATTTATAAATTTATATTTTTTTAGGGTATTATGAAAAAAAAATATCTTAAAGATTTTAAGGACGCTCTGGCCAATAAATTCCCCAACTAAGACATATACAGGTTGTTAGAGAAAAGCCTCAGGAATCAAATGGTATGGATCTTATAGTCGATTGTCGTGCAAAATTTTTAGATATAAGGGTGCAAAGATAAATAAATATTGCATTAGTCTTATGGGGAGAATTCATGAAGTTAATTATTTTTACCATGAAATCGCGAATTCCCCAATGTAGATAGTGATAAACTGAAAGTTCAAAGCTTAAAGAATTTATTGGTACTTTCCGAATATGAGGTATACGTGGGAAATTTCGTGTAATTAAACGAAGAAAATTTTATAATTATGATTTTAAAATAAATTTTTTTCCATAAAATAATTTGTAAACTGCATTTAATAAAAAATATTAATATTTACTTGATAAGTATATATACGGAAGTTTGAATTTGAGTTTTGAATTTTATCTGTTTGCAGAAGTACTGTTTAATAAAATGTTTCATAAAATGTAAAATTAAAAGATATTTACCATTAAATTTGTGAATATTATTTAAAAAATTAATTTTTTGAATTTTTAAAAGAATTATTTGTATCATTTAAATAGTTAAATGTGTATTATTTTTTTTATCACTCAACGACTGGCCGTCGGACACGCTGGGGGTCCGATGCAAGGAGAATCTGGGGGTCCGATGCAGGGAGAACGCTACATGCAGGGAGAATAGAATTGTAGGTTACCAGAACCCAGAACGTCGCGTTATCATCATCGCGGTCCCAAGAAAGGTTTTCCCATAGAGTAACTCTATGGGTTTTCCATTAGCAACGTATAAAGATATGAACTATCACGTCGCGCGACGGTGATATGGAAGGGGAAGTTTGGGCGGCCACGTCTAGCCACCGTCCGTTGCCGTACCGCGAACCTCACCCACAGATACTTTTACTGTATAAAGATTTTTTATGAAAACTCATAGAAATTTTTTTTTTAATTAAAAATGTACAATGCTGATGAAGTTTATATACGAATTAAATTGCAGAATAGCATTGTATGGTCTTTAAAATTAAGTCAAAATAAATGATGACTAATATTCACGTTCTCTTATACTTATATTCTAAAATCAATGGTACTATATAGTATAAGAACGTGTACTATACGTGTAAGTATGAACAACGAAACTTCGTTGAAAAATAATGTTTGGATCGTGAAAAAAGTTTGTGGAATTTGATATTCCACGCAGAAAAACGCACATACAGATCTTTATAAATAATTACATTACACACACACACACACACACACACACACACACACACACACACACACACACACACACACACACACACACACACACACACACACACACACACACACACACACACACACACACACACACACACACACACACATTATTTTTATCTCTACAGTAAATTTTCTTGGAGTAATACATTTGTATTGAAAATAAAATTGATAATAATTACATTATTAATTATATGATCGACAAATATATAATATTTTATACATATATCATTCATATAATTACTAAAATATCTAAACTTCCGTAGTCCATACTGTATATTGTTATATTTTATTACTTGGAGGGCTTACCTCTTCGTAAGCCTCCCCTCTCATTGTCTACAGCATGAGATCTATAACTATAAGTAACATAGACATTGTATATAAACTTCAAGTCTATATGTTTATGTACACACAAACACACACACACACACACACACACACACACACACACACACACACACACACACACACACACACATCCTAGTTCATTCACGAATTACGCGTATTCTATTCTAACCACCAGAGCCTTCGTATTAGACGCGACGATAATAAAAATAAACCTCACATCGGACGGCGTGAACTGTTCGATAGAAGAAATAATAGTAGTAAACACACCGTCCGAAATAATAATAAAAAAAAAAAAAAAACGTCGGAAAAACATTCGGAACGGAGGTACACCGAAAAGCACTCAGACGTCGGAGCGACGCTCACCGACACAAGTGAGGACGCGTGCGATTCGGCCGGCCGACGGAATATTGAGGGGCGTGCCACCTACCCGTGGCGAGCCCGACGACGCGAAGACGACGTCGACTTCGGGGTGGCGTGGAAGAATATTCTTGGAACGTGTCGGCGTGACGACTCCGACTGTCGGCGTCCGCTCCCCGGGACGGTTTGTAAAACATTTATTGCCATCCAACGGGTCCGAGTGGTCGGCCGAGAGCGTTTCGGATCCGTCGACTCTTCTCGTGACGTTAAAAACACGATTAAACAGCGTAATAATAGTAATGATAATAATAATAATAATAATTATAATTATAATAGGTCGACGGCAAACAAGGCGAACATACCAGTGTTTCTTTTGGGAATTTTGTCCCGGTGGGCGAATCATACATTTCGAGGGTGCACAGAGTATAAATACAATACTTTAAACAAATTTGACCGGATCGATTAATCGAAAACGCTAATTCGATAAACATCTATAAACAGATTAAAACACAGACTGCCTGGTCACGTCCATACAATGTTATTAATATTTGTTTATATTTTATATCTATATACGTGTATAATTAATATTAGTCACTCATTTCGGTAAAGTACTTATATGATGATATGTAATTGAAAATACATATATCAACTATCTCAAATAAATTTAAAAAAATTGCATACAAAATAAAACAATTACGTGATATATATTAGTATATTACCATTCAAAGACTTAAGAATCGTAAATTTAACATTATTCGAATCAATTATTACGTATGGTATAATCAGTTTGGGTGGAGCTTATGACAATTCTCTCTCCCAACTACAAACATTTCAAAATACAATAGTGAGAGTTGCGAATAAAAAATATAGGAGATATCCAACCAAAAAATTATTTGAAGATTTTATTATCCTTAATATAAATCAATTATATCAAAAAGCAATCACTATATACATAAAAAAACATAACTACTTAATCCATATACAACATAAAGTCAACACGAGATACGCAGTTAGGTTATTCATTAAAATGGCCAAAAAAAAACAAGCGTTCAAAGAGGCTATAAGTTCTTAGGAACCCATATGTTTAATAGAATTCCTAGGGAGATCGCCAATATGTGTTTACCTGTATTTAAAAAACTTATAGCTCATTGGATCAGATATGAATGTGAGAACTGAGAAGAATAAATAAATAAATAAATAAATAAATAAATAAATAAATATATATATATATATATATATATGTCAATCTCAATGTAAAATATCAGTTAATTGCGTAATTTAGTTATTTCATTTAAACATTTTAAATTTAATAAATAATTTAATGTGAATTACTATTTAAAAATTGTAAACTAAGATTACTCATGGGCCACCAAACGAGTTCTTCTCAGTGAGTCCCAGTAATCTATTGATAAAGAAAAAAAATCAAGAAAAAAATTAAAAAATAATAATACATGAATACACACACTATTCTTTTGAAATGATTTCGGTCAAACTCTCTACGAAAATAATGTGTAATACGGTATTATAAACCGTAATTACACGTATGAGAAAAAACTTAAACAACATTTTCTTTCGTAATGTAAATCACTATTAAAGAGTTGAAAATTCTTGTTTTCTCTAATTTGGTTTTGGGTAGAGGAGGGGGGCAGATAGAAACCGGGGGGCATAGTCCCACCGGAAACGTGCCTGAAATACATAGCAAACACGGCGTACGGCGACGGACATATATGACACCGTTGTTCGGCCCGAATCGCGACGACAGGGCGCGAGAGGAAAAAATGCGCTTATGCGGCCTCCGCCAACTTCGGCGGCCTCAAATTTTACCTGCACGGGATCTTTATTTCTGTTTCTTTTTCTATATATTATATTCGTATATTCGTCTTCCGCCGAATAAATATGCAAAGTCTCGCGTGAAACGTAAGAAATACGACAACAATATTATACACCTCGGTAGGAATTCCTTGAAGAAAATCCAGAATCGTATGAATTTTAATGAGATGCCGATAAGAGAGGTGTACCCCTCCTGAATTCGTATACTTGCGTCATAGCGCATTCGCATCGACATATGAATTAGATTTAGATTAAATTATTTCAAACGAAATGGATTCCATTAAATAGAGATTGATTACCGATTTTACTTTTCTTTTCTTGGACTTTATAATTTAAATAAATTGTAAAATTTAAACGTTGGAAATGTATTTTTTAATATTTAATCTGAGTTTGAAAAACAATTTATATAATGAGTACACAACATTTATAAAATTCAGCGTTTTTTAGTTAACATTTTAAATATAGGTACATTTAATATTCGAAAATCTATTGATGTTGAATTATTAATAAATATTTAGTAATTATGAACATAATATTTAGATATCTGTTGAATATTGACTACAATTTATTCGGTTTTAACTGTTCCAAAATAATGATACGAAATTAATAAATTATTGATTTTGTAAAACAATTGTCAAATGGGTTCAGAGACTAGTTTTATTATTAGTATAGTTGTTTTAGAAAATTTAATATTTAATATTATTTTTTTTTTTTTTGCGTGATTTTCAAGTAGATTTTAAAGTTTTAGAATTGAAATGGTATCAGAATAATCCCTATCGATTTAATTATTCATAAAAAATAATCAATTTTACCGTATCAAGGTATTTAAAGCGTTCATGTAATTATGTATTTAAATATATGTGTAAATTGACGAAAACCGATTTTTATACAAATTAAAGCCACTGAAAAAGTTCAAGAAGTAAACGGACTTCCTTCTCTCTCTCCCCACTTGTGGTCACTCTTGATTTTTACTTTATATTAACTGATATCAAATATTACTGTTTGTTAGAAAGGAGTGCCTCCATAGGTGGAACTAGAGTACTAGACATTTGAATAAGGGGGTTGATTCTTGAGTTGAGTGCTTGAGCTCCAGGTTTTTTTTAGTTACTGGTTAGTGGACTTCCTTCTACACCTTGTTTGCATTAAATTATATATTGCCAGTATTATTTTATCGTTATTGAGACGCAAAATCTCTTAAGAATTTAATTGATTTGGATTTTTAGTCCATTTCTAAGATTATTTTAGAGATTTTTTTACTTAAAATCACAAATCACAAATCACAATAATTTTAGGTTTAAATCGAATAATTGCTAATATAAATTGAAATTTAAAATACTTAACACTTTCAATCATTGTGGTTTTCAAAATCCCCAGCTATATCTAATTGACGAAATACTACAGTCATACAAATAATATTAACTCATCAAATAAATATTTAAATCCTAACAATGCTAATATCGATTAAATAATCGATATTAGCATCATTTTTATTTTTAAATAAGTTTCTATAAAAAAATTTAACTTTAATTTGAATAAAAACGTATTAGGTATAATGCTTTAAAAAACAAACTAGTGAAGTAAGCTTTTTTTTCTATGAGGCTTTTAATCTTTTTCTCGATATAACTAATAAAATTCATCTCTAGATAGGTTTAATAAATATTGATATCTTTATAAATATTTATGATATAATTATTTTAGATTCTGAATGAAATGAACGATTTCTTGGGTTTACAGTGATAAGTTTTTGTTTTGTACGTAATCACTTTTTCGGGTTGTATAATAATAGTAAAAAAGTTTTATCTAAGAATTCTGTAGGCCAAAAGTTTCAATATTGGTTGGTACTTTAAAGAAGTCATTTTTACCTCATTATCAATAGTTTTTCCAAGCGTGTGGAAAAACTACCTCAAATTTGAATAAAACGGTAAAATTTAATGTAAACAAGATTTACATAAAATATATATTTGATATTTAGCCATAGATCTAAAAATAATGGTGTTAGGCATTTGAAATTTTCATCGTATATCAACATAATCTTAACACAGGCTTGACAATACTTTCAAAAACATTTTACCATATTCGATCAGTGTATAGAACTTTAAATTATTGATTATTATAATTGACAAAATAATAAATTAAACCTAAAATTATTGAGAATATGCTGTTTTTAGATTCTGAACGGAGTGAAGAATGTATTGATTTTACAATGATATGTGTTTTTTTTTTTTTTTTTTTTTTTTAAACCTGTAACAACACATAATAAACACGGATCAGTAATTAATACACAGATATTATACATACATAAAAAGTACCTATGTAGTGTGTAGCCGTGTAGGTACATACGTGGTTAGGCTAATACGCCTACTACTGTTTACTATAATAATTTAATATTCATTATTATTTCGTAAAGTAGGTATTACATTTTTGAAAATGTTTAAATACTACGAATATTGCTAATATTCTTTTATTCACTAAGCTTATCGTTTTCATTTAAGTTGAACCGTAATTAATTTTTGATTCTTTAATTAATAATCTCTATTTTAATCACAGAAATTTATACATTTTAGATTCTGAACGGAGTGAAGAATGTATTGATTTTACAATGATGTGTTTTTTTTTTTTTTTTTTTTTTTTTTTTTTTATTTATTTTTGTGTCTGTCGACACGATTTGGGGCAGTAAAAATGCTTCGATTGCCTTATATAGCAACTTTTCTGAAAGGAAAGTGAATCTAGTTGGTACTTTGGGGGGTCAAAAGTTAAAAATTTTCAATATTTTTTTAACGCGCCGGGAAAAACCCTTAAAAAATGAGGGAAAAACGGTATATTTTACGCAAAACCAGTTTTCGACAAAATCAAATTTTTTATTTTGCTATAACTCAAAAACTAATCGATGTAAATACTTGAAATTTTCACCAAATGTTAAGATTAGCGTTCTCTATACACCGTTAAATTTTCAAAGTATTTTGACTTTTATTGAGCTAATTATAGACAATTGAAATTTTCAATTTTTTTAAGTATTTTTTTTTAAAATAACGATAAAATTTTTTTTTTTTGCCAGAAAATCTTGAAAATTTAATACAAGGTTTCTTATAAGTTGTTCCATAACTGATAAAAAAAAATCCAAAATCGTAAGTCACAATTTTTTTTTTATAAGTGCTCAAAGTTCCAATTTATACGAAATATGTAAAAATTGCGAAAATTTGCAAACAATTTTGTTGTTGAAAAATCGTAAAATTTTTTTCTTCTATAACTAAGTTTTGAAAATTTGGTACAAGGTTTTTCATTAGTTTTTCTTCAATTATCTGCAAAAAAAACTCTACCGGATTCAGACAAAAAAATTTTATGAGTGTTTGAAATTTAAATTTTTACAAAAACACGTTAAACAACGGTTTAGCCTCAAACGATTTTTGATATTTGTTCTTATTCAAAAAGTATAGGTCGTAGAAACTTGAAAATTTTATCAGTTGTTTATATTGGCATTTTCTTTATATAATTTTATTTTCAAAAGATTTCACTCATTTTTAATCAATTTATAGGCATTTGAAATATTCGATTTTTTTTATTTTTTTTTTTTATAAATGTTGATAAAAAAAATGTAGCTCGGACGAAATACTTGAAAATTTAATAGAAGGGTCCACATAAGTTGTTCTAACTCCCATTCAAAAATTATAAAAATACATAGGCACAATTTTTTTTTATAAGCAGTTGAAGTTCAAAAATCGACAAAATTTGTCGAAATCACAAATTATGTCGTAGTTGAAAATGTATAAAAAATGTTCTACTCAAAGTTAAGAAATGAAAATGTATTACAAGGTTGTTCATAAGTTTTGCTTGCAAAAAGTATAAAAAATCTCACGATCGGTTCAATGAAAAAATTTTAACGGGCGTCTGAAACTGTAATTTTTACAAAAATTCAAGCGATTTACTATAAACATATTATTCACTGACAATTCATCTTCGTTCAGAATCGTTTTTTTTTTATAATATAAAATAATGTCCTAATCTATCCTATAATGCCTAATCTATCAATACATCTCGTGTATCCCACCCAACTCCTGTATCTCTACTCATCACCATAATCTTGTCCGAGGAGCGGAGCGACGATGGACGAACTTCCACCACCATTGTCTTACCGGCTTTTTTTTTTTTTTAGTTTTTGTCTAACAAAACTTTAAATAAAAAAAAGAGAACCATCGGCTGACCGAGACAACGATGGAGTGACCGTGTACATCAAAACCAAATAGGAGTTGAGAATCTGGAAAAGATGGCAAAGGATAGAGAACGATGGGAGGAGGTGGTAGTTGCGGCAAAGGGCTTTAATTGCCTGTACTAAGCCACTAAAAAAAAAATAAACACTTGATATAAAACCTAAAAATATAATAACATCTTATTCATATGCTTAACTAAAAGTACTTAAAAAATTTATAAAATCGTTTTTCAAGAATTTTTCCATAGTCGTTTAAAGTTCAAACTTTGACAAAAATAATAAATTACAAGTAAATTAGCGGAATTTTTAAGAAAAACTTTAAAAATTGAGAATTTTTTATGCAACAAAAATTTTCTTCGACCAATAGATTCTGCACATATACATCTATCTAGGGTTCATGTTTCATAAAGACAAACTCAATACTTTATTTTTTTACACGCATTCAATTTTTTTTTTTAATTTTAATAACATAACATTTGTAACCATTGATTGTAAGATCTGGAATTTGTAACTCGTATACGAGTTTCTTTATAAAAAGCTTTGGCTATGTTTACATTTTTACAGTAATCGGATTTGTTAAATTTTTTTTTTTTTATTTAAGCTAGAAATGGATGAAATGGAGTGTTTTCAGTTTTCACGAATATTATTGAACCGAGATGGATTTGTTTTGTTATTCCAGCCCTTTTTAACTTGAAACTTGCAAATCGCATCAATTGTATATCACAGGGTTTTCCATGTTTTTGAAAACTCAACTAGTTGACACTAAAATAAATTATTATTTGAGTTTTACTCAGAATCGTTTTCCGAAAACAATTATTTATCACTGAATTCATTATTTAAATAAAATTATATTACATCTATCGTTCACTAATCGTAAATGTAGCTCATCGAAAGTACTTTAAATCCATCACGATTATTTCGACCAAGAAGCGAAGAATATCCATGGTGCGGAGTACATGTCCGGCTTTTAAGTTAACGAGTTAACTTCAAGTTAACTATGTACAGTAATATCTAAAGAAAGTTAAAGTTCATCTGATGGACAAAGCAAATTGTCTTAATGAGTTTTTTGGTTTTTTCATTTTATTTTAGGTATTGTAGGTGGTATCACAAGTATAGCATGTATCTATTATATTTCCTTATATAACCTATATGTATGCATTTCATGCATGTAATTGAACATCAATTTATTTTAAATTAATATTAATTAAATTTAAACGAACAATAATTAATGAAATATTGTCTGTTTGAAATTAATGTTATTATTAGTATGGAAATATAAATCTAAGTATCTTGGCAAATAGATGGTATTTCTTTTTTCATTCATGTAAGAGAATATTAACTCGTAATTAAGTAATGTTATTTTTTTCTGAGTTAATTTTTCCATTTAAACAAGTAAAAAAAAATGATTCGGAACTTTTTCAACTTAACTTGATTTATATTATTTTATATTAACTTATCTTAATGAGTTGAAAAGGTAAGCTAACAAGCCCAGCCTTTAATAAAGATAATGATTAATTTTAGTAAAATATCTAGAAAGTTGCATAATATCTTAAATTCACTGTTTTCATATTATGCTTGACCATTTTTATGACTTTTATTTTCAATACTAGCCAGATTTTTTTTTTTTTTTTAATTAGACAATCGAATACCTTATATAGATTTTGAGTTTTTAGAAATTTGGATACCCGAATAAAGTCCCCTAATGCCCTCCCATTAAATCCGATTCTGATAATAATATTGTAATTGACAAAATTTAGAATAACGGGAAAAGAGCCGAGAAGTGATGACGTGATAACGGTATGAAATTTCGACAGGGTTTTCAATACATTTTCACGAATTCTTTTTTTTTTTTATAAGTACTCAATTAAATCAATACATTCAATTTAACGTTACAATTTTTTATAATAAAGTTGCTATTGTGTTATTTTATTACGATAAATTACCTAGTTTTTATTTTTCGTCTCAAATTGTAAAACGATTATTTCAAGGGGCACTCATTTTGACTTCGGGGATGCCAAGGACTCAAAGCGCTCCTCCTAGTTGCGCCAATGAGTGCCAAAACTCAAAACAGTTCAAAAAGGTTGGAAAACACAAGTTAAATCTATTTTATGAAGAAACTATTTTATTTTATTACTTTTTATAAGCAGAATGTATTACTAAGAGCCCAAGTATAAAAGCTTAAGCAGTAAATGCATTGAAGATATTTGTTTTTGAATTGTCTAAATATCAATTAATTTATCATACTTTAACATAATACTAAATATTGAATGGTACTTAAATAACTCATTGCCTAAATTTAACGACCATGACCTACAAATTAATAATTAGACCTAAACACAATGGCAGTATAATTACATAATATTATGCAAGTTCAAATTTTCATATTTATCAAAATGTAAATATGTAGAAAATGTGTACTTCTAATAATGGACGGATAAATTTGAACTTGAATTCGACGAATAAATTCTGGTGATATCAATAATTTCAAAATCAAAATATCGATTTTAAATTTTGAGTGAAGCGAAGGATCTAATAGCTTTACAATAATGTTTATTTTTTTAAATATTTTACTGTGAACACTTTTTCGGGTAGTAATAATTTTCGGGTAGTAATAAATGCTCTTAAAATTTCATCTAGCAACTCTGAAAATTGGAAATTGCATGTAGATTGTACTTTAGTCATTTTTCACATTATTGGTAATTTTTTAAATGTGAGGTGAACTGCCAAAAATTAAGTAAAAACGGTCAAATTTGCCATAGATTTGATATGGCAAAATTTAACACTTTCACTAAATTGATTTTAGTTATTTAATCACAACTCACGAAATAAGGTTGTTAAACATTTTTAATTTGCACTATATATAATTGACGTTTTGTCACATATTTTACGAAAGTTTCAAATAAAATTTAAAAAATTGTTTTTTAAAAGTTTATCTTTAATATAATTTTCAATATTTGACAAAAAGTTCTGACAATTTCAAATGACCCTTTTCGTGTACTTAAACAACGATAGGTACTAAAAAAAACTTCAAAATCGTGATTCAGGATTTTTTTTATAAGCATTTAAGTAAATCATACTATATTTATGAAATAGGCCGTTTTTTCATTAATTTTCTACTTTAAATGTGTATAAAGAATTAATGGACCATCCAATCATAATGAATTTTCAGATTTAGATCGAACAACACATCATGAATCATTTAGCAAAAAAAAAATGTCTCCTTTGCCAAGTAAGAAAACTTTAAACAGGTTTGATAAACAAAAAAACCTATCGACAAATAGACTAAAAATTATAAAATATATGTAAACGGTATATTTTTTTTTACACTGAAGCTTTGCTCAGAATCGTTAAACTAAAGAAATTATTTATTGTTTCTTTGGAATTCAGTACACCCGTCACTATTATCTTGTCCGGAGATCGAAGAATAATGCTTACTTACTATAAGTACACTTTCCATGGAACGAAGTACTTTTTTTTTTTTTTAATGTGATTTATTCCAAAAGGAAGCTGTGACTTTCTATTTTGTATCTACTTATAGAAAACTATAATAATTCATATTTTATATCAATTTCAGTACACAAAAAACTTAAAACTTTAATCATTAATAGCTCGTCTAAATTCTGTGAAATATAATAGAACGGATACAATGATATAATTATTAGTAGAAAGGGTCGATAGCTATTGAACCCTTAAATAAACTTATTTCCAAAATAAAATTGTCTTATCGAAATATATTACAGTGAAACCTCTGAATACCGGACACTCTCGGTAGCCGAAATATTGTCCGTTATTTAGAGGTGTCCGCTATTCAGAGGCCAAAATAAAGGAGGAGAATATGTTCCTGTTCCCATAAAAACGTCTGCTAATTGGAGTTGTCCACTATTCAGAGGTGTCCGTTAATGGAGATTTCACTGTATAGTATTCAAAAGATGAGGTTGTAGATTTACGGAAAGCGTATAGGTTACTACAGCGTTGTGTTCACTCTAGGATACATTATTGAAACATCTTAAGTTTTTATACAAATTAATTTATTATTTATTTTTTTGTTTTTGTTTTTTTTTTTTTTTTAATTTTATTATACTTTTGAATATCAATTATTGTTTAATTTTAATTTTAAAATAAGCGGTATATACTGCATTAAGATTTTTTTAAATATTTTTCTCTCTTTAATATTTTAAATAGATAATTATTAATTACATTAATTTAAAAAATATACACAGATACAGAATACTGCAGGTATAAAAAGTCGGTCCATCATCACTACTGTTCACGCTTGCGCAAACTATTGTAAGTTATCGTTTTAATTTTAAAATACCGGGTGAACTTTGCACTGCGTGTTTTCTTTGCTACTTGAAAGAGATATTGATAATGAGTATTTTTTATTTTTAAAACAAAATGTACAATCTATTTCATAGACATAATAAGTTTATATGATGGTGATAAATAGAAAGAAAAAATTTAATGAACACGACTACACGAATTACTTTGAAGAAAGAAGCTATTTAATAATGAGTTAATGACAGTTTCTAATTAAGTTTAAGGTTTTTTGTTTATTTTAGTTTTTATTCTATGTATACATATACATTTATTTTTATTTTTTAATTTAGTTAAATCTCTCCATCATTTACGTTTTAGATGTCTATAAAAGAGGGCTACCTAAAATGATAAGGGATCAGTGGCGGATCTGAAGCTTATTGATGGGGAGAACCTAACCCCCTTGAAGGGGGGGGGTCGAATTAACAACGACGTAATTGAAAACGTAGGTACTGAAATTTTTTTTTGTGATTTCAATTTTGACGAAATCAACTGTTTTAATCAAATTTCATATAAAACTAAATCTCCACTTAGAATCATTTTATAGAAAAAATTATTTATCATTACTTTACAACTTAATACATCAACCGCAATTTACATTGCAAACGCAAAGAGAAAGTACACTGGACTTCTTATTGCGCAACAAGAGCGACTTACAGGCTTTTTTTTATATACATCAATAAATTATTTGACTAAATAGAACTTTATATATTGTAAATTGTTATCACAAATATGTAATATATGATACAAAATGTTATTAAAAAAAAAAAAAATTATTAAAAGTTGAAGTCGCCTAGCTCTCGCACTGTTGCCAAATTTATCTAACACATTTTCATCTGTCATTGAAATATCCCTATGAATATTAAACAAATCTTAACCGACGAGACGAATTTGTGAAATAAAGTTTCTTAAATATGTCTTCAACCTTTTTAATGTTGAAAAACTACGTTTGGCGGATGCTGTTGATGCTGGAAGTGTTGCAAGTATTTTTAGCAATTGATAAAAATTAGGATACAGCACTTTATCACAATGAATTAAAGCATCTATGGAGGTCGTTATTATTATTTATGTAGGTACTTAATTTATTATAAGTTGTAATTTTCATATAGCATATAGGTAATCTTTAACATTTTGATTTTTTGTACCTTTTAAATACATATGTAATAATGTAAAATAAAAAAAAAATGTTTTTGTCAATTTGTATAATGAAACATTATACCTACACAAGCAGGTACCAAGTTTTTAGTGTTAAACAAGCAAATATTGTATTTAAATAATAATACATTGGTAATAAATGATAAACAAAATAAGAGTACTATTTAATATAATTTTTTTAAATTAATTATTTTACTTACATTCTCTGATTTATTCATGTGATCAAAAAATTTGTTGATGGTTAAAGGCTTGTGCGAATTGACAGCTAAATGAGCATCATATTCATCAACTGTTTGTATTTGATCTTCAGTTACATTAGAAGTTGTATTTGAATAAAATTTTTGTTTTATTTGTTGTGAGCAATTTGAACATTTAAGTAAATGTGCTTTCATTTTATTCACATTCATATTATACTCTTTTTGACAAAACTAGCATGACTGACGTTTATCGTTAGATATGAATTATTCAAAGTATTTACGCACTATGTCCTTTTTTCTTCCCATAATTTTATTTTATAGTTCACAAATTTAAGCAACAATAAAAATAAATAAATTGTATTTCATTAACAAAGCAAAAACGAAAAAAAGCGCAAAAGCAAGACTAATGCTGCGTTACCAACGCATTCTTAATGCCGTAACCGTAACGGTATATTATAATATATTTTAAAAGGTACCGCTTTTTATCATTTATTAAGTTTGTCGTTATAGTTATGTTATAACTATGAGTTATGAATTTCATATTCATTATAATATCATACGGCGTTAGTTAGGTTACAAAATAAATCTCTTGGGGGGGGGGGGGAGATCGCCACGTCACCCTTCCTCAAATCCGCCACTATAAGGGATAAAGGTTTTTGATGAGTGGATTAAAATGGAAAGAAAGAAGGTTATAGAATCGCCTATAGAATATTTTGCTTCTCTGTGAATTTGAGTGTAGAGTATGATTTGATATAAATGTGTTAACTAGTTTTCTCAAGGCAATATTTGACAATATTATATTTTGTTTATTTGACTTTTTTGTGTTTACTCATAGCTGAAGTCCATCTGGGTTTTAACAAGGTTTTATAGGTACATTAGTAATTAGACATTAATAAGAGTGATTTTATTACAAACTAAATGTTTAAGTATAAATAGCCTATTGCTTGGAAATAACCTTTATTCTCTAATATGTTAATACTATTTTGGGCCCATGTTAAGCATTGGTCCAGTATTAGACCTGGGTATTTTATTGTGGGATAGGAAGGAATAGGAATTCCAAGAATATGCACATTTGAACAAGAAACAATAATTGTTTGCGTTTTGATCTCCAAATTAAATGACAAATTTCATTTGATTTCATCAAACGTTCATCAAAGAAAGTCAACTTAAATCGAGGAAGTACATTGTGTGCATTTCAATGCAAAAGACAACACAAGATAAATTTACATCAAACTATATATTTCTCTCATAAAAAAACTTAACTATAGATTTAAGGAGTATATCTTATAATCTAAAAAATAAAAGGATATAACTCAATGAAATTGGTAACCAAAAAAAAAAAAAAAATCATTAGAAAAATATTCAAATTTTCTATTATGAATAATAAAAAAAAAAAATTTAAAATAGCTGCCATGAAAGTTGTGTGGACATTGAGTTATATCCTTCTTTCTAGGACTCGATACAGTGTATTATGCAGTACTTAAGTTGTGAATATTTAATTTTAAAAAATGTGTAAAAATATTAATTTTTTATTATGTTGAAACTCAAATAACTCTTCAAGTGTTGTAAATAAAAAAAATACTGCGAACACAGTCCTTCATTTCACCACAATATGCACCCAAATTGAATAAGAAATAGATATAGTAGTCAAATTATTCAGAAAGTAGTAAGCGTATAATATTTGACATTTTACACAACTATAAATGAATTATGAAACATAGGTAACTCATAACAATAAAATATTTCATAATAATACAAATATTAACATTATATTCAACAATTAACAATGACAGTGTTATTTTGAATACACATTCACATGTCATATTCTTTTTTTAATCATTTATTATCATATTTCAAACACTTGGGCCACTTATTAACCTTACGTAAAAAGAAAAAAAATACAATCACTTTTACTTATAATATTAAATTTAATAAAGATATAACAATAAATAAATTATTGTGTTTTTAAACCAATACAAAACATTTAGGTGTAAAATTATTATCTTTATGTATGATAAAAACATAAATCTACCCTATATCAACTGAATTTCCATGTTCAATTCGACGAAGTAATATTTCTGCAACTTCATTCCGTGTCAATATAGTTGGCTTAAAATTAGGCTCAAAACAAAGGATTCTACAAGCTTCCAATAATCTAAAAATATGTTTTACATCATTAAATCGATTACTATGGAATGAAAAAAATACAAATATTTGTTAATAGATTAAATAAAAAATTTTATTTCTTACTTTTCAATATACAAATTAGGTTTAGCTGTATATTTTGAGAAGATGGGAAGTAATTTATATCGTACATCACACAGAAGATGTTGAGCCCCGCCTTTGTTAAACATATTTCCCAACAAAATATCGTTAAATATAAACTAAAACATTAAATCAAAATACATATTAATTGACATTTTAAAATACCTAATGATTTAAAATACACTAACAGTAGAAAACTTTGTTGCTAATACTGGCCAACATTTATTGAACAAAGAAATCGGAAGATTTTTATTTAATGTATTCAAATTTTCAGTAAATGTTTCATACATATTCCAACCACTGTCTGTAATACTGTATTTACTTTCATCGGTCAAAGAATTCATTATGTGCCATCTAAAAATTAAATTTTACATTCAAATATTAAGACAATTGACCAGCTTCATAATTATTAAAGAAACAGGAGTGTTTTTTCTGAAGAGAGATCTTATTTATTTGAAATCTCATAAAAATCATCTAAAATAATGGCTTCAAGAAGATATTGTACCTCCATTATACTGTCTATAGGTAGCTAATACACAAAACTAAAGTATGCAACATTTGTATTATATTATTTAGATTCATAAAAAGACTTGATGACTTATAACTTGTGTTTTAATTTTTTGTGAAAACGGTTTATCTATAGTCAAAATAACATTGTAATAATACATTGATTTTTAAAATTTATACATATATTACTAATTTTATGTAGCAATATATAAAAGAAAGTTTTTATAAATTTGTCAAGTCTTAAAATAATAAGTTACAAATATTATAACATAAATAACATTGCAATAACCTATCATATTTTTTTATAATTCAGGACATTTAGTCATAGAAAAACATACAAATTGTATAAATTAATATTTAGTCGATAATTATAGAAAGTTTCATATTTGTGCTATTGGTGACATTTTTAAGTCTTAAACAATGTTGACCATAGAATATAACAGGATTACAAGTCTTTCATTATTTCAAAATCTAGGGAGTTCAGGTCATAAAAAGCTAATATTTTATTTTTTTTTAATTTAATATTTTAATTTTTCTATACAAAGCTTACTTATCACGTTTATAATATTTTGAACACCGTTTCACATTAGCCATAATTTCTTCATATAGATTATCCAATAATTGTTCAATTCCCATATTGTATATTCTAATTGTATCATCAAATACAGTTTCTGCAGTTTCTAATATCTCTGTATGCTCACTTTCACTTCTACTTCTGACTTCATTGTCTAATTCACATTTGTAGTTCAAAAGAGATAAAAAGTGCTATAAGGACAAAAAAAAGTAGTTAATGTAAGTTTATATATTTTTCTTAAAGTTAATTATTGTACTCTCCAGAGCATATAATAAGAAAGTATTTATAAATGCACAAATGTAATAATAAAAAAAAAAACTGTGTGTGTCAGTACGTACATCAGAAATAAATATTTGTTTTTAGTCTGGAATGTAGAGGGCAGAAATGGTTGAATTGGTTAACCAAATACAAAATATACTACATTAAAACAACTATTTCTAATAGACTATAAAATCTAATAGCAACTGTTTGGAATAGACTATAATAGGTAAGATTGGATGTTTAATGTTCACTGTTTTACGCTTCAAATTAACTGTTCGCTGTAGCCTATGAAGTATTAACTTCAATACTTGTCACAAATTAGATAAGTAACAAATAGAAAATTAATTTGACAATGAATTCAAATTACTATCAAATGCCAAATTTACACTGATAAAAAACAAAACATAAACTTATCTTTTCTCAATACTAACGGTACAATAAATATGTTTTTAAAAACATAATTAAAACAAAAATTAGAATCTGTGTGCACCCAGCATTATAATATATCATATGCATTATTACATTACCATACATATAAAATGCAAAGTATTTTAAAGTCCTTGTTGTACATCGAACTATTTAAAATTATAATTATAACAACTACAAATTCACTTACCATATTGGTCCCCCAATTATAAAGTATGTATGATACATAATGAAGTGTACACAACTTTTGCAATAAATGTTCATTACTTTCATATTCACACTCAATTATTTTATGTTTAAATTCTTCCAAGAGATCAGTCTGCAGTTTTAAAAACTGAAGCCTATAAACATACATTTTTAATATTAAAATAATAATTTTTTGATTTTTGTAATTTAAATTAAAAATTATATACACAAAATATTCATATGATATTCATACAAAATGTCAGCATAAAGTATTAAATATAATTAGGCACATTTTTTTACAATATAACATCATAAGGAGTACTGTAGTATATGGAACCCGAGTTTAAAACATTATTTGATCCACTAAATATAGTTAATAACTATTTGTGTCATCATGGGTCCAATCTATTCACCCACCTCTAAATACTATGAGTCCCAGTGTGCAAAAAATTATCTTTGTGCCACCACTGTTCATAGGAGAGTTAATATATTTCTATAGTAATATTTATATCAGTCATCCATAAAATGCTACAATAAAACCCCTGAATAGCGGACACTCGCAGTCACCAAAGTTTTGTCCCCTTTTTAATGATGTCTGTATTTCAGAATAGGTTTAGTTTAAAATAGTTAACTATGCTTAATAAATACATATAATGCAATAGTTATGTATGAATGAATTATTGTATTATTCATTAAATATAGTTTATTTGATAATTTATAATTATATAGGTATCATTGTCACTTATAGTAATAATTAACTTAATGATTATTAATAAACCAAAGTTCAGAAATATTGATTTTTTGTTTTATATTATTGGGTGTAGTATGGTACAAATACAATTAAAACAATATCACTTAGTACCAAATATAAAGAAAAGATAAATAAAATTATCAGAGTACATTTCTCTCACTGATGTCTTTTTGAATCTTCACATTTCTTAACTATTCCAAGATAATGTTTAATCGTCAAAATAAAATTAAAATCCTAAAATTATTTGCTTTGAGTGTCCCATATTCAGAAGTTTATCTATATAAAATAAGTGAAAATGAGTTTAGCTCATAAAAGAATATATACTATAGGAAGATGACCACTATTTAAAGGTATTCGTTAAAGGAGGTTTCACTGCAATCAATTAGAAAATGTCTACACTACTTATTTAAAAAAGTTATATGAAAATGTTTTAATGACTACAAAAACTCCATAAGTGTATTATGAAATGTTAGAAGGAGAAGACTTCAAGAGGCTAAATATATCTAATGTGTATAAAAAGCAGCTTTTCCAAAATTGGATGTCGTAATCAGAGTAATAATACTGCTCTTATTGACCAACCTAATTCATAGTTAAATATTATAAATAAATTTAATACGTTACATGATGTTTTTTTTGTATTGAATAAATATAAAACAACTTTAAATAGAAAATGTATACATTCAAAAGAATTTTTTGTTTAAATGATAAGAAGTTATTATTTTTATTTATCAAATTTAGTCTGAGGACTATAAAATAAATAACAGAAATAAAACATATCAAGTCATGTAGTAACAATACTAAGAACCATAAAAAAACTTAACATTTTAACATGATTACACAGCAACCAATTGGTAAAAATGTACAGTTTTCATAGTAGTCAGATATTGAATAGTTATTAGTTATTGACGTAAAATGCATAATGAAAAGATATTCTGATTAGAAAAATAACAAAAGTTTTAAGAAAATTATTTCTAAATCTAACACTGATGAAAATGTCAAACAAGCTATAATTTAAAATGTTGCTTAATTATTATTTCTTAACATAGGTATTTTACTTGTGTCTTGTTTGACGGAGTATACTGTATCTATCACTCATGGTATTCAACAAAGTTAGAAAATTATCTGCACATATGGTCATGCAATATTGACTATCAGAAACCATGACCTTCCATTGTTCTTTATTTTGTATTATAACATCCATTTTTACATTAGCATCTAAAAAAATCAGATAAAAATATCATAAACGCTTTTAAATTATTTTAAAATGTCTTACATTTTCTTTCCATATTTATCCATTTAAAAAATATATGTGCCTGAGTTAAAACTTCAGTAACACTCGGATAATCATTTGGATAACTGTAAACTTTTCTTAGTTCATGTTCAAATGCCAATGTTTCGTCCACTATGTGAGAGAATACTACATCTTCTAGTTGGAAATGTGACAAATCTGAGTCAAGTTTGATCACAACAGATTGCAATAGACCAATGATAAATTCATGCTAAAATATAAAAATCAAATTATTTATATAATATAGTAAAGTATAATATTTATTACTTGTGAATCGGATGGTCTTCTATCATTTTCTTTATACACGGGGCCCAACCAATCCAAAACAAATGATCTATAATCTCTAATCCAACTTAATACTCTTGATAAAAACCATTCTGGTTTATCAGGTTTGTTGGTCTGTTTTTTACCAGTAAAATGGAAAAAAAATCTTTTTCGAAAAGGAACAATTAATAAAGCAATAGGCACGCTTATACAAGAAAAATGTTCCATTAAATGTGATATATGTGACTGTTCATCTAATTCAATGTGATCATTCTTACTAAAATGTAAGTTAAGGACATTTTATTATGAAATGTATTACTTATATAGAAATACAAATTTACACACACACACACAATATATATATATATGTGTGTGTGTGTGTGTGTGTGTGTGTGTGTGTGTGTGTGTGTGTGTGTGTGTATGTGTGTGTGTGTGTGTGTGTGTGTGTGTGTGTGTGTGTGTGTGTGTGTGTGTGTGTGTGTGTGTGTGTGTGTGTGTGTGTGTGTGTGTGTGTATTTTTTTATATTTGTAAGAATTTCAAAAGGATACGGTAGTTGTACTTTCATAAGCATACTGGCTAAACGTTGAAAATTTGGTTTGAAATTATCTAATTTCACATCTTTAGATTCATTTATTGTATATGGCCAGTTGATCTGTTTTAATAAAGTTTTAAAATCTCTAGAATACCAGAAAATACAATTTTAATCAATATTATTAACTACATAAATTATATTTTTCTTACTCTGAATAATATTTTTCAAGTATACAATGCCAATAATTTATTACTTTGTGTATGTAGGAAACCAGATGTTTACACGGTGTTGTATTCATGGTAGTACTGAGTTCACACAAAATCTTGTAGGATATCACTGCTTCGTTATCACGTTTACTCAGTAAATCTTTTCTTATTTTATTACTAAACATTCATAAATAAAAATCAATTATCATTCTAAAAAAATAAAAATAACATACCTTGTGGATGAAACACGCTGGAGACACACAAGATATGTCATTCGGTTACATTTGTATTTTAATTCTTCGATTAACTTTTGAAACACTCCCCTGACGTTTTCAGTTTCCTTTTTAAACTTGGAATATTTCGATTTTAATTGCTCGACTTCTTCTCTCAACGAAACAACTGCAAGTCGTTCCTCGTGTATTTTACTCAAAGATTTACACATATTGGCATTTTCGCCGACCACTTGAGTTTTGATCTAATAAAATTATTTAAAATTTATTTTATTTTGTGACTCTCGATGAACGTTCAAAGTCTAGTATACTTACCTTCTCTGTAATGTCATTTCTCCTTTCCAAAAGGGTCTGTCTGTATTTCTTACATCTGTCGATCAAGTTGTCAAAATCATTACCCAATTCTTCGTTAATAGTGGCCAGAGTCGATGAATCCGTATACATTTCAAAAGTTCAAACCGATCGCGCACAACAATGAACAGATATAGATTATATGCTAAAACGTCGAATGTGAACAAATGTACATTTTATTTATTGCTGATCTTTTTTTTGTGAACGCTATCGGCCAAATTTTATTCTTTAGAATTTCAATTAATTATTTCGATCAGTTTTGTAAAAACAGTTTTGAAAAGTTTTGAATATTATTTATTATGACTATTTACTATATTGTATCGAATGATATCGTTTTATCAGTACGCTAAACATGTCGTGTCACGGCCTGACAAGCATTATCTGATAACGGCGATAAGCCAGTCGCATGAGTTGCAAAATAATTTTCGATACGTCCTTATGCTATAATATTCCATCGATAATTATATTTCGGTGAGCGTTCCTATGTGTACCAAAATTAGATCGGCGTAGGAGCTAAATCCACTTGGTTAAATCGTCATCCAAACGAGTTTTCGCCGTATCGACGTGATGAATGTTTTTAAATAGCATACGTTCGCATGCCGTGTAGACGTGTTCGTCGGTTTCGGTTTTGTCAGAATCGATTCATAAGATACCTCAAGGCGAGAAAATGAACAAATACTATTGCAATAGCTTGCGTGCAGTGGCACACACTCGTAATGAAACGGTAGTGTTCCAAAGTACACACACAAAGCTTACATACCGTCTAATGCCGTTTACCGCTATTTGGTAGCCGATAGGTGTATACCTCTGTACACTTTCATTTACTGTATAGTGTCACCTGTGTTGACTGTAGCACTTCTGCCGTCGATATTCATTCTAATGCCCATGCCAATTACGTAGGGAAATCAATTTAAAATCATAAAGAATAATTGATGTGTATTGATCATAGCTTCTATTCTGTCAACCAGTCTGCTGACATGGCATTATACGTCTAGCGCATTAAAATAAACGTGAGTGCATATTTTAGTTACACCCGGTCTACTAGTATGTTATTGTCCAGTTTATCACATAACGTTGGATGAGAAGTCAGTTTTAACAAAGGCCATTCTTAGGACAGGACAACCTATTACACACATTTGTAATTGATATTTCATTATTTCTTTGAACTTGCTACACCATTAGTCAAAAAAAATTTTAACTTGCAATTAAATTTTAGTTGCCTTTGTTGGAAAATAATACTATTTTGTCATTTCGTCCTGTTTTGGTGAATATTTGTATTATCATTAGGCCTTGGAAGTCGTAGGAGCTAAAAAAAAGTTAATAATGCACGAAAAATTGCAAAATATGCATTGAAAATGTTAATATGCAAAACAATTATTATTCTCAATTCATCCCAAAAAATACAGCTGATGTTGTAAATTAATTGATAAATATTAAACAACATCCAAACCCTAATAATCATACTATTGCATTATATTTGAATGTATAAAAAGAAAAAGAAAAAAGGGTACTTTCTAAGGAATAATGAATTTATTACTTGACCATCATTTTGATAAGGACACAGAATAAAACGTTAGTTGCAAACCACAAAGCTGTTTTAGACTGAGAAATCTTTTTTTCTTAATCAAAATCTGAGTGAGAATACTCATGTTAAAGGATGTTTATTACCAATAAAATCAACATTTAATATTACTTACCGAATCTATAATATAACTCGATATAAAAAAAACAGATATAGATCCATCAACAGATTATTAACATAAAAATTAGTAATATATTTTTTATATAAAACATGGTTTTCAACATAAAAATACACCGACAATTAAAATTACCATAGTTTAAGAATGGAAAGTTACAAAATGTATCACAAAATACAAATATTTGATAGTAAACATTTTATCAGGTATAAAATGTTAACATATTTAGTTAAGCATACTAAAGTTAACTTTAACTTATTTCTTAAGAGACGAAATAGCCTTTTTTGCAGCATCGTCCAAATTTGAAGCAAATTCAATGAGTAATCCTGACTCCTCCAAAAGCTTCTTTCCAGCAGCCACATTAGTACCTAAATAAACAATATATATATATATATATATATATATATATATATATATTTGTTTAAACACAATATTTTTGTAATTTTAATAAAAAGTGGTATTATGGACATTATGCTTATCAACTGAACATGATTGTATTAAAGCAATAGTCTGCATGACAGTTAAATTGAAAATACAAACACAAAAAAGTCCAAACAATGTCAGAAATTTTAACATAATTTCTCTAACAATAATTTTATATGACTGTTTTAAAATTAAATATTCATTTAGAGGCTTACTATAGTGATTAACAAAAAATTAATACAAAGTTATAGCCAAAGAAATTTTTATCAATCAGATTACTATAGCCTGAATAAATGAAAACAAATTGTATGATCATACTATTGGATTTGCCTTTACTCTCTAACACAAGCAAAGTGACTGAATAAATTAGACACACGTGTTGTATGCTATCTACCAGGAATATTACATTAACACAAATAAAAAAAATGGACTTTCTTAACGAATGGATTACCATGTTTGACAACCTTTTTTTTAACATTGTAAATATTTTGTTACAATAAAATCTGTTTAAATCACATTTTCGGTTTTTTTTTTAAGTATCTTTCATTTCACTACTACATTGTTCACTAACAGAATTTAATTTGATCCACAATTTTGTATTGGATAATAATTCATGATCTTTTAAAAATTGTTCATCAGAAATAATTTTTGTATATAAATAGTCAAAGTACTCATTTCATAAAACCTTAATTTACAATTAACAAAAAACATAAAACTACAACTCTTGATCGTCATGAGCAATAAACACACACTAAATTCTGAAATACTAAATGTCGATTACAACTACTGCCAACTTGTAGATAACATATGACACCAAAAATTTGTTCGTAGATAGCATACAACATATATGCCATAAAATAAATAGATAAATCATTTTTTTAAATAAAACTTACCTTCAAGTCTAACAATTAATGGCACTTGTAAATTCAATTTCTTGGAAGCATTTATTAAGCCATTGGCAATTGTACCACAATTTACAATGCCACCAAAAACATTTACTAAAATGGCTTTCACAGATGAATCTAAAAGAATTTATAAAAAAACATTAATACCTAATAACAATAATAATTTATTAAATGTTTCAACCTAGAGTCAATAATTTAAATGCTTCATAAACTTGATTCTCATTGACATTTCCGCCTACATCTAAAAAGTTAGCCGGTTCACCCCCACGTAGTTTAATAATATCCATTGTTGCCATAGCAAGACCAGCACCATTTACTGTAAAAAATAATTAAATAAATACATTTATCCAATTTTAATTTTATCAACAATTCAAATATTTTACCTAAACAACCAATATTCCCATCCATACCAATGTAATTCAAATTATGTTGATTAGCAATGACTTCACGGGGGTCTGATTCACTTGTTTCGTCCAATTTAAATACATCTTGATGTCTGAACTGACTGTTATCATCAAACTGAATTTTTGCATCAACACACACAACTTTATTGTCAGAAGTTTCTACTAATGGATTAATTTCAATTTGAACAGCATCAACTGACAAAAAAAATTGCCATAACTTTTGAATTTCTTTGGCTGCCTGTAAGTATCATGAATTATGAATGTGTCAAAAATATTTAACTAATACAATAATAACTTACCACTGATGCTAATGGCTCTTTAAAATCCAAAAACTTTGCTACGTCTAAAGCCACTTTGTCAGAAATACCTTCAAAAATATCAATGGGAATTTTTTTTATTAATTCTGGGGAATTCTCAGCAACGTCTTCGATATCCATCCCTCCAGCTGGGGATGCAATCAATACTGGGCCATTTTGACTTCTGTAGACAAAATATTTTAATATGCTAACATTTAAACTTGTAAAATGATTACAGATTAACTATGCTACAGTATTATTCAAAACATATGTAACTTAATTTATTAGTAATTATTTTTTTTAATTTAACAGAACTCACCTATCCATCAAAATACAGAAGTAAGTTTCTCTTTTAATATTTACAGATTCTGCAACCATAACTTTAGAAACTAATATTCCATCTTTGGGTGTTTGTTTAGTAATTAACTTATAACCCAGCATGTTCTTGAGTAAATCATAAATTTTATTTCTTCTAAAATAATAATAACATTATAGTAAGAAAAAATTGGTAAAAACTATTAAATACTAACTACGTAAATATGATAAACAGCTTACTCTTTTGTGACATGAACACCTCCTTTGAAACCATTATTAAAATGTCCTTTTCCTCTACCTCCAGCCAAAACTTGAGCTTTTAAAACATATTCATCAACATCTAAAGCAAAATGTTACATAATTTAAATGAATAAATATTTTTCCACTAGATAAGAAACATCTCAAAATACAAACAAAATAATAATTGCTAGCATAAATAATTTAAGTTCTTCAAAAGTTGCGTACCAAATGATTTGAGTAAATCTTTTGTTTCATCTGCATTTTCAACTATTTTAAATTTTTGAACAGTAACTCCATGTTGGCTTAATAAATCTTTGCTATGGCATTCTAACAAATTTAAATGGCGAGCTTGAATATTCTAAAATATATTAAAATGATATAATAAACATGAATAGGTATCATTTAACTCATAAGATTAATTTACCTTTAATGGAAGACATATTTGTGGAATTTTGCTTTTGATCACATACTTCATGAATTGAGACATTTTGTTAAGTCTAAAAAAAACAAAAAAGTTATTAATAAAATAAAAATAATTGGTTATATTTTACATGTACTTAATACCAGTAGTTAATAACTACAAAATTACCAGACAAAAATGAATTTAAATGTCTACTTAATAGATTCCTCAATAGGTCAATAGGCCGCTGATACATTCAATTAAAAGTAGAAGTATAAACAATAAATCAAATAATGAATTCAGTATTTGAGTTGATACGATTTTTACAGTAAATATTTGTACTATTAACACTGTTCTTACTCAATAATCTAACTATGAAAACAAAAAGTATAAAAACAATAAGTTGAAAAAAGACAAAGATTTCAGCGATTCAATGGAAGAAATACTACAGTAACAGCTTTCCGTACTTCCTACAACAGCAAGAAAAACAGATTTGACCATTGAACTTAAGGTCAACATGTAACATAACTCGATACTGACAGGTAGATGTGATAACTAAGGTGATCTTATACCGCATGCGTTGGACAAAGCTATAATACGTCCGATTCTGATCAATAGCACATGATTTTCGGGGGAACAAGACACGGGACGATAACCGAAAAATCGAAACGACAGTAAATACCAATAACAAAAAACAACGTTAACTATTAACGAGTCTTACCTGAAGTCAATCGATTGCGGCGAGCAAACCAGCTGAATCGCGGGCTCAAAAATTATTCGTTGTGCACGCCTTCAGAGCACACGTAATCACCTAATTCGCATCGGTAATAAACACGAGCCGTAGAGTGTACCTATGCACCGCGGGCCGATGTAACAATCAAACGCGGAAGCCGGCGGACGAGCGTGAAGTAATATAGTTAGATTTTTTTTTTTTTTATCTCTCGTCCCGTCGCTTATCGGTCGGTTCGGAGATCTCGGGTCTCGGTCACATGTGCGAAACGTTGCACATCGGTACGGGTATACCGATGAGCCAGAGTTCCTCCGTCGTAATTACGTGACAGGACGAATATCGCAACACGCGCGTTGTTATTATTATTATTATTTAATATTTTAACGCAATAACATCACACGCAGTACGATGTGACATAATATCGAATGTGTTCATTCGTATAAACCGTACATACGTTCAGTGTCTGCATCATTGAGTAAAGACTAAAGAATGTAATGAATGTCTACATCAACAGCCCGCGTTATCGGATACCGGTTATCTTTTATCACCGATTCGACGTTCGGTCGTAACGACGACGCGGAGACGATCGACGACGTCCCGGACGGCCTTAGAAAATGAATCACAATTATTATTATATTTATTAGTTTATTACGTTTTCTATCTACTGACGATTTTTATTTATTCAGATTTATGTTGATGAGACGTGCACGTCTAATGCACGCGCCGTCGTGTGATTTTCTACTAACTAAGTTTATAGGTCTATGGTTGAGACTTATCTAGATAAAAAATTACTCATATATTATTATCTAGATAACTATTGTGCCATTTATCCAATACATATTTATTTTTCATGAATTATATTCATTTTTGTTTACTAAAATTTTTCTATTAGAACATTATCCATTTAGTACATAATTAATATTTTCAAGAAGAAAAATTCGATACGTATCAATAGGGAATAAATATGTATCGAAGTGACGAAGTCTCAGACCTCAGTCCGATACGGGTCTGTAGTTGGTATGTATTGCTTGTATATTGCACGCGTAACTTTTTGAACGCTCAAAATTGACCGATACGTATCGATACACTCCAAATTCTTCCTTAAAAATCTTGATTATATTCATAATTTTCGGAATTACTACAAAATATAAATTTTAAAATAAATTCAATAAACCACCGATCTGTAAATGTATTCTACATAAAACATTCAGCTACAAACTATATGCGAAATTCTCCATCCAATATTTTAATGTCCACAGGCAGCAACTCTATAAAAAATATTGATTTTTTTGGTAATTCTCTAAATACTTTTATGTCAAATGTTCTAAGAAATACATAACAAATTAGGTACTAGAAATAAAATTAATATCTCGTTTTATTTCTTGTATTTTTTATTATAGAAATTTAAATATTTAAATATTTATTGTATGATATTAATACCTATTTGCTCTTTAAATTTTAAGTTATTTTAGATTCTGAACGGAGTGAAGAATGTATTGATTTTACAATGATGTGTGTTTTTTTTTTTTTTTTTTTTTTTTTGTGTCTGTCGACACGATTTGGGGCAGTAAAAATGCTTCGATTGCCTTATATAGCAACTTTTCTGAAAGGAAAGTGAATCTAGTTGGTACTTTGGGGGGTCAAAAGTTAAAAATTTTCAATATTTTTTAACGCGCCGGGAAAAACCCTTAAAAAATGAGGGAAAAACGGTATATTTTACGCAAAACCAGTTTTCGACAAAATCAAATTTTTTATTTTGCTATAACTCAAAAACTAATAGATGTAAATACTTGAAATTTTCACCAAATGTTTAGATTAGCGTTCTCTATACACCGTTAAATTTTCAAAGTATTTTGACTTTTATTGAGCTAATTATAGACAATTGAAATTTTCAATTTTTTTAAGTATTTTTTTTTAAAATAACGATAAAATTTTTTTTTTTTGCCAGAAAATCTTGAAAATTTAATACAAGGTTTCTTATAAGTTGTTCCATAACTGATAAAAAAAAATCCAAAATCGTAAGTCACAATTTTTTTTTATAAGTGCTCAAAGTTCCAATTTATACGAAATATGTAAAAATTGCGAAAATTTGCAAATAATTTTGTTGTTGAAAAATCGTAAAATTTTTTTCTTTTATAACTAAGTTTTGAAAATTTGGTACAAGGTTTTTCATTAGTTTTTCTTCAATTATCTGCAAAAAAAACTCTACCGGATTCAGACAAAAAAATTTTATGAGTGTTTGAAATTTAAATTTTTACAAAAACACGTTAAACAACGGTTTAGCCTCAAACGATTTTTGCTATTTGTTTTTTTTTCAAAAAGTATAAGTTGTAGAAACTTGAAAATTTTATCAGTTGTTTATATTGGCATTTTCTTTATATAATTTTATTTTCAAAAGATTTCACTCATTTTTAATCAATTTATAGGCATTTGAAATATTCGATTTTTTTAATTTTTTTTTTTATAAATGTTGATAAAAAAAAATGTAGCTCGGACGAAATACTTGAAAATTTAATAGAAGGGTCCACATAAGTTGTTCTAACTCCCATTCAAAAATTATAAAAATACATAGGCACAATTTTTTTTTATAAGCAGTTGAAGTTCAAAAATCGACAAAATTTGTCGAAATCACAAATTATGTCGTAGTTGAAAATGTATAAAAAATGTTCTACTCAAAGTTAAGAAATGAAAATGTATTACAAGGTTGTTCATAAGTTTTGCTTGCAAAAAGTATAAAAAATCTCACGATCGGTTCAATGAAAAAATTTTAACGGGCGTCTGAAACTGTAATTTTTACAAAGATTCAAGCGATTTACTATAAACATATTATTCACTGACAATTCATCTTCGTTCAGAATCGTTTTTTTTTTATAATATAAAATAATGTCCTAATCTATCCTATAATGCCTAATCTATCAATACATCTCGTGTATCCCACCCAACTCCTGTATCTCTACTCATCACCATAATCTTGTCCGAGGAGCGGAGCGACGATGGACGAACTTCCACCACCATTGTCTTACCGGCTTTTTTAATATTTTTATTATTATTATTATTATCATTGTTATTAAAATTATTGTTATATATAACTCATTTACTGTTAATGTACCTACGTGTACAATATGTTATATATATATATATATATATATATATATATATATTATATGAAAAAAAACTGTAATTGGAATTTATTTCCGTAATAAAGAAATATTATTATTATTATTATATGACCATATTCCCATTTTCTACATTTGATAAAGTTGAAACTTTGAAACTTGACGACTCTTTGAATAGAAGATTTTCGACAACGTTAATTTGTATATCATTGATTATTTTATGATTTAAACCAGGGGTGTCCAACCTACGGCCCGCGGGCTGCATGCGGCCCGCCGTAAATTTTAATGTGGCTCTTACTTCAATTTGTTTTCCTTGTAATTATAAATAAAATGTAATAGCTCGTAAAAAGATTTCTACTGACTAATTATTTTGGTAAAATTATAAATAAAATGTATTATTATTAAAACATATGTGGCCCACAAAAACTTCTATTCGCATGATGTGGCCCAGTCTTCATAAAAGGTTGGACACCCCTTATTTAAACTATATAAATAAGTATGCTTAGTTCCGATAAATTAAAAAAATAAACTGATTGATGAAAATACAAAAAAATTGGTGTGTATAGTATGTACCTAAGAACAACTATTAGTTAGATTTTATGTTCACGTTGGTAAATAGTAAATTTGTTATTCAAAAATAAAAATAATTAGATTTATCTATTATATTATCTAGATAGAAAATAGATAATCTGTATCTTATCTAGATGAAATTTTCATTATCTCTTCTCAACACTGGTCGTCGTAGTTTTCATTCGACCGATACGTGACGTCGAGACTCGTTCACGTATTAAAAACCGACACGAATCGTCACTCAGCGTTCTCGGGTCACAATTTAATCGAATGGACGGTACGCCGCACCACCCCGCTTGAATTTAAATTGTAAAAAATCATACGTTCCTCTCAACGCCGGGCCAGACGCGTTTTCGCGTTCGCTTTTGGAACGAGGCATAACGGTTTTAAACGGTGTCCTCTCGAGAACCGGTTGTAGAGGGTACGAGCACTAATAATAGGCTAATTCAGACTATGTCAGTAATTTAGTCAAGTAGCGAGTATTTTAGTAACTAATAATGTATTGACAGATCGATTTAGTCGAGTAGTTTAGTAAAGTAATTTAGTTTAGTCAATCCGTTCTATTCTGTTTTGTTGGTTGAGTTGCACCTCCTCTCTTTCCCGACTGATAACTAAATAAGCTAGCTTTGGGTCTGAACGCATTATCTTAGTTTATTTTATAAGTTGTCATTATCGTTGACACGATGTCGTTCCGCTGGAGCGAAGACACGACATACTTCTGGAATGAATTCTGAAATAGTTGATTTTCCAAGTCGAAAAAGATGTGTTCATGTCCTTAAATTGAATACCGTAGAAAGAAAGTATAGAACTGTTTGTAATTTTGTTTTTGCAGAATCGCACTTCTTAAGTGAGTGTCACTACGCTGAATTTGTGGCTGCACTTTTTTCAACAAAAAAATTAAAACAGCTTTCAGACATTCTTAGCATTGCGAAGTATTTTTTGGGTTCTTCAAATTCTAGTTCTTTAAGCAGACCATTTGTAGCTCTCAATGTGTCTCTTCTATTGATCCATTCCTTAATACACATTTGAATTTTGAATTTTCACTAAGCTTTTCTTCTACCTCTTCTAAAATAACCGTTGAAATAAGTCGTATTGCTTTATTCAAGTTCTTTCTTTTGTAAACTATTCATTTTGACAATCACTTTTCACAGCACCAAAACAAATACTAAGTACTAATGTACTAAAACAGTTTTAAACCCTAGTTGTGTCTGAACTCTTTTCAGTTACTAAACCGTTTAGTAGTAAGTAAATCACTTACTATTAAGGGGGGTTTACACGAGATTAGTGCTCGGCCGAGTCACTAGAGTAAGTCACTAAATTGAGTTAACTTGAATCATGTGGACAATAGATTAACTACTAAATCTAGTACTGGATTTAGTAAACATTTTAGTCGAGTAAATAAAAACTGATTCTATTTACTAGGCCGAGTAGCTGTACTCGCCTTATACTGTCCTAGTGTAGACAACACTATCTTTAGTAAAATCACGAGTGATAACAATATTTGGATTTATAAATTTATATTTTACCATGTTATCAATTTAAGCTTTTTGTTTACTTCTTTACCATAGTTACTAATTACCTACTACAGTTGAATAAGTTTAAATCAAAATTCATTAATTTCATCATTGTTTTACATAACTAAGTTACTCCTTTGTTGAAATTGTCCATTTTTAATATAGATTTATACAAAAAGTTTTAAAATGAAAAGAAATTAACTTTCAAAAGAGGATTTTTGAAAACTAAACAAAACTATCAAAAGTATTAATAGATAACTATAATTTTAGGTAAATATAGTTACTTATTAACTATACTAATTCACTGGCTCATTTCCCCTTTTACATGTGAACACGAACTCTCTACTAAATTATTGAACTTTTAGTGACTTACTCTAGTGACTCGGCCGAGCACTAATCTCGTGTAAACCCGGCTTTAAATTACTAGCATAGTCTGAATTAGCCTCGAATAAAAATAGTTGAAATACTGTGTGCGGTGTGCCTATATACGTTATCAAGTACTTACGTGCTTAGTCATTAGGTATTCATTATTTTCAAACAAAAACGATCGTTGAGCATACATTTAAATAAAATTAAATCAACCGGTATATAACATAGATTTTTTATGCTAATCAACCAACATAAAAATAACCAACCTACTACAATGTTCGACAGTGGAAAATGAACTTTTAGATTCCGAGTGAAGGTGAATGATCTATTGGTTTTACACTTTTAGTTTTTACAATGATGTTCAGCTTTTAAATTTTCTTTCTGTGAATACTTTTTAAGGTAAAACGTCCTTTCTATAAAAGACAAACTTTTAGTTTACTTTCAAGTATTTTGTTTATTTTTACGAGGTCTCGGGGACTCGACCTCGGTGTGTGATACTTATAAATGCTACAGTGCAGGGTTACCTCATATAAAAGTATAAAGACGGTTAGATTATTAATTAATATATAATATAAATACGATACTGATATGATGAATGTGAGTAGGTGAACACTGTGGGTGTTTTTTGAGGATGATGTTGTTTGACGTCCGATGGCTCGTCTTCCTCTCTCACTACCACTGCCACTCTGTTATTTTTCCAATGTAATATATACACACCGAAAACCCCGGCCCTGGTCAGAATTCATTCATGACCTCATTTCCGTTCCGCACACTCAACGTATTAGCAATTATGGACTATGTACGATGTTTTGTAAATAACTATCGTTACATGTACCTCTTGTCCGTTTAAATCTGGACCCCAGATTTGGGAAAATAAGGTAACGCTAACCGTGTTGCTGATGATGGTGTAGTTAGTGGCATTCATCATCTAACCTAACCATCAGTGTGAATTGAGTGTTTAGGTTTAGTTATTTTGTTTCGATTTTGTGTGAGCTCTGTGGTCATTGCACCATACCGATCCGGCCACAGAGACCTCCCCCACATAATTAAACTCTAATTTCCTCATTCCCAAAGTATAAATTCTACTTCCTCGTCCCTTGTTAAGTCTCTGAATCCCGTCCTTACGTCGTCGTTGTCGTTGGGCAACGCGGTGTTGTCATGCGTGTTGAGGTGTGCGTTTAATTACCAGCAGCCCCTCAACACGGCGCACACGCGTTTGCAGAATTCGTGTGCGGTTGCCTATAATGGAAGATTGTAGGCGCATATTTTATTAGTTTTATTATGTCGTCTCAATGTGCGTGGTCCCTCGATTTTTTTTATTATTTATTATTATTCATCTCGTCGTGAACACCCGATATTGTTTGATTTGGTGAATATGCTTTTTCTCTATATATTTTTTCCTATTTTTTACTATCTCCACTAAGTAGGTTACCGGATTAATTTTTTTGGTTATGGAAAAAGGCCCTTCATATCTATCCAAAAATTTATCTTTTTTGACATTAGTTTTAATTAATACTTTTTCTCCTACATAAAATTCAATATTATTTTTTCCTTTATCTACATACAATTTTTGTTTATCAAACGATTTTTTTTTTAATGTCGGGTAGGATTCAAAAAGAATTATGTAAAAAACACTTGCCTCAAATATCACATTGAATTTATATAATTTAATAAAAAAAAAATGTATTATTTATTATTATACCGTTATGTTTATTCATAATTTTTTTATTTATTTAAGTGTGCCATGAACATTTTTAAAATTATCAAGTGAGCCGTTAAGTAAAATAGGTCGGGAATCTCTCGTATAATACGTTTTATTTACTTATACTGTCTGTCTACATAAATTAATTTAACCGGCATTATTTGATAATTGTTATTAAACGTTTGTTTTTCGTATAGAAAACGGATGTTAAAGACATAATGTGACCGATAATTCTCAAAAGTTGTTGGGAGGATAATTATTAATAATTATATTTACCATTTCAGTTCTATTTTTTATCACTATTAGAGATTAGATATATCATTAATTTTAAGTATAAAAATAATTGTAATTTTATTTTTATTTTATATATTCGATTCCGGTCGTATATGGGTAATTATTATATTAGTTATCTATATCACAATTATATTACAATTACACATGGTCGTTCAAATGTTCTAGGATACTTATTAAAGAATAGAATAATGTAAAATACCTATATTTTATTTTTTTAGTTGTGTTCATTGTAGGTAAATTTAAATGGTGTCAAAATTGATATTTTCAAAATCTGTGATCACAGTTTCAAAACGTATGAAAATAATTTGACTGAAATTTGTTTTTCCCAAAAAGTTTTTTTAACAGATTGAGAATGATAAATTTCATAGGAATGTATAAATTATCGTCATTGCTACGCTCGTGGCTCGTGTGGTGCGAAAACGCGAGTTGGGTCCCGAGATCTTTGATCCCCTAAAAAAAACACGAGTTGGGTGTGCAGTATTATTTTATAATACTCGAATTGGTCCGCGGTAATATATATATTATTATTATTTTATTTTAATAAGATATTAAGACGTATAATATGACGTAACCAGCACGTGTCAAGGTTAGAAGTGTCCATCTAATAAAATATATTATATAATATATATATAACCTAATCTTGGGTAATCGCGGTAATATCATATCTTATCTTATTAAGACGTATAATAGAACGTAACCGGACAGTTGTCGCCGGATAACATATTGTAACTTGCCAGTATACCGGCACGTTTCAACGCTAGAAGTGTCCATCTAATAAAATATAAAGTATTTGTAGTGTTAATATTATATAAAAATTAAATTCAGATTTCAGATTTCATGTCAAGCGAAAAAGGTAAAAAAATGATCATTGAAGACGGATTTAAATTTCGCTTCCACAAAATGTTGCGGAACGATGTACAACGTTGGAAGTGTTATCTAAATACATGTAAGTGTTTTTTTTTAAATTATCATCCACTTTAGACATAATAGAGAAATGTAACGTTCATAATCACCAAAAATGTGATGACAAGGTTCTGAATAGACAAAAGTTAACTAACTTGGTTAAAAGAAAATAACAAGATGATATTTCTACACGACCTTCAAAGCTCATTAGATCTGAGTTGCAAAACAGCGATATACCTTCGATAAACACTAACGATTTGAAATTAATAAGAAATAACATCCATCATGCACGTAAAGTACTATATCCAAAATTACCTAAAAGCATGCAAGAAGTACATAATTGTTTAAGCTCAATGAACATAACTACCAACAAAGACGAACAATTTTTATTCTGTAATAATTTGGTAGATAATATTATAGGTTTTTCAACCGAGACAAATTTGAATGCTTTGTGTGATATTACTAAAATATACATGGACGGGACGTTTAAAAGCTGTACGAAATACTTCTTACAACTTTTTACTATTCACGGATTTCGAAATGGATTGTATGTACCATTGGTGTTCTTGATATTACCCAACAAAACATTAGAAACTTACACTAAAGCTTTCCAGTATATCATGAGTTATTGCACGTCTCTTCAACTGAATTTTCAACCTAACGAAATTTTTGTGGATTTTGAGGTGGCAATTCATACATCTGTCAAGTGTGTTTGGCCAAATTTTATTATTAGGGGTTGTAGATTTCACTTAGCGCAAAGTTGGTGGCGAAAAATTCAACAACTTGGGCTATCAAAGGCATATAGTTCTAATAATGATATAAGTGACTATCTTAAGTGTGTTTTTGGTTTACCATTTTTGAAACCAGAGGAGGTGTTTGATTTTTTTATTGATGACTTAATGACTATCAAACCAGTAAATACAACTGTAGATATATTTTGCGATTATCTACTAAAAACATATATAGAGAAAGATGCATTATTTTCACCTAATATTTGGCTGAGTTTGCAGCAACCACAAATCGCACCACAAATAGTTGTGAAAGTTATCATGCCAAATTAAATGCTAGTATCAGTGCATCTCACCCTAACATTTTTGTTTTAATAGAAATGTTACTTGGGATTCAGAGTGAAATCTTTGTATAACTTCGGAGCTCAGCCACACAATCAAAATTAAACCGTAGAAAAAGAAAATTTTTTAAGAGAAAAGATGCTTTCTTTTACTAGTGGAGAATTGACGCGGTTAAATTTTGTAAAAGAAGTGTCATTTAAATTTATTCCCTAGCTTATATTTATTTTAGTACAAATATTTATTACTTATTTTTTATTTTAATACAAATATTTATTACCAAATAATATACAATATTTTTTATTTTCTAAAATTAATCATTCTAGCGAACCTCCACGTGATGTCTCCTGGATAACGCAAATAGGCTAGTCCCAACTCATGTACTCCATACAATATACCGGGACCCAGCTAATGTACTCTATAATATATACCGGGACCCAACTCGTGTATCACATAAAGTATACCGGGACCCAACTCATGCTGTTTTTGAAATTTGGGACCCAACTCGAGTTTGTCCCGTGTGGTAATTAAAACAAAAACCGCGACAGTAATGATCACCGTTAATAACAAATATTACGCTGTTTACCGCAACATACCTAATATTGTAAAATAAACACACAGTATAAATAAAAATAACAGGACAAATATTTCTAGCTAAATAGTTCAATATTTTTATTTATCTTAGATAAGCATTAAAGCTGCACAATCATACTCAAATTTTAGTACATCTTTAGTCCATTAATTCTTAGCCAAATATCAGATAATTTTATTTTTGGTAACTTTTTTTTGTAAAAGCATGATTTTAATTTTAACACTAAAGTAATATTAACAAAACTGAAACACTTATACGTCGAAAATATTACATTATATAATATCTCATTTTTTATATTCTCAATTGATTATACTTGTTTTAGAACAAAAAAAATATAAACGTTTTAAAAGTAACAAAAAATATTTGTGGATATGCATTGTTGATTGATTTTTTGTATGTATCTATCTCGGTATCTAAATACCTACTTACGCTTTTTGAGACTGAGCTGAACCCTACATTTTTTAGTTGACAAATAATTGTTTTAAAATAATATTTTTTTATTCAAGAACAGTGGAAATGAGCCATATAGATATCTGTATAAAATCTTAACTGTCCACGCTTTATGTTGGACAACATTGTGCACTCGTAGTTAGTATCATACGACCTACTATGATTATATTTGTAAATTATAAATTCGTGATTTTAAATACTATTTTTAAACGAAAATTTCAAATTTTATCAAAAAAATAGTAAAAACTAATCTGTTGTTTTTCGTATTTACTTATGTTTATGATCTAGTTAAAACTCGAAACGCACATAAAAATGCACCAGATGCATTAGATAGAGTCTCTCTGATCTCAATAAAATATTAAATAGAATGATGTATTAAACACTTCTTTAATGTAGAAAAATATATTCAAATATATCTTGTAAACTTAAAATTTTAAAAGATAAGATATTACAATTTTCGTAAACATCTATATTTTATAATTTATGCAAATTTCACTGTAAGAAATTATCAAGCCTGTTCGATGAATACTTAGTTAAAATTGTATTTAAGCTCTTAACATCTTTACACTTTTAAAAACTTCAAAAATTTCTTGTTAAATTAGTTCATTAAAGTACTAAGACGACGACATATTTTATTATCTTTAGTGACCTGTATGAGTTTGCAATATTTTTACCCGATACTCACTATAGCGTCATATAGCGATAGTTTAATTATTAAACTTTAATATATTAAATTAAAGAGCTAATTTATTTTAGTAGATACAAGACATAATTAAACAACTCAAACACAGGAAATCATAAAAAAAAAAAAACGCATAGTGGTTAAATAACAGAACAATCTATAAATTATTATATTGTCTAACTACATTTTTATGAAAATATTCTAAAACATGTATATACAAAGATACATAATAAATTCAATGAACTATCGATTTGAAAATAATCATAATTATTTAAGTTCAATATTTCTTTTAATCACTTTCGATCATAACTTATAAGTTAATCTGATCTTCTAAGTGATTTGTTTATGTTCTAATTTCATAGGTATTAGTCCATAGATCATCTTGTTCTGACGTTCTATGCGAGACGCCAAACATTTGTCAAATAGCTGAAATCAAACATTTGTGATGTGAAATAATAAAATAGATCATGTGTATATTGAATTATTATTTTACTTGTTTATGAATGTGGATGGTAGTGGAATATTTGAATTTTGGTTTCGCAAAATAAAAAATCAATACAGTATTTCGGCTCCGATGATTTGATTGGTTATTGCAATTGTACGGTTTTACTTACTCAGTCATCTAAATATGGTGAAACATTTTGTTTTAGTGACGTCATTATAATACCTATTCATTATGGAAAATTAATTATAATTTTTATACCCAAACCTGGGTATATTTATATCACCTGTCACAAAAAAACTTCTTCCGACATCACGATCCCACTAGCGAATTGCCATTTTTTTTTCAACCGTGATTTCATTCACTATCGTTTCTCACTTCAAGTCGAGGACACCGTGTGTCATTTCCCCTTGAATTTTCGTGCAATTACTGCTTTCACGATACTCTGTGTGAAGTTTATATAGAGTAAATAAGAAGTGTATCAGATACATTATACTGCAGAAACGCAAACAAAACGTCGATGAATTAAATATTCTTAGGGGTTTTCAGGACTGTTATTTAAGTATGAGTGGGAAGAGAAAAGCTATAAGGATGAGTTTTGAGGCTTGTACCTATGTGTTAGTTTGAATGATGGTCTTCCTTGATAAAATTTCTTTTACATTACCGAATGATAATCTCATAAACAAATATTAACATATTAGTGTATTAAGGATTATTACAACAATATAAAAATTATTTTATAACAGAAAAATTTGCCAGAACACACATCTGTGGATAGTAGGAGGTAATAACTGTGTCATCCCCTAGAAAAGAAATATTTTTTTATTTTATTTAAATTCCAACATTAATATTGTGAATGCTATATGTATCAAATCGTTTTTTTAGAAAATCTATTCAATGATCTCGTCAAAATATTTATCATTATCATTTTCACAGTAAATTATTTAGAAATTTTTGTGTTTTTTTGGGGGGAGGGAGGCTAGAGGTATATAAACGCATAATAATGTTTATTTAAACTTAAAACATTTTAACCAATTTAAGAGCCATATAACATATTTTATAATTTATTAATAAAAATAATTTTTAAGGGGCCTACGTACAGTTTTTATTGAAAAACATGGCATATAGCAGGGATGGCAAATAAGTGGCACGCGTGCCAAGGTTGGCACGCATGAGATTTTTGATGGCACTCGAAAAACTTTCATTTGTCCATATATATTCATAGATTTTTAAGTAAAGTGCAATAAATTGCACATATTTTTTTTTTTTTTTTTTTTTTTTTTTATTTAGCCTTTAGTATAAACTATTTAGCTTGACAAATTAAATTAAATAACAATATATGTATACAGATAATACAATTAGAGATTAATATATACAATGAAAATAATAATAATAATTATAATAAAAAAGAAAAAAAAAGAGAGAAATACATATAGAGGAAACAGTTATATAGACAGCCCAGTTTCCAAAATAAAATCTATTGTTTTGATGATCACCCCCTCAGCCCTGGAGTTCAGGAGGGAGAGGATATCGAAGGAGGTGCCCCGATTGCACATATTAATAATATATATATTTCACAGCGACGTATTGTTATCTTATCTCTATTATTATAAAATACAGTATATGGAAATAATATTCCAGATAATTTTTATTCCACCAAAATATTAGCAATTTCATTGCTAACAATTTTCTCCTCAACCTATGATTGCGAAAGTCTCTTTTCGGTATTAAATCATACACTTTCAAAGGCTAGAAACAGATTAACGGAGGAAGATTCGGCAGCGTGCCTTGCAATGGTTACCAACATCATATGAACCAGACATAAAAAAGCTTTCGACCAATGTGAAGCAAAAGGTTTCTAACAAACAATAATAATAATTTTACAATTTTTTTTCATTAATTATTCCATTTTTACATAATTTTCTACATTATAATAATACATTTTTCATTTGTATTTTTCTGTGTTAGTAAAAATAATAATGGCACGGCTGAAATTTTTTTTAAAAATTATGTCATACATTGGCACGTTGAAAAAATCCTATTTGCCATCCCTAGCATATAGGAAAACTCTTATCGTATTGTAGAGTGCTCTGGTTTAAATATATATATATATATATATATATATATATTTTTTTTTTTTTTTTTTTGTAGGTGGAAAGAGGAAGACTTCTTACTGGATGAATTGGATTTAAATTTGCAACATTTCTACTTTAAGTATGATCAATTTTCACTTTTAAAAAATTTTGTATGTGGTGTTCAATAGTATAATTCAAAAATTAAAGTCAAATGCACACTATTAGAAATTTCACCCTTTACAAAAAAAAAAAAAAGTAATAATAATAATAAATAAAACCAATACAAATACACGTAGGGCAATGACGGCGAATTTAGAAATATCTCAAATTTGTCCCTTATTAAATGCGCACTTGCAGGTCCCTATAGAGACATTATTTTATTTTCTATGCCTCTTTATACCTCATAGATTTATTCTTAAGAATGAACCACAACCAATATTTTAGCTACTGCGTTCAATTTAAACATTTAGGAATCTAATTACCTTAGAATAATTCGGTAGGTCATTTGAGTTGGTGGCAGTAATGTGCGAAACAGTCCCCACCCGGTCCTAGTTTTACCACGGAAAAAAAAAAAAAAAGGTCATTTGAGTAAAATCAGGTAAAAAATTATTCGTGGGCTACTCGGGCTCTCCAATTTTTACTAATTATTATGAACAAAGAATAAAATCAATCCAATCGATATAAGTTTAGATGTAATGTAAAACTTTAAAAAGTAATAATAATAATAATTGAATAAATAAAAAAATTAACGTTCAAATACACGCAGTAGAAAACGTGTATTTAAAAATAGGCGTATGCAAACTTTGATTCGTGGTCGAGCTTAAAACAATGAATACTCCTAATATTTGGAAAATGCCTCTAATTTTTACTATTTTTTTAATATCAAAATATTAAATACTTTTTTTTTTTTTATATTATTGAAAACTACTATATTTTGATGTCGATACTATACATTTTACGTAGGTACATATTGTATTTGTTTACTTGTACAGAATAACTATTAAAAATAATTGAAATGCTAGGAAATTAAAAGTATAAAGTAAGTGTTTAATTTATAACATAATTAGTTGAAAGAGTTCAATTCAGATAGATGTTCATTATTTCTACATAGTTATTCATTGAGTAGCCTGGACTTGAGCTCCTCCAAATCTTAAACACTAATCACGCCAATTTTCTATACCACGAGCAATGCATTGTTACATTACTTATATACCTACTATATTTAACGTGCATAAATAATGCCCTTAGAAAATGACCCAAGTATCGTACCACGAGCAAGCTCGTGAATCCAATAAGACATGTATTATTTTAGACATGTTGACGGATATAATTTTATACTATTACTAGCCGAATAACTTAGTTACACTCGTGTGCTAAATAACTATTTAAATATTATTATTATAGGCTATCCCTACTTATATCTTGTATACCGTAATCACCCATTTGAAAAGGGGGAAAAGTGCTCGACAATAACATTTGAGGAAAAGTAAGGAAAAAAATGGTAAAATTATTCATATGCTTAAACGAAAAACTTAATATTGAACTGCAACTCGCCCCACTTTTCCCTTCTTTTGGCTGAAAACGAAAAAAAGACAAGCGCTACTATTTCATATAAATATTTTCAACAACTTTGTGAAAAAAAAGTAGTAAAATTATTCAAATTTATCACCGAAAGTCCTTAATGTCAAAATACAATACAAGCACTTTCCATCCCTACACAGGCCCCAAAAATATGTTTTTGGAACAAATTAGGGGAAAAAAGTGTGGTACTTAAAAATATGTACGAGTATATGTATACTGTATACAGTATGTTAATTAATTGAAAGGTCAAGTAGCTATAACATTAATTCTAAGTATAATGCTTTTGTTATAGTGCAGTTTTTTGTAAATATGTAAATATATATATATATATATATATATATATATATATATATATATATATATATATATATATATATATATGTATGTATGTA
This sequence comes from Therioaphis trifolii, assembly GCA_027580255.1. Classification (NCBI taxonomy): domain Eukaryota; kingdom Metazoa; phylum Arthropoda; class Insecta; order Hemiptera; family Aphididae; genus Therioaphis; species Therioaphis trifolii. The sequence continues at coordinate 4,854,667 of CM050405.1, read as the reverse complement.
TGTATACACATAGCTTATAGTCTCCCAGGGCCTAAAGAAACTGACAATTAATAAAGGCTTGATCATTTGTAAACAGAAATATTACATAAAACTCCATCATGTATTCTTTACTATTTATCGGATTGCATTAGCAGTTTATTAAAAAGCGTGAAAACCGTAGAATTGTTAGTATTTTTGTGAATTATAAATTTTTCTCATTCATTCAAATTTCAATCGATATTAAAAATGTTTTGTTTTTCGTATTACAAATGATTTTACAACTATATTAATTATATATTTGATATTTAAAAAAAAAATTAAATATTTTTATCTTTTTTTAATTTTTTTTTTTTTAGGGGGGTCATGGCAAAAGGAGAAAAACTACACTGCTATATCTCCATTAAATATTTCGAATTAAAACTATTGACTCTTCAATTAATTAAAATACGAACTGTTTATCAGCTGGGGTATATTTTGGCATAAACCCTGTAGACATGTGTCTGAGTGGGCAATCATTTGTGGACGACAAAATTGATACCTGCGTCGTTTTTCCGGCAAAACAAGTAAAATATTACGAGTTTAGAACCATCTTTATTTTGAATTTCCTACATTTAAATACGGCCTATAACGAACTACTCTCATGTTTGGCAGTATTGAATATTAAAATGCATTTATTGTTTATATTAAATTTTGATTATTCAACTTAGCGCTTGCTGCAAAAATTTAGAATTTTAAGTACTAACAATTTTTTTGTAAAATAAAAAAATTCATTTAGTATCATTTAATGATGTTTCCTTTTTGTTGATTATAATATAACAAATGTTGTATTCGTGCGTATTCTGTAAGTGTGTTATGTAAGTTTGATGAGATGTGGTGGAATCGTGGCAAATCGGATAATGCCTATCGGGGAAAAATGCTAAATACACCACTGTACATAATATTGGCCCTGTGCGGTTCGCGAAAAGTCCAAAAACATGACTTTCGCCGATAACGGTTTAAAAATCGCATAAACTCCAAACATATTTTTACTGAATGTACCTATTTTCAAAATTCTAGTTCGTGTTCCCTTAAACGAGATAAACAATAATAAAGATAAATAAATGATTTTTTTTTTTTTTATAAATAATGAATATATTAAATTTGTAAAACGATAAAATACATTGATTTTTACTGTTAATTTGTAAGTATTCATTGCGGTTTTATAAAAAAAGGGACTTGACGTCGATGGGGACGACGTGTAATATGATGTTATAATCGCGTTACCGTTTCTGTCGCTGCTCGCGCGCCGTCCACCGCACGCGTCTATACTGGCGCCGTCGCCGTCGCCGTCGTCGCCGCCACCGTAGGTCCAGCCGCCACCGTAGGCCCAGCCGCCACCGTAGGCCCAGCCGCCACCGCATCCTCGGCCGCCGCGGACACCGCGGGACAGAAGCCGCGCACGTACGTGTCGGCGTCCAGCGGCGTGCGGTCCGCCTCCACGTAGTAACATCGGCCGGCCACCACGCCGCCGCGGCACACCAGCCACTCGGGCACGGGGCGCGCGGCGTCCGCGCCGCGGCCGCCCGACCACCAGCGCGTCTTCTCCGCGATCCGGCGCCCAGTCTCCGGCGCGAACGGCCGCCGCCGTCCCGCGCCGCCACCGCTGCCACCGTTGCCCAGCGCGAAGCTCCGCGTGCACAGCATGGCGTCATACACGAACGCGTGGCACGCGGCCGCCGCGCTGACGGTCCGGTCGCCGTACTCGACTGCGGGGCCGGTCGCGCGGTACACCTGGCCACGCACCGCCACCACGCCAGCGTCCAGCGATGTGCCGCCGAACTGCCACACCAGCACCAGCCGGACCGCGTACGCCGCCAGCGCCGGCCGGCCGCTCATGTCCACGCCCTGGAACGGTGACCACTCCAGGCACTCGTCCGCGGTCACGTGCACCACGTTCAGCCGGTCGTCGCCGTACCGGGCAGTCAGCTCGGCCAGGCTGGACGCCAGCGACACCGGCTGGAAACGACATCCGTCCGTATGTGTGTGTATTGATATACGCATAGCCGTCCCAAAGGAGGGGCAAATGGGACAAGTGCCCCAGGGCGTGCAATGTACTATGAATTTAGGGGGCGTCAATGTGTCATACAAGTTAATGAAATAAAATTTAAATAAAAAAAAAATTGGTATTTCACTATTTCATATTACAATTCATTTTTCATACCTAACTGTAATATCAAAGGCGAGTACGTATCAAATTGTTTGTATGCTATTAAATATAAAATTATATAAACAATGAAATAAGACTAGTGTTACATACATACGATAATGAATATATAATGTGTATATGAATATATAAACATCAATATTACCAAAGGATAGAGGTAGGCCTATATAGGCTATCATAGCCTATATAGGTATGATTTATACATGAACTAAAACTGAAACTACGTATTGTTTCGAGAAAACAGTAATTTTTTCTATAATGTATTCATAATAATGAAATCGGAGTCAACAAAAAAAAAGTCATCAAAACAAAATAAATACACGTATATAAATAAGATTACAATAATATTTAATACGCAGGGGAACCTTTAATTAATATGTATTTAACATATTTATGGAATGAGGTTTTATGTTTTTTAGAGGAGGGGGGCGTCAAATATTGTTGCCTCAGGGTGATAATGATGGTTAGGACGACATTGGATAATATACGTGTGTGTGTGTGTGTGTGTGTGTGTGTATGTGTTTGTGTGTGTGTGTGTGTGTGTGTGTGTGTGTGTGTGTGTGTGTGTGTGTGTGTGTGTGTGTGTGTGTGTGTGTGTGTGTGTGTGTGTGTGTGTGTGTGTGTGTGTGTGTGTGTGTGTGTGTGTGTGTGTGTGTGTGTGTGTGTGTGTATTACGACGTTGGGTAAAAATCTAGCTCCAGGTTTTTGATTTTATTGTCCTTTTTTTTTTTCTTTTTTTTTTTTGACTCATGTGGTTTTTGTGACGACGCGAAAAACGACTTTCGCAAACGTTTATTTTATTAGTTATAAGTTATAACTTATAATATCAGTGTTGTAGACGATAATCGTTGAATAACGAACCGAGCGATATTTTTCATTAGCGGAACGTAGCGACGACGGCGAGGAGTGAGCGTGACGAGCGAACACACGGTCCACTGTTTTTGGAAAATGCAGTATTTCTCTTTAAACCTAATTTCATGTTCGAGGTGTATTTTCATAACAAAAACTTAAACCTGAATAATAGGAATTTACTTAATCTACAAACTTACTAGTGTGGTAACGAGAGGTGTAGAGAGCTTTTTCGCGTGACTAGCGTGAAATTTATAACAACTACACCATTATTATTTATTATATTTTATTTCTGTATATTTTATAAAGAGTTTTCACTGTCTAAATCTAATTTAATTACTCTATTTCTCTGACTCAAGCATTGCTCATAACAGATAGATAAACATTTTAATTCTGTATGTAAAAATGGGTAACTTGTACTAATATTGTAATTCAACGAATAAATAAAAAAAAATTAAATTATCCTGAAAAAAATGCGAAAAATTGCAAAAAAAAATAATAGAAAGACTCAATGATATTCGTATTCAATAACTCTATAAATTGTATCGCGCTATTCCATAAGATAACACATGAAACATATTATTGAATTCAAAAGGCTTTTTAAAGATTTTTTACGAACTTTCAAATGCTCATAACTAAAAAACTATTGTTTTTTGCCAGTTTTATTTTTGTAATATTGTTTTTAAAAACATGAATTTACGTTTGTTTTCAAAAAAAAAAATCAAAAAGTGTGGGGTAGTTAAAATAAATTTGTTTCATATGCTATTATATCGGGATACACACGATGACGAGGAGAATGAGGGGTGCCTGATCTCGGAGGGTTCTCGAAGCGTGGAATTGTCTCTGGGGAGGAGGTATGTTCTGCAAATATTAGCGTAAGCTGTCGGCTTCACTTTGCGGACCGGCTCGTTTGTAATAGCGTTGTTTTCGTACACGTCGTGTTGATTATACACAGAACCGTTGATTATCAATATTTATAATATTATAACCAATGATAATATAGAACGCAAGGATTTATGTGAGATTATTATATATTGCTAGGTGTCTCGATCCGGCGTTTTCTGGTATTTAGTTTGTCGGGGCCGAGTAAAACGAATGCGAATAACATTTAAAAAAGTGAATACGCCAGATTATAATATATATTCTATTGATTTTAGAATATTGACTAATATCAATTTGGTAAAAATTATCAAACAACTTCTGAATATACTACATAAAAGTTTTACTATCATGAACGTATAAATTATCCAGTTTTTCAAAATTGAAAATTTCTCTAAATTTGTTACAAAAAACAATCTCTATTGAATGAAATTTTAATTGAATTAAGATTTAATTCAAACTGTTAACCTATTTAAAGTTAAATTAAATTAATGAATTTATAAAAATAAATTTAAAGTAAAGTGATAAGTGAAATACCCACATTTTTAAATAAAAAGGTGACCGAGTGTTCGGCATTCGCTCACTGCGCTCACTTGGCGTCGTCTCTACGCTCCATAAGTCAAAAACATCACTCGATTTCAAAGAAAAACTCCTTCGAGTATGAGTAGTAAAAGTATATACTATTTTAGGCTCGGGATAAGGAGAGGGACAAAGGGGCCATGGCCCCTGAGCTCACAAAAACAACGAAAAAGAACCAAGTCTTATATTTCTCTACATAATGAAATAACTTTAGAAAATTAAAAACCTACATCATCTAACTACCAATTAAAACTTTGTAGAATATTATTAGGACTTTTGGTAATAGATAAACAATAATATAAGATAGAAATATAGATTAAAATACATCTCATATTTCATACAATAAAAATTTATTTTATAGAATAGACACTTCATTAGATTCTATGTATAAACTCGATCGTAATGTTTTTTTCTATTATTAAGTACTTTGTGGTTCATATGTAAAGTGATACAACAATCGTATTACAGATATTTTATCATATAAATATTCAAAATAGAGTAAAATGTATATCATGAAAGTTTCATTATTAAAGATGATCTAAAATTATGTGTAAATTTTATGTTTTCCACTACCCTAAAGAGGTTGTTTTTGAGGTTAACGGTTAACATTTTTAAAATCAAATCGGGACCTATATTCTTTTACTAATACAATTTGAAGATATTTTGTAATGTATTTTGGTGGTTGAAAAACATTAATTAATGCAAAACTCTAGGTTCAAGAACAATTTTAAGTTTTAAGAAATTGTATTAGCGATCACGGTACGGTGCATGTGTCGTGTAGTATCACGTATGACTATGATATGATATATATTATACGTATATTATATATACATATAATATCGAAAAATATTAAAACATCTTTAACATATAATATATATGTATGTATGTATATTATTATTATAAATATGTTTGTCATAAATATGATATTTGTAAGTAGTGCTTTTTGACTAATTTTGGATGATATTATATTATTTCAATTGGATATTTTTTTTCAGTTATTACAAGTTTTACTACCATTGTGCAATATAAGTAATGCATAATATGTTTACATATATATAAATATATATAATTAGTAAAAATATATCTATGGTAGTGAAAAAAAAATTTTTGGTGAATAAAAAAAAAAGATAAATTTTATAGTGTAACAGTTACTCAACATTTTTTCAAAATACTGAAAAAGTATAGAATCACTTCTACGCATGATAATTTAAATTCTTTCCTGATACTGTCATCAAGACATCAAATGATGACATTTTACAATCAGACCATCAAATAATTTACACCCTTAAAAGCAAAAAAAAAAATATTTTAAAATGTAATTCATATGATGCGAGCCATTGGTGTGTGGACAAAATAGGGAGCCAAACATATACGTTAACTCCTTCAAATGACGTTGAAGTGTTGAAAACGTTGAACTGCATTTTGGTTTCTGGTCGATACCGAGTTGAAACAGAAAAGCACGCATGCAATTTTACATTCAGTTCCTTATCTAATATTCGCATCATTTAATTGCAGTCGTTTACTGAAATTTTAAAAGTACAAAAAACTTTAATATTTACAATTCGCGATCTGTTTTTGTAATTATTTATCGATCATTTCTTTGAAATTCAACCAACTTCAAAAGTGGTTCTTGAATACAGGTCACTCGTTAAATAAATAATTTTCAAAGTCATAAAAAATATGTTAAACATTTATAGACGCATCTTATTTTTAATTTATGTTATTTAAAAATTTTTTTTTTCTTTAAGTACTGATTTCTACTAACAGTGCCCGGTTTGTACAATTAAAAATCTGTTATCTATAGAAAGTAAACACTAAAATAAAGTTAGTCGATAAAAACTGTTGCCTCGACACGAGCACGGCTTATGTGCATCATTATTGATACCTATATGCTTTTTCAAATGTACAAATCATACTAAATTGTATGGTTGTTGCAATACAATTATTATTGACACAAGTCGATAGTCGGTACCTATCCTTTTTACGAGTGGACATTACTAGTTACGTTGGAATATAACAAAACATAATCGCTTTCGTTCAAATAGTACATTCAATTCAGAACCCCTTACATATTTTCCCACACTACCCCTATAATTACCTCGAAAACATGCAACTGACCACGGGCCTTCTATTGGTGCATTATGTATAACATGCTTGGCTAACTAAAAATACTCGTCAACCGAGTGGCAACTTATACTGCCACATTATTTACAGATAATTTTTAATTTAAACAAATTTAATTTAAATATTCAAAAAGAAAAATATTAAGATTTTTTTTATTTTTTTTTTATTTTTTTTTTTTAGTGGTTTTCAGTTTCCCTAAATACAAACACTATTAATAACTTTTTTTTTTCTTACCAGGTTGTGGTTTAATTTTTAATAATTTACTGACTGTTAAAAAAATATAATTATTTTAAGTATCTAATAGAGTAGAGGAAATGAAAATCACAAAATAAATTTGTTATTCTATATTTATTTTAGAAATCGAGTATCAACATTTTCAAAAAAATATTTGTTTTCAGAATATTAAGTATTTGTCTTTGTATCCACAAAGTTAAAAAAAAAAAAAAATTGTCTAAGAATATTAAAATAATTTGGTTAAACAATGTACATAAAATATGTTCACAAAAATGAAATTGTATAAGTTTTTTCAATTTTAAATTAAAAAAAAAAATAGATCTAAGCATTATATAGTTTCTATAAAAGATTAAAAGTGAAAAGATAATACAAAAAAATCATCATGTGTAACCACATATATTTAAATAAAAGTTGTGAGGGCCTATTTTATTGTTCTATAGTTGGCAAATTGTTTAATTCAAATGCATCATTCATGTAAAAGTCTCTTGCTATAAGTACGTAAAAATGAAGCAAAATGAATTTAAAAAAATGTGAAACTCTGAATTCGAATCGATCTTCTTCTCCTTGCGAACAAAAGATATTTTATCAGATAAAGACCTAAAAACTTACAATTATTTAGTTATTAACTACTGAACTACTCAATAGAAAAATCAATGAATCTATTGTAACTCATCAGTCGAGAAAAAATACGAATGTTCCAAAAAACTATGTCGAGAACTCATCAATAAAAAACGATTGATTTATTTAAAAATTGATAAATAGTATTTTGCGTTTTATAAATATTATTTCAAGTAGTTAATATATATATTTTTCAGGGTTTATGTCCCCGTTACCGCCCTCTTGTGTGCGATATTGAACAATAAGTATCTACTGTTAAGTTTCTATACGTTCCTATGACAAAAGCTTATGGATTAAACTCGAAGAATTATAAAACCACCCTATATTGCGAATGTCAACCGAATAACTTCTCATGTTACTACTCGACAAACCCGGCGAGTATGTACGTACGAAATTTATTTCCAAAAAAAAAAAAAATGTCGTAACCGTAACATCATCAAAAGACTAAGTAAGATGAATCGCGTGCCACATACGTGATAAACGGTAATCATATCACGCACCTGCAGAGGATGTTTTCGGGACGCCTTTTGAAAAACCCTTACTACTCCACCCCCGTCGCGAGGGGGGCCAGCCCGGGGCGGTACGATTACGAAGAGCTTACCGGTCGGCCGTCCGGCGGCAGGCGTCGCTCCGGCTGGATGCCGTACACGACGAACGCGTTGACGCGGCCACCGGTGCCGCCGTCTCCGTGGGCCACGGCCCTGACCGCGGACTCGAGCGAGCACGCGTGCAGCCACGGCACGTGCGCGGCGTGCGCGAACACGTAATGCACGTCGCGCGCGCTCACGTTGCTCTGCAGCGCCACGAGCCTGGACGCTCGGCGATCGCCTTCCACGTAGCCCACGCGCTCCAGCCAGTACAGGTCCTTGGACTCGGTGGAGCAGAACTCGCGGGACGCGGGCCCGGTCCCGACCCTGGCGGCGGAGGCGATGACCGCGGCGGCGTCGGGGTCGGGAGCCACGGTCTCGGCGGCCTCCTCCCCCGGCGGCTCGGACGCGGCCAGCGTGACGTACGCGACGGCGAACGTGACTGACGCGAACGCGAGCGCGACGAACGTCCACGCGAACGCGGACACGAACCGCGACGGCGGCGGCGGATGTCCGCAGCAGCCGCGGGTCCGGCAGCAGCCGTCTTCCTCGTCCTCGTCGTCCTCGTCGTCGTCGTCGTCGTCGTCGTCGTCGTCGTCGTCGTCGCTCTCATCTCCGTCGCCGTAGCAACAGCATCTGTCGCAGCATCCCTGTTCGCTTTCCGTCTCCTCGGTTCCGCTCACTTGACGCCTGTCGCCCCCACCGCCGCCGCCGCTCATCTGCAAAAGTCGTCGGGCGTCATGTCACGGTTCATCATTGGCGTAGTGGCCGACGGACTGACGATGTGCGTACTCGGTCCGTCGACAAATAAAAAAAAAAAAAGGTTCTTTATGATTTTTAAAAAATCACCGAATTGCCGACGATTTTATTTTTCACAGAATTAATCGTCCTTCTATACGATCGTTATTATTAAAAAAGGCAACGCATTCAGAGAAACCGACGCAAAAGCTTTGGTGGCGGTTAGATGTTTCAGCTCTACAAAAAGAAAAGAAAAGAATGCCTGGAAACGATCGTCATATTGCGTTGTTAATAAACAGAAAATCACTACATTTTTGTGAACGGAAACGTTGACGAATCCGGATTTAAATATTTGCACGCGAGATGTGTTTTTTTTACTACTCACATCATTTATTACTCTTTAGTATACAGCTGGAATGGGCAACTTTAAATTCCTTGAGATCCAATATCAAGAACTTCAAATTTAGCGGGTGATAACGTAAAAAAAAATATAAAAAATAATGGTTACTGTTAGAATTATGTATTAAATTATATATATATATATACATATTAATACTTTATAATTCATAAATGAAAAGTTTAGAATATATTATTATGTATTTTAGATAAATGTTTTTAACAATTTTCTGCAAAAATGTTTTTTTAATTAGTGTTTTAAATGTTAAAAGGTAACACATGCTAGATTAAAATGTACGCGGGTCGCCGATTGACTATCTTAGGTGTATATTACTATAATACACACGCGCACACACTTATATATAGAAACGTTATGTGAAAAATTGTATTTGCATGTATAATATTTCCATTTTATTTATATTTGAGTAATAACTATTTTTGATTTCATGGAATTAGTTACTAGCAAAGTAGTAACTGTGAGTGTTAACATAATATAATAATAAACATCGCATAGTTTTTTTTTAAAGGTATACATGGAAATAGGGTACTTTGGTGAGTTATCTACCTGTAGAAACATGTTATTCGGGGATAGATACAAGAGGTGTTTTACCTTTTTTTCTTTTGTCCTTTTTCACCACTCGGGAGTCCTAGTGGACAAAAACTGTGTCGTCTTCGAATCAAATTTTTTCAATGCAATGTAAGCTGAATAATTTTACAATATACAATTTAGTTTGATATTATACACTTACGTTATCGTCTCCCAGACTACGAATTCTCGAGCATCTGACGAGAATGACACGATGAGATGACAACAAGACGACGTTATCACGTATAAAATCGACACCGATGCACCTGTGTTGACACCATGTTGTGAGAAATGAATTTTCAAAAAATTTTCATAAACACACAATTTTATGGAGTGTAATGTTTTATGTGTAATGAGTAGGGCTAGAGACTTATAGGAATTTGCATGTTTTTCAATAATCATTTAAAAAATAGTGTGTCTATATCGTGTGTTTTCCCAATTATTCGTGTGTTGTAAAAAACGAAATCGATCGATAAGGAATACGCCTAATACGGTCAGCTGATGTCAATTCGTCTATTCGTATCGTATTTGTATTCGTCTTGAGTCAATATAGCTCGTATGTACGTATTGCATGTGTTTTCGTCTAGTAATAAGTATAATATTCTAGAATTGGTAGTTTTTTTTTTTTTTTTAAATTAAATCAAAAATGTCCAAAGTAAAAATTTACTGTGTTACTGTGTTAGAAGAAATGCAAATAATAGTGTACCTGTGTAAATTTGTAATTTTTTTGCGCTTTTAACAGAAAATACAATTTTTTTAGAACATATAAGAGAATATTTTAGTGTGTTTGCATATTTTAATAGCATATAAGATAATTTTAAGGGCATAAATGCATGCATATTTTAAGGTTTTTTAGGGCATGAAGTCTCTAGTAATGAGTAATAACTTAAAAGTGTGAACATTAAAATTATAATAATAAAAATACAAATTTGAAACTGATATGCACTCATGCGTATGTAGAAGAGAAGAATAGGACGTCAGAACTTTTCAAGTTGGTTTAGTTTTTTCCTAAATTATAGTGTGTACATTATATATAAATTATAAATATAAGCCAATTTAAATGGTCATTGTTTAGGAAACCTTTAATATTACATTTGCACTAATGTTACATAAATAAAAAAATACCCTTTTCGCTAGTAATAATTTGAGACATTAGTATTACTTACTTACTAACGATCTTAAATAAAAATAATTACCTATATAAAAATACAATTATAATTTACAAATTCAAATAAAGTACGAAATAAAAACTTTATAGAATCTCTTTCGGGCTTTTTCGATATCTGATTTTATAATTATACTTTTTAGTGTTTTTCTACTACTGTAGATTTCTTGATTATCGTGCTTAGAGCTCACGTTTACTTTATCCGCTATTGATCGTTTAGCCATCTTAGCAGCTATATTAACACGTACCTATATAATAAACACACACGCGGGTGGGCGCATGTAAATTCCACCCGGAAATGGTAAATTTCGTCCTAAACGAACCACAGGTAAAAAAAGGTATACGTAAATTCCGCCCAAAAAAAAAAAAAAAAAAAAAAAAAAGGTACATGTAAATTCCGCCCGAAAATTACAAATACAAATAAATACAAATATAACATATTTAACATATTAAGTCAATAATTACAAACAAGTCTTGTATATCGTATGTAATTATTAAAAAAATATAAAAATATAATCGTAAAAATAATAATATTTATAATAATAAAGATGAATCAAAGTATAATGGTAATCAATAATTAGCTAAATATTATATAACTGTAGTTGTATATCAAGTTATCAATTGTAAGTCATTTATTTCAATTAACTTAATTTTACTAATTACTTAATTACTAAAAATACGTATTATTATTATTTATTTATTTATTTGTCAGTATCCCCAAAATAATAAGCCACAATTTCTACATAATCATCTATAGATATTTCATTATTTTTATATTTTCTAATTATATTTTGCATGTTTATATACTTTTTATTTTTTTTTGATTTTGAATTTCTATAATTATGTGGTTAATTTATAGAATTTATTTTTATGTAATTTTCTTAATTGAATTTGTTTAAGTTTGTCTAAAAATATAAAAATACATATGAAGATGATTAGAATTAAAACTTTTATTAAAATGGGAATAACTCACAAGCATTAGTTGTTCGTCAAATCTGCTGTAGCAGCAGCCCATATATTTGGAAGAAAAGACGCATCATAACTTATATAATTATTTAATAAATAATTTGACTATTGCTAACCACGAACAGTACGGTCGCGTCGAAAAGTCATCGAACGCTTAGTTTAAAAATATTTATTTTCCGGACGGAATTTACAAATCCATTTTTGGTACCTGAAAAATTTTTTGGGCAGACTTTACGTGTGCCTTTTTTTACTTGGATATTTTCCCGGGCGGAATGTACCATAGACCATATTTTTACCTGTTCATTTCGGGTGGAATTTACAATACCCCATAGCGCGCATACGCACGCACGCACGCACGCACGCACGCACACACGCACGCACGCACGCACGCACGCACGCACGATCTTACACGCAACACAATAAAACATTTGAAAATGGGTTTACTGCTACAGATCGCTCGATTCCCGAATTTTTCTCCTTACTTCTCCAGTTTTCAACTATTATGTTTGCTGTATCCGTGAATCATTCCCCACTGTATTTGTCAATAGTTATTCAAGTATTAACTATTCGTATTTACTTATTTAAAATGTATAAACGCCAATTAATCGTATAAGCTATATAAGTGGTTTCAACATATTTTTTTTGACCACGGTACACTTCGCCCTTCGCAAAATTTTCACGACATACTGTGATCTTTTATTATGATAATATTACCGATTCATTTTATTAGGGTTCAATATTTATCTAACATAACTTACATTAATCGCTTTCTTACTACAAACTTTTGATCTATTAATATATACGTTTAGCAGATGCATAACGATTGAACGCATTTCGTACATCATAATTCAATTCAATCAGTCATTTATGAAAAAAAAAAAATGTTCAAATACCGCGGTACACACCAGTGTGCAACAGTGCCGTGGCATCCAGTTTGAAAACCACTGAGTTATATGTTTGTTGTAGAAAACTACTGATCCCATATTCAACGAATGTTATTATTCTCGTATATATTTTGTACTACTACATACACAACACCTTTCCCAGTTGTGGTCGTCCTTGAACCACTATGAACCCAGATTAAATATTATTCGAAAACCGGTCGCCGGCACATCCGAATGATTGGTATTGTAAGTAATATAGAAATCGTTCGGTATTCATAATTATTACATTTTTTTTTTTATAGGTCTTGTAAAGATCTGTTTAGAAAGTAAACAGGAAAGGAATGAGTGAGAGAGAGGTAGAGAGAGAGAGAGATAGGGTGAGAGAGAGAGGGAGAGAGATATGATGATTACGGATCCATCGCATCCTCCCCCCCCTGCCGGCGTACCGTGTGACCGGTCCGCTCGGTCCAGGGGAACACGACGTGTGTTCTGGCGTTGTTTGTCCTTTATGACCACTTGCCGGTTCGGGGAAATGGAACGGAGCGGCGGTCCGACCGGCTGTCCGTGGTGGAGAGACAGTCCCCGGTCGGGGTGGACGCCATGTTTGTAGGAGACGCGCGTGCCCGGCCGCGACGTTGCCATACCACGGCGGCTTGGCGTGACGGCCCTGTCGGAAGACGGGGCCGGGTCGCGGGGACCGAACGGCTAGACCGAGCCGGGTCGCGGGGATAAATGGTCGAATGGGCGCGCTCTCGCGACCGTACCGACGTAGTCAGTCCACTTTTATTGTGCTAAGCGTTCGCCGCGGATCACCATTTCTCGTACGTATCATTTCATTTCGTTTCGTCTCGTCTCGTCTCGCTAGGCTCTTTTTCGGTTTTTTGTTTTATCCGTTTTATCTCGTAGCGTCGCATTCGCCCGGTCCGCCGACGTATCCCCAGGTCTGGCCGCAGCGTGTTTCCCCGCTGCGGTTTCGCTTCTAAGCGCCGCGGCGCAATTTTCGCCGTCACGTTCGCGACCAATTTTACTCTCTTCCGTCCCTATCGCAGCGCCGAACGTGAGGACGATGGCTCGCCAAAAGACACGCCAGGGCCAGCCGATAAATCAGAATCTACCTGCACTGTTACCGCCGGACAAGAACGAATTCGACATACCGTGGTCCGGGAAGTGGTATTTTTCCGTGGGTAAGCACATCGACCGCCGCGTCACAGGACGACGACGTCAGGAGGGAAAATCGATAAATTTAATTTGCCCATTAATTTGTATGTTGAAATGTATGATGTTATTACTAACACGCAATGATAGTTATAATGAGACAACGGATGTGGCTTTTCACGCGATTATTGTTGCGCCCCCCCCCCTCCATCGTGTTGTAACCACAGATTGATAATGTACGTACAAGTGATGGCTAGCCGTCTTGGAGATGTTGTCGGAGCTGACGAAATGGCCACGTTTGGTTTATCTAACGGGGTAATATTTACACTCGCACCCATTAAGAATGATGAAAACAATGAATTTTTTTTAAAATTTTTTTTGTAATTTATATTCAATCTGTATCGCGCAAATATAACAATAATCGATCTAATATTGTTAGCAGACAATATACGGTAGATTATTGAGCTCTACCAGAGGATATATACGTTAACATATAAATGAATGTCTTGAAAACTTAAATAATTATACCGATATATGTCAACAACCTCATTTTAAAATATCCGTTTGTGAAATGTTTGAAGCTCTAAATTCTCTTGACTTTAATCAATACCCTGGACCTGATGGTATACCGAATATATTATTACGTTCTTGCAAATATTCTTTATCAATTCCTATTTGTAGACTATTTAATCGTTCTTTACGTGATGGCACCTGCCCATCTCAATGGAAAAATAGTTTTGTTATACCTATCTTTAAGTCTGGTATTAAAAATTGTATAACCAACTATAGACCAATATCAAAACAATCTGCTCTGCCCAAAATGTTAGAAAAATTAATTGTACCATCTTTAACATTTACTTTTAAAAATATATTAGACAACAGTCAGCATGGTTTTAGGAAGGGGTGTTCAGTAGAAACTAATCTACTCTGTTTCTATAATTTCCTCGTAACATTTATGGAATCTGGAAAGCAGACGGATGTTATATAATATACTGATTTCAGTAAGGCATTTGACTCTGTAAACCATTCCGTATTAATTTCGAAATTAAAACTGTTTGGTGTAACTGACCCGTTGATTTCTTGGCTTTCTTCTTATTTAATTAATAGAACTCAACAAGTAAAAGTTAATGGCTTTTTATCTGACGCTTTGCATGTACCATCTGGTGTCCCTCAAGGGGGATCTATCTCCACTGTTATTTGCACTATATATATTAGATATTAATTCGTGCTTTAGATATTGTAAATACCAGTTGTTTGCAGATGATCTTAAGATCTATGCTCATGTTATTTCAGTCAATGTCTTTTATAAAATCCAAAATGATCTTAATAGATTTTATAGGTGGTGTCTGTATAATGGGTTAAAGCTTAATACTTCTAAGTGTTTTAAAATGTCTTTTTCTCGTTCTAAAAATAAGTTGGATAATGTTTATCATCTTTTTGAGGAAAATATTAAGGAAATTACTAATGTTCGTGATCTGGATGTGATGTTCCAAACGAATTTATCATTTTCCTCATATATTGAATATATTTGCATGAAAGCTCTGAGAAGTCTAGGATTCATAACTAGAAACACCAAGGATTTTAATAATGAACTATGTCTTAAAACTTTGTATACTTCTCTAGTTAGACCACTACTTGAATACTGTTCAATCATTTGGAATCTCTATCAAAAAGGTCTAAGTGAAGCAATTGAACGAGTTCAAAGAAGGTTTCTACATCTCATTGCTTATAAACGTAATTCACTATCTAATAATAACCCACCCATTTCACTACCTCTGTCTTCAATTCAGGCTTCTCTTAATTTAGATTCTCTTGTAATTAGGCGTAGGTACATTGATATTTGTTTTTTATCCAAATTAGTTAATGGCGTGATTTCATGTCCTGAATTATTACAGTTACTTAATTTTTATATTCTTCAATATCAATCACGGAACTGTCCCACGTTTGAAATACCTTTTCATAGATAATCTTATGGTTTTAATAATTCACTTGACCGTATAGCCAGAGAATGTAATAAGTTAGTACATTTTGATTTGTTTAATATAAAAGAACTATATCTATCTAACCCTTGTTTTTTATGATTTGTAATATAATTGTAATGTATACTTTTTTTGTTCTAAGTCCTTTTTATAATTGATTTATAAAAAGTTTTATTTCTGCCTAATTTTAATTTATCAGTTGTTGTATGCTATTCATATTTTGTTTATGTTTAATAATTTTTATATTGATCAAATGTATAATATGAGATATTATCTACTGTACTTGAGCCCATATGGGCGTTTACGCTAATAATAAATAAAAAAAAAAAACATGTTTGGGTGCCAAAGTTACTTAACTTTTTTACAGCCACATAAGATGTTTGATTTTTTCGAGGAGGATTTTTTTGATTTTTTCACGCTACATCAAAGTTCTCAAAACTCTAGTGTAAATAAAATGTAGCTCGTTATTTTTGAGTAATAATGTTATGAAAACGCGTGCATTCATTGTTGCGAGTAGGTATATCTATTCTACCTGAATATAAAACATATTGTCAATTATATGGGCTTTCTTATGTTCGTCATAGTGACTTCCATGAACGGTCATGCATGTTATTTAAAATGTATTATTTTTTTGTAAGCTAAGAATATATAAGCAAGCTGACTACGCGAGTGCATGACCGACCTTCGATTTGTTGTTTAAAACCACGTCAAATATATCATAGAAAAATTCAGAGGCTATGGTGACCTTTTATTAATTGTGTACATAATTATTTTACATGCCAATTGCCAAATAAATAACAGTCCCTCCAGACGAATAGTGGCGCTGTCTACTGTAGTTGACGCTGTTTTAACATATAACCAGTTTGTAACAAAGATGATAAGTTTACATTGGACGATAGTGTAATGAAAATTAACTTATTAATACCGTAGTAACACAATACCTCACACAATACCCTCAAATCAGTCAAATCTGTAAAATAAAACCAATATATTTTCCAAACTAATAATTTTCGCTAACCATTCGTAACATCCAACTAGTAACATCAATTTGTGTCATATTATCTACTGACAAAACGCACTAACATAAAGTGATATGCGTTTTTTCGAAAAAACCGTCTCAAATTAAATGTGAGGGTGAAATTAAGAAAATCATCGTTATTTTTAAAATTAAGTACATATAACTGTAGTATACTATACCATAAAGAAAATAACTTCAAATATACTTATTTAGTAGGTTTCAGAAGGCGATATAACGATACGTCAAGCTTTGAAAAAATTCAATATACCTTATGGTCAGGGCCGGATTTAAGTGTAGGCTATATAGGCTGTAGCCTATGGGCCCGCACCATAACAGGGCTCCCACCACACCATCATACAACTAAAAAAAAAAAAAGCTCCATCTAAATATTTTTCATTCTTTTTCAGTTTTCTAAAATTAGTGTTGTGTAATAAAATGTACGGTACTTGTGTGTTATCGAGCCTACCGCGCGCCACATAATATGCGTAATCGCAACCACCTCATATTAAGGGTTATACTTGAATCTTCATTGCAACAAAGGCTTGAGGCATATTAACTAGTTGATAACCGTTTTGGGTTTTTTTTGTAAGTTAGATATACTTGATGATAAAAAGATAATTATAGCAGCTCAAAATTTAGTAAAATTATATAATAATGACTTGGACGATCAATTAAGAAATTAACTGATTCAATTCAAGACTTTTTACCAAGAGTTTCTAAAAGATGATGGAAAAAATTATAAAGTTATATCTCAGGAAAGATGGATGTACCAGCTTCTAATCGAAAAAAATGTAAAAGATTGTTTTCCTAATATAACTATAAGAATGTACCTGTCACTTATGGTCACCAACAGCAGCGGAGAAAGATCTTTTTCAAAATTAAAGTTGATCAAAAACCATCTCCGAACATTCATGACATAAGAAAGGCTCAACACGTTAGCTCTACTAAGCATTGAGAGTAACATTTTAAGACAAATTAATTATGAAGATATTATAAGTGATTTCATTAATACAAAGGCGTAAACTGATTAAAGTTTAAACCTTTAAATTTAATTTTTATTATTTATTAAGCTATATTATAATTATTATGTTGTGAATTTAATTACTAGTTACTACTGTTGCAATATTAATAAAGAGCGTTGAATACCTTTTTAACTACTATGTGATAATTGAATCCACACTTTAATATTATATTTTAAATGTTTTCTACCCTCGATTTTGGGTAGAAAATTATTTGAAATTTGAAAATGTTTTAGAGATGGCTTAGTTTCTCTATTTGTGTGTATGCCCTTTCTGTTTTCTAAAAACTTTCTGGTAGGGCCCACAATTGAACTTAGAGGCCTAAAAATCCTAAATCCGGCCTGCTTATGGTACTCTTTATAATAAATACCTCGGTCGACATACTAAAGTTCCTGGAGCTCCAACCATTTTCACACAAGTAGAAGAAAAAGCATTTGTTAAGGCTTTTGTTAATTGTGGTATATAATGTTAAGTATATTTTAAATAATTTGATGTAATAACATAAAGTCTGAATGCTCATGTCAAAATACCACAATGTTAACTTAATTGTTAAGAATTTATTGTCAATTATGAATTAAAATAAAGTTTTATAATTATTTAAGGTTGTATTGGTTTGATTTCTAAATTTACTTAATTATTTTTCAAAGTTACACCAAGTATCAAAGTTACCCCGATATAATGAAATATTAATAACTCAAAAACTTATTGATGGATTTTAAAATGGGGAAAAATTGATACCTTTAGGACCTATACCATTCATTATTCACTATTTAAATGGACCTATCAAAGTTACCCCATTTGTAGTATAACTTTGATCACTTTTTTAAACAAAAATTTTCATGGTTATTCAAAAAAAAAATATTATTTTGTAAATTAATTTATATTTGGATACTTATGAAGAACATTTATTGGTAAAAATATTTTAAAAAGCTCCATTTTTCAGTGATTTATAAACAAAAAACTATGAAAAAAATTTGAGTGTTATCAATGTTACCCCATTTTACGGTAATACTAGTCATGCAATATCACATTAAATATCATTATACAATTTTTTAAATAATATCCAATAATAGATGACTAAAATGTATCTATTGTAAAAATTTGATAATACCTGAAATTTGATAATACCTAATAAATGAATCTGTTTGTATTGTATTAAACCTGATACCACTGCTTGGATTTGTGTATATGAAATTTGTTTTGTTGTATAACATACAACAGTCGCGTCCCCAAGGGGGGGGGAGCAGCGTTCGTATGACACTCCCCACCAAACTATCACTGAGGCTGGACGATGTCCTCTTTCTACCCTTTGAATTTTTTCTGCTGCTTCCTGAGAGTTGTGAGCATAAACTCTATCATTTTGACGGTTAAATTATTCTCCTATGGTAAACATTTTTTCATCTGTAAACAGTATCTGTCTGTGACCATTTTTCGCAAACTGCTTAAGTAGCTTCTCTCTTGTCGCTCTAATTTTATGTAAAGCGTCTGTCAAACGCTGACCAGTTCTTCTTCGATAAGCACCAAGGCCAAGGTCTTCTTTAATTATGCGTGACATGGTTCTTGGTGGAATTTTCATTTCTCTAGCCACGATTTTTACGTAGTGGATTTCTGTGAATCCTTTGTGCAACAGCTTTGACTACTGCATTTGTTCTTGTTTCACGTGGACTTCCACTTCTTGGCTTGTCATCTATAGTGTTCAACTCGTTAAACCGTTTAGTGGTTCGATAAACAATTTTTTCGTTATTTTTAACAGTTTTAATATGTTAAAAATCTCTATTGAAGTTTTATTACACTTAAATAATGCGATGACAGCAATATGATTTTCTTTAATACCCCATTCCATGTTTAATACATGACGTAAACTGTTGTACTAACCAGAAATAGTAGATATGACACTTATTGAAAATTATATTCATAAACAAAGTCATTAGTGTTATCGTAAAATATTAATGGAACAACTGATAAATAGGGACAGAACTTATGGCACGACTAGGTATATATAAGTTCATAGACGTGCGCAGACTTTTGTGGCAGGGTGGGCCAAGCCAATGTCAAATTAAGATCAAGAGCAAATTTATAATTTATTAGGTAAGATTATTGTACTTAAATTATAAATATTACAAAATAACACAATTAAATTTACAGTAATTAAAATATTATAACAATTCATAATTCCATTCTTCTTTCATTTGGAGTTAATGTTTTAAACTGTTCAATCACCTCATCGACATTGATGTTGTAAGCCATTCTTGTTCGATGAACATTGTTAAAAGGCCATCTAAACGCTCTTGAGTCATTGTACTACACAACTTAGTTTTAATTATGCTGAGTTTTGAAAATGTTCTCTCACAGGTACAACTAGTTACAGGAATGGTTACAAATATTTTCAATATTTTGAAAAAATTAAAAAATATAGTTTCTCTTCCACTACTTGGTTCTGACATCCATTGAATCCGTTTATTAATATTAACGTTTTCATATTTGATATATCATCAGTATGTTTTAGTAGTTCAATTTCTGTTTTTAGTGCATTATCGTCAACATCTAATGTGTCCTTAAACAAATTAATATTTTCATTACTAATTTGAATATTCAATAAAAAAGCAAAAGTTTTAATTATGTTAAGTGTTTCTTGATTAAACCTGATATTTAAAGCAACAATCATATTGTCTAAAGTAGTGTAATAAACTTGTCTCATTTCATCTTCTTTTGTGTTAAATATATCGCTCATCCGGAAGAAAAACGACAGAAGTCAAAATTTAATGTTTTTCAGGAGAGTGGATTAAACATTTTTTTTTACATAAACCATTATATTGATCACTAGTGACACTAGTGCGCTCCGGTAATGAATTTTTGAACTACAGATGTGTTGTTTTTTCATGTTAAAATATACACCTTATTTTATTATGATGTATAAAAAACCCAATATTGATCATTTTTGACTTGTGTCGTTTTTCTTCCGGATAAGCGATATGTTGTGTGTGACTTGAGCGATCTATTTTTGTAGAAATTCTTCTGTCTAGAAACTAAAATATCAATTTTATTATCATCACAAAATTTTACAGAATTTTTGTATAAATTATCAAAATATGAACTGTTGTTTCTCATTGAATTGAGTGAATTTTTTAAAGTTTCAACAAGATGCATTGCCATTACCAAATTTATATCAGATCATTGTAAATAATGAACTGGTTTTAAATATTAAAGAAAAGATGGGATCTAACATTTCTAAAGCAAATTTAAACTCTTTATATGAGACGAAATTCCTAAACCCTTTGCTCGTATGTCTGCTTCATTAGTAGAATTAGTTATTTCATCAATCGCAATCAAAAGAGAAGAGTAGTTAGTTTTTACAGCACTTACAGCCTCAGAGCGACATGCCCATCTAGTAGTTGATACTGACTTCAACGTTTTGAGTTTTTTATTTGTAGAATTAATTATTTTTTTCAAAAACTGCATGGCGTACACAACTTCCTTCAACAAAGTTATATATTAACTGAATGTACCCAAAAAAATCAAATGTAGTTCTATTGTCTTTCCCTATAGAGTCAACTAGAACTAAATTCAGGCAATGGCCATAACAATGTTCAAAAAATAATTTTTGATTTTTTTCTTTAAATTTAGCCTGTACACCTGAGGTATTGCCTGACAATAGTTGAAGCGCCATCAAAGCAAACTGAAACTAAATTTTCCCATTTGATGTTATACTCGTGTATAGTATCACTTAATACAGTAAAAATATTTTGAGCATTGACTGTGGTAATTCGTTTCATACAAATAAATTGTTCATATGGATATCTTTTTTGTGTATCATAATATCGTACCACAATAGACAGCTGCTCATGGTGACCACAGTCACTTGTTTCATCGGCTATTATTGATACTTTTTTATTGGAAATTGTATTTTGCAGTTGTCTTTTCATTACTAGGTTAACTGATTGTATGATATCATTTTGAATAAGATTACTTGTTTAAAGAGCATTCAGAGGTCTGGATACAAAATGTTGGTCAAATACTGGATCATACTTATGCAGAAGCGTAACTATGTCCAAAAATAGTCCTTTGTGTACATCATTAATTTTTTCAGTATGCCCGCGAAATGTTTTACCACCAACGCCCAAACATAGTACAATATCTATTAATTTTTTCATTGTTTCTCTATTTTTCAATCGGTTTATCTCCTTCTGACTACGTATATCATCTCTTTGTTGATCTAAAATAACATCTATTGATTTCGAATTGGGATTCAAAACAGTTTTTAAAGATATAGTACTATTAAGGTGACATTTTGATTGTAGGTGAATATTAAACTTTTCTGTAGCTGTTTTCCAATTTGTTAACCCAGTTTTTGAAAAAACTACTTCAAACTGTCCAGCATTGAGCCCAACTGAACCACAAAACATTCGATAAGGAAAACAATAAGCAGCATCCTTTTTAGGACTATATTCTAGCCAAGATTACACCAAATACCATGAATTTTGGAAGCTTCGGTGCCTATTACCAAAAATACTTCTTAGATAACTAGTAAATTATGGTTGATATGGTCCTTTGATAACTCTTTGTTTGAATTCAGCTTGGTTTTTAGGAACTGGATTTGTGGGATCATCAGGGTGTATGTCAATAGTATTTTCTTTACCTACAGACACAGTTGCACAGATTGTAAACCATTATACTACAATATATACCAAATTTAAATAATAAACATCCAAAGTACTATAACATGCTTACTACAAAAATGAGTTCAAAATTGAGAAATTTAAAATTAATCAAAATTATAATTATAACAAAACTACTTACAAAAATCAAAAGGCTATACAATTTAAACATGCATGATTACAAATTATACTTACATTTTTACTTATGTTGATAGTTGAGAAACTTTTATAATGTTGGGTTCAATTACAAATTAAAATACTATTTTCATCAAACAATAAAACAAACAACATAATATGTTTGTTAAAACACATAATAAATACAAAATTTAATGATTAATAAATCACGAAATTAATTTACGTATCACAAACAATTATAACATTATGGTTAGTATTTACTTTTACAGTATAGGAAAAATCCCTAAATTTTTTAAGAAGCTCTAACTAAATTCTACCACAAACTTCAAAATCTATAAAAACAATTTCATAAATATTTTGTATCATTAGGTGTAGGTATTTATTTTTATATTACAATATACTTAGTACATACTAGAATGTGTAATTTAAATTTTTTATTCTTTATTTTAAAATCCAACAAAATTATTAACAATTATTTTATAAGTTTACTAGTAACTACTACTTTTTGATGACTTTTCACTAACAAAATAAACAAACTTACATCTCATGTTAAAATAGTTACTTATCAATATGAAAATTTACCAAATAATGTACACATAGACTATCTAGTCTAAACTATATCATTAATATTATGTCTGATACAATAAAACATTATTTGACTTTGTAAAAATATGTATGCATTTGCACATAAATAGCCTGGACCAGTCCACCATCAAATACTGAACACAAGTAGTTAGTCCAACATAAAACACAGACAAAATAAACAAATCATTCTTATTAGTTATTATTTCTATCTATCAACATAAATATAAGTTATAAATTAAATTTATAAATATATATAATGTATCTATGAACACAGTATTAAATTACCTAACACAATAGCCAACATAAACAAACACATTTCTAAAATACTATATAAATACCTAATAGCTCATGTATAGTATTTGAATCCCCTTCAGATTGTGTATTTGTATGACTCGTGTCATACTCACTTAATAAAACTAGACCATCTGGATCAGTGTTCCCTAAATTAATAAAATTAATATTGTTATCTCATAAGTTTAGCCTATGTTGAATTTAATATTGACTTACCAGAATTCATTTTAGTTTTCTTTGGCTTGAAAAAGTCAAGCAAAGTTTTCGATTTTGATTTGTTAGAATTCATATTAAAGCAAAATACAAAAACAAATCATGTACAAACTACAAATAACAAAACTAACAGTAAACAGAAGTTTATAATAATAACAATGATAACACCTAACCATCGAGAGTTACTAGTGTCGAGGAATAAATATGTGGTTAAAAATATATACAACACAGTGTAGCCACAATATATTTTTACTTGTTTGAAAACTGTAATTTATCTGGAATCATTATAATTTATATAACTTTTCATTCAAGATAATCATAATATAATAATTGTTCACAATTAGGTTAACTGAGTAATTGTTATATTAGGTAATATTATGACATAATATGATAATCATCATGATTTGAACTTTTGAGAAAATCAGATAATACCAAATAAGTAATAACCACTGTTACAACTCGGCTCGCAGGGTGGGCCATGGCCCATCTTGTGCGCACGCCTATGTATAAATTTGAACATTTTCTTTAATTGTACCAGGTAATATGTTGAATAACGTATTAATAAATATTTTTTTTTTAACTAGGTCAACGAATCCTTGTCGAATATATTAACCACCTTTATAAGGCCGTAGTTCTAAAACGTCGAGTAGGGCTTGATGGTTCCCCAGAATACAAAATACATTATGAAAAATTCAGGAAATCATGGGATGAGTGGATAGATTATCGTGACAGTTATCCGAGAACTAAAGCTAATCTGAAATATATGATCGAAGAAAGAAAGTAAGAGTTAAATATGAATAACGTATAATTATTTACAATCATATTTATTAAAACTAGGTTATATAGAACAATAACAGCAAGAGAAAACGCAGAAAAGAAAAGAAAAGCTATATTAGCAAAGTACTTAAAAGATCAAACAGTCAAAAATAAAAGAGGCAATTTATTTTTAATATATTTGTTTTAAATTTAGATTTCTAACTTTCATATTTTTATTAGGCCGAACTCTGGCAAAAAAACCTGATAATGTACCGATTTTAAATTCTCAAACAGCATGTAAAAGAATCAGCAGTAAATCTACTAACAAATCACCAAAATCCGCTAATATGAATAAGAATTCGGTATCTCCAGCTCAACCAACATCTAAAAAACGAGGTGATTCATTTTAATTTGAAAGTTTTTTATTTGTTTACTAACTTGTTTTGGTTTAACTAGGTCGGCCCTTCAAAAGACCTAGTACTTCAAATGTTGAAGAAACTCAACCAAAGCGTAAAAAAAACAAAAGTACTTCCACACATGATTTGTCGTCATTTTCAATTGATTTTGATCGATGGAAGTATTTAAAAGAACGAGAAAGCTTAGGTAATGTATATATTTTTTCATACCGATATTTAAACTTTTAAAGATTTTATTTGTAATTTCCTAGGTAAACCAGATAAAACAAAAAACAACAAAAGAAAGAAAAATAATTTGGCAAAAAATGTTGATAATTCTATTCCAGGAGAACCAAAGTTAAAAAAAAAAAGAGGTCATTTATTTTCAATTAAATTTTTTTTTAGTATTTATGCTTCAAATTTTAATTTTTGGTAACTGTACTTTCTAGGTCAAAAAAATCAAGTTGATGATAAAAAAAAATCAATTGATATAAAAAGCATTATTGAATCTTCAAAATATTGTAAGGTCGTTTTAGAACCCCTGGATTTGTCTGCTTATAAACATTTAAAGATATCAACATACAAAAAAACTGGTGATTTATTATTAATTAATAAATTTATAGAGGTTTAATTTTAAAATTGTAATGTTTGGTACTTGTACTTACTAGGTCAATTATCTCAAAACGAACCTGGAAATGGATTAAATACTGAAAGGTCTCAATCTGAGATGAAAATAGTCAGTACATCTAAAAATCATTTCTCTGATACAGGTACAGATGCTAATAAATTAGGCGTTGAAAATTCTGTAAAACAAACAGTTACAGATGGAGTTGATTTGTTATTAACTAAATGCATATAATTAAAATTTAAATATTTTTCTTTTTGTATTTAACAGGTGAAAATTCTCAATTATACAGACCTAGTACTTCAAAAGCAGGAATGATAAAAACGATTGATGAAAAAAAAGGCGGTGAATCTACAAATATTTCAATTACATGTGAAATTTCCCAAGTAAATATTATAAAATAAATGCTATTTCCACTATTATTAAACCATCTACAAAAAAAAAAAAAAAAAGATAACAACAAAAGAAGATTAACTCCTTACATTATTAGATGTCTTCTCCATACTTTAAAATATTCAAAATAAAATTATTATGGAAGATTAATTCCCTATTTAGTTCACCCCTTATTTTTAAATTAAATTTTAACCGTGATAAATAAATTTAGATATACTGTGACCAAGTTAAGGTAATGACCAGTTGCCCAAAATGAAAAGGCCTAAGTCAACTCTGAGCTCCCTAATATTTCTTTATGAAAACAGACTTTAATTAATTACAGCTGTGAACCAATCAGATGTGTGGGATTGTTCTGACCAAAAAAACATAAACGAGTCAGCCGCCTTGTCGTTGTTTTAAATTGGTTGCAGTGCTTTTTTTTATTGTTTATTTATTTCTAGAGCTGGGCCGATAGCACTTTTTTCCGATATCCGATATTCCGATGTATTTTGCCGATATAAAACCGATAGCCGGTCCGATATTTTATTTCCATGAACCGATATAAAAATACTTAAAAACCCGATATATTTCTCAAAAACCGATACCCGATATATAAACCGATATAACATTTAAATCATGTGGCATATCAAAACATATTAGATTTCCGCTACGATAAATAATAACAAATTAATAAATAATAAATATTAATAATTTTACAACTCTTTTATTTTTTAATTAAATAAGTGGAAAAAAAATTAACAACTGAAATAACCATAAAATAGTATAATACTATAACAGTAAATACTAAATAGTATACAAAATTATGAAATATTAAAATAAATAATAATCAAACTTTAAACTTTTAAAGTATAAACTATAAAGCATAAATCACTAGGTATACTAAATAATTATTAATTAAATAATACAATTATAGATTCTAATTAATAGAGTATATAATATTACTAGTATTATATAATCTTAAGTATGAACAACAAAAAGTAAAAAATAAAATATTAAATCTTTTTTAAACTTTTATTTTTATAGACAATAAAAAAATTAATAATTATAAATTATTAAATTACTAATTAGTGTTATAACAAATTTTATATTTTTATCTTTTAAGTATATTTCTGGTTCTTATTCAGAAAAATTAACTGCCTCACTTTGTCTGGGTTAAGTGAATTCCTTTTTGATGAGCAAACTAATCCTGCGGTACTAAATGACCTTTCTGAATCCACAGAACTAGGTGGACAAGAATGATATTTTTCTGCTAAAATCTTTAAACCTTTATATTTTGAAACTGCCCAATATTGAAAAATATCTCCATTAATATTTAATAGTTCTTCTTTTAAATACATGTTAAGTTCTATATCTGGAGTATTTTCTTCAAGGTTTGAAATTTGTTCAGGTAAAATTATAGAGAATATAGTCATATTATTGGATTTAGATGTGGTTTGAACTGTTTGATGTTCTGTGTTGGCAACAGTCAAATCAGTATTTTGGCAAATCATTGGATAAACAAATTGTAATTTGTTTAGTAAAGAATTTCTCCCTTGCTGTGCTATATCTTCACAAGAAAATACCTTATCTTTAAATCTTGGATCAAGTAATGTGCTGATTGAGAGAAGTTCGTGTGTTTCAAAGTCAATAAACCGGTTTTTTAATTTTGGTATAAAAGCATTTGCTGTTTCACTGCATGTAGTTGATACATCTTTTACTGTTTCTAAAGATACAAAAATACTTCTGAGTAAAGGAATAACTTCAGACAGAGTAGAATTCTCATTTGATAATGTAAGAGTAGCAGAATGAAATATTTCCAAAATCTTAACTAATTCCTCAATCATAGTCCAATCGTTAATAGAAAATGTTACATTTAAATTAATGAATGGAGCTAAGCCTAACACACTTTTTTTTTGTTCTAAAAATCGATTAAGCATTAAGAATGTGCTATTCCATCTAGTGCATACATCTTGTATAAACTTATGGGCAGGAATTTTATTTTCAGACTGAAATTTTTTCAACAATTTATTAGCTCGAATACTATGCTTAAAGTGACCAACCACTGATCTAACTTTCTTACACAGTGCATCATGTTGTTTTTCCTTTATAAGTACATCATTAATTGCCTGAAACAGAAAAATAAATAGATGTAAAATTTATATAATACACATTACACATAACAGTTATCAGTTAATACTTAGGTAATAGTTAATAGTTATTACCTATTTCATATTTATCAAGTAGATTTTTTTTTCATAATAAATAAATAAAAATAATGTATACAATTGAAACATTGAAATATAAATTACCAATTGCAATGTGTGAGAAGTACATGAAACAGATTCAAAACTTCGATGATGAAAAGCTTTCCCCATGTTTGCAGCATTGTCGTGGACAAAGACATGAACATTATTTATGTTAATATCCCATTTCTCCAAAATTTCAATAACAAAATCATAAATTTCATCACCAGAGTGATAAGATGGTCGAAATGGAATAACCTCCAATAAAATGTTATGTCGTTGGAACATATTGTCCAAAAAATGACAAGTAATTGATATATAATCAGTTGTATTTGTAGATGACCACAAGTCAGTAGTAAATGATAAATGATTGGCAACCTTAACTACTTCCTTCAATTTAACTACTACTTTCTCAAACTGTTGTGGTATTATTGTCCTTGAAAATGTTGTTCTATTTGGAATGGTATAACGTGGTTCCAAATAGTTAATAAGATCAACAAAACCTGAAATAAAATTGAAAATTCTAATGGATACATAATTTAATAATTATTATTATAGACAAATACAAATTAAAAAATATCCAATTCAACATTTGTATTGTTCACAATTCCTAAATGAAACATAGGTAGAAGTAGGTAGTAGGTACCTGAGTTTTCAACATGCGAAAATGGCAAAAGTTGACTAGTCAACATCTTTCCAATAAGATCATTTATTTTAAGGGATCTTGCACTGTTATAAGGTAGTGCTGCATTTTTTTGAAAAAGAAAAGGCAATGATAATTGTTTTTTTAAATGTTTTGTCTTATTAGGTTGACAAGCTTCCTGCATACTGTAGTCAGCTGATGTCCCTGGTTGGTCATTGTTCTGTAAATTAAATAATAATATATTTAATATTATAACAATGATAAAAAAATAATTAATTATATAACGTAAAATATAAATATAAAAATTTCAAATTTGATACATATGTGCCAATGATAAAGTAACAAAAATTAAATATAAATTTTATAAATTGTATAGTAAAATATAAATAACTAATAAGTAATAACTAATAAATAATAATTATTATTTAATTGAGAAATTTAAATTAATTTAAGCAAATTATAATTTCTAAATGTAATTTAGTAATTTAGTATTTACTTAGTGCATTTAAATATTTTCTAACGAGTAACAAAAATTATAACTTTCAAGTTTCAACTTTAAATTGTATTAGGCACCTATGTACATTTGAAAATTGAATTATGAGGCTAATATGAAATATGTAAATAAAATGATAAAATATAAAATAATAAATCAACTTTTTAATATTATAATTAATGTAGGTATAAGGTATATACAAACCCAAACTTATACTTATTAATTTATAATTTATATATTACTTACATCAGCTACATCAACGCTGTTGTGACTTTCATTGTGTTTACGTTTAAACTGGGTATAAGTTGAATGATG
This sequence comes from Therioaphis trifolii, assembly GCA_027580255.1. Lineage (NCBI taxonomy): Eukaryota > Metazoa > Arthropoda > Insecta > Hemiptera > Aphididae > Therioaphis > Therioaphis trifolii. Next base: position 4,824,988 of record CM050405.1, on the reverse strand, counting down.
CTCTTTATCTAAATGTAAACGTAAATTGGATGTTGTAAAATCTCGAGAATTCAATCCACCTCTCGAGATTTTTTTTTTACACAATATGCACTGAGCTTTGGTTATGTCATTCACGCATTTTGAAAAAAAATTCCAGACGTCAGAGGGCGCCATTATTGTTAATTGTTAAGTATTAAATAAATTATGATAAATTATAAAATATAACGTCTATACATTTAAAATTTTAAAAGTTAAAACTAATAATTAATAGGTAACTATTAAATATTAATATTATAATATTATCTTTATCAATTACTATTTATCAATAAAATCATAACCGTGGTAAGTAAGAGAAATAATTAAATAATAACTAAACGAAATTGAATTTAAATTGTGATTGCATCGTGTTTACTGTTTTACTGTATTTACCAAATCATTTGTTGTTTACATGATATGTCTAAAAATAGCGTTATCAGTATAACCATCACCATTACATACAAATTGATATGCGATTGTATTATATCGGTTTTACTATCGGTTCGGAAAAAAAACCGATACCCGATTAAACCGATAGTACCAATATCGGCCGATACTAATATCGGGTATCGGTATCGGCCCAGCTCTATTTATTTCTTTAGATATATAATTTACAGCATATAAATAATGAAAGTAAATATCTACTCCTTTAAGCCTGAACTTATGATGGAGTTGAGAGTTGACAATTGAATTATAATATTGCTAATAACATACCTATACAATAAAATAAAATGGGATCCATCTTTAAAACAATAATTTATAGAAAAGAAACTGTTTTTCATAAATATAAATTACTGACAAAATTAATTCTACAGGCTATGAATAAGATACAGTTTGTATTCTTAGTAAAATGATGTATTGGATTTTATTACTATTATTTATTTATTATTTTTTTTTTTATATATACAAAATCATTTTTTGACTTGTAATAGTAGTCTAAAAATTATGTCCAGAAGCTTAGCATATCAAACATTTTATCTCGCTGATACTTTAAAGAAGTATTTATTCTCTAGTCTTCAAAGTTTTTTTAAGAATAAGGGAAAATTACCTGACAATTAAGAAAAAAATTTAAAATGTAATGTAAACAAGATTTTCATAAAATTCATTTGTAATGGTCAGCCCATAAATCCAAAAATAATAGTATTAGACATATTTGAACTCATTTTTTTTTTTTTTTTTTAGCTTTCTGGTGGATATTTACCTTTAATAATACCAGACGTTTTATGTGCAAAATTACTTGACGACAAAGTAAAGACTATAAGAAGAAAGGAGGTGAATTTTATTGTTTTTTAGTAAATTTACTAATACAGCTCTTAAATTATATAATAACTTCATTTTCTTGTTAATTAGGTATTACAATTCTCAAAAGTATCCAATTCAATTGCAATCATTCTTCAAAATTACATGAATTCAAAAGAATCCGCCGATTCAAAGTAAATATTTTATTTCACACTGATAAACATTTCCCTTAAATGACATGAAATTATTGTTTTAGACAAGAAGCATTTGACCTGGTATTGTCAATATTGAATTATTTCAACATGATGACATTTGAAAAAGTTTTGCACCCAAATGAGAAAAAACATTGCCCAAAAAACAAGGTAATAACCAAAATTTATTATTTATAATAGACTTACAAGATCAATAATATACATTTTTTATTTTTATGAATTAATGTATTTTTTTATTTAAATTTTGTTAAAGCAAGAATGAATTTACATCAATATAATATACTTATTGTTAAATTTCTTCTATTGTTATTTGAATATTGTATTTATTTAATATGTTAAACCTGAAAAAAGTAGATATTAAATACATTGATTTTTATATGTTTTTAGTGGTAACACATAGTAACACTGATATCACCAAGCACCATTAACTTTTTTTTAAATAAATTATTTTATTTCCGTCTTTATGTGGTAATTTTATAAAATTTAATACAGATTAAGTGTAATACAATTTTAATGTATGACTTTTCACATTGATAAATTATGAATATTTATTATTTAATCTCAGTTAGTTTTATATTTAATGAGCCTGAAAATCACCTTAGTAATTTACTAAAAGCTTAATTTTTGCTGGTGCTGGTCTGTTGTATGCCTTATAGAAATCTAAAAAGGATTATTTTTTAAAATTATTTTATAGTACTATTAGATGAAATTAAATTAATAAATGTGATCACTAGATCATTTCATTTATATTAATATATTTTCAGGGTCTAGTCAAATTTTTGATGCATTACAAGAAGTATGCCTCACAAAATCTTGTTTTCAGCGATTTACTTACACCTAAAAAAATTTGGTGTTATGTTTTTGGACCTACACATCTATTGCGGCTATTAAGTATGTACTTAAACTTTTAGATTTTCATTTTTTTTAACAAATTTTTTAAAAAAATGATCATATGGGACCATTTTACTCGTATTACGGTAAGGCCACACAGAACGCTATGTGTGCTATGTTCGCGATGTTCGTTTACAAATAAAAAATTGTTTTCCGTATTGACGACGTGAATGGCCACACAGAATAGCGTAGGCTATGTTTTGTTCTTAGCTATGTTGCAATGCATCGCCGAGTGTTTGATTTGTGGCAACATTTTTGAGCGATGTGTTGCGTTTGCAAGTTTTGACAGGCATGTTTATATTGCTAGTGTCGATATCGGCAATTGAACACAGCGTGTCCTATGAACCCTATAATATTATGATATTCAAGCGGCGAGGAGTTGATTATTTTTACACGCATTCACGCCATCTCAGCTGTTATAACTTGTAAGTAAAACTCAGTTTTAAAGTTTTAAGGTTTTTTGAAAAATATTTATATTTTATTAATTTTTGTAAGTACTACGGTTATTCTTCAAAATGACGTTACTAAAGCAGCTAATAGAGGAAGTATGCAGATACCCTTATCTCTGGTGTACAATGTGACTCACTACTGACTAGTAGTAAATATTGTATGCAGTATACATAGCGTATTGTGTGTGGCCTCACCGTATAGCGAACATAGGGTACAAAGCATACATACTGTATGTAGCATAGCTTTCTGTGTGGCTCACTATTAGACCTTTTCCATTTACTCAAACCATCCATTTCGTGTTGCAGATTTTAGTCACTTTAAAATTAGTCAATGATCAATTCTTCATAATTTCTTTAGCATTTAGTACTATTCAGATAGTATGGGTTTCATTTTAGACATTACATTAATGTTATACAAATGTGCCATGTATTTAATAAACAACATTATTATTTAAATAAGATAGAGTCCTATTACCTAATAAAAATGAATTGAACAAAAACTTAGCAATGTGTTTTTTTTTTTTTAATGTTTTATTTTAGAATTGTATGATCTGTAAATATATTTTTACAATGAGTACAAGTGATGAATGGTGCTCACAATATTTACATAATTGAGACACTAGGCTTGAGTGAAGAAGCCAATCATTGTTGGTATTTCAGGACGTGTTTTTTAATCAACCAATAGGTCTCGACACCATGATAGCTTTAGTCGCCTTCTGGGGTCCCCAGGGATAGTGTAGATGGAAATTTCAGATATCAGGGAATTTCTGTGGTTGTTGGTTTTGGAACAGAAACGTTTATAGAGGGTTTTGGCTATGTTTAGAACTGTTTGGATGGATAAGTCTTTATGGAGAATGTTGTTGGAGACATAGTATGGAGCTTTTGTTATTTGCCAGAGACATTTGGATTCTGTTGATATTAGAGGGTTCAGCAGCCCGCCAAAGTTGTAAGCCATTGGTCCATGTAGGTTTGAGGAGCATTTTGTAAATGAGAAGTTTATTATTGAGATTCAGATGTTTTGATGTAAGAAGGTAATACAATTTGCGGGAGTGATTGTTTAGGGTGAGGCGTTTGAGGTTGATATGGGTTGCCCAAGTAAGTCGGCGATCTAGATGCAACCCTAAATATCAGACATTTTGAGCAGTTGGTATGGGGACGTCATTGAGGTATATGTGAGGGCAGTCTGTTCGTTTTAGTGTAAATGTGCACTGTATGGACTATCAGTTGGACAGTAAATTGAGGTGATTTTGGGTAAGGTTAGAGGCCGTCTCAGGGTCAGAGTGAATGGCAAGTGTAGTTTTATCATTGGCGAAGTCTTCAGTGTTGGTGTGGGGTGTAGTGGGTTGGTCAGAGGTGAAAAGATGGAACAGTTAGAGTGCAGCTACAGCTCCTTGAGGTACTCCAGCATTAATTGACGGTATTTTGAATATGGACGATCCTGATCTTACTGTGAAATATCTTTTCTAGATAGGATTTAAATAATAGGTAGTAATATGTAGGAAGGTTAAATTTTAGTTTGAATAGAAGGCTTTTGTGCCAGACTCTATCTAAGGCTTGTGCTATGTCTAGAAAGGCACCAGTGCATATTAGCTTTTTTTCTAGTGTGTAGGCTATTTTGTCTACTAGACGATGAATTTGATGTATGGTTAAGGGGTTGTGACAAAAGCCGATTTGAGTGTTAGGGAGGTTATGTAGAATTTGTTTTAGTATAAGTTTTTCGAATATCTTTGAAAAATAGGGAATAAAGCTTATGGGCCTATATGAGTCTGCGGAGTCAGAGGGTTTTACTGGTTTGGGTATCATGATAATCACAGAGAATTTCTAGAGGAGTGGAAAGTGTGAAAGTCTAAGCATGGAGTTGTATATATATGTGTGTGTGTGTGTGTGTGTGTGTGTGTGTGTGTGTGTGTGTGTGTGTGTGTGTGTGTGTGTGTGTGTGTGTGTGTGTGTGTTTGTGTGTGTGTTTCAGGAGGAGTAATGATTTTTTTGGTAGTTGTAGTGCTACTTCTGCTGTTATTAAATCGTAATCTGGAGTTTTTTGGCGAGTAGAGTTTCGTATAGTATGTTCGACTTCACTTGGTCGGATATGTTTTGATGGAAGAGTCATAGGTAATGAGGATGATAGGAATTGATCTACTTTTTCAATATGATTTGGACATAGAATATTGTAGTGTGGTTGGAAGATAGCTGTTAGATGTTGGCAATATAGTTGGCCTTTTTCAGATCACTGATGGCCAAGTTCCATCTATTTTTTTCAGAGGAGGTACAGGTGGTTGAGATCGGAGGATTTTCTATGTGGTTTTCCAGAGTGAGTTATCACTAGTCGATAAAGATATGAGGTGTCTACTGTCTAGCAAAGTTATCTGATTTAATTGAGGCTAAGAGACTTTTAAGTTATTCTGTTAAATTATTGAGTTTTTGTTAATAAGAAAGGTACTTTGTTCTTTGCCAAGTGTTACGGGCTCTTTGTTTTTCTGGTATAAGAATCCTAATTATGCAAAGGGAGATTCCTATTGTGATTTGTTGGGGTGTGGATGGAAGTGGAGCATTACCAAGCAAGCAGTTTCTTGTATTGATTTAGTTAGGATATTTACTGCTTTATCTATATCATCTGGACATTTTAAGCTAATGTTTAGATTAGTTTGATTCTCAAGGGTTGTTCTTAACTTGTCCCAATTTATTCGACCTTGAATGAGGCTGGGTTGTTTTGGTTTGTTTAGTGGAATAGTGTCAATAGTTAGCAGTACAGAAGAGTGATTAGAGTAGAGATCATTAACTTGGTTGTGAAAGTATGTAGACTGTTTGGGATTTTGGATATGAATAAGTCAAGAATGTCTGGTTTTTTCCTGGGGGAGGTGAACCAATAGGTTAGTGAAGGAGAAGCATGAGTTATATAATTTTTAGATTGAGTTAATTGTTTGAGAATGTTTCCTTGAGGATTGTTTACTCGGCAGTCTCAGTGTATGTTTTTCGTATTTATGTCACCTCCTATTATGAATTTATGTCCTAGTGTAAGAAAGAAGTTATAAAATTGGTTTAAGGTTATAGTGTGTCGTCGAGAGCAGTATACGGCTTAGATGTTTATATGTATGTTGTTTAGTGTTAGAGATATACCTGCAGCTTAAATATGATCAGTTTCATATTGTAGTAGGAGGTAGTATAATAGTGAGGATCTGACTATAACTGTGGCTCCAGCATGTACGATGCCATCTGAGTGGTTGGTTCTGTACGTCTGGAAGCCAAGTAAATTAAAACGTGAGGAATTGGTAAAATGGGTTTCGAAGATAATTGTAGTATCAATTCTGTTATTTTGCAGTGTAGCTAATAATTCATTTTTGTGTTTTGGTAGGCCGTTAGAATTCCATGTAAGAATGAAAAGAGATTTTGATGTGAAGGAGTTAATTGACATTTTGAGTTTTAATGAGGGTTGAGAGGACTGTGGTGAGTAAGAAGATGAGAGGTTTTATAACTGTTCTAAATTTATCTAGAAATTCAATGAATGATATTTCGTTGTTACTTGTTGAAGGATTTGTGTTAGGATGTGGGTGTCTTTCAGTTACATTGGCATACGAACGTGGATTTTTGGAGTTTTCCGTGGCAGGTTGATGATGATGTTCAGGATTGAAGTTCGGGTTTGGTGGCGGATTTTGTTGAAGTTTTTTGCTTGAGATGTTGTGTTTACGGCTTAGTTGTTTATAGATTGTGCATCCTTTGTAGTTGGCTGGATGAGGTCCATTGCAGAGGGCACATTTGGCTGGCAGGTCTGGTGATTTAGAACAAGTGGTAAAGGGATGGTTACCCCCACATTTAACATACATGGGTCGGTGTGCACAGTATGTATGGGTATGGTCGTAGATTTGATAGTTTAATGTGGTTTTTGACAAAAAATTTAGAGATCTTTTAGATTGAAATTTGAAGGTCTCTGACACACACTTGTAAAGCAAGTGAAAATACTTTGAAAAATACAGATTAAATCAAAAGTAAAATACTTTTGATTTTAGATCTATAATTCTTAAATATAATTGATTATAATTTTGTTTTTTAATTTTGGTAGTCATGCTCAATATTAACTTAATATTGATGTTTATTACATAACTTTAATATTTCGGTGCAAATTATAGATGTTTTAAATCAAGAGTGTGTGTCTAACACAAAATGTTCCTTTAGTCTAGGTCCTACTATTGGGGCCACCAACTAATAATTTCTGTTTTGTAACTAACCATAATTATCACAGTCTAAAATATTTTCAATAATTTTTTTAGACATTAACAAACAAATCTTTTGGAAATTCTTAAAAATTATTGAAAAACATTGAGACAAATTTTATTTGTTTATTTTTTAATAATTGTTGAAACATGAAAAAACCATTTATTACGCGTAACTATGTAATTATGCGATTATAAGGGTCTGTTAAAAATGTGTTTCCTGTTTGGTAATAGATGATTCCTGCCCTTGGCCTCTATTATTATGTATTAAATGATTAAATATATCACCATTGCTTAACTAAAACACCTTCTTACAAATTCAAATATATTTCAGAATTTATTTGGTTGATATTAAATATGTTTATGAAATAAACTAATTTTATAAAAAAAAAAATTAATCGTACATACTGTAGGTTTTCAGTAGACATTCTTTTTTAGACTGATTAATGAAAATAAAAGTATTCTTTAAATATGATTTTTTTTTTTTTACTATTGAAAAATAGCATAAACCTTCTCATACAAGGTTATTTTTATAATTTCATCTCAAACATTAAAAATATTACACTATTATTAAAATTTTGATTTTGATTAAACACTGAAAAAAATAACTAGAATAACAAAGTTAATTTGTATTATGAATATAAAATTCAAAAGCTAAGGTAAACAAATATGTACATCGTGTCTCTTAATGATCTAATAATAATTGTAATCTCATTTTTTTAATGATATAGATCAGGGATGAGCAACTGGGGAGGCCTGCCAGCTGCTTCTGGCCTGCGTACCATTTTTAACTGGCCCGCGCTAAAATCATATTATAAACATAAATTATAAATGCCAATAGTAAATTTTAACTTAATTAACTTTTTTTTTTTTGCTTTTTATGTTCTCTCAGCCCACTTGAGTTTTAAGTTTAAAAAATTGGCCCTCTAGACCTTAGTAAGTTAAAGTTGTCCATCTCTGCTATAGGTGGAACTTTTTTTGTCTACAATTTGAATCATCAATCAAACGAAATGTTATTTTGAAAAATAATTTATGCTGTTTCGATAGATGTTTTTGTAGAAAAATATAAGATGATTAATTTTTCATGAAAGTGTACCAAGTTCTATAAGTGTTTTTAATTTGTACATATATAGATTAAATTATTATTGTTAAATCATCATGAGATGCCTTGTATATATTAAGACAATTTATTTAAAATAGAGTATCATTATAATCATCATCACAATGTATATGTTACGGGCAAAGTGGAAAATTCGGGCAATGTATACAATGCCCGGGCATTGTACACATTGTCCGATGCATATTGGGCAATGTGAATTTATACATTAATAGTATTAATTTTTATATACAATTTATTTATAAAAATTGTGAAATAAGTTAATAATCATTAAATGCACTATATATCCCGATAACGAAACCGATAAATATCTTATCTGATATAATTTTGGTACGTACAGTTTAACTTTAGTTGTATACTGTCACTCAGTGTATATTGTGCATAAACATTTATTTTTTGTTATAAAGTGCTTAACCAAACATTTATTTATTTATTTTCTACATTTTATTTAAAATGGAAAATTTTAATACAAAATTGAATATTGTGTTAAAAGAAAAAAATCTGAATAATGTGTATTTAACTAAATTAAAATACGACAAATTAATTAAAAATATAATTTATATAAAGAATAGTTCCCAAAAATTGAAGCCGAATGATTATAAACTCCTAAAGAAGTATGATGTAATAAAAATATCTGAAATTAACAAATTAATTGTTCCAGTAACTGCAGGTAATAATAAAAAATATATATATTTAAAAAACTAACTATTTATTTATAAAAATAGTAAATATTATAAAAACAATATTATTATTATTATTATTATTATTATTATTATTATTATTATATTATTTTCGGTATTATATTAAATGTATAATTTGTATAAATACTTTACAATTCACATTGCCCAATATGCATCGGACAATGTGTACAATGCCCGAATTTTCCACTTTGCCTGTAACATATACATTGTTCAAAAGGTTTTTATTTACATTAAATTATTTAAATAATTAACATTTTTTGCAGGAAAATGATTTGAAATATCTTATATATGCTGTTATGTGTGCAGCACTCAAAAATATTTTAATATTCAACACAATTTGAGCATCTAATAAACAGTTAAATTACAACTTGAGAAATATTAATTTCATATAAGTGTTTAATTATCATGATAACAATTTTGAAGTTTGTATTGTTTTGTGCAAATATTATTTAAATAAAACATTTTATTTATATATGTTTTTTAAATATATAAAATAATTTTTTTTTTACTTAGAAATAATAAGATAATCTGAGGCCATCTACACCTAGTGGTATTTACATATTAAAGAATTATTTTTCATGATCAATTATTAAAGGGAATGAAATATTACTGAATAATAAATAATCAATAATACGTTATAAGTTACAGCAAAAGTATACATTGGTTAGTCATAACGATTTAAAAACAAAATAATGATAATATACAATTAGCTTTATGCGGCTAACTTTGGTTGTGAGGTTGGTCCCGTTTTAAGTGACGTAATAACGGCTGTGAATGAAGATTGAAGAATAGTGATCCTGTTAAGTTTGACAGTGTGCTATAGAAGTTTTTGGTTAGGATTTTCATGTACTCTTGACTTTATTGGATTTGAATTATATTTGTGTTTCATATAAACTGGGGTGCGTTTATAATCATTTCGAGAACTTAATTTCTAAAGATTTGTATTTTTTGAATGTGAAAAGACGCGCATTTTTGCCGGATTGGGCAAGTGTAAGTAAGAAGTGAGCATATAATCGGTTTGTATATTATAAGAGAATATATTTCTCTTGTAGATTTTTTAATTTAGAATAAGGTGTAATATTGAAAGACGTTGATACGTCTGTTGGAGTTTTTTGAAATATGGGGTCTCCACGCGAGTCTTTTCTCCAATATCACTCCAAAATATTTTACTTGTGGTTTCCATGGAATATTATGAAATTAAAATAACACTAAAACACTTGAGTTTTATTGACAACCATAAGTAAATTAGAACAAAATAATAGCCTAATAATGACATAATTGATAAATATGTAATTCACGAGGAAAGACTTGGAGTATATATTCAAACACTAAACATGAGATGCGAGATATTTAAAATGCTGTAATAAGTATAGCTAGGTATAATAGTGAAGTTTTATATTACAGTTGAAAATTAATATTTGACTTGCTTAACACGCAAATAGTTTTTAGCTACACATGAGTGTCAAAAAACAACATTATACTCATACTACGAAAGAACGAAAGAGATACACAAAGAATGAAGACAATCAACTTATGTTAAGAACTTAGTTCTGCGTTTTATAAACCCTAGTATCATTAATAATTTACAATAGTAACGAAATAATTGAAAAAAAAAGTTCAATACCTTAATTTGATAATTGATAATTAAGATGTTATCGTTTGAGAACTATTTATGGGATTATGAGTAATGAATTGGATTTATTTGACCAAAGGAAAATAGTCACTTTGAATTTATTCAAAAATCCAAACGGGCTATCCATTGACTAAAAATATAACTCTTGTAGTTAGTTACAACCACTTTGGGATTCAATTTTTGAGTCATCAGTACAAACAAATAATATTGCAAACTATATAAATCCAACAAAAAGGTCTAAATTCTTTCCAAATTTATAATAGCTTCTTCAACTTGTAACTTTTTTACTAATGCGAAAATTTGTTTTCAGGATTTATCCCGCCAAATGTAACAGACTTTGTTCACAGTAAAAAGATTGAAACTAAATTTACTATACACCATTTTCAAGATTTTTTGAGGTAAACATAAATTTTAAATCAAGTTTTTTGTTGTGTAATAAAGCATTTATGCGACATTCTATGATCATGCATTTCCTTATTTAAGAATTACAAAAGAAAATTGATAGATTTTATATTTACTAATGATAGTTAATATTTCTTGTTCAGTAACTGATCCTAATAAAACACGTGTGTGTGTGTGTGTCTGTGTGTGGGCGCGCGCGCGCAATTTTAATTAGTTAATTATGTTTATTATAATATTATTATTAATTATACTAATTAATTTATTGCTATATTTTGTTTTTTAGTTATTTGGAAAACAATTTTAAAGACTTTTTTACAAATGATAAATATGACACAAGGTATAACCTAGATTTAATAGAGATATTTTCTGAAGAAAAACATGATAATAACTGGTATCTTCAGTATTTTGAACTTTTTTAATATTACAAAAGAAAAAAATCTTTTTAAATGGACTTTCTTATACAAAATAATAATAATAATGTCATTTTTCATTGGTTTTTACAAAGTGTCGCTGTATTTTTTTTTTTTCATTCTTAGAAAATTGTTTATAGTTTTAATTTTAATTACTAAATAAATACATTTTCAGAACATTATATTTTTTGTTTTTTGTTTTTTTATTAAGTTATTGTATTTTCATTGGTTTATTTTCGTATTTTATGTTTTGAGTATTACTAATTTTATAAAATTTTAATACTTAAATGTGTAATTTATTAGTTTTCCATTTGTACATTTTTTTTAAGAATTTTTTTCGGGGAAATGGGTATTTAGCTTTTAAGTTTTTATTTTTTCCTAGTAGTAAGTAATTTAAATTTTTACTTAACATTACACTAATTAATATTAAATTTATTAGTTTTTAATCCTATGCCATGTTTCAGCTGTATCTTTTCAATTTTGGTTATACACAATAAATGTATTTTAATTTGTAAGCATTTCGTTTGATTTTCACTTTTTGATTAACTCCCTGAATGTAAAACTTTGATATTTTATAAAGATAAAAAATTGTGTACAGGAATAATATTTATGTATTTATTTCAATGTTGATATACTCATAACTAATTAACCAATACAAAACTGTTACAATTATAACTTGTACGGAGTTTTTGGATATTTCGTCGTAAGCCATTTTGAAAATAACATTTGGTGAAATATGTCTTACGAAAAGTAAATTCAATAAAAGAAATAATAGTGAATAGTGTATTAAGCAAATGTCCATTAGTTTTTGAAATTCTATAAATTTTTTAATTTTCAATATAATTTGTTTTATATTGAAATTCTGTAAACATGATAAAACTAAATTAAAATACAGGGTGATTTTTAAAGCACATTTATTGTTCATAACATTTTTAGTCTTGTGTTATAAACAAATGTTGACGCCTCGAACACCAAAAAGAAATAATCGCACACGAAATCCCGTCATCCAGATCGCGAGACCGGGACATTAGTAGAGGAGGGGCGCTAACTGAGATTTAAAAAAGCTGGTAAGTGAGATGATGGTGATACAAGTTCGTCCTTCGTCCCTTCGGTCCTCGGACAAGATATTGGTGATGAATGTATTAAGTTTTAAAGAAATGATGACTCTTCTTTAGTATGAAACGATTCTGAGCAAAGCTTCAGTGTAATATAATTTCTACCATATACATTATTATCATGAGTCGCGATTATTGATATTTTTTCGGTATTGATAGTTTAGTATAAGAGTAAACTTGTATTAAAATTTCAGAACTTTCTAACAAATACTCAATATTTCATTACAAATAAATACCTAAAATCTGAACAGTGAAAATCTCGTTTACGGCGGATTTTACCGATTTTACTCTGTTTTTCGATCGTTATTCTTGATTACTGGAAAAACTATAGAGATTTTGGAAAAATGACCTCTCTAAAGTACCATCTCAGTTCAATTTCGAATCTAAAAAGTTGCTGGACGAAACTTTTGGACAAGGATTTCTATACGAAAAAGTGTTTACAGAAAAAAAAAAGCTGGTAAGTGAGATGATGGTGGTACAAGTTCGTCCATCGTCCCTTCGGTCCTCGGACAAGATATTGGTGATGAATGTATTAAGTTTTAAAGAAATGATGACTCATTTCTTTAGTATAAAACGATTCTGAGCAAAGCTTCAGTGTAATATAATATATTATTATTTAAATACTGTTTACGTATTTTACGGTTATTTGTATAATTTTTGGTGAGTTTTTTTGTAATTTTTGTAATAAAATATTCAATTAGATATAACTCATTTAAACTTCAATTGTTATAACAATTATAACTCATTAGAAATAAACTTACAAGAAATCAGACAATATCGAAAAAAATCGTATAATAATTTATTAAAGTGTGTATAAAAAAAAATCCTGACTAACGATTTTTGAACTTTTGTTAGGATAATTAGGTATGTATATGAGTAAGGTCATATTAAATTTTCAGAACTTTTAGTCAAATATTTAAAATTATATTACATAAAAACTCAAACAATTTGGTAAATTAAAAGTTCTATATTTAAGTCAAAAGTACTATAATTGTTCTGAAAATGTTGTCCAATATAAAAAAGTATGTATTTGATATTGGATAAAATTTTCAAGTTTCTAGCTTCAATACTTTTCGATTTATGACTAAATACCTAAAATCTGAACAGTGAAAATCTCGTTTACGGCGGATTTTTACCGTTTTTACTCAGTTTTTCGATCGTTATTCTTGATTACTGGAAAAACTATGGAGATTTTGGAAAAATGACCTCTCTAAAGTACCACCTCAGTTCAATTTCGAATCTAAAAGTGGCTGGACGAAACTTTTGGACAAGGATTTCTATACGAAAAAGTGTTTACAGAAAAAAAAAAAAATTAAAAACTGTAATTTTTATACCTCAGTAGTCAATACCTTTATAATGTTTTAGACAATATAATAGTGCAAATAAAATTTGACCACTTTATTATATAATTTGTAACCAACAATCATAAAAATATAATCTTATTGATAATAATTAGCTATACCTAACTGATATAAAACTCTGGGAATTATTTATTTTTTTAGTTTTTGGAGATGAAAATAGAAATTTGGCGAAAACAATGCATGTTAAATAAAAATCATTTCATAAATTTTATAATCAAATAATATTATCAATAATTTGTAAATAAGTAGTAAAATAATTTTTCAGAATATGACCTAAAACATCTAAATATATTACCTATATATACCTAACTAGATGTCCTTAATTTGATCTCTAATTTCAAACTTAGTTCTAATCCAGGCCCAGATGGTATACCTCCTATTTTTTTTAAATAACTGTAGATTTATCCTAACACCAGTTTTAACTAATATTTTTAAAATATCACTCAATAAATATACCTTGACGCTTCACTAATTTCCAACTATCGCCCTATTTCTAAATTATCTATTGTCCCGAAATTATTTTCACATTTAATCTCGTCAAAATTATCAAACTTTTGTTCTTCTCTTCTTTCAGTTCATCAATATGGTTTCACTCCCAAACGATCTTCATGTAATAATCTAGCTGTAGTTAAAAATATTATTCTCCAATCTTTTGAAGAAAACGCGCAAACCAATATTATCTATACTGATTTTGCTAAGGCGTTTGACCAAGTAAATCATGTTATCCTTATGAGAAAACTTCAAATATTTGGTTTCTCTAGTCCTCTTCTAAATTGGTTTCAATCATTCCTATCGGGATGTCACCAAATTGTTAAATATCTAAATTTTACCTCTACTCAGTTCAGTGTTCCTTCTGGGGTCCCTCAAGGGGACCACCTGTCAACTCTTCTTTTCAATATACATATATTCAAATTCAATATGTATTTATAAGCGATCTTCCTAGTGTTATCACAAATTCAAATATCCTTCTCTTTGCAGATGACGCCAAATTAATAAAAAATTATCAGGTCTGAGCAACATGCTATTAACTTATAATTGGATATCAATAACCTTTCTTCTTGGTGTAATGAGAATCATCTATTCTTAAATTTTTACAAATGTAAATTTATGAAATTTCACCTTATAAAAAACCCTATTAACCTCCAATACACAATTTCTACATCTAATATCGAGCTTGTTTATCAATTTAAAGATTTAGGTGTAATTTTAGATTCTAAATGAAATTTTTCTCTTCATACTGAAATAATCAAGAATAAAGCTTTTCGTAATTTAGGGTTTATTAAACGTACCTGTAGTTCATTCTTGGATCCTGTTCCTTTAAAAATCCTATACTGCTCTTTAGTTCATTCTAATCTTGAGTACTGTCACCTCATCTGGATAAATAATACTTCAAAACAAAATACTATGCTAGAATCTATTCAAAATAACTTTTTACGTTTTATTGCATTTAAATTTAATATAAATAGACCTATTCACGGCACACATAACAATGTTTTAAATTTTCTTAATATTTCTCTACTCTCTGGCCGTCGTTCACTATTACTCTCTAAATATTTGCATAAACTAATACTAGGCTCAATTGACTGTCCTGAAATTCTTTCTTTAATCCGCTTTAAAATTAATAGTCTAAATACTAGAGATCCAAAACCTTTTTCTCCCCTTTTCTCATCAAAAAATTATATGCTTAACTCTCCTGCTAACCTTCTTATGGTTGCAGGTAATACTCATGTGTTTGATTATATTTAATATATTGTATTCCATATTTTCTTTTTAAGTCTTTATTATATTCAATCTAAATTAAGAAACATTCTTATTCGTTGTACTTACTATGTTATTACTTTCCACAATGTTTATATTATTATGTTTTAGGACTTACGACCGTTATAAATAAATAAAAAAAAAAATAAACATCATTGTAAAACCATAAGATCCTTCGCTTCACTCAGAATCTAAAAAAAGTTTGAATAAATAAAACATAATTTTACCGAATAAAATAAGTTGTTTTTTTTTTTTTTTTTTTTTTTTTTTTTTGTCCTTTGTATAAGAAACAATTTTATTTTGGATAACTATTTTACTTATTAGAAAATAAAATACAAACAAATCATTTCACAATATCAATCGCTAGATATAACAATTTAGTTGCATAATTATGTTTTATAATCGAATATATAAAAAGCTGGTAAGTGAGATGTGGTGGTACAAGTTCGTCCTTCGTCCCTTCGGTCCTCGGACAAGATATTGGTGATGAATGTATTAAGTTTTAAAGAAATGATGACTCATTTCTTTAGTATAAAACGATTCTGAGCAAAGCTTCAGTGTTATATAATATATTATTATTTAAATACTGTTTACGTATTTTACGGTTATTTGTATAATTTTTGGTGAGTTATAATAATTTATTAAAGTGTGTATAAAAAAAAATCCTGACTCACGATTTTTGAATTTTTGTTAGGATAATTAGGTAGGTATATGAGTAAGGTCATATTAAATTTTCAGAACTTTTTGTCAAATATTTAAAATTATATTACATAAAAACTTTCAAACAATTTGGTAAATTAAAAGTTCTATATTTAAGTCAAAAGTGCTATAATTGTTCTGAAAATGTTGTCCAATATAAAAAAGTATGTATTTGATATTGGATACAATTTTCAAGTTTCTATCTTCAATACTTTTCGATTTATGACTAAATACCTAAAATCTGAACAGTGAAAATCTCGTTTACGGCGGATTTTTACCGATTTTACCGTTTTTACTCAGTTTTCGATCGTTATTCTTGATTACTGGAAAAACTATGGAGATTTTGGAAAAATGACCTCTCTAAAGTACCACCTCAGTTCAATTTCGAATCTAAAAGTGGCTGGACGAAACTTTTGGACATGGATTTCTATACGAAAAAGTGTTTACAGAAAAGAAAAAAAAATAAACATCATTGTAAAACCATAAGATCCTTCGCTTCACTCAGAATCTAAAATGAATAAATAATGCAAATATTTTATTCACCGCGGCCGTGGTTTGAACTCGAAATACTGTGTTCAAAAACTATGTGAACAAAAGTGGTACTAAAACTTTCAGCATACTGTCGGGTATAACTTTTTTTTTTTTTTTTATTAGAAAAATATAATTACAATCTGTATAATAGTACAATAAGTAATTATGGGGAAAATAAACAATCAATTTAATAGTATGTAACGGCTTGAGAAGTAACCGATCATTACCGGTTCTCCTACTGACTTACTTTATTTCAATTAATAATATATGAACGTTACTTATTGGTCTAAGTGTTGTTTGGGGTTTCTCTATGGTTGGAGGAGAACGTCTCAACCTTTTTAAACGTCTAGGGGTGTTTGGGGAAGGGTGGGAGAAGAGAGTTGTGTTATGAGCGGGTTTGAATTGTTGAGAAGTTTTTATATCGAGTTCGAGATATAGCTGTTTGTTTAACTCTGAGGAGGGGTAGCCGTGTAGGTCTTTATGTATTGTTTCATTTGAGACATATGGAGGAACGTTTAGGATGCGACGTAAGGCTTTAGACTGGAGGGTTTGTAATTCATTGATATTTGATATTTTTGCGGCTTCCCAGAGTTCAATGCCGTAGGACCACATGGGTTTAATAAGAGATTTGTAAATTGTGAGTTTTGAGTGTAATTTTGTCTTTGCATTTTTATTGATTAGTGGTTGGAAGGATCTGAGGCGCTGGTTTACAGATAGTTTTTCGGTGTGAATGAGAGGGGACCAAGTGTATACCCATCTCACAAAAATGGTTCGACGTCAGTATTCAATATGAATAATCGTTTTTATCTACATTATGTCCAATTGTCCAATAAACAAGAGACAAAAAACATAAAGAGTTAAAATTAGACATTTGAATATATGATTTAATTCAGGGACGCCGGGAGGGGGCAGTGGAGGCATTGGATTGCCCCCCTGAGGTTTTCCATGTCAGTTACAAAATCGGAGATTTTTTTTACATGAAGTCGGTCTCACACGACTAGGACACTCAGTGACTCTCCGACAATCATTATACCATTATAATATAATATTATGTACCTACTCATAAAATTAATAGTTGTACTTCACGAGTCACCATTTTTTCCCCCTCCTGAGTGACATATCTGTGGGCGTCCCTGATTTAATTGCCTATATTCCTATATAGCAAGGAATGCGGAATGACCGTAGATAACATGATGAAATATCTACTAGATTTATGTACAAACATAAAAATAACTGTCTATTTTTAGATTAGCCGTTATGGAAATCGATAATTTGGTAAAATAAAATTGTGAAGTACCTATATGTTTGTTCAGTGTATTTGAGATTTGTTTATTATAAATAATAATCATATCAATAAATCAGTTATTTATTCATTTGTCTTTCGACGGCCTGACTATATAGTGTGTTCACTAGTTCGGTATGGATACATCTGTAATACGATCTACAATATTATGATAAAAATTGGATTTTAAGCCATAGACAGCTGATGACGATAAATCCAGAAAAGTAAATAGAAATTAAAATGAAAGTTTAATACAAAAATTATGGAATATTCTATTACTTTAAGTTTAATTTATAAGTATATATTATCTATTTAGTAAATAGATACGTTTTATAATAATAACAATTACGTTGTTGAAAGTTATATGATTTCAAATTTGTTATCAATTTATAAAATTGAATAGATGTGAAGGGTTAGGGGTCGATGACAAAAGCCCCCCCCCCAAAAAAAATTTGTCACATTATAGCACATGGTTTCAAGTATACTCACGTATAAATTTAGGACTGCATCACTGCGGGAATGATATTATGTATCTTGTCATTATTTCCCATTGAAATGAAACTTCTTCGCGGATGGTGGACAGAAACAAATTATCGTCACGATAGAGTTTTCGATAGATTTTCGCGTCACCAATTTTACTTCAGTCGACTCTCGGTAACTCGAAAATCAAAGGAGAAAAAAAAATTCGACTTACTAAAAGATTCGATTTATCAAAAACTTTTAAAAAATATGCTTATTTTAAAATTATTTTACATTAAAGAAATAAAAAGCTTTTTCTCGTAGAATAGGTCAATTTTTGGAATTTTTCTGTCAAGACATTGTTGAAACCATTTTAATAAACATGATTCTATATCAGAGTATTCTCCTAGTTTCATTTTTTTTCTAGTTGTCGAGTTTTCGTTAAAGATTTTAAAATCACATCTTTATTTTTTATTATTTTAGATAATATACTCGCCGGAATTCCAAAATCTTTGGTTATGTCTTGTTTTTTCCGCCTTTTTCAATTATTTTAAGCAAGTTCACTTTTTCTGTAAGTGATAATGTTATTGATTTTCTTTTTTGAGCTATAATAACCACTGTATTAACACTGTCACACTCACGATAAACGATTAAACGAACTGACGGCATAGAACTAAAACTGATATCTATTATATGGAGTTATCAAGGTTTAAATTACAAATATGTAGATGACTATAAACTATTTGCTAAACTATTTGAAATTAAATTCTAAATTAGAATAAGAAAATTCGAGATATCGAAAACTTGTCAAATTAATTTTCGAGTTAACAAGATTATTTAAACATTAAGAGCCATTTTATCAATCTCCAGTTAAAAGAATTTAATCTTTAGTTAACATTAATCCCCAGTGAAATTAAAAAATGTGATTTTTTCATCACCCTATTAGTATTTTAACCGGACTTTAACCGAAAATTAATTAATCCGAGATATTTGCCCAGTTAAAGAGTTTAACTAGAGATTAGGTACAATATTATCATTTATCAGATTATACCATTGATGAATCTTTATAATTGGTAATTATTTAAATGTACCTAAACACCATTTAATTTCAAAAAATACCCAACTTATCTTATTACAGTACCTACCACTTTCGATATTGTCACATTACAGAAAGTGTATTTTAAATATTAACCTTAGATGGCTTATTTAAGCAACGGTAGTAGTGGTGAAGAAATTGAGTTTTTGGTTTATATGAACCAATACTTCAACAGACTTCGAAGACCATACTTATCGTCAACAAGAATAGACCATTTAAATAAATGGGACGATCAAGACTTTTTTGCCAGATTCCGTATAAGTAAAAATACGTTCCCATGTTTTGTTTTTAAAATTCGCAGTTACAGCATCTGTTTTTTTATTTTCTAAAATTTTGTTGTGCCTAACTTCTAGGTCAACAAGGAGTTCTAACTCACTGTCAATACAATTTGTGGAACGTTCTCGCTTTACTTTTAAACAAATTATATTTAATTGTATAAAATGTATATAAAAATATAACAAAAACAAATATTAAAAAAACATCAATTCAAACCAGATATTGTTGTTAAATGCCAAATGTTCATCTTGATATAGAAAAAAGACAAATACACTGGAGATTAAAATTATGACAGTAAACAATCTACCAATAAAAAGTTATAAATATGTTTATACTATGGTGCTACTAACTTCAATTGGTGGTAAATTAATCTGCGGTTTCTAAATTTGCAGTTTACTTAACCGTGGATTACCTAAATTTAATTGATAAAATGAAAATTATTTTAATCTTCAGTTAATCCAAACTCAAGATTAGCTTAATGACTATTTAACTGATGATTGATAAAATAGCCCTAAGTGTTATTTGAAGGGGAATTTTAATTATTCGAGATATCGAAAATTTCGAGTTCCTAAGGTTTGAGTCAAAAAAACTAACCTGTAACATTCACGAGATCCTAAAAAATTTACAGACACCTGATATTTTGTTGAAATCGATCTATTTGGCTCGGATGGATTTAATCGGTTGATTTAGTCGCTTGAGTGAACACTCGAACGATTCGTCCATACTTTAAAAAGTTGTTTGTATTTTTAATGTTCATAAAAGCCATAAACTGTACTGTAGTTTTCATTAGAAAAACCTTTTTAGAGTAAGATTCGTAACATCCGATTGTTTATTTCTACCGTAGGAATTGTTTCAAAAGAATTTCACTGTGTTTATAATTCATATACTCATAAAAATATGCGTTATTAATTAAACAGGGAGTGTCATGAAAGTCTGACGTATAAATAAAGTTACGTTCTATTCAATATTTTTCTTTTTCTTTTAAAACAAATGTGTACTGTATTATTACGCTATAACTATATAACATAATATTTTTTTTTTCAATTTCATATCTCAAAATCTTATTATGCAACTAAATGTATAGATATTTTATGAAGTATCTATTTTGGTATTACGTATGAGGTAAATAATACAGCAATAGCATTAGTAGTCATAGTGCAACGAGCTAGAACAATCTCGTTGCTAAATAATAACTATCAGGGTCAGTGCCGGATTAAACATTTGTGGGCCCCTAGGCAATTACAATTTTGGGCCCTACAAAATTATTTTTTACATGAACTTTTACATGAATTAACTTTACTATCCAATAATTAAAATAAACAGTTTTAATAATAACCAACTAGTATTAATAAATAAAATCATGTTTATTAATTTTTTTTCATTTGCAAGAAAAATAATTAATTATTATTTTATTTCTATTTTTTTTTTTAATGATTCATAATGAACTATATTATAAAAAAACTTAAAAATAAATTGTAATTCTTAGTTAAAAAAATATTTGCTTTTCAAATATTAACTCTTCTGAATTTTTTCGCAGTACACTCTTCGAGAATATCTTTGAATTCTGTTTTTTGTAAAATGTAATTTTTTGTAGTCATAATGGCAAGTGAATTTAAACGTTTTTGGTTATTGAAGATCGATGACAATTATTTAACAACTTCATTTACGAAAAAGTTCGTTCCCCAGTAGCATTGGTGACCACTAGTCATCTATATATTTTTTAATGCTATCATAACATTTGGAAAGGTTGATTCCACCTTATTTTTCATAAATTCATTTATACGATGCTGACACTGTTTCTTACAGGTATTATTAAATTAAAAAAAAAAATTGAGATTTCCGTTTTCACGGGGCCCCTTAAATTAGTGAGGCCCTAAGGCGGGCGCCTACTACGCCTAATAGGCAATCCGGCACTGATCAGGGTTATAATCTAATAAAAAATAGAAAATGTGATATTGATTCGATTATTTGTTACCTAATGATAATTAACTACACTGTACCAATGCAAATCGTTATGCTCATAAACCGATGTGAAATACCAGAGATAGACACTGATAAGAATTGACATGCTCACTGACTAGTCTGGTCGCTACAGTGTTGCGACCGTAATTAACATGTCGAAACAAGATTTAGATCTGTAATTGCTGTCTATGATGGGTTTTTACAGGGTGGGCCAGAGAAACGAAAAAATTTTAAATAACTCACACAAACGTTTAAAAAAAAAAAAATTAATATTTATTGTTAAAAACATAGAATATATAATGTGCCATTTAAGTTCAAAACACAAAAATATCATGTTCGGAAAACAATATCAGTAAGATGGTGTCCGTTTCTTTATATGTATTCTCGGGATAGTGTGGAGGTTTTGTATGACTCTCTGTAACATCTCCATGGGAATTAAAGCAATTTCTTCTCGGATTCTTGTCTTTAACTGAAGAAGTGTTGTTGGGCGAGTACTGTACACTTTGCTTTTAAGATGGCCCCATAAGAAAGTTTAAATCATAGTGTAAAATTCGACGGACAGTTGTTCGTCTGAGATCCAATGCTGCTGTTTGTTTTCTTACAGAACGTCGTGGGCTTTTTTCAAATGATTCCCGAACTGCTTCAATGTTCTGAGGAGTTCATTGAGTTCGTTGAGCTCCTGGTGGTTTCTTTTTGAGAGCTGAACCTGTCTCTTCAAAATTCCCAACCCAACTTTCAATTGCTTTGCATGGTGGAACACGATCATGACGTCCCTAATTGTAATGCCGTCAGAATTCCCTACGAGAGGCAGTCAGACAGTCGCCATTTTTGTATACGCCTTCACGGCAATAGCGCGTTATGAACCGACCCACTGATCCATGTTTACTAAATGGCATATACCTATAAACTTAACAAGAACACTATCACCTTTCTAAAACCTCCTAAGGGCTAACATCGTAACTTTCAAATTTTTCAGTTTCTCTGGCCCACCTGTACGTACAGTTTAACTCCGCAAACTATACAAGTGTAGGAACTCAAGTTTGTATAATTTTGTTCAGTTGTTGACTTGAATTATTGATATGCAGTCCTAATTCGCTATTGAAGCAGAAATTTAGTACATTTACAACCAAGAGCTTTCTATTCTCATTGTAAAGAAATTTAAAAAATAATACAATTATTTTTTTTTAAAAATGCAATGAAAAAAAAATGGTCAAAAAAATTGGTTACTGTGACAATATTATAGTTTTTGATTCAGACAAATTGTCTATTTTTACCTTTTAGAACATATTTTAAATTTAAGTTTATACATAGTGAAATAGATATGCGTTTAAATGAAAATATATTATATTAACAATCGTATTAGAATTATGGACCAAGATTAAAATTATATCAAAACCAAAATCGAACTGATTGAATTCTTTCTAATTCTTATATTATTATTTATTTATTGTTATTATGCATGTGTTTTACTTTTTAATTGCATACATTTATTGCTGTATTATAGTAATAAATGACAGTTTAAATTAATTATCATAGCGGTTTCGCCTCCTCAGATACTGATAAAGATGAACTACTGAAAAACCACCTAGCTGAAACCTTTAGTCCTCATATTGTAAAACAAAATACCTAAAATACCGAGTTAGTGAATCAGTACCTGGATATCCCCGTTCCTCTCTGTCTACCCACTAAATCTTTTGCTCCAAATGATGTTATATTCGCTAAACAGATATACGATCTTAAGAAATCGCCGGTCTATGATTTAATCATTTCGGTAGTAGCCAGATGTCACCCAAAAACAGCTATTATTCTGTTAACAGTTTTATTCAATGATTGGCATACTTCCCATTAATTTGGAAATGTTCAACTATCATTCTATTCCCTAAACCTATAAAACCTCCCGATACACCTATCGACCTATAAGCATTCTGCTCTTCATCGGTAAAATATTTGAAAGACTAATTCTAAAAAGAATTCTTCCTTCCGTCTACTCCAGTTATGTGATTCCTAACACTCAATTTGGTTTTCGTGCCTCCCATTCTACAACACACCGGCTGCATAGGCTTACTAGCTTACTAGTAGATGCCATATATTTTTCACTTGAAAAAAATACTGTTCCTGTGTATTTATTGACGTGCCTCAAGCGTGTGATTGTGTCTGGCACGAAGGACTACTTTATAAATTCAAACTTTTTCTTCCACCAACATACTGTGTGCTGATTAAATCATACCTAACCGACCGTTACGTCCAAGTCGGGTTTGGCTCTTCTTTTTCAAATATCGCAATTATAAATGCAGGTGTCCCACAGGGTGGCACACTGTCACCAATCCTACATAATATAATATACGTATTATGCTGCTGATCCACCTACCTCTTTAAACACTACTGTAGCTGAGTTTGCGACAAGGAAATAATAGCAATACACGAAAACCCAATTTCTACTTCCTTAAATATTCAACATCACCTTAACTTAATGGCAAACTGGTACGCAAAATGGAGAGTTAAAGTAAATCAATCCAAATTGCTTCACACTACCTTTACTCTTCGCCTTGTCCCCTGTCTTTTAATTTCTTTAGGTAATATACCTATACCATCATCTCAATCGGTTAAATACCTAAGGCTAACTATTAATCGGTTCCTCGCCTGGGCGTTACATAAAAGAGAAAAAAAACTTGCCTTAAATCCGTGTCTTCGGTTTCTGAAAATACAATTTTCAAATAAAAATACTAAGTTAAATGTCAAATTGCTCATTTATAAATCCTTAATTAAGCCTATGTGGACATATGGCCTCCAACTTTGGGGCAGTGTCAAACAATTTAATCTTAATACGTACAATACAAACCGTTTAAAACGAAATCCTATATATCTAAATATCCATCTCCAATGCCCCACCTTTATATTTATAATTTTACTCTCCACTCTGACTTAAAAATTAAAACCATTCATGAAGAAGCTACAACGTATTATTAACGCTTTTTCAATAAACTGTCTTCTCACCCTAACTATCTTATATCCGGTCTTGCCACTCACACGATTCCTGGAAACCTGCCATGGCGTCTTAAAAGAAACTGGTACACAGATCTTCTCAATGATTAAAAAAAAAAAAAAAATAGTGAATATACAAATACATAAAAAAAATTCGATCACTGGATGGTTTCTTCCCTCAACCTATTCATGTTTTTAAATTCTTATAATGCATATTTTTGCTATGCCTTTGGGTATAGATTGTATATTTTCAAATAAATAATAATAATAAACAAAAAAAAATTATTATTATTCTTTACTTACTTTTGGAATTGAAATGCATACCACGTTATGCAATTATATGTCTAGATATTTTATTAAGTGCCTATTTTGATAACACGTATTAGGCAAATAATAAATGAAAATAATAATAGAAGTTGAATAGTTTAAAACCGTGTGTCTTTGGTAACCAAGTTCATGTTCTATAATTAAAATAACCCCTCCCTCCCCCCCCCCCAAAAAAAAACAAGAAAACTATAATTAGTTGATACTAATAAAATAACTATAAATATGTATGTACATAACATAACCTAACAAAACATGTTATGTGTACAAAACAATACGTAGAAAAATATACATCACACGAAGTCAGAAGTATGATTTTCAGATTGCTTTGTGTAAATAATCAATTGAAATTTTTCAAACGAGGTGCCATAACGATTCTAAGATTTTTCATTAAAAAAGTCATTAACTACACGACTGACTGCGTTAGAATTATTTGTATCATGCAGGTTCGTTTTAAATTATGCGTTCTTCTTACGTTACATACTGTCCGCATATATATGTTGTGTTTAAAAACGATTATTACTCAATCTATATGTATCTTAAGATAATCCACCTAGAATGTATAATAGTAATTTATAATACAACAAAATATGTATGTTTATGTATAACGCGAATACATCATAAAAACATATATATTTATTGAAAAATCACATTATGTTTTTATTTTATTTATAAAAGCAACCATGATTACGTTGATTACATATATTTAATTTATAGAATCTTCTGAGATAATAAACTTACTTTTTTTTCGTCAATTTGAGAGTTTTTTTTAACTTATATATAGCATAACACTGAATACTGATTTTGACATTGATCAACGTGAAAAATTAAACGTAATCGACATTTTGCAAAAACTATTATAAGCAAAATACCAATGAACATAAAACGTACTTTTAAAGATGTATAGTATAGGTATTCAATGTTCGCTGTGTCGATTCAGGTTGATCGGTGTTCATTAGTTATTCTAGTTTCTAAAATGATATCTAATTATGTGTTGCGATTGTCTGAATAAAAGAGTCGATTTGAAATATTGAACAAGGATGGAAATCTAACGTTAACACCGGCAAATGACACGTCATTGTCTACAGCATTCGTATTGCGATTTCAATCAAAAAAACATTTTATTGTTTTATCATCGAAACAGACGATGAATAAAATACGTGTGGCACTCGAGGACTGCCGTGGTAAAGCTATTGCATAGCATTTTTATCAACTTAGGAAGCACCAATTATTTTTTACGTGCGTTTAAGTGTGTAATTTGATGTACAAATAAGAAATTTCGTCAAAATGCAAACTTTAAACACTTGTAAAAAAATATTGTGACTAACGATTTTCGATATTTTTTCATCATCGGTAAAAATATTTATGAGTATTATTGTATTAAATTTTCAGCTCTTAATATCTAAAGGTTAAAATTTCACGAAGCAAAAACTTCCAAAAAATGAGAAATTTTCAATATTTTCAAAAATCTATATAAAAGTCAAGAGTTGTTAAATCTTTTTGAAATTTTAATTGAGTATGCGCGTGACTATTATTAGTAGTCAGTAAAATTGTCAAGTTTCTAGCTCTATTATTGATAGAGTTATGGCTAAAAAACTAAAATAGATTTCACGAAAATCGAGAATACGGCATTTTTCCCGTTTTTTGTCAATTTTTCGGTAGTTATCGCCCACGCTTGGAAAAACTATTGAGAAATTCGAAAAATGAGCTCTCAAAAGTACTATCTCGACAAAATTTCTGTTCTAAAAAGTTGTTGAATGAAACTTTTGGACCAGTATTTCGATAAGACAAAGTGTCTCTATACATAAAAAAACAAAATGCGTGTTTTTTTCGTTACGGAATTTCTTGATTCGGTCGCCGCGCTCAAAGCCCGCGATAAAAGCTATGCAATAGCTTAATAACTATGATACTGCGTGTTTTACTTGGTGTAATCCGGCAATGATACAAAAGTCAACAAAATCGCATTTAAACATTTTTATTTTTATGTAATAGATCATCAAACACAACACTTAATGTAGGCAACGTTGGTGGAGATATTCGATTTTCATAGATACATGCCTTGCTAAAACAATGCGAGTACGATACTCGTTGTAACAATAAGTCTACACGCGTGTGCTGTATATCATTAGAACGAGAACAACTTAATTTTTATTATTCAGTGATCGCCGAACCGTGCATACAAAATCAAACAATCAATTTCTTAGATACGTACTTGTTAATTACGAGTTATTTTAGTTATTATAATGCAAATCGTATTATTTAATGACTTATATAGTTGTGTATAATACTACCAATTTACCGAGCATGTATGTACGTAGAAATATTTATACATTTATAAGGTAGTATAACTATACGTACACTACTTACACATGTAAGTAGTGCCGATTTTTTTTTTTTTTTTTGTAATACATTTTACCAAACATTTTAAATGAATAAAAAAGTAGCAAAGTACAGTAAACAAATAAAATAACTTTAATTATAAACAACTGTAATATAACATTTCCAAAGAGTCCATAGGATAAACTATGAAAGTAAATAATTTTATTAGCAATATTAAATACTACGTAAATATACATCTATTTTTGATTTTGGACACAATATTCACTACAATATAGTCAACAAATGTAAACTATAAAATAATCTCAAATTATAATTTTGCTCGATTCAATAACAATTTATTCCTCTAACCAGGTAATAAAATGTTTAAAATTTAGATCAAAATAATCACAGCGTTGATTTACTTAAACGTCTAAACTTATATTAAGTAGCATAATCTTATTCGTTTGTAATGAACTAAGCAAATGAAAGGGAAAAAACCGAATCACATTTAAAAAAATAATAAAAATACATAACATAGGAGCTTGTACATAAATAGTGTGAACTAAAATATTTATAACAATGTTGCAGGTTAGGTATTGAATATTCCAAAATCGTGAACGTAGAAAATAATTACATGTATCATTTGGAACTTGGCAAGTCGTTCGTTTTGGTCTAAAGAAGTACAATGATAAACGCTAGATTGTTTTCAATAATATAATTTAATAATAATAGTATAAACTAGGGTAGATAATTAGATAATAGAATATTAATATCGGGAATCGGGAAGAACGATATTCAGAACACATAGTCGTATTATAATTTGTAATGATTAGAAAAAAAAGAAAAAAAGAAAAAATGTTTACGTGATACAGCGTCCCTATTTTAGTTTTCGATTTTATGTTTATATAATAATAATTTGTAATAATAATTGTATAACAATAAAAAGAATGGATAAATTACTTAACAATTATAAAATTTACATTGAAAAGCTATATTTGATTGTTTATCAAATAATTATTGTTCTAAGTAACTTGAAAACATTCAATAGTTTTATTAATATAGTACGATGTCATTGCTAATAGCAGTGCGGTAAGTGTGATTTGTAACACGGTGTGTGGCCTTTGATTTCGTCCTGTGTTGCACCCATCAAAATCACAGGTCAAAATACAACCGTTCATGGTGTTTTCTTGGTATTTGAATTCGCCGCACTGCGAGTCCATGGTCTTCATGGCACATTGCCTAATAACCATTACTTCGTGTGTTATTACTGAAATAAAAATATTATATATATATATATATATATATAGGTGGTAGGTTCATTAGCTATTGTTCACTATGAATCCGAGCATTTGAATACAGGCTAAAGTCTGTTGAACATTCTAGGATGAATAATTGTTTCCACACAACAATGATTTATCGAGAGGAGGGTACTTGTAAAGTTGTAACAGTAAATCAATGTCTAAAACAACGCATCTTAATTGATATTCACGGCCTATTCAATTTCCCTCTACGTTTTAATTGAGACCAATCATGAAGGCACAAACGATTTTGTCATCCATAAACATTATTTTTTACAAAATCATCGATATCAGTATTTTTGTCGAGCGATAACTATAAAATAAATTTTACATTTATACATTGGTTAAAAAAAAGTCATGACTGATATTGTTTTAACGTAAATTAATTATTGTTTTCGTTTGAAAATTGAATTAGTCACGGGATTTAATGATTTATTTAACAACACTATTGAAAACTAATATTTATTGTAAAAATGATAATTAAACACAATGTATTTATTTAAAAATAATTATATAATCAATACTTGAACGTTCGTACATACTATTTCATTGTAATTTGTAGGTAATCATAAGGTCCATAAATACTTAGGTAATATTGGCGCTCTTTGCTTATTGTAAATTTTTAATTAAAATTTAATCACCAACGATTATGTTGAAAATTTAGTACGTATTTTCATTACAGCTATATATTTGTAAAATGTAAATTCGTATCGGGGACCGAGTAAGTAGTTTTTGGTCTAGGCATGATACTCAATTAGGCTTGTAAATTTGAAATATTTCATATGAAATATTTCATAATTGAAAATTTCCCGCTTTATGAAATATTTCAATGAAATATTGAAAAATATATATATATTTTTTTACGTTTGAAATAGTGACTGTTAAATGTCATTTAATCAGTTGATAATGTATGATATCGTTTTGGTACAATGTTTGGGGTTTCCTATTTAACGTGGTATCGTCCATCAGATGCCTATAAATATGCAATTTTATGATAATACTCATCTAATAAGTAATAGTTCTAACCATCTGTTATACATTGACATTTTACTTTTCTTCGAATAATATATTTATGTAATATAAATTCAGTCATTTTAATTTTAATTTCCATACTTTCAATAGTAAAGTTATGAAAAATTTATATTTACCTAATGGCTAATTATTATGATTTAATATGTAACACTGATTTGTTTAACTATGCAAAGGAGCTTATTTTTATATTTATTTTTATTTTATTATATTGTTATCTTTAAATAATATATTTATATTACACGAATTCAAACATTTTAATTTGAAGCATTTAACATTTCCAGATGCTGGTATAATATTGCGTGTTTCACAATATTCACAATAAAGTCTATAAATATGTGCTTAACTTTATTAAGCTAAAATTTATTCAGGTGTTTCAATGACTATTGATCTGTTACCTCTTAAATCAATATTTATAAATTATAACTATAAACTATTATGGTGTTAATTGTTAATTTATATAAATTAGTTTTTATTTCTATTTAGTACAATTAATAATACAAAAAGTATTCCATAGTAAATAAAACATTAAGCATTATATGTTTTACTGAAATGAAACAAAATTTTTCTTTTTCACTTAAATTATATGTTTCATGAAAATTTCATGAAATTTTACAACCCTATACTCAATGCACCACAATTGCCTACCAAAAACGCCGTGTTACAAATATATACATTTTTTTTAAATTATTTATTCAATTGATATTATTTCAATTTTTTCTAAAATAATTAAAACTTAAACTATACAAATGAACCATGAGTTAACTGTAGAACTTTGCTTACCGTTCTTTCCAATTATTTTAGTACAAAAGTTTGCTGGAAACATTCCCACATGTCCTCTTTTTGGGACCATGCATTTTTCTATGTACGAGGACATTGCTGGGTTAAATGGATCTTCACAGTTTGCATTACTTCCATTCAAAGATGAACATTTATAACAATTTATACACGATGTGCCTAAAATCACGAACATAAATAAGTGTTCAATTAATAAGTATTCTAATGATTACAAATAATTACGTAGTGCTAAAACAATAAAATAAATAAGTATGACATATAATATTTACCTTGTAAAATACTCATTAACACTATCGAGATGTCTAACAAGTATATGATCATTCCTTTTATAAATATGCCTTGGAAGGACAACCACACAATCTGAAATCAAATGAAAAACGATTAAAAAAAAATATATATATATATAACATAACTACGGGTAGTCATGGTATGAAATTGATTATTTTTAGATTGACGCGGTACGTTTTTCTCCTCATTCGCAAAACACGGACATCATAACCTAAATAGGCGTATTTAGTTGAGAGTAAAAAGATAAGCCGAGGCGGCTCGGAGATTACACGACGACTTTTCACACGTAATCGTTGGTTCAAATAATTCCAAGAAGCGCTAATTCTTCGCTCGTTTTTCGATATGCGCCGACGGTGAGCTGTGACGCAGGTACACAAAAAGACCGAATGATCAATACACACTTTTGAAAGGTTTTTCACTCTAGTATAAATATAACATAATATTGAATTAAATTTATTTTTTGACACTCAATTAATTATTCTAAGCATAAAAAGTATAGGTTGATAATAGTGCTTCAATATAAGTAACTACTCCTTACTTTGTTTTGGTTGGGAACAATAAACACAAAATAATGACGCAAGTTTTTGCGTGTTATCGATATTGCTGATAAAAAAATAATTAATGAAGTATCTTCTAAAATTTAAATTTCTATTAAATCACAACAAAGTTTAATATTCTATCAACAATTTTTATCAATAAGATTGTTACTAATTAAAATCTCAACTGATCGTCATTATTTTAGCGGTAATAAGACGTGAAATAATTAAAATACATTATACATCAATAAAAATGTATACCACGGCATGACCATATTTTGTCACTAATAAAAACTATTTAATATCAATATTGTATCTTATTGAGCTCAATAACTGCAATATTTTTTAGTTAGTTTTGAAAATTCGAATTTTCATCGAAAAAACAAATAATTTTAGTATAGGTACAATTACCAGATTTTAGTTACTACCACTAGTATTAAATTTATTTAGCCTGTTTTGAGAAAATTGTGTATTAAATAAAACATGAAAACGAATTCATTCGCAGCAAATATGACGTTTTCACAATTTGAATGAGGCAAGTGTTTTAAAGGGTAGTTCATCTTAGAAGTTGAAGGTTTCACTAATTTTTCTTCAGCTTTTAAAATGATTTAATATAAAAATAAATAATTATTATAGATTTAAGGTTAATTTTGAAAAATATTGATAACTTAATCTAAATTTGCAGAATTATTATCTATTAATAATTCGTAATTAGTATAAACATTTTATAGCAAAATGTCCATAATATGAAGTATTATGAAGAACTAAAAAAAAACGAATTAAAAATAGAATCACATGTATACAGAAACTTTGGAACCCAAAAATATTTCGTGAAATAAAATTTTGTTAACCTAACAAAAGTTCTTATTAGGTATATACGAGTAATGTGTATACGGGGTGTAACAGGCGTATTTTATAGAATCAAAAACTTTTTTTTACATTCAATGTTTTTCACTTTTTCTTTCTTTCATTAAATATTACTCTATCTCACTACAAAATTAAGAAAACTGTACATATTTATTTTTTATTTACAGGATGTTCTTAAAATTTTAATTGATAACAATTTTCAAAACATAATATATCCAATAGTTTTTCCAAATTCAGGTCAAAAGACCTTATCTACATTTTGTTGATTAAATCAGTTACCAATCAGAACTTATGAATGTTTTTAATGATTGGTGATAATTTTTGACTTAGTAACTGAATCCGATTTCATAAGAATCTCGTTTACGACAATTATTTAAAGGTTTTTATTTTATATTTCAATATTTATTCTAAAATGCAGAAAAGAGAGAAAAAAGACTTATTAAGAAAAAAAATCATTTAAATTAAGTTTCTGATCTATTGAATGATTGAACGTAATTTTTAACGAAGTCTACTACATGAAAAAATATTCACAGACAAAAAAAAATTCATCGTCATAAAACCAATATATTCTTTACTTTATACTTTATAGTCTAAAGTTTAGCTATTGAAATATCAAAAAAATAAATAAATAAAAACATTTTGTTTTATAATATTATGATATAAGTAGTAGTCACGGGCGTCCATTAGGAAGGGGACCATAGAAGAGACATATCTCTCTATGACATCAGAGAGATATGTCCTTGTGGCTTTTCCGATCTTATTGGAAAAAATAAGTAATAAATTGAATTGCAAAAATAATTAACGAAGCAGTAACAAGGCAGCCACTCCAGTGGTGACAATTGCCATAATTTAAGAGTATAATAAATAAGTTACTTATCAGTCATCAGAACTTATATAACGTCCACGACTGTACTGATTATTTTGAAGCAGAGTTTTTTAAAAACAAAAGAAACTTATAATTTATGTTTAAGATTAACAAGAACAATTTTATTAATGTACGTAATTTGTATTTATTCATCTTTTTTATTCATAAACTAGGTATAAAACTAATAATTGAGTATATTATGTACGGTAAAATGTTTTTATTTTCACAACCTTGTATTTAAAATGTTTTGTTTTACCCCCCTAGATTTTCATAGATGGACGCTCTTAGTAGTAGTCACCCTTAAAGAAAACAAAATATTTCAAAAATCACGGAAATAAAAAATATAACAATATAATTTTGTTGAAGTAATATACTCATATTAGTTATTTGAAGAGAAAGAAAATATTACATATAATACAAGTTATTACAAGTATTACAAGTTATACAAGTAAAAAATATTACATATAATACAAGTTATTAAATAGTATGTCAAATATACCTGTTTAACCATTTATACCTTATCGGTTGCGTACTGGCGTATTTGGGAAAAGCGAGGGTTAGAAGAAAACCCCTCAAAGTTTTTGTATGTAATTCATTAATTTAATAATCTGTAGTTAAAATAAAGCTAATAATTACAGAATAAGTTAAATTCATTTTGATTTTATGACCCTTCCCTTAAATTTAATACAATACACATTCCTGTACCATACATAAATATATGTATATATATATATATAGTATTTTTTTAAATATGGATTTTTTTTAAAACAAAAAATGCCTAAAAAATTTTCTAAAATTACTTAATTATTTTTAAGTTGGAAATAATGATTTAATAATTGTCGATTTGTTAAATACAAAATTGTTGAACATTCTTAGATAAAGCACTTAATGGTTACTATATGGTTATATACTATTAGCATAATATAGTAGTTATAACACTAAAATTTAAAATCAATTTCTAATTCGAAAATTCAAAAAAAATAGTCTTTTTTAAAATTAAAAACTCATAATATACATATTTATGAGTAAATACTTGATTCGAAAAAAAATATATATATACCCAATACCCATATATTAAATGGTATATTTATACCCTTCCTCTATTATTAACCTTATACACACTTTAAATAATTAGTTATTATAATTCGAGTTTTAATGTATGCAGTAATTTTTAATGTTTAAAAAATGTCTTATAAATACGCAAAATGAAATCATTATTTTGTCTAATTAATAACTGTATATTGGTACAGTTCTACTGACTATATTTAATTTAAATTACTATTTGTAGTTAAAAATCTATCTATACAGCACTAACCACCTAATTAGTAATTATTCGTGCTTTGGGACTTACTAAATCATTCTCATATACTTATTCCGAACAAATATCTAAGTTATTTACGCGTGGTAATAATTGTTTAATAAATTACTTTAGGATTTATTAGACTATATTTTAATAATTTTATGACTTCTTTTAAAATATAATTGTTTTAATTCCGTGAAAAATTTGAATAAATTGACAAGTTAAATATATTTTGTGATGTATAAACACGACATGTCATTGTTAAATCTCCAATATTATTTCTAAGCGAGTGACTGAGTTAAGTGGAATTTGAAGACTAGGGTGGCTGATCCGAAATAGATTGGAGGGAAAGCAAATGAAAAAAAATCAATATTATTTCGAAAAAATAAGATTAAACAATAAAAATAATCATTTATATAGTATTTAAAGAAGAAATATTACATTTTTCTATAAAATAAATGAATCAACCTTTTAATTAAACATTCTTATTAATGATATAACACTTAAGTAACAGTCAAATATTTATTAAAAATCAAATCGATGTATTATTACGTAGGTACAAAAATACTAATCAGTAACCTCTAAATGTTGAGCGATTGCTTCAAACGTATTATGTGGTATGTATTTCGCAAAAATTGTAAAAAAAATATGTTCACCTCATATACGAATATATCTCCATATAGATGAAATGTATGTCATTTATGAATTTATAATTGTAAAATAAGCAAGTCAAACATAGTTTAGGCCTTAAGTAATACAACATTTACAAGCGAATCAATAATATTTCAAATAGGTAAAAGTGCAAAAAAATCGTATTTTATTTTTAGAACACCGTATTTATATATTACGTTGTGTTTATTCACATATGACATAATAAATTGTATAATGTATGTTAGAATATAATATATTCAGCATCTAAAAAGTTTGTAAATGGTTTATACTATTAGTGCATATTATAAAAGGTTTGAAAACTTTCGAAACACCTGTATGTTCGAACGGGTGTATGTTATTTTAATATTTATGGATTTGATTTAGAAAACACGACATTTTACTTAGGTGTGCTGTACAAAATTGCAGTTTATGTTTTTGAAATTCCCGGGTACGAGATTTAAACATATATTTTTAAAACTTCGCCTCATGATGCATACATAGCATTTCAAAACGATGATGGTAACTACATTGCTCTGTTCACCAAAATTATAGAAATGCATAACACTTGATAAAAATATTACGCAAGAGTTTCAGTGTTATTTACCGAAAACACAGTGTAGAATTAATAATATTATTGATTTATTAAATAATCCATTCCGTGCCATACAGCTTTTATTAAATGTTATTTATGCAAAACCACGTCGTTAATCAATATGTTCATAAATTGATTATGTTTTATATTTTGATATTAATAACAGCAACACTCATCATTTATTTTATCGTTTTTTTTTTAGAAAAATAAGTTTGCATGCTACAACCAAACTATGCGGATATCATCTAAAATATTAGATACTACATTTAAATGTTCAAATGGAGTGCATTCAAAAGAGCATTTTGTTCGAGAGGTATAGGAAAATAGAAACTTTAATAAAAATTGAATGGAAAAACAATACTGATATAATAATATACTTATAGGTGTAACAAGCCCTTTGTTTATTTTAAATTTAAAACGAAATTTTCCCTTTGGGTATTTAGATAGTGATGTAAAATATAATACCCTATAAAGTCAACATATTTGTTCAGTATTTATTTATGTTCGTAGGTACCTAGTGACCTCTTCAAACAGTTACATATTATATATTTAAATACTTTAATTTGTATGAAGTTAGAAATTTCACATGATTACTTAAGGAAATAAAATGTAATAAGTATTTAAAATTTTAACCAAAAGATAAAATTAAGAATAAAGAGAAAAAAATTTCAAGTATCAATGTATTTTTACCGTAAGCTGTTTATATTTTCAAAAATCGAACTATTCATGTGAATACAAATAAATATATCTATAATAAATATAAGTAGGTACACAATATGTATTTTGAAGATAATATTTATGTTTATTAAACTAATTGATCAAAGATCATAGAATAGTCTATATGAGATTTTAGCGGCAAAGTTATTCGTATGTAAATTATTTTAAATTATGAAAATCAAAAGTGAGATTTAATTATTTTTCTGTAAAAGTATTCACAAGTTTGCCTTACTGATAAACGCAGGTACTTATGATCAAATATCTACAACTCTAAATAACTTTTTAGCGAAAATAAATAATATCAATTAAAATGCTTAATTAAAAAAAACAGATTTTAAATAGACTTTTCTAGTATTCAAACATTTCAAACACTTTGTAAAAATTCCTAAAACTAATGGTCGAATTATCTTGAATAGCGGTCATCTAGTAATCGTATGTAATAGTTCAATATATTTTTATTGTTCAGATACATGTAAAAATAATTGACAATTATGTTTATAATAATATATTTAAAAATATACCTTTAAAAAAATCGTAGTTTATTTCTATGAACTCTATTACTCTGGAATGTTTAAAATAACGTTTCTTAATCAATTGTATTTGCCACGCGATCCTACAGACGAACAAATTATTGTTATTTATATGAATGTATATTGTTATTTTTTTGTTGCAAACAAAATGAAAAATTACACTTGTATTGTTTCAAAACAAACACAACTCGCGATAATTGGTACGACCACTATATTATACTAATTCACTGTGTCGTCATAAAGTCTCTGACCAATACGACTGGATATCTGAAGTACAGCGGTGACGATCACGCGTGCAAATATAAGCGGCGACGGAATGGGACCCTGACTAGAGGACGCACGGAGAATATACTGCTGCTGCAGAACGCATACATCGAATCCTCCCCCCCTTCCGAGCTGCTGCATTACGTGAACGTCGACGCGACGCACAGTGGTTTGAAATATAAACTAATTTACGTAGATGCAAATTTAAAAACATGATGAAATTATTATTTGGCAACCAATATTATAACAAAATGAGAGTGCGACTTAACTAAGACTGATAATAAACTGGTTTACGTAAATTAACTACGGGCACAATGTACCAGTACGAGTACTAATTTTTAGCTACCCTAATATAATCAACTGTTTGTCACCGAACGCATTATTCAGTAATTTTTTCTTTGTGGTTTCACGCACATCAAATTTCGTTTAACACTTTTGTAAATCTATTCAATGGACTATCTATATGAACGTAAATATAAACAATTTGGAACTTTTAGTTTTTTTTTTTTTTTTTTTAATTTCAATAATCTAAGACAACATAATAGTACTTTTAAATAGAACTACTAAAAACAAGAGATAGTAAAAAGTACATACTTATTTCGTATACTATGTTGTGTAAATACTTAGTTTTAGTTACTCATAAATTTCGTTTGCCTCTGCTTACCCCGGATTGTTTTACAACATGTTTTATAGCGGGAATTAGCGATGTCGAGAGGTATACTAGAATTACTTATTTATATATATATATATATATATATATATATATATATATATATATATATATATTACTTTTATATTTTTGATATATGTACTTGAATTTCTACGAAGAAATAGTCCACCCAATCTTCAAAATGTTGAATTAATAGAATTTTTGATTCGAAATATTTGTAATATTTATGATATTTTTATGAAAAATAATAATATTTTTTGAAATGATTGATACCTGAATTTCTATTGTTGAACCAATAGTTGAAGGAGAATCAGTAAATACTTAAATTTCAGAACAACGAAGGAAGAATAGTAATTTTTTCCAACAGGTTCTCCAGTTTCTACACACCGCTTCTCTCTTAAAATATAATGATCCAATAATCAACATGTAAACATCAAAATGTCTAGTTAAAATTTTTTCCTTCATAGTATTTTCTTATATTGTATAAAAAAATAGTTACTATTAAAGAAAACTAAAAAAAATTACCCTAATAAAAAATGATTTTTTCATACAAATGTATTTCTAATAGTATTTTAAATCACATATGAAAAAATAAATTCAAAATTGTTATCATCCAGAATATAATTTCCCTATGTTAATGTCCATGTGACACTTTAACTTAAAAATAATTTATTTGAAATATAAAATTACAACAGTCAAGAATTAAATAAAATCAAATAAAAAATTACAAATGTCAAGATTTACCAACCGATTTACCGGCGTATAGTTGTATGAATACTTACAGTAAGAATATACAAACGGACACTTAAACGCACTCGTAAACGACAAGCGGACTATTTTGATTCAGCTCCAAAATCGTGCAGTCTAATACTTTGAAAAGATAAATTTGGACCGTATTATAACGTACGGGTGGCGCACAGCGACTCAGCGTTATCTCGTGTACGTGTCACCGTCACTGCTATATTAATATTAATATTATTCATACTGCAATGCTGTGTTGGACCGATTTTTCGCGAGAAGCATAGATAAATACAAAGCACCTCCGTCCCCCTCCACGTGGCCTCGTCAATACCTATCGACATCGACCTACTATACGGTTGATAACACTTCGTGGATACCCATCGCGAACGTATTATTATTATTATTTATTAGACAAAAGCGATAATAGCATAACCGCATCACTGTTCGTCATAACGTAGTGCGCGTTATACGGTATATTTTCCTACGCTTTATCGCGCCGCGGCGAATCACTGCAGCATCCGATAATATATTATACCCATCGCTCGCCCGCGGGCCACCGTGGAATTTCGAAGGACCCATTGTCGTCCTTTACGTCGTCCTCTTACGACGGATCATTACTTAAATACGATATTTATAAAATTATTATTATTATTTTAAGGTTACGCACGTGAATAATCAATTTTCGTACTCACAACAGTAGACTGCAGTCCGGTCACGTGTATATAAATACAATGCGATCAAATAACGATTGTATATTTTTGTATTCGTAAGTTCGTGCGGACGCAAAACTGCGGTGGTTTCCACGCGGCAGCTGGCCGATCTCGCTGCGGCGGCGGCGGTCGCGTTGAACGTCCCGCTTGGCTGGACGCGCCCGCGATCTCCGGCGACGCGGCGGCGGCGGCGACGGCAGCGGCAGCGGCAAACGACGCGCGACGGACGACGTCGACGTCGGCTTATGTCTTGCGGACGAATACGCAACGGCGGTGGTGCACTACGTTCCTGTCGGCTGAGACCGCGGCCGCGAAACGTCGGTGGTGGTGATGATGGTCGTCGCGTACGAGCGCGATTCGCGCGCACATTCTCCGGCGGGGGAGGGGCAGGGTGCGAGAACGACGTGCGAAAAACCGAAATCAAAATTGATAACCGAACGATGAGGGGGGGAGGGAAACCCAAACAAACAACGAAAAATTACCGCTACGCTCGAGTGTATACGGTATCTACACACCCAATAGGGTATATTATAGTATATGGTCGCGGGCGCCGAACGTAGTAATAATCGAAGGGATGATGACGTAGACACGGCGCCCTAGCGACCGTTGCTATGGATGAGAGACTGGAGCAGTTGTCTCTGTTTACAGTATAAAAAGAAAGAAAAAAAAAATTTCCATTAAACCGCACGCCCGGAACCACGGCATAATACACACGGTGCGCGCGCGCGCGCGAGAGAGAGAGCGCTCGCGTAAACACATATTTTATATATAAAAGGCGGTGTGTGTACACATCTCGTCGGAAACGACGACGGTCGGATTTTCATTATTTTTAATTATATATATTATAATTTTTTTTTTATTTACGACGTGAACGTTTTTCCTTTCTACGAATATATTATATTACAGAGCGAAGCGCATGAAATTGTATATTGGTATATACGTAATAGTAATACGTGCATAATGTTTATTTATACATACATATTGTATAAAAACGCATACGAATATTTAAGTCGTCATCATCATTCTATTCGAATTCATATGTTCTACACTGCGACGTGTACCAGTGAGATTGTGCGTATTACCTACATAATGTGTCCGGGGTGAAGGATTGTATACACATATTCATGTGTATATATTATACTTATATGCTTGTAGATTTATGGGGGCAAACGATTCGTTAGATTTTCGACGATAATATACATTGATTGATGTCATCACTAAATCGTGAAACGAATAAGAAAATAAAACCGTATTATCTACACAAGAAAACAAAGCTAAGAGCTTACACGTTTTGTTATTTGTTAGTCGAAGTACCTAATTTGTTTTAAAGTATACATTCAAATGATATCATAATTATTGTTGAGTTTGATAAATATTGATTGATACCTTGATATTTTATCCTTGTACTGACACTATAGTACTAATTATGAGTACAATAGTTCAACTACCAAAGGTTTAGAACAAAAAGTTGCGTGTAAGTTGTAATATATATATATATATATATATATATATACAATGTAATAATTAATAATTATACAATGTGTGATAATGTAGGTATATGGACATTGAACAACTTGTGTAGTAATACATTGTACCGATTTAAACCGTAAAACTATTTCTAAATAATGAATTCAATCATACGATTCGTATAATAACTGAAATTATAAATAAAGTTTGTCGGAACGTAGACACTCGTCTTTTATCTTTTGACCCTCCTGCCTTTGAAATGTATGTTGGTGGCAGGCACATAACACTTTGTATTTACCACTTCAACGAATATGTCGTAATCGTGTGTTGTATTTAGCTGCTCAAATCTTGTAGGAAATCAAGATGTCTGAGGATGCCGCCATTCGTCTCGTTTATGTAGGTCATATTTAAAATCTCAATATAAACAAGTCAGTTAGATAATGTTGATAGATGTACAGCATATTGGATAAACTATTTTTACGATTCGCTCACTCGACGAGTGAGGATGTTGTATATTATTATAAATTTGAAAGAAATGATAAATCATTGAATTTGGGAAATATTCTGAGCGAAGCTTAGTGAACAATTTTATTATCAGTTAATTATCTGAGTACATAGTTTTTTGGTGAATGCGAAACTTATGATAAATTATTGGTACATGGGCGTGCGCAGGACATTTTCGCCGAAGGCGCATAGTCGTCCTCTCCAAGTATATAACACTAATTAGTAATTAACCACCATTTTATTTCACATAACAGTCTTTTGATATTTTAAAGTTTTATAATTAAATTATGTTTAAATAAATGAAAAAAATTAAAC
Source organism: Therioaphis trifolii (assembly GCA_027580255.1). NCBI lineage: Eukaryota > Metazoa > Arthropoda > Insecta > Hemiptera > Aphididae > Therioaphis > Therioaphis trifolii. Next base: position 4,783,408 of record CM050405.1, on the reverse strand, counting down.
ATCATAGTATCAAGTATCATGTTATTTCGAGGATAAATTGAATAGATAAAGACTAGGTGTTGGTAATTATTTGCACCATCCAATCATTCTTTCGTGCCATTTATAGTAGATTATATGTACTCATATACTTATAGTACATTTTAAAATTACGCCATTGTTATATAATATATACACCTTGCACCTCCCGTACGCACGTTAAACCAGATGTGATAAAAATAGGTAATATATTTTATTAAATATATTCATAACTGTAAAATGTAAAAAAACAACTGCATTTTATTGATGTTAACACTGTACACAACTGTTGATCAATTGATCATTTCAGCTTTATCCCTACGTTCAATTATTCTTTCTTTAAAATATTATTTAAATTATTTTATTAGGTGAACAAGACGATACAATGGAACTTGCCCGTTTATTACAACTCATATTAGGCTGTGCTGTTAATTGGTAAAAATTTCAAGCGATAAGGAATATCTATGTGTAATTAGTTTTGATATAATAACAGAATAATCAGTCGATTTAAATGTTTGTGAAAAGAATGTATTTTATTTTGATTACTCAACTATTCAAATTAAACGGATGAATTATTATCACTAAGAAATGTTGTGAATATATAAACATATCTGTACTTCAGTATACTCGTTAACAATTTCTAACTTTTGAAACAGAAATATTCAAATTTTATGGAATAATAATGAAAATAAATCTATAATTTTTTTTATAATAATGGGTCATTTTTCAACTGAAAATGGCAAATTCAAATCTTTAAATTAATTATAATAATATGTAAGACGGTGTGAAAACGATCGCTATTGATTTGTGTAGCTTTATCATTTCTGATCTGTGTAGGTATCCTTTAGGCAATATTATTCCCAATAACTATGACTAGGTATAATGAAAATCTCATAATTATAAAAATAAAAAGACCTGACGATAACCAGGTATTAACGATAAAATATTTTGCTTAAGTTACTTACAATATTCAAAGTAAACAAAAAAAAAAAAAAACAAGGAATTCGAACTTGAGAATTAAGGCTGCGTCTCACTTATAAATATCATTCGGTATATAACCACCCGTGATACTGCCTAAACATTGATGAATACAATGAAGAATACATATATATTCTATAATAGATTCAATGCATTTTGAATTTGTTTACATATACGCTTATGCAGTGCCAGGTTAAACATTTGTGGGGGCCCATAGGCAATTAAAATTTTGGGTCCTACAAAATTATTTTTTACATACATCTGTAACTATACTATCCAATAATTAAAATAAACAGCTTTAATAATAACCTATCAATAATAATAAATAAAATCATGTTTATTAAATATTTTCATTTGCAAAAAAAATTAATTGATTATTATTTTATTTCTATTATTTTTTTTTTTTAACGATTCATAATGAACTATAAAAAAAACTTTAAATAAATTGTAATTCTCAGTTTAAAAAAAAATATTTGCTTTTCTAATATTAACTCTTATTAATTTTCTCGCATTGAACTCTTCGAGAATATCTTTGAAGTCTGTTTTTTGTAAAATTTCATTTTCTGTTGCCATAATGGCAAGTGAATTTAAACGTTCTTGGATCATTGAAGATCTATGACAATTTTTTAACAACTTCATTTTCGAAAAAGTTCATTTCCCAGTAGCATTGGTGACCATTAGACATCTATATATTTTTATTGCTGTCATAACATTTGGAAAGGTTGATTCCACCTTATTTTCATAAATTCATTTACACGATCGTAATGCTGATAATGTTTCGTACAGATATTATTAAATAAAATTAAAAAAATAAGATTTCCGTTTTCACGGGGCTCCTTAGATTAGTGAGGCCCTAAGGTGGGCACCTACTCGGCCTAATGGGTGATCCGGCACTGCGCTTATGATACTACCTTAAAATTGATATGTATTCATAATTAGACTATAATTGTCGTAATAATATTTACGTACTAAATATAATGGTTTAAGTTCTAAAGTGCTTACTTAATATATACAAAAAAATTTCTATTATAACAAAATCATTTTTAGTTGGGTACTTCAATAATTTAGATGTTATTTATTTTGAATTTAGTAGGTACCTTACTTAATAATAATAATAAAGGCAGTTCTGCATGAAGAAGATTGCATATCAAGGATAAGTTCACTGTCTACCTACACGTTATTTTTTTCAACCTACCTATTCATCGTATTACGGTAAACTAGCACCTACTCACACAACTCTCGGTGTGCATTCATTTATTTTATTATTTTTTTTTTTTTATGTTAGTACGTAGTACCAGTCAGTACCTTGTGCTATAACCGTCGATTCATCAAATGTCGGACGATTTTTTTGTTTTCTTTTTCCATAATTGAATATTCGATCTCACTCTTATACATGCGGAAACAATTTTTATCTAATTAAGTGACCGTAAAGTAATAGTCGCATATCGAAAAGGCGAAAACGTTTCAACGTATTCGATATTAACATTGCATTTTCAACCCACATGAGGTAGGTATATACCTAATACCTATAATGTTTTACGACGTCAAAAAAAGTCGTTCAATTCGAATTTCAACAATTGAATGAGTATTTTGGATGTACTGCATGATGTTTCGTTTAGGTAAGTAATTTAGGTAGGTATCTATAAATATATATTGTTGTTGGATTTTGAAGAAAAAATTACAGCTATCGACTAAAATATTTAATAAATACTTTATAATAGGCTACGGCTACTACAGCTAACGTATAATCCAAATGATTGTATAAATTGTACTCGAATACCAATACGCAGACATCAGGGTATGCAAATACGTCCTCAGCAAGTCCAGCTCGGTGTACCTAGGTAGGTATTGAGTTCAATAATATTTCTTGAGTCTTGAAATTTTTTTAAAAATTGGTACTTTTTATCGTTTTGTATGAGTTTTATAATGAGTTGATAATGAAACGTGACTCGAGATTCGGGACGTACACACGCACGTCGCACTGGCACTACTACACTCGCACTAACTAAAAAAATAAAAACTTGAAATCAAACTTAAAATTTTTTTTAAATTTTATATACCTAAGATAACAAGCCATCAATTAACGATTTCATATTAACACTAAGATAAAAACCTGATTTTTAGTTTAAGTTTGAAATTGAGTAAATCGTGAAAATTGTTGCAATTCACCCCGTTTTACGGTACTGCTGTTGTTTTACGCGGCTGGGCATTTCGTGGCTATTTATAGTTTAACTACACGTATATTAAATTATTATTATTATTGAATATTGTTATCAATATTGCATATGGTAAATTCAAAATTGACAATGATTGTCTACAAAATAATAATATTATTTAATTTTAATAACAGTTTTTGTGCGTCTGTGATACGATACCTGTGGTATTGTCGTATTGACTATTGAGTAATTTACTACAATTTACCTTCAAAATAGTTCAAATAGGTATTTTTGTTATTTCACTAGTAATAAACATGAAACGTTTTGGGGATATCAGAACATTTTTCAGCAATACTTCAAAAAATATTTCAATAAATAATGAAACTGCAACTGCACCGTTTGAACCAATAGAAAATCCAGAAAACAACCCAGGTAACAGATCTTTATGTTTAAATAACTCTGAACATGAAAATAATTTTATTGCAGTTAACAAACAATTTATTAGTAATCCTGAAGTAGATTTAGGAAGTTTAGACTTTAGAGTCTGGCCCAAAACAACCAATTTTATCATATCCATTAAAAAAAATAGGTTAACAGAATCGTTCATTTTCTAGTAAATACTATGAAAAATACTTCTGGATTGAATATAGTGTATATCAAGATTCAATATTTTGTTTTGTATGTAGACAGTTTGATAATTTAAATACATCAGAAGACATTTTTAGAAAAATTGGTTTTAATAATTGGAAAAAACTTAGTGATAAATTAGAAAAACATTCGAACGGTAATAGCCATTGTAGTAGCATAGAAAAATACACACAATATAAACAATCGAAAATCCATGGAAATGTCCATACTCAACTTTCTGATCAATTTAAAACAGACATTTTAAATAACCAGATATATATACAAAAGATTATTGATATTATTTTGTACTTATCCAGACAGGGACTGGCTTTAAGAGGTCACAATGAAAAACAAGAAAGTTCAAATAAAGGAAATTTTTTAGAACTATGTGAACTATTTTGTAAATTTGACAATAATTTTAGTGTAAAATATCATACATATTTATCATATACTAGCCATGATATCCAAAATGAAATTCTCAATATTGTGTCCCATTCAACTATAAAAGTCATAACAAATGAAATTAGAAAATGTGGAAAGTATTCATTAATGTGTGATGAGGCTCGTTCATTTAAAGAACAATTTTATTGAGTTTGTGTGTGAGATATTGTAATGGATTTGAAATATTTGAACGTTTTATAAAATTTATTGATTGCTCTCAGTCAAGAGATGCAGAAAGCTTAAAAAATATTACATATAAAAATACACATAGAAAATGAATTAGTTAAAGCATCAATTGAATCAAAACAGATTCTAGAAGAATATATCAAATATGGTCCAAGAAGAATTCAGCTAACAGTTTAACATTAAAATAATTTAAGGTTCATCACTTTTTATTTTTTTTTCAAATTTATTATTTTATTATTTGAGTATTTACAAAAAGTTAAAGTATAGTTTAAGCAAATATTTATGTTAATTTTTTATTTTTATTTTTCACTACAATCTACAAACATTTTAAATACAATTTATAATATTATTTAATATAACAGTTAAAGTTATTTATTCTGTATCAATTTTATTTATATTTGTCAAATATTTCAAACATAAACTTAAACAAGATTATTTCTAACTATATACCTAGGAAGTTATTGATGGTTATTTTTATAAATCAATCTGGGACTTGAGCCCCCTCAACTGAATTTAGCGAGCTCCGCTTATGGAGGTAACTCATAAATAGAATTTGTATGTGTAGGTATTAGTTTATGTTATCGGTGTACAGAACCAAAAATATTGTATACAAGGGAGTATTATAAAAAATGCAAATCAGCTTTGCATAAAAAGACTATTTTGCATACAACAATTTTACACATAATATATTCTAAAATGATATTGTAAATATGAAAAAAATATAGACGGACGAAGCTGGATACTTAAAAAAAAAAGCAAAAATGATTTCTAAACAAATTTCAAGTCCGTACGTCACGTAGTTTTTGATATACAGCGATCAGTGAGTACCTAAGTGGTATTTGGATTTTATAAGTATAGATTTGTAAGCAAAATGTAATAATCATTGTTATGAAGTCTATATATTTTTTCAAAATAGGTAACTGTTAAAAATTAAATTTTTAGATTTTTATTGTTATTTTATAAGATTTAAATTGTTTAGGTGCGTAGCTACGTTAAAAAAAGTACAAATAGTAATGCTGCTGTGTAAAAGTATGTCAATTTAAATTATATGGGCAAATTACTTAAAAAACAAATGAAGTTATGCCTACCTATTTTTAAAACTTTTTACAATTTATTTGTTATTGAAGGTAGTTGTAGCCAAGTAGGCAAAATATAAACAAACATAATAATGCGTCAGATGGTATGTCTCATGGGCTAATTTGTTGTAAAAAATTTAATCCATGACCAAATAATGTGAAATCACTTGAAATATGTGTATATGATACAGAATACAGATTCTGTATTCTGTGATTAAATCACGTCGGTCATGTTATCATATCAAAATCACCTTATCGATAAATACACATAAATTATGAACATATTTTACTACACGCAATCTCAGCTGTATGTTTGAAAATTCATTTTTTTAATTAAAAAAAAAATTGGGTTCGTCGTTATTCATTCCACGCAATAAAAATATATTTAAATAAGTACAAACATAATTTTTAATTTTTATATTATGTTTTGTCATCGTTATGGCACTATTATCATCAGTCATTTGACAACAATGAAACTGATAAGAAATGATAATTTGATATCAAGCAATAATTGCTAAAAGAGTATCCGAGTATGAACCAAACGTTTGAATTATTATAATTATTTGAGATTTTTGTTTTAAATTTCGTTGTTGATTTATTGTTGTAGTTCGTTTTCAATTGTATAATTTAAAATATGTCATACTTTGAGAGTTAGTTGAGTGTTAATTCATGGTAATATTTGCTTTTACAGAAACAATACAACATTACAACTGGATGTTTACCATAATATTTTTTTTTTTTTTAGACTTGAATACCTTAAGTCATTAAATTATTGAAATAATTTATTATTCTTGCAATGGAGTTTCAATCTAGAATAGAGAATAAAAAACTTTGCAATGTCTTGTTAAAATGGGTAAAATAATAAATACTTACGGTGTTTTTAAAATACATATTTATCGGAGTATTCATTTTCAGCTACAAACATTACAGCTCAAAAGTCCTAATCGAACTTTGTTTGAAATTACTGATGGAGTAGCCCTAGCAGAAGCATTGAACCAAATGTAAGTTTTTGCATATTTATTATCTTTTTCAGTCAAAAATCATTTGTAGTATCGTAAAATTCATAAAAATAATTTTTATTTTCAGTGCACCTGAATGTTTTGATGACAATTGGTTTTCTAAAATAAAAAAAGATGCCGGAAATAATTGGCGACTTAAAGTATGTGCTTCATTATGTATTACAAAAGTTTTTAAATTTACATGGGTTTTAGTTGCAATGTTTTGAAAAAAATAATTGATTTAGTAATCTAAATTTTAATAAAAGAATATTACTAAAAATCTTTGTCATATAATTTACTTGATTTTAAATGTATTATTTTAGGTTAGTAATCTAAAAAAAGTCGTAGAAAAAATTCACGATTTTTATCAAGATTGTGATCCTCATCATATTGGCAATTTCGTTAAACCAGATGTGGTAAAAATAGGTAATATATTTTATTAAATATATTCATAACTGTAAAATGTAAAAAAACAACTGCATTTTATTGATGTTAACACTGTACACGACTGTTGGTCAATTGATCATTTCAGCTTTATCCCTACGTTCAATTATTCTTTCTTTAAAATATTATTTAAATTATTTTATTAGGTGAACAAGACGATACAATGGAACTTGCCCGTTTATTACAACTCATATTAGGCTGTGCTGTTAATTGTCGTAACGCTCAAAGTAAGTTTAAGAATAATATTGTAGATAACCAATTGAAATATTTTATCATTTTAGATTATATTACAAACATTAGATCAATGGACGAAAATTCTCAGACTGTAATAATGCAGTCTATACAAGATTTAGAAAGGGTACAAGGGCACCCTCAGAACAGTATGACTTGTAGCATTGGTGTTGAAATTGAAAATCAAGACCAAATTCGACAGCTTATTGATGAACTTGAGTCTGTAACTAAAACTAGAGATCAAATGACACAACGATGTTTGGAACTTGATTCTCAAGTAATTATCATAATAATTCAATGCATAATGTGAAACTTGTGTATCATGGCCCATGGCAACTAAAAAAACATATACTGAAGAAAAATGTTCTCTATAAAATTGCTAATATTTATTGTTTTATCAATTGTGATATTACATATTACAAAAATGTATATAAATTTCATTGACTGTCAAGTTGTTTCAAACCATTTTTTTCTACTGACAAATCATTTAATATCTCTTATTTTGTAAGAAAAATACATTATATAGTCTTTAAAATAAATAGGTTTGTTTTCAAATATATTATTTGTGATGTAGAAACATCAGATTCGTTGAAAATATATTTACTCATAGCAATAAACATGAAATAATTGAAGTTGATATATTTAATGTTGATAAATAAATGTATCTGTTTCAGATAAGTTTTCTACAGGAAGAAAAAACATATATTTTAGAAGAAAAAAAACATCTGGAAGAATGTCTTTTAGAACGAGTTGAAGATCCATTGAAAGGTAGTGGTCAAAGAAGGCAAATCGAAGAACTTAAAGAAGAATTATATAAAGCTGAAACATGTAAGTTTATTTATATAAATAGTGTATGCCAAATCTACTATTTAATTACCTATATTAAAAACAATTGATTACAATTAGAATTATTTATTTTAGCTAGAGATGACTACAGAATAAAACTTGAGAACCAAGAAAGAGAAATGGCTGAATTAAAAACAAAATTTGAATTATTACAAGAAACAGCAGGAGAAGCCAGGCTGTTGAAAGATGAATTAGATATACTTCGTGATACTGCAGACCGAGTTGAAAAGTATGAATCAACTATTCAATCTTATAAAAAAAAGCTGGAAGAATTAGGAGATTTGAAGCGACAAGTTAAGATATTGGAAACAAAAAATATTGCTTATATTCAACAAAATATGGAATTAGAGCAGGTATTTTTATGAATAGTTAATCTTTAATAAATCTTTTTAAATGAATTTACAAACATAAGTTTACTCTTCATTGTGTTTTTATATACTTATAGGAAGTTAAAAAATCCTCTGTATGGAAATCACAATTAGAAATCTATAAGAAACAAGTAACTGAACTTCACAACACGTTAAATAATGAGACTAACAAAATCGACAAATTAGAATTTGAATCCAAAAAGTTATCCGAAAATTTGAGTACTCTGCAGAAAGAAAAAGATGTATACCGTTTTTTTTAGATTTTGTGTGTTCCATTACTAATCTTAATTTTACTTTTAAAAATCTAGAGATTAGTTATCGAGAGAGATTCTTTAAAAGAAGCAAATGAAGAATTAAAATGCTGTCAAACACAAATAAAAAAAAATAGCTCTGTTGAACATTCTCAGACTACAGACGACATGGAGTTAGCAATGGATCTCAAGTTTGTTAACATGCAAATTTTCTTAAAACTATATTTGATTATATTCTATTGTAATTAAGAATAAACTAATGAATTTATTAGACAAAAAGTAGTAAGACTTCAACATGAAAATACGATGCTTAAAATGAACCAAAAAGAACCAGATGAAGATAAAATTGCAATGCTGCAAACACTTTTAGACAATACTAGACAGCAATATAATGAACTACGTTTAGACAATAGGTAAAATATTTTATTTATTAAATTCTATAAGTATGATTTTTGTCTGCTTTTGGTTAATTAGTCTAATTTTTAATAAAACAATTTTTTTCTTTTGAATTTTAAATTATTTAGAGTCCACTGTACTTATACAAATTAAAAAAAAAAAAAATAGATGTTAAAGTACTAGGAAAAAAATTATTTTAGCTATTGAAAATAATAATTCATATTATTTTATATGATTGTAGAAAAGCGAATCAAAAGATATTGGAATTGGAATCTGAATTGAAAGAACAAAGCGATGAATTGAATAGCGAATTGAAGTCGAAAATTAAAGAATTACAAAGTCAACTCCAATGTGAAAAAGATACCAGGTCAATGGATATCGACGAAAAAAATACAGCAATATCAGATAAAGGTTTCTAAAAAAATTGTCAAATTATATTTATTATTCTATTATATTGAAGTGAAATGCTAAATGAATAGGTTTTATTGTTTACTTAATAGAAAAAAAAAAACAAAAAACAATGATTTGAAATTAAAACTTATTACATTCCTCAAAACAGTTAAAATGCCTATTTGTTAAAATAGAAAATGTAATTTGTCACCTGTCCAGTTTTTAATGTCTTTTCAGTAATTTCTCTCATTAAAATTACACTTGACTTTCACAAGTAATTTTACATTCTTTTAGTCATTTCAAAATCATGGCCATGCATAATTTTACTTTGTGTTAGTTGATTCTAAGTAAGACATTTGATTTCATTATTTTGTGATTTAAAAAATTTGAAATAGTATGAATTATAAAACAGTAGTCTTAGTTAAATTTATACATTGTTTAAAATTGTTAAAGTTTAAAAAAAAAACAGTTTTCTTCTCTCCTACTTAATATAAACGTATTGATATTATTTCTAGATCAATTAATAAATATACTTCAAGTATCTCTTCATCAAAAAGATTTGGAACTCCACGAGTGGGCAGAAAAATATAAAAAAAATGTTGAAAAAGCTAAATCTGTTGTTAAATGTATGGACAGTAAGAACATTGCATTGTCTGATGTTGACTCAAGTGTGTTACAAAACAGGCTAATAAAAGCAAATAAAGAATTACATGATTTAAAGGTATGTATTGTAAAATGTAATGTATTATTAATAAGTGATGTTATGAACAGCTCAATTTTCCAAACTGAACCAAACATCCTGAGTTCAGTTTGGTATGAAAATCAAACTAAAATAGCAAATTATCAAACAAACTAAATTCTCAATGATTTAGTTTGAAAATTGAATCTGGAAATTGTCATTATTTTTAGAGTGATAAAAATATAATGGAGGTTTTCCTAAGCAGGACAAGTAGTGTCAACTAGGAGACAAAGACTGTCACCTCAATCAATGAAAAAACTAATGTTTTTACATAACAATATTATAGTTATATAATATTATATTATTGTTATAATTAATAAATGTGCATATTTTTGTTCAATATATACTTCTTTTAATTACATAAATATGTACTTGCAAACTTATAACATCAAATCACAGAATGTAGATTTTCAATAATGCAATAAGTATTTTACATTTATTTTTATTTTTGAATCTTTTGAATTTTTAAAGTTTGGTTTGAGTTCTATAAAATCTTGATGAAGTATGATTTTGTATGGGATTTAATAAAAATGGGTGGGTTTAGTTCTGTTCGAGTCTGATAATTTTAGTAAAAGTTTGGTTTGACCTTAAAAATTTGGGTTTGTAACATCACTAATTATTAATATAGATAATTAAATTTGTTTAAAGCATCATTATTTTATAAAGAATAAAAATAAATTCTATATTTAACAAAACCATTTGATTGCTTAAATAACTGAATTAGTAAAAATGTTTATTTTTTACTTAATCAATTATTATTTTCCATTCAGTGACTGCTTTTAGTTTAGAATAAAATATTAACTTGTAATTTTATAGTACATCAATTATTTTTCTTAATACTGAGATTATTATGAATTCTTTAGAATCAAATAATTATTCATTTTTATAATTTCAGAGAGAACAAGAAAATAACAAAATTTTACTTAACACAGAAGAAAAGCTAATGTCCACTGCCTTTTATAAACTAGTAAGTAATTGCTTGATTAAAGATTTGAATTCTTGCTTTAAGTGTAATGTAACTTAATGCTTGGTCTCTATGTTTTTTCACACAATATGATGTAAAAATTTTTACTATATTAATTTTAGTGTATTAATAGAATTCCTTTAAATATGAGTGTTATTATGTTATCTTATGTCTATTTAAATATTATTAGTCTTTGCTTATTTTATCTCTGTAATATCCAAGTAGATTCATTTTTCTTGTTATATTCAACTGTAACCTAATATTGAATAACTTGATTATCACTCTATATAATAATCATATTATGTTAACCATTTTTCATATTGCTCATCAATTTTACATAAGGTACATTAAGATTTCTAAAATTGTATTTTAAATCAGTAATAGAATTTTCATTTATGAACTATTTACGCTCTGCTTTAATTCAAAATCACCTGTTTTAATTTGATTATGTTGGTATATAATATGTGTTATTTTTTTTAGGCTCAAACTAAAATGCAAGAATCTGTAGATCAACGAGTTATGAGTCAAGGTCTCCTTCATTCTCAGACATTTTTATCAAAACACAGACAGCAAACAAATAAAACTGTTGAATTGCCTATAATTTCAAAATAGAAATTTTCAATCATCACTATCATAATATTTCTCCACAATCAAGATACCATTATCTAGTGAAAAGTTTTCAATTTTCAACATTACATTCATTTTATTTTTTCTTTCGTAATAGTAAAATTAAAAACTATAATATAATTTATTTAATGTTGAGAATGTATGAGATAATTTAAAGTACTTTATATTCTTGTGTGGAGAATACTAAAATGTTAAAAATTGTAATTAAACATAAAAAACAACAATAGGTAGATTGCACCCTGTTTATTTATGGCCTCTCTTGCCACTCGGTTCATTTCATCATTTTTCAACCAGAAGTCAATAATTTATACTTTTAACAGAATCTTTGCCAGGAAAAATCATGAAAATGTGGTTCTAAATATATTTTATTATTTTTACAATTCTATCACTTGTTGAAATCTAGAATTATTTAACAAATCTATCATAAAGTTCTGATATGTAATTATACTCTAATTTTTTTATCTGTTCTAGAAACTCTACATAATACAAAAATATCTTTTTAACATTAATATATTAATTTGTAATATGGTGTATGGTCATAATAGTTATTTCCTGTTCCTAAAACATGGATTATTACTCAAATGGTGCTCAACCTATTTTTATCTGCAAACCTCAAATTTGTTTATTTACATGATACAACTTCTTACTAAAATGTAGAAAATTATGCATGCATGCATGCAAAATAATATAGACATTATAGATATCAGATAATTATTTAATTTGGTGTTAAATTTTGGTAACTCCCTATTCAAATTTCACAACCCTCATGAATCATGATTGATAGAATAGAATAAAACATTTTCTTTTTCTCCCCTGCACATTTGTCTTTGTTCTTTTTTTAGTTAGTGAAAATTTAAATGATAGAAAAAATGATGATATGAGTAGATCGAGATAAAATAGTCAGCAATAACCATCTTCTATGGTTTGCATTATAAAATTATAATATTTATTAATATAACAAAATAAAATAACTTCTTCATCAAAATAAAAAGTATATATTTTTGTTGTCTTTGATTAGAAAATACATTTTCTACCTTTGACGTTGAACACAATATTAGTGTCTTCTACAGATATGATAAGTTCAAATTTATAACAGTAATTGCAACCATTCTCATACTAATTTTTCAATTGTAAAATCACTACAATTAATAATAGTAAAAAATATATTTTTTTAAACTGTGTGTATAATTGTATTTTTACAATTTCAATAAAATTATTTAAAGTATATCAATTTTATAATATTTATAATGTTATGCACTTTAATTAATTTCACATAATATTGATATTATGATTGTTAGGAGCAAAAAGTTTAAATTTTTTTAAAATCTAAATACAATTTACATATTTATTTCAGTACCTTTAAAAGAATCTCAAAACTCATTTTAATTTTTTGATTGATAAATGGAAATCTCTATTTTGATTTATTTAATATATCATGATATAATTTTTTTAATAATTATATTTAAACTTAAAATTTATTATTTGTAATAGTTAAGTTTGAGATATTCTGTTTGATTAAAAAATTATATATTTTTTTAATTTATGTAAAATATAAAATATATAACACATGTTTCAATGAATAAAATTTTAAAGAAACCTTGAAAATTCTGTCAAAAATTAAAATAACTTAGTTTTTGTTTTCTGAAATACACATTTTTAATTATATTTGATTGTATGTAACAGACTATTTTAAATGAGATACTTTTCCCAATTCTTTATTTTGAAGGGTTTTAAATGCATATATTTAATAAATTTCATTTTTAATTGTTCAGATTTGGAGTTTTTCTTAAAAGCCAACTATTTTGCAACATGTTATTGTTAAGATTTAAGATAAGTGCGATAATTTTCAAAAAATATCTTATTACTAAATTTTCTACAATATTTTAAAAACAAATTGTAATATTTCATTAAATTAAAAACTGATGGTGCCATTTAAAGATCAAAAATAGATATCGGCTTTTATAATCCAGATTATTATATATTTTAAAAAACCTCCTAGAGAAAATGGTCATCACTTTAATATTTTTTTAAAATAATAAAAGTTGTTTGATTTAAAATCATCTTGTAAGGAATACAAAATTTTAAATGTTTATTATTGTGTGATGTTAATGAGTTTTTATAAAATAATAGAAAACCCAACAGATTTATTGTGGACTTTGAATAATATAGAAATTTATTTTAATTTTAAATATAATCTTACTTAAAATACAAATAAAATTGTAATATACAAAATCACTTATAAAATAGAATTAAAAATTTCAAAAAATATTCAATTTGTGATTTTGCACCTTTAAGATTAATTCAAATGGAACTTAAAAAAAAATGAAAATGTTGTTTGAAATAATATGTTTTATCAAAGTTTATATTAATTGGTTTATATTTTGTTATGCTCAATTATTTAATTTTTTCTAGAAAATTGACATTGTTAAATTCAATTAAATCGCTTTCTTTTTAAGCAGTAATACAGTGTTTATACTTTAAAGGAAGAATATTTTTGTGTTTAACATCAGTAATTTATACCATTGTGATCTACTATATAACTATGTGTAGTTTTTGTTATCAACTACACAAAATTATTGAACTTATAAAAATGTATTAGAGAAATACACATAATAAATACATTTTAAACGTTTTCAATAAAATATAATGTGGTTCACAATGCAATTATTGTTTTGATATTGTTCTATTTTTTTTTTTCATGATATATATTTTTTCTTTTTTGCTCAATACTTTTGTGAAAACAATAATTAATTTGCAAACGAAACAAATTTGGACCACACTGATTTTTACTATTAATAATTTATTTTGGTATTGTTAATTTATTACTAAATAAATGTATAATTAATGTTTAGTATTTATTTATTAATATATTGAATTTGTATAATTAACAAACTCATTTATTATCTTACAGTTATTATTACTCGCATATTTTTAACTACATGTTGTATTTGAATCAGGGTAATTCTTTAGTTTAAATGATTTATAAAATTTTCATGGAATACTTGTACATAACAGTGATTGACTTTTCTTGTGTAAATTTTATTTTTAATAAATAATTTTTTTAGTAAAAGTGTATTGTTTGTTTAATTTTTGAGCTTTGTTCAAAATGAAAGAACTTACTCAAAAGTAAGAATTGGGTTTGTGTACAGCAACAATTAATTTGGGTTTTCCAGAATTAAATTCAAATTTCCTACCATATCCCTGAATGAATGAAATCTAGTTTCAGGTTTATAGACAGCATGATAAAGATAATCATATATATATATAATTACATATACACAATAGTTCTTAATTGTTATTGTCTTAGACTCAGTCTGAGTCTCTTGATTGTAAATCACATTGCAGTTATTAATAGATTTTTTATCACACTATATGCTATAAGCTATATACTGGTACAGCGAATAGTGCTTTTGCTGAACCTAAAAATTATTTGATCTGTTGAAAATGTACTTTATAGACTATATTGACATAAATAAATAAAAATAAGGAATCGTGTAAATAACAAAATACAATAATTTATCATAAATTATGAGTACCTATTTAAAAAATGTTTGTGCTTGTTTTTTTTTTTTATGTGTATGGCTTAAAAATAAAAACAAATCAACATTACAGCATATTAAATAAGATGAATTATGAAGATATACAAAATGAACAGATTAAATTATACATTGTATTGTTTAAGTTAGTATTAAGTTGTTGTGTCATTCTATTGATCATTGTGTTTAAATGTTTATTTATAAAATATATATCCAAGTCATTCAGTAAAGAGACCCAGCGATATTTTATAAATTCTAAAGAAAAATAACTGTTAAATGCATTTAACACGCTTTCTTCAGTGAGTAACCGCATAGTTTTTCGGGATATTTTATTGAGTCAATTAAACTTTTCTGAGTTCTTCATCAAATCAAGCAATCAAATGATGAATAAAACACACAAATATTTTCGAAAACTATTGAAATTAAATTCAATGGGGGATATAATTAAAAGCAAACATTTCATTATGAAATAAAATATCACTTATCCACTTTTAATTGAATACTTTATTAATCTATTTTGCATCATGAGGTAGATTACAACCCATAGCCTTCTCTATATACCTATCTATGTAGGGTTGCCATATTCCCCGGTTTGGCCGGGACAATACCGGTTTTGAGTATGGCGTCCCGGTGTCCGGATAATGTGTTTATTAGTCCCGGAATGAGACTTCAATAATTTACATATGTCTTTTATTAGACATATTTTGATGAAAAAGGTGACGAGTGAGATCTGAGACAATTATGAACAAAATATACACAAGATAAGTATTTGTCTATTAATAGTTGTTGAATTTTCTTTCTCATTACCTGGCTAAAATGCAGCAACGGAACGAGTGTTTTCATCAATGAATAGCACACGGACAAAATCGCAAAATAAATTAGATATGAGAACAGTTGAGGCTTCGTTAATAATTAATACAATTTTTTGTAAAATGTCTTGCTGTCAATTTTATGAGTCAATACTTGTCAATAAAACATTGCTTCAAAAGTACACAATTCAGCCAAGTATCAAACAACTCAGACTTTTCAGCCCACGTAGAACACATCGGATACATTAAAAATTGTATATTTTATTATATATTCTTTAATTTTTAAAGCTTCAAATATTATTTATTATTATCTATATAATGTGTGTTAAAAATTACATTGTAAAAAAAATGAAAAGAAGTTTGTCCCGGTTTTCGCCAAATAAAATATGGCAACCCTGTATCTATGTCATTTTAAAAGTAAAATGAGTTGCTACCAAAAATTTTATACACATTATTTGTCTAATGACCATTGACCGAATGGTTCATTATGGGTGTTGACAAACTATATTTTGCTTCACTTAATTCAATTTAATGAAAATAGTTACTATTTACGTAAACTTTAAGTACCTACGCATGATAAGTATTAATAGTTGCTTTATGCTTATCGCAGTGGTTGCTAGTGATATTAACAATACGGCCATAATTATTTATTAATTATTATAAATACAAAATGCATTAATTTTAAATGACTTCAATGCGACATAATACAGGAAATGACAAATAACAGCATTTGAATTATTGATATTGTATGAAATACATATTGTCCGCCCACTGGCCACAGTATACTTTGAGTAGGTACACATCAAAAACATGTTTAATCTCAACTGTTTTATTGGCATTTCATTATTTCTCACGCTATTCATACATACCTATGTCGTATTGTCAACTTAAAAATATGTAAACACGTTTTGTGTTTTAAATAAAATATTTCGGTAATTTTAATTCTATTTAGGAATGCTATCACATATTATACACATTGAAATGTTTCATCGTTATGGTTTAATTTTCTCTGCTGATGTATTTTGTCCTCCGACCGTATTATTTTCTTTCGTTTTAAATCTATCTTGACTATAAAAAAAAAAAAATACGTAAAACTATCAGTCCAACTAACAGTCATTACTCATTATACTATACTCTGTGGTCCAATTATACTATTTATTTTAAGTATAGATAAGATAACTACAGAAATTATAATGGCGTTTTCCATGTAATGGTTTTGTATTGGACGGGCAGAAATGTACATTCTCTTAAAATACGAATTGATTGTTTAACGAAATTGAATAAATATGTACCTACTTTCATAGTGTACACATAGTCGTGGATTATTGTGTAATTTTAAAACAGACTACATGGATTAAAATATGTTTCGTTTCTACACGATTAAAATGAAAATGAATCAATTAAGTGATATAATAAGAAAACATTTAAAAAATACAAATTAATAATGACATTTAGAACCTTAATTTACGTTTTTTTGTAAAACATAATCATCAGTCGTGTAGGTAGGTATATACAGAAGACCACAGAACCAAGAAAGGAAAAACAGTGTACTACAAAATTAATGAAATATGCGTATTCTTGTGCTTTTGGACTATAATTAATAAAAACACGTATAAATGTGTCTGTTAAATAATAACTGTTGTTATATTTCATAATATGTAATATCCTACAGGTGCTGCCTCCTGTATATAATACAAAGTCAAAATAAATATTATTTTTTAACCTACAAAATTAAACAACTTATTTACATTTTAATGAATACGTAATTAATTAGATCACTTTATTATTCGTGACATCATTGTCTATGAATTTTCATAAATCAATAAGCCATGATATCTACTAATACAATGATTTATATTTTTATGATTTGATTGAATACTGTCCATAAATGGACAATGGCCTAGCAAGGTCATAAATCATAATAAATGCTGGTTATAAATTATAAATTAACAAAAAAATCTTTGGTACATATTCACATTTTTTATCACACACAAGTGAGTATACATGGAATTAAAATTACAGGGTACTAAGTCCAAACTATTTTAGGTAAAAAAAATGAATCGTAAAAGGTGTGTCCATTGCTTAGTAGTTAAGTCGAATAATTATAACATTCAAAATAATTATATTCATTATATTTTTCTATCCTCAAGAACACTGAAAAAATATTCAAAAAATATTTCGTGTTTATTAAATAAAATTTATATCTGTATTAATATTTTTGTAAAATGATTTTACATTTATCAATGTGCTCTTATGTAAATATGTTTATTTAATTCGTTTATCTGTTATTTTTTTTTCTCCTAGAGTACCTTACCGTCCAATTCTTAAACAACACACTGGGGAGTGTAGCTGTAATGTAATGTAAGTGTAATACTCTGAATATTAAAATAAAATAGACAGTAGGTAAACGAGGTCAATTGTTTTTTTTTTTTTGTATATTGCACAATGATAAATTTAATAATAAAATATATTTTTTTTCTTTTGAGTAATTATATGAGGGAAATCTATCTAGGTATTGAATACACATAGTACCTAGGTACCAAACATGATTATTAGTCAATTGCTTTAAATAGTAATGTTTCATATTTTGACAGTCCCCAGTAAAACAATAGTAATTGTTTCTGAGTACAAACAATAAAACCGAATTTTAATAAAAATTTAATGAAACTAGTCTCTCAAAAAAATATACATACTTGTAAATATAAACCAAACAAAACTTTTTTTACGCAAGTTCTAACTGTGTCGTTTATCGTTGATATCAAAAATCCGTTTAACACGTTATGTAATCATAATGTAAAATAAAAATGAAAATATATTGTTATGTACAAATAATGTCATCTAACCGTGTGGGTATAAAGTTGAATTATTGATTATTTAGAAAATAATAGCGTAATTAAGTATGACGTATATATTATGAGTAACTACAAGCACTTAGTATAATTATTACTAAACAGTAATAATAGAGAAGATATAAATGTATCAATATTTAAAATTTCACGATAACAAGTGGTGTCAACCAATATTTTCGATAATTTCATTATGATTTCACAGTTTATGATTGTATTTTATTCTGTGGTATTACTGTATTGTAACTTACAATTTGTAAGTTGTTGAGGAATCTGAGTAATTTTCGTCGTCAAAAAATTTAAATTTTTTTCGTGTCGCTCAGTCGTAGCACGTTTCTGTATACCCATATCAGGAGGTTGTTAATAAAATCAATTATTTGAACATGCCCGTCAAATATTTTCCATGAGAATATTAAATCGACAGTCCTGTTTTTGTGTATTTTTATGCTGATACTTAAAATTCATATTTTTCTTGTAAGTTTAATAAGATCGCCTGGTTTACGTTCGTGTTAATGACAAAAACCAGACTACTTTTGTAAAAAAATACACATATTATTAGAATTCGGTTTTTTTTCAAATGCACTGTTTAAGTCGAACGAGCAGGCCTCGGTTATTCATCAATCGAAATGTTTTCTCTCCGGTCACTAACCCAATATTTGTAGATACTTAACCATTTAGCCTCGCACTGGAGTTGATTTTCGCGGACGAAATAAACAGTTGAATTAATTTTAAAATATTTTACGACTGTTGTCACTTGTCAGTTGTAACCATTAGGCCTGGAACATATTACTTTGTCATTAATAAAAATTAAAAAATACGATAGTGTTGTTGTGAGGAATCAATGATTGCAGCAGCTCAACTTGCCAATCAGTCAATTGCCTAAAGTATAAACATCCTTTTTGACGAAAACATGCTTTCATTCAAAATGTAAGTATGCATTTATATCACAAAAAATATGGTTCAATTGTTTTCTATATTTCTTAATTTTAACCAAAAAATTCGAAAAATGCTCTTTTAAAGTCAGAGAATATTGTATAATTATTACATAAGTTCTGATTATTATTTATACAAATATTTTCATGAAATAGCAAATACAGCTAGGTAAGTAATTATTACTAATAAGTCTATAGCTACTTATATTTACTGGTTTTTGTGTTGAATTTTTAAATTTTACATTATTAACGTATCAAAGTAATTTTGTGAAAAATTAGACAAAAGATTAAATAGGTAGGTACTTATTTCTACCTATAAATTATACATTATAATGACAATATATAATTAACAATATATTGTTATGTTGGTAACATAGCTACCTATAATATGGAAACTGTTATACTTACGTTTATAGTTCGTCACAAAATAAGATTATTTTCCATGATGTTAAATAATAAAATATAACTTAATGTATAAATAACAATACATGGTGTCGTCGGCAGGATCATATATAATAAATAAAGCAAAATTTTTTTGATTTTAATATGTTTCGTGTAATTAGAAAAAATTTAATAAAATACACTTCATATGGACGTGATATATAAAAATCAGTCCATCTGTATTTCTAATTTTCTATACTTATTGAATCTAGTACCTATGCCATAGATACATCAATATTTAATTTAAAATTGTATAACGTTAATATTGCTCGAACATTTAAGTATGATATTTGGATATTCACAAACCTGTATTTATTTTAAAATATTTTATAGATGTACGAGTTGGTAGAATATTATTTTAAGTTAACCTCTCTTTGTGGATTTACAAAGAGAGGAGGACTAGGCGCACCGTCGCAGCTGGTGCATACAAAACCAGTATTTTTGGTTTTATGTTTTCCAAGTATCGTGTACAAGAAATGCATTAATTAAAACTTTCGAAATATTTTACTAGATGCAGCGATGTCTTTGTCTCACATTTAGATGACTATTAGGTAGACTTAATTTAAAAAGGAAAACTGGTTTTAATAAAACATCACATAATGTATTCCCGGGTCACTCTACATCACGCGACTTATAGCGTGCAGCAGAAAGTATACATACATATATATATATATATATATATATATATATATATATATATATATATATATATATATATATATATATATATATATATATATATATATATATACCAGGCATAGGTTGTTGGACTAGGATGTAAATATGTAATACTTAAATTCACTAACGAAATTAGATGCCATTCGCGGATTAACGAAAGGGTTTGAAAGGTAATTGAAATGTATTGGATGTAAAGGTATTGAATTAATGAAATACATTTAACAACATATGCATACTTACGTATGCATGTATTTTAATTTTGAACTGCAGTAGATTGTTTTTTTTATAATACTCTTTTTGAAAACGAATCAGCGTCCAAAATCCAAACATTGCTCATTCCTACGATTACTCTATGTTATAGAGTTATATACGCATACACATTACACACCCAATGGCACTTGTCAGTTGTCAGTTGTCGGTTATCGCGACTACTGCATTAATTACAAAAAAAACTATTAAAAAACCTGCTTCGCAAGCTCGTGTCGGCATTGTTGTAATTAATTTATTGCTTGAGCACTATTCTATGAGTATTTATTTGTATTTTTTGCATAATTAGTAGACAAAATTAGTAGAACTGTAGGATTAATACTTTTTGAGATAAAGCGTATCGATGACCTGTGTTTTATAGTGATTTGTTTCTTTTTTTTCGCAATTATTCGTTGCATTTGACGAGTCTACGGCTAAGACCTTAAACTGGTAACTTGAGTAGAGGTTTCGTAGTAAATGTTCCAGTGTTTTTACCTATTCATAACACGGCAAGTAGAGTAAAATAATAATAATAATAATAAAAAAATATACACTAATATTCATAGGTTAATCGAATGGAAGTCGTTACAAGTCACGAATAGTTTTTTTTCCACATAACTTTTTGAATATCGCTGGTCTTTCACGTTTTGTATTTATATTTATATTTAGTGAGAAAAAGAGAGGTCACTTAACGTCGTAGAAAAAAAATTGTAAAATTTAGGTATCTATAATATTGTCATATTGATTATTCGTCATAATAACTTATTTATAATTTTTTTTTTTTTTTTGTAGTATTTACTCGTACATATCTCATAATCTCATATATACGTCTTATATTCTAAGTGGATTAATTATGATTATGAATAATACTTTACTACGTGAGTAGATTAAACAATATGTTATTATATTATAGGTACTTTACAGTTGCGTAACTATATCTGCTGAAAGAATGATTAGAAGATACCAACAAAAGATAGTATAGTTCCCTAGAAGGCGGATACTTGAGGGACTCAAGAAAATGTAATTTTCTTTGTTTTTTACATTGATACGGAACAATTGTTGGTATTTAAATTTTCAATGTTATAAATTATTGCATGTCAACGTTTGACGTCCACGCGCATGGTAATTAAAATAATACTATCAAAACTTCAACAACGAAGGGAATTGGGAAATACGACCGTTGACAGACGATAAAACATGTAGATTGCAGGTACACAATTATCACGAGCCGTTAATTTGTATGCCCACATAAATCAAAATCACATTTTTATATTATAGACTGAAAGCAAACAATGATTTGAAATATCTACATTGCAGGCTTGTTTTAAGTCTTGGAGAGTTATCGTATTAACATGGCTTTAAAACTTTTAAAAATTATTCATTTATTTATCGTTATAAAATATAAAAAATACACGTGTATAATATTATTTAATGTATTTTGAATATAAAAAAATGAGCTCATAAAAATAATTTCACTTTAGATAGTGATCGTATTGTATAGATCTAGGTTTTCCGTGACACAAATTAACTACCTATTAAGTCTGAATAGTCAAATATGTTAAGGTACTGCATGATAATATGAAAAATAAGATCATATCTACAGGCCCGGATTATACATATTTGGGGCCCCAAGAATAATTTTTTTTCATAATAACAGTATTTATTTTTTTAAAAACAATGTTTTTTTTAATACAACACAAATAAAACTTGATAAATATAAAACTAGAACATTATTTTTATTTAAAAACATTTTTTTCTCGCTTTTAAGGAAGCAAAATTTTTGATACTTTGACCAAAGTCAAGTAACTGGAGAATGTCATTTTCTGATGATAGTATCATAAGTGCATTTAAGTTATCTTGAGTAGAGGTAGTTCTGTATTTATTTTTTATGCGTGCCAGTTTTGAAAATGCCCTTTCTGCTGAACAGCTGCTACTTGATAGAGTTAAATAGATTTTCAATGCTATATTTAAATTAGGAAACACAGCAGCCAATGATTTATTATTAATAATAATTAAACCACTTCCACAAATTAAGTATTCCATTATTTATATCAATGTTGTGCTGTTCAATTGGTGATATACTTAAGATCAAATACTCATGAAATTCAATTAATTCATTTTCAAAGGAATTATGGACATCATTTTTATAAAAATCCATAAAGTTTTTAATACTTTGCTGGATTTTTTCGTCTCTGTTTGTACTATGTGTACTATCAATTGGATCAATTAGTTTTAAAATAAAGTAAAAATGATCGGAAACAAATTTATACGCCTGAATTCTTTTTTCTAATTCAGTACAAAATTTATCAATTATCACGTTATGTGTGTTCACTCGAAAATGTTCAGTGCCATTCAATTAAACACCTCTTTTAATTCGTTTGTCTTCATCTTGGTATCTTACACTTATATCATTACTAGGGCTCGGATTTATATGTGTTAAAAAAACCAAAATATGTAAATATATATGTAATAAAAAATCGCTTTATATGTGATAAATAATGAAAATATGGAATATAAAAAAATTACAGAACATTACTGAAAAAAACATTAAAAATTATATATGTATGATAAATAGCATTATTATCGAATTTACTTATTTTACTTCGACATCATTCATGATGATCTTGATTTTGAAAGCAATGAGATACCATATATATGCTCAAATTTTCAAAGTTAAAACATCTACGGTTTGGTCGTAACACAGATTAGTACCGACTAAAGGAGTGCTCGACTTCCACCGAGGTAATAAGTGCAAATGTCATATTTGCAATGTCCAAAGGAGTGTGTTCAGCCTGCAATATTACCCCATTCATTTCGCAATGTATATCTTTAGTTAATTTTAGGCAGCCTAAACCAAGATTTTTATGTGATACACTGAATTTTTTCTTTTACTGCAACTCCCAAGGGTCCTTGTACTTGTTCTATGCATTTTTCAGCTTCTTCTATAAGTCCTAAACTTTGAATCGAAGTCATTTTACTTGTTTCTAGTTGTTTTATTGTATTCTCTTAAAATTCAAAATTAACAGATATATAAATTAAATTATTTTTAATATCGAACATAATGTAATATCGACCGTAGATTACGGTTGATTAGTTCAATAGTTGGTATTATTTTGTTTACGTACTTTTGGAAACATTGGAAATTATCTGTATAGAAAAATACAATTGTATATAATCATTAATAAATCGTAAATGAACAAATCGTCGAAATATGTAGGAAAAAATGAAATTATTGAGAAATATATAAAAATATGTACTTATGGCAAAATATGTAAAATAAAATATAGTTCATTACATTGGAAATCGCTTGAAACGAATTTATCACTAACCTAAATTAATTTATCAAGTCGCCGTAAAAATATGTATTTAAATACAAATTCGAGCCCTAATCATTACTAAGTTTAATGATTTTACTTTCATACAATGTACTATTGTCTTTTAAACTAGATATATAAAATTTTAAAGATTTCAATAAATTTAATGCTTTTAATGGATTACATATACTGCTTTGTAATATATCGTACCAAAATAATGTTAAATATGCAGTTTCTTTTTTCTTAACTTTTTTCAGCAAAATTCTGGCATCCCTTTTAGATTCGCCATTTTCGAAAAACGTTAATACCCACCGGTTCTTAGCATACTTCGTAGTTCGTATATTATTAATATCATTCATGCACCTTTCTATTTTTGTATAATATTATAGTATAGTCTTCTGCTGTTTGACACAGGTCTAGCGAGTAACATTAACTATCAATTTTCATAGTAAAATTACAAAATTTATATATAGAAAAAAATAATTTTTCTCATCTATAAAATATAAAATATTATCATAGCATGAAATACGAGACATCAAAATCACGAATGACAAAAATCAAAGTTTGGTATTTAGTTAAATTATACAGTTGAGAAAAAAAATTAAAACAAAAAAATATATACAACTTAATTTTATTAAGTTATTTTACGAATTAAGTGGAATACAAGACTACATTTTTTTATGTGGGCCCCAAATTTTCGTGGGCCCAGGGACCATGGCCCCCTTTGCCCGCCTTAATCCGGGCCTGCAAATCTATGTGTATGCATACAATATTGCAAACTTTTAAGTTCCATCATTGTCTACGTAAAGCTATTCATAGTGACGCCTGATTTTAGTCGTACCTAATTTTCAAAATATTTTACTCGTTGATTAAAGTTCAATAGAAGTTTCCGTGAATAATTTTTACCCCAAATAAATAATAATAAGATTTATAATAATAATAATAAGATTTATTTAAACGTAAAACGTTGTATAACATAAATTATTGAATAATGAAAACTCACATACTACTATGCATTTTTTTTTATTTGCCATAATTTGCGGTGGAGCTTACTTATCATTTTGCAGTGTGTAAAGGAGACGCGCATTTAGTTTGGCGTGGGTACAGACCATAGAGTAAAATTACTCTATGGTACAAACAAATTTATTTGTTTGATTATCTGTGTTTTTGTCTTTACCTGCTATTACAACATCTATGTTTATACAAATAATTATGGCTGGCGTAATGAGTTTTTAATGAATTAAAAACGATTGATAAAACTTCACTTCAATACTTATAACGAATATTAATATTAATGTGTGATCCTAACCTGCTGTGCAGCGATTTCTGTCACAGTCCGCTGCCTGGAGGATTTTGAATTTTACATAATGTTCTTTCTACGCTAAACCATTGCAATTAGTTGAAGTGTCCAAATATTTAACATTTACTTTTTGAAGATAATTGTATACTTAAATGCCAATTATATCTCATTTGTAAATATACAGGATGTTTCACAAAGATATAGCAAGTTTACGTTGAAAATACTATGTGTGAATGTGTCTTGACGTCTTTGTGAAACACCATGTATATATATAAATTAGTTATAATTAGCACTTAAGTATAATTAGCTGCCAACTGTGAATACGGGCCAGTGTAATCGAAATAATTCAATGCAGCAAAAAAAAAAAAAAAAACTTTGTAACATTTAAATTTAGTCAACGCAGTAAAGGTAAAATTCAAAATTTCTCAGCAGTCAGAGATTAGACATGAAAATACGGCTGCATAACAGATTATGACCATAGATATAATATTTTTGCAGGATCATAGAATATGCCTGTCACCTCTTAATCCGTTTAAGTTTCATTTAGGTTTAATTTGTTTTCAATGATGCATTAACTCCAGACGTAACAGCTAATTGTTGTGATATTAAAACAAATTATTATTATTTTTTTTACACGCCGAGAACATACCTAATATTAGTAATATTTTTTATATTTTATGGTGTACTTACCAATACACATAGTTACAAGATTTCTGTCGTAAACGCATAAAATATACTATTTGTTAACGTAACATGCATATACTACTATGCTAATAATATTTGCTTCGAATATCGTGTCTTATTATTATTACTATTATTATAGATACGTAGAACGTGCCATTTATTACTGTAGGTACGCGAATGGCATTGCTGTGGACCGGGTCTTCCGTGGCTTTCTTAAGTTTACAATAGTCCGGCAATCTCAACGATTTTACTCGAATAGCTTCGATTATTAGTGCCACACGTTGATAGTACCTACGTGTATCACGTATATTATATATAAATAGGTACTGAACATAATTGTATCAAATGATTTTAGATTCATTAAAAAACTTCTTACGTCTACGTCGTTATAATAATCTTTATTAAACGATTTGCGAAACGTCGTAAAATGTAATTACGTAGGTATATGCCATATTGGTACTACTACGTAACATATTTACACTGAGCTGATACATAATAATAGGTAACTTACCTATCTATTAATCATAAAATATACAATATGTGTAAAATTAAAATTAATCATTGTGAATTCTTTAATCAAACAGACTAGCATCGAACTAAAAAAAAAAAAATTCCTTTGTTATAAGTTAGATCGACACTAACAAAACGTAAAGAATCTTTTTTCAAGTCGACAATTGATCAGTTATCACGTTAAAATGTTCTATTTTTTTAATAAAATGATAGCTTATATTGCGGAACTCGGAAGAAATGCGTTCAAAAGCACTCGTTCCATCGATTTAGTTCAATTTTCTGGAACTTTTCGGAAACACTGTCAGTTATCATATAAATGAACATAAAGGAATTTGGTAAATTTTTTTACAGGAACAGGAACAATTTTCTTCGTTCAATTATTCTTAACTAAAGGTAATTGAAATTTTTTCAAGTTTTCATAGTTTTTCTTCACAGATCAGCGTCTCACTAACGTATGACTTCTTCAACCAAATCTTTCCACGCCAAATTATTACAACATTACCTCACATATTCGTACAATTCATTTTTGTATAGATGGTATATTTAAAAGAAAAAAAAATCATTAAATATTACGTCAATGAATTATTTTTAGTTAATATGCGATATTCTACGAAGTTCCGGTATATTATAATAATTAAATCACGAAAACGATTTTATAGTATCCTTGAGTGTTTGAGAAGTTTTTGCATTATACATGCAGTCCTTAAAAAGATGTTCATGAACTGACGACGTGTTTGAAATGTTGGCTGTGTTCAAACACTTCAAACAGAACAAAATCTACATTCAACTATTTAATTATATATTATATTAATGAATAACCTTTTTCTATTAAGAATAATTACAAGGTACAATGTTTAAATTGAATCGGTAAACAGAGTTATACAAGTACCTAGGTATTATTATGAAAATTAAATATTATCTTTGAAATTTGATCGTGTATAAATTAACCAGGATGAAATAAACATACGAGTATTAAACGTTTATAACCGCAAAACAAAAACTTCATTAAACGAATTATTGTAACGAATTAAAACATCGAAAACCGTTTTAAAATTAATGAGAGACGAAGTGTTCCTCGTTTGGTTCCTTTCTTTAAACCAGGGACGGGAAAGGATTCGATTTCATTTTTAACAGGACGGGCATGAACGAGGAAAGTTTTTACTCAGGAACTCTCCAAGAACCTTAGCTTATTAGTACAGCGTTGCCGTGTATCCCGAAGGGGTTGAAACGACACGACGCCATTGCGCAATATGGTGCAACGTAATATATTACAATCGCCGATCGGCCGACATCTTTATTGACCATTCGTCACCGGCCGTGACAGCAAGGTAAATAAGAAAAAAAAACATCACACATGACTCACGGCGGCGTGGCGGATAAATCGTGTTGTATCAATAACAACAACAACAACGACGAACGACGGCCGTGGCTACGATATAATATAACCATTATTATTATTATTCGACGCGTTACGTTAAAATTTTAACGCGAATGACGTACAGACATTATCCGACGCGCGCGGAAAACAAGCGATCAGAGTACGCACGCGAAGAATGCATCGCGCACACGGTGTCCGTTACTCACGCCTATAAATATAACTTCGCGTTCGATTTCCACCGCGGCGGACGTGACGATTTTCGGCCACCACGAGTTCGCCCGGCGTACCGTAGATCCCGTGACTCGCGAACACGTCATACCCGTGTACCTGTGCTTTTTGGCGAGCAGCCCTCGCGGCGACTGGGTTTTTTTCTCGGATCGCGACGAGAAAACCCCCGAAGTCGGAAATCGTCCGTCGCGCACCGAAAACCCCAGACTCTGTTCGAAATCCGAATCGCGTGTATTTTTTTGAAAAATAAATAATCGTTTTGATAAATGTGTTCTATGTGACTGAGGACGTATAGTTTAATTTAGAAGAATCAAACGCATGTGATAGTGATTCCTATGGTTTCTAATTTTCTATTTTGGTAGGAAAAGTTACTGTTCCGTGATTTCTATGTAGGTACCGATTAAAAGTCATAATAGAATCTATTGATAAAGTAGTTGTGGTTTCCATTATATGGCTCACAATATAAAAAGTAATTTTATTTTTGAATAAGTTGAATAATTAATTTCTTTATGAAATGAATAGGGTGTCAAATTCGTTTATTATTAAAACTATTGTTATTTATAAATTTAAACGTGTGCAGTACATAAGAATTAAACATATTTTTTAGTTTTTTTCAATTAGAATTGAATAAGCAAAAGTTATATTTAACTTATCGAATGTTAATCTTTTTGGACAAAACCATTTCATAAACAATCGATTTCATATAAGACCAGCATGCTTATAGGCGCACTGCTCGTGATGTTGGTAAAATTGAAAATTTCATGTTCCTAACAAGTCAAACAAGTTATTTTTCTCACCAGTGGGCTGTGCTGTTTAACTTATTCATCTAATGAGTTATTAACTCGGTGTAATTGTCTATCGGAGAAGACTGTTGCCGGTTCATTTCCTGTTTTACTTTATCCTTTTGATAATTAAATTATCCTTAGTTTTATTTTTTAGTACAAAATGTTTTCCAGTAGGTATGCAGTCATCTAAAATAGCCAATAGGTTCAAAGAAAGTAATTTTTAACTTTTAATGGTAAACAAGATATAATAGGTTATATTATCTAATCAGTTTGATAATTTAAAATTATTCTATTTAATTAATTAATTATATACTTCAAATAGTTCGTATTTAATTCAATAATAGACACATGAAATTTTAACTAACATATACTCACTTATACAAGTGTATAAGTACATTGTATATTATGTATTGTTGCTCATCATAAAGTCAACTGGTAAGCAGTTCCTTTGATACCTGAAAAATTGTGTCCACAAGGTGTACACTGTACAATTCATAGATTATTATGGAAAACTGATTTTGAAGATGAAAAACATAACTCTAGGAATTTCATACCATTCGAAAGAAAAAACATATTTATTTTAAAACCTAAACCAGTTTTTGATAATTTTGACACAACTCATTATAGTGTAAAAAAACAAGTTTTTTGTTTTTAACATGAGTTAAAAGCATGTATTGAATATTTATCATGATGCACATGCATTCACCATATTTAGTTGTTTAAGTATATGATTTGAGTCAAACAATGAGTATTTTTGTACTGTGTTGAAAAGGCCAGGATCATAATTTATATAAAGGAAACATAAAAACAACACACATTTATAATAAATAAGTAGTGTATATTCAAAATAGAAATTCAAAATTTTCGTACAATACAAGTTTGTAAATACACCTATATTGAAACTGCAATTAACTACTAGTTTTTTTTAATGATACAAAAAATACATTTACCAAGTTTACAAATGTTTTTATTGTGTAGTCCAATGAGAAAAAAAAATTATGACACCTTAATGAATAATAATAATTTGTAAACAAGTAGTGGATTTAGTCACTATGGAAATGTATCATAAATAATTTTTTACCAAAAACTGGTTATTAACTTATAATATTTTTTTAATTGAATTTGAAGTAGATATATATGGCCAACATTAGTCATTTGATTTTATAATAATACAACTAAACAATACAATTTATTTTTTAATTATAAACTGTTTGTAAAAAATATAATAAAATGGAATTTTTTTATTACTTATCTAAAATACCACACTTAAATCATTATAAGTATAAGTATATCTATGAGTAATAAACATTTTATAATAATTAGGTACATTGGAAAAAAAAAAACGGGATATGATTCATACAATTACAGAAGGTAAGAGGGATACAATTCGATTAAAAATTAATAATTTGTTCATTACAACGTAATTAAACAGAGACTCCATTCAAGAGTTTCTTATCAAAGAGGAATTCACCAAGAGCTCCATGCGATTCTAACATCTTACCCAGATTGGATATTTTTCCAGCTAGATCTCGCTGACCCTCATATTGTTCAGTTAAGAAATCACCAGTCAACCAATCAACCAACTAAAAGTAAAACAATAATTGATTGATGAGTGTATTGCTATTAGTAGAAATGAGTATTTGGGTACAATAGATTTAACTACATCTTTCTCAATGGATATTAATAAAAATAACACAATATAGACACTTTTTTCTGTGTTATGAAGTACCAGAGTGGGGACTTTTTTCTCATTACTTCCTCAACGACCCAAAGGGCATGGCTGCATCACTAAAATCTCTTGGGGTCACCCATCCGGATTCTAGCTATACCAGATGGTGCTTAACCACAACACTAATTCAAAAACTCATTTTTTTAAATGAAATACCTACTTCAAATATCAAGAATAAGGAATGTTTTTTTTTCACAAACAACTGTCACATTTAAGTTTTAAATTAATAATTATAAGCTCAGAGTCAGTCTAAATCAAGTCTAAATAGGCAAAGGGCATACAAAATATTCAAACAAGTGTTCAGTAACACAAAAAACATTTTAAAATTCAATATTTTAAAAGCTATAATGAAAACTTTTTAAGCAAAAATGACCCATTTTCTATTAAGTAGTTGTTTACATTATTTAACAGTAAATAAAGCCGATTTTTCTAAATTTTTTGAAATGAAAATGTTATTTTAGCTAGAAGTATTGCTTACACTTTTTTGTCTAATAGGGCTCAAAATACATTTAAAAAATACATAAAATTAACCTTTATAGATATGTTTATTGAACCAAATAAAAACAAGAACTTTTGAATCATTATTTTTAATCTACACACAGTAAAACTCTCTCATCTGTCTACTTCTGTAAAACGACACCTATCATCATAATGATATCATAAAAATAATTTAATAATAATAATCATAAATAGAATACTGTACGTTCGTGTTATGAGTATACACTCATTTTTTCAAATTATTTTTATTTATTTATGTACAGTTTTTTTTTTTAAATTTCATTTTGATTATTCATCGAATCCACGTTAATACGCTTAATACTTTAGTTAATGTATATATATATATATATATATATATATACATATAATAACTAAAAAACATATTTTTATTTCATTCATTTAATTTGATTATCTATCACACTCTTGGTCTTATTGCAGGCAGATAATCGAGATTTTACTATATAAGCATGGTCAATACATAGCATACAAATAAAAATTAGTTTTAAAAATATTGATAAAAATAAAGCAAAAAGTATATAAAACACATATGAAGGTAATACGAGAACAGAAATTGAAAGGCAGATAAGATTCAATTTGCCAGCTGTTTGTAATTAGTTAATTTTGAATACACCACTAGTCAACCCTATGTAGAGGTCATTATTTTTTACAACCTGCCAATTGTGGATACTATTTAGGTAAGTTTGAGATTTGAGCTTGAAAATATTTTCAATTAAATCAATTGGGAATTCAAATTTTACTTCGATAAATATTTAGTTTAGTTTGGTTTGAGTTGGTTTGAAAAATTATAGGTTCATTAGTTTGGATTCGTAATACTTTGACTATGTTGGTTTTACACCACAAAATTAGGTTTGACTCATTACTAGTTTTTACCATACTTAAATAAACATATTATTCCTGTGATTTAAATTAAATGATAAACAATTATGTAGTTTTTAAAAAGCTTACAGAAAAAAAAAAAATTAGATAACATGAAAAGCAAGGATTATAATTTAGCAAACCAGTTATTACTGGCTTGCAAATCCGGAAACTAGATTCGAAATTCCTGATTTTGTAACTCATTGAAAGTTTATATAATATATATAAAAAAAAGAAGTTAATGACATTAGTATAAACAATAGATACCCATAAGACAATAGAACAATAGAAGATCAATTTCGGTTATTTAGAAATAGAAATAGATAACATTTTAGAAAACTTTTTTTCTGTGGGGTAATTATCAACTAATATGCAAAATGTTTGAAATTCAATCTTTAATTACCATATTAAGTATTTAACTTAAATATTCAATTTGTAATACCACAAATGTTTTTATTTTTTCAAAAAAGCTTTACACCCCACATAAATCTATAAGTTATATAAAAAATTAATAAGTGATGAGAGAGCAAATATAAACAGACTGGCTTAAAATGTATTACAGTATAATAAATTATGTGCGAACAAAATTAATTTTAAATTTAATGCAAATAATCGATGTTGTCTTAGTTATAAGTAAATATCAGAGGAACTAAAAAATTTGCCATACATAATTAGTAAAGAAAGAGAGATTCACTTGTTTGTAACATATTCCTAGTAAATAAGATATGAGATCAATGCATTGTAATTAAATTATACATGCCTATTTATTTGTCAAGGATTAACATACACATTGATTATACAAGAAAAATTCAAAGGGAAAATGTTTATCTTCATGTTATCAGTGTACTTATGAAATAACTTACGAATATTATAAATATTTTAAATAAGTCATAAACCTTTATAAATAATATAAACCTTTATAATTATTTTTTAGAGGATTATTTCTTCATAAGTATTCAAACTATAGTATAGTTCTAATAGATAATGCATTATTAAAATATTTAAGTAATTATGTTAATTTAATCACCATTACAGGTATATCAATAAAAATCCCAAGAACTACACCTACATATAAATCTAACTTATTTATTTAGAAATAATTCCAAGATTCAAGTGATCTCAGAAAACACTCGAATTGATAAGGCTATGGCAAAGAATAAAATATGTTGAAGTATTATTCTGATAAAATACTCGTTATCTAGTTTTATTCATTCATTCAACTTTCTTAAAATATATTTTGTCACGTACCTAGGTGATAATGATAAATTAAATACTACTTACATGATAGTCATTGAAATCTTGTCCATCACGTCCTGGATCTTCACATGTTGAAGCAATGTCTCTTACCTTACGGGTGACATGAGCTTCCAATTTTAATGCATCCTTCAATGCACTTAAACCATCAGCCCAAGTTTCAGACAATGGTTGCTAACAAAATTCATAATTATGAAATAAAATAACAATTAAATAATAAATATAAAAAAAAATTATAAACTACATACAGGATCACGAATTAATTGACCGATATCCTTGGTTAAACCTCCTCTCATTAACAAGTAGCCAATAATTTTAATTGCATGCTCACGTTCTTCACTAGCGCTGTCGAAAAATATTTTTGCAAATCCTGGACGATTAACCGTATCTTTGGAAAAATGGGCTCCCTAAAAATAAAGAATTAACTTACATAAAATAATTTGAATTGTAAGGATATAAGAATAATTGTTTTATTTCTGATGAGATTTGGAGTTTCAGTCTATTATGTTCAAGACTAATTAAGTATCAATGTATTTAATAAGATTCATAAAATATAGGAACCTAAATATTGTTTTTAACACAGTAATAGCTAAGAAAGGTATCTAGAAAATTAGATACATTCAAGATTTACACAGAAATTGAAATTTAAGTAATCAAATAAATAAGTACCTAAGTATCTATTTATTTTTTGTAAAAGTAAAATAATTATTTGAATAAAAATTTGTAACTTTTTACTAAATTTCAAGAATAATTTTATAATATAGAATGTATGCTAAAACAACACATTTTCAAACATAAATATATTTTACTAACACAATATCTAAGCATTGACTACAAACGATAATATATCGATTTGATATAGTAAATTGCTTACTTACCATAGCAAAATATGTCATGGCAGCGGTGAGTTCTTCTTGAACTTGTTCTTTCATTTTCTTAGTGCATGGATCGACCATGGTGATCCAGTCATCAGGGATTTGGACCTGAGGCAATTTACCTAAAACAAAACGACAAACAAACCACATTAATAAACATTTCATTTTAGTGCACTGCAGGGGACGTTGTTATTATACTTACAAGTCATTTTCCCGTGAGCTTCTTGGCCGGCCAGCAAGAGAACGGCCGCCACACAGACTAACGAGAGTTTGAACATGATTATGGTGATGATGACACGAAGAAGGCAGTCGTATGCTTATGATTATGATATATCTGAAACGAAAATGTGAAAAAAAAAGTTTCGGTGAGTGGCAGAGGACTATTATGTTCGTTGGTAATATCGACGAATATTATGACAAATGTAAAAATGCGCAGCGAACCGACGGACAATGAAGTAGGGAACAATGTTATTACAACGGATTGGCAAAAACAATGCACCTACTGCACAGCCCGGTTTATAGGGAAAAACTTAAGTTGATTATTTAAATTGATGTTTTAAAAATATTCGTAACACGAATACGTACCTACGCGCTCGGCAGGAGTGTTGTGGAAAACAAAACTCGGTAGTCGGTATCGTTCGACGGCACAGTCCGGGCGAAATATAATGCAAGGTTGACGGAGTGGCGGAAGGCCCCCCCGGTGACAGCATGGTGGGAGGAGCGATGGGGATGGGAAGATCGGTCGTTATCAGAGTCGCTCCGCTCTCCATCACCCGTTCACAAAAAACCGAACCCGCGATCACCAGCTGTTTCTTTTGTCCGCTTATTTCGACGCATCAGCCGACTTTTCAAGAACGCGCTTAACGAGTTAGCAGCTACACACAAAAAAAAAATATTATTTTAAATGAATAATGATTGCATTCTATTACTCTAGTTAATCGGGACCCTTGAAAGAGAGGGAAAATATATATATATATATATATATATATATATATATATATATATATAGAGAGAGAGCGAGAGAGAAGGAAGAAAGTGAGTGTGGGAGATAGAAAGAGTGAGCGTGAAGGAGGGAAGTACGCGCAGAGAAGGTAATGAGAGAGAGTGCGTTCGAGGAACAGGACAAAAGAGACGGAAAAAACGGGGAAATATCTGTTTAGTGTCTGGTTTACGATACGTTATCAAACAAAGGCATATTTTTGTTATTTCTTTTTTAAATAAATATATATTATAATTATTTCGGCCTGCTCGTCGTTCACACCGTGATCGCCGCCCGAATTACCCCCCATAAATCGTCACAAAGAATTCGTTTAACCAACGACGCAATCACGCACGTCCCCGTCCTCACTCCACACCGCCCAACCATTCGATTCCTGGTCTTGAGTGCACCGTATGCCGCGCTGATCGACCAGTGCCATTTCGTTGCCCGTGCCTTGAACGTTCAACACGTTTGTAACTGCTGTCGTTAGCGAAAACGTAAGTATTTTTTACATAATATTAAGTCATTAGGTGTTAATAATTTAATTATTTTATCATGAATATAGATTTTCCGATGTCAATGATCAGTTTTTTCCCTTCGTCACTCTTTATACCGTTTATTTTTACCGAACGTAAAAATTAGTATTTTAAATGGTGCAATAGGCTATTGATACCCCGTGATTTTAATGTATTCACTATAGATGAATGGTAAAAATTGTGTTAACTTCGTGAGAGTGTATTCGATCCGTTGGTTTCCTCACTTTTTTTTATTGGGTTTTTCTGTAATTCAACGATCTTTAATTTTTCCGTCATACCCGCTTAACAAAACAAAAAAAAATAAATAAATAAATAACTAGGTAGTTTTTAAAAATCATTGTTTTAGTAAGATGACCGAAATAAATGAAAATTGTTGGTCATCTTTAAAAATGTACATGATAACAAATGTGTGCTTGAAACTAAAACTATAAACCAATGTATACAATATTTTAGACAAATAACATTATTGTATAAGTGATTTTATGTTTGAAAATTCAAAGAAATATTATTTTCACTCATTATTAAAATAATATATTCAAAGGGTCACAACTATAATT
Organism: Therioaphis trifolii; assembly: GCA_027580255.1. NCBI lineage: Eukaryota > Metazoa > Arthropoda > Insecta > Hemiptera > Aphididae > Therioaphis > Therioaphis trifolii. The sequence continues at coordinate 4,746,684 of CM050405.1, read as the reverse complement.
ATTGTAATAGTTACACTATCAATATATAACTCTATTGTTATTTTACATTACATAATTTTATAAGTAATTTATATTTTCGTTAAGTATGAATAATTTTTAAATTAGACAATTTTTTACAAACATATTTTATTGTATCAAAGATACGTTTTATTTTGTTTATAGTTTATTTTCAATCAATATAGATGCATTGTTATTCAGCCTAATCATAACTTATTTAAAGATGTTCCTACATGTATTTTTACAAAAATGTTACGTACAATTATTTTATTCATGTGACAAGCAATTCATATACCTACCTTTATATATGTTAGTTATTTTTAACCATTAGATTTAGGTATCTGCTTAGTTAATTATTTTTCTTAATTTTCTTTTAAGTTGTTTTATTAATTTTTTGAAGTTACTTACATTTGTATTTTAGATTCTGAGTGAATCGAAAAATGTATTGGTTCAACATAGATTTCTATATATTTGTTTTTACGAACACATTTTTGATTTGTAAACATTATTCAAAAATGACATTAAAACCTTCTAAGGTATAACATTTTACTTATATGGTATTTAGAAGGTATTTTTCTGTATTCTGAATTGTTTTTCCAAGCGTATGGAAGAATTGTCTAATGATTAAGTAAAACCAGTAAAATACATTAATTGCTTAACAGAATTTTTATGAAATCAATTTTAGTTCAATCGTTGCATCAAAAGTAATAGTACTAAGACCTTGAAAATTAAATCATTTGAAGAAAAATACAAATTTCTTTGATTAAAAATAAATGTATCGTACTATATCATATATTTTTCATTGTTCCTTTTTATTTATTATTTTATATCTTATATATTCTAATTTAATGCTCTAAAACTTCATTCTCTGGAAAATGAAGAATGATATTATTGGAAAAAACACTAATTTGTGTATTGTTTTCATGTACATTTTTTAATATTATTTGTATTATAATGTTCATCATAACTGTTGTTGTTTAATATTATTTATGTAATAACTGAACATATAATAATATTTAATTAAAAGTGTATGATTTTTACAAATATCTTCATTTTATTATTTATCCTATAAAAAATGCCATAAAAAAATCTGAATTTTTAAATTGAATAATTAGAAATCCTGCCATAATGTGGAAATGATAATTTCTTTTGTGTAAAAGTATAATTTTCTTTATTAGGCTATCCACTACCTATTTATATGTTATTTATAATAATACTTACCTATTAATTAATATTTTAAGTAGTAGGTACTTATTATAATTTCATAAAACTGATATTCCTAAATCTTAAATGTTGATAATTATTTCATTGAAAATCCTTTAAACAATGTTTAAAATGTTGTAAATTTATGTAAGTTTATAAATGATATTAAAATTGAATGTGCTTAATGATAACATTCAAGTGGACAATACTATTCTATATTTGCTGCTTGTATAATATGTGATAAGGTCTATGACTACCATTATTTTTATCAATAGTTGACTTAATCATAAGTAGTTGTACGTGCTAATGTGTAGTGAATTAGATTTACATGCAAGCCTAGTTCAAGTATTTATGATTATTAATTAAATAAATAATATATGTAAATAGAAGCTGTATATTTAATTGAATTATATATACCTGTCGGTTGTTACTTATATTTGAATACTATCCATTGTTCAAAAACTAAAAATTGAGTCTATTGTTTAATTAAAGACACCAGTGATAATTCGTTATTAATTATGTAATCTACTAATTTACTATTACTTATTAATTATCTTGTTTAGTTATAAAATGTACTAATATTGTTAGTAACCAAATATAAGCCCGTCATATTTTAGTAAATAAATACATACATTTTTGTATTGGTGTGTATCTATTTGTATTTTTCAATATTAATTTTAAAATTAAAAAATGAATAATGAATATGAATTTATCTTTATTTCTACATTTTACATTCCTATATAAAATAGTAACAATTGTCTTCATAGAATAATTTGTTGGCTATTATTTTGTTGTCTATCATTAATAAAAAGATAAATTTTCTGTACCCAGAGCAAGTCATTGTGTTTTATAATAGTCTTATGTAATTAAAAGAAAATTTTTGTTTTTATTTATATATGTACTATCTCTATGTGTTTAATTAATTAATGTTCATTTCCAATGACAGAATATGATATATTAGGCAGTAAGTACTAATAAATTACAATAGTGTACCTACTTGTATGTACCTTTCTGTGTTTTATTTTAATTATTTATCTAACTGCCATAAAATTATATCATTAATCATATACACCATACACGGATTATAAATTATTGTACCATTTAAAATCAATGTGTACTGAAATTAAAAATAATAATGAATTGTATTATGTATTTAAATGTTACATTGATTTCATTTTAATATTTAATAAAAATAATGGTACATACCTATATTTTTATTAATATAAAATAATACTAATGGAAAAACATTTAAATTTAACTTATTTGATTATTTCATTAATTGATTAAAATTAGGCATTTAATAATAATATAAGTAACAAGAAAAGAATATTTAAAATAAATGATCAAAATTGCCTATTATAAGCATTGTTATGAGATACAAGATTCCATATCATTTATTGTACTCCTATATCTATCATGACCTAATTACATTTATTTTGATCATTTTCAGAAACAAAATGGATATTAAATTACTTTCAATTTGTATTACATCTGTCTTCTGTGTCGGATTTGTAGCTGGAGATTACTGCTACAATGATGTTGTTGGAGCTTGCAGTCCAGTTGGTTTGTTTCTTTTTTTTTTTCATGTTCTTTTAAATGTATTAAATTCTCATAAAATTATTGGTTGTAATTCACAGGCGGAGAAGTTCAAAACTGTAATGCAAGGTATGGAGCATTTAAAGGGGATGAATTGTTAGTAAATTTGCAAGGATATGCCAACTCACATATTTTGCGCAGTTTTCAATACTTGCTTATGGTAACTAAATATTTTATCATTAATAGTTGATATAATGAAGATAAGTGTTTTGTCAATTGTTGGTTATTTATTTCACTTAGCATTTTCTATTTTTCGCAATATATAATCAACATAAAAAACATAGTTTTATTTCTATGTTGAATTCTAAAAGTATTTTATTAGCAGATAGATCGCCTCAGAATGTTTTATGTTTTCATCCATTAGCACACATATAAGTGTTTTTGTCCATTATATAATTATTAGCTAAATAACCCAACTTTGCTTGAGTGTTGAACAGGGGCGTCCCTAGACAAGGAGGGGTGAACCATTTGTAAATTGATATATTATTATACCTATGTATTAATAATAATAATCATATTATTATTATTATTATTATTAATAATAAATAAATACAATTGTACAATGAAATATTATAATTATATTATACATATTAATAATAATAATAATAATAAATAAGTAAAGTTATACAATAAAATCTATTTTTCGTTTGTTTTTTGCAAACCGGTCAATTATATTATTTATGTCTAAATCTATATTTCTATGCCATGCGTTAATCTGTCCAGTCAATCTGGTTTGCCCCATTTGGCTCCTTAACCAAGTTTTTAATCTAAAAATCATGAAATAAATAGCAAGCAATTAGGTGAAAGCAAACAACTAATGACTAATTAGTAGTTATTATCTTTTTGGAGATTTAGTTTTTTCTACTTAGGTATAACAATAAATTAAAATTTTGTTGATATTATAGTAATTTTATACATTCAAAATTGTTATGGGGGGAGGGGGCTAACGCCTCGTTGCCTCCCCCCCCCCTTTGGGAATGCGCTTGGTGTTTAATAGTTGTTTAAATATTATTTTAGGCTATTATTATACCTTGTGTGTTCTACTCTCTCCTACAAAAATGGGGGGGGGGGATAACTCAGGAATGAAATTTGGGTTGTCTTTGTAACTATTCTATAAAAAAAAATAAAATCATGAACCCACTTTATAGAATTTTTGTTTTTTATCACTTACTTATTATTTATCACTTATAAATATTAATTTAATAATTCATATTTAATATATTTTTCCTGTAAATCATTTTATTTGTTTCATAAAATATAATTATTATCAACAGAAATGTTTTACCTTTCTTTGGTTTTTGTTACTGTATTTATACAAATATGTCATTAATAAATTTTATTTTCTAAAAAAAAAAAACTTTTAGGTATCTGTTTGAAATATTATTTCATGAAATCTATGATGATTATTTAAAATGCATCACTTTTTGTATATGTTTTAAGTGTGAAATTATACTTTACATGTAATAATAAATTATTAATATTTTTTTAGTCTTCTCATTTTGGTAATTTCGAAAAGAACCGTGCTGGATTTGAAAAGCTCTACAGAAAATTGTCAGATAATACATGGGAACAAGCCATTGATCTTGTGAAGTTCATTGGAAAGCGTGGAGGACACATGAACTTCCGTGCACGCAAAGATGAGAAGAATGAAAAAGTATTGAATTATTTCTTAGTCATATAATCGAAAATAATATTATATTATATGTTATTTTTTCGATAGCAATTTGATTTTGAAATGTACGAATTGGGTAGTATGGCTAAAGCCTTGGACATGCAGAAAAATTTGGCCGAAGATGCTCATTTCCTTCATGCTGAAGTCACACGTAGAAAGGAACATGATCCCGAGGTATGAATTAGTAATTTTTAATTATTTTCTATTCTATACAGCAGAATCTCGATTATCCAGGGTAATGGTGGGGAGGGATCACATGGATAAATAAAAATCACGGTTAATCAAGACTTTTTATTAAATGAATGAAGTATGTAAAAATGCATAGTTGTATATATATACAGTGTGATCACGATAAGTGGAAACACTCAATAACTATGTGCAGGCTTCATATATTTCAATTCTGCTTTTTCGGTTAACTTTTAAACATTATTATACACATTTTCAAATAATTAGACAATTTTTTCACAGTTAACTTTGCGCATGCGCACAATAACTTTTTTTTTTTAAATAGCATGATCCATTTTTGACCACAAATCATTTTTTTTTTGTATTTTTTAATGAATTTTAGTGGTTGAATTTCTTTTCTAAGTCAAAAAATGACCGAGTTATAGCAATTTGATTTTACGTTATTTGCACGGGTATAACAGATTATAAAATACGTAGTTGATAATAATAAATACATGAATAATAAAAATAAAATTACAAATATTAATTTTTTTATTCATCATAGTTTTATTTATCTAACAAATTGTTCAAACTTTTCAAAGCAGAATTGAAATATATGAAGCCTGCACATAGTTATTGAGTGTTTCCACTTATCGTGATCACACTGTATATGTGTGTACATTGTCATATTATAAAATTATTAAGACTTGAAATAAGAAGTATCAGTCTTCGTTTTTCGTGTTTTGAAATGATTTGTCTCACCCTCTTCTAATTTTTTGTTCAGAAGGAGGTAAAGGCCAAAAATAAACTGGAAAGTGTGAGACAAGTTCATAAGAATTAAAAATTTCCTATTCAAAGTGATTAGATACATAATATTGTTTTCCAAGAACCTACATTTTATTTATAATAGTTCTAAAGGATCTGCGATACGTAGATCCTATTGTTACTGTCAAAAATGTAAACGTTTATTGATAAAATGTACATGTGATATGAAAATATATTCCTCATACCTTAATGGAACTATTTCTTAATTTATAATATAGTCCACTCATTGTTTATTAAATTATTATTATTTATTGTTTACAATCAATGTAAAATATACTGCTTATGCACATAATATGCCTTTACTTTTGGTACAAATATCTTTTCAAAAGAATGAGCACAATTACTCGAGGTTCTACTGTATATGTATAATTTGTTGACTTTTTTTCAACAATTTATTGATGTGTGTCTTATTTTACTATAGGTTGCATCTTATTTGGAAAACAACTTTGTTCATGGGCATTCTGAAATCATAAGGAAATTGTCTGGTCATACCAATGATTTGAAACACTTGATTGGCAGTCACCCAGACCCGAGCTTGTCACTTTATCTATTTGATGAATACTTGAAAAATTCTGTATAAGCTATACATTTATAAATCACTTTTTATCACATATATTATTAGAATACAAAATTAATCTTAAAGTAATCCCGTTACTATATAGAACAAAAAAAAAAAAAAATTTTTTTTAGTATTTAAGAAAGAAATAAGAATTTAAATTAATCATTATTTATTACTTTTTCATAAACATTAATACAAGTTTATCATTTCTGATATATTAATTTCTTTATTAATGAAATTTTTTTTTTATAATTATTTGGGTTATTCATGCACTCCGTGCCATTTACATATAATTTATAATAAAAATTGAAGTGTGTAATGTACTTTTTATTAAAATAAAATTAGCCATTTTGGATATTTAGGATGTTATTACTTATCATCTGACTTTGTACAATTTTAATAAAGAAATATTTTGTAATCATACACTGCTTTTTTATAACAAATCATTAAATATATGAATCCTAGTTTAACCTGCTCAAAGAATGATGAATAAAATTTCTCTTTTCAGTTGTTAAAATTGTTATACTTAGTATTTCCTAGTATATCAATAACCTTAACATATCATCTATTTTTTGTTGATTTTATTGATTGATCAGTTGTAGAGTAATAATTAGGGCCCGGATTTTTATGCAAATGCATATTCTTCTACATTTGACTTATAACAATTCTGATTAAATATCTTGACGTTTTGTAATACATAGATTCTGCTATTAATTTCTTTTATTGCATATTTTTGCATATTTGCATCAAAATGCATAAAAGTTGCATAATTCTGGATAATTACATAAAATCTGCATATTTTATAAATACTTAATAAAATATTACTTTAAATTTTACTCAAAAGTTTGTTATATATGCCGATTGCCGACATTCTTTCTGGAATTATAACCGGAGAAATAAGAAACGATGATAAATACCTTGCAGAGTTGTCACCAAAAGATATTTCTTGTTTCAAATACGCACCAATTGTGTCAGCAGACGTGGAAAGAAGTTTTTTGAAATACAAGGCTATGTTACGTGATAATCGTAGAAGTTTTCTATTTGATAATTTAAAAGCACATTTTGTTACATCATGTTGGTACTCATTTAATAATTAATATACATTTTTATGCTAGGCCTATACACATCTTAAATACTTATACTTAAATTGTATTTTTTTTTGCTTAGGTAATACAATATTTTTTAAGTTTTTTTAAATTTTTGGTTTTTTAATACACAATACAATTTTTTTTAATTTTTGAGTGCATATGATTTTTGCATAAAAATCCGGGCCCTAGTAATAATTAATACATAATAAATACCAACCTCTGTAAGGAAAAAAGGATTCTAATTTAAAATTTACTTGCATTAATCTTTTTCTTTAATCACATGAACACTGAAATTGTATATCTGATAATCAAATGTTTTCCATACTCATATTAACATGTTCCTTAGATAAAATTGTCAGTATAGTCATTAATTTTGTATAAATGAGGCACAAGTGCACAACCATGTTGAGGTAATTAACATGGTTTTTTGTCATTTAAGTTTTTGGAAAAAACTATTAATTTGAAAAATACTGATGAAAAAAAAAAATTATGTTCCTTTCTAAAACTCGGTGTTTTTAAACGATCAATTAGCGACTTAAAATTATGAGATACATTTTGTCAGCATGATCATCGTAGGTCAAAAGAAAAAAAACTTTAATTATCGTCACTGTTACAAATTAACAAGATTTGAATCGGAACGAACCGATTTGAACACAGACAAGCAGATTGTCAAACGCACTGTGAAAAACAGAATCATTTTGTACAAAGTAAAGAATTATAGAACGAAGTATTGTCACAATAGTCACATTATTACACTGTCAATAAAATATTTATTTAAAGAGCTGTAGTTCGTAGGTCTCAGCTCACTCGCTGACATTTACTTTGACATGTTCGCGAAAAGCTTTTATAATCAAATCATTCTGTGATTTAAACTGTTTAAAGATGTTTAGATGTTTATATTTTTGAGAATGACGTTCACGTTCGCAAACTCGTAACTCGCTTTCACGTAACTACGTAAGTGCACCGGCACCAAGGTTTATAGATACTAAATAAAATAAACCTTGCCCCGGGCCCCCGGCACACCACCGCTGACCACTCGTTCACAACGTCTGTTCAGTGTGAGAGTTCGTTTATAACATCATACCCATGTCCGGTTTTATATTTCACGATTTATAATCCCGAGTCGTCGTGATAACCTGTGATAATAATGACATTATAAACATGCCGACACAGTCGCTTTCAGCTTTGTGACCGCCAACGGGGCACCATCAGCACCACTACAGAACAATAGCACCACCGGAGGGTCCGCGACTGTCGCCGTCGTCAGGGAAACGCGGCTGGTCGTAAGGTGGCACGACTGGACGGTGTGTCATAACCTATTGTTATTACTCTGAGGTCTTAACAAATGATATCGGGCAGTTTCCCTCCAATTTCGAGATAACCGAGCTCGACGCGCGTTTCCCTGTCGGTCTTCGCAGTTCACCTTGTCGTCGTCGACCGCGCCGGTATCGCGAATGGGGGATCGGATTGATGTTATCGTTAAGCTCTCTGGATTTTCCCTCCGGTCTCGTTTTCGTCGGCGCGTGGTTGCCAAAATCGTTTGGCCGTTAGTCGATTTCTTTCATTTTGTTCGGTTCCCGCCCAAAACCTAATCCGCACCGGATTACCGTCATCGGGTTGTCCGTCTCTTTTTTGTTCACGCGAAAGCGTTTCAAAACGGTGGCCACTGCGGAAACCAAATCGAATCTTCACGAACACTTGGACGCATTTGAGAGGCGCTTGCCCTTTTTTTCCCGTCTTTGATTTCTCCCGTAGACTACCTGTCTTCACCAGCTGCGGTTTCGCGAATAGCGAAGTGAGTATGCACTATGCAGTATACACCAATCACCGGTTTGTCGAAATCGCTTGTCGTCCGTCGGCCCAGTGGATACGTTTTTCAGAGATCGATTTCGCGACGGTACGCACGGCCCGATACGTTTATCGCCTGCCGAGGTATTCTTCTTACGTCACAAAATCTCTGTTATCTATCTTCACGACCATTCGAATTTCCGCCTTACCATTTCATTGGTCGCTGTCTCATAACCAACGCAGTAGCGTCATTGTTTTTTGTTTTCACCGGTTAAGATTGGTTCCATTCAAGAATCGGTGATGTCTGATAAGTGTCATAGTGTGAACGAGGCTTTATGACTATGCTGCTTTTATTCCATCAGATTTCAGCCTGCCACAATTTTAAATAATTTTTTCTTAAATATATATAGCATTAGTATAAATACATTTTTTATCTGTTTTAATGTATGAAAATCCAAAATACTCCTAAGATTAGCCCCATAACTGTATGATAAATACACTTAAATCTGCATTTTTTAAAACAGCTTAAACACTAATGATTTTCTTATTTTTTTATACCATTGTTTTTAATACATTCAAATATTTACTTATTTTATAAAATAAAAATATTGTGTTGGCATTAAGCTAGGTTTTTTTGAATCTCATTAAAATTTAGATTTAAAGATTTTTCGGTCATTTTTTAATTTTTTAAGTTTTTTATTGATCTTGAAATCTATTAAATTTCTGATTCGATTTCTATGGTCATTAGTAAAGAGTGGATTTTTAGGTTCTTAAAATCTTAAAATATGATGCTGATATGCTTTAAAAAAAGCTTAAAATATTCTCTAAATATTCCTTAAATTTGTAAATATGCAAACATGATTTTTTTCTAAAATAGTTCAATAAATACAATAAATAACTGTTGAACGCCGTTTTCTTGGTAACATGTAAATTATTGAATAGTAAAAAATGTAAATCAGTTGATACATAGCTACCTATATAAATATAATAAAATATAATTTTAAAAAACCATAAAAATTTAATAAAAAATAATGATAAATTTGCACCATTCCTTTGGAACATAACCAATTCGATTACAGACAAGTAGGTAATTGAATGATTTTGAATTTTTATCACTCTTTAATCAAATTATTTTTTTTTTCTAGAAAAATCACATTTCGAGAAATTAACAAAATGTACAAATTTTTATAAGTAATAATAGAATATATTCTAAAATATTAAAAATAAGCGAAATATTCTCTTATGTCCAAAATATGCTTTAGGTAATATGCAAAATTAATTTTTTTCTACAAACTGTGATAAATAAATTGTCCACAGTTTTCACTCTTGTCAAGTTGCATAAAATCAATAAAAATATGTAAAAACCTAATGATCCACTCTTTAGTCATTAGCATTACATTCGTATACAATTTACATTTAGAAAAGGGAATACATTAAAAGAAAATTAAAAAAAAAAAAGAATAATAAATGGATAAATTATACATGAAAAAAAATAAACAATATTTTTAAATTTGGTATTTTAGATAATTTTGTACATTACTTAAGTTGACTTTTTAGATTAAGTATTTTAATTGTTTAAAATACTTCTATAGTGTTAATTTCATTTTCTGTATTTGGACCTAGACTTGTTTCTGGTGGCTTATATTGAGTTCCTCTCTTTGTTTTTCGTATATTCTGCATTCTTCTAAGATGTGATTGATTGTGATTGTGGAGCCACATGATTGGCATATTGGTGGAATACCTTTTTTCATTTAGTGTCCACGAGTAAGTCTTGTGTGGCCAGTTTTAGCCCGATTTAGTTTTTTTTCATTTGTAGTGCTAATATTTGGATTTCTTTTCCATCTTTCGACCGTTTGTTTGACTTGGTTTAATTTTTTGGTTTGGGTGTTCCATTTATTTTGCCAAATTAGAGTGGTGTCTTGTTTTATCTGTTTTCTTATACCTATGAATGAAGAGATGTTGATATATTGTGAATCCGGTGAGTTTATAGCTAGTTTGGCTTGTTTATCTGCCCTTTTTGTTACCGATTATTCCTATGTATCGTCCAGGTATCCAAATTATGATTATATTGTTATTTTTTTCTTTTGCTTCTTCTAGTCTGTTTTGAATTTGAATTGATATGTCACTAGGATTAGTTATATCTATGAATGATGATTAAATAATATATTTTTGTCATATGTAAATATCCAAATATCAACAATATGTACTATTAAATGATTTTTATTTAATTATGACCTAGTTCCTGTTTGTCAGGATTATCTAAATAATTTTTTAGTTGTTAATTAGATATTTTTCAAACTTTATTACAGATATAAAAAAATCAACTGATTAAAACCTACCAAACAAGTATCTATGTAAACATGGATCAACTAAAAATGGAAAAACTTCAAGATGACATAGTAACTGGTAATTTGATATTTATTCAATTAAACAATATATTTGTGTTTTAGTGTTTTATAAGTGATCAATTCTTAGTTTGATAGATATACTATATATATATATATGTATATATATTTCTTAAGTACACATGTTTCAATTAATATTTTACAACTATATGTCAGAAACATTAGTAAATAAGTTTGAAGAGTTGGGTTGGGTAATGCCTCAAGAATTAGATTTTTGGTTTTAAAAGTTTGGCTTGTTTAAAAATGAATAGATATAAATTAATTTGGATTTAAAAACTTATTACTAGCATCTGAAACAGATACTTTTAATATGTTTTGCAATACTATTTTTTATTCAATTTTTGAAACTTTAGTAACAAACATTTAGTCAGTAACAAAAGTCAGAAACATTAAGTTAACACAATATGTCATATAAATAAGTCCTGTACTAGGATACATTGATGAAACATTATTCAAAATATTTATATATTACTACATCTGTAGTTTTTCTTTTAATTTCAACTTTTATTTGTCAAGATAAGATAATTTTATCTTCTAAAAATAGAAATATGTAGTTATATATAGGTTTAATTTGGGTTAACATTTTTTTTCTAAACTAGTACATTTTACCATTAACCAACTACATATATATATATATATATTCAAAATTACTTTAAAAAAAACTGATGTGTGTCTTAATTTTGGCTGTTTTAATTATTTATTATTATTTATCAATTTTAAATACTTAAAAGCAGTTAAATTGGTAAAAATTCTTTGAAATGAGAATATCAGGACATTTATAGATAAAATTTATGTTTGTATGAATAATCAAGAAAATTGTATTAGAACTAGTCATTTATTAAAATAAATTATATACATAATTTTTTAGGTAACAATCAAAATAAGGAATTAAGTTATACAAATGGTAAAATGAAAAACAATGATTTGCTTGATGAAACAAATGGAATAGGTAAGAATTTAAACTGATATTTTAATGTTCATTTCAAATAAATGTGTAGTGAAAAATCCTGTTCATAATTTTTGTAAAAAAATAATCTTTTTTTGAGTAAAATTTGAATAATTATTGAAACTAAATGAAAAAATAAAAAAAATATTTTGATATTTTTTATTCTGTTCTGTGGATTTTACAATACAAGTTAAGATATTCAATTTTTATTAATATTTAAATCATATTTGTTCTTATTTATTATTTATTTTAATTGATAATGTATATGTATTTATGTTAAACACATTTTTTATTTCATTGAATTTTCAAATGAATTCAAATGGAAATTTAAAAAAATCTACTTGATTAATAATTCTTACATCTTAATATTGATTTATTTTCTTGTATTAACAGTTTTGTTTTTACATTCTTCATGTAATTAAATGATATGAATAATGAGTGATTACTCTATTGAATGTTATATTATATCCAATAATTATTAATTTCTTTTAGAAAATGAGTTTTTTCCACCGGAACTCTTACAAGAAGAGAAACGTTTAAAGGCTGAACATGAAAACATTGACAAAATCTCTTTGGTAAAATATTGATTTTTTCATGTTTTATTTACAATATCAATAAAGAGTTATTCTTAATTTATTTTATAAACCAACAATTAAAAAATCAAACTAAAAAAATATGTATGATTTACATATAGTGGCATAGGCTAATATGTAGATAATATGTATAAAATTTGTTATTGTTAATATTTTTGATATTGTTCGAGATGTTGAATAATATTACTTAATTATGAGTATAAGTTTAAAGAAAGTATGTGTATTATTGTAGTATAATTATCTAATTGTTATTATAAATTATATGAGTTTTAATATAAATATGTAATGTAGATTCTTTAAGGTATTACAATTATTAAATCATTATTTTTTTCAGTAAATGGATTATTACTTTTGTTGAAATTTGTTGTCTCTTAATTTTTGTGAATAGTCGTCATTGAAAAACAACTTTTAGTATAAGATTTGAGTGTCAAAATTCATCATAGATGATTATTAATGAATGTCTTATTTCAATATTCTTGTCTAAACTTAACTACACCTTCTTCCTTTTATAAATAAATAAATAAATAAATATATATATATATATATATATATATATATATATATATATATATATATATATATATATATATATATTATTTATGCTTAATAGCATAAATGTTATATATAAATCAAGATTGTAGAACTTCAAAATTATTTACAATTTAATGTGTATGAATAAAAACTAGTTTCAATTAAAAGATATCAAACAACTCTTTATTTAATATATCAGCTATTTTGTTTGGTGTATGAGTAAAAATTCAAAAAAATCATAAAATTTTATATTTTGTGTCTGTTGAATGAATTTTTGGCTTATAATTAAGATTTATTTTATTTTGAGTGATTGGAAATATGTAGTTTTAAATGTTTTTGAAAAATTCAAACAAACAATCCTTTCATCTTGCATTTTGTTTATTAGATGGATGATTTGGATGAACAAGACAGAAAAAAAAGATATCAAAATCTACTTACACTTTTAGAAAATAGTACAAAATTAACAAATCTTTTTGAAACTAGATTAAAAAAATGCAAACAACAAATAATCAAGTAAGTAATTATCATTATTATTTTTGTTTGTTTTTCAGTAAACAAATTATCAATGATTAAAACTTACAATATTTCAATGTATTTATAAGATGTAACATTATTTTTCTTAGACCATAAATGTTTTTATGTTTATAATATCTAGACAAGAGTTAAAAAAAGCTACAAAAATGAATGGAGGTTTACTATTGAATGAAGCAAATTCAAATAAGATCACAAATGGATCAATTGAAGTAAGTGTATGTTTAAATATAAAGTCTCAAAAATTCAACATTATAAATATTTAGACTAAATTTCTTATAGTTATTTATTTTGTTTTATAAAATTAGGTATATTATTAGTACACTTTTACTATGTAAATTAGTAAATTAAGTAAAGATCATAACAATGAATTTAGAGTGAAATATCTAATGTTGGTTATGAAGAATATGTTATATTAACCTTTAGATTATTAATGTATGTTGAATGAGATCAAGATCAATTTGTGTTGTTTAATAATTATGCTATTGATGCTTACAATAATTTTGATTTATAAGAATTGTTAAATCAATTTTGGTTTCCCCCCTTAATTTTTAAACCTTAAATGTCTGTTGTAACGTTATTTCATTAAATCAGTATCTTTCATTCTTTTGAAATACTGAATAATGTAAAAATAATTAATTTATTATCTTCTATGCTATTTTTTAAGATATAGAATTTTAATTATTACTCAATACAAGCTTTTATTTTGTCTAGAAAATTAATGAAGACGAGTATTACATAAGTTTATTTGAACAACCAAAATTATTTAATGGGAATCTTAAAAATCACCAGATTGAAGGTCTTTTATGGATTAGAGTGAGTAATTACTATATTAATTTTTATTAAATTTGTATACAAATAGTTTCTTATTATTAAAATTAAGCAATGATAAATAGATTATAAAAATATGAAATCATATGTTAGACCAGTGTTTCTTAAATTGTGGTCTGTGGAACCCAGGGGTTCTGTGGCGATCAGTCAAGGGTTCCATGATTCTTAAGTATTTTTTACAAAAAGCCGTGGTCACTTTTTTTTTTAATTATTTGCAACCTCAAATATACACATGAAACAGTGTGTTTTGCTTATCTATTGACAAAAACGAAATAGGTACTGCAACAAACTTGATGCTGAACTCAATTTGAATACAAGAATTCAACTCTTATCCATTAAGTTGAATATCATGTTTATCTGTAATAATATAAAGCTATACCATACATCTCATTAATGTTAAAATTTAATAGTTTTGAATGTTTTATGGTTTATTTTTAAAATATTTTTTTAATGAAATAAATACTTTTTATTAATACTATTGAAACAATTGTAATTTTTGTTCTTAAAATCTAGTTTTGAAACAAATGATTTCACTATAAAAGTAGGCATTTAAAAAAAAAGTTCTTTTGATAAAAAAACCCTTAAAAAACACTGTTTTAAACCAATAAAAAAAAGTTTTAGTTGTTTTTTTTGTTTTTAAATTATAGAATGTAAATGTAAGATATTAAGTAGTTTTGTCATACATTTATACCTTTTTTTTTAGCTAACTAATTTTTTATATGTTTTAGACATTGTTTGAAAATGGTTTGAATGGTATTTTGGCTGATGATATGGGACTTGGCAAAACAATACAAACAATAGCATTTTACTGTTTTCTTATAGAAATGGGGATTCCTGGACCATTTCTAGTCATTGCGCCTTTATCTACTATTCCTAACTGGCTAACAGAATTTTCCAAATTTGCTCCACAAGTAAATAACAGAGTTAATAATTTTAAATTACGTATGAAGTTATGATAATTTGTTACTATGTATATAATATTTATTATATAGTTACCTACTATTTTATACCATGGTTCTGAAAGTGATCGCATTAAAATTCGGTCAAAATTTAATACAACCAAAGAAATTAATAATGTTGCAATATCTCCAGTTGTAATTACAACTTATGAAGTAGTTCGAGTAGATATAAAAGTTTTAAAAAATATCAAATGGAAATTTATCACAATTGATGAAGGACATAAAGTGAAAAACGTAAACACTGCAATATCCAAGTAATTAAAATATATTTTCTAACTATTTTATCAATTTTTTACAATATTAGATATAATATTCAGATGTATGCGGATGTTTGATTGTGCTAATAAACTAATACTTACTGGAACACCAATCCAGAATGATATGACGGAATTGTGGTCTCTTTTAAATTTATTGATGCCAAAATTATTTGATAAATTAGAGGATTTGAGTTCCTGGTTTGTCATAGATACATTTTTCAATTCTAATGACCAAATTGCAAATATGGCCAAAAAAGATGAAATTTTGCATATTATACTTAAGGTATTGGTATAAATAATTTAATATCATACATATTTAAAATTGAATAATCTTAGTCTTGTATCATCTTTAACTATATTTATTAGTTGAAAATTATTCACTCTCATTTTTCAATAAAAAATGTACTAAAGTCAATTCAATATATTTGAAGTATCAAAATTCATAAGTAAACCAATGTCAGGTCTATTGAAAAAGTCACTAGATCAATTATATTGAGACATAATTTGATACCACTGAGTTTGAATTATAAAATTATTTTTCATCAGTAATCTATTAATTTGCCAGAAAAATATTTTGTTTTTATGTAGAAATATATATGTTTGTCAACCTTACTAAAGTTGAAGTCTAAACATTAATTTAGGAAACATTTATTCAATTAATATTTGTATTTACTTTTCAGGTATTAAAACCCTTTATTTTGAGGAGAGAAAAATGTGAGACCGATTTAAAGTTACCTCCAAAAAAAGAAGTAGTAATATATGCTCCTATAACAGAAGTACAGCATGAATTGTATAAGGCAACATTGGATAGACATATGGAAATTTTATTGAATAAGGAAAAGGTTAATAACATTATTTTCATTCATCAATAACTGCTTTTGTATTTAATTATTTAGACTAGAGTAAAAATTTAAAATCTAAGAAAAATTTTTATAACATTTAAACCTAACTAACAACTTAACAATTAAGATAAATAAATCATAATTCTTTAATTGTGTAATTGTATATTCATCATCATTATAAAAAAATAACTATATGTGTAGCTGTAGTGGCGTGCTCAGTGTTTTCAAATAAGAGGGGATATTTTCAACAAAATTATGTTACCTAACAAAAAGACCACATTCGTGTTAATAAAATATAATAATTGTTTATTTGCAGTAACTTTATTCATTGACAGTTAAATTTACTAATAAATTGCTTAGTATCTCATATAAAAAAAAAAAAAAAATATATATATATATATATATATATATATATATATATATATATTTCTATACTCGGGCCACTGAGAGACATCTACTGGGCGGCGACTAAAACTCATCTGATCTTGCGCATTCCCACTACTAAACCTGCCTGTACGCTGGCCACCGTTAACTCCGGCCGCCGCCGCCACCATCGTTGCTACTTCCGTGGCGACTAGGTGGTAGAGGGGGGAGAAATGGGTACGAAAACCTGGAGCTCGGTTATTTGGAGTAGCGCTCTCTCAGTGGCCCAAGTATAGTATTAGTATCTATGAAGTTTGCTTACTTACCATTTGTTTTATTTTTAGGAAGTAGATAATATTATTCATGGAGAAAGAACTAAAAGAAAATGTGTCGAAAGCATTGTAAAATACACAGATCTTGTTGCTATTAAACATATATCTAATGATGAGTAAGTGATACAATTTGATATTTATTACACTAAATTATTAAAATATAAAACTATATTTATGTATTTTTTTGTTTGAAGTGTAAAAAAATTAATTTATTTTTTATTATTTTGAAGAGAGTCTGAAGCTTCAAATATGGCAATATCAGTAGTTATGCAAAATCCATTTATGCAATTGAAAAAAATTGCTAATCACCCATATCTTGTTCATATGCCATTAATTCCAGGTACTAACCAAATACTTGTTGATGAAAATATTATAAAAGTTAGTGGAAAGTTCCAAGTTTTGGAGGCTATGTTACTAAAATTGAAATTACGTGGGCATAAGGTAATGTATTTCTTGCATCAATTTATGCTAAGAGCTAATTTAATTTAATTCAATAACAATATTTTATAAAATGAGCTAATAGTGTTCAATGATAAATTTATCAATCATTTTCTATACATGCACATATTTAAAAATGTTTTTCATTTAATAATATATAATTATTAAAAGTATGGAATTTTTAATATGTTTATTTAATACTGATAATATTTTAGTATTCATTTAATATTGTAGGTTTTGCTGTTTTCTACAATGACTCAGTTATTGGATGTCATCGAAGAGTTTTTAATTTTTCGTTCCTATGAGTACAGCAGATTGGATGGTTCTATGAAGATCGAAAATAGAGTTCAGGCGATAAGTAAATTCTTCTCAGATAGTTGTTTTGTAATGATAATATCAACACGTGCTGGTGGACTCGGTTTGAATTTAACAGCTGCTGACACTGTTATTATATTTGATAGTGATTGGGTATGACTCTCCTTTAAAATTTTTTTTTCAAAATTTGTTATCTATGTTACTTATTATTAAAATTCTACCTTATAAACTTGTTAAGTTATGGTATGTCACTAATAATTACGATTTAAATATAAATGCACAAAAAAAAAATTAAAGTGTGCTTGAACATATAAGAAAATATGCAACATTATATATAATAATATAATATTATAATATTGGACAATCTGAAAAACATGCACAATTATAAATATCCTATCTTTCTAATAACTTGTAAGCTTGTTATTTACTAACTTAAAGTTGGATTATTTTTACTTTCATATACAGTTTTTCTCGAATCAATAAAATAAAATAATTGTGTACAATATTTATAAACTACAATTATGGAAAGATCAAATGATAAGATTATGTATTTGTTTTTCTCAAATGATTTGTATGTATAATATATATATTGGAGAAAAGAAAATATTAATATTGAATTTATTATTTCAGAACCCTCAATGTGATTTACAAGCACAAGATAGGTGTCATAGAATGGGCCAAGACAAACCTGTTGTTGTTTATCGTCTATGCTCTAAAAATACTGTTGATGAAAAAATCTTAAGTCGTGCTTGTGCCAAAAGAAAACTTGAAAAAATGATTATTGGCAGTGGTAAACATTTTATTCCACAATTTTTTTTTTTTTTATTGATTGATTAATTTGTATTTCATATTTATTACATTATATTATATTGTATTTAAAATTATTTCAAATGCATCTATTTATGAGTTAGAAAAAGAAAATGACTGAGGATTGAGTTTTATTGTTTAGCTAACTTATTTTTAAAATTGTTTTCTTTTCTTACTGACAATAAAAAATTGAAAACTCGATCCAAAGTAGTGAAATTATAAAACTATTATAATATTATTTTTATATTAAAAATAAAAAGTTTTATCATATTATATTAATTTACAGGTACTTTTAATAGAAGTACAAAACTTGACATTAGTAGCATCGAAGAGTTATTGAATTTGTTGGCATCATCTGAATACTCCAAAACAATACAATCTAATGGATTGAGTGAGTGATCTGATTTCATTTCATGTAATATTTTTCTCGTTGATTTTATTTTAACTTATGTTGATTATTTGTTCTAGTTTTTACGGATGAGGAATTAGATTGTCTTTTAGATAGATCCGATATGATAGAATCACAATCTGAATCAAAAGCTATTATTTCTAAATCTGCTGAACATTTCAAAGTAATATCTAACTCTTAAAATTTTAATAAATTGTTATTTGTTGAGTAATTTATATTAAGTTTATTTACATTTTTTTTTTTTTTCATGACATTTTATGTAAGTTTTTTTATATTATAATTAATTATTACTTTAAGAATTAAAAAAAAGGAATTATTTGTATTTCAAAAGCACCTAAACTAGTATAGTTAATTGTTTATAAAAATTGTTCACTACATTTATTTAAATATGAAGTATAATAAACATATTTTAAACACTAATTCACAAATTAATAAAAAAAAGGTTGTGATTTAGTGAATTTATTTTGTAATTTGAACTTAATGTAAACTTTTATTTTGTATGAGTTCATTTCATTAATTTTTACTTTTTATACATTTTTTCTTTTATTTTTGTAAGTTATATTTATTTATTTATAATTTGTTTTTTTTACTTGTGATATATGAAATTGTCATTTCTATAAAAAGTTTCTCACAAATACAGGAAATTGTTTTTTGAACACAGCACAGGTTTATTGATATTACACTCTTAGAATAATTTGTAAGTGATATATTCTATTTCAATGAAAAAAAATTAGTATAATATTGAGATATTTATTTGAAAAAAAATTTAGTATTTTTATCACATTACAGCATACATATTACTGTAACTAATAGTACAATATTAATGTTTACAACTAGATACCCAACTTTTCCCTTTGCTTTATGCTTTTAGTATTCATAATAACCCTCATGCTACATTTCAATGTTTACGTTTTCAAATAACATTACTTGATAGCTAAATAAGTTTATACTTACAAATATGTTAAATAATAATATACAATTGACTAGTCTATTTAGGATTAAACATTTATTTAAGTTGTTTGTACATTTGATGTTGAATACAGTTGCACAAATTGCCTATTTAAAAATGACAATGTGCATTGTGCAGTAAACTTTGGTACATTAGTTGTTAAATTAAATTGTTAAGCAAGTGAAATAGTCACTAAATGCCCAAGTATATACCAAATGCATTTGAATGTTCTATAAAAACTTCCTTAATTTCAATAAGTCAATTAGTCAAGAGTTAAAATATAAAATATACTGTTTTGATTTTTTTTTTTTTGTTTCAATGAAGTTGCACGAATTGTAGGTTTAAAGTAATATTTAACACTTATTATTTTTATTTACTAATTACCAGTTTGTTTTATAAGCGGAATTGAACACAAATGCGTTTTACAAAAAGAAATACCTGAAAGGGTGTTTGATGACGTGATTGTTAAATTACCAACTAATTCATTAAACGAGTAAATGACAGTAAGAATTTCCCTGCCCTATTAACTAACCTTTGGCTGTGCCACTGGGTACTCGTCCTTATTGTCGAAGAACAAAAACGAAACATAATATGAATTATGAAAAGGATAAATATTTCGATCAAATCTTCGTTGAGTTTCTTATGAAAATTAAGAAAAAAACATTTTAAGTACGGAATATAATATATTACCATCTGTCCAGTGGCGCAATTAAGACTGAAATTTCGGGGGAGCTGAGGACTTAGAATTACCAGTATATTTTTGTGTATGTAGGTTAAAAAAATGTATGACTCGCTTATACAATATCAAGAACAACCATTTATTAATCACCTATATAAAATTTACTGAGTAACATAACAATACACACAATTTATTTAGTATTAATGATTAAAATGTATAATGTGAGTGGGTATGGTAAGGCTGCGAAACACACTAGGTTAGATCCACTCGATGGGAGGAAAAAAATGAGGGGCAGTTGTGCCCAACCTATTGTGATTAGGCGGGTGATGAGTAGGTACTTGCTTTGAAGGTGTGGTTATAATGCTTCGCAATACCTCCAAAAACTGACATCGACGCCACTGGTACCTACGGTCGGACGATTTTGTCGATCGTTTACGAAACCTGACTTTGCGGTACTGACACGAAACGCGGTGGCCATACCCCGGTGCGGAACGACCGCACACGTCTCGTAGAACTTACCGGGTACGTACACCGCACGTAGGTTGTGTTATGACGTTATTGTGCTGTACATCTCACAATTATCACGGCGGGCACGTGAAACGTTCGATTATTCGTCATCCTCTCGAGTGCTGCCTCCCGGGTTCTATCGACGAATTCAATCACGGCCGAATATTTATTTATTTCTCACGACGCGATGGTCTCGTACAACTGTTCTTTTCGAAATTTAACGATTGCATTATTGTTGACCGCGATCGAATCCAGTGGGTACTCGTACACGTGCGTAATGAGATAGAGCTTCACGCGAAACGCGACGGAGCGTACAACGGAAAACGCATTCATAATTAATATTAAATAATTATTATTCGATGGTAACAAAACGTATCACCGTCGAGAACCTCGAAATACTTTCTATTCTAGGCCCGAACAGAGCCCGCCGGTGGTGCAACATGTTCGGTCTGGATGCGAAACGCACGTGCGTCCCCGGCTGTTTCGGCGCGTGATATAATTATTGTTTTGGATTCCGAACGAGGTGAAGAACTTGTCGGTTTTTACCGACGACGCGTTTTCGTTTCGTATTTAATCGCTTTTACTGGTCGTGACAACAGTCCGAAAGTTTCGTACACGAACTCCGTGCATCAGAAATTTCATCCGGTCGGCACTTTAAAGCGATCGTTTATCTCTGTCGTCAAAAAGTTTTTCCGAGCGTATGGAAAAACTACCGGAAAACCGAGTTAAAACGGTAGAATTTAGTGTAGACCAGATTTTCATAAAACGAGTTTTTGATATTTAGCCTTAACCGAAGTGGTCGGGGCATGTTTAAAAGAGCTGAAAATCACTATAGCTCTAGGTCGGTTTCGTCTGGACAAACTCCTCCGCCTATTAATTTCACGTATTTTCAGGCCTTCGTTTTCGGAGAAGATGTAATTTTCGATTTCGTTTTTAGCACTGTCCGTTCAGGTTCAGGAATAATGTTTATTTTTCTTCTAGTTAATTCGCTAAGGAAATACTTTTACACAAAGGTTTACAGTTTTTTTTTTCCAATGATTTTACCAAAGAATAACACAAAAATTACCAAGTCGACGCACGGCCACAGTTTACACTTATTTTAAATTCAGACAACTCGATCTTTGACACTGCTCCGGTTCAGGCCGATCGTGATTTTTTCGTGATAATTGATATATTGCACTGTGCGTTTTCGTTTCAATACGCGATCATTGTGCGTTCATTGGTGAATACGCATTTAAGGTCGTATATGTTTTTTTTCAAAATGTTCGTAATAACTTCCGCGATCAACGCAGTCCGTAAAGACTATTAACGGAAATCCAAAAATGTAAATAGGAAAACGACAATTTGCAAACACGCACCAATCCCCGTACTCTACTATTATAATATCACGTCACAGTGACGGAATCGCGCGAGACTTGTATTAATTATTTTACATTGTTTAAACGCACCTTGAAACGCGATATTAATCACGGTTCTTTGCACCCAAAACACGCCCGCCCGGCCGACGATGGATAATTATACGTTTCCCTGGCCCGCGCGCGCCTCCGTGGCCGAAAACGAATTACTTAGATTTGTAGTTTTCGTGCACGTTGCGGTGGTCAGTGTACGGTTTAAGACGGCGCTCTGCGTGTCAGTGACGTAACTAGGTGGGGGGCTAGAGGGGCCTTAGACCCCCCCCAAATAATTCTCTTAACTTCTTGGATTTTTCCTTAACATATTTCCTTAAATTAATTTTCCGGATAATATAATAGGCAGTGCGCAGCAAATGTTAAGTGTCATATATCAAAATACATTTCAAATTTTTATCAGCTTGTCAGTGTTGCATTTATTTTGCCTATTAGTAGTGCAACTTGTGAAAGATTGTTTTCTGCAATGAACAGAGTTTATACATGGCTTCGTACATCTATGTTAGAAGAGCGATTTACCAACTTAGCAATCATTTATATAGAGAGAGACTTATCAAATGCTATTAATAGTGAAGATATTTCAAATGTATTTGCAAATGCGGATAATGGGAGGCAAATACCATTATTGTATGAAATTATTATAATAAATTTTATTGTTTTAGTTAATTATTTTTGGTCACATATAATTTATTAAACTTATTTATTTGATGGTGGATTGTTTTTGTATTAGGTAGGTACTTATCCAAATTTATGAACTTTTATTTAGAGGGAGATGGGGAAACGCCTTTTATCAGACAACACCTTGTATACGTTTTTTATAGGGGCTATAGCCCCCCTCTAGATTTTAAGCCTAGTTGCACCACTGCTGCGTGTACACTCGAACACACTAGATCCCCCATGCACTTGCACGACGTGAGTACATATTTTAAATGTATATATCGTACACGGAGAGAATTTCTCCGACATTCAACCGTGTTCGTTACACTTCCTGTACGAAATATCTTCCATTTTGAGTAAAATAAATTACATTACGATTTTTGTTTCTTTTTACACACGACTCGCAACGCACTGCAAGACTGCGATTTTTATTATTTTTTCACTTAACACAAATGTTTTAGAAAACGATTTTAAATTTAAAAAAAAAAAATAATAAAATCATAATTTTACAACGACCGTTCCATTATCGAGTTAATTTTTCCGAACATTTTGACTATTCGACTTTTTATTATTATCGACTCTATGGATTTTGTACGTAATCATTAATTTATTGAAAATGCAAATTAAAAACATAACAAATTTTCTGTGAAATAGACTCTATGAAAAATGGTTTTGTCGAACATTCAAACGTAAAAAGGTACTTTTTAAAGTTGTTTACAAAAATCATTTGACTTCAATGAGAATCGCATTAATTGTAGACTAAAAGCCCCACGAGTCTGACAAAAACAAAAAAAAAAAAACAGAATTCAACCAATTTCATTCCTCGGGAGATATCGCAATGATTTGTTGGACACTCGATGTAATCTGTATGTTTAATGTCTTAAAATCACAAGCCGTGTACTAAAATTATTTCTGAAGTACACATACGTATAAATGTCTTATTTATTTTACACGTCTCGTGTTTCAAGTCCAAGCTCTCGATCGATAGCAAACTATTGATATCCGAATCAACGCCATTCTGTCAATGACCTATCGGGGAGGCCCACGACATTCAAATTTGGGGACGTGCCAAGCTTGCCTGAATTCGTACCATCCGAGGACTTCCAGAGTCAGTTTCTCTTCGCCGAATAACACCTACGTCGTGGTACGTACATCTCAAACCTTCTCACCGCACAAGGACTTAAACATTGAAACTGTTTCTTATTACAGCTAAAAACCACTACGAAGAACCGCACATCGAATCGATCGACCACGTAAAACCACTAGTATCTTACTCGGCCGCCGAAATCATTCCAGATAACCTCCCAAGTCGATTAAAAAGACGCTGGTCTCGCGATCTCTTCAATCCCGATCTGCATTGATCGTTTGAAAAATTCATCCCCCTTCCGAGTTTAAGGGTTCCCACACTGGTGAGCCTCCTCCTCGCGTCATTTCACGTTGTTGTTATCTCAAGTGAATTTTGCAAATTTCCTTATCACACATAATAATATTATTGTAAATATACTTTTGTTAAATAAAATAACAAATTTCCTATTTACGTTACATACCGACGGAATGCGTCGAAAACAATTTCGTTCTGTATAATTTCAAGAGCATAAAAACAAAAAAACGTGAGAATGAATTTAAGTATTTTAAAATGCCTGCCGCAGTTATTATGGTAATTTTATAAATCCATCGAGATGCAGTCGAATCACTATTTGGATGATGATGGACATTAAATTATGCGGCTGCGTTCGAATTCAGTTACAAAACCTAGAATGTCTAATGACAGAGAGGGGCGTATAGCTGCATTCGAGTACCTAACTCTTATGGGAAAACAAATGACTATAATTATTACGGTCAAATCACTTATGGAAAATTATAATCTATATTTATGCAAATTATTTTTTTAATGTACTTTTTTAAATCGAAGTTTTATTTGAAAATTTAACGAAATGTACGATTATCTTCACAAACCATCTTAACAAATTACTTTGGGTATTCCCCCCTATATTTTCAATTATTTTATGAATAAAACATAGTTAAAAATACATATTATACTACGTATGAATCTGATCTATTTTACAAATGCAATAACTTTTTTTCCATTTGTTGTTTTCAACTTTTTTTTTATTATCTTCATTAGTACCTACACTGTGGCACAGTGACTGTGCTATGACGAAATCCTACTATAAAATTTTTTTTTTTTTTTATAAAATATTTTTTTGATTTTCGCAACTCAGATTTTAAAATTAAAAATTTAATTTTACTATTTCCAAATAACAATTTTGTAAACTTTATTTAAAAAAAAAATTATGGTAGAAAATATTTTATTAAAGTTTGGTTATTATTGTATTGTGAATTTTTAAACTTTTTGAAAATTCCAATTTAATAAATAAAATTACTGTGCGTATCATCAAGATTAATAACCCTAACACTCCTCCACACACCCCGACTACCATTTATTAAATCAAAGTACTATTATTATAAACCTGTACAATTTTGTTCGTAACATTCCATTTTTGCTATATGGTATATTATTATGATTCTATTACAACGTGCCGATTATACTGAATATACTCTAGAAATATGTTGGAATAATATCAAAATTATTTATCTCGAAGAAAAAAAACATTCATACGTTTTATTAAATACATTTGGATAAAATTTTATCATAATACAAAATCTAATCTCCCAGGATTTAATGCTAATTCAATGGTAACCTCATCCAAATCAAGAAAGGGTATGTTCCCATTATGGACATCAATACCGGTCCATTTAGCTTTTACTTACATGGAAATAAAATAAAAATACAGCACAATATGATTGTATGTTAATAGCTTTCACGAGCAGTTAATATTTTCCAAATTATTGACCATAGTAACGACTGTACCAGACGTGGCGTACGACGTGATACCATGGTAAATGGGTGATTATCAAATGCCAATAACTTCCAAACTAAGTCCGACCGACAAACTCTGATCGCACCATCGTTCTTAACTCGTCGAAATACGATTTATAATTAAGGAAAAAAATCGTCGTGGAAACAAACTGTACTTGTATTTAAAAATGATTGCGATCAACGTCGAATAATACGAGTGTTCAACGACTTCGTTTATCGCTTAGTCACAAAACGCATAGACGTAAATGGTTTACTAACACAAGCCTCATAAATAGGTAATTATCAAACAGAAAAAAAAACTCCACTATTTTATTTATTTATTATGATAACAGGAGAACGTTGATATTTTTACGTATCTATGGTCTGCACAATAATCAATAAACTGTTATTTTCCTTAATATTTAATTATGTAAATAAGCCAATATCAACGGAGGTTAGGTTAGGTTAGCCACCTACCCCCCTGAATACGTTGTTCGCCTTTTTTTTTATTACGTATATTGCTATTTTTTTATGACTCATCTGAATTTTTTTTATTTTATTTACGTGCCTGTAAATATAAATGCATTATTTTAAATTTTAAAACGAACCGAACGTGGTAATATTAACGTTCTGGTCCAGTGATCCATTTGGAAATCACGTGGAACCTTGTCGTCAGTGATTTTTATACACGCTGAATTTTCCACCGCGTTGACATGGAAACTTAAACGCACCATCAAAAACCATCATCGCCAGCTGAGCAGTAAATACGTACCTACACGTTCATAGTGGTGGATGTAAATACATTTTTTTTATAGAAGAAAGAAATCTGTTTAATATATGTGCTATTTAAGTTTTTAAACTTTAAGAGTGTGGATGGGTGTGTAATTGATAAAGTGTTTACAATTCTAGTATTTTCAATTTGCATTTGCCATAGTCACATTAATGTCATAACTATTTCTAATACATCTTTCAACATCGAGATAAATAGCATTATTGTTCTGTCACAAACGACATTTTTTTTTTTTTTTATTGAATAATAATATAATTACAATCTATATTTAGTAATATGTATAATGAGTAGTTTGATGGCTAATTTATATGATAAGGACATTTCTTTTATGAATACACAGAATAGGAACGCTCCCAGCAGTGTCGCCTGATGAAACTATTTACGTTTTATTTACTAATTTTTTTCTCCGATTAGCTTTATGACATGCTTAAAGCTAGTCTCTAGGCCATTGTCTTTTTAACTTTTAGGTATGTGTGTGGCGAGGATAGCTTTTTGATCGGCGGATAGGTATGAGAGTGTAGATTTAAATGGAATTTGGAATTAGGGGACCTGGCCGGTTCGTTGAGGATTTTTAGTTTTCAGTCCTGGAGTGGATTTTCTTGAGTTACATAAGGAATAGAGATTTTTAGGCGAAGGCATATCTTGATTGCAAAGCTTGTATGGTTTGGGTGTTGGACGATTAGGTACTACATAGTTGGATACCGTAAAGCCAGGCCGGTCAAATTATGGACTTGTATAACGGAATTTTATTATTTCAGGATAGTTTGGATTTTAAAAAGGGTCTTAAAAGGTGCAATTTAGAGTAAAGTACAACATAAATGTTTTATAATATCGAAATGGTAGAAAAGTTGAAGGGGAAGAGGCTATCTCCACTTTGACCCTCAATTCCACCATTGACTACGAAATGGAGCTATTTTTCAAAAAGAAAACAGTCAAACGCACACAAACTTCATAAATATAACTAATTCAATTATAATTATACAAGTTGCTTTGATTGGCTAATTATCCAAAATAAGGGAGTTTTGGAGAGGATTTAAAATACTTGGTAAAAAAAGATAATGTTTGGAAAAATTATAATGTTAACTGATAAATCTCAATGTAATATTTACTATTTCGTATTTAATATTTCTGTTAGGATTCTATAAGTAATTAACTGAAAAATATAACTGCTTTTAATTATAATATTTTGTTATTTTAATTTAGTTTATTGACAAGAATAAACTTAAGTTTTTTTCTTAGAGATTGTAAGTTAACAAGATTTTTCGATGGTTAATTTATGTTTATGTAGATTTGTAATGAAATCGTTTTGTTTTCCATTTTAATTTGTGATAATTGATTTCAGTAATAGTTAATAACACTTCGAGCGAGAGAGAAATTATTGTTTTTATATCTATTAGCATTTAGTGGTGCATATAAAAACACATTTTATTTTTTATCCCTTTCAGTCCCAACTTATAAAATACTTAAAAAAAAATATATATTTAAATGAAAATATTTCTCAAGTAGGACATTGTAAATCCATTAAAAGAAATTTGGGGTTCATTTTTCTATTTTTCCCTAAATGGGGGGGTTGTCCACTGTAATGGACAATATAACTCGAGTGTAAAATAATATATAATATAAAAATAAAATGTTAGATCAAAATAAATAATATTATAAAGTGTAATTAAACAATAAAAATCGTATATTATATAACAAAATCATAGGAATTTGTTATAATGATGAAACATCATAACAATATTATTATTTTATAACAAATTAACAATTAAAATCAAATATAATTAAATGTAAAAGTCAAAATAAATAATAGACATAAAATTTAATCAAACAATTTAAAAGTATAAAATAACAAAATCATAAAATTGACAAAATAATAGCAAAATCATTATTTTTTTTAAAAGTTATTTTAGATTATGAGTGAAGCGAAGGATCTTATGGTTTTACAATGATGTTTATTTTTTTTTTTTTATTTTTTTTTTCTGTAAACACTTTTTCGTATAGAAATCCTTGTCCAAAAGTTTCGTCCAGCAACTTTTTAGATTCGAAATTGAACTGAGATGGTACTTTAGAGAGGTCATTTTTCCAAAATCTCCATAGTTTTTCCAGTAATCAAGAATAACGATCGAAAAACTGAGTAAAAACGGTAAAAATCCGCCGTAAACGAGATTTTCACTGTTCAGATTTTAGGTATTTAGTCATAAATCGAAAAGTATTGAAGCTAGAAACTTGAAAATTTTATCCAATATCAAATACATACTTTTTTATATTGGACAACATTTTCAGAACAATTAAAGCACTTTTAACTTAAATATAGAACTTTTAATTTACCAAATTGTTTGAAAGTTTTTATGTAATATAATTTTAAATATTTGACAAAAAGTTCTGAAAATTTAATATGACCTTACTCATATACCTACCTAATTATCCTAACAAAAGTTCAAAAATCGTTAGTCAGGATTTTTTTTTATACACACTTTAATAAATTATTATAAGATTTTTTTCGATATTGTCTGATTTCTTTTAAGTTTATTTCTAATGAGTTATAATTTTTATAATAATTGAAGTTTAAATGTGTTATATCTAATTGAATATTTTATGAGGGTTGAATTACAAAAAAACTCACCAAAAATTATACAAATAACCGTAAAATACGTAAACAGTATTTAAATAATAATATATTATGTTACACTGAAGCTTTACTCAGAATCGTTTTATACTAAAGAAATGAGTCATCATTTCTTTAAAACTTAATACATTCATCACCAATATCTTGTCCGTTTAATAACATTATCCATAATAGCAAGTATCATAATCAGGGCTCGTGAGTTTATGCATTTGCATATCAATCTTGCTAAGTCGTATTTAATGCTAGGTGACATAGAAATCCATTTCAAGGTACTGTGGTTAAGTATGTGAAATTTTATGTTGCATATTTTTGCATATTTAGAGGTTTTTGAACTATTTGGCATATTTATGTGTTTTTCTGTTTTATTGTGCATATTTTTACCAAAATTAGATCAAAACGCAATAATTTATATTTTTACACGGTATGAAATATATATTTGAGTTTTCGCAACATCAAATTATTAAAAATAAAACGTATAGGTATAGCAGATAAAGCGAGTACAAACGTATTTTTTGAAATTGAGTACATTAATATAATAAAATATCACTTTTAATAAACTTTTAATGATATGAATGGACATTTTTTGTTATTTCAAAATTTACTTAGAGTATTTTCATTTTTTAATCTACATATTTTTAGATTTTTAATGCACATAAATGCATATTTCTGAACTTTTAAAGGCATATTTCAATGCATATTTTTCCAGCTTTTAGTGCATAAGTTCATACTTATTCAGGCATTTTTTAGAGCATGAACTCACGAGCCCTGATCATAATTATACTTTCACAAAATTACAAAAACTAAGTATTACATACCAATAAAAGTTTTAATAATAACAAATTAATTTAACAATCACATTACTTTACAGTAAAACAATTAAAAAATAATAATATGCCAAAATAAAATAAAATTTATACTTCATACAAATTTCAAATACTAAATAAAACATCACATAGGTACATTTTCAATAGTAACAAAACATTTTGATTTCTAACGAATCTTCTACATCAAATTCATTCATCAAATGTTGAAGTTCTTCAATTGGAAAAATATCTAAGGGGAAAAATTAATTTATAAAGGTTTTTTCATATTTTATGTCCTTCAATAATATCACCATTTTTAGTTAGGACATCGAGTTAATTTTCATTTTCATCATCACTTTCTAATCCGTCTACTTTGGAATCATAACCATTAAAAATCTCAGCAATATCATAGTCTCCAAGCTTTGTCATTTTTAAAACACAACAATGAGTATATGTGTTTCAACTAATTATTTTTATTTGGAATTAAATTGAACAGTGAACACGAAAGTCGAAAATATTGAAAATAACGAGTTTATGTAATTTGATAACCAGTACACGTGCACGAGAAATGATAACACAATACTTCAGTCATTATGTCCATCACAATGGACAAAGACAACACAGCTGTTAATTGTTGTTATCTATTGTATTTCTCTCTATCCAATTATTGTAAATCATAGTCAATGCACATTTCAACACAATAATATTTTTCCAGTGTCACCAAATCACGCAATTGAGAGAAAATAATATTCGAATATGACTACATCAGAACATTATCATATCACATTCAAAATCATGTTGTTTTGGTAAATTGTAGAAATTGTTTGTTATAATTCGTTTTATAGTAATGAAAATCAATTAATTTTGTACAGAAGAATAATCTGAGTAAGATCAATCAAGTTTCACATCGATATTGATAACAGGGGATTAATAAATGATACTTAAAAAAAGTGTCCATTCCAATGGACAAGGGGACTAAAAGGGTTATATAACATGTTAGGTTTTTCATTACAAATTTTCAATTGGTACTTATGAATATACAAATGTAATGTAAAATAAACCAAATTAATATTTTTCATGAATGTCTCAAATTTAAATTTTATTACTATTTTATGGGGATATTTTTTTAAATATCATTTCAAAATTTGTAATTTAAGGATCAAGGCCTTGCGTTTTCAACGCAAGATTAATTTATTGATATTTGAAATAAACTTTATACCTATAGTAATTTTAAAAATGATACTTTTTATTAGATTTGCTTTAATATTTTGAATTATGATTAATTTAAAATTTTATGGTTTTATTTTATGACACTATGCCTATCAATTAATTTAATTTGCGAGTTTAGACATTGAGACTAGACAATTTTACACAAAGAATACATTTATTTAATTTTATGAGCGTCGCGTGTTTTTTTTATGGACATCAGTCAAATCACTTTGGTGTATCTAATGCCGAATATTTGTGAGTTTATTTTATACGATACGGTAAAGGTAGTGAATGGTAAGTAATTTTTTTAAGAGCAAATAATTTAAAACCAAACATCTATTCAAAACTACTTACCTGCGACTTGTCTTTAGCTCAAAACTAGTGTCGTACACTAGACATAATATGGTCGGCTGGGGATTTTTTTTATTACTTTTTTTAACACCTTTATGGATGCCGATTCGGCGTCATACGCAGAGCTATAACGAAAATGATTAAATTTTTATTTAAGTAAGTATCTGCGAGTATTATTAATAAATTCAAATATCGCGTTCCCTACTTCGTGTTTTTTTTTTTTGTCGAGTCGATGAACTCGGACGTTTTATTTTCGCACGTACTGAGTTTTGGCCATGTACACACGACACCATTTCTGCCGTGTGCGAAATACTAATGTCGCGTAATGTCCTATTTATAATCGTCACGGTATAATAGCAAAATTATTATACGTTTCGTCCAACAGAGTACCTACCACGTGTTTTTCGAACTGTTATGTTATTTCGCACGTGTTATTAATTCGTTCGTAACCCGATTGTTTCGTCGCCCGGACGTAAACAGCAATCGTCCACTGTACTAATAACAATAGCTACTCGTCGGTACTCGACGATCCAACGTTATACACGTACGCTGTCACCGGACGATTTTTTTTCTACTCGAATCACTCGAGTCTTCAATCGATTTTCCGATTTTCGACTTTTTATCAAATGCAAAGTTACGCTTTTGTAAATATAAAATCCCAATTATTCTTACCTTTGTGATTTTTAAAATGTTTGGTTTTTTTCCCACGGTGACCGGAACTATTGTATTTTGAAAAAAGAAATTCCTTCAGCAGTTTTAAATAGATAGTTACATACTGGCACGCAATTCAAAACATTATTATGCACAGAAAGGGGTAGGTACGTAATTAACATATCAATCCATTTTGCAGATATGATTATTTTTTACGTACTCAGATCTCGACGGCCCATGTTATGGGTAGGTTTTTTGTCTTTCGTGGAAAATACGTGTATTAAAATCTAATTGAAAACAATGGGTATTGAAGATTACGCGAATAGTTAATTTTTTTAATTAGGTAATGAAAATGTTGTTCAAATTTATTTGTACGTAAAATCGTGAGCCGAGTATTGGCCGTTACCTTTTTCACCTCGTATTCTAAAACGATTTTCCGTTTTAACAGTCGAGCGACAAAAGTTATTTGTGGGTAAGTTCGATGTTGTTTCTCAACTACGTCACTTTAACACTGACAATACGTTTCATACATCTCGGACGTCGGGTCCAAAAGTAAAAACGTCAGTAACAAAATGATAAAATATCATAATACACTATACAAGTATGTGTATCTAAACATCGTTCTATTAACATCCAGCCGTTTTTGAAAAATTCGTGACTCATTAAAGAAATCTATAAATCACACGTGTATTTTCACAAAAGTAAGACGTTTGAACACCACAAAATCGACAGATACCAAGCGAACGAGGTGAAAAAAAATATCTGCCTATATATTATAATTATACTCGTGTGTTGATATTGCACGGATCTGAGCAGTGGCGTATTTAGGGATTTTCCGCCTGTAGACACTTTCCGATGCGCCGCCTCTCCCTACCCCCGCCTCTCCGAAAATTTTTCACAAAATACATTCGAATCCACAGATTGAGAATTCGAACCTGCGTTCAACGCACGCATTTTTTCGCTACCCACACGTATACTGGTTCGTGCCGTATCGCGTGTGCGTATAGTATGTGAGTAGGTAGCTATTTGATTTTGAGCGAACGGACGGTTAGGATACGCGTTTACGGTCCGAATCGTAACTCTAAATCATAAAACTTATGATTTTTTAACGAATTTCTCTAGTCGAAAAATAATTCAAATTTGATGTTGTCGAATGAAAAATACTTTTTGTAATTCTGTAAAAAAAAAAAAAAATGTTGAAATTTGCTGCCCTCCAAATGCCGTCGCTCTGGGCCTGTGCCTAAATAAGCCTCTGGATCTGTGCGTACAGTGACGTTTGCGTACTCACATTCGTATACTCGT
Organism: Therioaphis trifolii; assembly: GCA_027580255.1. Lineage (NCBI taxonomy): Eukaryota > Metazoa > Arthropoda > Insecta > Hemiptera > Aphididae > Therioaphis > Therioaphis trifolii. Next base: position 4,712,442 of record CM050405.1, on the reverse strand, counting down.
GTTGTTAGATCGTCGCGTGATCGGAGTAGAATCTGTGCAACGATCTAACAAGTTTCGCGGGTGCGTAGAAAACGCTCGCGCGTACAATACAAGTGCATACAACATTATTATCTGTGTCGGTGGTACGTGCGAACGAACGCACTATGTTTTTACACAGAAAAACAACATAAGAACCGCGGTCCGCGACTGTAAGCACCAGGCAGACGGCGGCGAGACGGAAATCTCATAATTTAATAAAAACATATAATAATAATAATAATAATTATATTAGGTAACCTTCACTCACTCGTCGCGGCGGCTGGTTTTTGTTTTGCGCACACATCGACGCTCGCTATGTGTTATACAAACAGTTATACCCGTAGATATGTTGAATAATTATTATCATTTTTTTTTTTTTATTACAGCCGACCTGATCCTGATCGCCGTGGCTTTGTTCAGTCATCTTTGCAGTTCCTGTACATCGGACGTGCTCGCGGCGGGCTCGACGATGACGTACGACTGGATTTATCGATTTACGGCCGACATCTAAAAACTCGTAATCGGCTATATAAATAATTATGAGATTAGGTTTACGCATTTGAGTAGCGGTCCGAGTTAAAAGTATACGCCGCTCATACACGGGCATCGTCGCGGATGTTGTAAAACGCCGACGGAGAAGGTTTTAGCACCGCCAAATTAAAATCGGAATAAAGAAGTCTTCGGGGCTGTGTGATGGTAAATGAATCTCATCGGGTGCTGTACGTCTATTCCGTTTTTTCAGACATATTTTTCAATAAGATTTTGCTACTCTTACCTTTTTACTTTTTTCCCATATGAAATACATAAACGTGATTTCAATAATTCAAATCGGTATTATATAGAAATGAAAATGTTCAGTAGCGAATTAAAATACTGTTGTTTTTTAAATTTTTACAATAAATCATCAAAATACCGACAAAATTTATTGGAAATTATTGTCTATTTATGTATTATAGCCATTAAATGTGCGATATTGCTTCAACAAAATTTTCAAAAACAACCTATAAAAGTTAAAAGAATACGAGAATACAAATTACATTTTCGATAACGTTTCTGAACGCTTGTTTTAGAGGATAGCGGATTACGAATGATAGACTCAGTCCCTTCTCTGTCCTCGAAGTATGAGTCACACTGGTGCTGAAGCTCGCAGCTATGAGCGAAACGCCACGATGTATACAACGTGTGTACCATTAGGTTACCACGTATTTCGTATACCTAACCTAACGTGGTATACACCTTCGACTTTGATAATAGCTGACGCGAACGAATCGTTGTTGATGAGAGGAAAGTGACAAAGATGACAAATTATTCCGTATCATATAATATATATAATATATTTATTTTAGAATTATCGTATTATAAATAAATCCAATATACAACTTTTATACACTTATGGACTAATGACAGCCTTAAAGATACATTTCGACACGGAATTGCCAGTAAATATAAATATACATATATATATATATATATATATATATATATATGTAAGTATACAATGTAATATTTAATCGAATACGTTAAAATAATAATAAGGTCTGCATAGAATGTTTTTAAATTTTAGAGACTTTTCACAGAATAGTAATAATTATAATAATAATAAAAAAAAAGTAACATTGGTCAATCTTTACGTGTAAACATATAAATATGTACTTACAAAAACAAGTGTAAAAAATTAACGAAAAATGTATACAATTCAATAATATATAGATATATAAGTCACATTTAAATACCTAACTTAGAACCTAGGGTATCACATTTTCGCATCGGTGATATTATATAATAATATTACCATTAACAATAAGTGGCTGAAGAAAAACGAACTAAGAATGGTGACAATTACGTCTGGAATGGACATGTTTTCGTTATTTTTTTTCTCTTCAAATGGCATATCAATATATTATTAAGGCTCGGGGTGATAATAATTTAAAGGTGGCGATTGTGTTTATAGGTAAGTGGCCGCAGTGGCGCATTCAAATGGGCGCAAGGGAGGGAACAGGCGCGTTTTCCTTCCGGGGTTTATTTTTTAACTTTTTTGCAACGTTGATATTATGTACAATAATATTTTCATACACACATACACACACACACACAAACACAAACATACATACACACACAAACACAAACACACATACACACACAAACACACACACACACACACATTTTTCATCGTTCGTCGATCGTATTACGACAACGGTAGTTTGTAAAACAATCATAAACGGCGGCGCACATCAACGCGGTGAATTAAAGTTTATTTGGCACAACTATTACTGTTTTGTCGGGGTTATAAGCGGTCGTCCTGCGCGCCATAGCTGTCAACGGCCGTGCCGCGTGGGCATCCGTCGAAATACTCCGGCCTGTGAACGACGACGGCGGCGGTCTCGAGAGCGACGGTCGCGTGAGTCTCCCGGTGGAAAAAAAAACACGAAACGAAACTGCCGGACGGACGTCTTTGACCGGAGCCGATTCCCGCTCGCGTCCGTTGGCCCCGTGACGTCCTGCGGCGCGTAACGGGTTTGGCGGTCGAGACGCGAACGGGGACGACGGCGCCTTTTCGCGTGACGCACGTTTGAAAACCGGGAATCGACGTGGACTCGCGTAAAAGCGGGCGACCGCTGCTTTCGCCCGGATTCAACTCCTCTCTTCTTTTCGCCCAAACGCGGTCGAAACAGATCGCCGTGTTTTCGCCCGCCGACGATCGCGCTCTTTTCCGGCCACGGTTTCGCGCGTTCAACGTTCCGGGAACCGTGTCCCAGACGGACTTTTGACGTCGACGGATCCCGCCGGTCTCGAGTGACGGCTCAAAAGTGGTCATTACGGACGGACCCGGATTTACGGTATCACACGTGAGACAATTGACACGATTTGTGTTGACTTGCGTGAATTCAACTCGCTCCTGGCCGTTATTTGAAACGGATTTATTGTTTTTTGTACATTCGATTCGGTCGTACGGTTTAATGTTTTTTAGTGTCAGATAATGTTTTTCATATTTTACTATAATTGTTTTTTTTTTCTATTACAATTAGTTATATTTTTTTGTTTCATAAAAAAAAAATCCAACTCTCCGGGCTACGTTACTTTGTAAAACCAATTTTTTTTAACCGTTTTTTTAACACGGTCCCGGAAATCCGGCACGTGAAACCGTGGACGAAAAGCGCGTGGATTTATTACTGTCGGGTGAAAAGAGGAATTCACTCGACGCGGGTCCGGGCGAAAAGACACGAGAGTCGAATGCCGGCGGAAGTAGAGTGCTCCGGCCGTGGGAGCAGGCGAGCTTTTCACTAGAAGCACGTCGGAAAACCAATGATCGACGGCCGTCGTCTCGTTTCCGGTTCGGCGGGCGTTTCGGCCGTTTTCGGGTCTGTTTTCCTGACGCGAGACTCGTTTCCGACCGGCTCCCAGCTCCGGCGGACGTCTCCCGGCCAGGGGGATACGTGGCAAGGTGTACGGCTTCTGTACGGGGAGAGGGGCGGATGGGACGACCGGAGAGAGCGGACGGAACGGGGACACGGGGGCGCTGGAAAATGAAGCCCGGCAAGGGAGGACGGCGACGAGGGGAGCCACTGCGACGGATCGGGGGGAGGGGAGTAGGGGGAGCGCGTACTCGGGGACGTGCCGGGGCGCGTCACCGCGGTCAGACGATCGGGCGGCTGTAGTCGTCGTCGTCGAACTCGGAGTCGGTGCAGCAGCTGCTGCCGCCGCCCCTCAGCGAGCTCACCTCGTGCACCACCTCCAGCCGGCCGCACAGCTCGTCGTTGAGCCTGACCGCGTTGGTCACGCCTCCGCCCGCGGCCGCGGCGTCCGTCAGCGAGCTGTAGTACGTGTTCATCTCCTTGGCCGCGGCGGGCACGGGCACGCGTATCGTCGGCGTGCCGGTCAGCGTCTGGCTCTCGCGGCGCCACGCGGCCGAGTTGCGGTACTTGAGCTCCTCGTCCTCGGGTATGTACACCGACGCGATCACGGTGAGCGCGACGAACGCCACGCCGCCCACCAGCAGCGCGTACTCGAGCACCATCAGCGCCACCGGCCCGGCGCGCAGGTACATGTAGAACTTGACCAGCATGCTCTCCGGCAGCTTTTCGAACCCCTGCGGATAAACAGTATTGATCGCGTCAGTAACAATAACAATTACAATGACGATAATTACAATAATAATAATAATAATAATACAAATAATAATAATAATACAAATAATAATAATAATAATTTACTCAACACCGGACAAGCCCGATTACGTTGTACGACAAATCACCCATGACTACCCATGTGCACGTCTCACGAATCGGTAAGGAACGGATTTTAATAAAAATAAACATTTTTGTGTAGTTTCTACGCCGGGCAACGTTCTCGGCAGACGTGTACGATTCGTTATAATATTATTTCGAATGACTCGACGGCGCTGATTTCGTTTTAAATGTTTTTAAATATTTTACACGCGTTTATTTCAGTATTTTACGACGACGTACGACACGACGAGACGAAGTGTGTTTGCCGTTTGGCAACAGACAAAATATATTCGGGAAAATCCGGGAATGAGTGCTATTACGTCGATAAGGAATGTAGTTTTGAACAAAACCCTAAAAAGTAATTCAGAAATCGAATACAACCCGACAGAATTAACGTGCATGAAATATGCACCATTAACCGACGTCATTCTGAATTGGAAAACTTCAAGTTATATGTTGTTTCAAACTGTTTTCCCCGCGAAGACAATGCGTGTGATTCGGAATGAAAAATACTTATTAATAATATCATATAATCTGTGGTACTATTGTCAGTGACGACATGCTATCGAAATTAGAAAGTCTGTGTCGTTTTCGTTCACGTTTTTTCGAAACACAAATTAAAAATCTATAAAAGTTTAGACTGAATTCAGCAATAGTGGGAGATTGTTTTTCATCGACTTTAATGTTCTCTCGCCGAAATACCGGTACAACATACATCGATTACATAATAAAACTTATTTGATTAACAAGTTAACTGCGAATTCAAGAGGTCATAATCATTGACGACAAAAAGTTGAGCGACTTTTGAATTTTGATAACGGTAAATTAAAGTTTTTGCAAACTATAGAGCGTGGCTTTAACTTTATCTTATGAATCATAAATTATACGAAATACGTATTTTTTTCCAATAGACATTTTATTTAAAATTGGTATAAAAGTATACGGAAAAAGAGCTCAACACACGTTTCTACAGTGATTCTAACATGTTCAAAATATATTAATTGTTTTAGCTGATAAAAAATTCGATCTCGATTTGAGAAATTCCTATCACAATGAGCTCACTTTGTATTGAAATAATATTGAAATAGTTGGGTTTGAAAGATGAAAGATATTAAATAGCTATAACTTTAATGGGCGAGCGGTTTAAGGTGATAAACCATAACGATAAAAAGCGCCCCGAGCGGCATTTAAAACTGCTTAATCGTTCGTTTAATTGATGCGGAAAAAAAATTAAAAACTACGATAGATCCCCGGGCTCGGCGATTAAAAGCGAATAATAGTCAACCGTTTCGCTGTCGGTAGTGCACTGCTCGCGGTAAATTTCACGGAGAACAATAATAATAATAAAAATAATGAAAAAAAAAAAGCATTGCTCGAGGAATCGTAAAAACTCCATTGACCGAAACATTGTAGCGCGGCGGTCGAAATAAAATAAAAATAAATAAAAATTTAAAAAAAGGCGCGTCGAGTATTATTAAAAATAAACGTTCAGTCGATACTGTTAAAATACTCGGTATATGCGTTCGGCTAAAAATAATCGAAATGCGCGTTTGAAATTCACGCGGAGTGCGGGGTTCCGAATAACGCTCGACCGAACGGACGTTACTACTACTTCTACTACTACTGTACGGTCGTCGTTTTCGCACGTCTGGCACGGATCCCGCAAGGTAATAACGATACAGGCCGCCGACGACAATAATAATAATAATAACAAATAACTAATAATAATATATTCGCTGGCACCCACTGCAGTGGCCGGCCGACGTCGCGCAGATCCGTTACGACGGATTATGAAAAACGTCCGTGTTTTTATTTACATATTTATTTTTCAAACCGTTTTCGTCGTACGCCGGCGCACTAGGTTATAAGTGTGCGGTCGACCGACCGACGAAAATGATAATCAGTATATTAATGTTTTGAGAACATCGTTGTATTTGTATTTTAAAACCTTAATTTTTTCGCCGAAAAATATTTGCCGTTTCGTCGTCGTGTGGGTCAAATGTTTAAAGCATAAAACAGAGAAGGTGGATTTTATTTACGTCACGCTAAACTCCATAAACTATAAAGCAATAAATATGAGATTTTATTGTTGTGTTATTACTTGGTATGTTGTTCTATGCACATGTTAATTTATTAATCCTGAGAATAGAATAGATTCATGAATATCGGATTAAGGAAAAACGAGTTTGAGACTCGGAGTTTATTATTTACAGAAAAACATTTTGACTACGGACGACGTAGAAATCTACATATATATGTAAATGTGTACCTAGAGCAGAACCATTTTTAAACCCCACTTTTCGCATTCCGATTTTCAAAAAATTATTCGTTTTGGTTTTCTATGAAAAAATCTCATGTCCATATGATCCATATGATAGTCGCTCGATGTAACTTGAACGATTTTTTTTTTTTTTTTTTTATTCCTGTTATGAAAACTATTGTCGACCAATATTCAACATAAACTAAATTCGATTATATATGTTTTATGATTTTTTTCCTTCGTACACATACAATAATGCCGATGGTGTATATTTTGCTAATAAAACGGCCGAACGTAGGTTTGAAAAGTACTTACGATTTCCGTCCAGACCAGTGGTATGACCATGTTGCTGCAGCATTCGGTATTCGCCATGTCCGATACGTCACCCAGATGAATGTTGATTTGCATTCTGACGTACAACTGTGTCGGCATGCCCGTTTCCTGTACACAAACGCGAACACGTGAAAATTCAGTACTATACGTCACGACGGGTAGGTACGCAACAAAAATCATGGCACAACAGCGATGCCATTTCGAGTTCGAATATCGTCTTACCGGGTTGATGAGGAAATAAGTCTCGTGCTTGTCTTGTTCGGGTTTCAATCCTTCGACCGAGTTCAATATCGACGGGTCGGACTTGTAAAAGTGTGGGTACGACAAGACGATGGGAAAACCTGAAACCGAACGGTTAAAATATGTTACCGCGCTTTGACAAAACGACATCGCAACCCGCGCGCGAGAGCGATCCGTAAACGTAAACGGTGCGTTTCGGTCGGTAATGATGTTGTTCTTCCGGTAGACAACACGCGGGCAAACAATAACGTTACGGTCGTCTTACCGTAATAGCAGTCCATAACGTCGATCAGTCCCGGTTTCAGACATTTGTTTTTACGACAAAAACACTTATTTTCAGGGTTATCGGCTCCGTTGTCCAACGTGCCGTCTTTGAAAATATACTTGTACACTGGCAGTCCGTCGTGTATCATTAGTTCACTGGTTCTTACCTGAAACGTTCGCACGATTATGTTATACAATGTTTTGTTACCTCGCGTTGCAATCGCGATTTAGACAGGCCACAGACAGACAACTCGTCGAATCAAAATATCACAAAGATTACAGTGTTTACACTGTAGTCCCCATCAGTGGCGTCCAAGTTTTTTTTCTAGACACGCCCACCACGAATTTGTTTTACTGACCCGTGGGGAGTAATCCTTCCACGTTCGTATGTCCTTCATATCGATACTTTTTATTTCAATAATATTTTAAGAACAAACTACAATATATTTTGTACGACATGATGCATGACGTTAAAATTTTAGAAAATAAATCGAAAGATGTTTCGACGGACACGTTTTGAGTATAGGACAGCCGCCAAGTACTGATTTTTAAGAAGCCATTAAACCGAGTAAATTAAAAATTAATTATTGAACTAAACACATTGTTCATTGTGCTATACACTTTCAAATCTTACAAACCATTATTGTGTCATTTGCGTTTCATTCCAAAAACAAATATACTGTTTATAAGTTTAAGATACCACCACAGGCCACGGCACCACCCACCATAAAAAGACACGTCGTGGCCGCAACACTTGAAAGTAGGGTTCGACGTCACATTTGCATTAAATACAAATTTTCGTATTGTCCATAATACCGGGTGGTATTTTCCAGAATACAGAATTCCAGAATAGGACTAGAACTACTTTCGGACTTTTCCGGAGAAATCAGATTTTTTTATCACGAACGTGTACACCGATAAGCTTTTATCATCTTCATTATTATCGTTGAATAAAGGGAGCCACCATTAAAAAATCTATTTACACATCCCTCCGCCCTAGTGAAAATTCTGAATACGCCCCTGGAACGGAGGCTGATCCTGTAAGTCTCACGTCTAACTGCGGTAAATTGAACGACGCGCCCGTCTAAATCGGCCCGTCGTCGGATTTGCACGTTTTATCACGCGTTGTTATAAATACTGACCATCGGCATCGATCTGCACAGCGACTTCCGGAAGAACATGGGCGTGTCATCGGGCTTCATCGACGGGAACTTGGTGCCGTCCGAGGCGCCCGTCACGCGGTTGCAGGGCGCGGAAGGCCACTGCGGGAGGTACGGTCTCCTGTTGTAGTTTTCTATGGTGCCGGACTTGGACACGTCGCTTCCGCCGGTGTACACTGTCGCGCTGTCGCCTTCGAAGTCGTACATCTGCAACGGGAATCGTTAGATTGGATCGTTAGTATGATTAATTTAACGAATAGTTTTCAAAACACTTCGCTCTGTACCACGGTTAGGTTAACCTAACCTAACCAAAGGAGGTATCAACACCATGCAGGTGGGGGAGGGAAAATCGGATTCGAAGTACGCCTCCACGAAGTACGGACGTAATAATGATTTACGAACGACGTGCGAACGTACGATAGTGCGTTGAATTATCGAAGATTCGTGAATAATTTATGTTTACGTACAGTGCAGTATAATGATAATGATTTATGTTTGTGCGATCGGTCGTAAAATAAATGAGATTCATTCATGTTTTTTGTTTTCGACAGTGATGAAAAAATAAAAAAATAAAAACCGCGCTAGGTCTGTCGTGCGGACGTGTCGGAAGATCGTTAAACAAATCGACAAACAAGCGGTAGCGGTATTTGTGTACCCTTCGCAACAATATTGAATGTCCAGCCATCGCGCCGTGCTTATTACACTCTAATTTTCAATTCAATGATTAGATCATTTGAAAACTTGCCAGATATTTTGTAACATATCGTTTACTACAGCGACCACTGAGGGTCGCATATAATTACCTATACACACGTGTTGTATTATTATCATAATTTACTACGTAATAAAGGCGAAAACAATGTGCGATAAAAAATCGACTGAAACGTATTTTTAATTTACTAACAGATTAAATCATTTGGTTGTCTAGACTATATTAAGGATCGCGTTCCAAAACAATTGATTCGATAAACACAGAACGTTCGAACGAAATGTCAAGTTTCGTAGCTACCGAATTTTCATTAATATTTCATGAATCTTTTTATTTATTATACTGATTCAATAAATAAAAAAATAAAAAATTGGCTTATCGTCTGATTCGTTTTTATTATGCGTATTTGAAGTGTTGAATAAGTAGTATACTCGTTGCATCGATCACTATTAAAAGTAATGAAAGGTGCGATGAACTGTTACATTGTTTATTTATTGATCGGAGATAATTTTGTCGTACCTGACAAGTTATTTGTGAAATATTCTATTGTTTTTGAACTTGACAATAAAGTTGTTCAAACACTCTACCCGTGTGTACTTCAGCAGTAATCCCGTCCGTTACTTAACAAACAATCAATATTACCACATCGTTTATCTGTATAATATTAATTGCAAGTACCACTCGGTTTACCTTACCGGCAGATTATAATAATAATAGCAAACAGAGATTATGACATGACTGTTGCATCAAAGTTGGCGCCAAATCAAAGTCAAATCACGGGTAGGAAATGTGAAGTGTAGTTCTCACCCGATGATTCACTTCCTCGTGCGACCTTCACACCAGAAGAACCTCCACGACGTACCCATATACCGAATGAAATAAACAAATCAACAATGCCGTATCTATCAGATCGTGTTTATGGTATTTTCGTACACGACGTTTAATCGTCACCCACCTCGACGGGCGTGACTACCGCCTCGTCTGGGGGGCCGGTTTTGGCGCTATACTGGTTTTCGTAAGATTTTCGAAGGAAGCGATTGAAATCATTCGAAAAGTTAATCGTCTTATCGCCGTTTTTTTTTTTATATTTTTTTTTTTTATCGCCGAGTCACCGCGATCGTAAAAATTCAATTTAACGCACGGAAAATGACTTTGACGTGTGGAAATCGCAGACGCGGTCGGCCCACGGGCTACGGTTATTACGCGGTCGTGCGGTGCTCTCGCGCTCCGGACGATAATCGTCGTCCGTTTAATACGCATTAAATCACCTGTTTAATAGGCGTTCGGCGAAGAACATTAAACGGGAAATCGGCTATTTTTCGTCGAGAGATCTCGCCTAATCATTTATTAATATTCCGTCGGTTCGGTCGTTCCGAACGCTTTTGTGCGCGTGACGTTCGGGAAATACCGCGAACGAAACATTATGGAGCGCGCGGCTCGTCGAATCGACGATCTGCGTTCGGTCGTTTTCGTCCACGGCCACGGTTCTATCGTCGCGCGCGCGTCCATCGACGCGAATCATTCTCGTTCATCCCGCGAAACGATAACGTCACGGACACGATGTCGACCAGCCGACCACGGACCGACGACAAACGCCGTTCGGCGCCGCGGCGAGAAAAACCCGAATTCGTTTTGATCGGAGCTCCGTCCGTCAGTCGCCGGTGACGCGGTAACGTTATACGCCGCGAACGTCCCACGTAACGCACAGGTGTTTATTACAAGCGCGCGCGCGCGCGCGTAGTTTATACTTTAATAAAAAAAAACAACAATAATTCGTCATTAAAACCCGACCGCAGTTACTATCGTACGCGGGTATTACCCGGGAAATTATCGCGTTCGGACCGGCGGGCGCGGACTCGAGGTCACCGGCGCGGCGGCGGCGGCGGCGGCCGACAACGAACCAGGAACACCGTGCGCGAATAAATTACCGTTACCACCTATTTCTGGGTGTGATAACTCGGCCACTAACAATAGCGTTCGGGAAGATCGGAACACTGGAATATGATTACCGTGCGAAAAATGCGGTGCCACAAAGACCGACCGCGTGGTCATGCGATTAACCCACATGTACGGTGTATAATTTATAGCCGCGCCAGCCGTGTTGCGGAAGAGGCGAGAACGAGTGTCCGACCACACACTCGATATTATATTATAGAAGAAGAAAAATAAAATAAAAAACAAAAACAAATCATTATTCAATTGCATTAAACGCGCGTAACGCCGGAGATACCCGCCGTGACGGCGCGTTCTTGAACATGAACGTGGATTACGTAAAGTCCGAGTTTGAATGCCAAAATCGTACTTTGCGAGTCGGTTATACGTTTTATTCGTTTATTATTTTTTTCAATTCGGCCAGGAACCCAGAGTGTACCTAGTCGGTACACCGAAACGTCAATCCGTAGAGGCGACGCGCGAGAACGTGTTGGCGCGGACAAAGGCCGACGACGTCCCGACGATAAGACGATAAGACCGTAATATTGAGTATCGTCGACGCGCAGGTAATAATATCGTCGGACGATCTTACGACGTAATAATACGATCGATGACCGTTTAGTGCGTAGCGTTTAACGACGATAGAAAAAATAAAAATTATTGTTGTTTTTAGCACCGAAGAACAATGCGAATTTTCTAAACGAGGTTCTAAGTCGCCGACCACCGAAATATCATTACTATAATATATTATTAATATTAATATCTAGTTTGGAAATGTAATGGTCTATCATATAGTTACATTATATTCTTTGCTAACGAATCTTACACATTTTTCAACTATTTCAGATTTTTATTCGTTCGAAATAACTGGGTTTGAATGACTTTTTACGTCTCATTCTTTATTTTTCTTGTTTTTTTTTTTAATAGTCATTAAAACTTACCCTGTCTATAAGACCCAGTTTGTCAAACACAATCCAGGACGGCAAGAATTTGTTTCCTATTGTTACTAGTGGACTTTCGTATCCGAACATAAACTCTTTAGCTGTCTGTTGCGTAAATGGCTGGGACTTTGTTTGACGAATGAGTAAATTGACTCCCATCCTGGTGATCATCGAAGCGTCTGACATAACGTTGGCGAAACCCTGTAAAAGAACGCAAATAATGAAATTACAAATGAATCCAATAACGACGATCACTTTTACAAAATAGACGTTAAGTTAAGTATAATAGGGTTATATTATGTGTATGTGCGAGTGCGCGTGTATATGTATTTTGAGTATATATGTGATTTGTATGTTATATTTGATTAATCAATACGTATAGCTAAATTATTTTCAAATTTACGAGCAAGTAATTGAATGACGATGAAAAGAGTGTTTCGAGAAGAACTACTAATAATTAGGTATAGCATACTCTTTATAGATATTATGATGCATGAAATTTAAAAACTAGAAAGTTAATTACTGAATAATATGTTAGGAACTTATTGGTTTTTTAATTATTGTTCGAAATAACAACTGAGTAAAAAAAAAAAAAAAAAAAAATCTGGAACAATTAATAATGAATAACATTTTTACTATCAAAGTAATTTTTGTTGCGAGATATTGCGATAAATATGTTAGTTAAAAAAGTGCATCATTATGTATGACTTTTCTCAAAGCATCCAATAAGCTCGGTACGTATAAAATATCTTCTCTAAATTATCGATTTATTAATCGATATAAAAAGAATAAATTTCAAATTTATAAAGATTTAGTCAATAATAATAAAGTGTAAGTACATAATGAAGTAAGTAATTTTTTTCAAATTTAAACGAAACTTGTACATTTAACTAAATAACTCATAAGTAATTGTATAAAACGCGTTCAAATTGAAGATAATAATAAGACTTACCAGGAGGGCAACGTTTGGTAATATGAATAAATCATCTTCTCTCCCAGCATTCAATTCTGGCACCCATTTCAATGGATAAACAGGTGTCATCGTCAATGTATGGTTACTGTTAAACGTGACGTTTTTGTGTTCCGAACTTTCCCTAAAAATAGGAAAATTTTCGTATGATTAAACTCATGCAGTAAATAATTTGGAAAACAATATGTTATTTTTTATTAAAACTGGTGTGATCAGCAGGTACAGTGTTTGTGACGTAGTGACGTATAAGTATCTAACTATAATTGATACTAGAAGTTACGATAAATTATAAAGTATACTATAATATGTGAATTCTGCGAATATATTTAATTTTTTTATATTGTTATGACTTTGCTTCAATTTCACATTTAACCATAAATAAGAATTGTCGATCAGGGTAAATACTAATCTATTTTTAAAACTTTCACCAGTCCAAAACCAAATATATATTGGGTTCGAACAGTTTTTTTTTATAAAATTTAACGTAATACAACTTAGTCAAATATAATGAGTAATAGTCATTTTATAGACATTTTTTTAAAGTCGGAAATATGGTCAAATGAACTTAAAATTTTAACTAAATTTAAAAAAAATGTGTTAAAAAAAATTGAACTTTAATTTTTTACCTAATATGCAAATTAATCAAGTTCTACTCCCTATTAATGACATTTTTTTTTTATTTGTAGAAATTAAACAGAAGATTTGATTCTACATAATCTAGTTATGATTCAGATTGTAAATTATTTTTTCGTACTTGAAACATTATCAAGACGATACTTAAGTGATATTTTTTTTTTTTTTTTTTTTTTTATTAAGTAAAAAAAACAATCTGTACAAACAAGCACATTTAGTAATTTAGATATAATAGAACATAATTACAAAATAATAAATAACTTTATAACTTTTAAGGAAGTCACCCATTGGTGGCACCTACGAACTTTTAGTTGGATTTACGATCACTTAAGAAGATCGCGATTCCAATTACGTTTAAGCCTGCGAGGGGGAAGTGATATAAAGATAGCATTTTTCAAGTTATTTCTGTTATAAGAAATGTTTATAAAATTATTGTTAATCTTATTGATTTTAAACAAAACATCATATAATGTACACTATGTATAATATGATACCCAGATACTCAAAATAATGATTGATATAGTATCCCTTTTGAAAAGAACCAATGAGAAAAAATTTAAACGTGAATCGTAATCGGTTCAAACGTAAAAATGATTAACCGGTCAAGTGGTAACTACGTGTGCTTTTTATCACTACGATAAAATTAACGGTGGCTTTGCATAAATGTATTATGTCAACACGATCGGGTTATCGTATCTCAGTCAAGAGTGAAGAATACCTACTTATTTCAATACGTTTTTTTCTTCTTTATTATAGTAAGTTATTTTAAAGATCAATACCCACGATGAATTCAACGTGAAATATATTTAAATACAAATATAATCGGTTAAGAAAACTCCACATTTTGTCTCGGGTATTCACTTTGAAATATAACATCACATAACGCACAAACATCTCAAATGGTTTATCTATTGTGACAGTGTTCTTTTACGCTTAAACACCGCTCACAACGTATTGTAACATGTAGATTTCGTATTGCAATTCACTTCGTCCACTTCGTAATCGTTCCGTATTGCAATTCACTCAATGCCAATAATAATAATAATCGTCCCGAGTCAATTAAATTAATATTGTTCCTATATGCATACAGAGTACATGTAAATAAAATATTTTTTATTTTACGCTCTTAAATAAAATGTTCACTGTAGCTACTCAAATGCTAATAACAGCCGGCCGAACCGACGAAACAACGACCGTATAATAAGGCGTGATACCAACTATTCGAACTCCATAATATAAACGGTTAAGCTTTTATTGTAACGTGTACGGCACATCTAGTATAGCCAATTCTATTAGATCAGGTCAAATTAGAACGTGCATTAAATAATTCAATGCTAAATAGTGCGAATTGCAAACCGAAGTAATTACGGGCAAACGGGTCAACGATAGTTCGTAATGAAATGTTTCATTATTCGAGATGGTGCCGAGAGACTCGAAATAGTTTTCAACAGAACGCGGAGTATATTCGCTATTACCTAGACAAGCGATATAGTGTTACGGTCAGTACGGTGTCACAAGTATAGAACCACATTATGACGCTTTCGAGACCATCCCCATTGGGTAGGACGAGAGATTTTAAACTTTTGCCCTGCGGTCGGTACGTCTTCATCGTTCTCACACGTACCAAACACCGTTCACTCAATGAAACACGGAGGTTTCTTCTGCTGTCTATTTTCTTATATTAGCCGAGTCGATTTATCATGTTTTATTTAGGTGAGCTCGAAAATTATTTGGTTTACGTAGACCGTCGACAAAAAAAACCACGTACAAATTTTAAATTTTTTGTCAATTATTGCTATTTATTTGTACAGTTATTGTTGAATCTTTGTTAAACCACCATTATTTTTTGGTGTGTATTAACACCGCTATTGCATTCATTCATAGTACTTGTCAATAATAATATTAAATATTGTATTTTCAAAACGTTACGAATCAGCTATAACTTGTAAATAATGTCTGAAATTTCGTACGTGACCAAAAGGTCACGCAGCCGCTGTAGACAGCTGATAACAAATGCATCGCTTTAGATCAGAAAATCTTATGAGTGCCTCGTCGTACACGCGTAATCGTCGAAATGACACAAACAATAATTTATAATAATCAAAATAAATTCGATATTTTATTTTATGAATTTTGTGGATTTTACTCAAATACGTTGCATTACGATACATAAAACGTAGTGTTAAACGGATGAACGCATTATTATAACCACAGGTTCTACCTAATATACCTGTACCCGTACGAATGTATCATCACATTACCACGAGATGTTACTAAAACGTACTATACCATTAAGTTATTATCTGAAGAAAAAAATTTTAAATTACTGCAGCGGTAACAACAATAACAGCAACAACAAAAACAATAATTAAGCGATTTTACTATGTATTTAGGTATTTAAATTATTTGTGTTAGTACGATTTATATTATAATTATCAATCGAAATGTCACGGACGTATGTGGTTTACTCTCAGAGCAGGAGACGCCCGGTATTTAGAACAATTACTTACAAATTAACGCTGCGACTATTAGTAATACATTACAAGTAATGATCTCATAATTTGGAAACTTGTCTCTATGAGAATTCTTAAACTTACACGAGAAAAATAAACAATTTAATACTCTCATAATGTAAATCACTTCGAACCAATATCATCTTTTAACTTTCTCATTTTCAACACAACAGAAGTGTCTGTATAAATAAATAAAAATATAAACGAATTAAAAAAAAAATTTTTTTTGTCTATTTCATGTATAAAATGTACGTGAAACTAACTAACACGTCATTTCGTTTTCAATTATCTTTCGGCGGAGTGTAGTCTTAAAAACGTGATCGAAAACAGCATACGTCGCATGAGTGTGCATTAAATGTAAAAAGCAATTATACGCACGGTACACTTAGATCGGATAGATTGGCCAACTGGATCGATGGGTACTAGAGAATCCTAACGTATTACGAATTACATCAGAAAACGTGTTGCTATCAAATGATAACGTATTTGTAATGCTTGTCGCGCCATAACGAGTGGACTATTGTTATTATTATTATTATTTTTTTTTTATTAGAATAACGGCTTCGACGTCTGCGGTCATTAGCCATTATTATTATTTTTGTTTTATAAAATTACTATTATTGAAAGGGAAGAGTCATAGCGAATTCCGAAATGGTGTGATTAAATCACTAAAATGATTACACTGCGAAAACTAACTCGTATTGATGAAAAATGAATGAAAACGAGACGCATTAGAAACGTTGTAGATACGCGTAAAATTAAAAACAACTTTAAAAATGTTCTTCAAAGACCGGAATCCGCACGTATTTGTAATAATCATGAGATTAGGTATTGTGAATGCTGAACAGGAATTAGTTGGTAACAAAATAACTTGTACTCGAACACGAGTATGAAAAATATTTTCAAATCTCCAAGAAGGGAACGGTGGTCTCGGACACGTGTGTCCGTGTGCGTTATACTATGCCAATTAAACGATCATCATGGACGACCAGTGGTATCGGAATTACTAATTATCTAGGTGTAGGACACGAATAAAATATTTAATTCGAACGGGCACTACGCCGTGGAGATTCGCAGTAAAATTGACGAAACTATGTCATTATGATTACGCTGAAGGCGTGTAGGACGACAACTTACCTTAAACGAATGAACAGATAAAGGCATCGCCGTGTGTAAATCTTTATACATACTGTTAATTTATCTCGGACCTGAGTCGTCGACATGAAGACATTTCGTTTCCATTGATATCGGTATCGATTTTCGATTTCACAACGTTAACGATATTATTGTTTCACGTGTTCATAACGATTATTTGTACGGAGAAAAAGAAGTTACGGCCACAGTTAAAATAATCGTAACGTTCTTTTTTTCCATTCGATACCGTGCTTCTAAAAAAGACACGTATCAAGCCGGTCAAAGTGTCAAACCTAAAATGTTGTATTCACGTATGAATTGAAACTGTTGGTTTTAAAATTAATTGAAACATTTGGAAGTAACTGACGGAAATCAGTTGTAAAATTAACGCGCGAATCTGTTTGAGATTTAATGTATGATTATGAAAATTTAATAATACAGCCGTACACGTTTATTATTATTATAATTAAAGTAAGCGAAATCGATCAAATGCATTTGCCCTTTGTTTGACATTTAAATAAATAACGCTTAATTATCGTCTATTTATCTTCCTAAGTAAATAGCAATCTTAATCGTGACGTTAGTAGTATCGTTATCATATGGCTGAAAGATAATAATATGTAAATTAACACTGTTCGTCCATGGTATATAAGTCACAATAATTTAATGTGTATGCATGATGATAAATAGAGCTCCTCTCTCAGAAAAAAAAAAGTTTATAAACACGGAACCCGTCAAAAACGTTTTTCTCAAAACGAATTTATGTGTTACGCATATAGTAAAATACGCCATTTCCGTTGATGATATGGTAATTTTATTTATTTCACTAAGCGCGAGAATACATAGAAAATTTTTTGACGATATCCAGCTAAGGGCAATATAAATAAAATGAGTAAAATGTTAGTAAATATATTTCATTTAATTCGCATTAAATCGGGCATAATGTATAATCGTACTAATGTATTTAGAATATGTTTTATCCAAGTTATTTTCGTATCAGTATCGTTTTTTCTCGATCTTCGTATCGATACTTTTGATAAGGAGCATTGGCGCAAATCCCTGGGATCCTGAGGGTGATTGGTACCCCAGAATAGAAACTAGCACTCCCAATATTTCCCAATAAATTATAATTTCTAATTATTGTACTAACCATATAATATGAATAATAAAAATGATGATATAATAAAAAAAAAAAAAAAAAAAATCGTTCTTTACTATTTGTGATAATTTTTCTCTTTTGAATCTTTAAAAATATATTTCAAATAATTAGTTTTCGCAATTTATTGTTTTGTAAATTAAATAAAATGATTGACCTCAAAAGATAAATTATATTTATGATGTATGTATAAATATAGTTTATAACCTAACCTAACCTCGTATCAATATAAAGATCAATATAAGGATTTGGGCCCATGATTAGGTGTTTCTTTCCGTGCCGTGAAGCAGATAAGATGGCAATCATAAGTCGAGTTACAACGTTCGTGAAATGTAAAAAAATCGTTTGAAAATCGTTTAATTCATCTGTTTAGATCGAAAAAAAACGAATTTAACTTACGTAATCGCCAAAACTTTATTGATTCAATATCATATTATATTATACGTTCAATATTAATAACGTAAGAAGATTAACCGAGAATGGGAATTACACCTCGGTGAATGGCCAACTCAAGCCGGACCGTCGTTTCGTCCGTTAAGCGGTATGGCCGTGGGGCTGTTAAAAAAAAAAAAAAAATTTAATGAAGTTAACGTGTCTACAGTATGTACGTCACGCTGGACGTCGGTGACGTAGTGAGCGGTTTTTTTCTAAAATTTTCTTCAAAAACCCGTGGACGCCAGCGGTCAGCTGACTACGACATGGGTTTCGGTAACGTCCGAGTGTTTATTTATTCGTTTCGAACCCAGAGGTAATGATGAACGTTCTTCGAACGATCCGACACCACTGGGTCACCGGAGTCGCATGCACAGTTCGCGTGCCCGTCCGAGTACGTATCGCTCGGGACGTGGTGATAATGAGTACGCGCCGTTGTTACTGTACACTTCCGGTACAGTAAACACACTCACACACACACACACACACACACACACACACACACACACACACACACACACACATTAAATTCCTCCTTCAACCCCAGATATAATCCTTTTACAACAACACAGTCAAAAGCAAATCACTTCTCTGATAGTAGTCCGGTGTGTCGCCTACCAACGTTATGCGATCAGATAAAAAATTTCGATTTTTTTTTTTTTTTGTTTTTTTGATTCTTACATCACGGTAAAACACTGTACTTATAATTCTAGTAATAATTAATGTTCATTTTCATTTGATAATTATCATTTACTTTCTAAGAAACATTACTGTACGTTTGCCTATTCAGTGGCGCCGATCCCTATGTCTATTGCAGTGGCAATACCCGTTAAGGGTGGGTTGGCGGGTGTGGTAAAGTTGCGAAACACACTAGGTTAGATTTTTCGATTGGAGGAGTAAAAAAATGACGGGCAGTTGTTCAACCTATTGCAGTGGTTTATTGATTCTTATAACAATGAATACGTTATTGCAGTTACCATTATTGTTATCGAACGATTCTCGGACGGCGGACGTGTTGTACACGGTGTCGTCGCGCCTTACTTTATCGGGTGCAATATCGACTTTCATCTTCTCGCGGTCTCGTCGCCGCCGCCGCCGCCCGTCGTAACTCGAACGAACACACGATCAACACCGACCGGCGTCGGCGGCGGCGGCGGCGGCTCTCGGTCGGCAGTAGAAAACTCGATCGAGAAGCAACAAAAAAAAAAAAGCTCGTGTTGTATAAAGTACGTGGACTCTGATCGAGTGGAGTTTTAATCGTAAGACGTCCCCCCCTCGGAATGCGGAGTCGCGTCTTCTTTTGTGCGTCCGCAGCGCACGAACAACAAAACAATTAATTAGGCGAATCGATTTCATTATCTGTGCACCGCGGCGGCGGCCGCGTACGATAACCGCGCTCTGAATACGCGAGATCGATCTCGCGCGTCCTAATGAGAGCCGTGCGATTCAGACACGGGTCTGCGGGAGGACGACGAAAATAATGTTATAATAATAACAGTAATGACGGGCGGTATTAGCGCACCGGACACGTTGTTATTAGAAGAAACAAAAATCGCCGCCGGCCCTTTATGGTGATTTAGTTTCCCCCCCCCTCCATCTCCGGGTAGTGTTTGGCGAACGTGCGCGTCCTCAAGCGAAAACACCGTATAGGTAATTATTTGTTTTTAAACACGGGTATCGGTGCGAAAATATCGATAATCGAACGATTTGATCGTAATATGCGAAATTACAAAAAAAAAAAAAAAACATTACGATGTAAATAACAATAATGATATATCGTATGCATAAACACACACACGCCCTGAATCGTTTCCTTCGATTCGCCTTCACGCGCGTGTATTATTATTATTATTATTATAAAATCGTTAATAACAACACGCGTCCCCGGATATAATACACCACGCGTAGAACCAGTGCCGCAACTAGAGATAAAAAGGCCTAGGTGCGAGTCATATTTTGGGGCCCCCTATTTCAAACTTTTGTCTTACAAAATTGATTTAGTAATTGAAGCAAAAGCGTTAATTAAGGGTCGGCTTAAAACCCCCGGGTAACAAAAAAACTCCCGAAAATAATAGACACTTGGTTTCCCATCTCAGGGGGATAAACATTTTTATTTTAGCTCTCTTAATAATGCCTATACATAGTGCATACCAAGTACAAATTTAAAAAAGCAAAAAAACTTTCATCAATTTATTTAAAATAATTTTACTTACAAAAATAGAACAAATAATTTATGCATAGGCCTCCATTCAAAATGTAAACCTAAAATCATGTATGTTTTTCATTTATTTTTTTTTCCAATGCTTTTTGTACTTTCTTCTGTTTTTTGACTGGTCAAGGAAATGTTAGTTGACGATTTTAAAACATCAATGTATCTATCTTTTAATGCATAAACTGAATCATGTCTTGCCTCCCATCTAGCAACACACACTTTTTTTTTAACTTTATTTTTTATTATGTTTGCTACATTATTACCAAACGTTAAGGAAGCCCATCGTGGTCCACTATTACTAAAAATAATTGTATGCCTTAATTATTTTTCTCAATCGTTTAACAGATAACATCATTGATAATAGCATTGAATCGAAAACTATTATTTAACACAAAATTGAAACTAACGATACAAAAATAAAATATTAAGTACAAGTCATAGTTAAAAATGTATAGCATAAAATATTTTCTTCATAAGTATAATCAATACTAGAAAAACATAATATTAGATGTTGGACGTAACACAATGAAATCGAAAAATTTCAGTTTTCATCATGTGTTGTAAATTGGAATAAAAATTAATATTAGTTTAAAATATGAAATCTTTGATGTCTGAAAAAGCCCCCCAAAATACGACGATAGGGTGTTTTTAGGGGTTCCGTGCACCCCTAGCACCCCCGCTAATTGCGGCACTGCGTAGAACGTCAACGTGTGATGGACATAACGTTTTTCCACGTCTACGCTCATGACTTTCGCGTAGCGTTTATCGTTTCAACGCGTCGGAGATGAACGATCATCACTGCGCGTGCGCAGTATCACCGGTCCGCCGGGTCGTGATTTTTTACGAACGCGTTTTATAGATCGCGATGAAATCCGATAAGACGGCGGTTTGCGCGATGCCCGACACTTTCGGTAATTCGGTTTGCATTTCATTCGAGGAGGTCGACCTGAATTATACGCGTATTATTTGTAAACGAATTGTTCGATACGAGTCACAAGGAAATCACGTGATAAAGTCAAATCTAAAAAAAAAATATAATAAAAAAAGCGTGCGCAAAAAAAAAAACAAAATAAAAATACCGTAATATATTTGATCGATAAACGGATGCGTGGTATAACACTGTAACGCCTCTGAGTCGATCCCGAGGTCGAAAATTGAGCCTGGACCGGACTTTACTGGTTGAAAAACAAGAGTTGGCATAATATTGTTACATCAGTGGTCGATCGTGTCTTAGACTGAGTGGAAATTCAAGTTAAGTTTTTGAGATGAAATATAACTCACGAAATTTCGCTATAAATTTACCGACGTTTAACACGCAGTGAATGTGTATACTCTCGTATATCTCTACTGCGTTAAAACGTAGTTTGACGTTTTTTTTTTCTGTTTTTTTTTTTTTTTTTTTTAGTTTCGCGGAACTTATCGTTCGCTGTAAATCGCAACGAGAGTAAATATATAATATAGGTTGGTCTACGAACAAAACGTTACGATACGTATTATTTTATAACGCACAGTATTACACCTATGTCCCTGAATATTGTTATAGGCAATAACTTACACACGGGCGTCTATGGTGAACTGTGCATTCATAACCGCTATATACGTATATTATGTATAATTTACTTGTGCAATAAATTATCTATTTAAATCTGTTTAAAAACGGAATTTAACAGTGATTTTGAACACGACTGCTGGCCATTAAAACGAATCGTTTGATAATTTTTCGCTCGTAAACCGCACTTCGAAACTGTATAATATGATGTGTATATATCGAGTCGTATTGTTTAGCACTATAAATAATAAATATTTATGTTTCATAATATTACGATTCGTGACAAACCTAGGAGTCGGCAAGTCGTGATTAATACACGAATACAAGTCGAACGTATTCGTCGATATTGATGTAAAACACTAGGCAGCTATTGTTGGGCGGGTTGAAAAAAAAAACAATTCACTCTTGAACTATTTGCCATGTGTACGTTGTTAATGCATGATACCATTGCAGCACCGCGCCGATGCCGTTGTATAATATAATAACGGCGCGATCAACACATTTTAATCTCGGAAAACCGTCGAATGAAGATTGAATTGCTTTGGATGTGATAAACTTGCAGAAAATACCGTACGAAAAGCCGTAATCTCTGTGTTATTTTTATTCGAATATCATTTGCGTATACCTGCCCAATTACCGGAATGAACTTCCGTTGTTACGTCGTTAAAATAATCGTATTATGCATCTGGTTTTGAACATGTAAGTGCTTTTTTTTCGATTAAATTAAATATTTTGACCGCAAAGTCAAAACGGCGAGTTTATTTTTAAATATATCTCAATTATATTGAAATTGGATTGCGATTCGAATATTACTGATAAATCGAGCCACCGACGTGGATTTTCATATTCGTTATTTCATAATTATTATGTACCTATTTCTACAAAAATTCTATATTCACTATCTACATTTATGTTATCGGCGTGAAATTAATATGCAGATTATAGGCCAAACCGCCTTTTTTTTTTATATATCATAGTGTTTGATGATGAGTTGATTCCACGGCAAGAACGCAATAAAATTGAAATACCCGTGTAATAAGTTCCTTTAAAAAATAATAACACCTAGTGTAGATATGAAATTACGGGGTCGAAACTGTGGTGTCCTATATCATCTGTTGGTGAGCTGCACGAACGATAATAGTTAATAAGCAATGCATCAGAAGTTTGAAATTTATCGAATAAAAGAGCAATAAAATCGTAATTTGTATTTTTAATGCGTTAAGGTGTGATTCGGATTCGTGCCTAATTATTTTTCGAAAATTTCCGCAAAAACATGATACGCTTCTGGGCTCTA
Organism: Therioaphis trifolii; assembly: GCA_027580255.1. Taxonomy (NCBI): domain Eukaryota; kingdom Metazoa; phylum Arthropoda; class Insecta; order Hemiptera; family Aphididae; genus Therioaphis; species Therioaphis trifolii. The sequence goes on along the minus strand of CM050405.1, from coordinate 4,688,466 downwards.
AATTACAGCTTACAATACCTCTTCGCGTGAAACATTACACAAACATGCATTTAAATTAATTTTCGAAGGTTAATAGGAGCTTAGAAAACCGTCAGTCTATAGTCACTGATATTAAGAACTGTCTATTAAAAATTAAATGCACTTTGGGTGGATGTTACGGCATGTGCTATTAAAATGTTTTCAACGAACAGAGCAGGGTCGGTGTGATAAATATCGGCGAGCATAAAATATGTTTGATGTATAGTAATAATGTAAAATAATTCACGATGTGTTGAGAATATGTTTTCCTTGTTTTTTTTTCTTTTTACTTTCCCGGTGGATATCGTGAAATAAATTTAAAACAATTTCTGTTACGGTATTATATAACGCTATTTATCAACCGATTCGCTTATAAAGAGTGATTAATATTATTTTGAAATACGTGTCATTCGAGAATTCAAATACTATTTATATTACAACGATGGACGATGGTTATCTCAAAAAAATGAATACCTATTAAATATAAATTTAAATTCACAAAAGATTCTTTCTTATATTCACTCATCGAGTCGGTTGAATATTTGGTATTAAGACAGTATTTTTTTTTACGTGCTCCAAAACGATACTTCCTCAAATGGCTAAACCAAATTATTCAGTTGTTTTGAACACCAGCCGATTAGATTATATTATAATTTTAGTTTTGAATTTTAATAGTTTTTTTTCTACATAAAACATTTTTGCAATTTTAAACTTTCTATACGAATAGCCAAGAACACCTACATATGTAATGGTTTTAAACCGATACATCTTTATCGCTCACCAAATACGCCGGGTTCACCGTAAGGTACCTCCCTCAGCTCACGAGTCTGGAGTGAGATTCGGGCGTTGACGCTTAAAGCACGTTGCATTCAGTACCTACATCCTTGTACCACTAATCGGTTCTCTAACCGTGTTGTTCACGAGTCACTATACCGTGAGACATCACGTGGTTCAAGTGATGATTACCAATAAAGATGCCTAGTTCGACCCGAACTCGGAATCGCGTGCAAAAGAAGAAAAAAAGCCTCTTTTACCGTTTACTCCTAATAGATATGATTCCGAGTCGAGTCGTAGTATCGACCATCTTAACCGAGTGACGTTTACACTCGTCGCACAAGTGCAGAATACACATGGCCGTGTCTAGTATAAATACAATATACGTACCTACACAGTGTGCGTAACGGGTTATATACATTTGTACGCGTCGCTTATTTTCTATAAAATCGGCGCTCAACGTACCTGTAGACGTAAGGGCCGACCTCTTGAAACCTCAGTTTCTGGTCTATGCCCGACAAAAACTCTTCGTGGTTCGTTATGTTGAATATGTACACCTTGAGGTAGACTTGCGCTTCGGGTTTTCTCCACATTTCGAACGTCTCGTCGCCTTTGCTCATCACGAGTTTCTGAAAAAGTCGTCGTCGTATTATTATTACATAGGCGCCAAGTAGGGGGGGCTGGGGACTGAGCCCCTTACGTAATACTAAAACTGGGGCTTCACCCCTCATGAAAACCATTAGTCGAGCCCTCTTTTGTTATTATCAAAATCTATACACAATTTTATTAACCAAACAAAAATAAGGCAAAATACATTTACATTAGCCTAAATAAAAATAATGTATATAAAATTAATTTTTGTACCTATGTATAGTAATAATAATAATAATTTTTGGTTGTTTTTTAATTTATTATATGTTAAACGAATGTGATAAATTAATTTAAATTAATAAATTCAAACGGTTTATTAAAAAAAATGGTTGACTTTAACTCAGCCCTTAGCCCCCCATGACATTTCCAAAACCTGGCGTCTATGTATTATTATTATTATTATTATCAAATAGGGCACACCAATGACGCCTAAACGAAGGTCTTTCGCGTCACAAAAATGTTATGCCGGGTACACTGTAATTATCGTTGCGCGTGCACTACGGATATGATACGGAAATAATTATGTGATTCTTTGACGTCACAATGAACGGAACAGCGTCCTGTAATAACGAATTTAATGGCGATCATCCCTGACGAAAATATTAGCGGCGCATCCTTCGCCATCGTCTCGGGAAACATAATGAAATTCTGGTGTTTACGTTTCTGACGGTCAAGACGTACATAAACATCGCGTTTCGTCTCTGTTATACGCACGGAACGTCCGGTCGTTTGACGATCCGTTAAATGTTTCGGGCTCTAAACTTTTTTTTCTCCTTCAAATTCATAGACGATTTATATCAGTGGCTAGATCAGGTTCAAAAACAATGAAAAATTCTTTCATTTACGTGTTTTCAATTCTGAACGGAAAATGAGGGATTACTAGGAGGTACTATAATACTGATAAATATTATCCGTACCCTTATCGGTGCGTTTGGTTTTGGACCATGTTGTCACGGATCTGGACTAAAGAAGTAAATCACCATGAACAGAACGATTTGAACAGTATCGATATCAGATTAATAGTTTATTGATAATCGACGGCCGCCGCCGATACCGCATCTCAGATTGATTCGGATGTAATATGAACGAACGCAGTCGATTTATCATCCGTATAAATAATGTTTTCGGGGTTTTCGCATCGAACGGGTCAAAATCGAAACGTATCGAAAATCATATTCGAATTTAACGATTTCCAGAAATAAATCGCGGAATCGATGAAAACGATATATATATTAAATACCGTTGACCAGGCGTACCAGACACGAACCTAAAATAGGAAAACAGTAGACCGATGAAAAAAAAACACACTATAGTTTAATCGCACGAGGAAAAAACCAAGACATACGTCGCTTTGTGATTTAACGATTTGTTTTTTTCGTTTCGCATTCGTTTTATCCCGTCACGGCTAACGACTTTAAGACACAAGAACGGACGGTGTATTACAGGTACGCGGTACACCCGTACAGACTCCAGTGCATCTGTAATGATGATTTTTACGACCCAGAAAGAAAAAAAAAACACGAACGTTTCTTCTTGATCGACACGAAAAGAATTCGTTACCGGATGTGCGGGTAGTAATAATAATTGGTACCCCCGATAGTCGTGAGTTTATACTGCTAACAACGATTCGCAATCTGCGCGGCCGTGTTTGCTTTTTGCTCCACTCGTCCGTGTCCGCCGATGACGCACGTCTTGTCGGAAAAACCCCTTTCGCGGCGAACCAGAAGTGCGCCGTGGGCCGCGTACAGGTCGAGTGATTTCCCCGGCCGGAACGCGGCGCGCAATTTAAAAAAAAAAACAGGTAGAAAAAAAAGCACGGAATAACACGTTCCGTTGAGGTAATTCGATCACCGCAAAGACGAGTTCTAAATGGCCGAGGGAATAGTAGTGCGTTGTTTGTACCGCGGGACACGACGACGGCGCGTACCTCGTAAATCCGTATATCGCGTGGTCTCGGCCCCGGGGAACGGAATTGACCTTGCCGCGAACGAAATCGCAGTGACGTGTATATATATTACGTAGATACATCTTTGCAGTGCACTCGTGGTTTTCAGAAATAATAACATTACGGAGCCCGTGTTTATCGTAGATCTGCTGCGACTTTCGTAGAATCGAAAAAAAAAAAAAAAATGATAATAATAAAAAATAGTAAGAATAATTATAATGACCGTTCGACACACGGGCGTTTCGCGTTTGTCTTTGCCGTGGTCTGACGACGTATCATTATACGCTATATAATGAAACGTTGTTCGTTCGAATTTCAATACGTACGCATGATAATTTGTACTTGCCGCCGCTAATTCGGTACACCTGCATTTACCGGGGCACACGTATAATTATCACGCGGGAAACTAACGAGTGAGGAATTTTCATTCGTCGTCGTAATGATAAGATTACGAAAAAAAAAAAAATAATAATAAAAATGACACTGTTTGTGTTTTGTTTTTCTACCGAGCGCGGACCAACGATCCGTGTCGACGAACAAAACGTGACGGTAAACGTTGTTGTTGTTTTTTTTTTTTCGAAAAAATCGCGCGTTTAAAAATAATTACGGTACACGTATTATTTTCAACCGTAATCGTGGTGACGACGGGTTTCCGAGCCGAAGTCGTTTGCGTCAACGCGTCACGGAAAACTGTCGCCGGACGACGTCGTTCAAACGTCTAATTTAATACGACACTAATTCGACTCCGGACGAAGCTTTCGAGCTGAGGGTCCCGGAGTCGTATACTGTACCGATGTTGCTGATATTACACTATACTCTCAATGGCGGACGAGCATGGTTTTTTCACCGGAAAATATTTCCAGAGTCCTTAGAACCTGAAAGTCCCACGTAAATTCGCTCATCGATTTTTTACCGTCACTGGATAATTGGTCGGAAGCTACGGTTTTTTTATAATTGGTTCGTTACGACTTTGAAATTTCAATAGTAAAATTAATATATTATACATTTCAATTCGTTTCTTTTATGTATTTGGGTTCTTGTTGTAATGTTAATGTAGACGATTTAAATATCTTTAGAGTGAAGGTAACGTGAAGTTGATCGTCTATTAGTTTTTTTTTTGTTAAAAAACAGGTTTCTGTGGTTATTTTAATATATTTTGATCACGCCAAAAATGTGTTCATTTCATAGTTAAGTTCTTAAGGTGGTTATTAAAACCAGAGCATTGCGAGACATTGTTTTTTCTGTCTATAGAAATATAATTAAAATAGATAATCTTACATTGTGTAAGGGACCACCAGGGAAATTCCGATATTTCGATAGGCCTACCCGCCAACGTATACTCTATTTGATTTTCGTATGGATCTAATCGGGGAGAGGGTTGGAACCATAGTGAATTTAATCAATATTATAATTTAGCTTTATTCTGATCTTCGAATATTACTATTTGTTCGTGACGGTTTGAAACTCCCAGAGCCATCTGATACACGCCTCTGATGGAGTATATTATTATGATATCTGCACATTATACGTATTGTCGTACATATTTGATAATATTCGCGTGTTGGTGGTGAAATGCGATTTGAATATTGTATATTTTCAAACAAAACTTTTACTGCTATATTTTAATATCGAGTACTTACCCATTTGAGAATCATTTGAAATGGATCGAACACGGCCATTAGCGTACCCAGTACTAGTGCGGAGACACCAACTAGCATCAACGATATCAGACCTGAAAACAAAATACAATTAAACGAATTATTATCGGTTCTCACCATAACGTCCGCATGGCTTATACGATTCGAAAACTCAGTATTGGTCTGTGGTTAATTAACTCGTAAGTTATACGGTTAATAACTAGCATAGCGGTCGTGGCGTTCATTTGAAAACGCTATGCTACAATATTGTTTATTCCAACACGGTTTCGGGAATACGAACCGAAAACGATCGGCTCGAAACGCCGTTTATTTCGCACTGGTCGAGTTAGGTTGTTGAACGGAAAAGAAAACCCCTAACTGTGACATCAATAATCAATAAACGTGGCGAATGTGACGTCACGGTATTGTTTTTAGCGTCGTGCAATTTATAGTCGACGGATGCAGTTTTTCCGCCGACAAAGAACACTCGCGGTTACTCTCGATTAGACCTCAATATTCTAGATCTTTCCGACGACATGTCCAGCCCTGGTTGTCCAGGATTTCGTACTTTATTGATCGCGTACAATAGTCATTCAATTTTTTTGAATTTTTCCCACACGATTCATTGGCGAAATAAAAAATCTATTGTATTCATCGGTTTTAAATGTTTTTTTGTATTTATCTTAAACACGTGTATTCGATCGTAAGAACGATATAATATTCTGCATTCATTAAACATTAAACATGCGCGGCATTAACTTTGTAAAGATTCCCCCTCTGCCGATACAGCGAATCAAAAAAAAAAAAAAAAAAACACGACGCAATAACATGTTACATTTTAAAACGTTCACGTGTCACGAAAGATATGCACGTTGACAAACGAATACAGCCGTAACGTATTTTTCTTGCATGTGTGAATTACGCGCGAACCAACAAAAGCGAAGACGTAAAAAAAAAAAAAAATTCTGGTAAACATGGACTAGTATGGACAATGCACAAAGACGCATCGCGATCGCGCGTGTAGATAAACCTGATGCGTACAGGAACACGTATTAATATACCTGCATGTAAGAACAATTGTGTTGTTTTGTGCGTGAATTATTATATTTTGTGGTTATCCACACGGTCGTGAACCGCTCGACGAGATTTTAAATTAATTTACAGTAGTATATTACAAGTTAATTATTTGTAAACGGATAAATTCAAATAAGCACAGTGCAATCTTGAAAGAATAGTGATTCTGCTGTTGTGTGTGTGTGACGTGTGTGTGTGTGTGTGTGTGTGTGTGTGTGTGTGTGTGTGTGTGTGTGTATGTGTGTAAATCCGGTCATTTCATCAAGAGGGATATTGGTAATTTCATTTCTTAATCGGTCTTCTAATAATTTAGGTGCCATTCCCGGGGATTTCGCGGCATCCGTTGATTAAGTATCGTTTCTGATTCGTACGTCATAAGTTCACTAGCAGATTAAAAAAAAAAATCCGTTAGCCAAATCTAGCGCATAGATAATACCTTTATTTATGACCGGCACGAGCAAGTTTCAAACACGTTTGCTTCAATGAATCAAATTTATTGTTACGTTGTACCTACCTACTTGTAGTATAATACCTATTTATAATTATTTACCCACTGCAACTTTTGAATTTTATACACTCCTGTACCTAATCGAGTCTCGAAGTGTTCAACGTTTTCGAATTTGACCCTGATATTCATTTCAAGCGAGCGAGTTGCCGGTCATTCGTCCGATTCGGGTTTTTCCCCGCTTTTCGACGACGAGTACGATCAGGATTCAGAAGTCGATCTCGGAATACAATATATTATATTGCCCGAGGAGAAGAAAACGTTGCTTTTCCGTGCTTCGGCCGCGTTCGCCGTCCGGGTTGAATGTGTACAGATTATGAGTCATTACCAATGACGTAGGCACGAGTCCACGATGAACGAGCGAGCGCGTAAAATAAATTCCCGGGCCAGTCGTAGCAGGTACACAACAATATAAGTCGGTTAATAGTTCGTACGAGATGGCAAAAATTGTTTACGTCGCGAATGTTATTCCAACGCGGACGTCGCGCGTCGCGGAGTAGAAATCAAAGAGTTCACGACTATTGTTGATATTGATACTCTCTCGTGCGTGATAATAAATGAACAAAATAATCGGTTTTCGTCATAGGCTGTGGAGCCAGGGTATGTGCAGAGTATTCAGTGGTACCCCCGAAAAAAAGTTCTTTACACATGACGATGTTTTTAAATTTAACTATTTCAATATTTAACGTTCAAATATTCAACATTATAGATACACATTCAACCTAAAAATCGATTCATTTTATACGTTACCACGGATTATCAAGTATACAAAACTATACCTATAAGCTTTACAAAGTAATTGTAAGAAAAGGCAAAAAATACTTTTTTTTTATAGGGAAAAGGGTGGACAAATAATGTTGACCCAACAAAAAGTATAAATATGTACAAAATTATGTACATGTGTTCAAAAAAATAATTGAATGACTACCTACTATTTAATTTAAGTTATTGTCATTGTATATTATGTGATGTAGGTAACTTGTAGTTTTTTTAATTATTTTATTTTCTGAATAGGTTTTTAACTATTAAATATAATACTATGTACAGTACAGCATATATTATAATTATACAATAATAATAATAAAGTTTTTTGTGAATAGAGGGTAAAGATTTTCAAAAAAATATTTGCACCTCCTGAACATCGAAGCTGACGCCGCCTATGGTTTTCGTACACACAGTTGGGTCTTAGGGGAAAATTTGAGGATTTCAGCGATTTCACACGTTGAATTTGGTATCTCTGCGTGTTGACGATGAAATTCAAATCGAATTCCTAGTGAAAACCACGAGATTTATTACACCGTCGTCGCTATACTTTATAATATAGACACGTGTTGTATTCGTATCACGAGGAAAAAAGCGACAGACAAATAAAACGCCGTCGCGCTCGACGAAACGACTGAGAAATCTCGGTAGAAATATACATACAAGTATGTACACGCGTGCTTATTGCATTATTATACGACTGAGTCGTTATTCCTTAGTTACCAACTGCAATTACTCGGATTCTTTTGATACCCGAAAATCTCGATTAGTTTTATTATGATTTTCAGTTTGAATTTTTATAAATCGACCACGACTGGTTATTATTTAATTATTCCAATCAGCAGTAATAACACTGTCTCATACGATAATTTTACGGTAGATTCGTATAATTTTTTTTTTTTTTTTAACCGTCCAGTTTTTTTATACGGTGTCTACCAATTTTCTCATCAAACACTGTGTTATATAATAATGAATGATATATTATTATAACGATATGCAAACTAACGAAAATTATAAATTCGCATAAATTGTAAATGGTTAAAGTTTTAATTAGATTTAAATTTCATCGACATAGGGTTGTGATACACATCTATCGATTACAAAAAATTATACTATTAAAGAACAAACCAGTTCGTGATTTATTTATATGGCATAACAACAAAATGTATAATAATTAAAAAAGAAAAACCCCGTACACACAATGACTTGCGTTTCGTTCGAGAAGAATTCAAAATCATTAAAGTCGTACGGAAACATCATATTTACATATTCCACGCGAAGGTTTTTATTGTTTATCGCGTGAAATTCAATTAGACCGTATCGTTATTAGCGTGTACATTACACGCGAATTAAAACACACACATCGTTAGTCAAGACGTACGACCGCCAATCGTGTGCATATTCTACAGCTCTAATAGCTCCGATAATTTCACGGGTATCCGTAATATAATGCTACGTTTAATACCGCACGGTCATAATAATTATTGAATATTTATGCGGTTAAAGTCAATGGGATCGTATCGGTACTTGTGCTTAAAAACCCATATGATATAATATTGCGTTAATATTGTAATATGCCCGTCGCGGTGGCCACTTAACTTCTTACGTCGATTCCGCCTACGGGCTCGGATCCACCTTTTCATTAAAACCGAAATGAAAATAATTGAATAAATCACCGGTTTCGTCGGTTTTTTTTTCTTAATATCGACGAACATCAATGATGAGTTTTATGCAAATCGCGAGCAAACGCTCAGCTATACGATTACACCGGAGTCGACTGCGTTCGACTCCTCTACCCGGGAACAGACGCCAAAAATAACGGATTTGATGGTTTTTAATCGCGACCACGACAGATGAGACGTGAGCGCACGAGTCAACTCGAATTTGGATTTATAATACAACGGATGATGTCCGTGAAAAAGCCGTCACGCAATATTTATCGTTTGACGATCGAGAGACGATCGATCGTTTTTTTTTTTTTATCGACCCCCGTCGATCTCGAAACCCGGCCGGATTACTCACGGGGTGTGCAGAACGGCCTCGAAATTCAGACAAACGCTTGTGCCGCAACGACCGACCGTGGTTGCGCAAAACACGGACGGCAGAACACGTACGCGTGAAACGCGGCGAACAGATGGCTTCGAAAACCGTATCACGCAACGAAATCCGTTGTTCGGAATCGCGTCGCGTCGTTCGAGTGGTATGCGAACGAAATCGAAACGAATCCCGTGACGTCACGTACTAACCGTCTAGTCGGCAAGTGCGAAATCAAACGGCCGTTTTCACCACCTACGTGCCTACCAGTGGCTGATCCAGAAATTATCCAAGGGTGGATGGGGGAGTAATTAAAATTTTTCCGATGCTAAATCCAGTCATATTCAGTAGAACGAGTACATTTCTACCTTTACGAAAAAAAAAAAAAAATAAATAAATAAAAGCTCTAAAAGGGTATTTACTCCGTTTTATCACAGTTTCAACCCCCCCCCCCCTTGAATCCACCACTACGTGCTCGTACGAATGACGACGACACCTTATGTGCGACGACCCTACGCGCGTCCGGGAATTCTGTATGCGATTTTCGACACGGCGCGCGGAAAAACTGTACAACACGTTCTGTGTTTGAGACCGGTTTATGAGATTACATAATTTGATACCGGTATCGCGAACCGGTAGGACGAAGGCGAAACATCGTTTGCACAGTTTCGACGGAGGAACGACGTACACATATATATATATATATATATATATATATATATATATATATATATATATATATATATATATATATACACACGAAGTGAACCGAATCGTCGGCATTGTGGCCCAGCCGTACACAAGGGCACCGGTCCTCGTGCGCGAGTTATGTATTCGGATCGTGTGCGATAATACGAATTGATTGGAACAACGATAACGCACAGAGGCGTATCGGGATCGAAAAAGAAAACGTAACTCCGAGTGTCGTCAGACGTCGTCGGGTAGTCTGTGGCTTTGCGCGTCCGTAAGGAGAGTTGATCGCGATACTTGTGTATGCAGAGTGGCCCGCGAGGATTTAGAACCCGCTACGGTTTAACAATCCGGCGCACGACGTACGGAAACGAATTTTTTTTCGCATCGTACGATTTGAAACAAAATAAAATAAAGCTACGTTTTTATGAAAAAAAAAAAAATGTTCACAATTTTTTATCTTTACGTACATTTTTTAGGCTTTTTTATTTTCTTTGATTATCCACCGAACTACTATAAACTTTGAACACTGGTACGTCTTAACTGTTGGTCTAATAATACGAATTCAAACATCGAAATTCTAAAAACTCCAATAAAATCTTGTAGATAAAAAACGGTAACAATTATGTTTTTCGTGAACATGTGGTTCTGTTAGTGTTTTATACGAAGCTATACAATTAATTTTAATTTACGTATTATAGAAGGTTAGGTCGGCAATCTTCGTGAGTTATGTAATAACGCGAATATCTGGATCGTATTGTAATTATTTTACGATATTAATAATAGGATTTCGGCATTGGCTATTACCGTCGAGACGAACTCATTAAAATCACAATGTTTTTTATACGTTGAAACACGCGTATAGATTATAGGTGTATTATGTATACAAGGTACTATGTGGCTCTCCAGACCACTTGGTAGACCAAGGTTGAGGTGGGAATATCAGGTGTCAAAATATGTAGAGCGGGTTGAACCGGATTCTGATTGGCGAATCCTAGCGGAGGATAGAGAGAGATGGCATGGTATATGTTTGTCAGTTTGGTCTTAAAGGACGTCAACTACGAAGAAGAAAAGAATGTATACATTACGGGCTTTGTTTATTGCGTCGGTCAGATTTAATCACCTCGCTTAGACCGCGGCCATTAAAAACGAACAACGGCGCGCGCGATCACACGATGAATACAATATATAATATATACATATGTACACACAATACACACACAGTGGCATATACGCGGATATGATATCATTATGATTTACAGTATTAAGTACAGCGGCGTGGGTGACTTGCGGTCGGAATCGTATCATTATATCGGTTGACCGCAGAACTTTTCGTGGCCTCGAAGGTCGTCGTCGGTTTCACGAAGCCGAAACGCGGATGCGCAAACACACACACACACACACACACACACACACACACACACACACACACACACACACACACACACACACACACACACAAAACACACATGTGTGAGCGAGTGGGCGAATTTTGATTATTATAAGTAAACGGTTTTATGGCGATCGTCATTAGTGAACAAAGTATATCACTTAAGTAAATTGTTGTGGGTACCTACACCTGATTCTCAGCTATAATAATTAATACTCGATAAACTTTTATCACTTTGTTATGGTAAACACTGACAGAAAAAGAAAAAATTATTAGAATTTTCAAAAAAAAATTATCCGTTTCCGGAATGAATTTATAAGTAGTGGTTGGCGTTAAAGAATTTAAAAGAGTTTTTAAAAATTATTTTTTTCACAAAAATACAATGTAAATATCGTTTCGAATCGTGTATATTAACCTATAATATACCGATTTTAGCTAAAAACGTAAAAACGACGATCACGAGGCGTGCTTAAAAACGTAATATTATCAATCATATGAAGGAAAAAAAACGCCGCAACGGACGACTACGATTTTTTACTAAAATATTTACGAAGCGTCGTGAACACCTGACGTTCCGTTCAAATATGTTCTTTACGATATATTAAGATTCGTGCTGCATTATCATTTATCACATTATAATGTTAGGCGAATTCGTTGGAATTTTCGTCGTAATTGATCGCCCGAGGTAGACTCAGTGTCGCATAGGCAAGTTAACGGACACTACGGTCTAATGTGCAGCGGTAAACTGATTTACATACTTCGGAGCCCGTGTCTAAGAGCTTTAATGTATTACAATAAAAAATATAAAAAAAAAAACATTTTATCTGACGACTCGCACGACGGGACGCATTAGTATAAAATACTGGACAGGAACGATTTAATCATGCAAATACCACGCGGGTATACCGAAAACGTTTCCCGTGCACATCAGCCGTTATATTCTATCGGGTCTATGCTCTGCGTAAGTTATGAGTTTATGACACATAACGAATCGACGACGGTAGGGGGGGCTTTGGGGGACGATGGGTGGGACGTTTGACCAGCGTGAACTCTGCTCGGGATGAACGAGGAGATCGGTGTTTTTTCAATCATTTCTTTTATAATTATTCCGTTTTAGTTTTCGCCGCTGAACTCGAAAACCTCTTCTGCACATAAATCATAGTATCTGCATATTATAACTACGACGACCGTGACCCGGATGTGTTATTCGGGAAATACATTCGGTGTACCTGTGGCGTAATGCGCACCCACGTGTGTGTGTGTGTGTGTGTGTGTGTTGTGTGTGAGTGTTGGTAAACAGTCGTTGTGGTTAACATGTGGTTTTAGTGCAGAGTAATAAACGGAAAGACGAAAAATGTATCTAAAAATATAAAAAAAACAATATAATAACGATATTATAATAATAACCGTACGCCTACGCGCGGTGGTGGAAAAACAACGAGTATAATACGTATGTAATAGCAATTTAACATTATATATGAATATGTGTATGAAAATTATGTTCGCACGGTGTGACGCAGATAAAAACGCATATTAATGATGGGTATACATCACGGCGCACGCGGGTCAGTCGCGGAGAATAAAAAACCACGGTAATAATAAATAAATAAACAATAAAAAAACAATACTAATGGAAAAAAAAATTGTTGTTATAAACGGGGAATAATAATAATAATTGGTATTTGCGCTGCACGCGCGTGTGTTGTGTGTGTATGTGTGTGAGTGCGTGCTTATGTAATATTTTATTCGCCGCGCAGAACTGGTTTTGCCCGTTCCCGACTCGATTATTTCACTGCACGTCTTTACCGTCTACACGACCGTCCGCTGGGGATTTGAACGCATCACGCACGATCGTCGGTACTGACCGGCGCGGAGTTCGCCCACGACATTATCGTTGTCGAATCCGCGTACGCTGCGACACGGAGATCCCGAGACGGACGGCGTCGCGCCCGAACGCGGACGTATCGGCGATAAATCGTGGACAAATGCTCGACAACGCAATAGCACATTGTAATACGCTCGCGTGCTGTACGTATCGACATTGTAATACGCTCGCGTGTCGTACGTCTCGATATTGTAATACACCTATTATCGTCGGTACCCACTCAACGATACACGCGATTAGGGCGTACGAAGTGCTCGAATTGGAAAAATAAAAGAATGGGACTCTAAGATTTAAAAAAAATTACCGTCCCATACAATGACTTCTTACACCGAACTCGTGGGGGGCTCCAACCCCACACCCCCCAACAACCCATCTTCAAAAGTGCATTTCATATTTTACAAAATATAACAACTATAAGTATAGCTATAAATTTAAAATAGAAGTTAGTGTTTGATCGAGTTGGACAATAGGTATGATAATAAAATAAAATAAAACTGATATATTTACTTATCGTATATTTTATATTATCACTGGGACAAATTGTACTATTATAATACAATGATTATTATGATTATGTTATAATATCACAAGATTGTTTTAACTGGTTACCAAGCCGGTATAATACTGATTAAGAGATAAAAAAAACATCGGTCTCGATATCAACCAACAAAATAATTCATTAAATCAAAATTAAAATTTGAATTTCTTATTCATTACAAGTTTACTAAAACTACATTATTAAATAAAAAAACCGTTACGTCCCCCCGTTTCAATTAAAAATAATCGGAAGGGGTGCGCTCAAAATATAAAAAAAATCGAAGAGGAGTTCCGTCCCCCTGCGTCCCCCCAATCCGATCACTGGACGCACGCCGTTCGTTTCGTTGGTTAACGTCGTGTTTAGTGTTTCGGTTACGACACGGTGTTGTTTCGACGACGGAACGATCAAAATTTATTTGCATACCGACGGGCCGGACCGCGAGAATCGTGCTCTATGCACGTCGTCGTATGTGCTCTGCGCATTACCGGCCATTAAAAATACGTCGTAAAATGAACGATCTTCCGCCCGTCACGCACCAATGTCGATCCGTCCCGGCGGGATATCGCCGAGACCGTATAATATCGTGTACGAACGATTCACTTAATCTTTTCCCCTATAGTCTTGTGTTTAACGGCCCGGCGTACATAATACATAGTTCTCGAGTACACGTATACTAAATGCCAGCGTCTTCCACGTTTTCTAGTGGTATGATGTGTTGTTCTCGTGCAGCTGCGTCAACAGGACTTAAACACCCTGTTGTTTTCCATCGGTGACCAGCGAATGATCGAATAAACGAGCTCGTCGGATGTGCAAAAATAACTGCCCGATTAAACTAATCATTGTACTTAAGATTATTTATCGTGTGCCCCCGAAAATATAATCGGGGTCGTCTCGTCGAGGCGATTACGGCGGGAAATCAACGCGTATGCGTGTGCTGAAATAAGACGTAGTCCATAAACGTGATCCCAAAGTGCCGGGAGAAATGTGTTTGTGACAGAAATAATATTAATGGTCAAAAGTGATTTGGAACGTGCGTTAAACGAGATCAAACCGCAATGACGCCTTGATGTTTTCTCGGAGACATTGGCAGATGTAAAACGTCGACGGTGGGCTCCGACCGTAAAATGCTGATCGACTGCCGGCCCGATTTCAACAGACGTTTTTTTACGCAAACGAATGGGACGAGCGACCGGATATACCGTGGATTAGGTTTTCATAGACCACGTACGTCAGGCACTCGGTCATTATCCGCGTGGCCGTTCGTGCCGGTAGCGGAATTACTGAAATTTAGC
Organism: Therioaphis trifolii; assembly: GCA_027580255.1. Taxonomy (NCBI): domain Eukaryota; kingdom Metazoa; phylum Arthropoda; class Insecta; order Hemiptera; family Aphididae; genus Therioaphis; species Therioaphis trifolii. The sequence goes on along the minus strand of CM050405.1, from coordinate 4,673,271 downwards.
CGGTTTCAAGGTAAATACACCCTGCAGTAACCGAAATGATAATTAAATGATAATAACGTTCACGTGTCGCACGACCGTAAGTGATTTATACTGAGTAATCGTTTTGTTTTCCCGAATGTCGAAAATGAAGAAAATTATTTCGTATGGGTCAATCAGCGCGAAATCCGACCGTAGAAATTATTACCGTAACACGAGAATATCATTAGATGAAACGAGAATCAACGCGATTTACGGCATGAGAAAAAAATTCAAATAAAAAAAAAAACGAATGTCTTTTGACCGGGCAAACACGGACGGGAGAAAACACAAACGTGGGGATCTCCCGCAGACCAATTATACCGTCGTTAACGTTTCGAACGATTTCCGCCTGCAATATAATATGAATACTCTTTTATGTTATACACCTTTGCGTACGCACGCGGTGTATAATTTGACGGCGGTCGCGTGATGTGCTCCCTAACCTTCGGAGATCCAATCGACCGGACGTTTTCCGAAACAAACGTTTCAGACCCGCGTCCTACGACGAGACGCCCCAAAGTCGCGATAGCGGCCAAAACGTTTTCATCGCTCTTGCACGGCACGCCGACACTAACAAATCCACGTGAGACGTGCGACGCTTATTTGCTTTTTTCACACCACGGCCGTGTGTGTACGACGGTCGGGCACGACGGGCGGAATTGTACGGTCGACACGAAAATGGTTTTGAGTACGTGCGGCGTGCGACTCGAGAAAAATCAGCGTTTCTCAAAACAACGAGATTACACCTGCCTACCCCGCTAAAAGAGGGTTAACCTACCAGTGTTAACGCCGAATGAAAGCTCATTCGCCTTCAATCAATTAGATAACAAACGAATCATTCGTTTGACTGTACTACAATTATTTTAGATTCTGAATGATGTGAATAACTAAAAAATTATACTTAGTATTATTAGTACATCTTTACTCTGTACATAACTGTCCCAAACAAGAGTACGTTTTAAATTGAATCGGTTTCTGCAAAAGTGGCGTGAGTAAAAAAACATCAAATTTTCAGGAAGTAAGAAATAATGTTTTATCGATATTAAAATGAAGAAAAATTAAAACTTCTGCAGACATCTTTCGTTACAAGGCTATAAAAATGTAGGACTGACGCCCCTCTTATACAATGTGAATACCCTCAAAGAGACAAAAACCACCAAAAAATAATTTTCAGCGACTTTGGTCTTATGCCACTTTTGTAGAAACTGATTGAATTAATTAATTAATTGACATCAGGAATGCAGGTATTACTGTAACGTTTGTTTTCCAACCGAATTTCGTTGTATTTGAATAAAATTTTTGTTTTATTTGTTGTGGGCAATTTAAACATTTAAGTAAATGTGCTTTCATTTTATTCACATTCATATTACACTCTTTTTGACAAAACTAGCATGACTGACGTCTATCGTTAGATATGAATTGTTCAAAGTATTTACGCACTATGTCCGAAAAAAAGCACAAAAGCTAGACTAATGCCGCGTTACCAACGCATTCTTAATGCCGTAAGCGTAACGGTATATCAATATTCTACATTTCTACCGTGTGTGTATTGTAGTCATGTGATATTTTAATATACTTTAATATTTATGTTACAACCAAGGTGGAGATATATCCTCCTTGGTTACAACCACAATTTAAGATAAAACAGTATAGCCATATTAAAAAAAAATACCCAATTTTTCAAAGGAAAAAATGACGTGGGTATATACCCTGGTATTTACCCAAAATATATTTCTTACCCGTTGGGTATTTACCCACAGCCCATCACTGCACATGACACGCGATGCGAATCCCGACCGTTCCCGCGTTTTCATGTCGATCGTTGGGCGACTGTGGGGGTCGGGGAGATCGTTCGCGTGCTTCCCGGAAGACGGTAACAAGGCGATAAACGCGCGTAAAACGGACGCCGAGAGACGTACCATTGTTTCAGAGCGCGGCGGTCGATAAAAACTTCGCAGCCCCGAGCCGGAGACGAACGTTCTCGCGGACCTTTGAGACGGACGTTTTCGGGCAGACGCCTTCGGATTGCGTGCGAGACTGTATTACTACTGTATTACGCTGTAAGTACTATTACTATTGATCTTATTCGTATTATTATTATAATTATTATTATCATTCGGTGCGTCGGTCTTGTATCTGCCGCACGCACTTGTTCGCCGACGTAATGGCGGACCGTTCCCGACACACGTTATTACGTTTTGCGCGTCGCGTTAAATACCGCAGCGCGTCCAAACGTCGATTGGTAATGATATACATGTTTCGAGGATTTTCGCCGAGAATTGGCCGCGCGTTAATAATTGCCGTGTTGTTTTCAGCGGCGTAAAAATATCGTTGCAGCGTCACAGACGCACGGATCGCGTACACGCCGATTCCCGTCGCTGTCCGGAGCACGGCGGAACGTAAAACGCGTGCACGTATATTATATGTAACGATAATAATTGTACGCCCTGTAAACATCTCGCTCCTATTAGTCCTAATTATTATGTTCTTACGTTTCTCATTTAAAAAAAAAAAAAAATTTTTTTTATTTTTATAAATTATCGAGTTTGTTTTTTTTTTGCATTATTTATTTTAACGCATGAATGCAAAACGATATTATGGCAAGTAAATTGTTTGGAAAAAAAAAATACTACGTATTGGTGTACTTTTCGAAGGACGATATTATATTGTATAATGATGAGCCTGTGAGAGAAAAAAAACGCTTGAGGTTAACAACATTCATTGTGATGAATTAAAACGTTTGTCGTCGATTGGTTTTATTTTGATATATATATATATATTTTTTTAAATCGTCTTAAATTGTTAATTCGATCGAACGACGGATATTTTCGAACCCATCAACTTAAATCTAAGGACTTTGAAATGTTGACGTCATGAGATATTTGTTTTAAGTAGGCTTGTTTGTTTTCATACGAGAACACACGTTTAAATATGATTGCAGTAATACCGAATAATTTCACATAATTGATGATAATTCTCATTATTTCACAACGCGATTGAAAAGTATTTATAAGGTATGTTTATTACGTGAGGTGATCTTATAGACGAAAAATGCATTATAATATATTCTTGTTCGTATAAAACGATGTTATATTGATTTGATGATTTCCATTATATTTGATTTATAATTGATAATTTTATTTTCTCAACCAGTTTCAATAATAAATGATTACCCATTTCCATTAACAATCGACTTTTAACATAATGAAATAACTGGCGTTCGGTTAATGCAACTTAATCAAAAAGCAAATTATAACACATTAAAATTCGATAACATAATGTTTTATGTTTTATAATTACATGTATTTTATACACATATTTATTATGAAGACGCAACACATCGGTCTGTTATCAGTACAGATTACATTTCTATCGCCCGCAACTAATTTCCCTACATCCTTTACTATGAAAACGCTGCAGAAGAATTCAGATCAATTTTTGTTTAATTAGCTCGTGTAAAAATTGATTTGGTTTAATCCAGATTTTTTGTATATTCTATTGTTTAAAGAGAAGTGCTTGTATATGATGTAAAATAAAATTATTGAATATTCAAAAGTATCGGGGCCAAATTTATCGTTACACGGACAATTATGAAAACTTAGGTTAAAGATTTGATTTTAGATCAAAGACGATATCAACATCAATATTATATATTAATCCTAAATCCAAATCATAGGTCATGTATTAAGTTGGTTAACAAATAGGCAATGTTGATGGCTGTTTCACATTTGTTACTTATAGTCACTATTTTTTATTCATTAATCATTTAAAATGAATTTGCTCCAAACTAAAAAAAAAAAAAAAAAAAAAAACAGATTTTATATTATACCTAAAAGTTGTTTATTGTAATTTTTGGCTTTGAAATAGAAATTTAAAACGTAATCTATCGTTTTTGCGGTAAACACTAAATGTATAGAGCAGCAGTGACGGATTGTTGGTAAAAAAATGTTGGCCCGAAAAATAGAAATATTCACCAACCTAAATTTTTGAACATCTAAATTAGTTAAGGATTTTATAAATTTAACTTTGTGTTTATGCATGTACGAGTGGTACCTGCTTTTTAACGGTATAATTAGAATAAGGATGGAAAGAATGTGTTAAATGTTTAGCAAAGACGATTTCAAGTGATAATAACCTTAATTTCGTTAAAAATACACATCGATTAAAAAAATATTAACTATATTAGTTAATTATTCTTTAAAATATCAACTATATTGATTCATTTAGTGTCGTATATCATAATTGTATTTATCTACGTGGTCGTGAAAACTACACGATTAACAATCGCCTATTAATCATACAGGATGTGACAATTCAATGGAATCCAGTGTTTCGTATAACGTTTGCAGATAGTATCAAAATAACATATTATTAAAAATGAAAATAATGAATAAAAATGTAGAAATCGGCCATAGGGTAACGTGAGATGTGATAGAGATGATTGGTTTGGTTGATACGGAAAAGCATTGTTTTTTAATTGTTATCTTTATAGATGGTTTAAATTTTATTCTTAATATAGATCATAAAACGGTGTCAGGTACACAAGATTAATTCATATAATTAGATGTAATACTGATGTTATTTATAAAACATAATTTAGGTCCATCGATTCACTGTACAATGACATTGAACCTTCAAACTCCTTTTATTTTATTTTTCTTAAACGGATATCTACGAAATAAAGCTATATTATTTTTCAATTTCAATAAATAAAATATAGTGATAAATATTCACGATTTTTTTTTTATGAATTAACTTTTATACTTACAACGCCGTTATAAAAATCTACCCTAATCTAGCCCAAATCTAGTACAAATCTTTATTTGGCTGTTTTCTTCTCTGAATTGATTTCGTATCGTATAAATGTTTTTAGGCGTACCGTTGTGTAACATGAATAAACCTGTTAATTTTTATGCTCTCTCGTCTAACTTGAAAATATTCAAGTTCAATAGTATTATGACACAGTACCTTCAGCGGTCAACAAAACGTACCTGTTACAGCAGACAAGGTTGAAATTTACTTAATGGTATGCGAAGTTACCGACGCGCGTGCTAAACTGATTTTTTTCATGAGCAAATTATACATTAAACTAAATGTATTATTTAACTTAAAAACATTTCCGGGAATAAAAACAAACCTTTCACTTTAAATTGAAAAAAATGTATAAATCAGTAGATACTTGCAAGATGAGTGTTAACGTATAGGTATTCATATTGTATAATATGTGCATAATATACGTACAATTTATTTTCTGCACTACATTTTGGTTTGTTTCGTTTTAAATCCTTATAGACTAGACCAGGCATGTCAAACTCTAAGTATCAAGTGGGCCAGATATATTGAAAAGTTTACTATGCGAGCGGCACATAAAAATTTAACAAAAAAAACATATTTTATACCAATTTTTCAATTTTATTCTTTGCGTTTACAAATACAGTAGATACAATTAAATTTAAAAAGTTTAAAAAAACAAAAATTTAAATAAATCACATTAATTATTTATAAGATAGGTGTTATTTAAACTGTAAAAAAAATCCATATTAACAATAATTTATTATTGGACGATATTTGACATCTCTTACATCTCTTTTACCCCACCAACTTTTCAATTTCGGCAGAAATATTATTTGATATATTAAGCCACTTTTAACGCGACATTCAGATGTGTGTCGGTTAATCTGGATCTAACGGGTGGTTTATTACTGTTCATTAATGAAAATAGTTGCACACATTGGTACGTACTACTCAACATAGAATTGATTTTACAAGCAAATTTACGAGTTTCTACATTTCGTACTGGCGCAAAATTGTAAATTAGAAAGATCAGAACAGAACACAGTATAATAATGTATATCAAATCTTCCATCCTCTAATAATCTAAGATAGTTGTGACACGGTATTAATATTTAGTGTTTTATTTTTCCATTATTATTGGTAGCCACGGGCCACAAAAAAATGAGCCGATGGCCGCGAGTTTGACATGCCTGGACTAGTCTCATATCGATCATACTTATTAATTATCGAACTCAAAAAAAATGTACGATTCATTACGCCTAGGTACAAAAGCTAATAAAGCTAACCGGATTGGAATTCCAGTAGCAAATGTGTTAAAGCATTGGAAAAAGCTTTCGATTAGATTTACGTCTTTCGCGACACGATGTGAAGAAATAAATTTTATTTCAACTTCGAATCAACTTAGACCCGTTGCATTAGTTAAAACAGTAGTGAAAAAAATCTTTGTTGTTATCGTTGTCGGTGGAAAAAATGTGTTTTAGAGGATCGTTGAATACTTGATTATTCGATTATTAATTAATAGATTTTTAAGCACATGTATGATATTTTATTGTTAAAATATTCGCATTAATTATGTTGTTAATGAAGTAAATACTGAACAACATTGTTGTGTATCTACATATAAGAGAACAATGGCTAAAATAAAACATTGTTTATGCATACAAATTTTCATTGTTCATTTAATTTCATTAAAACATACAATTTAATAGTAACGAAGAACAGAATATCGAATATGTCATGCGCGGTACGTACCTAATAGTATAGCTAATGTGTAAATAGTAAAGTGAAACATTTTCCGTTCAAATCGTTCGAACAAAAAATTAATTAGACCACCTAATTTTTATTAGATAAAATGAAAATTTTACCAATTTTCGGTTAATTTTTCAGCATCGTATGAACCTACTAAAATACCCTAATAGTTAGTATAGTATACACATATTTTTTAAATCGACGATTATCAAGTGGATATTAACAAAATTCAATGGTATCGAAGCCGATTAAGTTGAAAAAAGTCATCGTAGACACCTAATGCGACACACCGCGGTTAAAATTTAAGAGTAAATGTGACGGAATAACTTCAACGCGTAACATGTCAAACGATAAATTTGTGAATAAAAAAAAAAAATAATAATAATAACGACGAAAAATCGTGAGAGCCGTGTGACGACGATCCGATGTAACGACAATCACGCCGTGTGAATTTAAATTACGATTCGACACGTGCCGAGTGACCGTAAGACATACTTTTATGGTTTGAAATTTTTCACTTCGATAATTTAAAAACAAAAAATAAATAAATAAAAATAAATTTGTTTTCCGAAATTTTCTGAAACGGGCGAGTGACAACACACGTGAACCCTCTTAAAAGACGCCGAAGTAAATGCGAGTCGCGCGGAGGCCCGCGATCGTATTAAAATATCACGACGCCGTGTCGTCGTCGTGCACTTACCGTGTCGGAATCGCTTCAGGAAAATCGTCACGATTTTCATGTTGACTGCGGTCTTGGTCAGCGCGTATCCGTGAACTCGACGTTGATTACTCGCCGGACGCTTCAGTTTAGCCGAGTATAGAAACGTGAACGACGTTCGCTTGCGGGTCGAGCGAAAAAATGTCCATGCGACCGACGAAAACGAAAAAAAAAAAAATAATAATAATAACGCGTCTACGCGATCGGCGGAAAAAAATTCCTATCCGACCGGCGGAAAAAAATTTCTGTCCCGGTCCGCGAGTAAAACAGAAAAATCCTACGCGATTCGCTTCAGGAAGGGCGAAAAGCGAAAAACAAAATTTTTCCCGGCCCGCGTGTCGGCGGCTCCGGATGCGCGGCGGAGACGGACGGAATGCACTCGTCGGCGACGGGTCCTGTTCGCGGCGGCCGTCGGCAAGTCGACTCGTCCCTGGGGGTCCGAACTTCGGCTGATGCTGACCGGTCGTCAGAAAAAAAAATTAATAATAATAGAAAAAAAACAAACAATGGCGATCGATATATCAGCGGAAAAACGGCGCGACTAAAATGCTTTGCATTAAATTCGCGTGAAAAACAATTGGCGTATGGTTTTCCCGTGTGTTCCTCTCTATATTTCGGATCGCTGACCACAGTCCGTCCGTCCGGTCGTGATTTAACGAGATAATAGCCGAGAAAACGGACGCGGCGCCGGCGATCGCCACCGCCGTGGCCACGACCACCTCCACCGCCTGCACGCCGCGACCACCGCTACCACCTCCATGGGCCGAGGCGAACGCGCGCTCGTCCAATCTCAGCATAGGTACCACCACTTTTCACACACATGTGATATATGAATCGCACACGCACAAACTGCACGCCCGCGGCACAGGTAGAGACAACAACAACATCAACAACAATGACATTGAAGACGACGGATAACAAATACGAAACGACATACCGGAAAAAAGACCGTGAGCTCGTGCGATCCGTGGTGAATTCGGCGTAACCCTCGATCTTTGTCCCCGTTCTACCGACTTTCCACCGTGGGGCGAACGATCGCGAGTCGTCGTGATGTTTTACGTGGGTTATTCTGAGTTCATCGTTTTTTCGTTTTTAAAGGATGATCGATTTTGTAAATGGTAATAAAAAATAAAACCTCATTACTCAGACTCATTACTTCTTCGTGGAACGATCACTAAAATTTAACGTGATGCCATTTTTTTTTTCAACGAACGGTCGCCCGCTTAAAACAAACTAAAAAGTTTTAAAAACCCGTAAAAAAGACGCCGATTTCCATTCGATGAAATAGACAGATTTTTTTTCACGAAAATATCGAAATCGGTCTTTTCTCTTACCGGTCACGAGTCATGACATTTATTCGTATATAGTACAATATATATTGTGTACGTGTGCGTGTATATTTGTTGGCGTTCGCGTCTGCGTTTCATTGAATTTGGCTCGACGACGAGATCTGTGGTCATGACATCGGAGTTCATTTCACGAATACGGTAAAAAAAAAAAAAAAAACATTACGCGAACGTTTCGCATGAAATCCAAACGTTTTGCTCATATCTAAGTAGGTATTTATGCGCTTTGAAGTTTTTCACTAAACATTTGGTTTCGCGCGACTAATACAAACAATAAGACTGATCGCTCTCAAAGTCGGTAAACTTTTTATTTGTTTCATATCGACGCCATAATAAATTATCGTTAGTGCATCGTCTTCTCGAAAACGTCGTTCGAATAATTTTTATATGCTACAAAACGTACCCGCGTCAATGCTCCATTCCAACGTGTTTTCGTCAAGAGTTTACAATAAGGTCAGGTTTTAACAATACGGTTAGGAACCAACGAATTCCCGAATGTAAAACGCACAGAGCGAAATAATTGTGTTTCTCGCCGGAGTCCACCCGAAAATGAAACGGCCACCGCACGAGAACCCATCATGCAGTACAATTTTGTTACGTTTCACGAGGACGTTACCGCGGCATGAACGTTTCGGCAAAAACCCACCAACTGATATTTGACGAATTATTTTAGAAAAGACACACAATGATAATATGTGACTTGAAAATAAAAATTTTCATCACTGTTACTGATGTAGAACTTTAACTTACGCGGAATAATACAATTTCCGAAATATTAACCAGATCATCGATTTTATTATTTGCTATAACGCACGACTTTTTTCAATCGATTTTTCGGTCAAACAGGCGCGGATCTAGGAATATTTTTTTGAGTGGGCCCATACATTGAATCACAAAAGTTAATACAGTAAAATTAAAAATTGTTATTTTTATTAAATCAACTACAGAATAATTTTTATTCAGTTTTTAGTATCAAAATAAAGTTAAAATGAAAAATGCAATCTTCTTATCTTGTCACATGCAAAAAAGTATTTTCAAACATTTGATGACAATTTCAAAAATCAAAATCGTGATCGTAGAAAATTTTGGGTGGGCCCAGGCTCTGGATCTGCGCCTGCGGTCAAACGTAAAATAATCGATTCTCGTTTTTTTTTTTTATTGAGAATTAATATGTATTTTGAAAATTTGACTGTGAAATTTCATAATCGGGTAATAAAATAAAATCTCTATAATACCGACTCGTTTACTCGCATGTTTATCGTTTTGATATCATTGATTCGTGTGTAGTCTATATAAAACCCCTTAAATATCGTTAAACAGTGTCTTACGCGTAAAGTAGCTTCATGAACGCGTGAATAATAAAACTATATCCATTACCTCAGAATATACTCAAAGATATGTGTATGAATATTTGCTATTTATATGAAGCGTCTATCTGACAACACCGACGGACAATATCTAAAGAAATAATGTTTGCTCGTAATGTTGTAAAGTTATAAAGTTGTATACTAAAACAATATTACATGACATCATATTATATACCACGTAGGTTTTTCCTTTGGAAAATAAGTAAAGTGAAACCCTGTAATAAGTACTTAATTACATAAATATTATTAATTCGGAGCTCGGAAATTACAGCATCATAGCAATACAATTTTGGAAATTATCGAAATATCAAAACGTTATTCATTATTCCACTTCCGTGCCACATACTGTACATTGGTGTACCCGATTCGATTTTTTTAATATCCAACGCCAAATTAATTTTTACAATATTATCTTTTTATAACATAACAGAACCATTTGTTTAAATAGGTAAAATGAAAAAATTCTACACAAATGTTCCTGAAAGAGTTTTGAAAAAAAAAAAAAAAAAAACAAATTAAACAATTCATATGAAAATATACAAATTACAAATGCACATTGAAATATAAAATAAAACTAATGTATATTAAAACATCGGTGTATTGAATGTGTACCCTAAGACTATTATTGGACTTCACTCCATCATTGTAATTATTACTATTGATAAGTCATCACAAGTTATGATGATTTATACAAAAAATAAAATAAAAAATATTAATTAATAGGTAAAATCAAGAAATATCGCTTACCTAATTATTAAAATTTACTTACAGCAATCACAAATATGTATTAAACCATACATTTATATATTTTCAAATCAAATCAAATTGAATACTTGATTATTTTACTGCTGATGATATTAGATACTCTTTTTTTCGGAAAGCAGCCAGTCAACATTTTATTTTCTTTGTGTGTGTGTGTGTGTGTGTGTGTGTGTGTGTGTGTGTGTGTGTGTGTGTGTGTGTGTGTGTGTGTGTGTGTGTGTGTGTGTGTGTGTGTGTGTGTGTGTGTGTGTGTGTGTGTGTGTGTGTGTGTGTGTGTGTGTGTGTGTGTGTGTGTGTGTGTGTGTGTGTGTGTGTGTGTGTGTGTGTGTGTGTGTGTGTGTGTGTGTGTGATAAACACTAAAAAAACTGAGAGAGAGAGTTAGACAGACAGACAGACAGATACGAGAATCGGTCAAAACACAGGTAAAACCAACGCGATATGTGTATTGTGTAGAGCGTAGACTGTACTACTGTAGAGCATATTACTATATTATTATTTATGTTTATTCCAACAATGAGATGACACGTGTCTCTCTCTCTCTGTCTGACTACCTCTCGTTCGTAGCAACGACGGAATACTTTACAGTTTTGCTCGTTAAGCATTCAAAAAAGGACATATGAGTAATATTTCACATGAGTTCAACAATAACGTTCAGCAAATTCGACAAAAACCGGTATGTAACGCTTGCAAGCGACAATGCTGTGCGACCGGCTCTCAGCGCCTACGTTCTTGGCATATGAGCACGACCTGCCGCCGAAGTATGCGATTTCGTGTTCGTCCCACGTCTATGTAATCTACATATTATTTTATATGAATTATTATAACATCAGTGCGGACGCGACACGCGTGCACTCGTTGGCGTGTCGTATCGCTATTATTATTAATTATTATAATTCGTATCTCGGGTTTAGAATACAGTCTTGTCGTAGACGCGACGAGTTGACGCGGAGTCTGGTACGAATCGTTTATATGACGCGACCAAGGAAGTCGGTAGTGCCAAGAATTTCAGTAGATTTCTGGCTAGCCATGGCCTCCGCTCAGAAGCCACCGTGCGCATAAAATAACACACATGCAAGCACGTTCTCGAACGTCAACAACGTTTCTCCAATTATTGTCGATGACGATTTGATTTTGGTCGTATCGATATATATGTATTTTTCCATCTTTTTCGATTGTTCGATAAACGCTTTTCAGGGGGTGAAAACCCGCTCCTGACTCACGTCCACACGTCCTACCCTGCCAACGTTTCTTACACACAGATTCTACTGACAGGTAATGGTCTTTTGACTTATCCGTACTGACTACGGTAAAGTAAAACTCGATTTCGATGTTACCATTCGAAACGCGTCTTTTAACTTTACACGATAAACGTGTGAATCCCTTAAACGTTTTACTGTTTTGGATCATACGTATCGAAATCCGAAAGCGATTAAATACAATTACAATAAGTGAGATGTTCAATAATAATCGTTTGTTTTATTCGTATGAAACTCGATACTTGGAAAAACACCTGCATTTTCATATAAATTTACGGACGCGTTCAGTGCCATGGTATTAGTTCAAAGTTAAGTAAAAATAAAAATAAAAATGTCAATCAATACGATCGTGCAATATGCAATAATACTACCAACTTCCGTTTAAACCATTGAAAATATTGCAAGTCGTTTCCTCCGGGCTAGAAAGTATGGATCGAATTATTCATATAAGATACCAATAGATCAAGAAAGTTGAACGTACCATATTTTTGTTATTTTTAATTATGTAATTAAGTTGTGCGTTTCAGTAAAAACTCTCATCATTGAAGTCACAGTATACACTATCAAAACTTCGAGGTCGTTTCGTAACGTGATATTTGGTTTACTTAGTTTTTTTTTTTTATACTTATTTGTTTAAGTATTTTCATAAAAACCATTGAAAGTGTTTCTTTGGTTGCATACTAATAGTTTATGGAATAAAAATAAATAAATAAATATTGTTTATTTTCTTGTGATGTATCAAGTAAGTATAAGATTGTGTAGGGAACTGGAAATTCAACATTTTACTATCAACATAAAAACCAGTGGGTGCATTGGTAAACGTGATAGAAACAAAACAAAATCTGCTAAGATGGAGGTGGTGGAAGTATGGCCTTCATTACTTTGCTCTTTGGACAAAACAATAAAATTGGAGTCGATGCGAAATACCTAAATTTGACTTATTTTGTCATTGATTTTTACGGGAAACGCGATGACGTTGCGTGATATAATTATTATGAATTTAAAACGAATGAGAAATCATTGAAAACGATTCTGAGTAGAACGCAATGGATAATAACATATTATTACGCACTTGTTTAATTTTTAAGCAAATGTAATATCATGTATTTGTGTGATAAATATCATTGGTATACATGTTGAGTCTTATATGTTGTGTAAAAAGAGTCATTCAAGCTATCATTCCAATTTGAAACTCTTACAAAAATCATTCATCTAGTAAATCCCAATGAAACTCATAACACGCAAACAGAAATTCGTAAGAAATATTTTAGTAAAAGAAAAAGTTGACTGGATTCAGAATTAAAAGTTTTATTTCATAACAAAAACACACGATATTTCTAATATTTCCAAAGTTCTAACTTGGTTCAAAAAATGTATTTATATATTTTTTTAATACTATTAAGTCTGTACGTGAGTATGTTAAATATTTAATTGAAAATTTGAAGTTTCCAGCTGTATTATTTACGGAGTTATGACTAAATAACTAAAATCGATTTCATGTGAATACAGCACATGGCACTCATTTTACCGTTTTTACCAAATTTTTCGGTAGTATTTTCTTAATATCGAAAATAATCGAAAATTTGATACATATTTTACGCTTCAGTCAGAATTTACAATAATACATCTTTAAATATTATTCACCGTTCGAATCGCAGTTAGTTATAACCGTACATTTCGTGTAATACTAAAATCAAAACAAAATAATGAATTTTATGTACCTATGCAAAATGCATCAGTGAGAGTCCGAGTGAAACCGGATGATTTCAATAATCGGTGAGTAAAAATAAATATTCAATTTTATATTCCTTGTTTATGTTTATATTATTATCGTTAATATAAACGTGTTGCTTACAAATTATTCAATTTTCATCGTCGATCATTCTTAGATTCTTAATTAGTATGACTTAGCGCGACCGATTCATTAAAATTGATACATTCGAGTAATGTACCTAATCACGAACAAAACGCATCACGCTAATATCATGATGGTTTTGAAATCGTCACCAGTAATATTCGACGACTGTTTTTGATGATACAGAAAATTCTGTCAAACTCTTCACAGTGCACGGAAATCGTGTTCTCTATGTGAAGTAGATGATTGCGTAATAAATAATAATTCATAACGCTGATGGAGTGTGAACGAGAATCGCCGTGCCTGCATCCGGGGTTTCCGTACGATTCGTCACGGGAAATATTGAACTGTAACGTTCGTTCATTATACTTTTAAACACTCAAAAGACGATTAAAATTCTATAATGTTTTTAAGTGCCTTCTCGCAATAATTTTTCGTAAAATATTAACCGAAAACGTTTATGGGTTTTAAATGTTCGCTCGTTTAAGTTGTTATGACTTGTTCGAACGAAAAAAAAAATAATACGAACATTAATGTAATCACCATGCGATATTTTTCGGACTACATAATATTATAATCACTGTTTTATCGTGAATCTCGACCGTGCGTGTTCAAACTCCCCATTTGAAACGAGCGTGGAACGCCAAGACTTGAATTCTACTCGATTTGATCTTGCTTGTGATCACCCGTAAGATGGACGGAGCCAGTTACATAAATACAATGTTCAGTTATTAATAGGAAACAACGTAATTGACTTATAATAAAACGAATAGGTATCCGGAGGTCATCATAAATTAGCATCTTGACATTATTTCACACAACACGTATATTCTAATTAATTGAACATTTCTTTTTTAAATTGTTTTTTTTTTAGACAATTAGTATATTTAAATGTCTAATTACGTTATTATTTTATAACGAATTATTTTGTGTAGTCGCGTTGTTATTTAAATATATGTATACGAGTGTATAAATTAACACTATTAAATTCATTTGAAATATCAGTAACACAGGTACTCTTTGCTTCTATAAGAGTCGAGTCATTATAATTTATGTTAACAGCATTAACGAAAAAAATATAAAATAAAAATATTCCAAGTTTTAAAATCATGAATCAGATGTATAAATTTTATTCCTAAAGAAATTTCATACATTACTTGAATTAGTTTTTTTTTTTAAAGATGTTTTTAAAAAATTGTAATGTTATGTACACAAGACACTGAAAATTATTACCACCGCACAGTGGCGTTCTCAGGATTTTTTGGTTGGGGGAGGGGATATGAAAATGTGTTGTCTATATACACCGATCGTTATCGAAACAAATTGAAATGATGACGATTCACATAATTATTTATATGACTGTTGCACGCGTAACGTATTGGAATCAAATATCAATTAGTACTCGTTATAATTACTCGAGAAGCGTGGATAATCGTTTTTTCTCGCATTCTTCTTAAGTGGCGTTCGTCGCGTGATGAAAAACCGCTTCGTCACTACGTTTTAATGCGACGAGCCCTACTGGCGATGTGACTTCGTTAGTATCTGGAGCGCTAATGAATCAGGTATGTGTGATTTTCCATGACGTATTTTTGCGTACGCGCAGCCTCTATTGCCTATTACCATATAATGAACGATATCCTATACAGCGCGTCTCGTCGTGTGTCTCGACTTCTAATGGGGGTTTTTTTTTGTTTTTTTACATTTATCACCCAAAATTTAAAATAAAACGTCAAAACTTTATCCGGTGTATGGAAAAACAATTTTATCTATATCTGTATGGCATTTTTTTTTTTTTTTTTGAATTTTTCCCCTTAACTAAAATGGCAACTTCTACTACTCGTGACTTGTTTTACGATTTTTTTTTTTTTTTTTGACATCTTTATGTTTTAATTTCTATGGATGGGCCAGTGACTTTTAGGGATATGAGAGTTTTGAATGTACCGTTCGGACGGGTCTGTCTTTGACGCGACGTGCCGTAAGTCAAGTTTTCTCACGCCGACCCAAAGGATTTATTTCAAGTGAATTCAATCATAATCAGACTTCTTAGCTCACGTTTCCCGACGGTTATTCATAAGTCATAGATCGCGGTGAACGCTTTCGACCGTGCGAATTCGACCGATCGAACTAAAAATGCTTTTTATACACCGATTTGACGAAGCTTACAACGTAACGTTAGCAATACGAACACTCACTTATTTCCGCAGTCATTTTTTCCGCGAAATATCCGTGCTAGCCAAAACCCACTGCATATCCGACACGATTCAATGTAAATATTAATTTTGTGAGCTTATACCATCGTCCGTCGACGCTGATGGTCAAAATATTTAATATCTTATTTGTTTTTATCTCATTTTATTCAACGCGCCCTTATTTCCGAGATTTTCTAGTTACCAGACAAAGCCGGTATTATTATGTAATGTCATTTCCTACATGATCAAATTGTAGCATATAACACATTATTGTATGAAATATATTCGTGGCTTGGGTCTTAAAAGGCCGAATCACTCTTTACGATTTTCGACAGTAATGGATTTAAAAAATTGTACAGTTAAAAATACTTTTGACATTTCATTTTGGAATTTATTAATTTGAGCTGTGACTAATAATGTTAAAATGGTTTTTCCATGTTTACGTTTGAAAAATCTGGAGTAACACAGGTAGTTCAATAATTAGAACTAATTAATTATGTTTGTAACATTAGTGTTACAAACACAATAGTATCTCAGCTACGATCGGTACTAGACTCACGCCCTTTTAAAGCTTTAACACAAGAAAATACGTATTAAATTCCATTCATTAGTCAATTCGACTAAAACGTGACATAAGCCCTTTTGGAACCAAGCAATTTATAAATGTATATATGTATA
Source organism: Therioaphis trifolii (assembly GCA_027580255.1). Classification (NCBI taxonomy): domain Eukaryota; kingdom Metazoa; phylum Arthropoda; class Insecta; order Hemiptera; family Aphididae; genus Therioaphis; species Therioaphis trifolii. Next base: position 4,656,538 of record CM050405.1, on the reverse strand, counting down.
TATTTTTTATATTTATTTATAAATAAGACTGCGTGATGTGTGTCAAGACTCAAAGTCCATAGTGTTCAGAGATTAAAGTAAATAGTGCTCACGAGACGAGTTCCGTCATGGATCAATAAAAAAAAAAAAAAAAAACGTATTGAAAACAGAAATTTATCCGCGGTACACCGGGAAAACGACTGACGCACACACGCGATCTACTATTTTTCATTCGATTGGATCGGTCAACAAAAAAAAAAACCGCATCATAACGAACGTACCGACGACGCGTTACACAATGTGGCGATATTTCAGCGGTTTATCGTTACCGACAGATGGCGGTAGCTTGTTTCGTTTGTACGTTTGGAAAATATTTTACGGAATATCGTGCTCGGGCAACGTACGGCGTGCAGAGGTTGTACGTTCACCGGTGGTGTTCGTGTGTATACGCCTTGCTGCGGTACTCGCCGCAGAACATATTGCAGGCCAAGGCGGCCGCGGCGATAATGTTCGAATCAGCGCCGCCGCCGCCGCCGCTGGTGTGGTAAGGAACGTAACGTGTGCCCGGAAAAAACAATTATTGCGAATCGTTCGTTATCCGATGGCGAATATCATTATCAAGCGCGAGACCTGAGGTTTAAACGTACACGACGTAGACGATTATTTCGTGTAATTGTATCGCGCAAATATATCCCGAGATAATATTATTATCGCACACTATTTACACTATAAAATATATTATTTATAAATGCAAATTGACGTATTACCATACACATGATACGTTAAGTGTATAATATTAAAAATGACATTCAAACTAATGAGTCGTAAGAAATTCGTAAGTCGGTTACGTCTAGTTCACCTTCGTCGATTCACTGACGTGGCGTCTGAAGTCTATCACGCGTTTGAACGGTTTTCGACGTCCCGAAATCGCTCGTCTGTATTTCGGCACGATGCGCATTTACTGGCGCGTAGGAGTGAAAAGACGACTGTGTTCGATCGATCGTGTATAAACCTGTTATTTCAAGATCTTCCCGGCGATCCCTAGCTACGTCGGTACGTTTCCACGTTTTCGCGTAGACGGACGGAAATAATCGGGAGGAGGCCGTGTGATTGGTTTTCTGCTCCTCTCGTATAACCGTATTCGATAGATAAATACGCGTCGAAATCTACCGCGGGGTCACTTTTAGGGACAAATTTCGGGGATATTATTTTATGCTTTCGGTGGTTTTTCCAGGAATACGCGTGTTCGACGGATCTAGGAAGAGACGCGTCGCGACGCGACTGCGTTGCTCCGCGCGACACACGACTACCTCCACTGCCTGACTTTCAACTATGAATTCAGGAACTTGAGCGTGTTCATGTGATTTACCGACCACATTTCACGCATTGGAATTAACGTGAACGCGCTGTTCCCGACTCCTTCTATTCTTTTATCAGCGTCGACTTGGAGACAGTGCGCAGTTACGTGCTCGAGGTAGAGTGATTTGATCGTTTGAAACCGAAATTCGCATTCCGTTTCTTTCGTACGAGTTTAAAAACAAAAATCGAAAAATAAAAACTATAACAAACAAACGAAAAGAGGTTTGAAAATACACAGAATATACACTTTTGAAATTATCTTTACGCCCTGCCAATAAATGTACAATTTAAAACATTCGGGCGTTGTAGGCCAATCGGAAGTCACGGTAATCGTCGATCTAGTCACGACTTCCTTCTTCACCGACTGTTGTCGGGAACACAGCCCTCGTCCTGTTGTATAAATGTCGTGAACTTTTCTTTTTGTATTGGTCCATGAACATGCATTTTTCAGAGCCTTTGGATATTCCTAAAGCATGCTCGATGATATTGTTAGAGGGAGTTTCGGATGTAAATAATACGAAAATATTCGTGTGTTCAATCTCGGCCACGTCATAATAAGGTACTGAACTTGAAGTGTTTCATATGGTTTTCGAACAGCGTATGTGAGTATACTGTTGTACTTATTTGTTGCTTCTTATCAATATTACTCGTAATCATCGTTTATATAGGTTGATCGAAAAAATAAGTGTCTAAGACGATTTGTTCTTAGACATTCACACTTAGAAGTCGATAAAAATCAAATATTATTAAAGAAAATCTAACGTTTCAATATGAACAAATATCAAAATCGATTATTTATACTTGGGTATACAATAGTATAAAAAAAAATTCTAGGTACTACCTAATAACCATAATTTTTTAGAAATCATTCAAGTGAGAAAATAAACACTGAGAAGTGCATTTTTCAATATATACTTTATGAAAATTTTCCAAGTAAGCTTACTAATGAAGTAGTGCCTCTGTAGTGCTCACGTTACCGTACGAAGTAATAAATAGTAACTATAAGCAAATTGACTCAATATTTTAAATGGTAGACGATTTTATAGTCAATTTTTTTTTTTTTTTTAAACGACCAAAGACGTTTGTTAAGATAACCCATGGAGTTTCAACGGAAACGTCTCTGTAACGTCCGCTTTACGGACGAAATAGAAACACGTTCGTGAACTGGTACTTGGCGGAGTACGCGCGCCTGCCGAATTCGTCGGTTCGTCACGCGCACTGCTTGCCGGAAACCACTTGAACAAATCTCAACTTCTCACGGCCGGCCGACGGGTACGGGTACGAGGGGTGTGTCGGCGAGAAGTAGATTAACAATTAGCTCCGTCCGATCGCATCGATCCTCGCGTGCATAATCATTACCGCGCGAATCCCGAGCGTCTCGAACAGACGGCGTTTATCGTTCCCTCCGTCGACGGACCACAGAGAATGTAGGTGGGAACGGAAACGGCGTATGCCTTTACACAAAACGCGCGTCCGTAGCACGTGTAGAGTAGCGGCGAGCTAATGGATTTTTTCTTCGTTTCGTCAAACGTTATTACGGTTTTTTTTTACCGGGAGATAAATGACCGCCACCCGGCGCAAGACGAAATATCGTTTATCACGTTTGCTCCGTAAAGAATACATTTCCTTGAGCCAATGTATTAAATACCGTGCGCGTACAGTGTACAGTGTACACCCACAAAACGCGCGGACGAGACAGACGAGTTATACCGAGCGTTACGGGATAAGTGCCTGCGAGCTGCGTGTGTGTGTGTGTGTGTGTGTGTGTGTGTGTGTGTGTGTGTGTGTGTGTGTGTGTGTGTGTGTGTGTGTGTGCGTGCGTGCGTGTGTATTACAGTCGATTAAGTATTTCGTACCGAACGTGAAGTATCTTTTTAGCTAACGCGAACCGGTCAGAAGATTCCCCTCGGCACCTTCTTCATATGGTACTGTGCGTACCACGCCTTAATTATTAAATAAGTGCTCTCTGATTATTTTCACGTATAACACTCGAATTCCCCGTCCAACAATTAGGTTTTCGATATTTTTTTTCAAGTTGTGATTTGTAACATTAACAATTTTCGTTTACTGTTTTGAATATTTTGATAGACATTTCACTTTTTAATATTGTGTTTTTATTCATGTTAGTATTACAGTAATTGTAATACATAAAGAAAAACACGCATTAAAAGTTTAAAACAGAAATTTAGGCGTTGTGCATTTTTGCAAGGCAACCCCCTTGCTTCTCCACTCATCAATTACTTATAACGTTTATGTATATAGGTACATTTATTTGAATCGACAGTTTTCGAATGTCTCGCCCATTGTTAAAGTAACATTATATGTAAAACTTTGTGTTTTAAACCAGATAGGCATTTAATAATTCCATATTTAATTCAACAATTAAAGTGCTCACAATTAAAAACCCTCTAATATTTATGATTATTTAAAGTTTTCGATAAAAATATTATTAATTTTCAAACAATTGAATAATCAGCGCAATCAATTTCAATATTTATGATAATATCAATAAAATTTTTCGTAAGCCAGGTGAAATTTTGAAAAAATAACCAAACAAAGTTTAAAAAAATGTATTCTATATACAGTATACACACAACTAAAAAAACAGGCCAATATTTTAATAATAATAAAAATAAAGATACGATAAGCTGTATATAAACATATTCAATGTTATTCGTTACAGGTAGTTATATCATAGGTTTTCATTATAGGTAGGTATATTTTTATGAGCGATCGGACTTGAAACGAAATATTGCAATGATTAATGATTTTCAATAGGTATTGCTTGTAAAACACACTTCAAAAAAAAAGTAGTTCATTGGTCAGTTTTTCGGTCTTAAATACTAAAAATATTAATTTTACGCCCAAAACGTTTGATGAGACCTACACACGTGCCATATTGATCTTATGATCTGTAGTTTAAAATTCGTTCTCATCTGGGGTCAGTAATATCTGTACTAAGGTATTGCAAAGCCGTTTATATTACAATAAACAGTAATAGAGAAAATGCGATTGAGCCTCAAACGTTATGATGATTTAAAAACAATCGAAATCCAACCGAGGGTAACCTAGAAGTTTATTATTTCTCCGGTAGCGTTTCCTTGCGCCATGGCCATCCTAGCCATCCTTGCTGCCACGCCTGGCAGATACTATTTAGACTACCATACGACGTGTTCCGTGGCTGATCCACAAACAAAGCTTTCGGGTCGGATCCCACAACGTTTTGTGATCACCGACAAATCGAAAAAAATACTCGTGTGTTCACTGCGTATTGTCGTCGTAATATATTCGGCTCAGAGTCACTAATTATTAGAAATCTCAATGAATTGCAGATGTACAAGTGTCACGGACGAAAACCGATATCGAGCAAAATGATCACGAACATCGAGTGTCTACAGAGTGCCCGCGGCGTTCGGTTTGCCTACACAGTGTGCAACGTGTTATTTCGAATGGTGATCCGAGCATGATCGAATATTATTCACACGCGTGAAAACTCGGATCCGTCGAAAAACGTGAACGCGCGCGTGTGTGTCCGAGTTGATTGTTATTATTATTATTTTATTTTTATTTTTTTTTTTCGAATAATACACATTATGACGTGTAGAAACTGCCGCCCTTGGAGGTTTGGTTCGCTCAACAACTCGACTCGACTAATTATTATGCGCGCGCAAGGTTGACGTATGTGTGTAATATTTTTGATAACGAAACCGATTTCATTCCGCGGTCCGGACGTATGGATGTGTTTTAAAGGATTTACTTCGCTGGTCGGCGAAAAAAAAACGTGTGTAATAACGTGACGTTATCGCGAGAATTATAAAGAACAAACCTTGGGCGTACTTGCCGCTACCGTAGCGACAAAATTATAGGTAACCTAAAGCCGTCGTAAAGATCGTATCTTCGCGTGCGACGGCGAGAGAACAGCCGTAAAACTCTTTGAAAAATCCGTTTTTTCGAAACGTCAGAATTCACGCCAGATAAATGAAGCGATTCGATTCGATAACCCAGGGCTGAGAATACATCTGATTTCAGGGGACACGCTTTTTAATATTCAATTGTTACCTTTGACAAATTTCCATAACAAAAATAACCTGTGGTGGTGGTAGTGCCCGAACTCCTCCTCTCCCATTATAATCACTTTCGCTATACATTTATATTATTTATTTGACGTTTGGAATAAAAATGCACAAGGAAAATACGAGTTTTAACGATTTGTAATATGAAACAACTTAAAATGGAAAAACACTAGTACTCGATTTGTATTGAGATAAAAAATGATTGTACATTTGTGTTGAAATTCCAAAATATATGTTATTTCTACTATCAAAACTAAAACTTCACTGTTTAAAACTCGGACACAAATTTGTAATTCGGGAGACGTAGTATTACAGGCCGTGTTATAAACCACTGTACGTCTCGACTTAACGCAGTCGGCGAACGGTGGTCGAATACGGCCTAACCCTGACCGTCGACGCGGTGTGAAAATTGCGCGTGGGTCGAGAAAATAAACCGCCGATCGCGAGAACAGCAGAGCAAAATCATAACCGAGTTATTCGGATGTTTACGCACGAGGTATCTGCATGGGCGCTCGACGATATGGAAAAGACGCAAACGCAGGAAACAGAACAATGGAACTGGATTCAGACTATCCGTTTTCCCGGCGGCCTTGACGAAATATGCAGTTTTATTTCGAATGACGTAATTATAATTGCAATAAACGAACGCGGTCTGACAACTATCGACGTCTCGCTCTAATGGAACCGCAGCCACGCATAACTTTAAAACGAACATTAATATCTGCTCGGGATTCGTATCGGTACTTTTGTTATTATTAATATTATTATTATTATTATTATTATTCGTCCGTCCCGGACAGTTTTTGAACGACGGCTGTCCGATTGTCTTAACGTTTGCCATTTACGCCCGAGAACACGGCCTACACGGTAAACCGTGTTACACGAGTTTTATTTTATTTAATTAACTCTGACCGGGCGATTTTGTTCCGAAAAAACGATTGCTCACCGAGTACACGAATATTATAATATTATGAACCACAGTGGTCTTGAAATGATTTATTTGCCTTGTATACGGTTTGTAAATTAACAAGAGGTTTGAAGAATACAGAAATGAATCCAATATACGAAAAACGTATTGCACAACTTTTTTTTGTTGAGATCACGTTAAGTACCTGTCTTCAACGCTTCGATTCGCGATCGAACGTAATCAGTTATTCGATTTATATCGGACGATTTGATACGTTGGCGCGTCGGAATCGCGGATAGTGACAGTGATATTCGGTGTTTTTTTTTCCTTTTTTGCCGAGTATTAAATTCGTTCGCATGTAATGAGGTGAAAACCATGTGAAAACTTACGGGGGACGATTGAACACGATTTTCTTTGACTGTGGAAAAACCCATGAGTAATCAACCACATCGTCGTGCCTATGAGTTCAACACTGACTCACTTGATACGACAAGCTAACGATCTTGTTGTATAAACATCTTAATGAATGTATCGTAATTAGGAATTTATGACAACCCGTCATACTCGTGTGCATAAATTATGTTTTTTATTTTTGTAATATTTTATTTACGTTTTTGGTTTTCAGTAGAAAAACGTCATCGTATCGTAATAAAATCTTTGATAAAATGTTTATTATATTGTGACGTTTTTCATACGGGAATAAAAATATATATATATATATATTTCATACAAATATTTCTTTTACTCAATAATAATTTGTATAATATTATAAAAATGACCATGTTTTTCAGTCATAAAATTAAAAATTATTGATGTTATTCAGTTTTATTAGAACTGATTATTATTTATAACAACATATATACTATAATATATGATTATACATAATTTGACACAGTAACTCTGTTTTAAGTATTAATAATATGTTTGTCGGTTTACATGCAGGATTTCCCACGGAGATTTATTCCGTACGAAACTATAACCCTGTAAAATGTTTAGATTATAATTTTTTTCGTGTGCAATTAACATTAATCATTTTTATTAAAAGATATACCTATCATTTGTTTAATTTTTATCTAGATGATTTTTAATTTTCTTCATTGGAAACCACTTTGTATAACACAACATTATGAAAGAGAATATTTTTCTTTATTTTTTTCTATGAAAAACGTGAATATTTAAATTTTAAGATTAATTCAACGGTTAGAACGGTATAAATATTAAAAGTCTAAAGTGGTGAAAAAAAAGAAGGTATACCCATGAAAAATGTACTCCATTATATTCAACAATAACATACTTTGTTTCGTAATATTATATTATTTTTAAATTTACCATATTAGAAAACCGACACATTTAAAACGTCACGTATATGTAAAAATAATAATACAATTTTTTTTTCATGAATATGTATTTTTATTAATGTTTCGGACCGTACGTGAAAAAAATTCAAACGCATTATGCACTCTACTACAGGGTTAAATCGCGACGAGTAAACGTCCATGCGACACCTTGTATATATATATACGTGTGTGTGTGTGTGTGTGTGTGTGTGTATATATATAAACATTTTTTTTTTCTTTTTAATATACTCGTCCGTCGGTCATTCGTACTCTTTGATATTTATTACTGGATATTCTTACCATACCGGTTATACCGTCCTGGGTATACGCAGAAAGTGTTTATTATCACAGCAATAGGTCAGTGACTATTCGGCACGGATCGACGAATGCGGTGTAATAATAATAATAATAATAATAATAATAATAATAATAATAATAATAATAATAATTAGCATAATAATGAAGCGTTTTGTTCTAAATCGATAGAGAAAAAAAATCTGACCTAAGCGAAAAATCCGAAAACTCGTATTGGCTGTCCGCATACGCGAAACGTCGGCCCAAGGTTAGGTGCGCAAACGTCGTCGTCGTGGTCGTCCATGCGAGAGTTTTCTTCAGTCGTTTCACTTGGCGCGAGAGCTCGCAGTGGCCGGTATTTTGTTATCCGAGAAATTTCAACGACTAGCCAAAATATCAACTAGGCAACGATCGAAACGCACCTAACAAGAACACGTATCCTTGGCCATTTAATTTAAATTTATATTTGCGTTACCATACGAGTACGCATCCTTGACTCGTCTTACAATAAAGTATATATACGTATGTGATAACGTCGAAAATTTGTGACATTTTGATTTAATTTTTTTTCCCCTCCGCATAAACATGTGTCCGACAAAAAAAAATGTATCGTCCAAATAATAACCATCGTTCCTGGTGCCACACGGAATGGAAAAGAAAACTATTTCATAGGGCATTGCCCGTTTGCGACCAAAAAAAAAAATAGGTTTATTTTACCCATAGCTTCTTTGCACCGCATTTACTTGCGTGAACGATTTTCAATCTTTCAAACAAATTATCAAATATTCAGACAGATATTGCAATTCAAAACACTCCGAAAAACCAAAAAGTTCAAACAACATTAAAGAAAAAACTTTAAAAGCTATTGACAAATTTATAAAAATAAAAATAAACCCATCACGAATACATCAAAATATTCGCATATAGTTCATTGTAGGGAATAAAGATTATCTCGTATTTTTCAGCTATTGTTCTTACATAAAATAAGATCAATAAATTATACATGTTTTTTTTTTGGGACAGTTAATTATTATAATTAGATTTATCTATACATGTCTACGTAATATCCAATACTATTTGTTTATTATTATTATTCTTGTTATTACCGAATTTGAACCGAATCCTATTTTAATTTAAATATCAATATTTTATGAAATTAAGTACAAGAGATTCACGTAATATTTCGTATTAGGTAATTTTGTTGTGAGATTAAAAAATGTATATGCAGGTAAATTTGGTGAAAAAAAAAACCATGGGTAAAAACGAACCTTTTTTATTTTAGCACAAATGCTGTACCAGATTCGGAGTATATGTTTTTCGCGGAAACGAGCGATTCCCATTTCTTAAGGATTTTTATATCTTCGAAAAATGTTATTTCTTTCGTTACTGTTAATACAGCTTAGTTTATGATTCTAGAAAACGGTATGACTGTATTAGTAATTAACACATACATTTCATCATAAATATTAAAGGTCTTGAAATTCTGTATCTAACTTGATTTTAAGTTTATACTTGGATTAAAAGAATTTTTAATTTTTGACGAGGAATTATTTTTTACTCTTTACAATTGAATTCATATCATTACACAGGATTTCTGATTCTTAAGTACTATATTTAATTTGATTTGACTAATAATAAATAGTGATAAGTTGTAAAAAATTATTGAAAAATTAATGTAATGTAATGTATTTTAAGACCTTCGACGTTTCAAGTAACCGTCATTAAAAATTTACTTTACAAAGCAATTAAATTATTCATGATACACTTAATGGAAAATATAAAAGTGTCCATTATTAAGTGATTTTCGTATTGAAATTGAAATGTGACCTTAAAAACATCTATCGAAGAAACTGTTGCATAATGATTCATATCGAAATTAAAAATGTTAAATCACATTTTGATGGATATCTGAAATAAAATAAATTTATAAAAAATAAAAATAAAAATCGTTGTGCCATATCATATTTTTACAACGATTTTTAATGAGTAAAAATGTACAATTATGTACAAAACATACTAACTTATCATCAATATCCTAGTTATTTATTATTCACCAGAATCACTTTCGTTATTACGATTAAAAACCTCGCATTTTACCTACTCCTGGATGTATTTATTATTGGTATTATTATTTTGAAACAAAAACATGATAATTAACGCAGCAGCGTTGTAGAGATATAATTAATTTTCTAAAAACATTTACATCGATTATTTCAACATACAATCAGGCAAACGAAAAATGTAAATACGAATTAAAGTTTGTTTAATGATTTTTCAATATATCGATACTGTAAACATTTTAAGTAACAACGGTTGCCGATAATTGGTTTGTACTACTAGTAATGAATAATGATTATGCATTTCAGACGGAAATATATTATTAATGTGGCAGGTAAAATTCTCATTGGATGATAACAGCTTGACGTTTCAATCGAACACCGTAGGTATAATATACATCATTATTGAACCTTGGTGGATACCACTTATTTCTACGCACTCGGATCAGGATTTTTTCACTGAGCGACCGAGCGGTTAAAAACGCTGATCGACCGTGTATTGGGACGTTTTGTAATCTAGTCTGAAACGTTTTTGTCAACACGTTTGACACGGATAGGTAGTCGACTCTACGGTTTTGCAGCAACCGATTATACATACGTATATTATATTATATCATACGTTGACGAAACAGAGTAAAGCGGCGGACGGAACACGGTTATCAGCACGGTGTTGTGCAGTAAATGTTTATTGTGAAGTTTTCCGGGGAAGAGCGAGAAGAGAGATCAAGACTCGACTTGATTACCGGTTTGACAGCCGGAAGGCAAAAGAAGATAATATCGTTAAAGGTTTTAAAAGTGTAATGTTGAAAACAGGCGCGTATCCAGAGTTTTTTTTCAGGGGGGGCTGTAGAAAATTAAAAAATATAGTTAATGTATATACCTCACTCAAATCACATTTTAAACAGCTGCGCTAGATCACGATACTTTATCAGTCCGTTTCGATCGTCGACGGCGATTTCGTTTTGACCCCTGGTGTACACTGGTGTAAAAACAGTGGAAACTCATAGCCCTTAGAATTCTTCGCGTCTGTATTTATAAACCTCTGAGTAACGATTATTGTTTTCAAACGATCGATTCGCCGAGAAGACTGTAAATCATGAAATAACGACATCGACCGTCGAGTTCCGTGTATTGTGATATAAGGTCGGCAGCCTCATCCGCGACATCCTTGTTTGCGCGGTGTGATTTCGAATACCACGAGTGGACAGATTTCTGTCGTCAACCTTGCGTCTTTATTTAGACATGTCCCAACATTCTGACGAATCGCGACGGTCAAAGAACGATAACGCCGCGAAACGCAATCGATCATGTCGGTAGGTGAGTAAAATGCAGTCTCGTGGTAGTTGCCATTTCAAAACGAGAACGAACTTGGACCGAACCGGACGGTCGGACATTGACGCATTCCTGGTGGGCCGCGAAAACGTATTCATTACAAAATATATAACATAATATTATAATCGACGTTTTTTGCAGGTGTGTACGAATCATTCACACGGATTATATATGCCACGGTTCGTATGTTGACTGAAAACAGATTGTGTTCACATACATTGGAAACAAAGATCGATAAAATGGTAAATACCACCTGTTATTAAGTCCAAACGCTACTTCGAGTTTTCGTAGTCTATAAACGGAAACGATTATCTGGATGGTCTCGAAGGAAATAACACTTTGTTATTGTCTCATAGTGCTCAACGATAAACGTTTGGTCGTGAAAACGAATTCTCTCCGCACGTATTTTGCCGATACGAACACAAACAAAACGCTACTACCATTGATTATAAATACTTAGTATTTATAATCAATGCTACTACGTATATTTAAGTAGGCAGTGCGAATAATTAGTGTTTATATACTTCACGCGGTGTAGTAGTACACGTACACTCGTTAATCATTATATTAACATATTTACAAACTTATCGTACATTCTGACGAATACCTACGGTTTTATGAACGAAAAATTTAAAACACGTAATTCATTTAAAAAAATTTAAAAAAATTTCATTCAAATATTTTGATTGGTGGACTAACTATGATTTAATAGTTTCGACATTTTCCTGAAATACCTATGGAAATACTTGTTTTCTTTAATACTAATAGCGATCGTCATTTTAATGCATTCATAATCTGTTTTATTACTTCGTAAACGTTAAAATGGTTCGTATAAAAATTAGTTTTAAATCTTCATGCTAATGCACATGTGATAAATATACCTTCATTGTACATGATAATAGGTATGTTAATAACCGTTTTGTATAATTTACAAGCACTCTTGATTTATATGCAATGAACAAATCATAAAAGTATATTTATTGCGTAAATAACAACGAGAGTATTTATTAGATTTGTAAGTACTCAAACCCTGATAAACAATATTTTTTTATACGATTGAAAAATACAAAAAGGAGTATTGCGTTTTTACAGTAATTTAACTGATGTGTTTTTACAGTCGTAAAAAATGAAATTTACTCGATATCACATCTGACGCTAATTTAAAATGAATAATTTTATTGATGTTGACATAACATACGTTACGCACATGCGGAATATTTAATTAACAATAAATCATTTCTGTTGTAAAACCTTTCTGAGCAAAGTTCCACAGTAATATTAATATACATCGATTTTGAATCAAATTATCATAATGTTCCTTTTTGTCAAATCAAAAACGTATTCAATATTAAATTATAAATTCGGTACAAATTTTCTTTCAACAAAAAAAAATTGATTTTTAATACACGTTTAATATTTATTTAGATTGATATATTTTTTCGTAACCTATATTATTTAAATTCAATGAAAATGAATTCAACTCATTTCAAAAGTGCGATTTGATATTAAAACATTCGGTTCTGTCAAAATTTAAATCACTAGCAAAAAAAAAAAAAAACTAATTATTTTCAGTATAGTTATAAAAGTGAGGAGTACAGTCATGTTACATTTTCAGGTTTTAATATCAAAAATTAAAAGTTTTATCAAATAAGAAAAAAAATTGAATGTTTTCAGCGTTCTGTATTTGATATAAAAGTGATTCAACGTTTGTTTAATCTACATAAAAATTATATATATATATTTAGTGAACAGTTTAAATTTTTTGTTCAATTACTTATGGAGTTATGACTTAATAACTAAAAATCATTTCACGAAAATCACGTATACACCGCGTATTTTATAGTTTTTACGGAAGTTTCCCCGAATATTCGAAAAACTTTCGAGAACGGAGAAAAACGTCTTGTTTAAAGTTGCCAGTAGAAACGATTTCTGATCTATATAGAAAAACTGAGCGTAAATTTTGGACCAAGTATATATCGTCCAAAAAAGGGTTTTTTTAATATCACTATAAAATCAACAGGTCTATTCGTTTCACTCGGAATCTAGCAAATTAATGCTTTACGATTTTTTTTTTCATTTGTTTGACCATAGGTAGGCGTATTAAAAATAATTCGTTTACGCATTACTGAAACCGATTTGCCTCGATTTTTTAGTTCACTTCAGAGCTTCGAGTGCCAATAGGCATTAATAATTTGTATTTATTTATTCGTATGGAATGTATTAACAGAGATGTAGATTATTAATTATGATTAACAGTGATATAGATTATTAATTATGATTAACAGAGATATAGATTCATACATATATATATATATATATATATATCAATGTAATAGTAACCGTAATAATTACGATAAATTAGTTCAATCGAAAACGGTAGAGATGATTCACGTTTGAAATCCTTATTAAAATCAACCTCGAGAGTGAATATCGCAGAGTGAATTCTATGTGAATCAAGTCGAATAGAACTGATGTTTGTTTGTAAACAAGGTAATAAAGGTACCCTAAAATTATCAAAAACAAACGTTCCGAAAACACAGGAGGCCATAAAAATATGACTTTCGCAAACGTGCGTGATGTTCTTTTTGACTTTGATCTCGTATTTTTTTTACGTACGTCAAACGGTAATATTATTAAAAAAATTTATCGCTTGAGAAAAACCCAATTTACATAAATTTATTCGATCGTTACTTCTCGACCGTTCAAGCTATATTTAAATCATTCATGCGTTAGGGCGGGTGCAATAAAATAATAATGAATCAATATTGGTACTCCGAATTAGACATTATTAAAGTAATTGCGAATTTCAAACTACTCACTACCACATAATGATTATGTTCCGTACCGATAAAACTGGATTATAATGGATCGATAAAATCAAGACGTACGTGTACGAATAACTCGATTTTCATACGTGCTTAGCCTAGAAAACGTATGAAAAGTGTGACTCATCATAGTAGAGTCGTATACGTATGTACGTTTCTTCTTTGGCATCGACTTTTTGATAATTTTTTATACGTAGCAACTTAAAGCGATTAAGAACGGTCCAAATTTGTTTTTGCAAATAACGCTTGCTATTCCCGTTGAATATAAATTAATGTTTGTATATTGTATTTTAATTTATTACGATTCGCAATATCGGGTAAAATGATAACAACGATACTGCGTGTAACACTGTGGTTCATAATGATGTGTGGTAGATTATCCAAATATAGATCCAAGGTTCGCGTACCTGCAAATATTTCAGATATTATCGTAATAGTATCGCGTGCATCGTGTACGCATACATAATATTTATTTCATATTCACTCGTTTTGTTGAAAAATTTTTTTTTTTTAAATAACAGATGCCTCGCACTAAATTCTTGCCAATGAATGCTAATAAAAATATTTCTCGTGTCAGCTGAATCATGATTTACGTGATCCGCGCATAAGACCATAATATAGTATCGATCACGAATTGTACTCTTCGCGCAATAATCAAAAACGATGTGATAAGATGGTTTGAGGCCATTTTACTTTTCGATTTTTCAACAATCGGATTCGATCAAAGTTGGTTATTATTACGGTGCTCGTGTCTCACGGGACATTCATTTCGGAAAATTCGATTTTAAATTGTTAATTAATTCGATTTCGTCGAGTACACTTCGTGTAAATCCAATACCAGCGTACCAAAAAGTAAACGCCGTATCTCTACGTAGAGATCTATTGAATTCAAATAATAAATAATCTTGTAAAAAAAAAAACTAATAAAACACGTCGGGTTACATCACCGGATCTCCGTCATAGTCATTCCGTTTGGGACTTAATTACTAATAACATACGCCTACATTTTCAAAACGAAAAACATAATTTTTATTTAAAAGCCAGTCCAAGCGAATGTCGTGATTAAAAAATAGCGTACGCGCTCGAGTAAACCGGAATCTAAATCACGTCGGAAAAAATCTCGATGACGTAGGTACGAGGGGGCACGTAAAGACGTCACGGCTCGTCATAGTTTTTTTCTCGAGATCTTAAAACTACTGGTTTAACCCAAGAGCGGTTCGAGATAATAGCGTTAATAACATATATCATAATATGATGTTCAAAAGTTAATAGCCGTGCTCAATACACCGGCGAGCGTACTAATAATTTGTCGCCGCGGCGCGTACGGGATTCGATTTTAATCACGTTAATTATTTTCCGGTCTCGGGGGAAAATTGATGTTTTTCAAACGTTCGGAATACGTCGTCGGACAATTATAGAGCGCAACAGTGCTTGAAGACGACCGTGTTGTTATGACGGTGTAATTATTGTTCATTCCCGTCCGCGACGTCGTCAGTTCTCGTCGAAGGCGTCTCAAACGGACGATACCCACATCGAATAGCGCCTAAAACCATTGCCGTTTTACCGGGGTGACCCGTGTCCACGACGATCGGTCACGACAAGTAATATTTCGCACACGAGCGTAATATCATTTGATCACGAATACACGAGGAACGCTCTGTGCGCAGGGCACTTTTTATTTAGTTTTTATTTTTTTATTTTTTTCTCGTATGTACGATACATATATTTATACGCCTGGCATTAGAATTAATAACCGTGCCACACGCGATCGAGGTATAATGACTTTTGAAATTCTCCGACTGCCACGAAAACGACAGAATTAAAACGCACACTGTACCACGTCCGAGACATGTTTAGATTTCTTAAAACGAGATGAGTGCTGTCGAATAAAAACGCGCGTATTCGCCGACGAATAACAACGGGATTTTCGCGGTGAGAGTATCTAGTTTTATTCCGAGCACTTAACGCACTGCCCGATCGCTCGTACGCGATGATTTCAACGACGTTATACGATTAATTGAATAATAATGATCCATAGTTATGTACTTTGATTAAAAACGAGTCTATTAAAAAATCTCGTTGATTTCGTTTTTTTTTTCATAAGTTCGGTATAGACGAGTTAACATAAAATCCCATTGAGTAAACAATGGAAATATTATTCAAAATGATTCCTATGTTCACCAAAGAAATAATTTTAAATGGCCATGTTGATTATTCATTTAATATTATTCTTATAATCTTATTCGGATATTCTTTATTGTCATTTATTTATATTTTTACGGATTAATACTTTGATGCTTTGGTAAGTTTTTTGTTTTGTTTGTTTGTTTGGACCAAGGACCAGTTGGGCATTACCATGGTAGTAGACCAGGGGATGAAGTTGCAAGAAAGTGAGGCGTCATGTAGACGGGTGTCCGGGTACTATCCCTTGAAAATAATATTTAATTATGGCTGTAACTGTGTATATTTACATGTTTTTCAAAAAGTATAACGCGTCCCTCGTAGAAAACGATGGCCGAGCGTATGGGGAAAAACGATTATTTTCTCCGTCGTTACTTTTGGCGAATTTCCGCCGCGAAAAACGGCGAATCCGGAAACGGGACTTCCGGAAGAGAGGGCACTTCCTGATGACTGCCGCAACGTTCCCTGCGAAAAGTTTCGTCGCGAAAACCGCACCAGCATCCATACGGTACGAGTGCCGCGCAAATGGCATTCATTACTGTTATTATTATTTTTTCGTTTGTCGTCTCCGTCGTTAAAATTGTATCGACTGTGGTCGGCCGTTTTTTTCGCGCCGTCCTCGTCCGGTCGCCACCGAGCCCGCGTACAAGGAAACTCGCGTATTTTACGCATACGAAACGAACACACGTGCGCCGAACGGTGTAATATCATATTAATGCGATCGATATGTAATACGAACGCGTCATCGAGACCACCGGGCCGAGAACGTCGTCGTAGTCGTCGTAGCACACTGCAGAGCTGTATGTGTGTGTGTGTGTGTGTGTGTGTGTGTGTGTGTGTGTGTGTGTGTGTGTGTGTGTGTGTGTGTGTGTGTGTGTGTGTGTGTGTGTGTCTAAGAGCGCGTTTTTGTATTCAAGTGGCGCCGCGGTTATGATATCGCCCGCGCGCACACCGCTGCGACTGTTAAATCGATTCCCGGCGACCCGTCGAGGCCGGTGGCTCGCGTTCGAAATACGTTATGATATTATATTATCGTCACATCACAATGTATATTATTTGTAGGTATTTGTAGGCACCGTACCACCCGTATCGGCCGTGCGAGTCCCTGACTGTCGTCGTCGCTCGGGGAGACGTCTTAACGCGTCAAATACGTAACACGTACAAGTGCGTCGAAAAGTCAAGTCGTAACACCGTAACACATTTTACGTGTTCGACGTTTGTACGGGACGAATAGAAAGCGTGTGCGGCTTGGTGTCGGGGAAAAACTAGAATTTGCCCGAGTTCAAAAATCCGAATTCTCGGAATCCGAAGTCCGAAATCTGGATCTCGTTCGAAATACGAATTTTGAAGTTCGAAACATTAAATTAGTATTTTAGTATTGTTTTAAATATTACATACAATAATGTTTTGATATCTACGGATATTTTTTAATAAATCAACGCATTTTATTTATTTATAGAATTCAAAAAATATACCAACAATAAATACCAATACGTTAATGGCATGAAGGTTTTACAATTTAAATTACATTTATAAACTATTATAGTGTAAGTATTCAAACAAACAAGTAACAACATTCATTACATTTTTACATCATAGAACGCGCGGAAATTATTTCATACAAATTTTAAAATTAGAATTATTTTCCATATTTAAAATAGAAAAATTCGTTAAGTTAGTAGTTCACATGTTTTTGTCTCATAAAATACCGTCAAATTTGATTTTTTTTCTTTTAGATTACAAAAATCTGCAACGTGAAAACCCAAAATCTGTTTTTTTTTAATCGGAAAATCCTAATTTTGAAATCTATAAATCCGGGTTTAAAGACTTGAAATTCGAAATCCGGATTTTTCAGATTTTCAGATGATCCGGATTTATGTCATATAAATCATTTATGTCATTGGTGCGGCTACATCGAAGCAAATTGTATCTATCGACATCAACGCTGTGATAGTCACTCAGATATTATTGTTATTGACAGAACTTTTTCATGCACTATTTCGTCTCCGCGCGATCTTAGCGTATTATTCAAGTTCACCGCTTTTGAAACTCTTTCGTTTTGCGAATTCGCCAGTCTTATTCATCAGTTTTTCGTGAAAAGCCGCTTTTGTATATTTTTAAAATCGTTTAAAATTTCAACACATCAAATTCATTGCGAGCGACGATCAGAAATCGTATAAAACGATTGAAATATACGTACGAGTCGGCTCGATAAGGATCGTGTTGTCCGACATTAATATAAACTCGTCACTAAGTATATTATTTGCACAAGCGCCAACAGAAAATAGCGTAGGAGCAGACTGGACATTACCGACATCAAAAGTACATTTTGGAAAAACTCTGAGAGAGGAATCACTCAAAATAGCCCCTATGGACACACCTGTGACGGTGACTTTCGTACTGCGCACTATGTGCTCGTGGTCCAATGCACCCTGTACAGCCGGTGTTTCTGGTAAACTATACGATAGGCGGGTACGCCGCGTGACGAAAAACGTCTTGGACCGACGAACGCGTGTACAATGTGACGCAGTACCGTGCCTACACATTGTGATAATACCGTATTCGTATACATTACGCTATAAAATTATGTAAACTGCGGTTAATATACGCGATCTCCATTGTTGTTGTCGTCGTTGTCGCCGTTTTTTGTCGTCGCTGTCGTCATCGTCGTCGTCGTTAAATCGCGACGTGACGAGACGTGCGATAAGAGCAGTGGTATAATATCGTTATATTATGCGAATCGTATCCGCGACGACGGAAAACATCGCGTATCCGAAATAATACAGTGGTCGCGAATAATCCGAAGCGCCGCGGTGGACGTGATGACGTTAAAGTCTCCGGCGAAAAGATGACAGTGTTCTGTTGACTGCTGTATGCGAACGTAACTCACAAAGTCGCGAAAACACACGAGATTCGTTTGGAAAAATAATCACGTAAAATTACAGATCCTTTAACAACGTTATGTCGTCGTATTTCTGACATTTCATGCGTATACGGTAGTGTACACTAGCTGCAGAAATCGTCGGTCTCGAGGTGTGTGCTCTAACGCATGTAAAAGCATTACAGGGCGGTCTAGTCATTGCTTTGTCTACGCGACGGAATGTATGCGCTTGCGAAAGGACCAACGAATATCACGAGTTCGTCTTACTATGGTAATGAATCGAAACTCAAATCGAACCGTGAAGTTGAAAACACAAACGAGGATATATCGTCACAACGAAGAAAATGACTTCAAAACGTTTTGTAGCTACGAGACAACGAAATTTAAAAAAATGTAAATAACGTACTTTTGAATCACTAACAAGTGTAAAAGACAGTGATTATGACCAATATGTCGGAAGTAAAGTGCCATGGTATAAAGTATTAGTTATTAGTTGTGTGAACTACGGTGATGCACTGTAGTCTAAAAAAAAAAAAAAAGAATAGTAAATAAATATCACTATCGATTCTTTACTTTACTCATAGTCGATATATTGAACTGTATGAATCTGCCATAGGTTAGGTTGAATGTATCCACTTTTTCCCGAAACACAAATATTTTTACATGACTAAAGGTGTGTTTACAATAAATATTTTTTTTTGTGTACATATGAAAAATTCCAAAAAGCATAAAAAAACCACCAAAAATACACACACACACACACACACACACACACACACACACACACACACACACACACACACACACACACACACACACACACACACGTTATATTCATGAAATTATTGAACGCGCATATGTGATAAATATTTTACCGTTTTCGATGACAGTTTTGTTAACAGGATCGAGTTTGATCTGCCTTAAATTGTTTGCAAAAATACATGGCTTAGATTAGACGGAGGACCTGCGCATATGGAGGATGCAAGATAATTACAATTCGTCCAATCATATTACAATAAGAACCTACCGCGTGTTTATATAGTAATTTTGCAATAAAAATGCCGACTGTGTTAAACGAACCCGTCCGTGTTTGACCTCTAAAACGCATTAAATATCATCGTGACGATCGTTATTTTAATTAACAACTCAATAATGGGACTCGTGTGATTTTTTTCTCGCTTACGTATCTATCATTGTCGGTGTTGAGAAGTGAATTATTCTCACCGCTAATTTTTCCAGTTATTCTAGACGTAGATACGGATACCATAATGATGCGTATAAACATATTAATTATCGTATAGCGAATTCGTGAATTAAAAAAAAAAATAAATAACCGTAGAACACATCCTAAACCGATCGAATTTTCCCAAGAGGAGCTCTGACGATTCCTCGCTCTACCACTAATCGTTGCGGACGCTTGGGCAGAACCTACAGCAGGTCCTTATTATGAATTACGTAATAGGGTTCTTTTTTCGACGCGGCGCCGGGTATTCCCACGTGTTAACACGCGCAACACTTTTAAAACACGCGTGTGAATCCTAGCGTTGAAAAATAGTTATAATTTTCATAGCGCATCTCGGTTGTATGCAAACAGTACCCGAACCAGTGTTTAATAAACTACCGTTTCGTAGCAATTATTACCGTGCGCCTATACGCGATGGTTGCGTATACTATAGGTAGGCTGTACATTTACTATTTACGCGATTTACGCCGGTTAAATGTCTGAAATTCCTTTAGCACTTAATGATCGCGCAAATAGCATAATAACACGTAGTGAACAGTAACGATAACAACGCAAACTGGCTTCTTTTTATTTATTTATTTACTTTTTTTTTTTTTTTTTTAATATACTGCGCAATAACGTTATTATTATGCAGAGATACCTAACCGATTCGCTCGGCGTTTTCGTAAAAGGTAGATACACATTGCGTTTAATGTTTATGTTATGCACCATTACCGTCTACCAAACGTCGTGGACGAACCGAATAGTTTTTAAAAATATGAATACTACGTCATACCGTAACACGTAATTGTGGTGTGGCCCGTGCTGTATGACAATACACACACACACACACACACACACACACACACACACACAATTATGACGTGTTACTTTCAAATTTTAATTTATATTTCGTCAGTTTCATTGAACGTAATTCACGAAATTCGCATAAAATAGGATGTCTAACTCGTCCAGTGTATAAAATATATGTATTCAGTGTATAATATGCGTAATTAACAACCTAACCCAACTAATTTATAGATATGACATTGGTTATATATATATATAATACATTCGTATTAGAAGGTATATCACATGTAGTAGGTAGTAAAAGCGTTTACGTCATAATCCTAAACTGTACTTTTTTGCGCCCGTTATTATATATCATAAAAACGCCGTGGCTCTATAAAAATTTATGACAGTTATGTATATGTTTTTAGTCTTATTTTTTGTTTTTATTTTTTAACCGTTTTCGGTGTTTTTACCCGCCGATTCGATTTTACCATGGCCATTGTTTACACGGACAACAGTATTTACGGCCGCGGGTCGTTATGTAAGTTTAAATAGTTTAATAGACTGTTCGTCCGTATCGGTCTATGTCAATCTTCATGGGATTTCTTCAAAACGTACGACGACACGTGTTTAAAATATTAGTTGAGTGTAAACGAAAGTTTTACACCATTTAAACTACATTTAAAACGAATTAGTTATCTCGTATTTTTTTTTCGCCGTATTGACAGTCTACTTAACTTTAATCTCGATAAATAAAACATAACATCCTAAACCTAAACATGTTAAAACGTCGTATGTTATGTTACGACGAATCACGTATTTATTCTGCTGCAGGCGTGTTCGTTCTAGGGGTTTACGCACGTGTACACTATTATCGTTCGACAAATACGAATTACTAGGTTAAGTGTCAGACTTTTATCAGATTAGAAAAAAATAAACACTAGATTATTTAAATGAATGAATCGAAGTTGTCCCGTTATGCTTTGTCACGTATTATTTATATTGTAAACATGTTCAAAACCATTGTTGCGCACAAAATACGTATGTCGTCGTAGATCTATCGTAATTTATAACTACATAAGTAGTTACTATTATGATTAATCGAGAACGATCGTACGGCGTTATAAGACAAAAAAAGTTATCTGACGGACAATTATCAACTTAATCGTAATTTTAAATAGTACGATTTGGTAAAATATTCATCAAATTATTATTCGTTATAACGTTTAATCGGATCTCATCTTGTTCGCTACATTTTCATTGTGTACAATCTCGCATAGTATGATTTTGTCTAAAAACGAGTTGTGATTTCAAATAAGTAATACGTACAATTTTCAACAAATATAAAACCTGAAAATTTAAATTTTATACGGTTTTCTCAATAAACACAACGCGTTAACTGTGCAAAAAAAAAACTGAATCAACTTGACTTTGAGTTTGTAAACCTGATTGTATTTTGCTGTTTAGTATAGACACAACGACAGTTGATGTCAAGTTTGATTTACATCATAACTCGATCGTCGTAACACACTGACCCATTGAAAATCGTATTTACTTTTGGTTTTAAAACAAACATTCACGTTAAAATGTAAAATTTGCAAAAAAAAAAAAAAATATACATAAAAAACGATATTATAAAAAAAAGTTCGAGTTACACGCACGCAGAATATCAAATACCGGTTTTTCAAATTTAAAATTATGCCGTATTCAATAATCAGTATATAAATCAAAAAAAAAACCGAACGTGACCGAAATGCTGTTAAAAAGTGAAAATGATCGAGAGAATTCGTATATATATATATTTTTTTTTTTTAAAGGTAGACGTACGCATGAAGTAATACGTCCAATACGCACGTACATACCGAACACGGGTATTACGGAGAAAATTAAAAAAAAATAGAATTATATAGTTCGTTGTACCGTGTTTTTTTTTTTTTTTTTTACAGGCGTCGATCGATCGTAA
The DNA here is from genome assembly GCA_027580255.1 of Therioaphis trifolii. NCBI lineage: Eukaryota > Metazoa > Arthropoda > Insecta > Hemiptera > Aphididae > Therioaphis > Therioaphis trifolii. The sequence goes on along the minus strand of CM050405.1, from coordinate 4,633,336 downwards.
ACAATGTTTATAACTCTGTAATCATCGCGATGTAATTAGGTCAAACTGATTATGCGTGATATAAAAAAAAACCATACGAGTTTGTTAAATCACGTACACATTTTATATCGACCGTCGGCGATGCAATGTGTTTATAGCTAATTATTTTCTACACACGCGTATATAAATAATATAATACATATTATTTAATATTATTATATACGTATATATGACGGAAATTTTAAGCGAAACGACTGTATAACGACATGACAATATAGCTTTAGTACGGCTTTATGGGGGGAAAAAAAAAAATTGGCGTTTATTATGCACGGCGATATTGTAATGAGCGGTAACGCATTTCGTCCCCGGCGCTGCAAGGACTCCGTGGCAGTGGCAGCTGCAGGTCGCGCGCGCGCGTATACGTGTGCATACGAAACGATTTTCAGGCAAATTGTCGGATCGGAATCGCGCGCGACCGGACGAGAGGATATTTTATTCAAATTTTTGCAAAAAAAAAAAAAAAAAACAAAAAAATTATAAAACGTAATAAGGACAAAACGAATAACGATAATAATGCATTCACGTATCGTATAAAAGTCGTGTAAGGCGTACGCGCGACACACACACACACACACACACACACACACGCTCACGTTATTAAAACCACGCGTTCGAACGATAATAATCACCGCGTGTCCCCTGTGGTTTGGCCACCGAACACTGTTGCCTGCCTTGAATATGTCTCTATGGGACAAGCTATCCTTGCGCGCGCCGTTTGTTCCGGTCTGGCTACAACGCTCGAACGAAACCACTTCCCAGCAAGAGTATCGTTAATCTCACATAATTATACACGCCGTATCGATATTTTACATTTTTCTAGTCTTATTAGATTTCCGGACGGTCGCTGTGTCTCTCTCTCTCCGTCTCTATATAGCCGTCCGTCCGTATTATTTATGCGTCCCCGGCCGAGAAGAGGTAGCCCGATGTCGCGATCGCGGAATGCCGGTGACCCCACGTAATTGGCCACGATCACGTTACCGGTGTACATATTATTATTATTATTATTATTATTATTATTGCGATCGGTCGAGTGACACATCATTATGTAAACATCGTCGTCGTCATCGAACGATTCGCGAGGTATCGTTTTGTTTTTGTTTTTTTTTTTTTACGAGCGACAATTACGGCCCGCGCGTAGGTATACGTGAGGCGCGCGCGGTCATCTGGCCCGGGGTGGGGAGTGATAGTGACCGCGATACGATAATAATATTATTCGTGTTATTGAAATGTAGATAACTCGTATCTGCGTGGCGATGATAATATCCTACGATACCGATTAACAATATTATTCGGAGGTAACGTGTTTGGAGGTGATTACGACGAACGGTCGAAAAGGGTTTTTTTTTCAACAGGCTTCGTTCGGACTAGGTACATTTGTTTTTTGACCGCTCGTATTTACACACGGCGCCGCCGACGTTTCCAACATTTTCGAGATTGTACACACAGATAACAATCGTAAATCATAGACACTGTCATAAATAACAATAGTTGAGTATATAGGAAAAAACCGCGGACGCTGTGTTCTCGTAAGTCGTAATACGTGCATCGATTTGTATGACTTTTTTAAAATTTATTGTAAATTTTTTACACTTTTCAAAATTCACCCGTGTTACCGAGTATAATTCTGTTTGGAGTGATATTGGTCGAATTATGTGTTGCTATACTAGAAAAGAGGTCGTTCCTTATTACAATATGTACCCAACGGATAATGAAATAATATTCTAATGTCTTGTAAGACTCGTACTCTTAATTAAAAATACAAAAAAAAAACCTACTAAATTATGCAAACAATATCACATTAATATATACTATTTAAATTAAACTCATACATTAATTTTAGGAAGTTTATGTAAAAGAGTCTTTCAATATTCATACTTTCTCCCGAAAACGCGAGGTCTAGGTAATCTTAATGTGTTGATTTTTCTATATTCACTAAAAGTTGCTAACCTTACCTAGATTTTTTGCTTTTAATGAAAACGCAAACTGTATTATATATATATGGTTTTTATAGCACACAATTTGTAGATTATAACTGCTTGTGTTCGTGTTGTTGATTGCAATAGTTATTGAAAATGATCACGTATTTATATGATTGTCAAAAATATTTTACTCAATCATATAGATCTCGTTTTGATTACAGAAGCGAATAACTGTGTTAATACGATAAATCAAGAGAAAAAAAAAGAAAAAGTCACAGCTATAAAGTGACATTTTTATGTTACGTATCGACACTTTGTTTTGAATATTATTATTTAATCAGTTGAAATATGTACAAACTTAACGTAAACAACATGTAAAAAAACACACACACACACACACACACACACACACACACACATATATATATATATATATATATATATATATATATATATAACTGTCATATGATTCTTATGTACGTATTTGTACTTGGATGTAAACCGGCTTGTCTCTTTAAACTTCCGGTGAACCAGTGTACTATGCCATATCAGTGAACTTTAGCTTTTTTGTTATAACAACTCGTTTTGTCCACATCAGCCAGTAAAAAGAAAAGTTATATATATATATATATATATATGTATAAAATGAATGTTTTTATGTCGTGTCATGTGTATAATGTACATATAACTGCTGATAATAGATGATATTTTGAAAGGTTGAACGAGGAACTGAAATTAATACACAAGGCGGCAAAATCCGGTACTAAATATTAATCCAGCAACACAACCGCCACAAACGTACTCGCCGATGACGTTTCGCAACGATATCGTTTCGGTTTTACGTCGATACGGTAAAATTCGAATCGAGAACACCGAATAGATATACATTAAGCCGTGATAGTGGCGTATTCCACGAGACCTCCGTACAACGGACGTTCACGAGGAACGTGAATTCGACTACGTGGGATACATATCACCGATCGGGCTGCCCTACGGCCTGCACCGTTGGTTTCGGGAAGTGTTCGGAGGGGGTGCCGGAGCTCGTTGCGGCCGTGAAACAATACGAAACTTACGTGAACGCCACGTCGTGTACATCATCACGTGAGCCGGCACGGAAGTTTTCGTGTATCGTCGCACGGGGAGGACAGCGCGAATTACTCCGTTTGTCGTATTATGGTGTTTTTATGGTCGTTACTTACACGTGCTCCTCGTGCGGGGATCGGCGAGTCTGCCGTCGAACAGGTGCCGGCCGAGCACGGCGGCGGGGTCCAAGCTCTTGCGCCGGTTCGCCCCGTAGCTGTGTCGCCTCGCCGACGGGCCCCGGTCCATGGGCACCGCGCTGTAGCTGGCCCTGCGAGCATCGCCTTTGGCCGGCGAGTAGGACAGGCCGAGCAAGCTGAACAAGTTCTTCATGGTGACGGCGGCCGGTGTACGTGCGCGCGGGTCGTTCTCGGCAGGCGTTCAAGTCTCTCGCGGCGCTCCTGTGCGGCGGCGGCGGCGGCGGCGCGGCTTAAAGAGACCGCGGGGGCACGCGCGTCGTGGATTCTACCGGCCGAGTGTACGGACCGGCTGGCGTTTCGGTAGCGACCGCAGAAGACGTACACGCCGTACTACGCCTACGCGAGTGCGAATCAAACGCGAATCAAACGGAGCGAGCGATCGTGTCGGTGTGTTTTGAACATGGGTACTCGCCGCGGGGGCCGTCGTGAATCGTCATTCGGGTGACGTGACAAACGATCGTAGACAGAGTTTGTGAGTGTGAGTGTGTGTGTGTGTGTGTGTGTGTGTGTGTGTGTGTGTGTGTGTGTACGTTTGTGCGTTTTTACGCGGGCTCCGCCGGGTTTTTCGTGAGGTCCGGACGATCGGGCGGTCGACGGTTTTCGTGATCGGACGGTCTCGCGGCAGGCGAACGACGGGATCGCTCGTACGCGCGCGGGCGACACGGATTCGTGAATACGAAAATCGCGATTTGTCCGTTTACTTATCACGGTGACGTGATGATGATAGTGATATGTTTTGACCGGTGCGGTCATAGAGCACGTATACGCGCGTGTACGATTAATAATAATCCAATGTGTAGCGGGCCCGCGGGAATCGCCGATTCGCCGGGCTGAAAACTCCCACTTTCCGGAACCCCTTCCCGAAACAAATACACGACCGACGGCGGCGGCAACAACAACAACAACAACTGTTGCAGAAGAGACGTAACGCACGCGCGTTATTATTATTTTTTTTCATAAATTTCACGAAGGTCTTGGACACCGGAGGTCGTGACAACGATCGTGTCAGAAAACCAGACCGCCGCCGCCGCCGTTGCCCACCATCGCCGCCGCGCCGCCGACACCGACGCCGCGCTCGTTTCACAATCAAACCGCGTGCAACCGGATACGACCTAGGGGAGGTTACTCGGACGTGAGTCTGGTGAGAACCACTGGATGTTATATGTGTATTTTTTCTTCGATATCTGTGTTTCTCAACGCCCTTGACGGCTTGGTTTCGGCGAGACTCATTAAAACGGTCTTTAAAATCACTTTGGTAGGTACTTGTACGCACGCGTCGATCGATTGCATCTCTTGTGCAATAATCTGGCCAGTATATGCGCGTACACACACACACACACACACACACACACACACACACACACACACACACACACACACACACACACACACACTCACACACACTCACACGCACGCACGCACACACTCACACGCACACACACACACACACACACACTTCGAGGTCTGTCATAATTTAGAGACTTTACGAGATGCAACAACTATGGGCCGTGCGATATAGCACTTACTATATATAAATTATTAAAATTCATTTCTTTAGACACGCGTGTAATATACACTGTTGCGTGTCATATGTTAATTATTCCACTGGTATAACGATAGAATACAAATAGACGCGATAGATTACATTATAGGTATCTGGTGTACCGTGCAGGTGCCTCGTATGTATGTGTATAATAAGTGTGCATCTACAGGTATACGTCGTATTGTACGCGGGAAAACGTCCCGTACGCTTATACATAGACACTGTACATGTTGATTGCATTGAATTATCTCGGTAGAAGCTGGTTTTGTGTACTAACGGAATTTCCACGCGCGTATAATTATTAGATACGACATTATTACTTCATTTCAAACGTGTGCGTTGAAGGTCTCCCGAACGGACACGTCCTACAGACAGGTATATACATATATACCTACGAGCACTCCGCGGACTGGTTTCGTCCGGCGCGACCGGTGTTTGCAGCTCGTCTTCGCGCCGAGACCGTCCGTCGTCGTCGTTAAAAATCGTTTGCACACCCGTACGCCTTTGCGACTGACTACATTTCGTCAATTTAACGCTATTTTACGTAGGTTTATTGAAAACGATCGGCCGGCGCGGTTTTCAGGAATCTTCGCCGCCGCCGCCGCCGCCGAACTACGCGCAAGGTCATTACGTATTATCGTCGCGTTCCGTTGGCAAAGTAGGTGGTATGTTTTGCGAGTCGGATCGTCGGACGTGTCTACGAATGTCGCGCAGTCGTATTAATTGTTCGGTGGTCTCGTACACAATACCGGGGCCTGTACACAGCGATCGGCGTGAGATATCAAAACGAAAAACTTGGCACTCGCGGACCGTCCGCGAGAACTGCGAATCGTTCAATATCACGCGTACACACACACACACACACACACACACACACACACACACACACACACACACACACACACACACACAAACGCGAGTGCCATGCAAGGAATACGACGTCGTATAATAGCACATTTCGCTGTGTACGACGACAATGCGTATTATATTTCGATTTAAATGGTGTCCGCGAATAAAACGTTACCGGTACCGCGGTTATCCTTCCTCGTGTGGAACGGCGGCGGACCGCATACCTGTACGCGCGTCGCAGCCACTCGGAAATGTTAATAAACGCCATTTAAAACCAACTCTTGTGCCGGTATAATGGGCGTACACGGCAGCAATGCTAATAAGAACGGTCGTGCACGGGATTCCGTGTTAACGGTACGCGGCGTGGGTGACTTGATAACGAATATTGTCGTTAATCTCGCGTGTACGGCGGCGGGGGACCTGTGCGCAATGTTTAATATCTGTATTTGTAGTTCGGGGCACACGTACAGGATATTCGCCCGATAATGGCGACTAGGTAGTGTTTTAATCGCGCGCGCGCTCAAGGCAAAGTGCGTGTAGATCGATCGGATCGATCGGGCATATATCATTTATATAGTTATACAACGACGGTAACATTGCGTATGTTGTGTGTGAAATCGCGTTCTGCGGTCGTTCGGCACACCGTGGACGTACGCACGTCGAAGGACTGCGTTCGAGAGGGAGGAGTGGAAATAAACATCGCGTTGAATACCTACGCGGCCGGAGCGGCAGAGCCTGAAATGTCGAGGCCTAAACACGAGCAAAACAATTTAAGCCCTTCCTAATTAGTTCCTATACATCCATCAAACATTATGTGTCGCGTTTATATAAATATACCAATTACTTTACGTTACGTTTGTTTTGAACTAAAATGGTAATTTGCGATTTTCACTGAGCGACCGAAAACGAAACCACTGAAAAATCACTATGAAAAAAAAAAATATTAAAAAAAAATTGATTCGACGGAATCGATATCATTTTTCATTCGTATCTAGGTCTAGTGCAACGGTCGGCAACTGGCGGACCGCGGTCCAAATCCGGACCGCGAAAGGCACTGATCTGGACCGTCGACATATCTTTCTTTGATAGTTTGATGAGTACGTTATTTCAATTTCCATCGTGACTATTAAAAAAAGTGTCGTTTCGTAAAACAATTTTTTTCATAAACAAGTAGAGAACAAAGTTAACCTTGAGCCTTGAGGAGACACATTTCGTATTAGATGTTCTACGAGAATTCCCGATTTCAAGTTACTAGCCATAGACGAGAAATGCGATTTCTCATATAACATTACGCGGCACGTTTACTCTTCAAATAATTTTAACATTTTAGTAATAACTATGGAATAAAGTTAAAAAAATTAATTTTTTTTTCTACTGACCCCTCTTACGTATTATTATAGTTTTCCGGACTCCGGTAGAAATCACTAGCCGACCCCTGGTCTAGTGCATCACGTCATTTCGATTTAATTTTAACGTCGGCGCTATGACGCGAGTTCACTTTCTTTGAGTTCTACAGGACGTGTGCCTATCAGTGTATCTATCAGTGTATCTATTTCGTTTAAACTCGTACAAAGAGTGGATTAGAAAAATTATTGTTTGTTCATATGTAGAATAAAGTTCAGTTTTTAATTCTTATGTTTTACACGGCACAAGACTAAACAAAGGTCAAGAATAAACAACAGGGATGAAATGCGAAACCTCTTGGAACGGCAGTCAGGTGCACTATTGAAGTCTTTTCGTGTCTTGTGGGAGAAATATGCCGTAGGATGTGACGCGGGGACGCCGCGGACGCGTAACGCGTCTCTGGACGAAAATCGTAGGTATTTAAAATCTTTCACGTCACGGCGCGCACAAAACACTGTGCTTTACGACCGGGTTTTCATTCGCACGCTATCGCGCGCATCGAATATTATATTATTATATTCAATATTGTTATTATTACAATTATTTAATGTGTATGATATAACACGCAGCGGATTATTTATGGAAACGATCGCATCGCTCACACACGTCATGTCAGCACGAGCCACGGGGGTCATGGAGATCACGAACGTGTTTGTTAGAGATTATAGCATTTTTATATTTTTTCGTCCATCCCGTATCCGCCGCCGGTTTAATAACACATTTCTAGTTTCGAACAAAGATTGCGCGTGCAACATAGTTACTATAATTGAATGGCGGAACATAAATAATTATTATTTCGATGTAATCAGTCGGTTTTTATTTATTTATTTATTTTTTTTGCACGGAACAGCATACGGGCACTACTATAATGGCCGAAGGTCCCGGTCGACGGTCCCAAGGTTCGATTATAGGAGTAAAAGAAGATCGTTCCTCTTCTGTTCGTAGGCAGGATACGCCGGCAGGCGTTTGACGTATACTCGTCCCACTATCGACTGTCTCCGGCTCATCGCAGCAAGTGGGCATTGATTATTTCGCATTACGACGTCGAACCGGACGGAACTTTCAATCGCCTTCACGCGGTTTGTCGCGATTTTTAAAATGTTCGTTTCATATTTTGCATACGATTTTACACCGCGAACAGAATGCGATGGAAAATAAATAAATAAATAGGTACACGTGTTTTCCGTTATTTCAATACAATAGATTTCATTGAAACGTACACCGTCAAACGTAGGTACTATAGTCGATGATATTGTACAGCGTAATACTCGGACTAAATACATTCGTGTACGATTAAAATGTATACTTCGCGTTTTTTGTTGCAAAAGTGACAGACCATTTATGACGGTTTGAGACTGTATTGATTTGAACTCGACAATTTTTCAACTGTAATCCGAGAACGCAAAGCTAATCAAAAATCTTCGATCCTGGTTTGTGCGTAAGAGTACCTGCATTTTTTCGGGAACAGTGAACTTTAAGTTACAAGCGAATGGTCTGCGCACACTGTGGCAACAATCGATAGCCACAATAATATTGCTTACTTTCTGATTACTTTTTTCACGTAGTTCTGTAGTTATTAATAAAAATATCATCTCTCATCAAAAACGTCTAGCTAATTTTGATCGAATCCTGCGCCTGACAGAACGAGTACGGTCTTTTCTGGTAAACATTATTAATCGCGCGCAAACAAGTCGTATCCGTTCTAAAATGTCTATAGACAAAATTCAAAGATAATAATTTTCAACCTTAAACGTTTTACACGAATCTACTGTACAAACGTGGCATTTATTTGAAACGACACTTTTAAAACGTAACAAATATAAGCCAGGAAAACCGCACATTATACCTAATTATTATCTTGACTCGGGCCTGAATTTTTTTTGACCAATGTACGTTTAACATGACGTATTAGATATCGATGTTACTCAGAAATTAGCATACTCAACAATAAAGACGCGTAAGGAAAAATGTATCGCATGCTTTACAGTTTATACCTAAGTTAAATACGCAGTTGTTTTTATTTCACAGAATTGTAAGTAGGTAATAATTTTTCAGGAAAACAGAGTGTTGTGCAAAACAATCTTATATAACACGATCTGTCAGTATAATTCATAGATAATACAAATGGTACTTTTGAGGAGTGATTGTTATTATTGTCGTTTATCGTCAGTGTTTTTGTGAAAAAACTGTAAAAAAAAAAATGTAGTCGAAAAAGTATCGAAGATTAAAAGTAGTGTTTTGGTTTAATTCTTTAAAATTATTTACAATGTGTTAACGCACAAATGAATTTTGACTATTAGGCACGGTAATATTAGGACGTAAACGAGGATCAAGTACCTACAAAATAATCTCTGAAATTTACTACTTGTTGTAAAGTCGCGTGCATTAAGTTATTTGGCTACAACATTTTATTTTCTCGTTTATTGTGAATTATGATTTATCGTCACCGTACACCTTCTTGTATTTAAATTCAAGACGCTACGAAGGTCAAAGGATTCCATGATAAATCATTAACAAAAGTTCAATTATAATCAATGGCGGTATCGCGATTACTCGTCATCGATTTAATAACGTCATATGCTAAATAATTGTACTGAGAGATGAGAGAACATCGTTTATTGCGAATTTACGTATAATGATTTCGATAATCTGCCTTTCGATTATTGTTAAGACAGAGCGGCGAATCGTACGAACACAATGCGGGCAGCGTATAACTATTTATGGTTTCCATAAAATACAAATATTTGAAATTAGTCATCACATTTTTTTTTTTTTTTTTATGATTATACCTTCTAAAACCGAATCACACACCATGAGTCCGTGTAATCGCTCAAAGCCAAACGCCACATCCATTTAAATGCAATCATGTTATCACTTTGCCCGAGGTGTATTTTCAGTATTTTGATTGATGAATCGACCTCTAGAGTGAATAGCTGCAAAACTGTAACACCCATCCTGCCCAGTCATCAGCATTCGACCACCATACATATATATATACAGTATATAACATGTATTATTATGTAACAGAGCAAAGATGGAATGGAAAATTGAACTCAAGCCGATAAAAGTAATTCAATAGTAGTCAACTAAATTTAACTAAATATAGGCATATGTTTATTCATTGTGTTTGTCCAATATGTAAAATACCTCCATCGCAGGTCAAATATCAAGGCTGGGCAGTTAAGTTGATTTCAATTAAAATTCTTTTAGATTTTTAGTGGATAGAATTACCAATTGTTTTACAGTAATGTTAATTTTATGTTTTTTTTTTTCTAGAGAAGCTATTTAAAATATTAGACTGTTTGTCCAAAAACGAAGTTCAGCCTTTTAATTATCATAGAAGTCATCTAGTTTGGTTCGATACAGGTATCATTTTTTACCTTTCTCAAAATATCTTCGATTATTAAGTAAAACAACTGAAAAATTGAGTAAAAATGACAAAATGAGATTTTCATTCAATCGATTTTAGTTATTTAATGATAACTATATGGATAATATTGCTAATATTTTTTAATTTGACCAAAAATGAACCATATTTTTGTTAAAACTCGACGAAATTTTCGAAATAATTTGACCATTTCTGGATTGAATATATATAGTACAATAAATACGCTTCATTTTTTCAATGTTAAAAATCTAATAAAGAATTGCAATTTTTGAAATTAAGTCCTGTATACTTAACGTAATCTTACTCGAATACTTAAATAACGACGTTGAAAAAATCTGTTTCACGTATAATAGATTCGGTGTAAGTGTTAGTTGAATATAATATTATATATTTTTTAGTTTGTACACGCATGGAAAAATTTAATTTTCAAATTATTTACCGGTCTGAATGATGCATGTGTACATAATTTTAATTAACGAAAAAACACAGTTGATTTAATTAAACGTGTTTGTGCGTTGTTATACAAATTATACTTCTAGTATTAGTAAGGTACACGCACGGGTACTTGGCGATACAATTTAAAATCTGCCGGCGAAGGAATCCTTAATTTCCGACAACTAGTGAACGGACATTTTTTCTGAATCGATTGTCAACAGTAACGGTCGTTTAATTTTTTATGTTTTTTCAATGTTATCCACATTTATAACCACATTCATTAACGAGATTTAGGTCCTCGTAAGATACGTAAGTTTTCCGAGGTGTGTTTTACAAAAAACCGACTTGATGCTAATACTGTTTTCGGTGGCACATTAAGCATATGCAAATTTAATTCACGATGAAAAAAATCACAAAACAGTATTACCAATCATGTACACTGTTATTAAAATTAAAATTTATATTTTTCGCAATCGCTCAAATTTGGTATAATCACTCTAGGAAAAACAATATAGGTACACTCAATACGCAGTGAAAATGTTAGCAGGTCTTTACCATTTACTGTAGAAGATGAATAATAATTAGTGAACGTATTCTGCCTCGCGTCCAAAGAATCATCAACTCGAAGTTTTTTCGAATCACAATGAAATATTCAAATCGTCACCACGACAAAATGGGAATGTATCGTATTTTGACCATTAAAGGTTGTTTTTTCGCAATCGCACGAAAGATCGCTTGGAAATCTCGATAGAAACTTACCATAAGTGGATGAAGAAAAGGAAAAATGAATTACCCACAAGATTATAATTAAATATAATATTAATAACAAATCAGTAACAAATCACCGAACGTGATAACAATCGATAACAATACGCGTTTAAGATAAACGCCAGTAAACACATAATACAGTACATATTATGAGACTTACGTTATAAGAGTGTACTTTTATACCGTAATATTGGTGTAAAATATATTACGTTCGTGTTCAACTCGACATAATTATGTGAAGACTCAGCGCCGCCGTTAACGTGTTCATGAAATTTAATTGTTATTTGAAGTCATTTATCAAGCTGCATTTATCGTCGCATCATAAGGAAAACGATTTATGACAATAATTATTGTTTTGTTTTCAATCGTGATTTTCAGTGGCGTAGGCGTACAATGATTAACATACTCGTACGTGTATAGAAACGCGAAAACACACTCGATCGATTCACTAGGGTTATCACATCTTACGTACGACACTGCACAGAGCACAGCACAGGACTTCTACATCACCTATGTATCCCGCCGAAAACACTTTGTCTAAGAAAAAGCTAGGTAGATAAAAAAAAACAAATAAAAACAAAATTCTTATAATTTTAATATAAATCTAAAATATATACAGTGGTCGCCTTTTATAAGACTCACAGATATAAGGTTTAGTCGCTTATTAGACTTAAAATCGTCTTAAACGGTCCGGACGTATCCAAATACATAAACATAATTCTGTTAAAAGTCTCCGATTTCGTCAAAAACAAAAAACGATAGACGATAGGCAAAAGAATAAACTTTTTGGGTTAAAATTTTGGATTAAATTGGTTTTGATAAGTTATTTGTGTAGTTATTACTAGGGATCTATCCATGTTTTAAAACGTGTATACTGTATATACGTATAAGACATTTTATCGTACATTACATTCATCACAGTCATTTGTACTGTAGCGTGAGATATAAATGCACTTCCAATCACTTGACATAATGATCAAAATTACCAGTAAAAAATTTAAAACATAATAAAAGTTTGATAGTAATATGTATATAATATAATTATATTTATTTAACAATATGTAAAAGCAAAATAGAATTAATAGTTAATTAATTAAAATTTTGATTCGTTTTCCCCCACTTCACTTGTACGATCATTCAGTTATAGGCTCACTTGGTGCTGGTCCCGAAGTGAGTCTTATAAAACGACGTTCTCTGTAATATAAAAAATATGACTTAGTAATATGTCGTTATGTAGCAACAAAAAATGTAAATAAAATTGTTTCTGAAACTTATCTTGAGGGCATATTTAGTTTACTCGACAGGAACTTTAAGCAATACAATAGGTAGACCGTAATGCACAACAACGCGTTTGTTAATACCAACATAAATTATTATCACTATGATCGAGTTTAAACTTCCTACCATTTACCGAATAAACTAAATACTGACTCGAGTGTGATTTAAGAAATAATTTTATTTTGACGTTACAGATTTTTGTCACGAGGGATCTGCTTGTGACTGTGTAAGGTGTTTAATCGATTATTGCATTACTAACTGAAAATCATCTAGGACATTGAACACTTATGCTCGTATTTTTTAGAGTCGTTTGACCGATTTGTTTGCAAGCCACCTGTTTCTCATCAACACGATATTTTTAATCGACTGGCATCTTATAAACAATCCAATGTCCGACCGTTAGCTCTACACGTCGACTCGTCTAAAAGTTATTAAAAGTATTTACACGGTCTTCACTAATCTAAGAGTTAACTCTCATATGTATAGGTTTTATTTATTCGTATGGCAATACGATACAGAATATCTACAAGCCCCCAGCTTAAACTGGCCCATGAACACCCCTCCAATCACAAATCACCCAACCATATACATGGGTGACTTTAATAGCCACAACAAAATGTGGGGGTACAAAGAAAATGACGAGAACGGAAAATACATATTATACGATTGGTCCTCCAACGATAATATATATTATCTAGTCTTCGACGCAAGGGACAAAGGGACGTTCCATTCTGGTAGGTGGAACAAAGGATACAACCCTGACTTATGCTTCGTAACCAAAGACTCTGCGGATAAACCCCTAAACTCCAAAAGAATGATCCTAAACGCATATCCTCGCAGTCAACGTAGACCAGTAATTTTATCCGTTCGAATCCAAATTCCAATTATCCCCTCTAATCCCGAACCCAGATGGAATTTCAGGAAAGCAGACTGGGCCAAATCCCGCAGACGGATGGACGATATGTATAGGTACACCGTATACACTCACTACGTTACGCTTCTATTTTCTTTTCTTGGATTTGTCGCAGCCGAAGCGCCATCACTGGACGGTTTATCCTTCAAGCGAACCGTATAAAACGTCGGTGTATAAAAAAATATCCCCTATAATATGCTTATTGTCCTATATTAGGTATAAATCGTATGATTATCTGAAAAAAAAAAAAAAAGAAGATTGTCACTGTATCGTGATGACAACTGAACGCCATCCGACGAATATAATACAGTGTACACGCTCGTGTTTTATAAACGAGCACATCATTACGTTATAATGGTAACATTTATTATAACATCGTTAGGGTTCGCGTTCGAACGTAGGTACGTCGATAAACATTAGTGACTATATACGTAGGCGCTGTAAAAAAAAAAATAAATAATAACAATAATAATAATAATAATAATAATAATGAACCGCTGTCCGACCGACAGTCGACGATTTACGTCGATTAACACGTCTCCGCCGCGATCGTCAGCCATCAATCACGGCAGGCCGTCGTATCGGTCGTTCGGCACAAAACTGTTTATTCAATTAGGCCGGGTGAAGAACATTTATTTAATAGCAACGTAGTAATAATAATCGTTTCTCGTGCTGCGCACGCGTCCGCCCGGGCGTACGCGTGGACGGCCGTAATACGTTTTCATAATGATATCATCATGACGGTTAAATAAATAACGCGCAGAACGATACGTACTATCATCGTCGTCGTCGTCGTTACGGCCGGCGAGCGTGTTGTGATACGCATTTACGTGTCGCGTCGTCGGGAAATGATTGATTACGGCCAGTGTTGGGCGAAATTTTATCTAGATAATTATTCGAATAAATACGTAGGTATTCGAATAAAAAACTATTCGAATGATTTTGTTTTACAATTATTCGAATAATTTTCAACTATGATTATTCGAATAAAAAGTGATTCATCTAAATTTCAAAGGCAGTTATACCAATAATTTTTGGTCATTTTATTTGATTAACCATAGTTGACAATGAAATCATTTTTTTAGATGTAGCTATTGTCGTATATAATATATCATACTGCGACAATACTATAAGTGTGTTACATGACACCTATATATAAAATATAAAATCTACATTACGGTCAACTGCTGATCAATACAATAATATTAACACACGAGCATAATAATTATTGTAAGGCCTATCGCCAACACACACCATGTATTATAGCAGGGGTGGCGAACCTTTTCCGAGTCGAGTGTCAAAATTTTCCAAACGATGTTTTCTAAATCTGTTCGCGTGCCCCCCGCCTCCTCCCACACACACACAAAAAGAAAGTTTAATGAAGTCAATTTGTGTAGGTTATTTTACAAATTATACATGATATTCTTAAATCAGATGTCAATATTGAATAATCGTCAGCAAAAATGTAAATATGTAATTATATTTTAATGTGAACTTTTGTTACTTTTTTTTCATGTAAACAATTTTATAACAGAATATCTAAATTTGTAATTTTGGTAAAACATGTAGTTTTATTGGTCGAAATTGTTTTTGCTTCGACTTAAAAAAATTCACTGCACATATCATAATCTGGATACCAAGTCACACAAATATAACAGGAAACGAAAGAGCTGATAAACTTGCTAAAGAGGCCATTGTGTCACCTAATGCAATCCAATGTCAAGTGTATTCAATAACCGACATTAAACAAATAATTAAAAAAACTATTCTCAATATCTGGCAAAACGAATGGAAATCATCCAACACTAAATTAAATGAAATTAAAAATCATATCCTACCTTGGCCTAACAACACCCTCACAAGGAAAGAAGAAGTAGCCATTAATAGGCTCAGAATAGGCCATACCAGACTAACTCATGCCATCCTAATGAAGAAAGAAGACCCACCCATATGCCCGACCTGCAACGATCATATGACTGTCAAACACATCCTCACTGATTGCAGAAAGTACGAAATACAACGCCAAAAATATAATCTAACCCACCATCTTGCCGAAAACCTCAACATCGATACTACTAATGTTCTTAAATTCCTCAGGGATACAAATCTTCAAAAAAAAATTTAAATAATTTTTTTTTTCTCTTTAAATGTATTACATACTCTACTACTAATGTTAATTCTAGATGCAACCACGTTAATTTATTTGTACCACTTTATTATTATACTTATGTCTATATTTAGTGTAACATCCCCTATTTAAGTATATAATATGTAATTACTTGTAGCCAATGGCCCTAGTCGCCGAGGTATTGTTAATAAAAAAAAAAAAAAAAAAAAAAATGAAAAAAATAAAATAAAAGTAAGCGAATTGCATGACTTCCGACATTTAGATGTCTGCATTTTTTACCACTTTTCCATGTAAACGATTTATTTGTATTTGTGGTATTAGTAAAGCATAAATGTCTAAAGGAATATAATTATAATTAAAATCTGAAAAAATTGTTTAATCGTATTTGTTTTAACTACGATTTCATAAATAATATGATTCAAATTTTTATTTTTATCAAAATTTCAATAAATTAAATTTTTTCCACTTGCCATTGAAATTTCGCCAACGTGCCACTTTTGGCACGCGTGCCATAGGTTCGCCACCCCTGTATTATAGGTAGTCAGTTCGACAGACACGACAAACACGAGCCAACTCACCGACACCAATTACACATATTAAAAGCCATCTTCTATTCTATTGATAGATATTTATTTATTTTAAATATTTTTACATTTTTCTGAATAATAAAATAATTCACAGTCGTGAACTTAAAATACAACGCCAACTATTTTTCATGATATGTGCTTGTTTGTAATTACCAACCCTATGTTTACCAAAATATAATAAACGAAAATTAATCGAATTTCTATGTTTTCAAATTATTCGAATAAATTTAAATTCGAATAATTGTAAAAAAATCATTCGAATAATAATTTATTCGAATAAAAATGTTATCTATAAATAATCATCTAGATAAAATTTCATTCGAATGACGCCCAACTCTGATTACAGCGCGCTCACGGCGTAACTGGCCTCTAATGGGAAACGCTTCTCGACGGGACCCGACTGTACGGGCAGCGCATGCTACTTGAATACGGCACCGCTGTGCCGAAATCAGGTACGATATGGAAGCGCGTTCTTCGCCACCACAAGCTCTACTATGATTCAGCACCTGGCCATACAGTGTTTTTTACGTCGAAGCAAATTGATTGGAACACAACTTGCATCTCATTCTAGACGGAAGTCATCCATTTCTCTTGGGGCCAAGCGTATTCAAGCAGGACGTCCTTCAGATGTAGAAATACAAACAAACAAAATAAGGAAAAGAAGCTTGGCTTTAAGAGTAAAAAATAATGTTTCTAGCGCTAAATCTCATTAAAAATATGTCGTATTCTAAACTCATATGATATAATACGTTGTAAAATAAATTTCATTCAAAAATAAGTACCTAACCTAACCTAACCGCAATCATTCATAATGGCTGTTTTCGAATCACATTACAGTTTCCGTAGTTGATTATCGTAACTAAGAGTTAATGTATGTGTAGTGTCATCAATAGTAACAAAGTGAAAAAATAAATAACACGACAACAAACAACTTAAAATTAGTGGAATTTCAATAACTGTTTTCGAATGTGTTGCATAGTATATTATGTAGAAAATACTGTTTAGTCAGTGCTGAATCATAGTAGGGTTTGTAGTGGCGAAGAACGCGCTTCCATATCGTACCCGATTTCGACACAGTGGTGCCGTATTCAAGTAGCATGCGTAAATACGCGTACGGGCACGTCAAACTACCCGAGTCGAACTCGCGTCGTTTCACTCTAGTCCGGATCTGGATTGCGGAAATAAAACTGCGGATACCATTGTATTCGTGGCGGATAACTCGCAGGGCGGGGGCAGGAAACACACGTTTTTCGCGAAGACGATTTCGTACGATTTTCATAACCATACGATAGTTTGATTTTTTTTGATTTTTCAAATTTTCAATGTTTCAATACGTGCCATGTGTTATAAATATCGGGGTCAGATTTTCAAACTTACGTCAGCCCGGAGAACAGATGATAATATATGGACGCCCTCGGGTTTCTCGGGGCCGGGAACCACGCATAGGTATTACTTTGAAAACGATTAAAGGTCCGTTCAAAACGGAAAGACGATAATACGCGTGTTTGCCCGTACTCGCAGAGCGTATTCCGTTATTCACATCAATTCGTCGAATATTCATCGATTTTTTCTGTCTTTTAAAAATATTCGAAATAAAATAATTCGTTTCGACACGACTTTATTTTTTGATACTGCTGGTGTTTATTTCGTACGAAAATTAAACGATAAACTATACCTTTAAATTCATTAAAAAAAAAAAAAAAAAAAAAAACATCTTAAAAATACCCTTAATCCCAAATCTACGGAAAACAGTGTGAGATAATATTCGTGAGAATCACAACAGACATTTACGCATACCTTCTTATTTGTCGAGTTTAAACCCGTAACTTATCATATTAATGATTTATTTTTAATTTTATAAGCCATAAGGTATTTGTTTGGATTTAGAGTACGTTTTAAACTCTTCGTCGTTATTTCTTTTTTAAAGATTTTATTTAAGTATTTATTTATGTATATAAATAAATAACCTTTATGGATAAAGAAAAAACAATTGAACGGAAAAAAAAATGCATCATTCGAACATTTCACCACTTTTGAGATACTTACCGACTTATGAGTGTCCCCCGTACATGTCAATAAGATAAATAACCCAGTTTTATGTATAGGTATAGTATTTTTCTAAAATATTAATAACAAATTTTATTTTATGCAAGGTTAACTATTTAGAAACGATGTTGTTACTTCATAGTTCAGTAATAGATATTGGTATTTTAATTTTGTTCTTAGACCATAATACACAATAGCCATCAATACAATTTCCTTTAAATAAGTAGCATAAATAAATAGTAAGAGTGTACATAAGTACATTTTTATGGCATCATAACTTACAAAATACACACGACTATAAATAAGAAAAACTTTGATACATACCTACTCGTTTATGAGCCTATGTGATGAATACGAAATACAAACGTTTAATTAATGCAAATTAAGATAAGTAATTGGTCATAAATTGAAAAATTTGCTGGTCATTTTATTTATGACGAGCCTATTTCTGATTATAAATGCAAACTAGTTTCGAAATGACTATTTTATTTTTTTATGAAATTGTAAACGTATTTTAGGTGAAATCAGATCTCAGAAAACTTTACAGGTACAACATAATATTGTCATGGGTCGTAAATTATTTTGTACTTTACTACCTATTTTGGATTTTGAGATTTTTTTTCTTTACTATTGTGGTAATGTACGACTAAATATCATTTTTACTGAATTAGATAATTTCTTTCGTCTTTTGTTTCGATTTAGATATGATTTTGAAGTTACTTAAAACTCGCAATGTACGTTTTACTATATTTGTTGAGCGCGGTTTAACTTCGCGGGTCTAGTAAAAATATTCACTTTGATTCCGGCAAATTGATCTAACCATTATTTTAGTAAATTATTTTAGAACCGATTTCAATACCAAGATTTTCCTAACTTGATTATTTTTTTTCATATTTGAAGTTTAATCGTGTCCTTTAAACATGTACCCTGGTTCGCCTTATATTGTATCATTATTACGACCCCCTTCCCCGGAAAGAACAGAAATGGTAGGTAACTGGTAAGGCTATTAGTTCGTATACGTAGTCATTATATCATTTAAACAAATGAATAAACAAGTTTTACTTACGCACAGTTATTATAACAACATAGGTTTCGTGTCTCGTTTACATTTTAATGATTAGCTGTGTATCCGAACACATATAAATAATGAAGATATGACATTTTGAATACTTTGAAGTCCATGGCTAATAAAATGCTATACATTGCTATACATTGGCTAATGAGTTAATAATATGTTAAATGATATCTGTAATTTTGAAAATACAAATACTTCTTGGAATTTATTTAAACCGAAAAACAATAAAAATAAAACAGCTTTTACCACCGTGAAGATACCCATTAAATTTGAGAAAAATGTTTTGAAGAGAACGATTTTTTTCCATTTAAATTGCTTTAGCTAAATTAATTATTTTCATAAAAATGATGAAATGAAATTGAATATTTCAAAATTTAACGAAAACAAGTAACTTGAGTCAATTTAAATGTATTCATCGGTTTTGAATCAAGGGACGATTATCAATAAAAAGTTCATCGACGCCGTTAAGCTTACGAGAAAAACAATAACTCGACTCTGTTGAAAACAACTTTCCCATCACAAAGTCAGAATTTTAATTTTTGAATAATTATAAAAATTATAAAACTAAAATAATCAAGGATAACTTACGAACGTATTGATTTTAAATTATGACGTCTACGTTTCGTTGATATTAAATATTCATGTTTAGGAAAAAATTTAATAAAAAACACGAGGAAATCGTAGGTTAGGTTAGTTAGGTTAGTGTTGATTTAACGTATCTCTTAAAATTTGAAACGACAACAAAATTCAATAGTTATTTAATGTCGTTCAATCGATAGCAACAATAATAAAATTAGCTATTACACGGTGACAGGTAACACTTAGATAGGTTTTAGAATCCTAATGAAAAGTTTTTAATTGATTTATGTTCACTATGATGAGTGTATGGGTGATTATGAAATATTTTTAAATTGGTATGTTTATATGTATTCAATATTAAAAACTTATGTTACATGTTACAACTACGTGCACATTGACAAATACACTTAGTATGTAGTTCCCATTTTTTTTTTTTTTTTTAAGTATTATTTTCAAATATTATAACAAAAGTAAATATACACAATACCTAATGCCAAATCGTTTAAAATCCTCATCAATTATTATTGACGGCAAATTCGAAACGTCTTATATGCCAATCACAAGAAATGTTTTTTTTTTTTTTTTTTACTGAACTTAAAAAACATCAGCAGCAAAGGTTATTATTTTTTGTATTCAATACATTATGGTCAGTTATTAGAACTTAAATTAAAATATTTCTATGGGTTAATTATATGTAATTACTATTTACATTAATATTACAGTTTTCCTTAACAGTAGGTTTAAATTTTAGTGTATAAGTCGGATTTTCTTAAATGTTTTTTTATTTCAACCCTTGTTTTCGATTTATGATTTCAATATTTAGACTTGAAAACCACATAAAAAAAAAATAATCGACAAACTTGCTTCTGTAATTTTATCCATAATACAAACTTTAAAATGTACATGTTATGCTACATTATACGTGTACAGCTAACGATTATTAGATATTACGTTGTAAGTATGTTTAATTAATATTCAAAATTAATCTTTTGTTAGAAGGTTATCTAACTAATGTTTTTATGTAAATATTTTAAGAAATTTGTCGGTATGCAAATTCTCATAGGTATTAATATATGTATTTATATAGTATATTATTATAGTATTTATATACTCATAATAAACGAGTTAAAATCTATTTCTTCGTGCAAAAACAATTGATAAAACATAAAAATACATTCTAAAAATATGTCATATTTATCGTTTAATGAAAGGCTCCTAGACGCCCTTGAAAATGTAATTTTTTTTTCCTAGTTTTGATACCTAACGTTTCAGGAATAAAATAACATTTCAATTACTAGATAATTAAATTCATAAATAGGTACCAATTTAATAACTGACCTACTTAAACTTGTTTATAATTTGTTAAAGGTGTGAAAAAGATAGATGTACAAAATACTCTTGATATTAATAAAGTACCTATTCTTTAATCATATTTTAGATCTCATGCCGGTCGACAAATGATTTCATGTAGACATTTAATTTTTTTTTTTTAATGATAATAATTAAATTCATAATTTACATTAAATTATTGTGCTTATTCGGAGAACTTAAAAAATGTATAAGATAATTATATAGATCACATGCGATAAAATATTTTAGAATTTGATTTCACTAAATAGAAAAAGTTCGTTATGATTGAAAAAAATCACTATAGACATAATCAACGTAAAATCAAATGTTAAATGGCAAAATGAGTCCGAATTCGATTAAATTGACTTTTATAGTCATCAATTCATCATCATTTAAAATTATTAATAATGAAATACGATAAATTCACAATCAAATAATTTGTTTTTATCATCATATACATTATTGCGAATTAAATGTATAATTTAAATTATCAAGAACTAAAATATTTGGATTTTTGAACGAGATTAGACTTAATCATATTCAACGTAGAATAATAGGTAGGTACGTATGTAAGAACTCATATTCTATATAAATTCAAGATGTATTTTAAACATGTCTTCCACGAAATGATAAAAAGATGATGAAAATTCATTTTTTTTTTTTCATCGATAAAATGTTCGAAACTCTTTTTAATTATATCATATTATTATACTTAACAAACAGAGGCGCAAACCAGTTGGAATCATGGGGTTGCAAAATAAAAGTATCAAATAACCACCTATGAAAATTTTGTTCGCTTCGCTCACATTATATACACTTATCAATGATTACTTGACAAATAAAATCATATTAATTGGAATAAGAATAATGAATCTTTATTGTTTTTAAATATCAGAAAACAATAATATTTTAATAAAAAAATCAATTTGCGCATATGGGCTAAATGGAGACATAGAGCACAGTCACATTCTTATGATCACAAATACAATTCAGTATTCACGATTAAACAATATTTTATTGATTTAACAATAATCAAAACAAAACGGCGTCGCCCCGAACGTTATAAATGTTATTATAATCGATAATAGTTATTTATAAATGTGAAAACCAATTTGCTATTCAATATTCTCATCACACACACTGGCAATATAAAGTACTATAATACTATTTATTACTTTATGATTACGAATTGATCATTCAATGTCATAATATCACCTAGGTATCAACTAGGACCCACCCCATACACACATACCACCAAATTGTATTTGGGGGGGGGGGGGCAAGTGCCCCCTCTCCTCCCGGGGATTTGCGCTTCTGTTGACAAATTAGCAATTCAATATATTGATTATTAAGTATTATATTCATAATATTGCGTATACGCGATAGTTAAATTTTTATAATACTGTATCGGAACTATTTTGTTGTTGATTTTACCGTATGATTTTATATGTTTAATAAAGCAATTTAATATTGCATTACACAAGTGACGAAAATTTCTCGAAAAATACTATGATATGGTATATATTTATGATAAAATATGTGTATGGAACCGTGATTTTATAGTGTTCGAAACGCATGCAGGATGCTCGGAGATCTATAAGTTTTGATTTTGTCCGAGGCGATAAATCAGATGGGAAACTTCGTCACTAAATAGTCTCGGAATCGTCACATAATACTTTTTGGTGATCTATAAGTAACGTAAAATAAAACAAAAATCGGATGTACAAATTGAAAAATGCTGAGATGCGTCGAGTTCGCTCGCCGTCTCACGATCTGAATTCTGGAGATCGACGTAAAGTTAATAGAATTTTTTTTCAATTTTTCAGGTTCAAGGATCGATTTTCTACCTAAATAATCCATAAAAAGTAGGAAGTACATGTTAAAATTGTATTTAAATACAATATATGTGTGTGTGTGTGTGTGTGTGTGTGTGTGTGTGTGTGTGCGTGTGTTTTATTTTTTAAACCAATTAAATAATAATAATAATAATAATAATATTACCGAAGCGGGATGACAGTATTTCGAGTAATGAGTTACTATGAAATAAAACAAGAAAATCCCCAAAAACCCATGAATCCTAGACACATTTCCCAAATCCTCTCGTAGCACCGCACGATATACTACAGAGTTTTTGTTGTTTTATTTATAAATACACTCGTTATAAAATGATGGCACACTACGCGAGAGTTGATTGCCTACTTGATGCGTATACAATTTTTATTTAACTCGGCTAATTAAATATTATAAAATAAAATATACGTATTATGATAATGATTGAGAATAATTAAAGTCAAACGCATTGCTCGTTTGTAATCGAGAAAAGTGAAAATACGTGTTGTACTGTTATTAATTACATGCATTTGGTTTACTGATGGCGGGATATTATTATTATTGGATTTCGATTATTAGGTCACTTGTTTAGGTCGATGACCACCGCAGTAAATTAGGTCACAAATTGTACGAACTGTATCTGCAGTCGCGGTGTGGTTCTTATCACAAATATTATGTCCTAGTACAACGTCCAAATCCAAAGTAAAAAACAAAAAAAAAACATTTAATTGGACGCGGAATGACGTGAGACGAGCTCTTAGATTTCGTATTAATGAGTTTTGATTACGCAACACGAATTATAATAATATGTGTACCTACCTATTGTATTATTTATTACTTTATTACTGTTTAATACACCACAAATTACATCAAATATAATTATATACCTAGAACATACGTACTACACACCTTAATGGAGAATACCTAACAATTCGATTTGTGTTCAGTGTGTGTGTGTGTGTGTCGATTCTATTGAATTATTATTATTACTGGGTTCGTAGTTGAAGAAATATGAGCAATTATTAAAGATGGGTAGCAGAGTGAAAAATCAAGTCAAGCTCTCCACCAGAAAATGCATGCCGAAGCTTCTCTGCTGCATCAAATTTAAAATTATTGCATCTCTTTAGACTTGACCTTTTGGTCCGATCCGATGATAAAAATTGAAGTATCTAAATTTTTCGAAAAAATATCCTTTTTGGATTTATCATTAAGTTATTGCACAATAGTTACTAGGTATTCAATGAAATTAAACAAAATTACATATCTAATCGTGTACCTAGATAACAAATAATAAAAACAATTTTTTCATTAAAATGTAATTTTAATTTTGATTCAGTGGGTATTTAAATAAAAAATTTTCTATAAAAAAATAACGTAAAAAAAAAAAATTACCACACGATCGATTATAACCATCAAACGAAAAGATGCTATTAACTAGGAATATAATGAAAAATTAATGTTTTTAAGGAAACCAAACGATAATTTTTACTGTACAAATTTTTTATGTACGATTTAAACTAATGTCGATGCAGATTCATTTTAACAATAAATACAAATCTAGTAAAAAATAAACATCTAAGCCATTCTAAAAATATAAAACACGTATGACCTTGCTTAAAAAATTCCACTCAAAATATGTTTTAATACGAATCAATTTACATACGATTCCAATTCAGCTTTAATCATTCTTACGTTACTCTTCTAGTCAAACCAAATATCATATTACACAGTAACGTGAAAAGGCGTATAGGCCATTATAAATATCGGGAAAATTACGTTACGCCCTTTAACCTTTAGGTATTTTATTTATAATTGTTTTATGAAATTATATACAGGGTTATTTACACTGCGTTACCTACGAATTCAATGAAATAAAAATATGGTAATTGTATTTAAGTATATGATTGAAACAAAAATGTTGTCTACGTGGATCGTTGAACATATTACAAATTGTTAGTACAAATCGTACTTAATATAATATACTAATTTGTGTGTGTATGTATGTAAAATAATGTTCTGAAACGGTACCTACGATTAATGACGAAACACGCGTAAAAACCAAATATTAAATCGGTTCCAACGATGTATCTATACATTCCTGATGATAGCAATTTAGCCAATCCAAATTTGATGATGAGTTTAAGACATAATACCTGTGTACAAATTAATTATATAAACGTAATGTTTATGAACAATATTACTGTTCGTATAATTTTATTTATGGCCTAAAAATAAGTTTTACGAATGAATTTTTTTTTAAAAAATATGTTGCATAGTATAGTTTACTTATCTATGTATTTATACAATTTTTTTTATTTTATGCATACCGACGTATCCGAGTCATCGGTACATTAAAAATGTCCATGACACAGACATGTCCGAACCTCCGAACGTAATTATATCCATAGCTTTCATTGATTTCCGTTCGTTTGGGAGCTAACGAACATAATAACTGATAATATGAATTGATAGTTTGGTTCAAAAAGGTTGTGTTGTAAACACATTTCTCTCGAAACTTTCTTCGGGCTCATTAGGATCGACAATTATTTACGTTAATATATGATTCATATATTTTTTTACGTACAATATTGTTCTCTAGAGAACTAGTGCACATTTTTAGTATTTTTTTGTATTTGTCGCTCTTTATTTGCGATCAAGAAATACATTTTAATCATCACTTAGAATATCAATTTGATTTATCATACATTCATGAAATTTCACCGAAAGCATTTATCTGATGGTAAATAGCGATTATCACTCGTGATTGCTGACAAATAATCTCGACCAAAAAAAAAAAAAAATGATCAAAGATCAAGTCTGCCGCGGGTCTGTTCTTAATTTTTAATACAGGTGGATGTCAACTATCCGTTTGGTCACCCCACATCTGAATTCGTGAGAGTATTTAGTTAACCATCGAAGGTATATTCTTCCGTTAAAGAAATTTCACAATCGTTTTATTTATTTAGTAATGCAACGCAAGTAAAAATACTGATATCAGATCGGCGATAGTGTATTGAACACAGACAACAATACGTAATTTTAACTCGTGAACATCATCATCATAACATGATAACATGAACGATGAAAAACAAAATAATTTGAAATTAAAAATTAATTAACTAAAATAAAATCAAGTGTTTTTTACATGGTAACCACTATTTGATAGCACAAAAAATGAACGCTTTTCTTTGAAATTTCGATATTTAAATGATTCATCATTGGACCGATAGTTTAAGTATTTAAAGTCTCGTGCACCGAAGTAGTGTCGGAACGTTTTTTTGGGCGATTTATAACTTTAAACTTAAAACGTTACGTCTCTTCGACTATTGGTCCAATAATAAAAACGTGTTGATCAAAATTTCCAAAAAAATATAACAAACATAATCTTCCATAATGCAATGTTAGAAAAATATAAACAAAGGTTATCATCAAAGAAAACTAAAAAATCGGTAAATAAAAAGTTGGAAAATATTTTTTTTTATAAAAATGTAGTCCTATTATTTTTTTTTTTATTTTTCATGAAAAACAAACCTAATTTATGCAATATTAAGGGTTAAATTGCACCGTTTAACTATCTATGAAACACTACGATTTACACGTAAAATTAATACGTTAATAGACCTAGAGTCTATTATATAACCTAATTGGATCTAATAAAGTAATAATTTATGAATATAAAGTATGAAAATAAATGGTTTATTGCGTTAACTTTTGCATACAATATTACCTACTTTATCGAACAATTTGCTAATACAATATAAACGTATGCTCTTGCGTTATCGTCAATAATGTTGCGTAAATAATATTTATGCGACTACTATACGAGTTAATGCTCGACCCGGCCTATTGACATGAAATCGTACCAACACAAAAACGTTACATCTTTACTGATATAATTGGCATCAATACGAAACGAACATTTGGGCATCTCAATAAAAACGTGATTGAGCAGCAAAGAGTGCTTGTCGATTAGAAAGGTCAGTGTGTTATTCATTAGAGAGACAAATTTACACTTTATACCAATTTTCTCAAAGTGTATTTCGAAAAACAATATGGTCAGTGCCGGGTAAAAAAATATGCCACCGGGGGTAGATTTTAAACTGTCATCCTTTACAACCCATGCACAAGACCCCGTCATAATCAAAATGTATTAAATTAACTAATACCACAAGTAGCAATATCGTTGACAAATTTTAATTAACATAAATTTATTTATATATACATAAACATATATCATCAATCAATTCAAAAAGTCTGAATTTTAGGTAATTAGGAAATAGCATGGGTCTTTGTTAATTTCTTCTCAACTTTTTTTCCAAACGTAGCTAGTACTACTTAATTTTATACGTTATCCGCGCATGATTAAAAAAACGCTTTTAAATAGTATGAAAGAACCTTTAGTGAAATTAATTAGTCTATTTATTATTGGATCGGACTTGACGTTTAATAGACGATACTACGACGAAGTAATGAAAACAATTGCTCGATGTTGTACTGACGTACAACTTACAAGTAAAACATTTGAGACTGTTAATATCGAATTTAAACATGTAATGATTCGAAGGCTCTAATACCAAAATGATAGAACGAATACCACAATATGTAATTGTGTGTGTGTGTGTGTGTGTGTGTGTGTGTGTGTGTGTGTGTGTGTGTGTGTGTGTGTGTGTGTGTGTGTGTGTGTGTGTGTGTGTGTGTGTGTGTGTGTGTGTGTGTGTGTGTGTGTGTCTGTGTGTGTGTGTGTGTGTGTGTGTGTGTGTGTGTGTGTGTGTATGTGTACTCTTGTAATCTACACATTAAAATCGAAAGTAATGCTAATGAAAATATAATTACGTCAGTCCGAGTGCTTTAATAAACTCAATGATGAAATAATTCTGCGGTAGGAGGTATATACTTTGATGCGTCTAAGCGTGACATGCTATTGCCATAACCGCGGAAACAACAGTATCGCCACAGGGCCTCACGGCGTTGATATTTCTCATACCGATAAATGAGTATTGAGTGTCAAATATTACTATTACCATTCACCGTGCATTTTTTTCAATAATCACTAATTCTTCCTAGAAAAATTCACAATTTTTGTTTGCACCCTCAACGATAAGCCATCCGGGGCAGCTGCCCCCTTTGTCTAACCCCCTTAACCCGGCACTGAATATGGTCACGTTCACATGTGATTATCGCTACCTAATATACAGGGTGTTTCTGAAATGAATAAGCAGACTAGTATAAACATGTTCATTGTGACGGCCTGATGAAGAATTTTTTTAAATTTTTTTTCTATCTTCAAAATCTCGGTTTATTCAATGTAATCCTTGAATGTTATCTTAAACGTAAAAATAAACATTCGAGTGCTTTTTTCTGCAAAATTCTCTTATGAATTGAGGTGTAACATCGTTTTTGCGATTTTCGAGCGTTTTTCACGCTCGAGTCGCCGACCAAAAAAAAAATCGTGTGACCTATCAATTTGTATGAGAATTCTGCAATATAAACGGTGGTGACATTTATTTATCGCCATTTAACATACGTGATTAATAAATACGGAGTTTCATATTGCCTACCAATACAAATTATGAAATAATAACATAACTAGTGTTCACATTATTTTTAAATGATCAGATTTATTGTTATAAATTGAAATTATGTCTTTTAGATGTTTAATAAAATATGGTAACATATTTTATCCGTGATATTTTAAGTTGAAGATAAAAGAAACTAATTGTGTATTTAATAATGAAATTCTAGTTTTTGGATATTATAACCTAATAACGAGTAACTTAATTATTATGACTCGATAAGATAAATCTTTGATTTTGTACTTATTATTGGTGTAATATTACCTATTTTTATCGTTATTTATTAAATACGCAATCGACTGTATCTCATGCAATCATACATCAACCACATTAGTTAAGATTAAAGCTCAGTCCAATACTTACCATTGAACAACAGTTATCAATTTGCTTCTAAATTTTAAACATTTTTATTTTTACATTTTGAATAATGGAGTATTCTAACATTGAATATGCAGATATGGTTTTCATTTTGGGTAAGTATTAATTAATTTATTCATTTATTTAACTTGTGTCTCACATTTGTTGCATTAAAAACTGTTTTTATCTTTACGAAACATACAAACGTAATTTTTAAATGATATTTAAAATTTGACGATAAATAAATGTCACCACCGTTTATATTGCAGGATTCTCATATAAATTGATAGGTCACACGATTTTTTTTTTGGTCGGCGACTCGAGCGTGAAAAACGCTCGAAAATCGCAAAAACGATGTTACACCTCAATTCATAAGAGAATTTTGCAGAAAAAAGCACTCGAATGTTTATTTTTACGTTTAAGATAACATTCAAGGATTACATTGAATAAACCGAGATTTTGAAGATAGAAAAAAAATTTAAAAAAATTCTTCATCAGGCCGTCACAATGAACATGTTTATACTAGTCTGCTTATTCATTTCAGAAACACCCTGTATATATATATTGTTTTAAGAAAAATATATGTTATAACGATAGGTACAAAAAAAAAAATCATAAAAAGCTGGTAAGATAATGGTGATTGGAGTTCGTCCTTTGTTTCTTCGATTCTCAGACATGTTTACGATTTTGTTCATCTGGCAAACGATGGTGTAGTACTGTAGTATAATACCGTTTTTTTAAATTCGAAATCAGAGCCAAGACGATGTTTTCAGGGAAACGATTCTGAGTGAAATTCAAATAATAATAATTGTATTATCTAATTTCAAGAAAATATAAATATGACGATAGGAGATTGGAGCGATTTTCAAGCAAATAAGTTCTGGAATAATAACAAAAATAATTCATGTCGATTCAATAATACGTATTTGAAAAAATGATCCGTTTTGCCGTATTTAAATACTCCAAGCTTTAATTAAAAATAAATTTTGCCAAAACCGATTCTTAAGAAAATGTAAATATATATACATACCAGTGCTACATATAAAGTTGCTCGTTTAAAAGTTTTGGGCCTCATAACTAAAAAGTAGTGCTAAAATCACCACAAATCGTCTCACTTAACCTTTAGGACACTCGGTGCCTAGTCAACGTTTCGTATTCGAGCTAAGATGATATCAGCGCTAATTGTATTGTCTCTCGCTATTCAATTAGAAATGTAGTAAAAAAATCGGTTCGGCAGCAAGTACCGTACAAGCAACTTCTCTTGAGAAGAATTATTCTATTACTGTAAGAGGGATAGTAGAGTTTAATTAATTTATTTATTCACTATCGATAAATATTCATCGACAATTATTAATAATAGAATTACAAAAATATTTCAATTGTAATAACTGTCAATTGGAGTCAAAAATAAAAAAAAAATAAATAAAAAAAATAAACATTATTTATAATCATGTACCTGAAACCCCTCTCAGAACGAAATTCTATCGAATTTAAAGAATTTTTACAAAAAAAATGACGTCATATTGGGCCCGCCATCTTGAATTTTGAAAAACTGAAAAAAGATTCGAAATCAGCACCCTCGAAAACCCCTTACTACCCTTCGAGACTTGAAATTATATATGAAATTTATATTGCGTGCATAAAAAAGTCAGTTTTTTACAGATAAAAAACAAACCGCTGAACCGATTTTTTCCAGACTCCTTTCAGATCTAAGTCATGACGTGGCGTATTGATTGATATGGTCATTAGAAAATTCTGTCCAGTAGTTATTGAGGAATCGAAAGTCAAAATATGTCTACATACATACATACATACGTACACACACACACACACACACACACACACACACACACACACACACACACACACACACACACACACACACACACACACACAAACACACACACACACACAGACATCACTCTAAAAATACTTGTAAACGATTGTCGAGGTCTTGAAACGTAAAGAAAACACAAAATTAACTATTTCGATTTTCAGACCTATTATAATAACTTCTCAAGAGAAGTTAAAACACACCGGGTACGTAAAACTGATATTACGGCGTTCAACTTAAATTTAGATTTTTAAAAATATTCTCAGGCTAAAAAAAAAAGTTATAATATTTCCTGGGGAATGTCATAATTTTTATAAAATATCAGCTAGGTGCCTATTAAAATAAAATTGAAATTTTTATAACCTATCTTTTTCAAAATATTTCATACTAAAAGCATTGATTATAGAATATATAGATAGTCCATGGTATAGAGATATTAGGCTACTAAAATTTTGTTTGTTCTAGCTGCCGATAGAATGCGTTGTATAATACAAAAAATAATTATTTTACAATCTGTATAGATAAATACAGAACGAGCGTCGAGTGCTGCCGCACTGGGCGGGGCGGGCCACGGGGTGCTGATAACTCAGTATTGCATTGCGGTCAGAGTTATTTATATACATTTTATTGATATTTAATTCCTAGCACTCGTGCCTAATGATTTAATATTTTAAATGATATGATATAATATGAATAACGACCCACTATTGACAATTTAATACATTTTAACTGATTTCATTTGACATTTTTCAAAAATAAAAATATATTTCAACATCGTTTAACAATAAGTCAAGTACCTATATTATTATAATGTTAAGATGGTATTAACATGTTGAAGTATATATAAACTATAAATAGGTATAATGCATGTAAAATAGTAATATATTTTACAAGTACCAAAATAATTGTAAGTTATAACTTTGTATTATAGTCAGTGTGGGATCAAGGTATCAGGAGGCCGGGGTGCAACTACTAATTGGTGGCCCCTTAAAAAAAACATTGGTCGATATATATCACTTACCTATTTAGATACGATTATGAATCATGTATATTTATTTTATGCATATTGATACATTAAATGAATAGAAAACACAAAAATGTAATTACCCAAATAAATAAGTAAATCAAAAAACACAACTATTCATACGCCTTGAATATTATGTAGTAATTATAATATCAAGAAATGACAGAAGTATAAAACAAGTTTAAAGTAAATAAAATATAAATTAATAATTAAAATTCAACCCACACTACCTGAATATGAAATTATTAAGTAAGTAAAATAAAACAATAAAAATATAATTTATACATATAATAAAATACAATGATAATATGGTAAACTTAATTGTCAGTTATATGTCATTTATTTACACAATTGCAAATCACAATTTTATAGTAACAACAGTATAAACACAAAGATATGGTTGCAAAAGGTTAGCAACCTACAAAAATAAAACAATACAGGTAAACTTGTAAAAGAAAGAAAACATTCGACTTCTCAGGCACAGGTAACACCATGATCAGCAGGCTCTACAAGTTCTATACTCAGTGTATCAGCAAATATATGGATCGATTGAAAAACAGATTAAATCAACTCATAGGTACAATGTCAGAACAAAAAAATAATTAATACATAAATATAAAATTGTTATTATTTAAATATGGTTTAATACTTTTAGTTTTGAAAGTTTTGCTAATTTTGATGTGGATGAAAACATTTTTGTTTTATTAAATATTTTGCATATTAAAAGGTGTTAAATTATATACAACTTATGCTCTCAACAGTTTGTCATTGATTCGTTTAGCCATTTTTTAACTGTATTATTATTTTTTACAAGTTCAGTTAATTGTTGTTTAATTTTCTTTTTATGAAAATAGTTTTTATAATTATTTTCAAAAACATTTAAAATTTTATTTATAACATTATTAAAATTATTTGATTGCGCTTTAAGCCCACTTGCATCATTTATTGGAGTGTAGTTTTTATTCAGAAGAAGTAATTGTTTTTTATCACATACATTTTTATTTGTAAACAGTTCATGTTGATAAAAGTTACAATTAAATTTTTTTATACATTTATAACCCAAATATCCAGCAAAGTATGCAACAGAACAGTCCTCTAAAGTAACATCATTATCAATATTTACATTTTTAATAGAGTCCTCATCAGATGATATAGAAGAAAAAAGGGATAGATTAGAAATACACTCTGTGTCAGAATCAGAATTTAATGATGAATCATTTGAATTTACTTGATATTGAGGTCTTATTGGATCAATTACTATAGGATTGTCATCTTCTAAGATTGCCTCACAATTTGTCTAGTAGATGTGCATAAAGAAAAAATACAATTACTTCTTACCGAAGTCCTAATCGTTCTGGCTGTTGGATTTTTGTTATAACCACCCTTTTGTCGAAAAATACTAAAAAGGTTTTCTAATACATCCTGATTTTTTTAATTTTGAAATATGTGTGATTTTATTATGAATAATTTAATTGTTTTGTTTTAAAATTAATTTTCTAGGAATATCTTTTTCTATCAAATCACATTTCCTTTTTAAATTTGAGTCTGGCATTTGTCTGTAATTTTAGTTTTATTAGGAGTAGGTAATGATGAAGAGGGGCTAGAAAAAACTAACTCTACCATGTCTGATTTTGTGTGTGTATAAGTATTTACTGGAGTTGAAATTGTAAGACATTCTTGTTCAGATGCATCATTTTGATTAAAACCTAATAATGTAGATGGTTGTTGTTTTTGCTCAGATTTATATTTATATGGAATAGCAGTGCTTATTAAACGGATTTTATTAAATATATTTGTAAAGCTCTCGGGGGGGAAATGCTATTGACAAATGTACCTATTGTGAAGTTTTTCCTGTTCAATTGAGAACAAACTTGAGTTTCCTGTAGAGATAAACCAAATATAATAATTGTTTGAAAATAATCATACATATTATGGAAATTTATTGGTGTAATGACCATACTAACTATACAATGTTTTGATAATTAAGCAAGAAAAAAAAAATAAAGTATCTAACTATTATTACTCCAGTGTAATAAATAATAATTTTTTGGTTATGTATTAGGTAAAGCATTATAAAAATACTTTTATAAAAATATTTAAAACAAATTTTAAATAGGTATTATTTGTTTTTTATAATTAATTAGTACTTAATATGAACTTAGAGATATAGTTTTTTATGTAGATTTACCTAAATTGTTCATTATAGTTACCTACACCAAAACTCCAAAACAAAAATTATATGTGTTTGATAAATAATATACAAATTACAAAATAAGTTGGTATCCGAAATATTTTACAAAAAACGTATCACTTAATAAAAGGGATTTATAGCTAACTTGGTGACAAATCTAATAAACCGAAAAGATAACACCTAAGCTCTTTTTATAAATTTCAAACATTTATTTACCCGAATTAATTATCCAAATTTCTCTTCTTTCATCATTGGGAAAACGGGAAAAACTCAAGTTTGGAAATGTTTTCTTCGACTTTCCACAATTTAAAAATTGGCATTTGTTACCAGACATTTTTAAAATTACTCACAAGACGTAAAAGTAGTAAAAAATAAAGGAAGTAACAAATAACAATAAGGCAAAATACTTAGAATATAAAACAAGCAAGAACCTTTTTCATTGACAAGTGACAACTGCAGAGAAGAATACTTAAGACTAATCTAATCGTAATTCGTATGTTCACGTTCACAGAGTAAACGGTAAAATATAGACGAAATAATGATAATAAAATGATAATCGCTAATTTTATCGATTATAATGGGAATAAATATAATGGTACTTTAATTTTTCATTTTACATGAAAAAGAATTCTATATAAATTATTTTTCGCCGACCGCATGATTGCCTTCCCGTACTTCATGACTATCTATGATAGAGGTACCACCACCTTGAATCCCAGCACCCACCGCGTACGTCGTTCATCTACCTATGATAGAGGTACCACCACCTTGAATCCCAGCACCCACCGCGTACGTCGTTCATCTACCTACGATAGAGGTACCACCACCTTGCATCCCAGCTCCCACCGCGTTCGTCGTTCATCTACCTATGAGAGAGGTACCACCTCCTTGCATCCCAGCGACGCCAGCGCTCCATAGCGGTTGCATCCTACGAGTAGTCGCCAAATATTAACATTGCGTTGGCTATCTATCTATTCTATAATCAATGCTAAAAGGAAATCACTTACAAAATGTTCTTCCTATAAAGTTGGTAAAATGTGTTCAAAATTATCATAAGCGGCATAATTTCAAGTTTAACGTAGCATAGTACGTATTTTTGTTAAATTGCCGGATTGGTAGACAGAGATAACAAAACGTACGCGGGCATCCTTCTGTCAGTAATCAGTATTCAGTATGGTTTGTGTCTATAACTGTGTAGCGTACGACGCCGCGTTTCCTCTGTTTTATCTAAAACGCCAAACGCCTTAGATGTTATTATTCAATCTCACTTTTGCAGTCATCGAATAAATAATAATATATTGAACATGTCGAGTGTGGGCAAAAAATAAATAATTAATATCAAATAGCGTTAGTATAAAACTGTATCAAATCATAAACACTCGACGGTTATATTTCCTATACGCAATAATGAAATTGGTCTTACGAATATTTTTTTTTGGAAATATTTTCCTTAAAAAAATTTCCATGCGCTTTTAATGGGTGTTATCGAAAATAACTTTACTATTTTCCACGATTGCAATTAAAATTTTGTTTTGTGTTTAGGAAAACGCAATGTACGGATGTCAGATACTATTGAGATTTTGACGACTTGATGCAAACTTATAATTTGGGTCGGTACCCACGATATATTAGATTAGTGGTTGATTCTTGAAATAATTTTTTCAGTATCAATAGTTAATTAAGCAGATGAGTAAGTTGATATTACATTTTCAGGTTATATATTATGTATTCGAAATTGTACTAAAAAAAAAAAAAAAACGAAATATTTCCAGTTTAAAGTTCCATGTTTGGCCCAAAGTCATCAATGAAAACTGTACTTAGTTTGTCAGTTTACGTATTCCCGCGTATTTTTTAATATTTTTTTTTTTTTTTTTAAAGGCTTAGTATAGGCCATTAAGGCCCTCTGCCGCAGAAACAATTTTTTAATATAGCGGCTTAAATTTGGTCGAATTTTGCTGATTAATCGGTATACTCGTACATTATATATCGAGCGAAACCGTGTTTATGCGATTTGGAATTTAGGCACTATAGGTATTGTATACGTCTAAAAATGAGCACGTGCTTATTACGGAAAATAAACACACACATCAAATGTAATCGAGTTCGCCGACAAATTTGTACGCTTGGAAATTATTTGCGAGAACAATTATTACTCATTACACGACGATGAAACATTTACCAAACACCGGACATGGACATCGCATTAGGAACAACATCATTGTCACTCTATCAGTATTTAATCATGTGTTATTAAACGAAAAACGGTAACTTTCATGCCTTAAACGGATGAAATAGGCTCAAGAACTTACCCAAAGCCTAAATGATTTAGTATAAATTACTACCTATCAATAAAAATCAAAATATTGAAGTAACTTACCTGTGAAAATATTATTGACTTATTTGCAAACACAGATTTGAGAAGTATAATAAATAGAATACGTTCTCGTTTAAAATTTACAATAAATTTAAATAATTTAATAAGTTCTTAAATAAAACGCATTCTATAATCACCATAATATGTATTCATGAATAGTTTGACACCGTGTATACTAGTTGCGGTCAAAACCAAAAATTACATACTAGTTGCGGTCACCCAACAAAAAGGTTACATACTAGTTGCGGTCACCCAACAAAAAGGTTACATACTAGTTACGGTCAATCCACAAAAAGGTTACATACTAGTTGCGGTCAATCCACAAAAAGATTAGGTACATACTAGTTGCGATCAATCATTTTATTTACATATTATTTTCAACATTTTCCTTCCCATTTATAACAGACTTAGGACTGTCTACACTCTTATTTATTGTGTAGGTATGGTTAAAAATGTTGGTACCTATCTACTTGGTTTTCTGTTTAAACTGAGTATGTCAAAAAATATATTATAATGTTTGATACATTTTTTTTTTAATTACATATGTTTAAATTAAGTGATTAAACTTATGTCAAATAATATAATATAATATGATGTTTTATAAAATTAAGTAGTTTACTTAATATGTCAAATATTGGTTAAATACTGGTTCGTGATTATGTGTTATATTTTGTTCACAAATGGCACCGTCAACATCATATTTTATAGCCGCATTACATGTTTTTTTACAACATACCCATCGTTGCACGTTATTCGCAAGAGTACGATAAAACCGAAATTTATAACCATTTACTACCCGTAGTGTTTTTAATTTGTCACTTAACATTACATTACTGAGCGAACTCATTTTCACCACAAGCTTACTAAGTTGTAGGCAAACTGAATGCAATATTGAAAACTACGACCAGCCTATACAATGTAATCTATTTTATATATAAACTTTACAGATAAGTAGTGGTGTTTCCACAAATATATTGTATGTATGATAAATCGGAAAATATGTTTATCGTAAAAGATAATAGATAACATCTATGTATAAACAGATATATAACCCTAGGTACATGACCGCAACTAGGATATTACCTACATTTAGAGTGACCGCAACTAGGATATTACCTACAATTCGGGTGACCGCAACTGTTATATGTGCTTATCTCAAAAATTGTCTCTGACCGCAACTCGGATGCAGCCGTTTGACAGACTACAGCTATAGCCATTAACAATAAGGTTACATCCGAAAACCGTACACTTTTCATTCAGGCCCCAAAAAGGTCGATGGACAAAAACCACACACTTTAACGGCCATTATATTACGAAGTTCCTCATAAATGTATACGTAAAAGTGATATTTTCAATTTTTAATCAAATGGCATTTATTGCCGAGGAATCGTATGCCACCGACAAACACGATAATTTCACGACATTTATACCGGCATACGTTTCGCGTTTTTCGAACGTTGGCGACCCTGGCAAAGGCGTGTTATCTAAAAACGCGGCCTTCTACCCGAAACACGATTCGAAGCCGATTGATAACGAACAATCGCGTTACGTTAACAGTGTTGAAATTCGACGAAAACAATGACGGTCGGTTTTAGCCTTTTAGGCGATAACTAAACGCTGCCGAGGCCGAGGACTCACGCTCGATCCGTTTACCAGATTTTCACCACGTCCAATCACCCCGGACGCCGTTTGACAATCGAAGATTTTGGCGTCTCGTTCCCGAGTCGATCACTCACGTCGGTCAGCCGGTGGTGTGCCGTCAAAGACGACGGTGAGTGTCGACGAATGTGTTCCGCAGCGCCGTTGCCGGTTTTCCGTTCGGAAAGTCGTTTCCGATAAAGCAACACACTCGTTGTCCGGCCGCGAACGTATCGATTCACATTCGGCCACGACCGGCTGATTTCACTCGTCCGATCGATCGACGGACACGGGCCAAAATGAGTTCGGCGAGCGGTGCCACGGGCGAGCCTCCCTATCTGGTGCTAGTGAATGCGGACGGTACGTACCCGTGCGGACCAGTATTCCGTCACGTTCAGCCGGTAAGCGTGTTGTATTAATTTTGCGTTTTTATCGCAGCCAGTACGACGTACGATCTGTTGAGAAAGAAAACCATCACCGTCGCCAGGGCCGGATTCAACGGAGACTTAGAAATACACGGTGATAAGACTGTTAGCCGTTCTCATGCGGAGATCTCCTGTATCAAAAAAGTACGTACAAACTATTAGATTTCTAGGTCGCGCTCTGAATTCGAATGTTTTAATTCACAGACGATCGGCGGTCAAGTAAAATTGTTCATGCAAGTCTTGGACAAAAATTCAAAGTTTGGAACATACGTAAATGAAGGTATTACATCAAATCGACGAATTGAATGCGGTAACCCTGTAGTTTTATCACCCGGTGACAGCATTCGTTTTGGACTAATGGATAGTGGTTTATTCCAGTGAGCTGTTAACTCTTATTAACGTCCGTACAATAAACAATTGTCATTCATCAAATTATTTCATTGCAGACTTAAGACCAGAGCGTATAATGTTTGCATGTCGACATTAAAAAAGCCAGCTAAAATGATTTTAGACAAAGCAATAAAACAAAGTAAAGGAATTAGCATTCAACGTGACTTTGGGAAAGATACTACACATCTGTGTATGAATGAAATTACTGTTACAGAGAAGGTAAATAGATGGAATTGCTGACAAACGGTTGACAATTTGTAGTTTTGTAGTATTCACTGAAGATGATATTAACTGAAGAATACTTATATTTGTTAGATTAAGTTACCGTTTTAATAATCACAAAATATACCTTTGGTAACTTATGAACTGTGGAAATAAAGAGAATTGGAAAATAAAATGTATTTTGGGAGTTTACTTTATGTATTTATGTATATTTAATTAAACAATTTTGAATGAAAATTATAAAAAAAAAATTGCATAGGTTCATTAATAAATTTTACTGAACTTCTAATTCTTTTTCTCATTAAATATAATATTTATGACTGTCTCAAGCAATAAATAAAATCTTCATTACATAGTAATTTTAAGAAGTTCATATCTTTTTACCAAGATAACATTTTAAATTCTTATAAAATAAATACCTGTATTCATTAATTTTTATTGTATACTAAAAATAAATTGTAAAATATTCTGTTTGAGGGAGTGGGGACAATCCATCATCACTCCAACGCCTAATTTGTCATTGAAAATTTTTCACAATATAATACGATTGTTGAAATTTAATATTGTTTGTTTTAGGCTTTACTTAGTTTGGCACACTTACAACCAATTGTAACTGTTTCATATTTTGTTAATTTATACACGGCTTTATTACCCGGTTCATCAATGGAATTACCATTCTCTGACGATTACTTACCTCATTTATTGGAGAATGTTTTAAATCGAAATTCTATGTCATTCGATATTAATCCCAAACGTAAAGGATTATTTGCTGGAAAAACATTTATTTGTTGTTCTGAAGAACAAATAAATTCCATTGGTAAAGTTGTCAAAGCAGCTGGTGAGTTGTGTAAAAATATTTAGTTTTAAGGGAGGTTAATTAAATGTTTTATTTTTTTTAAATTTAGGTGGTAATGTGTTGCATTATGTTGATTGTCAAAATATGTCTGTCAATGATATTCTGAAAAATGATGCGTTTATTTTAATGCAACCAAGTATAGAAGTAGAAATTGATGACCGATATAAAATGATGTTAGGTAATTACATTTTATCTACTTTTAATTATTGCTGCAGTAATTATTTTAATTTTAAACTGTGATTTTGGGTTAATATTGTGCTTGAAATACAAGCCAATAGTATAATATGGTCTATACCAGTGTTTCCCAACTTATTTTACTCGCGGAACCTTTACAGGAGCTCGAAATTTTTGTGGAACCCCCATATTTTTTTCTATAACAGTAATGCTGACATATGTTTTGCACATTTAAATGAGTCGGTTGTCGGATACTTCCGGCACAATGTTTTCGCGGAACCTTTGGCGCCGGCTCACGGAACCCTAAGGTTCCGCGGAACACCAGTTGGGAAACACTGGTCTATACAATTAAAATTCATTCAATTAAATGTTATTTAGTTTTAATCCTAAACAAGTATTGGCCAGTACATTATGTCTAAAATAATTCAATGACTATTTGTAGTCATGAACTTCAAATTCAATCAAATGCTTTTTACAAGACTATAAATAAAAAATTAATAAAATTAAATTATGGATAACTATATTATTTTTTACAGCAAGTTTTTAACAAATGGTCACATTTTGTTTGAAATTTATTTTTCAATAAATTATTTCTTTGTTTTATATATATTTTTTTTATTGTATTATATGAATATACTTCATGTAAATTCAACTTAAACGATAACTAATAAATAAAACAAAAACACAAGATTTCCCCTAATATTATTTATTATAATTCTGTTATATTTTTTTGATTTTAGAACAACTTCAAAGTATGAATGAAAGACCAATACCAGAGACTGAAATTGCACTGGCCATGATTTTTGCAAGTACTGAAAGACATTGTAATCCAAAATGCGACATATCTTTGATAAACGGTAATTCTCAACGCAGCGTTCCTACATCACAGGCGCCTATGGTCTTAGCTCAAGATACTGAAGAGGTACTTCTAAATAA
Source organism: Therioaphis trifolii (assembly GCA_027580255.1). Taxonomy (NCBI): domain Eukaryota; kingdom Metazoa; phylum Arthropoda; class Insecta; order Hemiptera; family Aphididae; genus Therioaphis; species Therioaphis trifolii. Next base: position 4,591,931 of record CM050405.1, on the reverse strand, counting down.
TTTTTTTTTCTTATTAGGTAACTAAAAGTAAATTTCATATTTTAGGTAAAATTTGTTGAAAATAGTCAAATGTTTTCAGTCAACTGTGTACCCGATTCTCTTCCTCCAACAAATGGCTGTTATAAGAGGTATTTCAACACAATCATTTTTAATTTTATATTATTATTTTATTATTTTTTTAGACCCTCTGAAGTAATAATGGACTCAGATGTTATTATGATGCCAAATAAACGTGCTGTGCTATCAGACGAGGTTAACGTAACAAATTCTATGGACATAGATGTTGAAAATATGGAACCGTCAAAAAGCCTATTTGGACTGAAAAAGACAACATTTGTTGATTCTTGTGTATCTCAAGTGCCGAGCTCTCAAGATATTTCCAAAGAAAACGATTTTCCGAGTTCACTTAACGTCACTGGAGATGGCAAAAATAAATCCAATACTCATACACTAAACAGTGATAATAATCTCTGTTCAGACTCTTTAGAAAAAAATACAAATAATGTCCCATCAGACTCTATAGAAAACACTATGATTTCTAACAAGAGAAAGATTTCAAATGTTTGGTCTGTATCTAATAATGAAGACAATGAACTATTTGATTATATGGATATCGATGAAGTTGAACTCCCTAAAAAAAAACCAAAATGTCAGCTCACAGAACCAACGATTCAACCCATTCCTGCTACAGAACAGTACACAGATTCAATAACTTTGCCCATTCCATCAACTTCATCTAGTATTAAAAACAAGCAGTCAACATTTGAAAAACCTAAGCCTATTCAAGCAGTGGACCCATGTAACATTATGGATGTATTGGCCGATGTCAAAGGCACTGGTCAATTCATTGATGCTTGTAAATCGCCTGATATATCGGTATTAATGTGACTCGACATTTTTTTTTTTTTGTAAAATTTTTAACGAATTCATGATTTTTTCAGCTCTCAAACTTGAATAGAGATCCTGAGTACGATTATTTGATGGATTCGGTTATCATTCAAACCATAAATATGGTAAAATCCAGATCTACGCTAACACAAAACTCTTTTCAAGGAAGTAATTCTAATTTGAAGAACTTCAAAAAATTCAAAAAGGTAGATATTGAAAACGTCATAAAGTCTATGAATACTTAAATCATTCTTTTTAAAATTTTTTCAATTATTTACTCAATATTGTGTTCAAATATGTATTTTTCAGAAAGGACCAGCCATGCGAATACCACACATAGTTCCTTTGGAAATTAGTCTTATTGACTAATATCACTATATGTTTTTCATGTTACTAATTGAATTATTCTTAAGTTGAGTTTAAGATTCAATATTTGTTTATTTAAAAAAAAATTTAATGTGCCTTTATGTTTACTAATAAAATTGTACACATGCAGGAATCATAAAAGTTCTTATTTTATTAAGTTGGAGCATACTATTTACATGTTTTGGTTAAATTAAAATTAAACTAGTGACTATATTGAGAAGTCATTAAGCTTAATATGAATTGTATTATAAAATACTTTTGTTCTTAAATTCCATAAACTATAAATAAACATAGCAATTGAAATAATTGTGAAAAGGATATATTTTCATTATTACGTGAGTTAGTATTTATTGAATTTAGATTCCCTATATAAGTAAAATATTTGTTAAAGGTGTTTGCTATTAGAAAGGGGTTGGTACTAGAGTTGTGTATTTTGTTGTTTATGTATATATGTATGCTGTTATTTATGTTATTATATATGTGATATATTTGCTCATGATAAGTATTATACTATACAACTTTAAAAATGATTTTTTTATATTTTTATTTAACTCTGTGTTGTGTCTTCTATCATAAAATATTGGTTTTAGCTTAAAAAAGTCTTAGAAGAAATTAAAATTTAATACATAAAATAAACATATTATGACTCTCTTATACCTACACAACTTTATTGAGTAAAAAAAAAAAAAAAAGTATTAAAATAATATTTTAATATGTATTGTAAAATTATTTGAATATTTGAATCTTTAACGGTCTAGATCTCATATTAAACATTAATCTGTGTGTCAGTGTGTCATACTGTTGCCGTTAGGCCCAGTATTATAACACTTTATTTTTTACCGTAGGTGTCAGTTGGCTAGAGTATATGAATTATTTTCAACTAAACATTGACTAGGGGTAGATCTTGAGGAAAATGGTCAATAAAATAAAAATTATTAAAATCCAACAATAGACTTAAAATATGTGTAACCAAACACTGATTTGTGAAGACTTGTATTTGAATTTAAAGTGCTTATTGAAACTACAATGGTTACAATGTTGTAACAAATTATTTATTTTGTTATTATAATAAAATAAATAATAAATCAGTTATGAATTATTTACCAATAGTCTCACATGAAATTCATGTATTTTGAAGGTTTCACTTTCTATTTTGTTATTTTTTTAATATAATAAGTGAATAAGTAGGTAGATAACTAAAAAAAAAAAAAAGTTTCAAGTAAATTTTGTTAAGATATAATGTGGTTTTATCATAATATTTTTAACATTGAGTTTTTAAAAGAAAATAATTTAGGCAGTTAGTCATTTAACTTATTAAAAATTACAATCAAAAAAATATTTATGTGTTGGCGTTTAATTATCATGTTTTGACTGTAAGTATGGATGTCTTATGTAAAATGTATTGATAGAACTGTTAACCATTCAATTTATTTCTGAAACCATCAATTGGTAAAATGCATAGCCATAATTTGCTTTAAAATATCAAGATAATATCTTGAGCACCATTTTTAGATACTGAGTGAAGCGAAGGATCTATTGGTTTTTACAGTGACATTTTTTTTTATTTATTGTTTTTTTCTGGAGACACTTTTGGCACACTAAACTTTGTCAAGTTTTTCCAAAATTTTCATCCAGAAACTCTATTGATTGAAAATTACATTTGGATGGTACTCTAAGACTGCAGTGGCGGATCCAGATATTAATTTGAGGGTGGGGGGGCAAAATTATTATTATTATTGGATATTATTGTATTATTGGAAAACGGTGATGGTGGTGGCCAAAGTTCTTAAAGAATTGTAAAGCCAAGAGAAGGGGGGGGGGGGCAAAAGCAAAAGTATGATATAATTTAACCGAATGTATATGCATGTGAGAAAGAGAGCTATGAGCACCAATACTATGAATAACGACCATGCTCCACAATATAGTATGAAAAGTGAAAATATTTTTCAATATTCAATTACTATAATTAGATATTTTTGGAATTATTGTATTACTATGGGTAGCTGGGGGGAGGGAAATGTCTTCTTTGCCCCCTTGGATCCGCATTGTCTAAGAGTTCAATTTTCTCTATTATCAATAGTTTTTCTAGGTGTGAGGAAAAACTGTCGAAAAACCGAGTAAAAACGGTAAAATTTACCGTAATCGACCCTTTTATTAAATCGCTTTTAATTATTTTAACATAACTGGAAAATTAATGTTGCTATAAACTAAAAATGTTCGCCTTATATTATTGCTAGAAACTTTACAAAAAAAAAATTGATACATTTCGAATAAAAAATAGACCTTTGGAAATGCTTTGTTTTTTTTTTTTTAAGTTGATCCCTAATAAAATTGGATCAATATTATTGGATCAAAAGCTGAGAAAATTTAATATGACTTTAACTACGAACTTCACTGACGACACTGAAAAAATGTCCATAATCGTGGTACAGGAATTTTGTTTAGTTTAAGTAAATTATTTTACGATTTTTACGGAATCGACAGTTTTTTGCCAATTATAAATGTTTATGATAAAAAAAAAAAAAAAATCGGTCCTCCTAATCACAACAAAACTTTGGATACAGATAGAACGTGTTTCGAATCTTTTGGTTCAAAAAACGTGTCTCAATTATTGTCAGACGATATAAGTTAAAACGATTATATAAAAAAAAAACCCCTCACTACAATACTAAAATTTTTTATTTTTTATTTTTTTATTTATTTATTGAATTTAAACATATACATATCATATTATATATACATATACATTTAAATATACTACTCCTGTAAGCGAAGCTTGAGATGGAGTAGAGAGTTACATTCTTATTTTTACAAAATAAATTTAAATTATGACATAAAATATAGGTAATGATCTTAATATATACAACAACAACAAATTAAATATTATGAAAAATACAAGAAATTAAAACAAAAAGAAAAAAAGAACAAAAGAACAAATTCCTTTCAAATAATTTTACAAAAATTATACATAATACATTCACTTAGGTACATAATAAGATGTAATCAGTAATTTAGACTAGTTAATTAATTCTGAGTAAAGCCACTTATAAATTATATTCTTTCTGTTATATTTATCAGATAAGATATTTTTCTTATCGACAGTTGACATATTATTAAAAAATAGTGGTCCTAGGTAATCAACGAATGATTTTCCAAAAGTTTTTTTAGTATACTTGACAGGAATATCATATGCTCTTACTTCTCTTTTATTATTAAATTTACTTTGGATGTTATTTGTTAGAAGAAATTCTTTTATTGAAAACATTATCGCTATTTTTTTGTAAAGTAATCTGGCCGGTAGAACGCCTAAACATGTATAATTATTATTTGTTGAACCTTCTAAAGTTTTTTTATCTAAAATGATCCGAACAATAGTATTTTGATTTATTTCCAGATTTTTAAATGCATTATTTCTTGCTTCTCCCCATGCTAATAGTCCGTATTGTATAATTGACTGATAAAACGCAAAATAAGTATTTCGGATAGTATGACGCGGTAGTATATCTCTGAGCTTGACAAATTTATAGAATACAGAACGTAACTTCATTACTAAGTTATTAATATGTAAATTCCACCTTAAATTGTTATCTATAATGACTCCTAAATAACGTATTTTAGAAATTTCTTTAATTTTTTGGTAATAAATCGAGTTACAAATATTATTTTCATCAAGTAAAATATTACACTTAGTATGAATCCATAGTGGATAGCCCTGGTCGCTACATTTATTTATTGAAAATCTTAAGAACATAGTTTTCTCATAATTCAGAGTTAGCCCCAATCCCTTTAAGCATTCATATATTAAATTTAATCCTTTAGTAGTTTTTATTCTGAGTTTTTCCCATGTGCTGTCCGAAAATAATAAACATGTATCATCCGCGTATGTCACTACTTTACCATCAATATTAATATCACATATTGCATTAATATATAATAGGAATAAAATTGGCCCCAATACACTCCCTTGTGGTACACCATATTTGATATAATTAGCGTTACTTATTTTATCATTTATTTTTACTACTTGTTTTCTGTTTTTTAGATAACTTATAAACCAAAGCAGACTTTTGTTATTTATTCCGAAATTTGGTAAGATACGTGATAGAGTTGTATGATTTATGGTGTCAAACGCTTTTGCCAAATCTAAGAAAACTCCAATTGATTTTTGTATAGTAGTAGCTAAAGTATAACCTAACCGCGTACCTACAACACTACTAGTTGCTATGGAAAGACGTGTACGCTCGCGCGCGCGTTCCTTTTTCGACCGTCGTCCAACCACGCAGACGACGCAACGCGTTCAAACGTGTTTGGGCGTGTGTGTGTGTGTGCATCGGCGGCGCCGTTCGTTTTGTCCACCACGCCTGGTGATGGACGGGTCGCACGCCGACGACGATGACGACGCGCTCGCGTTCCGCACGGTTTTCGAGTACAGCGCGGCGCGGGCGTACGCGAGACGCCGCGTCGACGACTGCGGGCGGTGCTTCTCGCCCGGAAATGTGTTCGTCAACAACGGCGACACGTACAACGCGGCGCACGTGATACGCCGTTTCCGGGACGGCCGACGGCGGCGGGCGGATACGACGGGAGACGACGTCGACGGGGCGGGCGCCGCCGCCGCCGCGGGACCGCGCGACGTTTTCCGCGACGGCGCCGCGGCGCGCAGACAGCGGCGGCGGGACGGGCTGCCCGCGGCGGCGCTCGACGGTCTCGCGGCGCTCACGCGAACGCAGTACGAGACGTTCCTCGACCAGCCGTCGGCGGCGGCCAAAGTCGAATACCTGCGGCGGGCGGTCGGCGAGTTTGCCGCCGTGGCGGCCGAGACGTCGGCGGAGGAAGACGTGGCCGCGACGGTGCTGACGACGTTGCGGTGGCCGCGGCAGTCCGCGGCCGGACGCCTGGACGGCTGCAGGGTGGTGGCCAAAGACGACGCGGCCGCTTGGCGGTCCGCGCTCATGCAGTGCGCCGCGTTCGTGTTCGACGTGTCGGGCGGCGCGGACGACGAGGTGGACGACGCGCGCGCCGCGTTCGGCCACGTGCACGGCGAGCTGATGAAGTGCAGCGACGAGCAGCTGGCCCGGTGGCGCGACGACGGCACCGTCCGGTGTTTCGTGCTCGTGTCGACCGTCATGTCGTGGGCGGAAGAACCGCGTGGCGGCGGCGGCGGCGGCTTTGACGACTTTGACGAGGCAGAAGAAGAGGAGAGACGCGCCGGAGAAGAGGCCGACCGGCCGGTGGCGCCGAAAAACGCGCTGTACCGCGCGCCCGTCACGGGCCGTTCTCGGGCCGCGTTCGAGCTGGAAAAGGCGGTGCTCCGCGCCAACTCGACGCGCACCAAGGACGTGTTCCGGTGCCGCGTGATCGGCGTGGGCGTGACGTACGGCCACGAGCAACAGGCGCTGCGTGGCGTCTTCGAGCGCGCGTGGCTCGGCCACGATGACGGCGTCGGCTGCCACGGCCACGGTGACGACGACGACGGCGACGACGCCGCCGGGCTCGGCCGCCGCACCGTGCCCGCCGTCCACGTGGACGAGCTGGCCGAGTTGGTGCGCGAGACGTGCGCGCGCGCACGCCGCGCCGCGCCGCCGCCGACCGACGACCGCGCGTACGCGTTGGCCGTCGAACGCCCGTCGTACGAGTTCGCGGACATCGTGGACGCGGTGCGCGACGGATTTCGCCGTGCGGACCGCGACTGCCGCGGCTGTGCGCGACGCCGGACCGCCACCGGATCGTTCGCAAAGTACGAAGATTCTGTTTCGTCAGTAGCGGTGGGTAACCCATCGTGTCTCCGCGGGGGATTTTAGATGTATTCACCAGTATCTATTTTTTAACTTGTAAATCTATCGGGGTGGAATAATCTATTTCAAATATAAAATTCACATGCATTTATCATCGAGTGGGTATTCTTGTCATCGTGTAAACCGTTCATTTTCTTATATCACATACGGACATACCATCTACATCTATTATATACTGTAAATATATAATATAATATATATATATATATATATATATATATATATATATATATATATATATATATATGAGCTTTTACCAAATCGTAAGAATCGCAACTAAAAGTTATGCTGTCAATTCGTCATTCAATTTTAATAAATTTGAGTGCTATCTTTATTAATTATTTGATATCAATTATTTGATATTCACGATTAAGTCCTCATAAGTCACACTAATATGTTTCGATATACCGCTTCCCGTGCAAACAAATTATGAAAATTGATTACTTGTTGTAACGATATTGTTATTTAATTTAACTTTAACCAACTATAAATATTTAAGTGCTATACTCAAATATAATACAGAATATCTTGAAAAACATTAATACATTTTAAATAATTACTATTTATATAATCATAATCAGGCTATATTGAAATGATAAAATCAACGTACAGTCGGAATTTAAATGGATAATATCTCTCAAATCGTTTTGAAAATCCTCCTGAGATTCATAGGTAACAGATTATTTTATGAAAAATGTAATGAGCGTGTTGAAATCGAAATTAAAATATACCAAAGGGGTAATACAATTGTTATATGATACGATTATATTTATATTAGTTAAACTACATACCTACGAATACATCAATTATTTTTGTAATAGAAGCATAGCCAGATTAAGAGGGTTGTTTTTATCTAATTGCAATACAATATGTGTAAACTCAAATATAAAAGAATTTATTTCAACATGTATACAACAAAAGTATTTGTTTTATTAATTAGGACATTTAAATTGTAAGTATAATACTCTTGGGATATTTTTAATTTTCTAGCACTACTTTTGGAATTTCGTCGATTAAAATTATTTTCAAATAAATCCTGCTCATAGCATATTTTACCATTTTTTAGCAGACATTTTCGTATACTAATAAGAGTAATCGAAAATTTCGAAAAATAACCTCTCGTATTTTTTGAAGGCACTGGACGTAACTTAAATTCCTTGGACCACTGTTACAATCCTATAAAGAGTACATACTTTACAATAATTGGAGCCCTAAAAGATATAAATGTCTAAATGTCGCTTACGCCCTTTTGTCTATTAAAGTTCAATATAAATTTCAAAGTTCGACTGCAATTATTATTTCTTTTTTTAAACACTCGCTGTAAAATTTCTCTAAATAGATAATAATGTATACATACATATCAAAATATTATCATATAGATTATACAGTTAATTTGTAAAATAAATACTTGAACAAATTGATCAGCGAATACTCGTAAGTCGTAATAGCTATATTAGAACGAAGGGGATTTTTTGTTTTTGTTTATTAATATTGAAACGTGAAAAAGTCGTCTGACCGTGAAATTCGTTTTGCGCAGTGATAACGGCTCGCTGCAGCACGCCCGCGGCGGCGACTCGGACCGAGACCGTTACGGGCTCGGCCACGGTTTCACGCTGGAACTGATGCTCAGCGACCTGGACGCGGACCACCCAGCGCTGCAGGACTTCATCGCCGCGCCCGTCGGGCGGCACCCCGCGTCGTCGCTGGTGCCGGACGCGCGACGTTTGGTCCGCGAGTATGTGGCCGCGCGCGGCCTGCGGCCGTTCCGGCTGCTGGTGTCCGGGTGGCCGCGGCGCGTGGCCGCGCGCGTCGCCTCGTGCCTGGCGCGGCGTTACCGCGTGCCGCTGGTGGACGCGAGCCGGGCGATCGACGACCGCGCGGACCGGTTGCGGGCCGCGCTGGACGACGCGCGCCGCAGGCGCGCGACGTGGGCCGCCGGCAGACGAGCCGCCGCAGCCGCTGCCGCCGCCGCCGCCGCCTCAGCCGTGACGGCGGTCGAAGACGAGTGGTCGCCGGAAGAGTCGGCCGTCGACGTCGAGCCGACGGCGGCGGCGGTGGCGTCGGTGTACGGGCACGCGTCCGACTACGAAGACGTAGAAGACGCTGTCCGTGGCGGCGACGACGATTATTACGCGTACCACGAAGACGACGACGAGCTGCGGCGGGAGTACGCGCACGCGCGGCATAACGAAGACGTAGAAGAGGATCGCGGCGACCACGGCGCCGAGGACGACGAGGACGAGTTTTCGAGTGAGTACGCCGACGGCGTTGGATTTTTCGTATCATTAAACATTTTTTTGTTTTAATCGGCACGACTCATCGGGTTAACTGGTCATTGGGTAGGTGTCTCGCCCGCCCGCGTAAGCCAAGCGCCAACTGTTTGGTCCTTAACGGACCGTTAAACTGTTACATTTTTCAGATATATTTATATATCAGATTTTCTCTCGCTAACTTGAATGTTTTTGTTTGTTCTCGTGTCAATTAAGAATCTTTAACGCCATAAAAGAATATTTTTATTTTTATTTTCATTATTAGATTTTTCCACTGATTTTCACACAGAATAACAGGATTTATTTCATAGCTTATGAAATACTAATGACCAGTGGCGGCTCGTGAGGTTCACATAAGGTGGTGCACAAAAAATGTTTAAGATAATTGTGTAAGATCAGGGGCGTCATTTCAATTTATGATAGGGTAGGGCATAATAATGACCGGCCCAATCAGTGTAAAATTTTTAAGTACCTACACAAAAAAACCGCTCGCTTCGCTCGCAACATTAATCGACTATAATTCAACACCTATTTTTTTATTGACATAAATTATAAACCAAAACTTCATTCACTTTTGTTAATAATTTAACATATATATTATTCATAATTATCTTCCCCCAAACAAACTTATAAATATTTTTAAATACATTTTATGCTGAAAAAGACAAATATTTTTTTTTTATAACATTAATAACAGTTTCTAAATAAGATATTCATATAATATTATATTAAATTTGTCAATGTTCAATTATTGTGTATTATGTGTTCTAATGTCCCATGTGCCGGCCCATGTGAAAGAAGCAGCCGGCCCAAAGTTACTTTGAAATCTAGGGTAGGGCAAATGCATACTCCTGCCCCCCCCCCCAAATGACGCCCCTGTGTAAGATGGTAAAAAATATTAATTTTGCTAGCGGTACACACCATAATAAAGTACCTACTTATCAAAATAATAGTAATAGGCGAATAATAGGCAATAATATTTACATGGCCGCATGGAGCACAAACAATATGTGCTCCGCGAATTATTTAATCGTTTATAGACACACTTCTCGACATGAAAAACTGCAAAACTCTTTTTTATTAATTTAGGTATATTTATATTTTTTTTATTACAGGCCATGTGAATAATAATCAATTATATGTGATAATAGGGATTTTTTAAATTTTTTATAATTTTTTTTTGGGTGGTTCACGTGCTCCTGTGTATCATACCACGAGCCGCCACTGCTAATGACCCAACTTTATTAAATACACGACGACTGACTCGATTGGTGTATTTAAAGCATATTGACTTGATTGTAAACTAATACATGAAAAAAAAACGTAGCACCTAGTGAATTATATTTAATTTGCCAGTTGAAATCCGTGAAATCAAACGTGCGCTGGCCAATTTGGACGTCGAGCGCAAACAGCTGGGACGCAACGTGAGCGCCACGGACCGAGATCGGTCGGTCGACTCCGTCGACCTGTTGCCCATGATAAGGGAATCGCTCTGTTCGTGCTCGTGCCGCAACCGGGGTTACGTGTTGGACGTGTTCCCGTTGTCCGTCGAACGGTTGGACGTGATATTCAACGGGGACGTCGATTTTCCGGGCGCAGTAGCAATGCTTTCGTACGATCCGTACGATCCAGACGAGATCGCCGTAGGTTCGACGGCTGCTGTAAACGGTGACGACGACGAAGACGACATCGACGACGACGACGACGAGGGCAGTCGAAGCCGATTGAGTAGCGATCATCGTATTGACCGTGAATCTGGAACGTTTAAAGTCGATCATTCGGCCGGTTATTTAGACGACGACTACCGTGGAATAGACGTCGGCGGCGCAAAGGTAAACAATAAGAGGAATACCTACCCAGTAGATACACCAAATTTACCGGTAAAAACGTTTTTGGTAAATTTACCTGATCAACGAGAAATTCCGTCGTTTGGTTAGGTTTTTTAACTTACCTACCGATAATTTTATTTCATTTTTTCAAATAGGTAAATTGTGATAAAGCGTTCAATAAATTACATTTTTCAGAGTGTTCCATTAAATACGTGTGGATTTATAAATGTTCACTTTTTTTTTTTCACTTTTTACCAACTTTCTCTGATATTGTTTTAAGGTAAATCGTCATGCATTATTGTCCGTCGTGTGCAAACATCATTTGCAGATTCGTTGAGAACTTGAGAAATTTTTAAAGTAGTTGTACAAGAGCAAAACTTTGTAATCACGCGAAAAAAGCATTAAAAAAAAAATAAAATTACCGAGTAAACTTAACATTTCTGGAAAATGTACCGAGTTTGTTGTTGTAGGAAAACTCGGACGAGAAAAACTATTGTGGACCCGACGAAGCGGCGCAGACGAAGCGCGTGGTGAAATATTTCACCGAAAAACGGTGTAAGATACTGAGTTTTAAGGTGCCGTTCGGATTGATCGACGACGCGAGACCGAACGATTGGCAGTACGCGGGGTTCACCGAGTCTATCGTCGCGGAGGTCGGACGTCCTCAGTTCGCCGACGACGTTTACGAGACCGCGGCGACGGATGCGAGACAAACGACGGCGGCGGTGGCGGAAAACAAAACGATAAAAACGAAGTCGAGAACCGTGTCGAGAACAGTGTCGGAGAAGTTGAACGCGATGAGAGAAGAGTGGAACGGTGACATCGTCAAAGCCATCAAACGGGACAAGCTATTGAAATACGAAAAGAACGCAATGATTCAAAATTACGTGAACACGAATATTTTGCCGAAACTCTTGAAAGAGGTTTCGCCGATCGGCGACAGCGACGTGTATTCGGTTTCGCGGTTTCCGGAAAAAGCGTTAAACAAATCCAAGCTGTGCCGTACACGGCCGGACAATGATTCAAAACGGACACCACAATATTGACAGTGGTTATAATATTGTTATCTGTAATTTACTGCGCGGTTAAAACGCAGTGTTGTTTTCGATTATTTGATCTTTAAAAAAATGATAATAAAACACCGTGTTTTGTGTGTTAAAACGTTTAGTTGTTTTTACCGTAGGTACCCGATGCCGGGTCTAATATTTTTAAAATTTTTTTTTTTCACCCGGGTCGAAATATGAAATCGGCTCCTTTTTATCAGACACGGAGTGCAAAATGCACTATACGTCTATACCTGTTTATTTTAAATTTATACCTAATTATAGGCATTGGCTATTGTGTTATTTCGTATAATATATACTTATTACTTACGTTTTAGTATAATTTAAAATTTATGTATAATAAGCAAACACATTTCAACGGGGAAAAATATCACCAATTATCAATTCTGCAGTAAAAAAAAAAAAAAAAATGAATAAATAAATATAAAGATAAAAACAAAAAAAGGCATAATACCTACTTGATATGGAACTTAAATAGTGAATAATAAAATCATTTACCATTAACACATATAAAAATATTCATTTCAAATTTCAATCTTTCTAGATATCTTCACAGCGAAAAATCGTTAGTTAATCGTAATTCAAACTCCTGGCGAAATTATTTTCTGTTTAATTAATTGACTACCTAATCGTTAAGTCTATCTTTATGCGATGACAAAACAAACACATGTGAATCGAGCTACTATAGTATTTTTTGCTTATCTTGGACAACAAAGTTTTATACATAATTTTGCATAAGCATCATAGAGAATATTTTTAGTGTTAACAAAAGCACATTTCTCCTTTTTAAAAACAACTTTAACACGTATATTTTAATCAGGGTTCACTGTAAAGATTATTCTCATTCACGTGGTATTTGTCTAATTTGGCTTGGTAACCGAAATCACCTCGAAAAAAGCTAGGTATGCCAAAGTCAACGAAAATAATTATGAAATATGAATACAATAAATTATAATCTGATCATACGAATAAATGAATAACGAGATAAGTAAGTGGGTACATTTTCGGTAGACCTAACCAAGAGCCAAATGCATTGTTCTTTACGTTTCATATTTAAGTTTTATTATTATTATTATTATTTTTTTTTTACTTTTTCCAAAAATATTTGTTTTATAATTTGACGTTCACTCGGTAACTGTTATATTTTGTTACGAAAACAATTCGATCGCCGATGTCAGTTGATGATATTTTCGCGAAACGTTTCGATCGCGGACGATCTGACGTCTCGTTTGAGTCATTTGACGTTTCGTGGTGTGCGGTCAGCACCGTTCACGGTCGTAAAAATCGTAAACGTTCGAACGCGTTTTTCCCGCCGCTCGATCGCCCGTGTTGTCGTCGCGATCATTTAGAGTCAGATGTTATCTCTGAGATAATAGACCCATGGTCGCGACGACCGTCGGACGGGCTCGGCGAACCATAACCTAGAATATTATTATCACTGTTTCGTGTTTATCACGGCGTTCTCACGTGCGTTTGTGTTTACTCGCCGTGTGATTACGACGCTGCCGAAGTGTCGACGCCACAAGACGTTTCCGAGCGCGCGCCGTTTTTCGTGGTATTTTTTTTCTTCTCTCACTCCTCTCCGTCGTTCCCGGTGGACTTCTCGCCCGGCGCCATGAATTCCGACCGCGTCTGAGGATACCGCCGCGCCGATCGATCCGAGCCGAGTCCGTGCACGCCGCACACGTGAACAGCACCCGTCCAGAACAACGATGAACGAGCCGTCCGACGACGTTTCCGGCAGTGACGGGTGAGTCTCGTTTTCTTTCGATCCGTCCGTTTTGACGAATACGCGACCCGCTTTTTGAGAAGGCACAGAAATGATCGTTTCCTCTTGGACGACCGAGTGTATAATATTATATTTCGCTAATCTCAATGAAAATCGACTGACGCTATTTGCTATTTGTTCTCTCAGCTCCGCAGCGGATCAGTTCAATCGCTGTTCGTCGTAACGCTGAGTATCGTTGGATTAGCATAGATATATTGTGATCAAGTGTCACGACAACAAAGATACCGATACATTTACGTCTTGTAATATTAACAGTGATGTCCCCGTCATTTCATACTTACACTGAACGATGCCGAAAACAGGATATTAACTGATTTGAGAAAGAGTTCTTCTTCAAAGTCTAAATAAACAAATTAAATCCCTCTCACTAATCTCAAGTTTATTTTTAAAAGACAGACCAAGTCTGGTTCCTCTTGGATAAAAAATATATATTATAATACATTTTCTCAGCGATAGATAATATGTGATATTTTTATTTAGCTGCCTATAACGTCTACCCTTTATGTATAAACATAGACTATTTGTGCCTATTAGTTTATGATAAAAATTAAAAATCCTATCGCTAATTAACTAGCAAGTGTAATGATCAATTTTTTTGTTTATATGTGGCTATCAAAATGTTTTCCCCTCTTTAGCTAAGACTGAAATGACACCACTGTCAATATAATAACATTGCAATCAGGGTGCTATTAAGTTATTTAATCAACGAGCAATGTGTTCATCGCAGTTAATACATATACATAAATAATACCTTTTTATAAATATATTTATATATTTTTTTGCTCATTTACAGAAAAATTATTGTTGATGGGCTTTTTGGCATTGCCGACGATGAAAATACTAATGAAATTAATTCAGCAAGATCAGATCAAAGTGATGAAATTCAGATGGAAATAGAATACGACACAAACATTGACCATGAGAAATCGTAAGTATTTTTCAGAGTTTTTTTTTCAGTAATTGTTGTGTATAAATGGATTAATATTTCTTTAATTCGTATTCATACTTTCCATACTTATGACTTCAGTCGTGTAATTTTATCTACTGGCACTTTCATGATTATTCTAATAGTGACTATTACGTGTGTATAATCGAGTTAGAATCATTATCCGTTAAACAATAGTATATGTATTCCATGTCGAACACATATTTAATATTTTCTTAAAATACTTAGGTATCATGTGCAACATATTAAATATTCTTAATGTATAATCCCACTTATTTTAATTTATTGATCAAAATGAATAGTACATTTGAGTGTTCAAAATATTACCTTTAATTATTTTTATTCAAGTATTATTTGTAAATCAATTAAACTATATTGGTGTGTCTTTTGTTTTAATAGGTTGAATTCAGGAAATTCAAATGAATCAGAAATTCCGAAATCATGTACTGTAAATTCTGAAAACCAAGAACAATTGAGGTATTTAGAACTTATAACAAATTAATAATGTTAATATAAATTGCTGTTTAGATAAATTTTTATTACAAAATGTGTAGATTTAAAATTATTTTCTTTTTTATAATTTAAAATCATTGATATTTTTATGTTGTTTTGATTAACATATTTATATATAGGGAAGAAAATTTTTCAATACTTAATTTTTATCATTTGAAATATAAAACTAGTTGTTATTTGATTTTATTGTTTAAAAATTTTAACACAACCATATCAACTTATTATTAATTAATTTAACCAATATTTTCATTACTAAAAACAGTAAAAATAATATTCTATAAAAAATTTTTAATGTTTTAAATAGGTATTTGAAACTAATGAATATTATTTGTTGTACAATAAATGTTGATATAAAATAATATTATTTGTGATAGTGTTTTGCCACTGCATTATTAAGTTTGATCTGTCATTTGATAATTTATATTTTTTCTAATATAGAATTGAGAATGCTCTGGTTCACTCGGATTTTAGTGAAGAAAAACAAATGAAAATAGCAACAGACACAATTAACAATGAACATTTTGAAAAATTGTAAGTTATTAATCTAATAATTTTGGCATTCAAAACTTTTTGAGGACTTGGAGAAAATAAACAAATATTTTTTAATGTAATTTTTATGACCTTATTCACTTTTTAGCTGTAAAGAAAATGATAGAAGTAACTTGAAATTATCTGAAAATGAGAATTACTCAATAGTGGATGCGGCTAGCAGTAATTTTGGAAGTCATGTGTTATGGTAATTAACCTAACCTATGATTGAACTATAAGCTTTAGTTATTTTTAAATTTGTGTATTGTGTGTTGAATTTGTATTGAAAACAATATTTCTGTAATTTTTAGAATTTTATGAAAACAGAAATTGTTATTATTTGTTATTAAACATTTAATGTGGGTAGGCAAGTCTATTAAACCTCTTAAATGTTCGAACTGAATGGTTTAATATAAGTTTAGATTTTCTGGTTGATTTTTTTATCTAATTTTCCATTCTATTGATAATTAAATATTAGGGTGGTCCTTATTGATAAAGGTAAGAATTTTTTTAAATATTTTGTCCATAGTACCCCTTTGATTTGTTAAGTTATATGAGAAAGTAATTTGGATAAAATTTGAAATGTATCGCTCAACCACTTCTGGTGTTTCATTTGAGTTGAAATATAAAAGAAACCAAATTAGAAGTCTTATTTTCATTATTTTTTATATATGATTTTTTTTTTTTTTTTCATAAAATTATATTATTTATTTATATGATTCTTTTTTCAACATTTTTATTACAACATATTGTAACTTTAATCTGAAAAATCAATATCAACATATTTTTTTGAAAGAAATTATGTGGCTATAAGATAAGAAAACAACCAAATTACATTGCCAAATTACAAGGACTATAAATATAATTATAAATATGTTATCTTAATTCCAAAATATTACATATTATGCATTTGAAAACCATTTATATGTAATACAAAATCGTAAAATACAGAAATATGCAATACATGTCAAAAAATAGCAAATTATGCAAAAATATGTCAAATAAAACTTTGTATTTCGGATCTATAAATGATAATTCAAACTTGTAGTTTACCTTACTGCTTTTTGGACTATTTTTAGGTGTGATTGAATTATATTAAGAATATTTTGAATATAGTGAAAAACTATACACCCTTTGTTGTAGAAAGCACAATAACCATATTACCAATAACATACATTTTAGATGAGCTTTAACTAAAATATTTTTGAATATTATATGAATAATTCTTATTTAATGATTCATTGCTATTACATTTTAAATGGTTTTTCATCAGTGAATCAAGACTACTAGTATAATTTGTTAAAAATTATGAATAAAATAATATTTACAGTAAAATATTTTTTTCCAGCCCAATTTCTACTGACCCAGACAAATGCGAAATTCCATCTACCTTTGCTCTGATATCTGAAAACTATCAAAAATCGAAGTAACTATATTATGTATTATATTTTAATGAATAAAAATGAGAAAATATATTATTTTTACCTGGAGTGTAAAATTTAGATTAATATCTACATTTTTATTTATAGGAAATATATAAAATGTATGTTTATTTTAGGAAAGATAATGTTAGAACTGACATTGAATCAGAAAATCAAACAAATTGTGATCAACCATCCGAATTTAACTCTAAGTAAGTGTCATACAGTATTCTTTCATACACTATTTATATTTATAATGAGTGTTCTTTTTAGGTCTGTTGTGGTTTTACCTAAAGGCAGTTTACCATCTACACTATCTATGATTTCTGCCAATTACCAAGACTCAAGGTAAATATATTAGTTAATTTGCCATTATCAATGATGGATTTCAACAAAAAACTAGCTTTTTATTTGAACTGTTCTCATATCAAATCGTATATTACATATTTGATGTATGTTAATCCTGTAACACCTCATATTTAATTACAAATTATACATTTTGATATAAGTATGTTTTTCACAACTTTGGTCAAATTGTTACATATAATATTTACGTCTTAAAAAACAATTAATTTGGTTGGAAAGTTATAAAATTGTAGCTGCTGAATGTTTATTAAAACTTTGTGATTAATATCAAGTTTTGATCCTTGGTGGTATTGTAATTTTTGTTTTTTTTTTTTTTTTTAGTTCTGATGACAGCGATAGTAGTGCATCTTCTATCAATGATGTAGTCGATTCCGACAATGAAAGTAGCATAATTTCAGTTTTGAAAGATGAGCCTGTCAAGACTAGAGGAGAATTGGCTATCTCCGATTTGCCACCAATCGAAGATTTAAAAATAACTGTTGAAGAAGAGAAGTGTCAACCAGTTGGTTGTATAAAAAGTATTGTTAATACTTTAGGTGGGTATACTATTAACTCTTAACTGTTAATATATTATATTAAAATGTCAAACATTCATAAAAACTGGACACATAAAGATAAATGAATCAATCAATAAAATTATGAGGTTTAATTACCTTTTATTTTATGTTTTCAGTTATTGTTGAAGGGTTTTTAAATCAACCTGCTTTGGACATTGACTCAGTATTATTTGTGGATCGTGGACAGCGTGCAATAGGAAGAATCTTCGATGTATTTGGTCCTGTTAATAAACCATATTATGCAGTTCGTTTCAATAATACAGAACATATCAAAAAGTTTGATATACAAATGAAAGAACCCGTATACTGTGCGCCTCAAACAGAATATGCAAGTTTTGTTTTGGTATCTCGCCTTATGGAGATGAAAGGAAGTGACGCCTCCTGGAGACATAACAATGAACCACCCGTTGAGTTTTTGGATTACTCAGATGATGAAGCTGAAAAGTTGGCAAAAAAGAAACGGAAACAGAAAAAACGTGCAGACTCCGAAGGAAATGACTCATTCAAGAATGAAAAATCACCCGATCCTCCAGCTCAAAATATTGCCAGGAAAAATTCTAAATCTACAGCTAGTACATCAAACTCTTCTGCTCGGAATCTAAACCAGCATACAAATACTCGTCCTCATCATCCAAATGCATACAGCCCTCGTCCTCCTAATATGTACGGTCCTGGTCCTCCAAATTACAGTTATGGTCCAAGACAATTTCCAACATATGCACAACATTTGAGTTCCATGGATTACAGTTACACTTATCGTCAGCCATATAATCCGTACTACTATGACCAAATGTACCCACCAAGAACCGGTTATCCGTATCCACACCCTTATAGACCACCTGGATTCAATTACCGATCACGACAACCAATGAATCCTGACAATCCAAATCCATTTCAACAGCCAGACTACGATTATTTGTAAACTCTAAATAAACATGAGACTTAGGCAATTTTTATTGTTATACATAAAAATCTTGTAAAAACTTTACACCATGTAAATATTTTTTCATGTTATGTTACATATTAGGTATTTTAAGGTGTTTGATTTATTTAACTCAAATGGTATCAATATGCGTTAGATTAAATTTTCAAACTATCAATAAGTATATATGTTAATTATTGTAAAATTAATTAATAGTTTATTTTAAGAGTTTGATATTTTATAATTAGTAGCTTGCATGAATTCATATGTCATGCTGGTAACACAATTCACACATTCATAAATAGTGGTCCAAAAATAATTTTGGTAGGCAACTATTACTTCTCAAAAATGTCAGTTCTATGTATTTAATCATACTTAAGTTATAAATATGTATTTTAATATATTTCTTGAGCGATTCAAAAACAAAAGTAGAAAGTGTTATTTTCTTTTGAAACAATATTTTTTTCTACAATAGCCTTCAATTGTTTGCTTCAATAGTAGTACATTTTTCATAATATTAAGGAAAAAATAGTTGGTTAAGGCAATAGTAAAGTAATGATTTGAAAAAGATTCATTGTTTAAATACCACTTTGAAAGAATGATGATTTATTTTTATTGTAATTAAAAGCAAATATTGTATGTATTTAAAAGTACTACATAAAATTTTACACAAGTTTGATAAAAATAATAATACATAATCAATATAAATTATTTCTATTATTCTATAAAATAATGAAAATGTATTTTCAATTACATTTAAACAAAAAATGTATAATGTAATGGCATTTATTTACTAAAAATATGTTGCATAGGTGTCTCGAATGATATATTTTTAAATAATGATATCATATTTGAGACCCCTAATGTTTAATAAAAATTGGTACATACACAAATCAAAACTGATCGTTAGGTTTTTATTTATAATGTTTGAGAAAAAAATTATAAAATAAGGAATTATCAATTATAAACATAAAATAATGACGATAAATAATACATCTTATAAAAAAATTAAGACTATCAAAGAATAAATCAAAAAATTATATCTGCAAATTTCTTCTTATTTACAAACTAGAAAACTTAATTAGGGTTCTGACGTTGAAGTTTTGTTGTTGTTTTTTTTTGTTGATCTGCTGATTCTTCCATTATGCCTGTCTTTGTTGATAGTATTTTATGTTTTGTTGACTAGACACCAAAATTTTAATAAATTAATATTATCAAGTCAAAATACAAATTATTTTCTTTTAAGATTTCCTTATAAATTCAATAAATAATTTTTTGCCGAAAATTGTCATTACGTTAAACTTTACACACAAATAATCTTAAGTGTTGAATTTTTTATTAAGTTCTCAATTTTTCATACATTTATGTGAAAATATAAGAAGCCATTGGTAAAACTTAGTTCTTCTAAGTGATTATTATAGGACCTATACAGTATACCAATAATACTATAATTAAATCGGTTTATTGTTTTCTGAAAATTGTCCAACTTAAAATTCAATTCAAATATTAACTTAAAATTATATGACTCGAAAATTCAAAAAGATGTGAGAATGAATACTAAAGTAGTTAATACATTTTAAATTAATTTATATTGAAACAAGCAATATGTATACCAAGGTATTATCTTTGACAATTTTGATGCTGATTCAAAGCTCAAAATATTTCATACTTACATTTTAAACCATCACAATCAGTGATATCTGATTTTATATCTTTAAGATCATGTGATGAGTTGTTAATAAATTGATGTTCGTTATTCTCATTTTCATTGGACACTTTATTAATGATGTTCTCATTATTTGATGTACTAGTACTTGTTGCAGGAGAATCAATCATTTGTGATCCTTGATTCTCTAATGTTTCCTTAACCCCTGAAAAATTAGGAAAAGAAGAATGACAAATAGTATAAATTAAATTTTTTTTTTTTTATTCGTTTACTTTTCAATAGTTCTGGCACAGGCATTGTACGATTGGTATATGTAATTTGGTCACGATTATCTGATGAATGAGAGCTACTTTGAGAACTCTGTATTGAGTAAGGTTTTCTTCTTTTTTTTTTAATCTTTTCTGGGGCATCTGAAAAATAAAACCATTGTTGTTGCTGATAATATATAAACAAGGGGATATGTAGTAGATGCCGTTAACTCAATGTCTTAGACGATAATGTAACGATGAAACATTGAACGTGAATTTTAATCAAACTACCGACTACTATGGTACAAGTGAACCGGTTAAGTAAACTAAGACAAACTATGATGGGCTATGTTTACGTAATAAAAATCAATAGGTACCTATTTATAAATCGTGGACCATGAATAAACAAAAATATTTACTCTGAATATGTATTTTAGTTAATGAGAAAAAACGGGTAAATGAAAAAAAAATTAAGTGTAAATAGCTTTGACAATCGAGTAGGTAACCTATATCATACAGATTTTAACCGTTGACGTGAAATAATAATAAACCTATAAACAACCACATCGGGCGTATGACACGCAACACGCATACGACTAAAAATGTAAAACACAAGAGGAACCGCAATGCCGTTATTGACAACCCTGCAGCGAGTACAGGACAAAAGGTACCGAACAATATTCGTCACGACCACTAATAAAATACTATTGCGCACACGGCCGTGCTCTATAGGTACTCAAATAGCCAGAAATCACCTTGGCTCAAGTCCTTTGTGTGTTGTTTCTTGATAGTGCGCATGTAACTCATGAATCTTCTGAATTTATTTGCACTGGCCAAATTCTTGTACGTGGCGTAGTTTTGATTAGAAGTTTCGGAATCGGCGACAGCGACGGCTTCTTCGGCCGGACTTACAGAGTCGGCTTCATCGGTCGGACCGCCAGCGACGGCTTCTTCGGCCGGACCGCCAGCGATGGCTTCTTCGGCCGGACTTACAGCGTCGGCTTCTTCGGCCGGATCGTCAGCGTCATATTCATAGGACCTATGGAAACCTGCGGGGCAATCGATCACATCGATAGTGATGAGATCTTCGTACGATTGGATAGTGGCGGCTTGGTCGGTCGGACCGACACCGGCGGCTTGGTCGATTGGACCGACAACGGCGGCCTCGTTTTCGTCGGCAACGTCCATCGTCTCGACGACCGGATTCGGGGCCTCGCGCTGGTCCGCGTCCGACGGGCTCGCATCGCGTTCCATGGTTCAGTCCGACGGGACGGACAACAAGGACGTGTTTGCAAATCGAGACGGCGACGATCGGACGACGGAAGAAGAGCCCGGGACAACCTCACACCGGAAGAACCACCGCGGGGCCGCGATCACAAAGGACGGACGGACGGAGAGGACGGTCGAGCGGAAGACAACGAAGAAATGGCGGTTAGTCGCGTGGCGTGTTTCGACCAGGGTCCGCTCCGCCAGGGTTCGTGCAGGCGTAACCTCAAACACTGACCAACCGGCAGGTTGTACAGTCACCTCGGCCCGTGTTTGGTATGCGGCTGTGTCGATGTACACGGTCCTTGACCGCCGAACCTGCAGCAGGGACGCTACGGCGTGCACGGTGCGGTCGAAAAAATGCGAACACGTCCACGGGCGGACTGGAGAGGCGGAGACGTACGCCTGGGCCGGCAGGATTGTCGCAAATGTCGGCTTTTACTATCGTCTATTTACGTCAGGAACGAATATTATTGTACAGATTTGTACTCGACCGTACAAATTATTGTCGCGTTGTTCTATATTCGCACCATAGTGCAACATGACCTCTAAAAATGTCTTGATACATTATTTTGATGGAGTTAAAATATAGAAAATTAGAAAAAAAAAAAACAAAAAATGTCAAAGGTGCTA
Organism: Therioaphis trifolii; assembly: GCA_027580255.1. NCBI lineage: Eukaryota > Metazoa > Arthropoda > Insecta > Hemiptera > Aphididae > Therioaphis > Therioaphis trifolii. The sequence continues at coordinate 4,568,864 of CM050405.1, read as the reverse complement.
TAAATGCAATTATTTTTCACTTTTATTATTATTTACTTTTGTAAACTAATGAATTTTATCGAATTCAGCAATTATCGTTAAATTCAAACTAAATAGATCTGGTACAGAGATATCATAAAAACAACTGAAAAATATTCACCGGTTGAACAGTAGTAGTATAAAAAAATTTCGATCCGGTCATGCCTTCTACGCCTGGGCCGAGGTACTCCCCAGTCCGTCCCTGAACGCGTCGTAACGGTTTGTTACTGATGAGCGTGGGTAGCCTGCAAACCGTACATCATATTAGTCTATGAAATATCTGAAAATTATTTTTTTTATGACACATCACGGCCCAGATGCGAGCGTGGTAGTTTTGACGTTAGGTCGAATAGGTAGGCAGTGGCGTATCCAGGATTTTTTTTAGGGGGGGGGGCACACACTGTCTAACATTTTACCATATAAAATACCAACTAAAATTCTACCAAAAACAAAAATTAAATAAACCAAATATTTAACGTTTTTAATGCAAATAATTTATTAATATTTTCAGTCAGTCATTAAGTTAATATATATATATATATATATACATAATAATAAATAGTAATAGTAATTAAATAAGAAAAACAAGTTAATCCCAACAAAATTATAAGTGTATAAAAACTATAGAAACAATTGTGTAAAATTATTTTGACCAATCTACGAGCTTTTTCTGCAAAATCCTCAATAATTTCAGTTTCTGAAATGACCTCTTTTTTATTTATGTTTACTAAAGCTAACCCATTTAGTCTATTTTCAATCATTGTTGATCTTAAGTATGTTTTCAGTCGTTTTTTAATATTAACAAGTGATAACTGATTACACTATTTACACAACGAATATTGTGGTACGATACGGAGACCGTTAAACTGTCCGTGTCACCAAAGCAGCTGTGTAACTACTCACTGGCCCCCCTTTGGAACTAGAACAACGTTGATGAAACGTGATAACGGTAACAGTGATTACTGAATACTGGTATAAGCGTATTATTGTAGTACCTATGCGTTCATTGCGTTCATGTATACGAATAAATTTAAATATTTTTTTTTTTTTTTTTTTTTTTTTTTTTTTTTTTTATTAGATAAAATAGAATATTTACAATCTGTAATTTATACATACAATAAGTAAATATGATAACAAAGAAAAGGTAGGTATACATGAATGGCGTGAGGAGGGAGGTCCACCAGTGTGGATACCCTCTAACTTGGGGGAGAGAGTTTTATTTTATTTAATTTATTTATTTGTTTATTTATTTATTTTTTTTTTTATTATTTTTTTTTTTATTCATTTATTTATTTTTTTTTCCGTTAGTGCAGGTCGGGATTTAGAAGATCGCGATACCAGTGTCTTTTTAATCGACGTGGGGGGCTATTTGACATGAATTCACTGGCTAGGTTAGAAATCAATGGATTTGAATGGTTAACTGATTTGGTGTGGAATTTTTTGTAATATTTTTTAGCTGTATTGGAGACTGTTTCAATTTTAAGGTCTTTATGAAGTGAGAGGTTTGAGACGTACCATGGCGCAGATGTTATTTGGCGAAGGGAGATAGACTGAAAGGCTTGTATAGTCCGTATTTGGGAGGGTTTGGCACAACCCCATATTTGGATGCCATATGCCCAGATGGGTTTTAGCATTGATTTGTATATTAGTAACTTATTTTCAATGGAGAGTTTGGATTTGAGGATAGGCCGTAAAAGATGAAGTCTGGTGTTAAGAGTCTTTCTTTTAGTTTTGAGGTGTGGGAAATTTAAATATTTAAAACAAAATCTAGTATAAATACGGCCAACGAGGGGGGGGCATGGCCCCTGTGGCCCTCCCCCTGGATACGCCACTGTAGGTAGGTACATGTAGGTAGGTACATGTATACCTATATACATTTTGATTATGTTTCAGTGAAACCCCGAAATTCATTTTCAGTTATAACTAGTCGAAACTAGTAGTCACGAATACCTCTCGTAACGATTAGTTTCGATTAGTTAAAACTAGACACAACCGGAATCAGTAGGTATTCATAACTATTTACTAAAGTTTCATTCAATATTGATAAATCAGCATGGTATGAGTGAATCACCACCCGATATGAATTGAGTAAGGGTTGCTAAACATCTTTGATGATATTCGTGATAATTTAGATTATGAACTCTACCATTTAATTAATTCATAAACATAAAAGCAATTATTATCTCATAATTTCTATTCTTATCGTAAAAACATTTCAAATGCAACTACCTACCTAGTTCTAACTATAAAAAATAAGTTAAAACTAGTTCCAACATGAGGGTCTTAATTAATATAGTTTAACTTGTCTAGTTATTATGAAAGGTATTTGTGAAATTTAGTTTTGACTAGGTAGTTTAATTTAGAATTTTGGGATTTTACTGTAAACACACACACACACACACACACACACACACACACACACACACACACACACACACACACATCATGGGCATTCTCGTAGGTGGGGAGTGTGGGCAAAAGTCCCCCCTATGACTTTAATTTTAGTTAAAAATATATGGAATGATGGAGAGATTTTTCAGAATCATTAGAGAAGTGTATAGGTAAAGTCATATTCAATTTTCAAAAGTTTGTCAGATATTTAAAATTTTTTTAGGGATAAACATTTAAAAAACAAGGTAATTTCAAAGTTCTATTTTTAACCCTGAAGTTGTCAATTTTTTTTTTTGAAACATGAAGTGATACGTCAATAATATATGGTGAAAGTTTCAGGTTTTTAGCAACATTGTTTTTGAAGTAGGTAATGATGAAATTACTTTTAAGTCGATTTAATGAAAGCGTCGTTTATAGTGTATTTCGCCGTTTTCGGTCCATTTAAGGCTGTTTTTCCGCTCGCCTGGAAAAACTATTGAAATTAGAACTTAATAAACCCTCAAAGTAACACCTATATCGATTTTCCTAAATCTAGAGAGTTGCTGGATGAACGTTTTAATCAAAGTAGAGCAAAAAAAAATTAAAAAATTAACATAATGTAAAACCATAAGATTCTTCGCTTCACTCAGAATCTAAAACTAATGCGCAACTCCGGTTGCTGAAAATATTATTATCAAAATATAAACATACTAAATAAAATATCAAAGTGCTCATTTACAAATCCTTAATTATGCCCATGTAGACGAATAGCCTCCATCTTTGGGGTAATGCCAAAAAATCCAAATTTTAATGAATTTAAAAATCATAATTTTTTCAACTTTTCTACCAAAAAATTGTTGTGTAAATTTCATTTAAAAAAATAATAAATACAATATTATAATTTGCATAAAGCTCTCTAAAGCATCACTCTCTACCTAATGCGTCATTGCGTCCATATGTCAGTACTTCCATAGTCACACATGTTCCAAACCTATTGGGTATTGTACCTTTTGTACCTATTGTACCTTTTTGTGTGAAAAGTGATAATGTCTGATAATAAACATTTATACCCCAAGGTTTTTAGATTATAGACTATAATCTAAAAACCTTGTTTATACCCAAGGTGGATATATAATATCCATATAGGTAGAATCTACCTTGTAGATATATCCACCTTGTTTATACCCAAATAATTAAATATATTATCATTGATTATAAATACTAGTATTTATAATCAATGATATTATATAAATTCAAGAAGTAAATTCAAGAACAATTTTGAGGCCAGTCAAAAAAAGTTTCTAAATAGGAACGCTACTGAATATTATTATTTAATATCAGTGTATAATAATATTGCAATCGAGGTGCGAATAAAGTTATTTAATCAATGAGCAATGCATTCGTCACAATTAATACATGTACATAAATACTTTTTTATAAATATATGTATCTATATTTTTGCTCATTAACTGAAAAATAATTGTTAATGGGCTTTTTGGCATTGCCAACAATGAAAATACTAATGAAATTAATACAGCCTGCTCAGATCAAAGTGATGAAATTCAGATGGAAATAGAATACAACACAACAATTGACCATGAGAAATTGTAAGTATTTTTCAGGGTTTTTTTTTTCAATAATTTCTGTATAATCGAGTTAGAATCATTATACATCAGACAATTCATACAGTTCACTAGGATTTTAGTCAAGAACATCAAGTGCAAAAAGCAACTGACTAACAATTAACAATGAACATTTTGAAAAATTCTAAGTTGTTTATCTAATATTTTTGGTATTTAAAACTTTTTGAAGACTTGAGCAAAATGAATATGTATTTTTTAATGTAGTTTGCTTATGTTAGATTCAATACATGTAATTTGTATGACCTTATTCACTTTTTAGCTGTAAAGAAAATGATAAAAGTAACTCAAAATTATCCGAAAACGATATATTATTATTATTATCATACATATTATTCCAAAAATGATAATAATAATAAATGTTATAATACCGAGAATATAACTGAGAATACTTTTCTTAATTCAGTAGCTATTTGGACTGTAAAGAAAAAGAAAACTTCTCAAATCTGTTTCAAAATTACTATTAATGAACATAAATAGTAATAATGAACTAATCAAAAATTCTTAAAAAACACAAATACTATGAAAATTTACTATCTGATGCTCGTACACTTTTAAAAACTCCTACGTATACTATTGTGAAAGTTGTTGAACCAAGAGCTTACCGCCATTTTGGTTTAATGAAAGGTTTAATTCAGTTTTTAAATTAATATAAAGATTTTGTATACATGAAACTAAAATTCAAATTTGTGTCAATATTGGTGGTTTACCACTGTCAAAACTTCAAATAGTTAATCATGGCCTAGTTTAGGTTCAGTATGTAAAACAAATAATGTTTTTTCAGTAGGTGTAATTTTACTAACAAAATCAGACAACGTGGAAGCTTTTTTAGAACATTTTGTTCAGGAATCACTAAATTTAATTGAAAGTGAAATTTATTTTGAAAGATATTATTTATCATGTTTAGTTTATTTAATAGTAGCAGATGACCCAGTTAAATCATTTATTCTTGATATCAAAGGCCACAGTGGGTATTCTAGTTGTACTAAATGTAAAATTAAATGTGAATACATTAATAATAGAGTTTGTTTTCCAGAAATAGAAAATATTCTTAGAAATGTCTCAGATTTCACTCATCATTTAGATGAAGCATACCATTAAGACCCTAGTCCTTTATAACATATTCTTAATCTTGGATTTGTGTCTCAGGTACCAATCGACTTCATGTGTTTGGCATGTCTTTGTGTTCTAAAAAAAATATTTGCATTGTCGACATCTGATAGTCTTCGGATTAGACTTCAATATCGATGATAACAATATACTTCCCAATAGATTATTAAAATGTGTTAGTATATTTTTGACTTTATAATTTTAAAGAGAGCCTAGAAATTTATCAGAATTTAAGCAATTTAAAGCTACTGAATTTAGCCAATTTCTGCTCTACAATGGACTGTTAGCATCAAAATGTGTGATTTCTGATGGAGTGTATATAAAATTGTTAACTTTACATGTCTCAATATCTATTTTTTCATTTCAGTCATTACATCTAAAAAAAAATGAAAATTCTGAAAGTTTATTGAAACATTTTTTTATATCTTTTAAATATATATATATATATGGTGTTCACCATATTTCTCATAATATACATGGATTATTCATTTTGACTCGGATGTTTAACTTCATGGACTTCATGGACTTCATGAACTTCATGAACATGGAATTGATTGTTTTAGTGATTTTAAATTTGAAAACCAGTTGCAACAATTAAAGATAATGGAATGTAAATCAGACAAACGATTACAGCAGATTAGTTGAAAGTATAAAGGTTTTAATAATATTACTTTATGTGATATGAAAACTCTTACAGATACTCTCACTAAATAAAGATATTAACTTAAAAAGGTACAATTTTTAAGGATTTTTATAATTGTGAAATATAAATAAAATAATTGTTGTCAACTTAAAACCGGACAAATAATTTTGGTAGAGTTTTTCATATGATGTTTATGAGACAAATATTGTGAATTTTTGTAGTATACAATAGTTAATTAGGTATTGAAGTTTCGTATAATTAACAATGTTCATCATATCTCCTTGATATTAGTATAGTTAATAAACTGTCTTCACCAAAACATGGTCAATTAGTTTATTGGAAAAAAAAATTATTTTAGTTTAAAGTTTCATGGGATAATGACTTCTATGTAGCTGATAATCTTATTCATTTATATATTTGATTAGATAATGCAAATTAAAAGTTAATTTAATTAAATTTATTCATAAAATGTAATTGAAATTTAGAAATACCTAGGTAAGTTAATCCTAACATTAAGAACTAATTTACTTACCTAATATTAACAATTAAAAAAAAAAAACTAAATTACATTTTTTGAGTTTTGTTTTATATTTTACTCAGAAATTTTAAGTTTAAGAAATTTCTAAAGTAAATTCAATTTATCTTAAAAAGAAAAGAAAAAAATTAGTTTCATTATTTAATCAAAAATAGGTTAACAAAGTGTGTTATAAAAATTTAAAAAATTTAACATTGTAATATTTTAAAAGCTGTTTTTTTAAAAAAAACTATATATCTGTCCCAAGTTAAAATATGTGTAGTGTAACATTATTTATTCATATAAAACAACAGTTGTCCCAAGTTTGCCAAAATTGAGGGTAACTTGGGACAAGCATATTTTTTTTTTTAAAATGGCCAGGGGGGGAATCAAAAACAAAGCAACATATGGGTCTTAAAGCCTAAGCCAAGACCTGCATTTTTAGTCCTTACTATTATTATCATATTTTGAATACTTATCGATCAGCATTCATCTGAAGTTCGAAAATGTCCCAAGTAAAGCCATTTTGCGGTAAATTTCATGTACATTTTTCATAAGATTAAGGAAAAAATAGTTGGTTAAGACTAGTAAGGTAAAGTAATGATTTGAAAAAGATTCATTGTTTAAATACCACTTTGAAAAAATGATGATTTATTTTTATTGCAATTAAAAGCAAATATTGTACCTATGTATTTAAAAGTACTACATAAAATTTTACACAAGTTTGATAAAAATAATAATACATAATTAATATAAATTATTTCTATTATTCTATAAAATCATGAAAATGTATTTTCAATTACATTCAAACAAAACATGTATAATGTAATGGCATTTATTTACTAAAAATATGTTGCATAGGTGTCTCAAACGATATATATTTTTAAATAACGATATCAAAGTGATATTTTATCACGATATCAAAAAATCAAAATCAAAATCGATAAATCAACATCACAATAATTTTTCAGAATTATAAAATATGAATATATCATGATATTTTTTTGTATTTGATATTGATATTGAAAATAGTCAAAAAATCTTATATCGAAATATCAATATCATTTGAGACCCCTAATGTTTAATAAAAATTGGTACATACACAAATTAAAACTGAACTTATACATAATTCGTGACATTGACCGTTAGGCGCACACTTATTTATTTACTATGTTTGTGAAAAAATTAATAGAATAAGAAATTATCAATTATAAACTTAAAATAATACATCTTATAAATAAACTGAGACTATCAAAGAACAAATCAAAAAAATTATACCTTAGCAAAGTTTTTCTCATTTACAAAATAGAAAATTTAATTAGGGTTTTGATATTATTGACATTGACTTTTTGTTGTTGTTTAGGTGTTTTTTTCAGTGCTCCGCTGATTCTTCCATGATGCCTGTTTTTGGTTGTTGGTATTTTACAATCTAATCCCTAGACACCAAAATTTTAATAAATTAATATTACTAAGTCAAATTACAAATTTTTTTCTTTTAAGATTCACTTATAAATTCAATAAATAATTTTTGTACCCAAAAATTGTCATTATGTACAATCTTACTCAAAAATAATCTTAAGTGTTGAATTTTTTATTAAATTCTCAATTTTTCATACATCTATGTGAAAATATAAAAAGCTAATGGTAAAACTTAGTTCTATTGAATGATTATTAAACAACATATACAGTATACTAATAATACTATTATTAAATCGTTTTATTATTTTCTGAAAATTGTCTAACTCAATTCAAATATCAACTTAAAATTATATGACTCGAAAATTCAAAAAGGTGTGCGAAAGAATACTAAAGTAGGTAGTTAATATATTATAAATGAGTTTATATTGTAACAAACAATACGTATTCCAAGGTATTATCTGACAATTTGAATGCCAAGTCAAAGTTTGTTGTTTTATACTTACATTTACAACCTCAAGTTTTTTTTGATTTTTTGTTCTGTATCGTTAATATCAACTAATGAGTTGCTCATAATATATTGCTGATTTTTATTCTTATTTTTCTGGTACAATGCACTAATGATTTTCCCATTATTTGGTGTAGCAGTTCTTAATGCAAGAGAAGCAATTTTTTTTGATCTTTCATATTTCATAATTTCCTTCGATAATTTTGACGAATCTGATATATTATCTATTTCCTCGGATCCTGAAAAATTAGAAAAAAATGAATGAAAAATAGTTAAAAATGTATTTTTTTTTTTTAACTCGTTTACTTCTTGTTTCTGAAGAACTTGTGATGTAAGAATTTGTTTGAAGGTCTTTCATTATTGCGTCTTCCCAACATTTTTGGCATCCAATAATTGATTTCAGCACATTTGTGGTACAGACTTTCGGTAACATATCGATCATTCCATTAACAGAAGTAAATCCTGGTTGAACGTGTGATGGCAACTCCTGGAATTTTAACGAATACCAATAACCACCCATACGAATTTTCAAAGGTTTTCCACCATAATCAACAACAAAATACTGGTTATTAATTAGTACTGCCTTAAATTTGTCAACAAAACGAAGAACTAGAGTGTGTCTACCAATGTCAATGCACTGGGGTTTTGCATCTAGATAGACAAGTACTTGGTAATTATCGTCAACTCTAATTTGACTTATGCCAGCCACTAAATCGTATCGCTTAGTTTTTCCCAGGTCTATTGCAGGAGGATTACCGGCGATTTTAACGTATCTTGTGGCGTTATCAATAACGCATTTAATCGGTGGTCCGTTTAAAAGGCATCTATAGGCTACATTATCAATGTACAGTTCTCGCATTGGGGTGCCTAAACGTATCGTGTGGAATTTATGATCTAATACAAAGCCCATAGCAGGTCCGCCATAAAAACATTGATAAATATAAATATCATCAATAATGATGTTTGCAGGAAGTCTTTGAAATGTTACGGTTCTAGGTTCATAATTACTGAGGAATGTTATAGCAGTTTGATCATAAAACCGTATTATTCTTTCTCTACCATTAATAGTGATGATTTTGTTAAAATCACGTGAAATCGATTCTAGTATTTTGGGATCTGGAGGAGGAATAACAAAAGACTCTAATTCTGACAAAACCATTTCCATTGCATGACTGTTATGTACGGTTTGGTCAGGATTGTCAGTTGACTGAGAGTTTCTTTGATAACTTTGTACTGAGTAAGGTCTTCTTCCAGTGATATATTCATTTTGAATCTCTTCTGATGCATCTGAAAAATAAAATCATTTGTAGTAGATACCTCCAACTCAGTGTCTTTGACGATAATCAAATATTTGAATATTTTAACCGTCCCCCCGGAAATCAAACTAAAGGGGACGCAAAACTAAAGCTAAACAAAGAAGGGAACGCCTTCCATCCCCACACTTTAACCACTGTGTGTATATGTATATACAATTAAATAATTAAGGGAAGTAAAAAATGTTTACTGAAAATATCATTTTAAGCTCAATTTATTGGTATTGAATAGATAGATAACTTTGGTTAGTTAAAAAATATTTGGAAAACAAATACATCCGATATTCACTACACACACATTACTATATTATTATTAAAATACTCCATTATGAGCTTAAGTCCTATAAATTTATTATGTTTATTATTATTATTGTTACTGTTTATTTAATAAATTAAATTAAACGAATCCGGCGCTACTTTTGACGAGCGTACAAATCAGATCGTATTGCATCAGAATAATACGTAGTTTACATAACAATGTCGTGAATTTTTTCGTGGGGGTAGACATTTTTCTGGGGAGGTATTACCCCCCCATTCCCTCCCACTCCCCTCCCCCTGTCATCCCTATGAAATAAACACCGGTCACGGCGACTGATGAAACACTACTATTGCGCACGCGGCCGTGTTCTGTACTCACATGGCCAGACGTCGTCACGGCTGTAGTCGTTTCTATCTTGTGCCCTGGCGGCGGACAGTGTACTCATGAGGTTTCTGAATCGACGTATCGAAGTCTCGGAATCGGAGTCAGCGCCGGCGGCTCGTCTGGCCGAACCGAGAGCGCCTAAGGCTCGTCTGGCCGGACCGATAGCGCCGAAGGCTCGTCTGGCCTGACCGATAGCGCCGAAGAGTCGTCTGGCCGGACCGACAGCGCCGGCTGCGTTCTCGACGACCGGATCCGGGGTCTCCAGCTGGTGCGCGTGCAACGGGCAGCGTTCCATGGTTTAGCCGGACGACGACGGCGACGACGACAATAGCCACAGGAACAAGAAAAACGCGTGGTTTTGGCAACGGACGCGTACGACGACGGAGATGGGACGGACAAGGACGTGATTGCGAACCGAGACGCCGACGGTCGGACGGCGGAGGGGCCGGAATAATCTCAAACCTGTAGAACCGTCGCGGGGCTGCGATCACAAAGCGCGGACGAGCGGACGACCGAGGAGAAATGACGGCGTCGTGTGTTTCGGCCAGGGTCCGCGGCGGGACGCGACGCCTTTAACGCCGGGTCCGTTCCGCCAGGGTTCGTGCGGTCGTAACCTCAAACTCTGACCACGCTGCAGGTTGTTTAGTCACCGCGACACGTTTTTGGTATTCAGCCGTTACACGGTCCTTGACCGCCGAACCTGTTTGCAGGGACGTTCGATTTGCACGGTTCGGTCGAAAAAATGCGGACGCGTCGTCATACAATAGCCTGAAAATTATTATTATTATTTTTTTGATTACGTGACACATCCCGTTTGCGGGCGTGTTAGTTTTGACGTTAGGTCAAATATATATACATTATACATATATATATATATATATATATATATATATTATTTTACAGCGGAACCCCGAAATTCGTCATTTTTAGTTATAACTATAGAACAGTCACACGGAAGCTAACTGGCCAGGGCGGTTTGTTTATTATTTAATATTTTTTCGAATTTTATACTGATTACTGTGATAAACAGGGACCGGAACGTTTATGATTCTGTCACTGTCGGTTTTGGTCGGGATTTTGAAAAAATATTAATTTTTTGTTCCAGAGACGTAATTACGGGGTTGCAAGACGGTGCACTTGCACCCTCTTACAAATTGTAACAGGTGCAAGGATATGATTTTGCACCTGGTGAAATTAAACCAAATAAAAAAAACACACTATGTAGTACTGTTTTATTATTTTTCAAACATTACAATTATAATTGCAGGAGTCCCACGGGGCGACATACTGTCACCAATTCTATATAATAATTCTATTGTATATATACTGCTGATCAACCTACCTCTTTGAACTCACTTTTAACCAAATTCGCAAACGACAAGGCGATAATAGCAATACAAGAAGACAGTGGCGTATTTTGGGTTTTATTTTTATTTATTTATTTTTTTTTTTTGGAGCGGGGAGGGGGGGTCATAAATATTCATAATAATACCTTTTCCTCTAAAAATATTATCATAGTTTAATCACGAAGCCAGTGGTGAATCCAGAAATTTATTTGGGAGGGGGCAAAAGCAAAAATACTATATAATTGACTGAATGTATGAGCTAGGAGTGCTATTGCTACGAATAACGACCACGCTCCATTACTCCAACAATGTAGTATGATAAGTGAAAATATTTTTCAATATCCTATTGATAAAATTAGGTATTTTGGGTGTTAATGTAATACTATGGGTAGTATTTTTTTTTGGGGGGATGTTCCCTTTGCCCCCCGCCCCCCTAGATCCGCCACTATCACAAACTCATACAGTAAGTTTCGTTCCCCACAATAAGTAATTACCTAAAATATTTGTTAGGTTACACATTTGTTGAAAATTGCTTTTCTTTATATAATCAACTGTTATACTAGAGCAGTGAAAATACCAAAATAATGTTTCATTCAAGGCCGTAACTGGCAAAAAATTCCGGGGGGGGGGTCCAACATTTTTTAAAATATAGATACTAAACACTTTTCATTTTTACGTTAAAAATATAAAATTTTATTATTATCATTATTAAAAACATAGGTCATTATTATAATATTCAATTTACATAAACATAATATTTGATTGTTTATATACATAGGACCAGTGGTTCTTAACCTTTTTTAGTTCAGCGCCCCCTTCATCGTAAAAACTAACTGCTAACGCCCCTCTTTCATTCAAAATCAAATTTTCTTGTTATAAATATATAAATATAAATATTCATCAGAATATTATTTCATTGTTAATTAAAATAAAAACTCATATTTTTAGATAGTAATGGTTGTATTTAATTAAATCCGGTTAAAATTCGATTAGACAACATGCCGTATGCCGTTGTATATGCGTACACAATTACAACTATTCTGATTTCACGTTCAATTATTCGTAGTGTTGTTATATAATATTAGTAAATTGAATTATTTTTAATCTCTGAGTTTGAAAAAGCTCACTGCCCCCTCAATGCCCCTTCAAAACTATCACCCCTGGAGAGACCGAAATGCCCCCTAGGGGGCGGTACCGCCCCCGTTAAGAACCACTGATATAGATTATTATTCACATTACTTAAAAGCTCAAATTAAAAAAATAAGCACAGGATACAGGAGTTGGGTGGGATACACGAGATGTATTGATAGATTAGGCATTATAGGATAGATTAGGACATTATTTTATATTATAAAAAAAAAAAAGATTCTGAACGAAGATGAATTGTCAGTGAATAATATGTTTATAGTAAATCGTAATTTAACGCCTGAATTTTTGTAGAAATTACAGTTTCAGACGCCCGTTAAAATCTTTTAATTGAACCGATCATGATATTTTTATACTTTTTGTAAGAAAAACTTATGAACACCCTTGTATTAAATTTTCATTTCTTAACTTTGAATAGAAATTTTTTATATATTTTCAACTACAAATGTTGTCGATTTTTGAACTTCAACTGCATATAAAAAAAAATTGTGCCTATGTATTTGAATAATTTTTGAATCACTCTTACAAGTTTACAAATGACAGAGTTACAAATGTATACATATATATATATATATATATATATATATATATATATATATATATAGTTTAAAAATAAGCAAAATATTTAAAAAATTAAACTATGGAAAGAAAATTCCAATTTAAGCACTTAGTAAAAGTTTAAAATTTCTATAACGAGTACTTAAAGAAAAATAGCATAAATCCAAAATTATTTTACGGTAAATTGTTATTTTAGGTGTAAAGTTTTGATTTTGTAAAAATTGTCAAATATTGACTGTTTGAACTAATGGCCAACCTTGTATTAAAATTTCAATTGTTAGCTTCTAATAAAAAATTTTTTATGAATTTTTACCTACAAAATACATAGCAAATATACATGATTTTGACGAATTTTGTCAATATTAGCACTTATAAACGCTTATAAAAAAATTTTGTGCCTATGTATTTTTATAATTTTTGAATGGGAGTTAGAAGAACTTATGTGGACCCTTCTATTAAATTTTCAAGTATTTCGTCCGAGCTACATTTTTTTTATCAACATTTATAAAAAAAAAAATAAAAAAAATCGAATATTTCAAATGCCTATAAATTGATTAAAAATGAGTGAAATCTTTTGAAAATAAAATTATATAAAGAAAATGCCAATATAAACAACTGATAAAATTTTCAAGTTTCTACAACTTATACTTTTTGAAAAAAAAACAAATAGCAAAAATCGTTTGAGGCTAAACCGTTGTTTAACGTGTTTTTGTAAAAATTTAAATTTCAAACACTCATAAAATTTTTTTGTCTGAATCCGGTAGAGTTTTTTTTTGCAGATAATTGAAGAAAAACTAATGAAAAACCTAATACCAAATTTTCAAAACTTAGTTATAAAAGAAAAAAATTTTACGATTTTTCAACAACAAAATTATTTGCAAATTTTCGCAATTTTTACATATTTCGTATAAATTGGAACTTTGAGCACTTATAAAAAAAAATTGTGACTTACGATTTTGGATTTTTTTTTATCAGTTATGGAACAACTTATAAGAAACCTTGTATTAAATTTTCAAGATTTTCTGGCAAAAAAAAAAAATTTTATCGTTATTTTAAAAAAAAATACTTAAAAAAATTGAAAATTTCAATTGTCTATAATTAGCTCAATAAAAGTCAAAATACTTTGAAAATTTAACGGTGTATAGAGAACGCTAATCTAAACATTTGGTGAAAATTTCAAGTATTTACATCGATTAGTTTTTGAGTTATAGCAAAATAAAAAATTTGATTTTGTCGAAAACTGGTTTTGCGTAAAATATACCGTTTTTCCCTCATTTTTTAAGGGGTTTTCCCGGCGCGTTAAAAAAATATTGAAAATTTTTAACTTTTGACCCCCCAAAGTACCAACTAGATTCACTTTCCTTTCAGAAAAGTTGCTTTATAAGGCAATCGAAGCATTTTTACTGCCCCAAATCGTGTCGACAGACACAAAAATAAATAAATAAATAAATAAATAAAAAAAAAAAAAAAACACACATCATTGTAAAATCAATACATTCTTCACTCCGTTCAGAATCTTAAAAGATAAAATATAAAATACAATTTTTTCAATATTAAATTTACAAAATAATTATTAATTTATAGTCTATGAGCATGCAATATGTCGACTATTTCATATTAGTAAAATAGCTCTATCTTTTTGAAGGGCAAATTTATTCAGGACGTCTTCGGGATCCACTTTAATATTTCTATGAACACTTATTAATGCTAGGCCATTTAAACAGCTTTGTCCAATAGCGTTTCGCAAAAATGTTTTCGTCCGTTTCAGCGTTGAGAACGTTCTCTCGGGTGTTGCAGTTGAAACTGGTAATGCAGCTAAAACTTTTAATAAAAAGTATATACACGGAAATAAATCAGAATTACAATTGTTTAATGCTTCAACGGCTGTACTAGGACCATCGTCTTGAGAATGTGAGATCCATTTCCTATTCCATAGTTTAATTTCTGTTTGTAATGAATCCATATCTATATAGTCAGACTAGTACCATTGATTATAAATGCTAGTACCTAATCGTATCTGTTGATCCTAATCTTTATTACGGCGTTGAAATAAAATAAAATGATAAATTTTATCTTATTTTAAATTACTGCTTTAACAAAAATATACAATTATTATTTAATACAATTTATAGTTTATAAATTATATTCACCGCTAAAATGTTTTAGCAAATTTTTGCTTTTTAACTTTTAAAAATTTCGGGGGGGGGGAGGGGTCCGGACACCTGAACCTAAAAATAAAACTATTCACGAAGGCGCTTATTTGTCTTATTCTAGTTACCGTGAGCCTATTGTTTCTGTGATAAAATACCTGAATACAATTTGTCAATATTTTTTTTAATGAATGAACACGAGTATTTTTTTTTATTCACAATATATAATTTAATTGGTTTTTTCGAGGTTCAGAAAAATAAACTTTGAAAGTTTGAATATGCATATTTAAGAATATTTAAGATCTCTGTCTACCGTTCTGTCTACCGGGATGCTACAGTGCGCTTTTACTGGCTGCTAATTTATTTTTGTCTTGAGAAGAATAGGTTCTGTCGGAGGTCCCGAGATGGCGAGATCTACACCCTTTTTAATTCAAAAACAATGGTAAATCATTGTTTTCGGAAAACGATTCTGAGGAAACTCAAGTAATAATTTATTTTAGTATCAACATAAGTTAAGTTTTCGAAAAAAAAATGAAAACTCTCATGACAATCTATTATATCATGGTAATTTACTTTTACGAGTATAGTCTAATATTTGAACTAATAACACATTAAATGTAATATGTATGGAAATATTTAAATCAACCATATTTACAAATTTTTGAGTATTATAATACAGAAATTCTTATCACTTATTCGTGTTTAGCTGACCTTTAATACTTAGGATTTTAGAGTGTGTAATTTAAGTTATATTATAGAAATATAGTCTATGGAGGTATTTTCAGCTCTAAATGTATACTTAAAAAGGCATAGGTTTTGATCTAAAATGACAGTATGAACCTAATATTTAAAACTCTTTGAAGTAAATAATACAATTATAATTATTTTATTAACCCCGAAAAAAATTAATTAATTTTATTAAAAGTACCAAAAAATAGGTACAACTATTTTGTATTAAAATGGCCATTACATTTTTTTCATTATTTAATATTATAAATAGTTAAATTGATGTTCACATTTATTACATAGCCTCCTTTCGATTCATTGTTGAACATTGTGAGTATTTTTGAACGAAAAAAAAAGAAAAAGTTTCTATAAAATCATAAAGTATTTTGTATAATAGATTCAGTTATTTTTAAAAAGCGTGGGTAACGGTCGAATATATAGGTACGTGACCTAACTACATACGTTGATAGTCGCGATCTACCGAAAAAACTTAATTGATCTATGAGTTTCTTCATCGCATTTGTTGTCATTATGGACAAATTTCATAAATATATATTTTTTTTGTTAACAAATTGAAATACTGGGTATTTATTAACTCCAAATCCAATATTAAAATGAAAATGGGGCCTCTTCTTAATAAGACAGACGTCTTTAAACGAATAATAGTGAAGATCGTGTCAAAATCCGAAAATCATTCACTATGCCTCTTTCTTTGGAAAAGATATTGGCAGTAACTGGCTAAATTAATCAATACTATCAAGGACACTGAGAAGAAAAATAAAATTTTTCTGAAATTCGTCAAAGGTTAATTTAATTTATTTGTTAATCAAATATTTATGCAGACGCAGGTCGCGTATTGGCTCATAAATCACTGTCTAATTCACGTTTAAATATTTCATTAAAATGTCCTTTAAAACGCAAAACAAAATTAAAAAAAATCTGAAATACAAATTTTCGTATTTATAAATTATGATTTTACTATATGTTTATGATTTTTTGATTGTGACCTATTTTTAACTGTTTAAATATTATTGAGTGATTACTTATTGCCTATTTATGAAAATTATCTTTTTTGGTTACCGGCGAAAAAGATGTGTTGCCTACCTACAAATGTTTAATTTTAAAACAGTAACACGTAATACATAATATGAAAACGTGTACGCATTAATAATAAATATTATTCAATCAATTAATAATTATTTTATGAAAAATCCCTAAAAGTCTAAAACCATTGTACACCTATATCATAATATTTTATTTTGCGTAATTTTACGCATTTGTTTTACGAATATTGTTATGGACATACGCCGTATATTTTTGTGTACCCTCCAATACACGTACATCCCTGTATATAAGCGTACAAGGCGTCCAAGGGAGTTTCTGTCCTAGTGGTAGAACGAGATACCGGTTCCACACACCGATACGGGGACGGTATTCGGTTCGATACAATTTTTTCATATAATTAAAATTTACAAAGCTACACACAGAGGTGCATTGGTAAAAAATGTTTCGAGTACATGCCATTTTTCCAAATGTATTGGTCGGAAAACATCAATTTTGTCTAAATTATAATGTTTAACGTACATAAGAAATAATTTATTTTTCCAATTTTTATGACAATATTATAATGATTGTACATTTGAACACCATCTATGTTTAGATTTATATAGATGGCGTATAGTTCTGTAAACCTTTCAATCCACTCTTCATAATTGAATTTATATGCATTATAAAAATTTAAAAAATAATATCATTAATCATATACTTCTAAATTAATTTAATATTTTATTTATTAATATTATTATTTGAAAATAACAAAATGTTTACTATACTATGAAATGTATACATATTTTTTTATTTTACTCATTATAACTATTAAGCATTTAGTTTTTTTGATAAACACCAAGAAAATATATTTAACATTATATTCTAACAAAATATTAATTAGTAAAATCATAGATAAGGTAGTTTAATAAACACGGCTTAATATATTATTTATTGATGATTTATTTAGCCATGAGTATAAACCTTAAGTTTATTAATATATAATTATATTATTAAAATATTATACTACATTTTGCAGTAGGTACGTCGGTAATGAGTTGGTATAATTCACTAATAGATCCGGAGGTCTGCCCATATGTCATCAACCCAACATCTCAGTAAAATTACTTTTACTTCGATTTAGTTAAATGATTAATACTGGTGCTAGAACGATTCAATTTTTATTTTTATTAGTGATTCGTGATTATAAAAATACGGGTACGTATACCCTTAAAAGTTTCAAATTATGCCATATATATATATATATATATGATATAAATATGTAAAAAGACGTCATTAATAGAATATGATGATAATTTCAAGTTCAAGTAACATTATTTTTGGAGCTATGACTAATTAACTAAAATAGATCTAGTGAAAGGGAAAATTTCATAAATTTTTACTTGGGTGTTCGGTAGATTTTCCTCACTTCCGGAAAAGCTATTGAGAAGAGAGACAAATGAACTGTTAAAGTCC
The DNA here is from genome assembly GCA_027580255.1 of Therioaphis trifolii. Taxonomy (NCBI): domain Eukaryota; kingdom Metazoa; phylum Arthropoda; class Insecta; order Hemiptera; family Aphididae; genus Therioaphis; species Therioaphis trifolii. The sequence continues at coordinate 4,550,243 of CM050405.1, read as the reverse complement.
TATTTACAAACGATTTCTGATCTATAAATAGTTGCTGTATAAAACGTTTGGACAAAGTTAAGTGTACCAAAAAGTGGTTCCAGAAAAAAAACATCACTTAAAAACCAATAGAACTTTCACTTTACTCGAAATCTAAAATAGATATAATTATAAATATACTACTCCTGTAAGCCTAAGTTTGTGTTGAAGTAGATAGTTAGACATTTTAGTTTTGTGCACAATGTGATACTTGACATACGTTATGTTTTGTTATCATCAATAATTATTATTATTATTATAATTGTTTATTTATTTATTTACTCTTGTATGATAATTATTTATATGATAAAATATGGCATAGGTAATATTCATAAAACATTCTGTTATGGATTAAAAGTATTTGGTAGATATGACACCGCTACCCAAGTATAATATAGCATACGATACTAAAAGTTATACTTATCTCGGCTGCGATTAAATGCTAAATAGTTTTAAAAGTTGTATAATGTATAGGGTATAGAGACTGTATATATTATAAATATATTGAAATATTTTACGTGTTTGGACTCAATTACACGTATATACTTAATACATAGCATTCAAAAGTATTTTTAAAATAACAATACTTAATTTAATAAAATAAATAAATGCATAAATAATATTAAAGCCTAAAGGTATATTAAATGTATATGCATAAATAGGCCGGTGGAAACGTGATTTTCAAATGGGTGAATGAAAATGGAACAAAACAGATCGGTGTTATACCTATATAATTATTTACAATATTCACGATTCTTAAGTGTGGCGTGTTAGTAACATAATTATTAGTAGTTGACGATTTTAAATAAAATAAGTTTGTTGATCGGATGTGAACTGACGAAACTATCAATGATAGATGACTTAAGAAGTTAGGACAGTCAATATTGTCGTTTAGTAACTTATAAATAAAATACGTATTAATCAAGTCTTATTCTGCGCTGTTAAAGGGATTTGAGATTTAAGTAAGTAAAGGGTAGTTAGGCGCAAGGAGAGTTCTTGGTATATTACACTACACTTAAAACCTAAAAAACGTAAGAACTCATTTTGAACTTGCTCAAGTGTATTGTTATAAATCTAATATGATATGGGCACCAGATGATCAAACCATATTCTAAATCGAGTGTATTATAGAACAATAAACTGAAATCAAAGTATATTTATTGTTGAAGTCGATACAGTTTCTGTATATGATTCCAAGCAGGTTTAAAGCTTTATCTTTTATATAAATAATACGAGCATCAAATGTTAATTTAGGTTGAAAATGTACTCCAAGATCCTTTATAGCGTCAGTTATTCTGAGTAGAGGTACACCATTGATATTATAGTCGAAAAAATGATTGAAACATGAACGGCGGATAAGTAGTATTACTTGACATGTTTGAATATTAAACCTATTACATTTTTTTTTTGCATCAAAGAAAAAGCAAGTTTAAATCAGATTGCAATAATTCAGCATCCTTATTTACAATAACTAACAATTTGGTAAAGTTTAATATAAGCAAATATAAGCACATTAAAACTATTTAGAAAAGTTATATGTCATTATAATATACATTAGAAATAAAATTGGGATTAAGTGTGATCCTTGAGGTACAGCCGAAGAAACTAATATCGGTATTTGGTTTAAATATATATGTATTTATAAATAGTTGCGATTGTTTAACGAATATACTTATTAATATAATTACGAGTATATAGTTATGAATATTTTCTTGAAATAATAGCATTATGGTAAAATAATTATTCGCGTAAAATGGTTTCGGGACTTTCTATTTTTATGATATCTTTCTAACACCCATCGTCTTTCGCATAATGACAATAATTCGAGAAAACATGTATGTACCAGTATAACATATCATAATTAATGTAATTACAACAAATATCCATAGATACCCGTAAGTGTTGGTAAATGGTAATAGAAAATGTTCACATTTTTTGTTAAATTTAAATCAATAATCATATATATACACACATATACATATATATGTATATATCAGAGGTGACAAACTAGAAGAAACTTCCGAGTTGCAAACTAAAATTAAAAATACCTAAAGAATAGAACCAAGATGGAAAAAAAATGTTCTTTATATTGAAAATTCGCTATACTTATGCCTATAATTGTCTCTTTAGTTAGATTTCATAATAAAAAGATTAGAGTTTAAAAGATTAGCTATATGAAATGTAATAAAACGTGTAAAATGTTAAACAAGGTTTAATAAAACTTATCTAAAAACTCAAGTATGGTGAAAAAAGAGACTCTCATCTCACAGAATTGCTACAAACTGCTCTTACTAGCTACTAGGGGCGACGGTGATACCGGTATACCGAATTGAGGTCGGTTAGGTATACCGTATTTTTTTTATAAACGGTATACCGAAAATATCGAATATACCTATAATATCGAAAATATCGAATATACCGTTAATATCAAAATTATTGAAAATATCGCGATTAATTATTATGGTTGTCTATTTTTAGACTGTACAGCATTTCTTAAAGGAAATCTCATGGCACCACTAGTGCCACTATATGGATTACAGAAAAATAATGTAATGTAGTAGTATGTGTAGTAGTAGTAGTAGTAGTAGTAGTAGTAGTTATAATGCTAAATAGTCGAGAGAAATGGGAAGCAGTTGAACGGTACGTCAAGAAAATACTGATTACCAAGGAGGAGAATGAGTTCCAAAGACACACCAACACACCATAGTACGAGACTACAAAGGCGGCGGGCTGGCTAGCCGGCCTGTGAAAAGGATAACCATGACTCGAACAAACCCAATATATGTGACATTATAAGTAGTAAATTAAGCACGAATCCGAAAGCTAGGTAGCTAAGAAAGCTCGTATACTGTATATACCGTAATTGTAAATCGCAGCCTATTCAACATGCGACAAGCGCATGATGTTAAAAAATTTGTAATTTGTAATTATTTAAGCAAATAAACGATGGTGGACCGGCGGGAATGCAGAGCAGAGGCAGTACTCCCCCGGTTCGACGATACCAAGATGAAAAAAAAAAAAAGTTACACTAAATTAATATATTTTTTAATTTATAATTAGGTATTACGTTTTAGTATATAATAATAAATTAAAAAAATTCTGTAGTATTCGTATCAATTGTAAAAACTGAAATATTTTATTTCATTATGATCATCGAAAACATGTTTTCAAACACAACTTGTTATATTCGAATTTTAAATTTTCAATTCAAACCTGTGATAAATGTCTTTGGTCGTACATAACGAGTATCACGACTCACGAGCCGCGCACGAGTCTATGATGACGCGAGCCACGATTCGCCAACGTTGATAATATTATTATATACCTACCTAGGTACATATTATTATAGTTATCACATACACTGTAGTCGAGTAAAGTTATACGTGAATAATATATAAACGGCGTAAACGACGTAGACTAATATGTTTGAATTTACAAATATTATCTTCGATGTCCATTTTCGCTCAGCTGCTCTCTATTTACACACACGTGTCCACGTGCAGTATGCAACGGACACGTAAGATGATACACCCCACGCCTAATGATCTATGTGTAAACTGCAGTCATAATCGTGAAGCGCCGAGCACGACGAGATGAGAAAGGGCATAAATATTTTCCGTCACACTATATGTACGATAATCAGGGCCCCCACAAGGGGGGGGGGGTCTGTTGGACCCATAGTACTAGGGCCCGGACTTTCGAGGGGCCCGGCGTTCATGAAAATAATTACTTCAATATATAAAACAAAAATGTTTCAATTACATTTTGATGATGTTATAGGTACATGACTGCTCAGTAAAAAGCAAGAAAAGCAAAATTTAGTTAATATAGAAAGAAGAAATTAGAATTTAAATGATAATGTGTATTAAGTATTATGATTTATACGACTACCAGAACTAAACATACGTACATTCAATTATCATACCGTATAAGTTATAATAATCACATTATTTTATTTTTACCTAACAAATGTTTTATACCTTTTTTTAAGATTTTATTTTTTAACATACATTTTTAGTTTGTACCTACTATGTATATAAAATTACACATGTTTTCAATTTATAAAGGATACCTATCAATTTGTTGATATTTTATTTTTTAATTATAACTTCTCCTATAATCTATATACATAAAACTAATATTTAAGGTCTTGAAGTAATAAATTCATCTCGAAAAATTAATTGTTATGATAGATGGGCCCGGATTGAGTTCTGTACCTGGGCCAAAAAAATGATGTGGGGGGCCTGACGATAATACGTTCAACGTGTACGTATAATAATATAATATGCCTATTATAATATTATATAGGTGAGCGTGAGCGTGTGACAAATGTACACAATGGCGACTGTAATAAACGTAATAATATACGCTCAGAGTAGTCACACACTCAGCAGACTCTATTATTATCATTATTATCATTATTATTATTATTACTGTCGTCGTCGTCGTCTTGGTCCTATAGAGATCGCTGGCGCGGCAGCTGCGGCCCGCCGTCGTCGGGTGACGGTGTCGTGCGGCGGGCGGCGGGAGCGCCGAGCGCGTGTACGACACAGAGGTGTATTACGTACATTACGTGTACGCTCCGTGGCGGAGACGCGGACACGCCCATCGGGGCGCGCGATTGGTCGGCGCGGCCGCCGGCGGAAAAAAATAGGCGAGCACCCTCGGCCGGGTCCCCGGGTAAGCCACACAGTGTTCGTCCGGACGCCGCCACGGTCGTCTTCACACGCGGTGCCGTAGAGTAAAAAAATAATAATAATAAAAAAAAAAAAAAAACAACGACACCGATATAATAAAATCAAAATCGAAATCCGTAAATATAACGTCTCGATCCGTCTGATCTAAGGCGGGCGATCCGGAAAATCGCGTCGAGCCGCGGCCGTCGTCGTGACACACGAGCCAGTGCACTCGTCGATTTTTTTTTACGCGCGCAAAGGTCGCTCGAAAACGGTCCGGGCCCCCGGCCGCAAAACGATCGAATCGGATCCGGTGAATGCCGTCGCCGTGACGAGATATTCGTCATAACGCGATCTATACGACACACGCACGCACGCGCACACACGTGTACACTGTACCTACAAGTCGCGGTGAAGATCTCGTCGCCGCCACCATGCTCATGATGAACGATTTCGGGTCCATGGCCCCGGGCAACATGATGCCACCGTCGTTCAACCCCATGTGCCAGGGGCTGTTCGAGCACCAAATGCCCAAGCCCAGACTCGCGTTCAAAATGCCGCGCGTCGTGCCCGACCAGAAGAACAAGTTCCAGACGGACGATCTCTTCAAGCGGCTGAGCCGCGAGAGCGACGTGAGTGTTTCCTAACCTATAATAATTTATACCTACCTATATGATACTGGCACATTATAATAATAATTATATGTCGGTGTGACGTTTGAAATACCGTCGAGTTTACTCGTTTAAAGTGTTTTTGAGTTTATTCGTTTTTACGTCTTTATTATACATAGAATATAGTATATATTGTATCCTATACTGCAGAGCTTGCGCTAATGTGCAGTTGTGCGTAGGTACAATGTGCAGTTCTAAATTAAAATGTGCAGTTCTTATTTAAATGTTGTGCAGTTCACGAAACATATTATGATTTGAATTTTTATTAATTAATTTTATATAATGTCTATGAGCTTGTAACATAATAGGTACCATTTGATATTTAGTTTCCTGAAATTATTAGAAATTACGATTAAAACATTGATAATAAAATATATTTATCTATGATTATCAAAAGATTAAAACTACGGTCACAAAACGATTCTAAAACCGTGGTCATGGCCGTTGTCTACATTATGACGTATAATATAATATTATTTAATATGTATGATAGTAAGTGTTATTTTTTATGTGCGAGCGAAGCGAGCATCAAATTTATTTATTTTTGTAAAACTGTAAGTGCAGCTCTAATATTTCTTTAGCGCAAGCTCTGTTATACTGCACTCGTTTGATTTCGAGCTGTACCCGAATTTATTAATTATCGTATACATCTATTTACGTATTATATTTGTACTCGAAGTACATATTATAATTTATATAGTACGACTCAGTGGCGTGGCGAAGGACATAGTTTGAGGCACGCGCCTGAAATTAAGGGGTGGTGGGTGTCAGCTGTTGGTCACTGCGATCATTAGTTACCATTCGTTTTCTTTACTTTAATTTTCTTTATTAAAACTTTTTAAGTACCGCTATAGTAATTAAATACATGCAGGGTAAATTTACTCATAACGGGGGGTGGTTTAGAAAAATTATTTTGTGCCTCGACAATATTTTAAGTTCGTCACGACACTGGTATGACTTATAAAACGGGCTAAAACTCTGTGTCAAATCTTATACAATTACAATTAATAATTACACATTTTATTAACGGACGGTCGTTGGAAACGGAAAAAAAAATATCTGTCTGCCGCACAAACGGATTTCCGCGCTGTATAGGGAAGCGATGATGCGGGAATGTGTCCGTATACGTACTTTTCGTTGCACGAGAGTTTTCACGGCATAATTTACATATTTTAATATTTTATACACGTTGGGTATGGGCAGCGTTTGTCCTGGAGAATCGTTTCGACTATATACGAATCGCTTTGAATCTAGCCGAATCGATACATCTTGGCGTCTAAAATTATCTCAAACATTATGCATTAAAGAATAATAGGGAAAATTCGTAAACGTTGTAGCTTCCACGGCCATAACACTCATAATTTAAAACGTAATAATCTATAAATTATTAGGAATGAAATAACATACAAATCTATCTTAACTAACGTCTTCTTTTATTTGTTCAAAATTAAAATATTCTTTTCTTTTATTTTGTTTATATTATTATACATTTAAACTTACTTAATTTTTTCTCCGAGCAAAATCGTATTACAATAAATTAAACAAATATCTCGATGCAAATTTGATACGAGTCTGTGATTTATAGTTTTTATAGCTTACAAATACATCAATAGAGTATAAAAAAATTAAATTAAAAAAAAAAAAGAAGATTTTTAATTGCACATAAATATGGTTTTCCCAACTACGCGCTATATAGGCCTAACTGTATTTTAGAATAAGCTCTGGGTTATATTATGTCGGTATTTTAATGTTTTGCTTTGAAGGAAAATGTATTCCTACTACGACTATATAATAATTATATGACATCATATTATATTTTGGTAATTATTATTTACAGAACGCTTTGTTTTTATCTTCAAGTTCTTTATTTTATTCGAATGAGACGTGTCTGTATTATACCTGGTTGAGTAAGGTGATGTCAAAACATTACATCGATAAAGTGTTTTTGAAAAATTTTATATATTGCTATTCTAAAATATAATTATATTCAATACACTTTTATGATTCGGTTTGTTTGAACAATACGCGTTTGAATAAAATTATATGTAGGTATTCACTATTATTTTTGTTCCTTTTTTAGTTATTAGTTATTTTATAAAATCTTTAATTTCACATAAACAAACATAGCCATCATGTGGTGTCATCTAGAATCTGGATATAGTAATGAAAGTGTCGAGAATTATAAAGTAGTTATATGTGAGTAAACTTATTGTGTAAAGCAAATTAATAATTGACAGATCAAGCGGGACCCACACCCCGGGCCTTACGCTAATTCAACGTCCATGCTTCCATATTAAATTTTACGATATTATTTAATTTTAATTATTATTATTTAGACGTAATATTGTCGCCACTTTATTGAAAACTCTTTTTGTTGTTGTTTTCAGTTTCTTTAGTATTTTATAATTCTAATTACGTTTCTATTCATTTATTTCATTAATGTCACTATATAATATGGACATTATTATAATTAATAAACCCTATTATACATGTAGTCGTTTATACAAATATATTTATTTATTAACGGACTTCCATTAAATCACGTATTTGTATAAGGTACCTAGGTAGTGTTCTGAAATAAACGAGTTGTATTATACATTTGCAAATGAGTAAAAAAAAAGAAAAAATGTACGTGTATGTGATATAATTTGTCTTTTAGCCCCCCCCCCTTCAAATTGAAGTCTGGATCGGCTTCTGACATTAAGTATAAGAATACAGATTTTTTAATATAAATTCATATGTGATTTTTTCATGCCTATAAACAAATGTATATGTATTATGTATATATGCGTTTACGAGTCAAGTAGCATATTATAAATTATTCATATACGTGACCAACATGTGTGAATATGTATTATAATTTGTATGTACCAGACCTACATAAAATGTTTATGTAGGCATCTATAGGATAATGTTAACATAATATTGCTGAATGAGATCTATAAAACTACGTATACATAATAATATAGTGACGACTGGCGTGACCGATTAGAATAACATTTCATGCTTACTGATGTTTCCCGTGAACAGTAGATAGCCTGTGTATACCCACTCAGCAGGGATTCAATTTTCTCGTAACTGATAAGTAATTCTGTGCACGATAATATTATGTATATTTTTATTATTATCTTAATATAAAAGCAATTTTAAAGGCCGTAACAAGTATAACTATAATGTAATATAACTATACATTACTACTGCAATTGTTCAACATTCAATGAACATTGATGCACGTGAATCGTGCAGAACAAAATTCATAAGTATAATACATTGAAAAACCTGCAACTACTATTTAATTTAAAAATAATTAAACTTATACTAAATCTAAGCTAGAATCGGAAAGTTACATTTATTTCAAAATTAAAAATTTTGGAGGAAAGTATCTTTAAGTACAATGATTTTGTAATTAATTTATTATTCATGGCTCTAAGAGTTTTTTTTAATTATTTATAAATAGAAATGGTAATATAATATCTGTCGATTGCTGGTTTCATTAGCGACTATTTAGAGTCAAGGAGTTAAAGTGACAGTAAAAGAAGTATATTATATAGGTTTCTGTTTACAAATTCGGTACCGGTTTCGATAATTTGATACCATTTCCACTTTTTACACAGCTTCTACGAAATAAGTTGTACTATCCATCCTCGTACTCAGTTATTTAACGTATTCCTGCATGGTGTCAAGTACCTGTGTGTAATATTATAGCTAGATAATGCGTATATTTGATCAAAAAGTGAAATCTACGTTATGCATTGTATATAGGTATTTTTAATTATCAATGATATTATAATATGTATATGGACATAATGTCAAACTGTTCGAAAAATGAAACAAAAATTGCGGTTAAATTAATATACTTGATTGTATTTATTCGTAGGTAAGATACACAAGCTACAGAGATAGACCACACGAAGAACGGCAAAATCGTTTTCAAATGGGCTGCCGCGAGGGACATGTAGACATAGTGAGTAAAATCGGATAATAATTACTCGATTCACGGAGTCTTTAGAGTATTCATGATTTTTTTTCTTCGTAGGCTTTTGCCTCAACAGGGACTAATCTACAACTCATGTTCACGCCGAATATGCCGTCAATGACATCTTACCACCAACCTACAATTGGCTATTGCGATTTTGAAAAGGAACAAGGAATGGTAAGATTATTCTTTAGTTTTATTCGGATTTTTTTTTTTTAGAATTTTCATATTTTGACGAACATATTATGACAACGTTTGCATTTTATGTTGGTTTTCTTACTGTATTAGATATGTATTATCTAATAGTTTGATATTAGTTAGAAAATATCTTGTAGTATGTGGAGCTTAAATTATTTATATAATTATAAAGTGTTTTTACGCGTACCATCTATTCGAACGAATAACGCAATCACGCAAAAGTAACGAAAAGACTTCTTTTACTTTTCGAGATTATATTCGTTATAACAACAATAGTGCCATTGGAACTCCGTAAACAAAATGGCGTCAATTATATTTCCTCCCCTCTCCCATTTACAACCCTCTTTTCGAAAGCGTATTGATCCGAGTTTTCCCCCTTGTCAACGTTCAACAGTCTTTTGGAAATGCTTGCGACAAAACTAAAAACAGACACAGTAATACGCATGTATACAGTAAATGTATTGTATTGGCACAGTGTTGAGAGTGTTTTGTTGAAATTCAGTAGTTCTAGTTGGTACGCGTATAATACTTTATACACGTGATAAATCGTCGAGTGCCGACTACCGCGAAGTAGAATATTTCATGCATACTTGAAGAAATAAAATTTATTTTGGGTACCTTTATACGACATTTTGTATTATATTATAAATCTGCATCACCGAAATACACTCAAGATAGGTCATCAACAAAACTCAAAAGCGCACTAATATAGGTACGACATGTGGCATTATAAAATTACATTTACAACAAAATACATATCATACACCATATATAGACGTATAAAAATACACTACCCTCAAATGAAATACAATCGTACGCATGTTAAATACTTATTAAACATAATTTCCATCCCCGAGTTTATACATTTTATGAAATTAGAAATCTAAAATACCTACCTAATATCAAAGTATCATTGACGCGTCTTTATTACGTACTATATTTGAATGAAAAAATTAACTACATATTTCGAAAAATAATTATTATCATACGTTTTAATCCGTGAAACGCATCGCACGATGAGTTACAACGTACATAAATAACGTCGCTCTTACCTTACATAATGTCCTCGTCTGATCACTCGACAGTATAATAATTACAACGGCGTACCTATATAATATGCCCTCGACATAAATACACGGATGTAATTGAAAAATTACCCGTGAAAAAGGCGTACCTGCACGTTGTATGTTTCTTTTACGGTACGCGTTTTTGACAGGCCTGACAAATTCACTGAAGAGCTGACAACACAATATAAGTATATGTGTACAGACACCGGGTTTCGATTTCAGATGTTTACGCGTACGTGTACATCTCTTTTTTTACCCTCGTGCGTACCGGCTTAAGTGTATAGGTCTCCTATTGTCATGGATCCCGTATTGTATGATGCAAAGCCATTTTTATTTTTTTTTTATTCCACTGGACACCGGGTAAAAGTGTTTGAGAGTATGCAAGTTTTTTGTGTGCTTCGTTTTTTTTTTGTTATACAAATAAAATATAAAGAAAACCGTATATATATTAGAAACATTTGATTTTTACCAATGACCGTACAGATGCGAAATATCTCAATGCTTGTTCTTTAAGAATAACGTTCGGTGTATAGCTTGCAACAAAAATCACTATATACATATATAATATATTACAAAAACGCGAATTTATTAAAAATATTAACAACGAAGTATGATGTCTACAGGTGTTGGCTAAATACGATTTGTGATGCAGATAAGCTTATTATTCACATTACTTAGAATAGTTACACATTTGTTTCATGTACCTAATTTCGTTTTGTTTCCCAAGTACAATGAAAAAAATAATAGTTATATAAATTAATTGTATTTTAAAATACTTATTAGCTATTCATATAAAATTATGACAAAAACGATAAAAAGCAGTGACCAATTACGTTTTCGTAGAAGTTATTTCATTTTTTTTTTATTAATGCAATTTTTCGATATAACGATATTAGTCTCGATGATTATGCAAATCATTGTGATTATTACAGATGATTTTTTACAAACACAGCGAAAATATCCGAATTCAAATTTATTTTAATTTTTATTTGTGAATTCCGTCGTTTCACATTTATTATTCATTTTAAGAACACTATGCAATGATTAAAAATCGTATTGTATTGCGTTTTTGTCGAATTTATTGTATATTTCGTTAACCTCGTTCAAACAAACTAAAACAATCGTAATTTTTACAATTTTATAACAATCATACATAAAGCATAACTCGAAAAATGCTTGGAGGCAGTATTTTATTTCGAAAAAAAATTGTCATTGAATGATGTTCAATCGATTATAACTATAATAATAATAGTAAATGACGTCATACCGAGACGATAAGCGTCTACCCTAATTATGTTTATGTTAATTCATTCACGCCTTTTCGGGCAGTGGTCACTTGTGATTATTAGTTGTGTCCGTCAAAAGTAGCCGAATTTCGAGTACTATTACCGTGATTATATATCGCCACAATCGAAAATACCGGTAAGTAAACATAAAAAATTCCGTTCCCTCGAAAAGTCTCTGTTCATGTACGTAAGTTGTACGCCCATCGGAAACGGTAACGATTTGATTAAAACACGCATTGTTGCTGCGCGCGAGAGAACATCTCAGCTGGAGGTAGTAAAAAAAAAAAAAGTCAAATTACATTATTATTATTTTTCGTTTTTTTTTTCTACCCCATTTATTTACACAACCCCGACCGAGAACTCTACAGCGCATACCTATTCGGACTCCCCATTTAATATCGCAATAACGTTTTGTTACCGCATTAGCAACTCTTTGACTATCACAGCTTGAAATCAGAAAAAAAATGTTTTTCACATTTCAACACCTTTATTTATGCACTTGCAAAAATTACTGATTTTTTCGATTATTGTAGTTGATGTTTCTTTCTTTTTGTACCGACAAACCCTTGTTGATAAGTTTATTAAGAGACATCTGCCTACCGTTCGCCCAGAGCTGATTTTGCCACCCACCGACAGAGGCGTGTGTGTTATGTATAAATGTATACGAACACTACTGCAGCGTTGCTACCCTTCAGCACGTCCGGTGATGATTTACAACCCTTTGCGCGAGCAAATACACTTCGCGTAAAATAATCACATCACGACATACTTGTATAATACGTACGTACACGAATTGATATGGTTTGGTCGTTTATATATATATGATATTCGATGACAATATTTTGTTTTGTGTATAGTTCGCGGTCGATATCGATAACTCATGAACCATCGAAGGTGTGTCAGAATTGTGTATGAAAATTAGAAAACCGTTTATAGGTTTTCACACAGTGGCTTTACTTTAACTTTAAACATCATTAATTTATTGATCATGTAGTTTCGAAGATCACGTCGATGTAAATGGAAAATTTTAAGTTAAACATTGCGAGTGTGTTGTTATGAAGAATAATTAAAGATTGTGAAGGCAGTGCAGGCGTGTTTATGATTTTTTCTGAGAATCGAATATAGACCGGAAAAAACTATTCACCACATCCTTTTATTACAAAATATGTAACGCGTTCGATTTTTAGAGTTCAAATTCTACGAATCGAAATAATTATTTATGCTTTAAATATGCAGAACCAATGCCAATTTTGTATCTTGTTCGTATGTTTATTATTAATTTATTTAATTAACTGCGTGTATTTGTTATTTTAAATGAAACTTGAATCTATTGAGAGAATTATTTTTTACAAATCACGTTTTACTGAGATTGATTTAAACATACAATTATAACGAAAAAAAAAAATCAAACGCGCGTTTCACTGTCTTCGCGCGCATATTATTCAGGATTTTCGGACACTGAATTTTGAAAAACTATTTTTTAACTATATAATAATAATAATAATAATATGCGAGCGGACATACGATCCTGTAGAGTGTAGGTACGCGGTGTCTCGATGATGACGGCAAAACCGCATTCCCCGGGTTATCAAATATTTTATACGACAGCAAGCCTACACACACACACATACGCGCGTGCGCTTTCGGAGACGTCGACAATATAATATATCGACAGTAAAATAATGTGATATAATATCGAGTTTACGCGTGTCGGATTTCATCGACTACGACCCGTTCGCGCACATACGTCGTACCACGTAGGTATATAGACATACATTGACGCATGTGGACATTCACACTCAGGTCCGATACTCTGTCCATACAGGTTCACGTGTACTGTGTACACATATGTATATTACACATACTTACCCGTGTACCTGTCGATACCATGTGCGTATTTATCATGCGCTACTGCACGTTGTATTCGTGTACACATACACACACACACACACACACACACACACACACACACACACACATACACACACACACACACACACACACACACACACACACACACACACACACACACACACACTTGCAACACATGTTCACACTTGTACAGTGTATAATATGAATATTTCTATAATTCTCGGGTGACTACCGATTCCCGGGTATTACCGTCTCGTGGTACTGGCCGTTCGATTTGAATTTCGCTAGTATACCTATCATACATAATGTGCTCGTATCAGTTGCGCGTGATTAACGGGGATCCCTCGCGTCCAAATATACCCTTTTCAGTTTTTGAAAGTCAGATCGTGACCCTGACGTATCGAGTAGGAACCGCTGCTTTCTGATATCGTTACCAAAAAAAAAAAAAAAATGTAGAGACTGATTGCGATCTGCGTACCTTTTATTGAACCGAATTAATAGAGTCGATGAGATATCGTTCCGAGCGAAAGAACAAACTAGTTTTTAAAGTGTCGACTTTGCAGGCGGGTAGTGGGACACGTCGAGATTAAACGGGATGTTTCTTGCAAACGTTGTGTGGATTTCACCGGTATCGGTTCTGTATCTATGGAACGCGTTAAAAAAAAAAAAAAACCCGATTCTACTGGAACATTTTAAATGATTGTACTTAGGTGGTCCGCAAAATCGCAAAACTATTTCATTACATAATAACACGTACACATAAATCGCGGCCGCAGCGAGAGGCGCGGACACTCATCGTCCCCGGGGTACTCGTGTAATGTTCGTGTACAGGTATGCGTGTATACATATTGCGTGTACGAATGACCCGTCCCTTGTTATAGTACCAGCAGGGTGGTCCGAATCCCTCGACGCGGGTGCATTACTTCCGTAACGCCGGCCATTGTCCAACAGAGTACATAATATAATGTACTATTCGTACGTATACAATATACGTATATATAAATACGTTTATATATATACACGCGCATACACGCGTAAAAAACATTATAATAATAATAATAATATATCGTACGTGAAATCCTCGCGTGCATACGGGGTGGGCCGCGTGTGCCGCGCAGCGCTCGGACAAACGGTTTCTCGCGTGCATACAATATTATTTGTGCCGTATCATTACGGCGCGTTCGCTTTTACGTTGCCCTGCAGAGCGTGTGATGTTATTTCATTTGATTGCACATTTCGCCGTCGGTCGTCTCAAAACGTGTACATTATAATATATTATTCGCTCGAACCGTTTTCCGCGACCGAACGTCACAACGCGTGCCTATATTATGTTGTACGTACGTACTCGTATTGTGTTGCAAGGGTACGTACACACGTGGATACGCGCCTAAACGCGTCGCTTCGTATATCACGTTATTCGGAGACGTATCGTTCGTTTTTCGCACACTGCGTTCGTGACGAAACGAAATCGCTCTCCGATACGTCATAGTTAAGGTGACCATACGTCCCGTTTTGAACGGGACAGTCCCGTTTTTTGTATCTCTGTCCCGTTGTCCCCTGGGAAATCTTCGAGACGCTAATATGTCCCGTTTTCAAAAAGTAGACAAAAAAAAAATAATGAAAAAAAATGTGGTTTGGCGAAATATCGTTTTTAGAAAAATATACAAGTATTTAATTGTGTAATTATCACACGAAAACATTTTGTTTATAATAAGTTAATTACCTGGTAAGTGTAACAAGTTAATTTGGTTTTTTTGTCCTTTAAAAACATTAAAAGTACCACATAAATTTGCTAGTAATATTATTAAATTAAAAATATTCGTTTCTAACAAATAATTATGATTTTTTTTTTGTCCCGTTTTGATTAAAAAAATATATGGTCACTTTAGTCGTAGTAGTAATACAACTGATAACTACGTTATGCCCCAGCCTCCGGCCTCCTAACCGACCGTTTTCGTACGGTCACACATGGCGCCCGTGACGTGTAAATGTCGTCTCCTTGACTCGTATCGTGTGCGTTTGTACGGGTGCATCGTAGTTTCGAAAATATCACATTTTCTATACAGTCGACAATATTACGATTACACGTGTTCACCGGACGGGACCGGGACTCGACCGTGGCAATGTTCTGAGCACGACGTTACGACGAATCGAGCGATCGCGAATCAATACACCCTATATTATGTAGTATAGACACACGCACACATAGCCGATACACGTGTACGCGCGTCACGCGTTTTAAACCGTGAAAGCGACCTTTTTTGTAGCTTCCTGCTACCGTTTCAATCTCACACGGCGTGTTTTTTCCTTCTTTGAGGCATTTATGGCGATACGGTTTATACGACACAATGACGCAAAACCGTTCCGGTAACAAACCGAGTCTATATAGATATATGTATACGGAGCCCGATAATATACGCCCTCCTACGTGGGAGAACCTTTTGCCAATAATAGAACAAAAGTATTGTTCAAATCGATATTGCATCGGCCGGGTATTGAACGCGTATCGCATTGCATCACATGTGTGTGTGCAATATTATTACAAGACCGCCTCGAGTTTACAATTTTTTTCCTTGGCCATGTGATGAAAACGTTTTCACAAACCCAGAATACGTTTTTACAATGGGTTTGAAACGTTGGGATTTTCGAGTCGTACGGATATTATAAGGTTCATTCGTGTTGATTTTTCGATATCGTATACCACACTCTGTTGTGCCACACCGCAGTCATTCGAAAGCGTTTCGATCTATTTACTTGCGCTTTGTGGTGTTTCTCGCAACAACCCAATTACTTGTTCTCGCTCGTTCATCTCCACCGCGGTCGGAATATCAATAAATTCATTTTATTTTTCCGGTCGTTTGGATTTATAGTTTTGAAATCGGCCAATGTGTCATGGAATCTATCTGAAAGTAGGTACACGTTTCGATGGTGTTTTAAAACAAACGGTGCTTTGACGACATTCTAATTTATCGCTAAATGCGGTCCTTTATAACGATTGAAACGTTAATATTTTATAAGTAATATTTCCAAACCAATTAGCATACCATTGTAATGATCAATGGCCATAATTATAATAATTATACGTATTAAATCACAGTGAATCGAACTTAAAAAAAAAACAGATCCGTATGTTAATCCGACGATAAGAAGATTTGTTGTTTTTTCGATCATTTACTGGACACGATGTTGTTCCGTATAGGTATTTCGCTTTGTATGTTAATCGGTGTACTATAATGCGAAGCAAATAAGCATGAATTAATAAAACAACAACAATGACGTATATTTTTAGTGAAACGTTTTAAGGTATCTACGATATACATGTAAATCGACACTAATATACGTACGTCGTTTAAATGAAAAGTAATACTCAAGTTCAATGATCATACATTTTATCGGTTACCGTATATTCATTATACAGTATTCTAATAAGTGCAATAATCCGTAAGAATCCGACGGTTAATCTTGGTTCGTATAATAAAGGTTCATCTTGGTGATAAGCCGCAATGCACGTAAATTATATACTTACAACAACATAGCTCATGAGTAGGGAACGGATTTAAATGCCATAAAAAATAGGAAAAATTTCCTAAAAAAATACGACTTAATGTCTTAAAAAAATGCCATAAAAAACTTTAAAAATGTATTCAAAGTCAATAAAAACACAATTTTGAATTTAAAATTTATAAAAAAACACATAATTATGAAAAAAATTATCTTATAAAAAATATTTAAATACAATAAAACCTTCTCTTGTCTTCTTAATTATCTTCTGTCGAACTCGACAGTGCAATACAAAATTACAATTTAGATATGTAGCTTATCTTATCTTTACCTATTTGCGGGTAGTAATATGTTGTAAATTATATGTATGTATATATACGTGTTTCTACACGTGTCAACAATAATTTCGTAAATTCGTAACATAATAAATATTTATTTATATTTTTTTATAATGAATGTTCATACATTTTTATCGAATTTTAACCATCCCTGTATAAAAATGACTTTAAAACATAAAAATGCACTAAAAATGCCAAAAAAGGCAAAATAAAAGTTACGTTTTTTAATTCCTTGATGTATGAGATGAATTTTGTGCTTGGAAAGCAATGTTTTCAGACATTCAGAAAATAATCCAACTTGCGGTCGAATCCGTTTCCTACTCATGAGGTTCTGGAATATCATCGTGACACGGAACCCTGGCACTTGAGGTCTTGTACACCGTATATAAGTACTTAGAAAGTGCAGGGAATTCAGATGTTCGGATGATCATAAATGATATTCGATCGCTGTCGTTGGAAATTTTCGGATGCCTGGAGAGAAATCAGAATAGTGACGAATTCTTCGGTTATTCTATTTATCGGGAAAAAAAAAAAAAAATGCCGGTGCTCGAGACACGTATTATTATTACTATACATTTAGTGTTGTTATCGTTTATAACGGCGGCGATTCTCGACCGGTAGGACGCCGCGTGCCACTATTTAGCAGTACGCGGAAAGCTCGTAGAAGTCGTAGGTATACGCATAGGAAATTTTTTCAGGGAAAAAACTTGGAGTTTTCTTGTATATTGAAAATTTTCTTGGACGTAACTGTGTTTTCAAGAGAGTGTCTTTCGAGAGGTCCGTGAAAACGTTCAGAACTCGTCGGCGACGCTAGGGCGGGCGTAAAAAGGTCGAGAACCGCTTATTCGCGTCGACTTCTCTTAACGCGATTTTTTCCATCGTATCAAACGACCGTTCAAATGCCCGTCGCTGTTCGGATTTCAATACGCTCGGCGTGCATACTCGGTACTCGGAACCGCGTGTCCGTACGAGACGACAGGGAGACGACGTATTATTACGCGCACACTCGCGCGGTTTCTGAGCGTGAACCGTCGGGCGTGTGCGTACATTTGTGAATACATATTTTTCGGTCGTGTATCGGCGCATAACATTATAACGTTTTAACGATATCGATCGTATGATTTACGGGCGTGTGCGTCCGATAAACCGATACGGTTTCGTCGCGATTTTTCACGCTTTGTTTTATTGTTTATTTTTTTTTTCTAACGACGGTGACGACGCGTACACGTTCGTAGGTGTACGTACATGCTTTTTACAACGCATCACGACCATGATAATAATATAAATATATATAGACACGGACGGGCGCGTGCAGTCATCTGAATAACACGTATCAAATCGACACGTATATACTATATACACGTTGTCATACACACACACACACACACACACACACACACACACACACACACACACACACACACACGTGAGCGTACGCGTTATGATACGCGCGCTTGTGTGTGAGAGAGCGTGTAGAAAGGGTTTTTATTACCAGGGACCGTGGCGCGGGGGCAAACGCCCAGTGTCCGAACCCTTTTTTTTTTTTCGTTCACGTCGATTGTTCACGCGGGCGCGCGCCTTTTTCGAACGTGTCGTCCGGGCGCGATAATTCATTTGTGCGTTTCGACGCGTATCCGTTTTCTCCGTTGTCGCGCGCGCGTATGAACACGCGGTGACTGTGTACTGCAGCAGTGTTCCGCGGTACGCGTGTAATAATAACGTACGGACGCGGGACGAAAAATCTCCGGGAAAAAAACCCCTAAACAAACACGACGAGACTGTCGGGCCCCCAAAACATAAATTACGTCGAACGGTGTTCACAAATAAAGCTGTGGGCCACGTCATCGAGTCTCACGTTTTTATTTGTCGTGTGCGCAGATGACGTTAATACATCTAATACCGTATAGGTATCGTGTAAAACGGTCGGACGAATTGAAAATGTGGAATTCAAAACGATTCAATTAGACACTCTTTTCTGACAAAAACTTTCGATGACTTCGACGGAAATAATGCACGGTCACGGTCGGTATGAAGGTTTTATCACATCAGATTTTTAAACGTGTGAGTTATAACGCAAAGGCGCTGTATTTAAACATCAGAATATGATATTTTTTGATTTTTTCCCCGAAACAAGCGGGAGTGTATTTTGAAAATTGAAATAAGTAAAAAGCTATAAGATAACAGTGTCGATCGATTTCAATGAAAAGTTTCTAGAAACAAATCATTTAAAGTTATGACTAAACAACTATTATACGTAATCTTATATAAATACGTGCCATTTTTTTTTTTTATCTTAACAAGGGTTTTCTGAGCTTTTTCTTCTCGTGTTCTGGACTTTTATTCCGAAATTGGTTTTTTTCTCGTACCAAATTTATTATACGAACTGCGTACTGCACGCAGTCGATCATTCGTGATCGTCAAATCGAAGGGTTTCCAAGGCGAAACCACGTGACGGTTTCCCGAGTGAAATGTCGAAATCTACGTGCACGCGTTTTTATTGCACGGTCTGAAATTTTGCGTTTTTCGCAGATCCGTGACAATTTTCCTCGCGCCATTCGTGTACGTACAATTATAAATCTCGACGTTCGTATCGGATTCGTTATCTAAGTCCTCTCGAACGCGTACACACTCTGTCGTATTAAGACGTCGAAAATGTGCGTTCGGCGCGCGTCGTGCTCGTCCGAAAACTTTGCGGTGGTCGTGCGTCGACACGCGCGTTTATTCACACGACGTGTAAAATGAATTTAAGTTGAATATTTGAAAAAAAAAACAAACCGGTGAGGTAGTGATGATCAGATATTGGTTCTTCGTATTTAGGTCCTCAGACAAGATAAATCATCATTTTAGATAAATGATTCAGCGCAACGACGCTTCAGTGTAGTGTATAGAAATTGAAATCCTACCTAAAAACCCTTAAAAAACAAAAAAACGATTTTTGTGGTTTTTGCAGTTTTGAAGTTTAAGGATAATAGTATTAGGGTTATATGTTAAATTTTCAAATCTTAATATGACGAGTTAAAAATGTTAATACATAAAAACCTTTAAAATACGAGATATTTTAAAAGTATTATAATTAGCTCAAAAGTAAAGAATTTCTTTTGAAATTTTTATTGAATCTGTTTAAAAGTGTAGATATGATATTTGAAAAAATTATCAAGTTTCCACTGCCATTAATGTTGAAATTATAGCTACGTAACAAAATCGACTTGAAGAAAATGCGATTTATCATGTTTGCTCTTTATTATATTATATTTAATACGTCGCGCCATTTATTTTTAAAGTAAGCCAGGCCAGCGGGAAGTTTCCGAGTAATCCGGTGAGCTACTCCACCTCCGTAGTTAATTATCGTTCATGTGTATTGCCCGTACGCTTTGTACACATAATATCATTTTATGAATTTATTATAAAGACGACGTTGCTATGATACGAGACGTCTCTTTATTTTTCGTCCCTCCCATTTTTCTTTTCTTTTTCTCTCTCTGTCTTTGAAAAACGCCATGTTAATCCCTGTAAATATGTTTTTTTCGCAGGTACACATTCTGTCACCGTTTATAATGAACGGCGTCTGCGTGCAATGGAAAGGTCGGATTAATCTGGAAAAGTTGGACGGAATCGGATGTTTGGAATTTGACGAAGAACGAGCGATGGTAAGTGTTCAATATATTTACATGTTTTTCTTTTTCGTAGGTACTTACGCGGAGAATGATATAACGAGCGCTCAACGCCTAACGTTGAGACGACACTGAAATCAATATACAATAATCATTAAACGATAACGTGTATTAGGTTTAATAAAATTTATGAAGACCTATCAAATATTGTGTTGTGACAAAATATTTGAGTACTTTTTCAAATATCAAATAAATGTTTAAGTTTCTGTAATGTTAGCTGACAAGTATTTTTGTACATTTTAAATAATATCTCATCGTTATGCGAAATACATTCCATCAAATGTTTTCCTTCTCTCGTTTTCTGTGATAAATTATAATGTTAATTTAGTTTTCAAAACGAATTATTTGACGTTTAAAATTAAGAAAAACAAAACTTAAATCAACATAGTTTTTTTTATAACACTGCCTAATATAGTGCACATCGTTACATTACACATTACGCACATAATTACATAATACAACTTACTATACGAAATTAAAAACAAGACGTGTTTTCCTTAATGATGGTCCGGCTCAAAAGTTTGAATACGCCTAGACTAATTTATGTTTTGTCACTCCCCTCACACGTCATATCTATTGATATACCGCAATTAAAAATCCACCCCTAGCCGGATGTTTTGTCCTATTAGGCGCGCGCGCCTATGCCATCTGACCCTATAGATCCACGGGTTCGATAATGATTACAATACGATCGCGCTCGTTCTAAAAATCGCCTCTTTTGATTTGTCTGTTCACAGATCGAACACCAAATATTGCAAGAGCAGATAGAAAGGTACAACAACCGCATAAAAGACCACCAGGACAAATCGCGCGCGTACAGACACCAAGAACGCGTCAACGTCCCCGAGATGGACATCAACAAGAGATTTAACAATTTTTAATCCATTTTTATTTTTATCTTATTGTTTATTATTATTATTATTATTATTATTATTATTTTTATTTTTAATTACTATTATTGTTGTGTATAATCTCGTTGGCATTAGGTAAAATGATTAATATTGCTATTTGACTATCCCAGAGTTGTGTATACCTATATTTATTTACGACTAACGGTTTTGTGTTTTCCTTTTCATTGGTTCGTTTGTAATATAATGATAATTATTATTATGACAATATGTACATGCAATAAAACTATCCATTTTACGAAGTGACGTCGTGTTTTTTGGCTGTGCAATGCCGGCGCCGTGTATGCAACCCACGTACGCGGTGGCGTAACGGATTCAAAAATTGCGATCAAACCGTATCCGACATCCTCCAAGTTGGTTTAATTCAATAAGTTAGTACATTATTACCTACTAATACATAGCCCGACGGGGAGAGAGGGGGTGTGTTCACTCGACGAGCTCCCGTCCCCCGTCGGATATGCCATCACACTCGTACGCTTAATTTTCTGCACACCACCTGTATTCCGCCGCCGACAGACTGCGAGAGAATCGAAAGAAATTTAACTGTCGTCAACGACGGGACGCGCGATTCGAGGCATACACGTCGGGTCATCCAACAAAACCCGGCGACAGTCACACGTAAGTACGTGTTAGGTACTCAACGGCGACGTTGACGCGAGAGCGCGATGTGTACCGTATGAGTGTATGACGTATCCGTTTGTGTTGGAAACCGGTAAAAAAAAATGTGTGATCGGCGAGCGACCGGCTGACGAGGCGCAGCAAACGCGTCCGCTGCAGTGTGAAAGTGCAGTTACGATCGTTTTTACGGAATCGTGTTTTTTTCCTCCCGATGTCGATTCGCGAAACAGTGTGAGCTGCAACGATTCACGCGAAAACAACGTTTTTGACGATGGAAATCTCGTAAAGAAATACGCACCCGGCCGACGCGACGACTACGAGTGTATAGCTGCAGGGATGTGACTATCGTATCATTTGTTATTATTCGAACAATCTTATCCCGCGGAAAATTCGAATATTCAAATAGGAGCAGTTAATTGTTCAAATCTGAAAATTATAGCTGAGAATCACCGTGGTTTTAAATACTGCAGACCGCTAATGAAAATAACAGAAATAATAAAACACGGTATTGTCGATGTACATTTTGATGTCATCTCGTATCGATTGCTTTTTGATCTACATATACTTACTGACGTTAAGTACCTGCCGCCTACCTATATGATATACTATACTGGGTGTCCGACGGAAATTATGCTGCGAGATTAAATCACGAATGATGCATAAATTAGAATTTTTTTCATGTACAATTCCAAACATTAAAAAAACAAGATTTTATTCCAATTTTTTATCTGTGATTCTTTAAGTTTTTTTTTTAAATTTTTTAAATAATTATTGTTATTTTTGTAGGAAATTAAAATTGTATTTTTTTAATTATTCGATTGTTCGAATTATTTCCATCGTTTTATAGTATTCTCTAACGCGATAATTAGCGGAAACATCAAAATCGAACTTCGTGAAACTTAATTGGGGAGGGGGGAGAAATGATAACGTGTTATGTAATCCGTGTAAATTATTTTAAATTATTTTTCAAATGTACTCGTAAAGACTCTCAAGAGGGAAAACGCATCCGTCGTTTTTTTTTTTCATTATGAATTACAGTACTATTATTGTTATTATTATCATTGTGTACAGACATTGCAAGCTGTACAGACACATAATTGTGTGTACTGCAGAACTCCCCCGAGCAGTCAACACATAAGACATAATAAGACTTCGCTTTGGTTTTCGCCGCTGCGAAAATCGGTCCGACCTACGTAATATATATTATTACACTATGTGTACATTCATCCCTACACACACACACACACACACACACACACACACACACACACACACACACACACACACACACACAAAAGCTAATATACAGTCGTATATGGTGGATGCGTTGAAAGAGATCGGCGCGTTTCGGAGAACGAATACCTGAAACGGATGATTTACGGTTTCCTCCCCCGGCCGGTGTCGTGCGAAATAACGACAATGAAAATAAATAAATAATAACAGCACCGGATAACGTCGCGAGTCGCGTATTGTTGTCGCGACGACACTCGTAGCTTTGTGTGCGTGCTCGTATGATTGGAACGCCGCCCACCATTTATACGCGCATCGCTACAGTATATTTATACACATTGTATTATATTTTTCTATACTTTTGTCACCTCTCGTCCCCGTCGAACGACGATTAAATGTCTCTATTACACAAAGTGTTACGTACTCGTCTCTTCTACATAATAAAAAAAAAAACAACGTTTTAATCAGGTAATTATTATATTTTATTTGATTACTATTTACGACGTTTCATCAATCTCAACAATATAAATTAACCATCATAATAATATGTTGATATCACTGAAGACTGTCGTCGGAAATGAGGATCTAGAGTAGCGTTTCTCAATCTTTTTTCATTCGCGTTCCCCTTGACCTCTCGCCACTATTTTACGTACCCCTGAATTTAGTTTGGAATGTAAATAATGGGGATATTTATTGATTTTAATTAGTTGACGCCATACAGTGTATATAAAAATAATAAAATCAACTTAACAATTTAATATCAATGCGATCCTTGAGCTTGTTTGCGAGTAATTAATTTTTTGAAATCTGGCTCCACACGTGATAAATAAACCCGTAAATCTGAATTTACAGACAGTCTATTACAGTAATTATTTTTTATGAACATGTACCACGAAAATGCTCTTTCTACCAATACAGTGTTTGTGAATGGTATCAGAACATTGAATGCAACATATTTTTCTTTCACATCAACCCAAAAGGCGAAAATAGATTTCTTTTCAAATGCTGCGTTATGTGAAGAATCCGTTTTCAGTGCTATTAGTTTTTCTTTTTCTCGGACTGATAAAACTGCGATTTGAAATAATTTTCATTGAAAGAGAATGCGATCCAGTGGGGTGGTCTTCTTTTCCACATTTAGGAAAGTATTTTTCAAAAGCTGATATGAGCTCATTTAAATGTTGGATAATTTGTTCTTTGATGTCTTGTGATAAGATCATATCAGTTTCACAAAAAAAAAAAAAAAAAATCGTGCAGTGTTTCAAAAACTTCTGGTTGATTATTTTCGATACATGACTTCCAAAATTCTAACTTTTTAACATAAGATTCTAATTTATCAGTGACTTAAAATGCTGTCAATTTGTTTTGAAAAAAAAACTGTTTTGAAGAGTCAAATTTAAATCGTTTAGTTTAAAAAAAAATATCGGTTGAATAAGAAAGTTTTTTAAGTCGCTCGTGGTCGTTAAATTTCAATGAAAGTTGAAAAGGATGGTCTTCGAAAACCATATTGTTTTTATCGTGTTCATATTATAATTGTAAAATGTTACTGCATCAATAATATTTAATCACTGACTCAACCACGGATAATCGAAACCGCGGATAACTAGGGATTACTTGTATACTATACTTAAAACTGTATTGTAATAAGTCAATTAAAATATCACGAAAAACCGATCTTTATATCAAAAATCATTAAACTATTACATTTTTCATTAATAGCGAACTATTTCGATTACATTAATTTCGCTTGTCCGCCATTAATCAATTTTTTTTCACGCGCCCCTTGAGATCATTTCGCACACCTCTTGGGGTACGCGTACCCCAGGTTGAGAACCGCTGATCTAGAGGGAGCTGACGAGCGAAACGAGTACAGTGCCGTACAAAGACCCCGTAGTAAAACGATATAACACTTGCACATTTACGTATGTGATAATATTATACGAAACGAACCCCCACGGGTAATGAGAATTCGTCCACAGTATACTTCAGACGCGTTTGTAACGAGAGCACAAAAATATTCGACGAGTTTCCCGTCAGTCGGTCGTTTGAAAGTGTTCGTCGTTGAGAGACGATCACAGCTCAGACGAACTCGCCAAAGAGGTTTTATCGTATTTAATATACACCACGATCCTTCTGTACACCGACTTCCTGTACAGACCACGTACAGTGTATACGTACACGCATTTTCATATCTGGTCGAGTTCCGCGCGAGAAAATGACTTCACGGGAAATACAATATGTGACGTAATATCTTATTTCGTCTCTGTGGTTTTCTAGATTTTTTTTTCCAAGCTGTATCGATTTTTGAATTTTTTTTTCTTTTTATTCCTCACACTCGATGTGGGTATGTGGGTATTTTTTAGTTTGTTTCAAATCGGGACAAAGAAGAAAAAAATATACTTAGTGACGAGACTCGATGTTTAAGTAGACTTTTAAATCATATGATATCGACGAGAAGATTGTTCGTATAGGCGCCAATTACAGTAAAAACTCGATAGTTAAGTATTATACTAACATATTATAAATACATATATTAGTAAATACTATTTACAATTATGTATACTATATATTATATATGTGTGTGTGTGTGTGTGTGTGTGTGTGTGTGTGTGTGTGTGTGTGTGTGTGTGTGTATGCAAGGTGTTTCGTGAAAATCCATATAATTTGGTTTAACTCTGAATAATGTATAAATTTGGATTTTTTCATGTGCGATTTCGAACATTAATATAAATACATTTTTTCGTATGCGATTTTTGGAATGTTCAGTTTTCTTAAACGATAATCATTTTCATAACATCGTATTATTAAGCAAGAGCATCTTGATTTCCGATCTCGATTGGAGAAAATTAAAAATTAAAAAAACCACAGAAATAAAAAAAACATCAAAATAATTATTGTTTTTTCATAAAAACGTTAAACGCGTAGCAAATTCAAACGTATGCGTTATCCGGTGATGCATTGCACAGTGTAAATTTCCGTAACGCCGTGTAATCCGATTCATTACCGCGCGTTACCATTATTATCGTGTTGTGTTATGCGAAAAACTCCGTGCAATGCGCACCTATATTTCGGTAAACGGATTTGAACGTCGGACGAGATTATAATTCTTCGGTAGAATCGTTTAGCACTCGTCGTCTACACACACTCACTGCACGGCGGCGCGGCAATTCCGAAAAAAACTCCCGTGAAAATATCATACAAAATTATAATTGACTCGTCGTACGCATTGTCACGGAATCTCCGTCCACCTGTGCCCGGCCGGTGTTACACGGTCACCAGTTGGCGCGTCCGTTGTTGGTAAATATTTTCATCTCTCCACGGCATACGTAGGGTATAATTGAGGGTGTGTGTGTGTGTGTGTGTGTCTACACGATTAAGTGTATATATATATACATGTATGCTCGTCGTAATAAGACGTGATAAATACACCTTTTGTGTGGCGAATACGCCTCCGAAAAGTCTTTTCGTCGTGCGACGACACTGCAAATAATACAGGTAAATATATATATAATATATAGGTACAATATAGGCATTGTGCTTCGTTCGCAGTCGCGTTTATTTTGCCCGCGTCAAATATATATTTTATACACAATGTACACAAGTATTTACACACATTGTACGCACAACGGACGTATTTATATTGTAACTGTGCGTTGTCTCCCTCCGTCGCGAAGTGTATGAATGGGACGGCGCAGGGTATATATATATATATATATATATATATATATATATATATATATATCTATAGGTACACGTCGTAAAAAATGTGCTAAAAACAAATTAAGAGGGTGCTGCTGTCGGCGGCGGTGTATTGATACTTTTCTCACACCCGCGGCGGCGCGCGTCTTGAACACACGCCCGGGCTATCGAAGACGGGTTTTACGGCGTTGAAATCGTTTGGCGATCGTAAAAACCGAGCGGAACGCCAGCGTTGTCCTTCGTTGTTTGTTCAACACGTACCTAAAACGAGCGACTGTCGTAATATTTCGTTTTCGACTGGATTTTTTCCACGCATTTTCGAGTTCATTATCTCGTGGTAAAAAACGATTTTTTTTATTTTTTTTTTTTTTCATAGATCTTCGCGAATCACAGGGAAATTTATTCACCCAAACCCAGTAAAACGTTTTTTTGTATATTTTTTATTTATTTTTTTTTTGTAGTTTTCAAGACAGACGAATGAACAGTAAAATCACTCAATTGTATAAAATCGTCGTTTTGCGTGTGACCGTGAAGTTTTCGCCGTGTTCCACCGGCCGCAGTGATGAAAAATAACGCTTTGACGCATCTTCCGGACGACACGAACAATAGGTTTCGTACAGTACCGCGCCCGACCACTATATATATAATATATACGTGAATTACAATAATTGTTATCACTATCGTCTAGATGTGATCGATTTTGAAATAATTTAAAACCGTTTTCCCATGGTTATTTTTTCGAGTTTCGACGACTTCTTGCAGCGTCGAAAAAAGTATAACGCCAAACTTGATACATGCGATCGTCCGCTCGGTGACGGGACATTTGTAAAACGTCACTAGCTGTTGGGTTTGAAATTCGAATGCGTTTCGTTACGATGCGCATGTCGTCGTATGCCAGACGTAATTGTTTCCGATCGACGTTTTTCATTGAGAAATGAGAATATCGAACATTATTGATACGAGTTCGGCGATCTCTGCGATCTACGCGCGCGTTTCGGTATTTATTATTGTTTGCAGTAATTTAATTTTTCTAGTCGAGCTTTATTTCCAGTCGATAGCAGTGGTTATCGACTCGACTAATAACCCACCAACATTTCAAACTTAAATACCTGCACATCCGTTTTTTTATTATTTTGAATTTCAAAAAACGGAAAACCCACCCGATAAAACCGCTTTCTCGACACAGAACGCAAGAGAATATTTCAACAATACAACCTGTCGACAAAGTGGATTTTATTCGACGGATTCTCCACTTTACCAACCTGTTTTGAAATAGGTCTGCGCTTTAATTATTTTTCACGGTACGATTTTTCGAGTGAACAATAATATTGAAATAGTGTCGTGTTTGAAAATATTTCACGGTCGTGTGTGAAAAACAAACGATGGTGTCCAAGTGCTGAAAGTCGAATCGGAAGACTCAAACGTGACGGGGTTTCGTTTTTCGAGTCCACGACGACTGTCGGTCGGAGCCCACTTTGTCTCGCTACGCGTTCTATCGATTCGCGTACTTACGTGCGTACGACACTTCACGGTGTATACGATCGAAAAAAAACTGCGAAAAAGGTTAACGGAGTCGTTTCGTCTCAGCTCGAGCGCCGGATTCGCCGCCACGGCCTGGGCACGAGCTTGTAAACCAGGGGTGTTCAACCCACGGCCCGCGGGCCGCATGCGGCCCACCGTAAACCGTAATGTGGCATTTACTTTAATTTGTTTTTCCTTGAAATTATAAATAAAATGCAATAGCTCGTAAAAAGATTTCTACTAACTAATCGTTTTGGTAAAACTATAAATAAAATGGATGTGGCCAACTACAACTTCTACTCGCACGATGTGGCCCAATCTTCACAAAAGGTCAGACACTCCTGGCGTAGACGGTACGACGCGTATATGATAATAATTAGGGCAGAGGACTCGTAGCTCTAAAAAAGCACTAAAATATATGCAAGAACTTATGCACTTAAAAATCCTATAATATGCACTTAAAATATGCACCTAAAATTTTTTATGCGATTTAATTTAAAAGTGTTAGTAAAATAAATAGGCTTTACAATAAATTAAAATGATAACTTAATTTAAATATATTTTATACCGTCGCCAAACAAATGAAATACACATTTCTCTTAATTTTCCTTATCAAGCCGTAACTTTTATTTTTATTGATTGACTTTTTGTTAATTTTATATTTATTCTTCTGGCACTAAACAAGAATATCCATGTTAACGGTGTAGGCATATGGTTCAATGTGGTGCTGATGTCGTATGGTGTACGACGTTGGAACAAAAATTAAAATTAAAAATATTTTTATCCAAACATTTTGGCTGTATTTGTTTTTTAAAAATAAAAACGTTGACGTGAAAAAAATTGAGTTGAGTTTAAATATGTCTCAAGAAGTATTAAATAGCGTGTAGAAATGTAAAATATGCCCTGAAAACAAAAATCACTCAAAAAATGCATTTATATGCAAAATCACATTTCAAAAAGCTGGTAAGTGAGATGATGGTGGTACAAGTTCGTCCTTCGTCCCTTCGATCCTCGGACAAGATATTGGTGATGAATGTATTAAGTTTTAAAGAAATGATGACTCATTTCTTTAGTATAAAACGATTCGGAGCAACGCTTCAGTGTAATATAATATATTATTATTTAAATACTGTTTACGTATTTTACGGTTATTTGTGTAATTTTTGGTGAGTTTATTTTGTAATTAAACCCTCATAAAATATTCAATTAGATATAACTCATTTAAACTTCAATTGTTATAACAATTATAACTCATTAGAAATTTTCTGTCACCAAAAAATTCGAAAAATGTTTTTATATCTATGTTCCAAGTTTTATTGTGATCAGAAGTGTGTATAAAAAAAAAATCCTGAGTCACGATTTTTGAATTTTTGTTAGGATAATTAGGTAGGTATATGAGTAAGGTCATATTACATTTTCAGAACTTTTTGTCAAATATTTAAAATTATATTACATAAAAACTTTCAAACAATTTGGTAAATTAAAAGTTCTATATTTAAGTCAAAAGTGTTATAATTGTTCTGAAAATGTTGTTCAATATAAAAAAGTATGTATTTGATATTGGATAAGTTTCTAGCTTCAATACTTTTCGATTTATGACTAAATACCTAAAATCTGAACAGTGAAAATCTCGTTTACGGCGGATTTTTACAGATTTTACCGTTATTACTGAGTTTTTCGATCGTTATTCTTGATTACTGGAAAAACTATAGAGATTTTGGAAAAATGACCTCTTTAAAGTACCATCTCAGTTCAATTTCAAATCTAAAAAGTTGCTGGACGAAACTTTTGGACAAGGATTTCTATACGAAAAAGTGTTTACAGAAAAAAAAAGCTGGTAAGTGAGATGATGGTGGTACAAGTTCGTCCATCGTCCTTTCGGTCCTCGGACAAGATATTGGTGATGAATGTATTAAGTTTTAAAGAAATGATGACTCATTTCTTTAGTATAAAACGATTCTGAGCAAAGCTTCAGTGTAATATAATATATTATTATTTAAATACTGTTTACGTATTTTACGGTTATTTGCATAATTTTTGGTGAGTTATAATAATTTATTAAAGTGTGTATAAAAAAAAATCCTGACTAACGATTTTTGAATTTTTGTTAGGATAATTAGGTAGGCATATCAGTAAGGTCATATTAAATTTTCAGAACTTTTTGTCAAATATTTAAAATTATATTACATAAAAACTTTCAAACAATTTGGTAAATTAAAAGTTCTATATTTAAGTCAAAAGTGCTATAATTGTTCTGAAAATTTTGTCCAATATAAAAAAGTATGTATTTGATATTGGATAAGTTTCTAGCTTCAATACTTTTCGATTTATGACTAAATACCTAAAATCTGAACAGTGAAAATCTCGTTTACGGCGGATTTTTACCGATTTTACCGTTTTTACTCAGTTTTTCGATCGTTATTTTTGATTACTGGAAAAACTATGGAGATTTTGGAAAAATGACCTCTCTAAAGTACCATCTCAGTTCAATTTCGAATCTAAAGAGTTGCTGGACGAAACTTTTGGACAAGGATTTCTATACGAAAAAGTGTTTACAGAAAAAAAAAAAAAAAATAAAAAAAAAAATAAACATCATTGTAAATCCATAAGATCCTTCGCTTCACTCAGAATCTAAAAAATAAAAAAAAAATAAACATCATTGTAAAACCATAAGATCCTTCGCTTCACTCAGAATCTAAAATGTATGAATATGAATATATTATAATGCCTTTAAGCGAGATGACGATCCGAGGTTTATAGGTGATTTTAATGTTGTGTATTGATTATAAGTCGATTATTACCTCAGTATATGAATTATATTATTATCTATTCATATATTATCAGGTTTTTTATAAACTTTGAGATTTATGGAAATCATCTATAAATCCCTTAATGACGATCGACGCGTGGCAGGTACAGGCGGATCCGACTTTTTTTCACGAAACGCGTGTGAGTGGGCCACCGGAAGAAAAACAATCCATTCGTGTTTGGGCTGTACCCGAACGTCCGAGCGTCTTCCGACCGCCAAAGATAATAGTAAACTCTCCTGCGTCACGCGCGTGTTGTCGGCACTGTCGCACTTGTCGACGACGGTTCCAAGGTCGTTGTAGGTAAATAATACAAATACGTGTTTACACTGACCTTGGGTGGACGCGATCCGCAGGGAAATAAACTAATTTTTCCATGACTTCGACGAACGCGTCGCATTTTCGTCGTACGCCGCCATTTAGTGACACTCGATTGAGAAGTAAAAAAAAAGCAACTTCAGAAATAATAAAATCCATCTGGACACTTCGCCATTACATTATTTTACGACGAACATGTGAGTACGCGTAGATATCAAGTTTAGTTCGTTGATGGCGAATTATTCTTGTCGACTATTGTGTAACGCCGTCGTCGTCGTTAGATAATTCTTCAATCTTTTAAGACATGAAAATGTTCGTTCCGGTGTGGCCGTTGACACAGGTAGTGTACATAATATTTTTAGTAAATTATAAATATTTGGAAATATTTAATTTTTACTAAGTCTCAAAGCTTCCTTTTTTACTAACCGTAAAAAAGTCAGTGATTTTTTTTGCCATTTTTTTTTTAAGTCACAACACTCACAATTGGGTAAAGATTGAAATACTTATACAAATAATTACAAAACTTTTGGCAAATTAGATAATAATCAACGTGCTCTGAACACAGTGTAAAAATAATATAATATAAGATAATATAACGAATAAATCATATTTAATCAATAAAACATCATTGTAAAACCATAAGATCCTTCGCGCTTCACTCAGAATCTATGTATTTGATATTGGATAACATTTTCAAGTTTCTAGCTTCAATACTTTTCGATTTATTACTAAATACCTAAAATATGAACAGTGAAAATCTCGTTTACGGCGGATTTTTACCGATTTTACCGTTTTTCGATCGTTATTCTTGATTACTGGAAAAACTATGGAGATTTTGGAAAAATGACCTCTCTAAAGTACCATCTCAGTTCAATTTCAAATCTAAAAAGTTGCTGGACGAAACTTTTGGACAAGGATTTCTATACGAAAAAGTGTTTACAAAAAAAAAAAAAAATAAATAAATAAACATCATTGTAAAACCATAAGATCCTTCGCTTCACTCAGAATCTAAAATAGCTTTGTAAATGCATGAAACGTATTTGTTTCGTACTCTGCCGTTTTCGTAACCGTGCAAAACAAATATGCGAACAAGTCCTCTGTCCTAATAATAATTGTCGTAATGCGATTCGACGAGTGAGGGCGGTGTGCGGCGTACCCGCGTACGGTCGGGGATCGGTCGAGGGATTTCGACCCGCCGCCGCCGCCTCCTCCGCCGTCGTCACAGCCCCGTCGGACCGTGAGAGTGCCGTGCACTTGTGTTTGTCGACTCGTCGTCTTATCGCCCGGACGGTCGGCCGAAATGGAAAAACCGTGTACGCGGGTGAGCCGCAGTGACGGCCGGGGCCGAGAGCGCCGTCGTCCGGATTACGCGACGTGCGAACTGTTATTATTATTATTATTATTAACGGTCGGCCGCGATCGGACGGGGATCGAGATCGAGCGGAATTATCACGCGACCCCGTGCGCACGCCGCCGCGCTACCGTCTCCGTGCGAACGATCCGTGCTGTTTGAACAGCTTGCCGGGGGCGTCGTTCAAACGAAAAGCTACCAGCACATTATTATTATTATTATCGTCGTCATCAACATATTATTATACGCGCGAATTCCTGTGAGCCCTGCGCCACCGAGTGCGTACAGTGTGTAAACATATCGCGTGTTCACAGACCCTCCCCCTCGCCGGGACCCCGCGAAAAACGTCTGCGAAATACACGACGATAATAATATGACACGTAATATAGTCGCGCGCGCGTGCGTTTTGTACGTTTTCGTCGGCGGAACGGGCGCGATTCGCGGGGCGGCAGCCACGTCTTTGTCTATAATCAAATTTGTTTTACTCGTTCGGAAATGAACACATGGTTTTGCATATTTGTCGAACGAGTGCGTGTTTAGTGAATATTTTTATTAATTTTCGTTTTTTTCGCGTTGATTTTCGACGACGAAAATTGTTGCCATTATCTAAATAGCGGCCAAGTACCAATATGCCACTATAGCAGTGGTTCTTAACCGGTGTTCCGCGGAACACTGGTGTTCCGCGAACTTGGCTTAAGTGTTCCGCCAAAATTTCAAAATTGGCGGAAAAAAATGAAATAATTACTGTCAATTTAAATTACCGGGATAATTTGATTTTTGGTTTCATCGTTTTAAACAATGTTATATCATTTACCAATTTTATTATATTATTACATTGACTGAGTATCATCATGTATGTAACTTTATAAAAAAAAAAAAAAATTATAAAGTACCTATTTTTTTTTTATTTTACGACCTAGTGCTCCGCAAAAATCTAATAAAATTATAAATGTTCCGTGGTTCTAAAAAGGTTAAGAACCACTGCACTATAGTGTGCGATATTGATAAATATATATATAATATACAGTAGAACCTCGATTATTCGAACGAAATTTGGACTTCGCCTATAGTTCGGATACGTAAAAATTCGGATATTGGAAAAAAAACATTTTGTTTTTGTTTTTTTTTCAAACAGTCAAATACTCTATATTTATTGTTATTATTGTTATTATTACTAATATTTTATCAGTACAACGTACATTACATTATTAAAAATACATGACATACATAGGAACATATGTTCATTATATTTTTTTGACAAAATTATCGATTTTCATTTGACGACAAGCTGCAACGCGATTTTTTGCAGCCAAGTCTCGCAAACGTTTAACTAATTGATGACCCCGTTACGTTTCGATTATCTACCAACGGATCCATCACGTACATTCATATGTGTATGTACTATTTACAAACCAAAAGCAAAAGTTATGATAAATTCGATAAATTCTCGGATACTCTAATTGTAGTTCGGATAATAGAGGGTTCGTATACCGGAGATTCGGATAATCGACGTTCTACTGTACATAATATGTGTATAATAGGGGGAAAAAGCTTGAAACAAAAATATTCCGTATTTTTCGATTATTAGTTATTACACATTTCGATGTGTTTTTTTACATATTTCAATAAAAACGAGTTCATATTTGTGTTGATATTTTGGTTTTTCGTGACGTGTTAAAATCCGTTCTCTAATTATTATACTTGTCCGACGTGATTTTAATCGGACTGCATGCCCGAGACCGATTCGCCGCGTCATCGTCCGTCTCGTATGTGTGTGTCGGACCCGACTGTTTTGAAGAGCATTATTATCGCAGCTCTCCGAGCTCTCGCGCGCCGTTTCTTTGTGGTGCACGTGTCGCGCCCCGCTCGACTCGAGTGGCTCCGCGGCGTAGGGATTACTCATGAGCGATTTCGTGAAACCAAATTTTCGAAATAATTCGACATTTTTTTAAACATTTCGTTTTTTTTTATTTCTCTTTTTGTTTTAAGTACGCGTTCAACTCGCACGAATACTGTGCTCGCAGACACGACATTTCACATTTTTTATCGGATTTTCAATACGTGGCGTTTTTTAGTGTTCGTACATAGCCGTATTAGAGACGGCGAGATTTCTAAGCGTCAAATCGATTCGTGCGAAATGTATAAATATTATAATAATTTACAGTCTATTCAATTCGACCGTTCACACCCTATATTCGCAATATGTATACACGTGTATAGAAAGTAATTTGAGCAGTATCAAAGATGACGGCTGAAACGTGCAATGTTTAGTCAACACTACACTACACACGCATACACACACAGACGCACACGAGTCGTTGCAGCTATATACACGTATGCAGCAGCACCCTCTTCTTTCTCCGGCACGGTTTTGGTGTCATAAAATGTATATGCGCGCTCTCTGTCACATGAAACGGTTATTTTTTTTTCTTATACCAATTTTATATTGTGTTTCCATTTCGCCGAAACATATGGCGTTTTCTGTTACTATGCTTATATATTTACGAGTGTGTGTGTGTGTGTGTGTGCGTGCGTGCGTGCGTGTGTGTGCGTATGCGTGTCAAGGAATCGAACGACGTTAATGCCCTCTAGATAAAAAAAATAATATAATAATAACACAGACAAAGACACACACACACACACACACACACACACACACACACACACACACACACACACACACACACACACACACACACATAAAACGATGCGTATAATGTGCGCGCGCTCACTAATGCAGTAGTATTATAGATAGGTAATATGGTTTGAATATCCGCGAACAGAGCGTAGTGTAATAGTATCATTGTCCCTTCGTCGGGTATAGATTGCATCACATTCTCACGAGTCTGCGAGCCGGTCCCCGTCGGGTCAATATCCACCTGCAGCAGCAGCGGCGACAGTCGTCGTGCATTATCGTGTGTATATCATTATCATTGTCGTCCACCTATACACGCATAACTCGCGCGACGACGTATCTACACCTACATACAATATAATACGTGAGTACGGAGCATTTTTTTCCCCTCCCGATCGATTCGGTAAAATGTGTTTTATGTCCTCCGCCACACAATGCGTACGTGTATGTTGCTACTGAGTCCAGGACTAAATGACCGTTTAAAATGTTTCGAAAAAAATAAATAATAATATCATTGAAAAAAACGAATCATAAAATATGTTTTAGCTGACGATAAAATAGAAATCTTTGTACGCACTGTACAATAAGTGCTATTGAACGAGCTTCTTTGAATCATGGTTTTGTACAAAAAAAAAAAGATTCGTAAACAACAGTTCGCGTCTTTTTAGGCGTTTTTGTTTTTTGCCAAAACACATTGTTTTTTCGTTAATAAATACTTCGAGATGAATAACTGACACAGATTTTTTGACCAGGCGTATTCGCAATAAGCAATATTATCACGTTTCTCGTGTTTTTAATTTGTTCGATTTTTGCCTCGTGAATCGAATCGACTGGATTCGAGTAAATGTATTTCGTAGTCAGAAAATAACCAAATAAATACATTAACTGACGCGGGCGGGAAAGGAGACGGATAAGTACGTCATGACGATGAAAAAAGACATTGAAATAAAAAATAAAAAAACCGTACCTGCTCGTATGATATAACGCGTATGGTCTTGTACCATAGGGGATACGTTTTTACTGTAGCGCGACGGACGTTTTGACACGACTCGACTGTCGTACAGAAACGGCGCGGTAATAACAATAATATTATACGATACGTTTCCGAACAACTATCATTGTCTGGGATTGGCGTGTTGTTATTAGTCGTTACTGTGATCCACCTGTTATTACGGCTAAACGAGTCGGAAAACCGACCGATGACCGTATGCTCTCCGCGTACGTGTGTGTGTGTTTCCTACTCGGTTATCGGTCATAAACTCACAAACGCAGACACGCACACCCACGCGTATTTTTAACAAATATCACACGCCATAAACACGACGCGTTTGTTGTATAAATATAATAAAGTATATTATAATAAATAGGTTTAAAAAAAAAAGAAAAACAAAAACGTGCAATAGGTACGTGTAAAGGTTAAAACAGCTGCTCGCGTGACCCCGTGACTGAACGTTGCATTATTACGACCGTAATTTGGGCACATCACAGACGTATTCGGTACGTGGCGCGAGACGAGCGACAATCGTTTGTTATATAGCAACACGATTTTTATGCGGACATCCGGAACTAGTGGTGCTCACGTAAAACGCGTCCTGTATCTTGGGGAATTCGCTATCTGAGCGTCTTGC
The DNA here is from genome assembly GCA_027580255.1 of Therioaphis trifolii. NCBI lineage: Eukaryota > Metazoa > Arthropoda > Insecta > Hemiptera > Aphididae > Therioaphis > Therioaphis trifolii. Next base: position 4,512,257 of record CM050405.1, on the reverse strand, counting down.
TCCTGTACCGCGACGACTGATCCTGCGGCCGCTCGACCGAGGCGTCCGATTGGACGCGTACAACCTATCCCTGTGGGAGAGCCTTTAAAAATGTATAGACTGACTTGAGTTGTGCCTTGACCGAATGACGTTGAAATAGGTACGGTTCAAAATAGGGACGGTGGCCGGAGGCGAACGCTAAACCGTCAACTATACCGGTAGTGTACAAACTCGAGTGCAACTTACAGTAAATTAAAAGGGTTACACCACTGCACTATTCAAAACTTTAAAATCTAGCAGAAAGGAAAAACATTAAAAAAAAATTCTAATAATAATTTGAATTTTTCAAAATTTATTTTCAGCTTATTACATTTACGATAGTGTTTTACATTAATTTAAAAATTTTAATTATCGTAGAATTATTTATTTATCATTAAACTAATGCTGGCATTCTACATTCTACAAAATACGCGATTTATACTTTTAGAGTCTAAGTAAATAATATGTTATTTTATGCATTATGATAGATATTTTACAAGATTTTTCAATGTAGGTTTTTATTTTTTCAATTTAAAAGATAACACGGACCAGATCAAAATGATACGCGGGGTACTAACAGTCGTCACCGATCCCCAAATGACTAGAATATATCGTTGGATGACGACCACTACGACGATACACTCTAAAATCGACGGCGCAGAAAATGAAATGAACATTTCCAAAACATCTTAAGAATTTTATACACGGCGGTTACGTCCCGGGAACGAACGTGAGGAAAAAAAAACAAAAAATTAGCGAGAAACTATCCACGTAAAATATCGACGGTGGTGTATACATTTGTCATAATATAATACTTTCGGTTTGTATCTCTGAATATAAATACGTCGACTAAATTTCAGGCGTGAGACGAAGCTCGGATTCCCGACTTACCGACACCGAAGTGATTGTTCCTGATTCCGTGATCCTGCGATGCTGCTCACTCAACGCGACCGGAGTACCGCGGCACGTGTGAACCCACAGATTCGACCGTCTTTCCGGGCATTATTTTATTCCCCCTTGTTCGATCGCCGCTGCGGATCGTTTACTACCTAACAATACGCGCGTCGATCGATCACCAGGCAATATTATCGCTAACGTCTAAACACATTTTGCAAAAAAAAAAAAAAAATTCATAATAGGCGAACGAAACATTATGCTTTCGAGTGTTGGCACACGTGCAAAAATAGCGTTTCGGGGAAACGTGAAGTCCGAATCGTATGTATGTGCAAAAAAAAAATTAGTAAAAATAGCCTACGTTTTTTGTCGGACGATCGTATTGTTGTACCTGGCGATGAACTCGCCGTGAGGACATTTTTTTTTCGCGGAGCTATGAACGCACCGAATTCGCGTTGTGGTAGATCGAATTATCCGTGTACACGATGCTCCAACGACATATCGATAAACGCTTTTCGCGGTTCCACGCGATAATGTATGAATAATTACAGTGTGTAGTTCGTCATAGTTCAAAAATCGATCCACTCGACGTCTAATGCGTTTGGTCTTATTGAAATCAACGTTGTCGTTTTTGATTTTGCGTTACACGTCTTTTACGGAAAATTCAAATCGCTCTATAATGTTTTCCGACGTAAAACAGATGTCACCGCATGGCGTACGATCACAGATATTTAAAACAACTAGATAGCCGACTCAATGATAAAGTCTCATAAGACCTATAAAGTCTGACAGCCATATGCGAACAGGGCAAATGCGATTGATTAATCCATGAAATATTTAATTACTCCATGCTTTTTTTAAAAACAATTTAATAACCAAACTAATAATAAGTTTACATAAGATATAACAATGTATAACTTACGAAAAAAAATGAACTTTGCTTCCTTTCAGTCTCCTATTGACACAACCAGACACAGAACAAGAGACTAGCATGATGTTGAATTACTTGAATTGCACTTTATAGTTTATAATTATAATCGAAAATTGTGTTTCAATCCGAATCCATATAGAAAGATAACAGATATATAAAACATTTTTATGTATCTGTGGTTTCAATCACAGAAAAATTATATTAATGGAGTAATATAAAATGGCATGGATTAATCAATCATATTTTGCCCTGTTCGCATATGGATTCTAGACTTCAATTTTATTCTTTGAGTCGGCTATCTAGTTGTTTTATATATCTGTGCGTACGATCAACACGTATATATATATATATATATATATATATATATATATATATATATATATATATATATATATATATATATATATACGTATATATTGGTGTGTGTTAAACCTCGTTTTCGCATACGGTCGGTCTGGGACGTATATAATACGCGATTTCGTCGTAGAGCCACCCTGGGTCACGTGTAAAAATATGGTCCGGCGCAGAACGGCGACGGACTCTTGAGAAACGGCCAGCGGGTGGGGGGGGGTAGGGTATAGGTTTTCAACGTCGTCGGTGTGGTTTACGTCTGAGAAAAACCGTTGGAGACATTTCAAATAACGTTGGCATGCGGGGGGACCGGAGTAGGTGGTCGACGATTACCATAATATTACTTTCTCGTGGAATCCGCTACCGGCGCAGTGATCGACGCATAAATAATTATCAGACGTTATTATCGTCAGTGCGCACACGTGAAACGATGATAATAATTATTATTACAACGTGTCGTTTTTTTCGACACGTACCCCGTGCAGTGTATCGCGGGCCGTTTACCAGCTGCAATACCGGTACTTACGGCCATAATCGTGTCGGGACGAGAGAAGCGAAAAAAAAATAATAATAAAAAATAAAATTATCGATGAAAATTATATATAAACGTCGGGCGCGCGCGCACACACATACACACACACACACACACACACACACACACACACACACACACAGGTATAAAATATCATATATACATATTACATAATCGCTCGAAATCGAAAATCGTCGAGTATTGTGCTGCACCGTAATTACGTACGGTAATTTGGCCCGAATTACTACAATTCCACCGTGTATGTACCTATATCTATATCTATAATAATATGCGTACTTCACAATACTTATGTCTGCCTCATCCGGCCGATCGATCGTTTTTCTTCGTTCCCTCCGCCCCTCTACCCCGCACACACCGTCATCCGCCGTGGCCGTCTGTCGGCGTGGCACTGCTCTAGGTTCACGTCCAGAACGACCGGTGTAGGGGAGGATGGGTCGTGGTAATGATTTTAAGGTCCTAAACTGGACTGTTAATGCGTCGTGTTCGTGTACTGCACACGGATCGTACGCAACTACCCACGGTGTCCGTTCGTGTGCACTGCGTATATACACGGGTATTTTTAGCGAATGTTTTCCTATGAAAATCGTACATCTACGTCGTACGATTATTACAGCCCCTCTCGAGTGATATACACAGGATTTTTGGATCATTTTTTTTTTTTTTTTTTTTTTAGCATTTGCATAGGAGCTTTTTTTCTTACGTCCGGCCACAAATGATCTCTCGAGTTTCTTTTGAACGTAGTAAAACGGAAGCATTTATTTACCTACCCGAGCAGGTGAATTCATGGTCCATAAAATACCAAACGTTCAAAGAAAACGAATGGTGACGATAAATAAAAAATAGGTAACGCGACTTTTAACCATCATACTCATTGAGGTAAAAAACAAAACCATGGCCATTTGGCGGGTGGAAATTATTTAGATCATGTTTTGACGGCTGACTACGCATCGGCCAACGTGTATACTGTATATAATTTTCACTAAATCATCCGCGAAATGACTCAAAAGAGTTGTTTCAGTAAATAACGTCTATGAATTAAATAACACGTTTTTTTTTTTGTTCTTTTTATTAGTGACATATTTCAGCATTTTCAATGTGAACAATTAAATGTGAACGGCAGTCACCTCGTTGCGCGTGCACGTATTAATGTCGAAATGTAACACGACACGCTGCTATTCGCACAATTATCTATGATAACGAAAACGTGCACCACACGACAATCAAACATTGTTTAACGATCACACGCAACTTACCACGTTTAGATACGACACGCGACCGCAGGAAATGACGATAGCGAGGAACCATGCGAAACAAACGAAAACACCAAATGTGAATATATCCGGTCGCGATATCGGAAATAAAAATACACGGTTTCAGTCGCCGGGCTTGTTCTCACGTACCTAAATATTGGACGTATCGATTTTATTGGGAAAAGTGTCGCGCAATCGTCCGTGAATTATCGTATCGATACCATTAATACACTAATAACGTACGTATGGGTACAGTGTGAATTCATTTGAACGTCACGTCACGAACATTTTTACTTCCCGCGCAGTTTCCGAGCGTACAAATAGTTCTACGATAGTCTGTACTTTCGCTTAACGCAGCAATATGGCCGAAATGTAATATTTTACACGTGCTCGAAACGGCGACACGACCTCTGCGTATAGTGTAAACTAGGCGTGTCAAACTCAAAGTATCAAGTGGGCCAAATATATTGAAAAGTTTACTATGCGGACCGCACATAAAAATTTAAAAAAAAATATACAATATTTTATACTAATTTTTCAATTTTATTCTTTACGATAGCAAATACAGTAGATACAATTAAAAATAAAAAAGTTTAAAAAATACAAATTTAAATAAATCGTATTGATTATTTATAATATAATTATTTTTGGACGATATTTGACATCTCTTTTATCCCGCCAACTTTTCAATTTCGGCAGAAATTTTATTTGATATATTAAGCCACTTTTAACACAACATTTAGCTGATGTGTGTCGGTTAATCTGGATCTAACGAGTGATTTATTACTGTTCATTAATGACAGAGTGCAGACTCTGTGCCAGGCCGTATATTGGGTATCAGCTCGTAACATTTGCGATCGCGACGAATTCTTCGCACACTACTGCGTATGCCGCGTACGCGAAAGTTATTTTTGCGCGTATTTTCTTTACCGAAAATCGTATAGTTATACTACGAGTGGGCGTATAGCTTTGAGGTGTTAAAACGTTTCAAGTACGCGCGACCAGACGAAATTCGCTGTTCAACACGCGGATTCGATCACTACGTGCCTATATTGCGGTCATAGCCACAAAATAATAACGACTGTACAAACAGTTTTGGATGAATTTTAACACTCGTCCGTCGCCTAAATTGTTTTTAATCACACCAGCGTCTTCAGCCGTTGCAATTTAGTTGTATTGGTGTTTTGGATTGTAATGTGAAAACAATCCCAAGCTGTCCGTTGTACCGAGTCAAAAGCGCGCTGTTTTGATCTTCGTGGGACTTTCGTTTACATGTATACATATCATTTACCTGTTTGTTTTGTGAACAAAAAATATTGTGTTTTTTATCGATTTTCGCCGTGACTTCTTAGTCATATTATTATTTTTTAGCTTTTTCCCTGACTGTTTACTGTTTTACACAATAAGTATATTATACCACGAGCGCTGTCGTATTTCCGTTTTTATACTCGTGCATTGTTTGGGGAACGGATTAATGGCACGTCGGGGTCCTAATATCTGACCATCGGATCTGAGCGCGAAACAGTCAGCGTTTTTTTTTTTTTTTTTAATCGACAATTGACTGTTGGCCAATATAGTAACTATCACGTGACGTTAAAAAGAAAGGAAAAAGGGGATGTTTATGTGTTCCGTCCGGGAAAAAAACACGGAATGATTGATGATTTCATTCCAGTTCGGACAAATCTAAAAGGGTTGGAAACGATTGCTTTTTCAAATCGGATCTATTACAAAAATGACGACAACAGAATTTGGACGTAAACGACGTATTATTGCACCGTCGGATGTGAATGGTTTTTTTATTCATGTACTGTTTGCCAACAAAAACATTTAATTAAACCGTTTATTAACTATGCCGCCGACAACGTTCACCGTAGGTTTTATTATTCCGAAAACATGTCGAATAATATTGTTGTGAATCGAACATTAATAACGATAACGTTTGCGTTCGAAATTTGTTTTTCTTTCACGTTGTTATTTCATATAATGTAATATAGTCGTGTAACAGCTGCAACGCGAAACGACGTACGAAACATTTTCTATTGATCACGGACGATGAAAAAATTACTCGAAAAGTCAATACTACTTTTACTGGACTAGGTCAAATGTTTTAGTTGTGATCAATTTTTCGGTGTTTTTAAACTGTATACGAATAAAGTTTTTTGAATTAATTATAACTCATGTTATCTTTTCGTACGACGATTTATCCGTGTTAATGAGTTCAAGGAATCTACGGTTTACTGTTGTCTCGCATGTTATTGACAATTTTAATTTTGAAACTATTGAATTTTTCAACATAGAAAATTACCGAAACATTTTGATTTGAGCTTGCGGTCTTGCTGTGTTATGCAGACGAAACATCTTAAAATAATGTATTTGTGATTTGAATGAAATTCTTGAATAGTCGCTGGGTAATTATACAACGTGTGTGTGTGTGTGTGTGTATGTGTGTGTGTGTGTGTGTGTGTGTGTGTGTGTGTGTGTGTGTGTGTGTGTGTGTGTGTTTTGTGTGTGCGCGTGCGGGTGCGTTTGTGTGTACACAGCAATATATGAGATTCCGGGGGAAATAAACGCATAATATAATGTACACACATTACGCATAATAGATAGGTATGTATTATGTTTATATACGTGCACACGTTGGAGCGGCGGCACAGTAAAAGGTCGATGAATTAATAACATTTATTCGGGTTTGTGTTTCGGAGTCGTTCTACATAATCCGTTCCAGAGGTTTGATGTCATAATTCATACGCGATATATTCGCGCGGCTGTAACGATTTTGATCTAAAACGATCCCCGTCATTGTGACGCTGCCACGTTCTATTATCATGCCATGCTTAGCGCGTGTTTTAGCACCGTGTAACTAGAGAGAGAGAGATAGAGAGAGAGAGAGAGAAAAGTAGAGAGAAATCACAATCATAATAATATAAAAGGGTAGTGTTAAAAAAAATATCTACTACTGGGGGACCCGGACTTAATGCCCGGTAAATTTGCAACACGCGTAATATAATCTCGTCCATTTCTAACCCCTTTTTATGTTTTGTCGCTCGTTCCCAGTTATTTCCTATACTCCCTTTTGTACGTACACGGGAGGTCTTATATATATAATATGTACACACACACACACACACACACACATATTTTATTTATGTGTTGGCCGACGTACGCTGTCGCCTCAAAATGATTGGGCGTTAAAAACCGTATAAATACTCGAAAACGGGAGACAATTTTTTGTCCCTCCAACAGTCGCGGAATGTTTGTATGTTAATTGAAACAATTTTCTGTTGTGATTCAACGAGATACACAGTACACGAGTAATAAACACGACTTGCACAGAATCCAGTCCATGCACTTCTTCTCGGGAATCGAACTTGTTGTACTTAGGTACACCTAATAACGAATACGTGAAAGACGTGCAGTTGGACGTGATGGCCAAAAAATCACGTTTTTGCTATACAAATTAATTTTTTATCATATCTACGATTTATCATACTCATACGATAAGGATTATTACCGTATTACAATGATTATCATGATCGAGAACATTTTTTAAACTACGAAAATAAAATTATATTTCAACGGTCTCTCATAAAATCATTCCGTATAAATTGTCTCGTCATAGCGAATTCTGATTTTTGTTTCGACAACAGAAGTTTTGAAAATCATTACTTATAGTCTATAGACGATTTGGTGTTTTGTAATTTTTGAAAATAAAATCTGTCTCAAAAAAAAAAAAAAATAATAATAATAAAATAAATAAATAAAAAATAAAATCCCCGGTACGTGCCTACCACGTAACGCGCGCGGCGAGTGGATCGAACGATGACGAAACACACACACACACACACACACACACACACACACACACACACACACACACACACACACACACACACACACACACACACACACACACACACACACACACACACACGTGGTATTTAACGATTTCGCGAGAAACGCAGACGTTGTCCAGACCACGCCGTCGGATCACACCGAGAGTCTGCACGCGGCTCGGCGAACGCGCGTACACAGCCCACCTGCACGTCGAACGAACGTTCCGGCGGCGGCGGCGGGCCGTGCACAACACCGGAAGCCCGCGGCGAGCCCGTTCGGCACGAGCTAAACACCGCGACCGTTTAGCACACGACCATGGCGTGTTTCGATCGACTCTGCACGTGACCTGTTGACTGGCCGGTGTCGCGACCGTGTCGCACGGGTTTCGGGTCTGCACACGTGTTGCGTCTGCGATCCGTCAACCCGACGTAATGGTAATGGTAATGGCGATAATCACGTATATACGACATATTACACCGGCCGTCCGGGTCGGCTATTACGGCGGTGACGCGGTCGGATGTCGCCCGTGTGTGTGCGGTGTCCCAGTGGCGAGCGCTCGCGGACACGTGGTGACCGGAGAGCAATAATAATAATAATAATAATAATAATAATAATAATTATTATTATTATTATTTTCGTCATCGTACACGTGCGGTCTCGGACGGGCGGCGCGGCGGGCGATTGTCACGGATTTCGGCGAAAACGTCTTTGGCAAAGGAGAGAACCCGCGCGGCCGGCCGATCATCCATCACCCGTGATCGCACGTATACCTACACGCGTATAATATGATATTACACACGTGTCGACCCCCGCCGCGTGCAGCCCGGGATCTCGAGGCTCTTTGGGCACGGCGCACGAGGATTTCCGAAGAGCGTTTTCGAAGCGGACGGCGCGGCGCGACCTGATGTTGTCCGACCGTTTTTCGGGGGTGTTTCGAGACGTGGCCGATCTTTGACGGTTGCTTCGCGCCCGCGAGAGACAAAAACTCTGTCTTTCGTTCCCCGTGCGGACAGCGGACAGCGGTCGCGCACGGTTTATACTCGGCGCCTTCGGCTTTTCGTCCGTTTTACCATCCGACATGATTCGCGTTCGAACGAACGTTATTTCCAAAATGTGTACACTAGACACTATGTCATAACATCTACTCAAATACAGTAGGTACCACTGATAATAGACGGATAATCTGAATAACGACGATATAATGGCCAATAGATTTAAAACAGCGGCGTGTTTGAATATGCACGCGGGAAACGATAATATTACAATACGGTGTAAAACAAACAGTGTCACTTGACCGTATCCATGTAAAATTTCAACTAGAAAAATAAAATAAATTCAAACGATTTATCATTTTTATAATCTCGATTTTATAGCAAACAATGTTTCTGCGAAATTTACGATTTAACGTAATGTTTAATTTTAAAATATCGATTTGATTCTCTTCGACACACCGAACACTCGGGCGTAACGTAACACAATCAAACGCATTCGAAACGCGGGTCGGAACAATTATTCGGACGTCATCCGGTCGATAATTTTACACCGAAGTTACGACGAGTGATCGAAACCGTACGTGAGTTTTAAAAAAACGTTTGAAAGATTCAATCTGGTCGTAAGGTGGCTGACGACGACGCATATCGTTGTTGGTGTGTGATACGGTCAGTGATGTCGGTTGCTTATCGAAATCGAACTGTTCGACAACAAAACGATACCGAAAAGAATCTAAACAATTGTTATAAATAACTTTTACTAGTCGAAACGATTTGGCTCGGGCGTTCTACCGTTTTTTATTCTTTCTATCAGTTGTTTTGGATTTAAAATGATTGCGAAAACGATTTTTCGAATTGACTTTTGTTTTCAGATGCGTAGCGAAAATTCGGTTTGTTATACATTAGTGGTTAGTATGTAAGTGGTGGACAGATTCGATTAGATTAAGCAGCGTAGACGGTCGTCGTATTACGGACGGAACAACAACACTCACATAATAATGTATACCTCTGTTGTGTGTGAATAGGAGGTATATTATTTATTTCAATTTTTGTGGTCGGCATAATTGTGCTGCTGACAAGACACTCGTCGTACAGGTACGGCACGAGCACACAACGTATACGGGTACGAAGACATATACCTGTGTGTTTGTGTGTGTGTGTGTGTGTGTGTGTGTGTGTGTGTGTGTGTGTGTGTGCGCGTGTGGAAATATATATTTTATACGCGTACGTATATGTATTCAAGCATGCGAGAGCCAGTCGAAAATCTCCCAGGGTCGAGACCGCGTTTATAACCTCTGCTGGAGCGTGACGTCGTCGTACAATACACGTATACGTACACAATGTGTCGTTTATTGTTTTTACGTCGTTCGTATCGGAGGAGGTTATTATATTAGACTGTATATCTGTCTGCAGTCGCGGTTTTCTGTGCACGGAATAATTGTATTTGTGGTTTGTATTCCTACACGGCACACTATATACGTCGTGTACACTCGTCCCCTCCACGAACCCCTCGCCCACCGTGTACCTATATACACCCCACAACGTATAATGTGTGTGTGTGTGTGTGTGTGTGTGTGTGTGTGTGTGTGTGTGTGTGTACGCGAGCTGGTTCACCGCAAAGTTCCGTTCTTCTACGTCATGTCGGCGGATACGCCAAAGCGAACGCTAGTGTGCGGTGGCGGCGAAAGGTATATAATTTCCTGCGTGAGGGTGTGTACAACGGAAACGCTTTTTTTTTTTTCATTTATTTACTGGAAAATTATCGGTTTACGTGTTTGGCCTGAGTACAGCGATGACTTTTTAGTAAAACTCATACAATACCAGCATAATGTTGTAAAAATACATGTTCTTTGGAACAGTGTATATAATTTATACATTAGAACTTTGTGGGGTTTGTTTAAAAATTTTACACAAACTCACACATAATCGTAATTTTATTACGTACACATATGTCGAGTTCCACTGCATATATGTTTGACTTTAAAGTAACTCGCACGAATTTTCACGGCTTTTGACAGCAATAATATGATTTGTACTATTAATTGAAAAATATTTGAACACTACGATTTTGCATTTTGTGTCACGCAGAAGGATTTAACCACATACGCTTCCGTAGCTGAATCAATATTATCCTTTGACTCGAAATTATGAGAAATAGAACAGAACCAGGAGCAAAATTTTATTTTTAGTGGAATTGACACATCGCCAGCGTTAGCACCTTATGTTTGATTAAAATTAACAACTAACTTAACCCGCTAACTTCGAGGATAAGAAACAACGTGCGAAAGTCGAGTGATGTGTGCTTAGAGTAACGACACACGCGGCATGCGTAATAATCGTTGTTTTTGTAACGTGCTAATAGTTAAATAAAGCATTTTACAAGTGTTTTTTACAAATAAAGTTTACGTGTAAGCTGTAAGAGTAAGCTTTTAAAACGCTATGTTGTAATAACTGGTACAAAATAAAAATAATATAATGTACTACACTGTGTGATATTAAGTACCAAGACAATTCAAACGGACCGTTTTGGTCTTGTATGAAAAACAAATTTCAGCAGTGTATACTACAGTCATACTATAATCGAGGATTAAAAATGTACCTACTCTGAATTATTTTTTAATGTTGGCTTACTAAACGTAATTAGTTGTATTTTTGGTCCGAATTTAATACGCTCTTGATTTCCCCCGAATCAAACGAATTTATTTCTCATTTTTATCGAAGTTTTTTACAGTGAAATTCGAAATGGCGAAGAATCCAACTCGTTTGAGTGGAGACATTGAACGGTTATGGAAAGAAATCGTTGGCGAAGACATGTCGTACGAACAGGCTATCGGTCTAACGCCCTCCAAACCGGCCAAATCCTCAGGACCTGCTAAAAAAAAGCGCATGACGAAAAAAGCGACAGGTATTGAACATTTAATAGTATAACAAAAAATTATTATTATTCTTTTTATTTTTATTTTTTTTATTTTTTATTGTATCATCACAATTTACATAATATTAAGTTTTAAAGTAGTTTACATGATTATCTATTTTTTTAAGCTAATAGTTTGTGTTAGAAACAGAGAGTAGTAACATTCTTACTAAAAATATAATTAACTAAATGTATAAGAATTTAAAGTAAAAAGTAGAAAAATTTTACATTTGAAATAAAATATAGAGATAATAACAAATTTACTACTTAAAGTGAATGAAACAAAAAAAAGAAATAATTTTTTTTTAAATTTTTAATCTAGAATTTACAAAATCTATAAAAAAACAATTAAATACAAAATTTTAACCTTATTTATTATTTTTTGGTTATTATTATTACTAACCTATTTTGGTTATTATTATTATTAACTTATTTATTGGTTTTTCTTCTAAACGAAAAATGATCAACTATTATTAATCGGTGGAGGTTTTTTTTTCAAGTCAGCGGGTCATATGAAATTCAGATGATGATACAACTCGTTCACGCGTGGGTATCCACGATGTGTTTCGAGTAGTAAATGTTATCAATTATAATTAGTTAATTATAATGTTATAATGTCTAATTCTTATTCATTTAAATTTCTTATGATTTTTTTATTTTATTTTGGTTGAGGAAACATAAAACTATTCTCTGTTCTAATATAAGGTTAACATTTTGTATTTAATTGTTTTTTATAGATTTTGTAAATTCTAGATTAAAAATTTAAAAAAAAATTAAAAAAAGAATTATTTCTTTTTTTGTTTCATTCACTTTAAGTAATAAATTTGTTATTATCTCTATATTTTATTTCAAATGTAAAATTTTTCTACTTTTTACTTTAAATTCTTATACATTTTGTTAATTATATTTTTAAACAGAGAATAGTTTTATGCTTTCTCAACCAAAATAAAATAAAAAAATCATAAGAAATTTAAATGAATAAGAATTAGACATTATAACATTATAATTAACTAATTATAATTGATAACATTTACTACTCAAAACACATCGTGGATACCCACGCGTGAACGAGTCGTATCATCATCTGAATTTCATATGACCCGCTGACTTGAAAAAAAAAACCTCCACCGATTAATAATAGTTGGTCATTTTTCGTTTAGAAGAAAAACCTAAATCGAGCAAACCGGCGGGTAAAAATTTGTCTATACCGCATAATAATAGCCAAATCACAACATCCGTTGCTAATACTTCGTTGCCTGATTATAACGTTCTGAAGAAGATCAAGATGACCAAAAAAAGTATAAAGCAGAAAAAAGAACAATTATCTGACCGTATTCACTCCGCTAAAATTTCGGATTTCAGTGAATGATGTCCAACGAAAATTTCACGAAATAAAATGAAATAATATATTACCAGCCCCGCAATGATTTCCAACAGAAAACGGACATGCCAGAGGTCAGAGACAGAGGTTAATCGACTATTTCAATTTGTATCATATATTTTTTCGTACAATCGTACCAATTAAATATGACTGATTACGATTATCTTCGAAAACGTAGACGTTACTTGCTTTATGCGTAGTAAATATAGTTAAGGTTAAAATAAAAATTGTTCGTATCTAAGGTGATTAAGATGAAATAATTTGTAAAATTGATGCCATAAGTCTCAGAAGTGTTAACAACATAAACTTAATCTAAATTGGCTTTATACAATATAATTCTATTATTATAGTTATATGTACGAAACTTCGATCAAATGCAGATACTTGATTAATAAAGTGCTCGTGACGTTTGAAAAACTGAAACTTAATTTGGATAATTTTTGCTGAGATAGTTAAACTCGAATGAAAAATGTGTTTCACACAAAATCGGGCTATAAATTATCGGAGAATTTTTCAAAATTACAAAATCACATCATGTAATTAACCTACGAGTATTTACTTTATTTGTATATCGCTATTAGTATAGCGCTTTTCAATATTTTTATCGTCGTAGCCCAATTTCCTCCCTGAAAATTTATCAGTACTCATATGGTTCATAAGGACAAAACAATTGTTTTAAAATGAAAAAACGTATTTTTAATTAAAAAATTATTTTAATGGTGAATTTTTTTTACTCGTATTACTATATAATAGATATAATGGTATTTGTGTTATAAACGATTTATTTAACTCAAAATTTCTCACGACCCCCCGATTCGTCGTTTCGTGACCCACTGTTTCAAGAACGCCGACTTAGTAATTTTGATTGGTCAAAATATTTAATGAAGCATCTGTGAACAAGTATTGTTTTTATAATTTTGAAAACGGAGCGACGTACGACGATTATAACGTCTTGGGAATTTATTCGCGCGTTCTACAAACCGGCAGTTGCGGAGAAGTGAGAGAAGTATTTTACCCCCCTTCCCCTCAAAAAAATAAATAAATTGCTGATATAATACTTCCAATTTTAACTTATAAAAAAATTGCTTAATGAGTTCAATTATTTAAAAACAACATAAATATTGAATACAAATAAATAAAATACAATTAGTTATGCATTAAAATTATAAATATAAATTTTATTGAAATTCTAAGGAATTTAATTCTACATAAAATTTTGCTCCGGCATCGAAACTAGCATCGGCGTCCGTCGTCTATCGTCATCGCGAAACCGGCATGTTCTCTCGCAGTCTCGCCGAACAGAGTACAGCACAACTATTTTAATATATTTATTTATTTATTTATTAAATCTAGTGTTGACCCAATTATTTTCGCCAAGATGCCCACACGGCCGGGGCCCGGTCGGACCTGTCCAGGTTGCCCGGGTGTTAGATCCGCCACAGCGAACCGGCAATAATCGTATACGGTTAGGGATCGCGTGTCGATCGAAACGAATAAAACGCGACGACAAACGTCGGACAAACACGTACCCCACGCACGATTTTAATTCCGCTGTCAGCGTTAATCGTCGCGTTATGATTTGTATTATAACGTAATATATTATTATTATTATTCAGAAAATCATACGCGTTTTATACCGTCGCAGTGGGATGAATGAGTCACGTTACAAATCGTGTGATTATCGTCATACCTGATTTGTCGTCGGCTTGAATCCGATCGCACGTATACACGCACACACATTATATACACCGCACCACGAAGTATAAATAGGTATGCGCTTTAATACGGTTTCAGAAGCGACCTGTGTCGGGGGATGACGTGAATTTAAAGATTTAAGACGTACCGGGGGCGTGTGAACTGCCTTGGAGACAAAATACATACGTATTTTTGTTTTGTTTTGTTTAGTTTTTTTTTTTTTTACATATAAAAAGACGTTCTTGACACGGGTAGATAAGTACCGATGTGTGTTTACGAAAAATCGGATTAGGCGCAACAATGTCAAAGGCCACTTCATTTCAATACTCTCCGGTTCGCCCGGGGCACACACACACACATACACACACACACACACACACACACACACACACACACACACACACACACACACACACACACACACACACACTAATCTTCTTACGGAAGATGAAAAAACATACACCACCTTTTGTTGTCGGATGACAACAAAAATGCATTTTTTTAAGAATCGTTTTGACCTGTTTCTTTTTATGTTTTTTTTTTATCTCATTACATTACTCTCATCGTAATAATAATATCATACGTTACACGAGTTCGTTTAGGAGAGAAAAAAAACGCATTGTCCGCCGTCCGCTTCATGCATTACAATCGATGTATAACACAGGACGTACACAAGGTATTTATAACATAATGTATATAATGCGGGGATATTTTTAAATGGATTATATATTATGCGAATTTTGTCATAAAAGCAAAAAAAAAAACTTACTAATCGGAGAAAAAAAATCGTCTATGCGTTTAATTTATACACACACACACACACACACACACACACACACACACACACACACACACACACACACACACACACACACACACACACACACACACACACACACACAAGCGCGCGCGGGTGGTTTACATGGTTCACTCGAGCGAAAGAGCTCTCTCGACGCACGGATACTCGTTTCGCCGATACCTAATAATGTCATACAGACGGCCGTCATTATTACGTACGTAGACGAATCTCGAAAGACCGCTCGTGATATTCGTACACGTAGTGTTGTTTATGATTTATTTATGTCATTTTTTTTTTTTTTTTTTTTTATTCATAAATATCTACAATCTTTTTAATTTTTTAATTATATTAACGATTTTTTTCTTTTTATTTATTTAAAATCATAATTACGATCAAATCAATAAGTTTGTTCAATGAGTAATTTTTAAAACGATTGTCTTTATTAGTAGGTATCGCTTGACAGATCAAACAAGCAGGTCTCTAGGCCGAGCTCGTTTTAGCCTTCTTTTCGGGAATGGCAGACATTGCGCGGGAAGTGAGTCGAGTTATAAATAGGTTTTTGTGGTGGATTAGCTCTGAGTGAAATGAGAGCAAGTGCGATTTATACAGTCAATAGACAATTTTAGGTTTGACGTGCGATGAATGCATTATGAGCTGTGAATTAATTAAGATTTTAGGTGAATTACATAGCGGAAACACCAAACATTTGTGACGATCATGGCGAGAAACTAAAGCAAATGGACCTTTGCCAAACTTCTTTTGAGTCTTCGTCATGGGTTATCGGGGAGAGTGTTCGTAGTTCGTAGACAGTTTATTGATTAGATTTCTTTCTTTGTTGCGACGTTCGGCGTGATATACGTTTTGGAAATCGATGGTTTATTTTGGAAATAGACTCAGACCGTTCTGACACCGTTGCGTCGAACATCTAAAAACGTGTGGCTTCCAGTAAAATCAAGTGTGAAATTCAACTCATCCAACCCTCCTACCCAAAAACCAAATTCCCGGCGTACAGATGCAAATGAAATATGTAAAGATTAATACGTTCATCATGGATCGGTGAAAAACGTTTTTCGGGTGAATTCAAAGGAAAATAAACGTCTCCGAGTCTTGGTTTCTGTGATCGGTAGTTTTACGATTTCCCGGGTCGTGAAACGTATAAACAAATAATTAACGTACTCGATATTTTCACGAATGATTTTCAACTACTCGTACACTGCAGACGAGTATCGTGAATAAATCAGATACGAACCAAATGTTCGTCAACGTGGTGTCATGTCGACAAACAACGGACGTGACGTTTCGTGCATCAACTGTCGGCGTATAGACCGTATCCGGTTCGTAAACCATTATAATAAGGTACACTCATCGTCCATTGCAACAAAAATACAGTGACCGAATGCCATGAAAAGAAACGAAATCGGCGACCTCACCGACACCGTGCGTGTTGTGTAGGTACTTTCGAGAAAAGCTCACGCTCGCGTGTACGTTTGACGGTCGGACGTTGAAACGGAATAATAATACCGACGACAACGGTCGCGACAGTCGCGAAAACCGCGGCGTTTGGAAACGCGGTGCAAAAAAATCCCGCGCCCTCTGGCCTCGACCCGTACTTCTTCGTCTAGTGTTTACACACTCTCGAATCGGATGACAATGGCGCGCCACGGCTCTTGCGGAGGCGCTGCGACGTTTCGCCCGGCACAGCGTATACACAATATAATATATTATATATATACATGTGTATCGATTTATACATACATACATTTATATATATATACGTATATATACATACATACGTGTGTCGGCGGACGAGCAAACACGCGACGCGGGACTTGAGCAAAAAGGGTTCGACAGTGGTACGTATACGTATTAATGCATATTTATATATATATATACATCACGCGTGTCGCAAATTTACCGGGTATTAAAGTCTCCGGCGAGACCCCTGCGGCAGTTTTTCAAAACACAAACCCTTTTTTATATTTATTTGCTTTTTGTTTTTTTTTGTTTTTTTTTGTTTTGTACTACTCTCGTCGCGTCCCGAGCAAACATACGTTTGCATACACTCGTACGAGTGTACACGCACGCACGCGTACAAACGTATTATACTATTATTGTTGTGTACGAGCGCGACGCGGCGTAAAGTAGAAAAACAACACCGAGGGGCGAGACGCGCGTTTCCCGATGGCAATCGGCCGGTCGGCGAATATCGTTATGAATTATGATATCGACCGAACGTCGCGCGCGAACACAGATTATCACAGAGGGCTTCTCGCGGCCGACTCGCATCTGCTTTGGACCGCGCGAACGTTCTTCAAAACGTATAAATTATAAAACACACGCGCGTAAATACGGGCGCGAGCGTACCGTTTTTTTTTTTTTTTTTATAAATTACTATACGCGCGGACCCTTTGTCGGCGACCGGCCGTAACGACGGCGACGACAACACGGTGACGACCGTCGCGTTTTCTATCGGCGTATCGTCGCTGCGTGTTTCTGGTGTTGTTTTATAACGTGTCGCTGCACACGCGTCGTCGTTGGCTGCTCTTACGACGACGTGCAGAAGCTTCACGTGAGTGAAGACGTGCGGACCTGCGCTGACGGCTTATTAGAACAGAAAACGAATACCTCGAAATAGAAAAATCGGGGGGGGGGGCAAAAGTCCCCGAACTACGAAATTCCAAAAATTAATCAAATCATTTTCGTTTCTGGCTAATTAGCGTTTTTCTGTGGGTTTTTAAAACGACCGGAAGTCGTACAAAATGGGTGCGTGGAAAAATGTTAACGGCAAAATGTTAAAACTCACTATAATTGCTATGCTGATTCAATTTCCGACACTCTAGTGGTACAAATATTACCGTAGCACTCGGAGAAGTGAAGTATGTTGGATTCTCAGTTTCAGTCAACGGACAATTTAAAATTCAATCGAATAAAACACGTGCGAGTTGAAGTTTAAGCATTTTACGTACGTTTTCCTTTTTTTCTTTTTAATTCTAGGAACTTTCTTTGAAGGCTTTTATTTTTCTAGGACTAATTCCTCGTACATTTTTTTCATCGAGAATTAATCTCGTTGTTCATAAGCGTTTCAAAAACATCCAAGCGATACAATAATGGCATATCACATTTGTGCCATTTAAAATGTGATAAACTTCAATATAAAACGTTAAGCTCTTATTACCATTCAATATAAAACTGCCAGATAGTAACGAGCCGTCAAAAGTGATCGAATAAAGTGTTTTTATACGTTGTGGACATTATTGTATTATGAAAAGTTCAAGAACAGCGGCGACGACGACGACGACGACGAGAGCGATGACAGCGCCGCCGCCGCCCCTAATGAAGGCAATATTGACCTCTTTTCAGTCAAACATTGCACTTTAATCTGACAGTGATTGAAACCAAACGAGAAAAAAATAAAATAAAATAAAACGAAATAAAAGGGGTCTCTACTCTCTATTGTGTCGCGGGCAAAGGTCGGCCCCACGCGCATATGCACTCGAACACAATGGACAGAGAAAGAAACAGAGAGAGAAAGAGAGGGAGAGAGAGATAGAGAGAGAGAGAGAAAGGGAACTTCAGGACGACGTGCACATTATATATAATCGCGTACGATATCATTTCCTGTTGTACTACCGTTTATTACACTATAATTAATGTACACATACAGGCGGCTCCTCATTACAGGGGATCGCCTGTCAGACTTCCCTAAAAAACAAACTTTTTGATGGCCTATCAATAATACACTGCACATTATAATACGGAGTACGTTCGAATTTATTTCGACAGCGACGTGCTCTACAACATATATGTATATTTTATTATTACGTGTGTCTCGATTTCGGCAGTGCAAATATAACACCAGTTCGATCGATAAACGCACTGTGCCTACACACTGCAGTTGATATTACACCTATTGTGTGACGAGCACACTGCTAAAATCTGACACGTTTCCGCGTGATTACACTCTACGTTAGTCGATGTATATTATTGTCGTCGCTTGTTTCGCGAGCAGACGAATCGGAGTCGGCCCGCCGGGTGTGTATCGATCATTTCTGTTGTTTTCAGGACGTTTTTTGATTTCCGCGCTCTGTTAATAATTGTCCGCAGGCTTAGGTACGGCTACGAATAGGAAGGGCTAACCACCTGATATTCGACGATATCGATAACTATATATACATAATATAGGCGACATCGTTTTTCTTTTTTTCGTGCGATCCGAAATGAATGGGGGGTCAAGCCCCCTCCGATCGATTTCCGATTTGCACCTACGGCCACGGGGCACATAGTATCACAATCGAGTACGCATTGCCCTTGGCGTAATCATACTATCTGTATCCTAATAAAAAAAAAAATTTCTTTTTTCGTCTGAATCGAAAAGTATTCAACGGACTTCACCTACGATTTACATCGACGAATCGACTTTTTTGTTTGACGTGTAATTTCGAAAAGTAAATGTGAAATCGCGTGCATACAGCACTAGACTCTTCCCTCCTATACTCCCGTATAACGGACGGTTTTCTCGACAGTACCTATTATCAACAGGAACAGGGGCCACGTTGTCGTCTCACGTCCCTGTATACAGTCGTAATAGTCACCGTGAGTGGTGGTTTTTCTAGATTAAATGATATTGGACTCATTGATATTTTTTTGAGTGACTCGGTAAAGACTTTAAGGGGAGGGGGGTCACGCCATAAATTCCCTCCAATTACTAGAGATTATCAAACATTTGTGCTCCCGAAAATGTTAAAGCCACATTCGTTCAAATTTCTACCTTAGCGGCCCCTCCCTATCATGTGATATTGCATATAGCAACGACGTAAAAATAACAAAACTTTATGTACTTAGTTACACTTTTGTTCTTTTTTATTAAATATATAATATATAATAATATCATCATATATATTTATAGTGTGTAGTTATGTGGCTGCGTCATCCGTGTATGTGAGCGAGTGCCAACCCGTCGACCGGCCGATAAACATTTATCAATCGTTTGTATACTGATAATTTTATTTTTGTTTTACATTCCGAACGGCGTACGAAATAATCAATGTTACCCAAACCGGCAATGTTTTATGCTAGCTTGATTGTTCAGTTTTAAGTAGCATTCGTTCGATCGTTTGTAATCGTTCGGTTCGGACCACTGTAGAAATGCACATTTGTCACCCGACGCTGATGGTTTAAAAATAATATGTACACATGTTTTCAAATGTGTCGACTTAAGATCGAGCGAAAACTAGACTCAGGGCGAACGCCTGAGTTTCCTCACCCCGAACGACGCCACTGATTGTGTGTACGCATTACTATACGCACACGGACGTAGGTACCGCGTCGTGACGTAGGTACATATATTGTTATGACGTCGCAAACAATAAAGTCACCTTTGTTGTGCGAGAAGAAAACATCATAACACTACGCCTTCGTCGCGTCACTCGGTTCTCCGGCGGGCCCGCGTTGTGGCTCACGAGCTGCGGGTAAGCCACAGCGTCGATTTAATTGATTATTATTATTATTATTATTACTTTTTTTTCGTGTGCACATATTATACGCCGCGTTTATCCGGACTATTGTGTTCCACGCAACCCTTTTGTCGAACGCGGAATTTTTTTCTTCTCGCTGCGGTGCAAAAAGGGATTGAAATATTTAATATACTCGAAACTCGATCGAGTTTAAAAATAGTGCGAGTGCGTGTGTGTGTTTGTGTAAACACGTACAAATGTACTCGTCAATCTTTGAAAGCGCGTTATTAGTTTTCATTCGTGGCGTACATCGTTGTAACGGTCGGTTCGGTGAATTTCCCGCACAAAAGTGAAATGGACCCACTCGTTCAAAATGGAATGCGCGTTCCGGCATTGTAAATATCAAATAAACCCGACTCGGGTATGTGTGTGTGTGTGTGTGTGTGTGTGTGTGTGTGTGTGTGTGTGTGTGTGTGTGTGTGTGTGACGCGGAGCATTCGCGAGTTATTATTGTCTAATGGTGCAAGTATTATTATTATTATTATTATATATGTATTATTATATTATGTATAATCCAAAAGCATAAATACCATAAATAATTTTGACTAAATTAATACAAGTCTTCGAAAATGTGAAGCGCGGAATGGCGAGGAGTGATGTTTCTATCTGCTGACCATCGTGGCACGTTTTAATTTTGAAAAAAAAACTAAGTTTTTCACCCCTTTCTCAGTGTAACGCACGTCGTACGTATTGTACCGGGTCGTAAACACATATTTCACCGTACACACAATGCATACCTGTCCGATGTGCACTACATTTGTGTTCGTCGGTCTTAAGATTTTCGGGGTGTGCATTTGTACAGTTTAAATTCTGACCGACTCGCTTGCACGTCGTCGGAGTGTATTATTGTCACGACGTGACCTTAAAACTCTCTGCGGGTCGTAAATATTTACGACGGGGTGTTTAAGCGTTTTAGACTTAACACAATACACTATTATATCGGTGTCCGATACGTCGGGTTCGTAATTTTTTTCCGTCTCGAAACATCTCCTTCACGGTCCGCGGTAAAAAATTCAGCCACGTGTTCGGTCGGCGTACCTACGTAATGTACGTGTGTCGTATAGCTGACGTTTCCGTTGTACGACGACACGAATGCACGACACGGTAACGGTATGATCTCAATTAACTTCACATTCGGATCCCGGCGTTCCTCGTGTTCTCTTCGACTGCCCCGCCGAATCGTCATCTGAACGCTAGGCTCCGATACGCCTCTTCGACTCCCGTTCAATATACTAAACGCACATTTTATCTGCTCTCGACAACCTATACGAGCACAGTGCTCTCTGTCTTTATTAATCTTTATCCGGGCTTTATGACATTCCAAACCGTATCAATAATTGTGTACTCGTATATTCTATATTATATTTTCGATTTTTATGCCGTAGCTAACGCGTTGTTATCCCGTATTCGGCGTATAAAATCAACCGTCGTGATAATTGATCGTTTTAACAAAATCTAAGTGAAAAAAAAAAAAATGCATCACCAGTACGTCGTACCAGTCGCAAATGCACGAGTATATTATTATTATCGCGTGTTTGTCGCCTATACCGGCTACAATATTATAAACGTCACGACGTAATAAAACGGTTAATCGTCGTCGTTAATTTCACGTGCGAACGAATCCGCGAACGGCCACCGTATCCCCCGTACGTCCGTGTTACACCTGCGCGTCGTCTCGTGTGTACGCGCAGCACACCGCCCCAATCGGTCGCCGACCCGTATACGTATACACTTATTATTATCATCTAGGATAATGCACGGTATATCGTGTGTGTACACCGTACGCGTTCACGGCGTGCGTTTATTTCGCACGGTCACCGACGCGTATTTAACGAGTGTATTATAATAAAATAATAATAATAATAATAGTGATAATAATAATAGATCGTACGTAATCAAAAGAGGAAGTGCGCACAGCGGCGGCGGCGTTCACGTCACCTGACAATTAACTCGGCATTAGAGGCACGTGGACGCCGGGGTGGTCGTTGGCGTTCTAACCCCTCGGCATTGTTCGTTTTGGGCAAAAAAACGACACGGCGCGCCGCGGAAACACGAGACTCGTCGTATGACGATATTACATAATATAATATATATCGCGTATTATGTCCACCGAGGCGACCCTACGCCAACTATATTATGTATATATGTATATACTCCGAGAATACTCGTGCGATCGATTCACGCGCGTCCGACCGACGACAATGTCCCCCGAGCGAGCAATTAATAGAATGACGTATAATAATAATAATAATAATAATAAAAACGCGCGGGGCGGTATAACAATAATATTACGTGCACGTATATTATATATACATATATTTATTATATTATAATATTTTATTTTCGACTGCTGCCACGCGTTTTTTGCACGTTTCGATTATTATTGCGTTATGACGTTATTGTCGTGTTGTTTTTTTGTTGTTTTTTTTTTTTTTATTATTATTACTATCGAACGCCACGGCCAGTAGATATTATATGCGATTGCGCTCGACCTAACGCGCGACGGAATGAAAAAAAGACGTGTGCTACTAACCCCGTTGGTTCACGATCACCGTCAAGGCGATATTTATTTGATTTATTTTTTCCCACATTTTGGCTTTTCAAAGCTTTTTAAACGTTACTCGTCTCGTTGGTTTCATTTAAGGTCATCGATATTATTTACTAAAATTTATAATAATAATAATATCGTCTGTGAGTTTTTAAACGAATTCGTATTGTTTACATTTACGCGGTCCGCGATCTAAGGGGTAAAATCACCATCAGGATAACGTACCAGGTGCGTGTTGTACACCAGTACATTTATTTTTCCTACGGCCTGCCTCGAAACGTCGCCCGACCGAGGAAAACCCTTGCGTTCGTCGTCGTCGTCGTCCGACGTTTACCGTTCGCAGTCATATTCTGTGACCGTACCGTCAACACCTTACCTACCTCGTTTATCGGGCAGAGGGATGAAAGTTGCCGGAACCGGTACCGCAACGCACCGGCCACCGGCGGATGCGACCTTCGGCAACACTGTGATTTCGCCGACGGTCGCTGGACGAGAATGTTTTCACCACCGACCAACACCACCTTCGTCGTGTCTTGTGAATATACTTTGTTATATTTTATGTGTTTTATTTTAATATATTAAATATTTTTTTTTTTCACTGTATATACAAAGATATATTTAATATCTCTTTTGTTGAATTTTTATATTTACATTTCAACTCGGAAAGAGAATTGCACTCGGAAAAAATACTCGACGCGTGTGTGACAGTTCAAAAAAAAAAAAAACTACCGACAACCAGTGCGCGCCGCGTCACCGTTTAATGTCCGCAGTCACACAATATCATCACATCATACCGAGTGATTTCGTACTTACCAGCCGGTCGTCTTACAGATTTTCAATTGAAGGTATTCGCTATTGACCGTACGTTGATATCGTTATCACTACGGCTAGGATTTATAATGCAATAGAAAATTGTAAAATATGCATTTGATTTACCAAAATATGCAAAAATATGCAAAAACAAATTTTTATTATTTCTAGAATATTATTATTTATCATAATTCATAATAAATTATTATTAAATTAAATATATGTCTATATATTTACATTAAATATTAGTTTATATTATTACAGGCTACTATGATATGTTGTTTCAAATTTTCAAATACGAACGACCGGCGAATAAACCAAAAACTATCGATATTATGAAATAAACGTCATTTAAAATTAACAATAATTTATAAAAATTAAAAATTAAAGTTAAAAAAAAAAACCTCAAAAATCTATAAATATGCAATTATAATATGCGTTGTGTTCAAAATATGCAAAAATAAGCAAAACAAATTGATTTTATTTAAACGAGAGTAAGCAAAATCGTGGACAAATCTGACAAAAAATCAATTTGGACTTAAGGAAAAAACATGCAAATTCATATAAATCCTAGCCCTAGTCATCACACACTGATACGTCCTGTTAGCGTGTAGAAATTATCGTGGTCCGTCATAAGCCCAATGTAAGTAGATGCAAAAGTGGTTACGGGGTGATCGATTATCCCGAATCCTGTGATTTTGACGTTTGACGCCTTTCCGATCGGGAAATCTTCGTAATGCGGATTGAGTTTCTCGATCGATTCGTCTTTTCATTCGTAAATCGCCTCACATCGGGGCAGTTATCCTTGCAGACCTCCACGTGTTCTACGTTCAACCTCACCTTCTCTCCCGGGTTATTTGTGTAAATCGTATGGTCGCGTGTTTACCTTTTGAGAAAATGTTTGAATCAAGTGAGTACAGACAAAAGAAAAAAAAATAGTGATAATAAACAATATTGTGGAAATGTGCGATGATGCAGCTATTAGTGTTTTAAACTTAAAACGCGAAAAAAAATCAAATTTATGCATAAAAAAGGTTTAAAAACGGGACGTCATGGTGCTCGAAAAGTCCGTAAAGTATTTTGAAAAACCGTTTTCTACGGACTGTTCGTCCGGCTAAAAAAATATACACGCCCGGACCGTTGTCTGATGGGATGACGGTTTGTACCCGGACATTATTCCGTATAAAAAATGTACACTACCGCGGTCCGCAGTCACACGTTCCGTCCGTCGGTGCCCGAAAGCGCGCGAATCGGAAGCGTTTTGATCGACGATATCGATCGGGTCCTACACCGCCGACGGTTCCCGGTCCAGACAAATCTGCGTACGCGTGCGACGTGTTCGCGTGTAAAACCGACACACCGGATCCGCTCGTCCCGCGCTTTTATCACCGTGTGCGGAACGCGCGCGTCGCGTCGTTATTATTAATTGTTCTGGGGTCGTCTGCGTGATGTTGTTTGCTTTTCGTAGCCGCGTATTGTATAAAGTCTGCGTCGAACCGTCGAAATCAAAATCACATTTTCACGCGCGCCGCGGCGTGTTTGAACAGCGTTCTATTCACACTTTTCGGCAGTGTACCTACTCGGTATGCAGCGCGCGCGCCTCGTCGATTATTGTACTCGTTATTCGGTACGTAGCCGAGATTTCACCGAGTGAATGTAGAAACGCAATTTTATCAAATTTTGTTAGTAGCGCCACCCGCACTCGCTGCATTTTTATACCGATGTTGGACGACAAACTAGTCGATGACGATTTTCCGCAAGACATATTAATATGTTGTTTTTCAAAAACCAAAACAGCGTAATCAAGTTTGAAGTTTATTATTTCGTCGATAATCCGTCGAAAAATCATTAACCTACTTTATTTGCATAACCTAGTCGAGAATTTTGAGATAAGCAAATAATTAAAAACTCGTTTACCTTTACGAGTACACAACTGCATAGGTGTTTTTTAAATTCGATAATCATACCGTTAAATATTTGATTTTTTCGGGGATGTTCCGATTGGCACCGTTTTTATTTTGATCGGTTTTGCAACAGTGGAAAGGCACCATTTACTTTTATATTGTATTTGGTTTTGACTGATTTCCACGATAATTTAACGATTTGGATACGAGTATCAATGTTTTCCACTAAAAGCTAATTATGCATTATGAGTTACACTTCAGTAAATAAATTCATAGTCTATCTGAATATAGAGTACGACTGAAAATATCTGCCCCTGATTATTTCTTTACACATTAAAACTCGGTTGGATAATTTCAATATAGGTGTCTTTATAATCTCTGTCGTGAGTACATCACACGTTTTGCCAGAAGCGCTCATAGATCGCCGCCGTTTGTCGGTAGATCGCTCGTAAAAAAAACCCGTCCTTAATTTTTTAACGACGATAATTAGCAGTCGTTTTCGACAATATAGCGCCACCGCCGTCGTCAGATGTAACGTAAACACTACATGCACACGCACTGGTGCAGCCGTGTTTGGTTCGATTTAATTACATTATACGATAGAAGTGTTCTTTTTTTTTGACTTTTATTTATTTACTTTTTCGACGATTTAAAACCGGCGTAACAATTTTATGAACGTGAGCCCCTGCGCTTTCATCGTTACATGTACACACGAGTTACAGTTTTCGGCCTTTTTCAATAAACACGCGCACACACACACACACACACACATACAAGAGCGCAGGAGACGTACATAGTGATTTATTTTATAGACGTCACGCCGATGACTGTGCGTATCGTGTTCACGGTAAACGGGGATCCGTATTAAAATATCACCCTGCATGTCTGTGATTTCACGGCAAAACGTTTTACGCAGCAGGTATCTATACGCTGCAGCCATATCATTAAATCGTGCCTACACCGTAAAATTACAATAATAATAATAATAATAATGATAATGGTAATGGTGTATTTCATTCAACTCGCTCGGGCGATGTACGTGTAATATATTACGTACCGATTATACGTATACATGTATAATACATGTGTGTGTGTATAGCAGACAACTACATTATTTTCGACCCTTTCCGTCGCGTACGACGCGAATCTTTTTCGAATCGAACCCATTGGCGCTGCTATAGCAGCCAGCGTCTATTATATCGTAATAACGATTATCACTACATTCTCTCGATGTTAAATGTATGAAAAACAAACTCGATTCGGTTTATTTTTTTCTTCGTCTCCGCGTCCATACCGATACACATGTGAAACGACCCGTTCGATATTGTCGTTGCGGTTACCATTATAATAACCCGGAAACGACGTGGACCGAGACTCACAGTGAGCACCAGATCCGTGTATGGTTGTCGATCGTTTACTGTCTGAAACCCTTATAACGACTCTTGTTATGGCGTGGTCGAAAATTCCGATGCAATGTTTAATGAAAAATGTCTACACGTCCGACAAACATAACCGTTATCGAGAAAAAATTTGGTTTTTTCGATTTTTCTGTGTTTTTTTTTTGTTTTTTTTTGTTTTGTTTATAAGAATAAATACGCATTTCGGTCGTACAATAATTTATCACCGAGAACACACGATTACGATTAAAAAATCGCATCTTATTATTATACATACATTGGTAATGTGTATGTTTCGCAACGTTAAAAATATTTCCGTTTTCATTTTTCATCTTTATCGTCATTTGTTAAGGCAATTTAGATTCGACGTTCGCCGTCCTACTGTTAATTAACAGTATAATACGCGAATTATATTTTTTTTAAACTCGTTTTTTAAAATATTTCAAGCCCGAGTATTAATTTTATGAAAAAACGTGAAGACTGCTTCCGAGTGGTGTTTATTGAGCGTTCGTTGAAGTGAAATGGATCGTCAGATGTTTTACGCGCTTCGACGAGCTTCAAACAGTCGAACACTTTATCCTCGATTGGCATACGTTTTCGTTTAATAACGTGTCATACGTTGGTTTAGGTTTTTTCCCGGTGAGGCAGGAATTCGTTACAGGCCAGCGTGTCTCCTGTTCTACCTATCTTCATTTATCTGTTTTGACAAAATATATTATGACGGTGAAACGTTGACGTTGGCGCGAAGTCACATCGGAACAATAATAATATGATTTTCAACGACGATAAAAATAAATCCGACGTTGAAATATATTAACATTGTATATTGCAGCGGGCTCGAAACTAGTTTGAACCAAAACTTTAATTTTCTCTTCTTTGAATAGTTTAAATACGTACCTATATTTAAAAAAAAATATATAGATATTCCTTAAACGAATACACCGAACGGTGATACGTGAATATTTGTTGAACTAATAATAATAATATTAATGAATTCCTGTCTCGTAAATAATAATGAAATTCACGCACACGGTGACGTAATATAAATAATACTACCGAGCGGCGCATTCAAATTTTTTTATACGACCGAACACGTTATATATGTCCCCCATTGATGGCTCGAACGTACGGATTTTATTAGCGTTTAATTTAAATATTATACGTAAACTAAACTTCTATTCGGAATCATTTCAGAAAACGTCCACCGATGTGTTTTATACGTATGGGGATTAGGAATATATGTATATACTTTTTTTATTTTTACATTTTATTATTTTTCAACCAATCACTGGTAATTGGTTTTACGAGGAGATCGGATAAAATCGAAAAATAATTCGACGAGATATTTTCTTGATCGAAATGAAACGGTTTAACTTTTTTCGTATAGACTTAAGCTTTGTAGTACGATCAAACACAAAACCAGATATTGGTAGCGACACTAGAAAAACAATGATAACCGTATGACGATTTGACTAAAACATTTACAACCGTATAATAATATCTTGTGTGATTATTCACAGAAGAAATATTATTTAAATGTTTTTGGAATTCGACAAAGTGTACCCTGATCTATAATAATAGATCTTTTCCATTCGAACTTGATTTAGAGGAGACGCTCATAACACCAGATATCGATTATTTGCGTTTATACCCAGTAGAATACGTTCTCGCCCGTACGGAGTGTTTCGTATTCACGTGGATCTAGAATGTAAGCGCGTGGTGTAGTCGCGCTACCGTGCGAACTTCAAGACCCCGACGCTCGGTTAACAAACAGCGCCTAAAGTGGAAAACGAATAATTATAAAATGCTTATCGTTATGTGTAAAGACCGGATTTATATGTTTTTACATATCGTTACTGGGTCTATGCAGTCTTATGAGGGTAAAAAATGTAGACGATTCGTTCAATTCTGAATGCGTAGAAAAAAGTTTTTTTTGCATATTTGAGAATATTTCATGGGTTAGAGAATATTAAACCCATTTAGCATATTTTGGAATATTTCGTAAATTGTGAGAAACAATTTCTATTTATTTTTAACTATTATATTAGTACATAAGTATATTATAGTTATTTTAACTTTTGATTAAAATATACCCAAGGAATATAATATAATATAATTGTTTTTATGTTTTAATATTATACTGTTATATTTATATTATATCCCTATTTCCCACTCTTACTAAAGTGCAATAGTATTCCATTAGGTATAATACGCAACTTTTAATACCTAATTAATACCTCACTATTAATATAATCTTGAAAAAAAATTCTAAAAATGCATATTAAAGCATATAATGATGTTTATTGAATATTTTTGCACATTTTATAAATTTTTGAAAGAATTTGATGAGAATATTTGAAGGTTTTTTAGAGAATATTAGCATCATATTTTGGGTATTTTAAGAGAATATAAATCCGGTCTTTAGTTATGTGTATTATACATCGTAACACGACACGATAGTGCAGTGCATAGCAAAATATGACTGGTGTTCGTGATAACGTGATTAAAAAGTAAACGATTTGATGAAATAAAATTAGAGAGCAGATATATTTAATATTGTAATGGCAGTGTCGATACGACGACAGCGAACGAGATCAAAACTTAAAAACTGACGATATCATCACAATACGTTTTATCGCGTGTGTTCAATGCCCCGTCGCCCTGGTTGGATAACGTTCCATCGGTCGACGCGTTATTGTCAGCTGTAATCGTGGTCCTAATGTTTTCTCCGCGTTTACTCGAGTTTGCGCGTAAACTGCACGGTCTACTCGTATTATTTATACGACTGCACACACGCGTACCTAAATACCTACACGTGTTGTGTGTACACCCGGTAGGTGTATTCCCGGCCGTTACGGGGAAGGGCGTGCGTCCTACCCGTCGTTTTTTCTCACCGACGCGTCGCGTCGTCTGTTTGACGCGGTACACCGTTGTGCACACGTAAACGGGTTCATACAAAAAAAAAATCGTATACTTACCTTTAAAAAAAAAAAAAAATCCTAATAATAATAATAATAATAATAATAAACCAATTCACTCGTAAACAGCACTCTGGAATTGATGAAAACTGATTATAAATACTTTTTCCCGATCAATAATTTCGGCTGACTTTAATTCGATACGATTCTTCGTAAACTTATAACCGTTAGATCGTTACGACTTGTCTACGGGTATGAGCAGTAGAAAACACTACGCTATATAATATTATAATATATTATGCGTTTATATGCAGTATTATATACGGTATCTAGTGAAATAATATCTATATAATATTATAAACGAGTATTAAGCACGTGTTTTTATTTTTACCGTAAGTAGATACCTAATTTCCATATTTTTATATATATTTTTTTCCGTCTTTTTTGTGTATTTTATGGATGTTTTATGAATATTGATATGTATACTTTTACGACGCCGCTTGCACTACAAAAACACTTCAACGGGGAAGGAATGATCAACAAAACGCCTCTTTGGCTATATAGGTATAACCTTGACACGGCATTAACAATAGTTGTTTTACTTTGACGCATACTCCCTGCGTTAAAACGTTCCAGATCCATCCTCGAGTGTAGGTAGATATATATGTACGGCAGAGATATCGATCGAGTTGCTGTTCACGAAAAACACCTTTTACGACAGCGCTCGTGAAAAGTTTGTGTAACTAAAGCACTCTATATATGCCATCTCCATGTGCCCTGAGTAATCACATTTAAGCCCAGTTTAAACTCAGTTCGTATTCGGTCTAACCTGAGATTCTCGTCCGGTTTTTGTCCTTCAACTCAATCGCCTACAACGATAATCTCGTTCTTCGTAAATCACGTTTTGAAATCTCGTGATTTTCACGGAAAAAAATATTGTGTACTCAAAATACAAAAAAAAAAAACAAATTTTGGCGATCTCGACGTATTTTATACGTTATTATTATTATTATTGAGTAAAATCAACATAATATTATTCAAACGATATGGAGTAGACATCACGAGATTTTCTGTCGTTTTGATTTGCACGCATGAGCAAGTGTGAGAAAATTTGTTATTGCTCTCACGTATGTATTTACACAATATTAATATATTAAAGACAAAATCATATCGCACGTCATTAAGAGTCCGAAGGAAGTAAAATATATTATGTCTGAAAATTGATTGCCGCAAGACGGAGTTCATTCGTACGTATGCATAGTCGAAATCGAACGATGACATTGTGCTTGACTCTTTCAAACATCTCTCTCTCTCTCTCTCTCTCTCTCTCTCTCTCTCTCTCTCTCTCTCTCTCTCTCTCTCTCTCTCTCTCTCTCTCTCTCTCTCTAGGAATCACAGCGATTCCTCGTTAAATATGAACTTTCAAATGGTCATAGGACGAGTGGTGTACACTATGATTGTTAGGTGGCGTTACGAGAAGAATTTGCACACCATTTAGTTAGGTATTTTCGGGAGGGATGACAATGACAAAAAGGCATCGAGTAGCTGTCATTGACGTTATTCGTACTCTTAACGACACTTAACGCAGACTTAGTTCACAGAAAAAACACTATGAGAAAGTTTATGTTACTTTTGTAAGAGTCGTTTCAAATTTTATCGTTTTCTCATTTGTACTAGAAGACCCTGTTTAATTACAACGATTACGACTATCCCATCAGCGGTACTCTGTGTACGTTTTTTCGTTGCGTCCCGTGGCGACTCTCGCGCGCGTATATCGGCGGGGGCGGTGTACTTTCGGTATTTATAGCACCACGCGCGTATTGACGTTTTCGTCGGCGAACCGCATTCGCCAACTGCGCGCGGCCGTTGCCACGGTAACCGCAGCGTTATATACGTGTATCTGTAGGTATACCATACGAGTATATGTGTGTGTGTGTGTGTGTGTGTGTGTGTGTGTGTGTGTGTGTGTGTGTGTGTGTGTGTGTGTGTGTTGATAATATTTGCGCAACGCGAAAGTCACGGGCAGAGGGAGATTTTCGCCCGCAGTCTTGTCGACGAGCGGAGACCGCGGAGGTGGAGGTGAAACGAATTTGGAATCGTCTCGTAGTCCGCCGGCCCCTGCGTGGCTGCGGCTGCGCTTCCTCACGTCGGCCGGTCGATACCGTTACAACAATGTACGTATGCGTGCGCACAATGTGTTTGTGTGTGTGTGTGTGTGTGTGTGTGTGTACATCCTAACGTGACATTACGGTAAATATTAGATGATACGACGACCGGGAATGGCGTGCGACGAATACGAAACCCTTTTTTTGTTATCGGTCGCAGAGACCCATGTATGTGTGTGTGTGTGTGTGTGTGTGTGTGTGTGTGTGTGTGTGTGTGTGTGTGTGTGTGTGTACGATTTATACACGTGTAACAATATATGACACCGACTACTGCAGCAGGAAGCCGCGTTGATATTCCGATCGGATCGGTGCGGTGCAGACGGTGGCGTGAAAATCGAACGTCGAGAGACGTATGTCGTGTTTAGGTATGCCGACGTGCAGTCTCTCTTTTATTATTTTTTTTGTTCACGTCCATCCTTTTTTCAATTTTTTTCCCCGCCGTCTTCGACAGCGAATAAATACTACGTACTCGTTCGGTCCCGTCACACACCGGACGCTCGTTTAACCGTCACCCGCGGCGCGTACCCAAACGACGTGTCACGCGCAGAGTAACTATAGAACCACGGCCATTATTACCGTAGCGATGATGTGGTGAATACGAAAATGTTTTTTTTTTATCAAAATTAAAGTTTTATCACCGAAAATTCGTTCGTTTTCTCTCACTCGTTGAACACTTGCGAACATCCGATTTTTGTTGAACAGTTGTCGATAAATAATCAAAAAACGTGTGTTGCCCAATGCGTAAACGCCTCACCATATTAAGTGTTAACAGAAATCGCTAACAAACACACGTAACGTCCCAAAAATTCAAAAAATTTCTTAGTGGACATTTCCACGTATTATGTCCACTCGAATCGTGTCCTGCCGCAGTCGCTCCTGTAACGATTGAGCTTTGCGACATTGGCACATCGATCGCCGCAGTTTTGGATCCCTAGATCAAACAGCGTTCACTGTTCAGTGATCGTTTCCACATACACCCGGCGCGGATACATTAAAATCGTCACGTTAATAAATTACCCAGGGAATCATTATTATTCTCCGACGACACCACGTATTCACTCGTGTTGTATTATTAGCATTATTATTATTATTATTATCGTTGTTATTTTATGTGCACCTCAATAACGTCGTACTCGTTTGGCGGCGGCACGGGATTAGCAGCCGAAAACGGACGGCGGACGCTAGAATCGCGTCCGACTTGGGTTTTTATCGTCCGTTTTGGATCGTGAGAGAAAAAGCCGAAGGGTGTCGCCGCACTCGAATAATTCCCGACTGTTATTTCCAAGCACGCAACTCCCTCCCGCCGCCGCCGCCGCCTCGCCCGTACCGTTTTGTTGCGCGCCGCCGCGCCGTTCGATTTCTCTGGCCCGTAGTCGGAGCTATTATTCACAGGTAACCATTTAATATGCTTGCGCGCATGCGCGCGTGTGTGCGTGTAATAATAATAATACTCCTATAATATATTATTATAACATAAAAACATGTTACAAAAACGACGGCGGCGGCGGCGGCGTCGGTGACACGGACGGAAACACGAATCCGAAAACGTTTATATAGTTGTGTTAATGGTCTCTCTTTCGCGCCGGATGAACGTAATTTGGACTCGTAGTGGCGGGTCGGAGGGCTTCGGGGGAGGGTACGATTACGCGTACGTGTGTGCGATAGCGTCACGTATTGTTTTTCCGCCGGCCGGGTTCTCGACGAGACGCGTTCTGCCGTTCTGCTCCAGCGTTTCACCGGGCAGACGCCGCACCGTCGTTAGACGGATCGCCGCGTGTGACGACGACGGTTCGGCCCGGAGACGCGATCGCACACGACGACTCGTGACACCCGCGACCGGATCTGACGACGGCCAGACGCTCGCGCCCGGGTCCGATTTACGTGTAACATACGACCAGAGTCGCGATCCAGGGTGCCGGCGACGGTGGCCTTCGGACCCCGAGGCTGTGCCGCACGACGACGACGACGCGACGACGACGACGACGATGACGAGAGGGTTTCGCGAGTCGGCTGCACGCGCGTTCGACAGTGTACCGCGACGTGCGGCTCATCGTCTAAGGCAGCGTTTCCCAACCTTTTTGCAATGGTGACCCATAAATTTAATCTTTATTAGGTACGCGACCCCCCCCTAAAAAAAATTATGCCGTAAATAAATATGATTTTGACTATAATCCATTTTATCATTGAGTTTTTTTATAAAATACAATACGAATACAATATACTGAATAATAATAACTTAATTAATAAATAAATAAAATAAATTATAAAAAAATACAAGAAATTAGTATAATAGAAAATTTAGTGTGAATATTGATTTTGGACACTGTTGCATAAAATTTCTACTGGGGTACAATTTCAGTAGTCTCGATGTACCGCTCGTTGCTCAACTGCGTATTATGGATTATGGACAAACGACCGAGATCGATCGCATCGACTAGTCACTAGTCATTAGCACCTTTACTGATAAGATAAAAATTGATAAAAATTCCATAATCGTAATAACTTGACGTCATTTATTCTACAATACTAGTTATTTATACTATTTATCAATTTAATACTAAAATAACTGTAACCGCGAGTCGCGACCAATCAAACAAATTTCGCGACCCAATGGTTTGGGAAACGCTGGTCTAAGGGCTGAGCCAAAGTAGACCCATTGTTTTTAATAAACCATTTGAATTTATTAATTTAAATCAATTTACCACATTCGTTTAACATACAATATATTAAAAAACAAATTTTTTATTATTATTATTGTACATAGGTAGCCAAAAATTACTTTTACATTACATTATTTTTATTTAGGCTAATGAAAAAGTATTTTGCCTTGTTTTTGTTTGGTTTAGTAAATTGTGTACAGATTTTGATGATAACAAAAGAAGGCCCGACTAATGCTTTTCATGGGCGGTACTCTTTTTTTTTCCGAGACAATAATATCGGCCCCGGACAAATACTCACGGTCCGACTGTTGTCCGGCCACGGCGAAAACTCGATCTCGAGTAACGAGCACCGACGTATTGGCGTGATTCCATAAAATATCAATGCGTGCAAAACTGTCATAGGTTCAAAAATCAAAAAGTCAAATCAAGTTAAAGAGATGCAAAATGTGTGTGTAATATTTTTCAATCAAATTATCACATAAAAACATTTCTGGAGGGTAATTATGCATTTTTTTTTCTAGGAAATCAAAAGTATTTCAGATTTGATTAACCCACTTGCTGTACGCAATACAACTTGTGTTGAAGATGAGAAAGTATGATTATTACTAAATAGTAATAAATATAAACGTAATACAAACAGTAATATCAATACTACAAATCTGATAAATCTGTTTTAAGATTACAATTATAATTTTTTAAGAATAGTATTTAATAACATTATAAAGAACAAATAATCATGATAAATAAATTCCGATTTCAACTTAAAATGTGTATTAAAAATTATTGGACCATCTAATTATTATGAACTTTCTTTTGCAGATAGAATATGACATGTTTTGAATCGTGTGGTGAAAAAAATTCTCCTATCAAACAAGAAAACTTTTAACAAATTTGATAAAAAAAAAAAAAAAATCTACCGAAAATTAGTAAAATATATAAACGGTGAATTGAATACACGTATACATTTTATATTATATATTAAATATACTATACTTTTACAGTTAAGTTTGGTTCAAAATCGTTCAACTAAAGAAATTATCAAGCGTTTTTTTTTTTAAATTCAAAACACCCATCCCAATTACTATGTCCGAGAAGCTAAGAATACACCTCGGTGCGAAGTATGTCCTGCTATTATTATTATTTTTTTTGTTTTCCGCCGAATTAAAATACCAAGAGGCTTTGTCGATAAATCTGCGTCTTGAAACGTTATCGATATCGTATGGGAGGTATTCTTTTAATAATCATTACGTAATATTGTGTGTACGGACTTGGAATGGTTAATGCAGGTTATATCCTTATGATATAAATATGTTTATTTTTATTTATTATTTTTTCGATGAAAATTGTTTTTTGTTTATCTCAAGTTTGGGCTCTGTAGAAGCCATATTTAGATCGAATCGGATGAAAACCGTTATTTTTTTTACACGAGTTTTCACTGTGCTTTCACTTTGAACAAAAGTAAATCACATTTCGATCGCTATTTAGTGTTTGCACGACAACGATGAAAGGTCATTGTATACACGTACTGTTGTAAGACGCACCTTGGGTAAGTCTCTGTAAGTAGATGTCGAAGACACGTATGAACAGTGAAAACCCGTCTTTCCGTACAGCACTAACGAAGCGACGACAAAAGCTGTCGTGTCGTGTGACGAAAGTGCCGGCGGCAGAGAACCAACGGTGTTCGTGAATATTGTGGTCAGTTAGTTCCCCGTTGAAACCGAAACGGTAAATCGATATAAAACGAACACCAAACTTTGTGCTCATGAAATTTATTCGTCTGCGTGTAGGTAACACGCGTTAACTGTTACGTTTAATGCATGCATTTTTTTTTTACGCGCTAATTTCAAACTGTTAAAACCATTTATAAGTAAAAATTGCTTTTGAAAACGTTCGATGTTACCAACATAACACGTTCTGAATTCTTTGGATTCTGTCTTTGGAAATTTTATGTGCGATTCGAATACATTATGTTATCACAACGTGAAGTGTTTGCTGAAAATAAATATTTATACCATTAAAACTGTTATAAAACCTTATTTTAATATCCTCAATGAATCAAGTGAGTCAATTAATTTCCAATTAATCGTACTTCTTTTAGTTAATCCAACGTACAACCCGGTAAAAAGTTTCATAAATCTGTGGTAACATTTTTCAGCTAAATATTGAACTTCAAAACTATCTCATTTGATGTTTTTATCTCATGAAATTTTCTTTTAAATACTTTTATAAGTTTTTAATAATCTTTTAAATTAATTTAACAAAAATAGTGAAAAAATCTTATCAGAATTTATTTTTGGAATCGTTATATGTTAGAATTTTAATTCCCTAATACTTCACAGAAGCTTTGTTCCGAATCGTTGTACTAAAGATGTGATTATGCGTGTTTCTTTACAACGTAATACACTCACTATCGAAATCTCGTCCGAAGAACGAATAATCAATTTAGATTTTGGCTTTTTCAACTTTTTCATTTCTTTACATTAAACGCTTAATGCAACTTTCCGACAATGCCACATCGTAGGTACAATGCGAATTTTGTTTTGTCATTTTCAAATATGTCTCGTAGACTATAACAGTATAAAATATGATCTTACCATTTTGTTGTATATGTTTGTTGTAAAAACCAGCAGTGACAAAAGTGGATTTTCTACATCTACATCGACAACACTGTCCTCGTAATCCTGGTACGTTATTTCTTGTCATCGTCAAAGTCACTGGACTCACCCACCCGGTTTTTATGCGGCATTTTACGCAATACGATGACTTGTACGTTTTTTCTGACATTATACACTACCTTTTTTGAAGAAAAAAAATGCATTTCCTTAAAATAAATTTTAAGTCTTAAAGAAATTCAGACACATATATTATAACAATAGATAATTATATATAGTATTAATATTTACTAACAGAAATCGAATTTCCAATAAATTAAAATCTTGCTCTACAATTTAGTAAAATGTTAATACATTGTCATGTTAACACACTTGAAAGTATGTTTATTATTTTATAACGTTGCTTGGAATAAACGTAACAATCATTTTTACAGTGGTCAATAACCTTATTTCCAGTTTAACGAATCAGGTAAAGAATTCAAATAATATATGATCGGTGTTTAGAATATTTATCATTTGATTTAAAACTAATATGTAATAATAATCAAGAATCACCATTTTTCGATGAAGATTCAAAATAACTTTTAAACGTTTCTCAAACTATTTTATAAATCTTTATTTTTTTCAGATAATATTATATTTATTTACATAGTTTTTACAAATTTTAGTTATAATTTGGTATACCATATAAGTGCTCTTAGATATTTTTGGTCATGTAACCAAATCATGTAACCCAATATCTAATACGACTAACAGATAGTGAAGATCCCGTTTTTTTAACGACTGCTGTTACCATTCAACATCTAATCTTGAGATTTATACGAAGTTAACGTAAACAATCGTCGACAGATTATTTTTTACTTAGTGTGCACTATTTATTAGGTTTTTTTTTTTAATTTTCTTAAATGAGGACTTTTATGCATGACGTAATGTCACAAAAGAGAATACCTTATTTGGAAAAGTTGATGAATTTGTTTATGTTTGTATAGATTTAAGCGGCAAAATAAAGAAACAAATGTACCGTTCAAAATTATTATACTATGTATTAATATGATATTAATCGTTGATTAATTGAAAAGCTGAGATAAAGTAAAAAAAAAATATATTATTTTCGGAGATATTAAGTAATTAACTGTAACTGTTTTACATCAATCTCTGTGAGATACCCTGAGTATAGTATAACAGGTGACGAATTCAAGTATCTGATATTCAACAAAACATTTAACCGTGTCGTAAAGTAGTTTTTTTACGAGTTCGTGAAACTATTTCCGATTGAACCATCACAAAATAATTATTCTTTCCTCGAAAATTGCTTTGACCTAAAACGCATGGCATCAATTTATTATTAAATACCTGTGTGTTGTCTTTACGGTTTTTCATGTGCTTCGTGTATTTCACTCGTAATACAGTGACCAATGACCATGCTGTGATGAAACGTCTTGCGTAAAATTGACGTTATTCATAAAAATTCGCCGATATGTTTCGGCTTGCTGATTACGCGCACTTCATAGTAAAATACTTATTAGTCATAATTATTCAAAAATAACAATTATTAATTATAGAAAAAAAAACTCGATAAAAGTAAATAATTATATCAAAAGAAAAAAAAAATCAAATAAATAGTATTGAATAGTGGATATTATATATATATATATATGTTACGGTAAATGATGTTAAATGGAAATTAACGTAATTCACCGGTTATTAACGTTATTAACCAAATACACAGGTAATTATCGTTATAAACCGGGTAATCACATCAATGACCAAATACACAGGTAATTGTTGTTATTATAGAACAGATATGCACGTGAATCTCAAATACCTACTACAATTTAAAAAAAAAAATGCGTTATTATTTTTTATTTGTTTTAACAATTTGTACTCCCATGACATTTACTATTACATAATTTTTCAGCCCCACGGCAGGCACAACGTTTATTATTACAACCAGTCTTGCAATGGCAACGCTGGTATAGGCCCAGTGTCCACCTCATCTGTAGCCGATAAAGTTTTATCGATTTACCCAATTAGTACCACAATTAGTTTAGCGATCACGTCTTGATCATTGCTCGTTGGACATTATTTTAAAATAAAATCAACATTTCCCAAATCATACGGTTATTAACGTTATTCACTAGAAAATAACGATAATTCCCACATTCATAGGTAAATAACGT
The DNA here is from genome assembly GCA_027580255.1 of Therioaphis trifolii. Lineage (NCBI taxonomy): Eukaryota > Metazoa > Arthropoda > Insecta > Hemiptera > Aphididae > Therioaphis > Therioaphis trifolii. The sequence goes on along the minus strand of CM050405.1, from coordinate 4,471,941 downwards.
AAATAACCGGCGAATAACGTTAATTTCCGATATAACATCATTTACCGTAACATATACATACATATATACCTATATACACTCGCTTTACTTTTTTCGTTGATTGTTCAGTGACATTCTTTGGAAAGCTTCAAGTTTTGTGACATATAAACTTATTGTGCCACCGTTTGATATGCATTGTTAGTTGCCTCTGTGCGTTCACCCATAACATGAAAGTCGATAGAATTCCTGCCTGACTCACCTAATGAACCGTAACACAGGCATACCCGAGATTTTATAACGAAAACAACAAAGTAGAGACTTTGAATTTTAAATGTTTCATCTACACTTTTTTGTTTTGTTAATAATAACAATCAGCTATTTTGATTTATAATTTATATATTATTACATACTAGGTATTTAGGTACAGTAGTTTATTGAACGGTTTTCATTTGAATTTAATGTGAAATAGTTTCTCAGTATTGAAAAAAAAAACATTGTAGAGTACTGTGTGTTTTCAACGATATCGTTATGTTATATTTTATATATACACTTAAACGATTGAGATTATGTTCACCCTGTTTTTTTTTTATTCGTTTCTGGTTTAAAATTGTATAATAAATTTCAATATCATTTATACAAAACCTGAAATCGTTTATTTATGATACATCAGTTGAAAAAAAAAAATATCATAAACTTTGTACGCACAAGCAGTGCATATAATCAGTACATAATTAGTGCACGACCATGTATGACATGTGTTGTTGAATCTATACGTATTATTTATAATCCAACGACAACGTATTCAGTTGATTAAAAAACTAGGTATAGGTAGTTTGTATTAGTTTATTGTCTATTAACTGATTTTACACAATATTCCTGCTGCACTATACATTCGATTTAGCATTTCAAAGGTACCATAATAATTTATGACACGCGCAAGTAAATTAAACTTCTTACAGTTTTATGTTTGACTTCTTTAATAAATTTCAATTAAAAAAAAAAAAAAACCCGTGACCCGTCACTAGCGTTTATTTCGCACGCAGTCAAAATAAAATTACTATTAAATAAAATAACTATTCGAACGTATTCTGTACGCCAAATACAAATACCTGCCGGCTGCCGATAGTGGGGTAAAATATATAGATATATATATTTATATAGAAGACTCGGAACTATATGCGTTGAAAAAGAAATGAAATACATATGCACTAAAAAGAGGCTTGAATATACAATGTCGTCACTTAAAATATGTATTTATACTGAAATAAATTTCAAAAATAAATAATTATTGAAAAAAAAAATCATTCTATTACAAATCGTTTGTTTCGTTAAAACATTAATACGAATATTCAGTATAAAACACTGGTGGTTTATAATAACAAGTCTACGATTTGGTAAAGAAAAACCTCTTATGGAAAAAATAATAAATCAGACTGGGCCAGTTATAACAAATTTTACATAGATGTTCGGTTAGGTTAATGTGTAAATATCGTGATCCAAAATATGGGCAAGGGAACGGTGTACGAGGGTTTCTTATTTTAAATCATTAAAATGAAATAACGAGTTTTAGTTATTGAAAAATATGTTGTTGATTTATATGCGCGCATTATAGTATTGTTTGAAATCTTTAAATATGCAAAGACACAGACAATTAGTAAAATATCCAAAAATATACCACATAAGTTTTCATATTTTGATTGTTTGCATTATGAATTGAATTCGTATCGAATCAGATTTTCATTGTGAAGTTTCCTAAGAAACACGCAAACACGACAAGTTCCGAGTCTTGCCGCGCTGTCACACGCCCTCGTCGTTTATCGCGTAAACTCGTATTCAGGGGGTTAGGGGGGGGGAATTCAAATTTATATGTTAGAAATCTCTCGTGGCTCATTTATCGACCGTCGTGTTAGGTGCGGTAAATTTTTATTTTTTCACGGCTTCACTTTTAACGGTCACACAACGATGACGGTTGTTGTTATAACGCGTACCTACGTAGGATTTTTCTTCGACTCGTAAAATAGGGGCCGAAAAGTGACGTGACTGGTTTATTTTCACATTGAAAACACACATCGCTCGACTTATGTACACTGTACACTGTTCGCGTTAAACGGCGCGAGGATGTAAAATCGTAAAAAAAAAAAAAAAAGTAATGACAGAAAAAACTAATTACGCATTCACTACGTGGAACATACCGTGCGATGTGTTCGTCACGCCCATTCTACATTAATCGGCATTTAAAATAGCCCTGTGAGCCATTGTTTCAAAACCGGCCCTTTCAGACGGGTCCGGTAGGACATTTGAATACAAGAAAAATGATCGTTTTTTATTTTTTTTTTTCCTACGCAAAGTAAATGCATTGTCCAGAACTGGTCACGCCTATCCCATAACCGTGAATGGGTGACCAAAGGCCTTTTGTACACATATTTGTTTGGGGTTGTCCCTTTGCCCGTAGGGTTGTTATTAGCTTCTCGTAATTAATATCGTGTAATTGTGTCACGCCCCGAATACGCGATATTAAAATTCGAGGCTTCTATATAATAATAATAATAATAATAATATTAATGATAATAATACGTACACGTGCATTTCCTCTGTACATAATAATGATAATAATACGTGTAAAATATATTATGTATAATGCAAACACATTGCCTATTTCACGGTCTTTTATGACGGCAGACACCGACTAGATTTGACGTACGTTTGAGAGTTGTTATTAGGACGTTTTCGTGACAATATTATTTATTTGATCGTGTGCCGACTGTGACGTGTTTTTTGGATCTTTGTGATTTTTTTTTTGATTTTTTAAACTTGCAGTCGATTTTACGATTCACGCCTGCAATTCAAACTCGATCACTCGTGATGCGCAAAACATGATTCCGACCGGGCTCTCGTGAAAACTCACAACTCGGTTCGTTTCGCATTGAAAACCAGAATGATGGTATAGCTGCGTTAAATCATAAGATAACAATCACTGTTGATTTTAGGTCCGACCGCACGCGTCGGTCAGAATACATTCGCGCATAATTGACTAACGATTTTCACACGACCGTCTCTATGAGTAGTAATGGTTAGAGATGTAAGCTCGGTAAATTTTTACCGCGTAAATTTACCGGTAAGGTAAATTACCAGTAAATTACCAATTATTTTTTTACAGGTAAATATTATTTTACCGAAAATATTAGCATGTGACACCTTAAATTATACGTCTTAACGAGATGAATATTCTTAATATATTAATATAATGGAATAGTAGATATAATATAACTTAAAACGTCAAACGTTCAACATGCTCACAACTACTGATAGTGTATTACACTATTACATTTACATAACATACTTATTAATTATTTATTATTAATAAGATCTTTTTATAATTTTGTTACACAATAACCAGATTGGTAAAATGCATTTATTTTTTTTTATTACTTTTTATTTTTATTATTAAATTTAATTACAATTTTAAACAATTATAACTTGAGGAAAAGAGTAAAGACAAATGAAATATAAAACTAAAAGACTAGAATTTAAATTGTTTTTTTGTTGTTGATGTTATAGTTACCTAATGAATCTGATTTGATTAATTTACAATTTATTTTATTGGTACATTTTTAATATTAATAGTCATATAAAGTAATTTAAAATACATGAAAAGAAAAGAAGTCAATAATAACACTACTGGGAACTTATATAAAATCATATGTTAAATTTATAATACCATGGTCCATTAACACCACACTAATACACTATCCAGTAAATAATAAAAATAAGCGTTGCAATAATTATAAGTTCAAGGAAAAGTGGAAGTGAGGAGTTCCTAAGGGTGTTCCTATGGCGACATACAAAAATTATCAAAATTTACCAAATTTACAGAATTTACGTAAATTTACGTAAATTTTTCTCGGTAAATTACCAAAAAAAAAATTTACGTAAATTTTACATCTCTAGTAATGGTGTTTTCCGATAACGGATTGACGCGATGACCGTAAACAGCGACCGACTGACTGGGATAAAAGTTTTGACGCTGCAGATCGTGACCCGTATCGATACGATAAATGCGAGTACGGATCGGTGTGATTTTTCCGAAACGAAAAATTACAAATGGTTTCTCTTTCGTCGTACCGATCAGTCTCCGCGCTCGCGATCGTTGGCGCCAGTGGACACAATGGCTTCGACAGCGTCGCGGACCATTTCGACAGAACCGACGGGCACGGTTCACACGTTCCGATCTCGTCATTGTTTACACGCGTAAAAAGTACCGATCTACGATCTACACTACTCCACCCTGCCCGGTGGCGTCTCCGACGCCCTAACGAATTTAGTGCGCTCTGTTAGACGCGTTGAAAAGACAAAAATAACCATACATCGCGCCCGTTCTTTTTTTTTTTTTTTATTCGTGGAATTCGTGCCCTCCCGAAGGCACGACAACAATAGCGCCGACAATATCACTACAACGCGTTACAACGCTCGCGTGTCAATGTTGCCGCGATCGGGCCTGAATGCCGGAGTCGGTAAATTGCGTTCCTATAAGTACGGTCATGGTCATATACTATGTGAATTGCGGCCCGCGTACTTTTAAAACATACGTAAATTGCGGCCCGAGTATTTTTAAAACATACGTAAATTGCGTCCCGGGAACTTACGGTAAAAAAATGAACTTTGCTTCCTTTCAGTCTCCTATTGACACAACCAGACACAGAACAAGAAATCACCATGATGTTGAATTACTTGAATTGCACTTTACAGTTTATAGTTTATAAATTATAATCGAAAAATTGTGTTTCAGTCCGAATCCATATAAAGAGATAACTGATATATAAAACAACATTTTTATATTATGTCTTTGGTTTCAATCACAGAAAAATTATATTTCATGGAATAATATAAAATGTCATGGATTAATCAATCATATTTTGCTCTGTTCGCATATGGATTCTAGACTTCAATTTTATTCGTTGAGTCGTCTATCTAGTTGTTTTATATATCTGTGGTTGCTCTACAGTTTACAGTATTTTTTTTTCAATCTAATAAAAATGGACGTTATGAAAAGTGAAAGGAATAAAACGTTGAAAATAGTTGATGGTTTCAAATTTCGTTTTCATAAATTTCTAAACAATGATATTCAACGTTGGTGTTGCACAGTTAAAACGTGTAAGTATTTTTTGAAATTTGATGATAATAATATTTGTATAGATAGTTTTAAGTCTGTTATAGTTATAGTCCTAAGTCTGAAAAATGGGAAGGAAAATATTGGTTTTGTGGAAAAAAGGCTTAGACGTAATTTACATATTAATAAGAAATAGTTAGATAGGCATATGTACAAAAATATACCCGGGCCACAATTTACGTATATATTAAATATACCTGGGCCGCAATTTACGTATGTAGAAAATATACCCGGACCGCAATTTACATAAAAAATTTGAAATGGGACGCAATTTACTGTGACCCCTGAATGCAATAGTAAAGACCCGATACCTGTTTTTTTAATTTTTTAATAAATTAATTTTTTTTTAAATTAATATTCAAATCGATCATAAACCTTCCATTTTCACTTTTCGTCGCTGAAATCAATTGGTTCAACAACAGTGTGCGGACAGTGACAAAACGATAAATTATCGCGTGATGACGATTTTGAATGTAATTATTCTCAAAATGATGTGAAATCAAATCGATTTTTCCGAAATGCCGAAATAGACGGTAAAAATCATAGTCCGATGTTGTCGAGACGAAATCGCGAAAATTCAGGCACGGTGGTGCTACGGTTAGCTAACGCGCCTCAACTCGCGTCGTCCACGGACGAAACGGCTCACTACTTGCCGTGCTCGCCACGCGGTATACGCTGTGTTCTCTGACAGGACGCGATTTCACCCGAATGGCCACTCGTCCGGTATCGGCGTGACTCGATGGCGCCCAAGTCAGTTTTTAGAGGTATTGCAAAGCATCATAAGCACACCTTCAAAGCGAGTACCCATCCGCCTAACCACAATAGGTCGTCGAGCAAGTGCCCCAAATTTTTTTAATAAAGACAGAGATTTTTGTAATAAACTTCTTGTGGTGTTCTCGCTCGTTGGGGAAGGGGGTAGTTGAAGTTGATTTTTATTTACATGTCGTGAAATTTGAATTTTCGGTTTTAAGATCTAAAATTGTTATTCAAGCTTCTTTATAATAGAGGCCTTAGTTGTACATACATTTTCATAGTAATCGGTGGCGTATTTTTTTTTTTTTTTTTTTATAAAAGTTAGAAATGTCAAAATAGTGTGCACTTTAACGGATATCATTAAATCTACATTGGTTTTACCTTGTCATTATTGCAACAATTTTCAATTTGAAACTTGAAATTCGCATCAGTTGTTTTTTATAAGGTTTTTCATTCTTTTTTTAACTTGTCGACACTAAAATTATTTTATGAGTTTCAAATAATATATTATACCTATAGGTACTACTTACTCGTAACGTTTGACAATCTTAAAAGTGGATTATCTAACATTGTTTACTCTCTTCATCTTACACCGTCATCTTGTCTGAGTTCCGAAGAATACCCATGGTGCGAAGTACGTCCAGAGGTTATTTTATCAGTCGAAAATAATTACGTAATAATATGTTCCGTAAAATTCATGTTTTATCGTAGTTTTTGATTTATCTATGCCACGAAAGCCAATCTCGTGATGTAAACAAAATTGTAAACGGACAGTAACGGATTTATCATGAACAACTCAAGTTCATAAAAATGATCTCGATTAGGATCAGTTACGAAACAATATCTCATGTGGTATTATTGTTGTTTTCGTCGTAGATCGGGTTAGGTGTTTCGTGCGGCCGTTTGTTCTGCACTTCTAAGGTACCTAGCCCGACTTTGATGTTACACGCATTCGTGTGCACATACATCACTCGCGATTGCACTCGACCGTCGTTTCCTCCTTTAAAGTCTACGTATAGGCGTGCGCAGACTCCGATTTCTGTTCGATAGCGAAATAATCAATGCCCTTGTACTTAAAAACTGCTTCTGATTTTATTTATTTATTTTTTTTTTATTATTAAAATTCGCGCTGCTCGGCAGGTACTTATTGTTTATTTATATCGGATGGTTGGTCGAAAGAAATTTAATTGAAACCTAGCAAAGTGCGAATACTTTTAGGTGTCCACTACTTTAACAAATATTTTACTTAGTAACCCGAGCTTGAAAAATTCCCTCTAAATGTCAAATATTTTTTGTGTATTTGACGATGTAATGTCAAAGTGCCACGAATCATTTACACTACTGATATATTACGATTCTGAATATGCATCACAATACGTACATATTTCAATGCCCCTCTCATAGATGTTTGTTCGACCCCGGTCTCGTCCGACTCACCCCGAGGGCACACTCATAGGTCTACGCTTGAATCGAATACCAGATAATACACAATGACGGCATGCATTATAATATCGTTTGCGAAAATATTTTGCTGCACATTGTATGGGCGATCAAAATATTTTTTGAAACGTCGATGTCGATCTCTTTTTTTCACATCTCAGTCGTATATTATAACTATGAAAATATTCAAATATGATTTTTAATAACAGTATAGGTATTATATTGAAAAAAAAAAAAGAATTTTGACTTAGTTCCAGAGCTGATCTATTGAAATAAAATAAATACGGGTCCCGATTAAAATAAAAAAAGATAACTAAACATGTTTAGTTTACGATTTTCAAGTATTATTTTATATTATACATTTTTTTTAATTTAATTTTTTGAAAACAACAGCCGAAAATTCTCGAAAAATTTACTATGGCTTTAGTTCATTAATCCCCGTGCATCGTAAAATATGAAAGATGGTTCATGAACGATACGCTTAATAGTAAGTACCGTGACTCGGACCGCACGATCTCGGAATTCAAAGGGAAACACGGCAGAGCTAGGGATGAAGTTGTTGTCGGCGACGGATCGAAGGTAGACAAAGGTATGAGTATGGTACATCGAGTACCCCTCTTCGGGCTATTATTGTCATTATCATTATTATTTATTATCTACAACTTACAAGACTCGTCGGGCCACCCCGGTTCCTCACGGTGAAATTGATACATAATAATATACGTAGGAGCCGAGCTCGTATTCACACACACACACACGCACACACACACACACACACACACACACACACACACACACACACACACACACACACACACACACACACAGACGTAGACACGCGCACACTCACGCACGCGTGCTTATCTGCAACGTGCATCTCCGATGGGGCGTTTATATTACCTACACACATCCACACACGTGTGTGTATATTATCGCCGGGTACAACGGGTCGGTCTCTCTTAAACACTACCGTTTTAGAAATGCCATCGCGCCGCCGCCAAGATAATGTGTTTTTTTCGATTTTTTTTTTTTTCATTATTTATCTACCCTTTGAGAGTTTTTGCCGCCATACGCGACGGTTTATTTATTGTTATTATCATTATTATTATTTTTTTTTTTTTGTTTCTCACAGGGCGCTCCGTTTGTGACTCAGACCGATTTATATTTTTGTATACGTATGACGGTACACGATTCTACAGTGTTATTATACTCGTTCAGCCCTTTTATTGTTTTTCGCATGTATTCGTGTCCACGCGTAACTCTCGTCATATCTGCTTACGGTACGGAAATATAATCAAGTCGTACGTACAAAATATACAACGATCTGTACAGCTCGAGCGCTGTTCGGTCCGAGTACATTAGACGATCTTTGAGTGTAAACAAACAGTTCTTGTAGACTCTGAAATCACGACAGTGGACGGGATCTGAAAAAATATCTCTGAAACTGTAAATACATTTATATATATACATAAATAACCAATACGTGTACACATTATGCGGCGTACGCGTGTCACAAAAATCGGCGAAACAAATAATAATTACGCTGCGGTAAATTAAAAAAAAAAAAAAAACCTGATACTACGCACATAACGCGTGTAATATTGCGTTGCGATCGCCGGTAAGTCTCAACAGAATAATATTTTTAATAGAGCTTCTCTCGGCGTACTTAAATTCCAAACTCGCCAAACCCGACCCTCGCTTTACGCGCGTATAAACTATCTCCGTATAATACATCGGTTCATGGATCGCACGCCACTGGTATCGTTTTACATCGTGGATAGTGGATACGCGTATAATATGATATCACGTCTTGAGTGACCGTCGTCGTGTTCGTCAAACATTTTTCACGATACCCTCCAGCGCTTTGATCCGGGCATCTTTTCGAATATTTATTCGTTTTAGATTCTAAGAAGTAAGTATTCTGCATAAAAAAGTATATTGGTTTCCGATTCATGGGATTTTTTTTTTCTTAATTTTATCGTCGATAAATATTCGAATAGGTTAGGTAATATCGGTTTCAGGATTCAGATTATTATTTTTATAGATCAGGAATGTATTTTTCAAAAAGAGTTTTTTCGAAAATATTTTTTATTATTCCAATTTTTAATAGGACACTACAGGGCCGTCTTTAACCTATTTGAGGCCCTGGGCAGAGGTATAATGGGGCCCCTATGGGCTATGACTTGGGCAGAACACTATTTTATTAAAACAGGTAAATAGTGAGGTGGTAGAAAAGAAAAAGTCTAGATTAATTTAACTGTAAATTATTATTTTTTTTCATTTCACATTAAATATAAGGTAGTAAATATAAATTTAAAAATAATTATAAAATAACCCAAAAATGTTGAACATTATATTTTTATTGCAAAAATACCTTTCTATATTTAAGATCGGAAAAATCGTCAATTACTTCTTTGAAATCTATGTTTTGGAGTATATCACATTCTATTGACATCAACGACAAACTGTTTAAAGTGGAGGATTTGTTAATTGATGGCTACTTATAGAAGTTTCTTCTTTGGTCAAATATGATTCTAATTTTGGTAATTTTTCTATAAGTTTTTTCTGATTGACAGCTTTTTCCTTTTTTCAGGTCCACTAGCATATAATCGTTTCGACATTTTTTATATTTTGATTCAGTATTTATAATGTTCGTTAACCAATAATACACGGACACACGCGCGCACGGCGGTTATTCAACGACTAGATTAAGTAGATTAGAATATTAGATGTTGACAATCATGAGATACGCGCACACCGACGGGCGACGATATAAATTATTAATAAATTATTTGTTTTTATATTAGTAAGTAACAACATTCGTTATTTTATTAATTCTTATTGACCCGAACGGTCGTATCCTGTGTCTGATTGTATATATATATATATATAGAGGAGATTATGTGCGTGTACCGTGCGGTCGGAAACTAACCCGTATCAATCATATTGTATTATTATTATTATTATAACTTTTAGCGATTATTCTATGATTTTTCTCTAAATAAGTTTATTAATAATTGGTAATAAATATAGATTATTGGTTGGTGATCTGGCAGGAGCTAGGGGGCCCCACCGACCGTGGGGCCCTGGGCATATGCCCAAAGTGCCCAATGGGAAAGAGGTGCTTGGGACACTATTTAAAAAAAATCAAAATATACTGATAAAAAATGAAATTTATTTGTTATTCATTTATTGTATCAAAATTAACGATGCTGGAAAATAAAAACTTTCCGCAAATATCAAAAATGATTACTCATTCATTTACAAACTAAACAATATTTTCAAAAATATTTGAACTAATTTTAAGTCGAATTTAAAACTTTCAAAATATTGTAAACGCACCATTTTTTTTCGATTTGAGCAAGTAACATTCAGAATTATTGATATGCATGGTCGAGAACATACAACATGATATTACTGATATACTGAAGGAATCTAATAACTCATTCCTCGTAAGTTAGTTATGCGCCATAAACGAGTGGTTCGAAAGTTTGAAAACAAAATTTTAGTTTAACAAGTTACATGTACACTAGATTTGCGAAACGGGATCGAAAAACTGTGTTCTTCTTATATTCGTAGTAGTTGCACTTGTGTTTATATTCACATGTTTCAAATATGTTACGTACAACTATCTTAATTAAAATCATATTACACATGCGGCAGTTTCTCGCCAACTCATGGCGGACGTTTCTAAACACTTTTAACAAACACTGAAAAATATACAGAGTGCCTCACAAAGATATGATAAGTTTACATTGAAAATACACGACACAATTGTCATATATTTTTAAGACACTATGTCCGCACTGCTCGTGTATGACGTGGTCATATTCACCGTTCGGTTCCATTCGCGTGACCAATACGAAACAGTTGAAGTCATCGTCGAACTCAGCGGGAAAATTATTATTTTTATAATATATAATTATAACTACTTCCGGTCACAGGCGTCGCACGGCCTTTCAACATCATTAGACGGATTTTAGCAGTAGCCAAATTAATCCGAATGTCAAGCTACACACACACACACACACACACACACACACACACACACACACACACACACACACACACACACACACACACACACACACACACACACACACACACACACACACACACACACACACACACACACACACACACACACACACACACACACACACACACACACACACACACACACACACACACATATATATACCTACCCTCACGCATACGGTGCGTAGGACATAGGAAAATCCATGTTACATTTCATTAAATTAACACGTTGGCCATAATTTACGATTATCCAAATCCGCCATGCAAATGCGGGGTCATTTATCGAGCTTAGACGTCGCGCAAACGAGGGTGCTGCTGCGGGACGATTTGAATATTATCCCGGATTTCATTGTCTAAAAAAATAACCCCCGAGCCGCCTGATATTTCACGCTGTATTTCTCTTCGGTTTTTTTTTTTTTTTATAATTGTCGCAGTCGTAAAACAACCCTTTTTTATTATTTCATTAAAACTGTTATCGCGTTGACAAATTGTTTGTTAATTACAATTACACATGTCGCGAAGAGTGTGCAGGTGCACTAAACGATCGTCGATATTTCATCGGACGAAATACGATTGCATAAAAAAAAAATCTAATAACAACACGGGCTCGTTTTATTGAAAAGGGTCATGACAATATAACCCTTTGCGAGCGCGCGCGATGTGCAACGTGCGTATACGCATATTTCGAATTTCCTCCACACGAATTGCTCATACCACACACACACACACACACACACACACTCGAGCATGCGTATAAGATCCAAAGTGTTTGAATTTCAGAAACGATTTGCGAATCGACTTCGTTTCGACCCCTTTTCTTTTTTAACAATGCGCTGTTCGACTATCCGACGACATGCCGAACAGCAGCAGTCGACGGTATATTATAACAACGGACGGAGTATTACAATATATTAATACGCCTCCGATAAAGAGGAGAATTTCAATAACGTCGAGTACTCGTGCTATAAATGCTCTCGATCACGACGAAAAATCTGATGAATACATTTTTCTAACGCTTGTTTTTACATTGTTTAGCGAGGAATGTATTTGATTAAAATAAATATCTTGATCGCTTCCTATTTTTCTATTGTTGTTAACTTGTATACACGTTTAAAGGAAATTTATTGAAGGTATACATTAAAAAAAAAAAAAAAAATAAATAAAATATAAATGTTAATAAACTTAACTTAAGGAAAGTGCCGAAAGCGCATTAATAACTTTTAAACAACTCATTATATTTTTTTATTTTTCGTCTAGTTGTGGAACGTTTAATTCGAAAACGATTATTAATACAAAGTATATACCTATACTAATTGCCGTTTCACTGATATTCCGATGTTTTATTTCATTGAAACTTAAATAAATCTGCAGTTTTTTTTCTATGTCTTCGGATTCTACAAATAACATTTATTACCTATTCAAAAATATTTATTTTCAATGTATTTATTATTATAATTTTTTTTTTTTTTTTTCATAAAACCATCGGTTATGGTGTAAATGATTTATAGTTCAAACGCTGAATATAGCAAAACGTTATGAGTCGTTAATACTGCACCATTGGTTTATATCGATTGTACTTTAATATATACAAGTTATACCTGCATGCTGACAAGATATAATAATACCTACAAATCGTATGGAGTAAACTTTTTTCTTAAATTTTTGATATTTCCTTTCAGACCTGTTTTTATTTCCCTCGAGACTTTCCCTCCCCCCGCCCCGAATATATTTTCTGTTCCCCGATTTTCTTCCCTCGACATTTATTTTTCCTACTACCGTGTTCATATACACATACAGTATACACATACATCATTTAGTTTATTGATGCCTACAACAATATGTTTATTGATACACACGTTTGTGGAATAATATTCTTCGTAGAATTCTAACGTTCGTGACTACACAACAATAATCGTCAGGTCCTAGGTTTTTTTTTTTTATTATTATTTAACGTGGTTTTATTTTAACGACCTCTATTTATATTCAAATTTCAAACGATAAAATCATAACTGCGGTAAACACCGATATGTGACCGGCACGCCGGTAATGCAATGAGTAATAAATAACGATATTAAAGCGTTTACGGCTGTGAAAATAAAATTTTATGATAAAACTGTAATGAGTGAATATGATAGAGATTCGGTAGTTTCGTCCGTTGCAGGTAAAAATACTCGTTTCGTTTTGAAAACTGACTCTGCAGTATACATATAACACGATTGGACGTCGTAAGTGTTCGTGGAAATAATACGGTACAGTTTAAAAAAAAAAAAAATTTTATGATTTTCACGAGAAGATATTCTATAACCCCGAAATAAATTTGTTCAAAACAATAACCATACCTACAGAACTCGTGTCCGGTTAAAAATTATCAAAGCAACGGAATTAAAAAAAATACATATATATATATATACATCAAACACGTACACACTATTCGTCACCGTATAATCTATTAGAGATCGATTTTGTTTTAAACGACAAGTCGATCAATATATTATATGACCGTAATCCATTTCGGCTACTACAACGAAGAATTGATATTACAACTGTCACACTACGTGTCCCGGCTCTCAAAGAACGTTCAACATTTTATCGGGTTATTAAATGATTCAACTCAATCGGTAATACGTGCCGTAGTAGAAATAATGTGTACCGGGGTCGTGGGTTTGTTTTTTACATTGTGGTTCAAGATTTTTCCGTTGATTATTGTAATTGATTTCATGATTTACAATCCGATTTTATTTCGTTACTTTTACTAAAATAATATTAAAAAAAAAAAAAAAATTAAATAATGTTGTACTCAAAACTATGTTTTCGAAATACCGTAGTATCATTTAAGTGAAGTTAAATATGAAAGATTTTAAACCATATTTATTTGCTTGAATTAAATCATTCTGTTATTTTCAATTATTTTAATCATTATTGTCTTTGAATAATTATAACCTTAGTTAAAGATCTAACAATTGTACGTTTAAAAGCATTAAATATATGCTGGTAAAGCTATTAATATTATTTTTATTTACATAGAAATTTAACATTTTTTTTTTTTTATATATATATATCCTCTTTTAGTTCTTTTTTGGTCTGCAATTAATTTTACGACCAATATAGTCGTAAACTATACATCACAAAAGATTTTAAACCGAGAATTCAATACTGTTGAAAATCAAAATGCCAAATATTCACAATTACATAATTTGATAAATCACGGATTTAGTATTTGGGGGGTCAAAAGTTAAAAATTTTCAATATTTGTTTAACGCGCCGGGAAAAACCCTTAAAAAATGAGGGAAAAACGGTATATTTTACGCAAAACCAGTTTTCGACAAAATCAAATTTTTTATTTTGCTATAACTCAAAAACTAATCGATGTAAATACTTGAAATTTTCACCAAATGTTTAGATTAGCGTTCTCTATACACCGTTAAATTTTCAAAGTATTTTGACTTTTATTGAACTAATTATAGACAATTGAAATTTTCAATTTTTTTAAGTTTTTTTTTTTAAAATAACGATAAAATTTTTTTTTTTTGCCAGAAAATCTTGAAAATTTAATACAAGGTTTCTTATAAGTTGTTCCATAACTGATAAAAAAAATCCAAAATCGTAAGTCACAATTTTTTTTTATAAGTGCTCAAAGTTACAATTTATACGAAATATGTAAAAATTGCGAAAATTTGCAAATAATTTTGTTGTTGAAAAATCGTAAAATTTTTTTCTTTTATAACTAAGTTTTGAAAATTTGGTACAAGGTTTTCCATTAGTTTTTCTTCAATTATCTGCAAAAAAAACTCTACCGGATTCAGACAAAAAAATTTTATGAGTGTTTGAAATTTAAATTTTTACAAAAACACGTTAAACAACGGTTTAGCCTCAAACGATTTTTGCTATTTGTTTTTTTTTCAAAAAGTATAAGTTGTAGAAACTTGAAAATTTTATCAGTTGTTTATATTGGCATTTTCTTTATATAATTTTATTTTCAAAAGATTTCACTCATTTTTAATCAATTTATAGGCATTTGAAATATTCGATTTTTTTTATTTTTTTTTTTATAAATGTTGATAAAAAAAATGTAGCTCGGACGAAATACTTGAAAATTTAATAGAAGGGTCCACATAAGTTGTTCTAACTCCCATTCAAAAATTATAAAAATACATAGGCACAATTTTTTTTTATAAGCAGTTGAAGTTCAAAAATCGACAAAATTTGTCGAAATCACGAATATCCTCTTTTAGTTCTTTTTTGGTCTGCAATTAATTTTACGACCAATATAGTCGTAAACTATACATCACAAAAGATTTTAAACCGAGAATTCAATACTGTTGAAAATCAAAATGCCAAATATTCACAATTACATAATTTGATAAATCACGGATTTAGTAAGATTTTTTGTATTAAAACTATGTCAAAAACAATGACAAAAAAAATACTAAAAACAGTTATTTAGAACATATCGCTGAGAACGTTTAGGGAACGCCAAATACATTTCCAGTGTTTTTATTATAATATACGACATTGTGTTGAATACAGTGTGCCCGATAACGTGTCTGAGTCATAAAACCGGACCGACGAAATATTCGGGCAAGTGTAAACACCCGAATGTAAAGCGATATGAATTTCGTGAGATGTTTTTTCCATACCATCCGATATGATCACGACAGAACGTGGCCGACCGATGTATTGTTTCATTGTAATTTACAATATTACGATATTGTACTGCGTGCACGCATATAGATGGACATTTTTGTAGAAACACTGCGAATCCGATGTTTCCAGTAAACGCATTCGTGTTAATGCAGTAATTATGTATTTTTTCTGCAGATTTTCTTCGTCCGCGATTCCCGAATTCGTCGTCCGATTCATGGCGTACGTACAGAAATAGGATTGAAAACAATATTCAGGGCGTAAAAAGTAATTTCATCGCGTGGGCACTAAACGCCGCCGGTTAAATAAACCCGATTAAACACAGGGATATTTATATATTTACATGGAATCATAATAAGCCGTACATTCATATATAAAATAGCTGCAGAAACATTGTCGTTTCAGATAATAAGATTGAGCGTTATAACGAGTTAAAACGCGTTAAGATTTTAGTATGTGATAAAAAAAAAAAACGAAGTAAATTGTAATCAAAAACCACAACTCGTTATTTTTTTATACTCATTTTTATTTCAAAAAATACATAATGCGAACGTGATATCTCCTTATCCTTATACCTAACGTGTGTACGCGCGCGCGCGAACATTAATGCGTTCGGCCAATATAATACGTTTTAAAACATGTACTTCGGCGGCCCCTGTTCTGTGAGTGCGCATAACGTATTTTAAAGATTGCATCACACGCCGCCCGATCGTGTGTCGTGATCGTCGCCGCCGCGGGGCCGTTCCACCTGTTGTGACGTTGACCATCGCGCAGCGATCTCTTATCTCGGAGCGCCACACCACTTGGTCGGCTACCGCGTTACACGAATAATAGTAATAGTAACAATAATAACATACTCGTGTGTCCGCGGCCCCATTCTGTCCGGCGAAAATATAAAAATGCGAGCGACCCGGAGTAGTCCGACATGGGTTAAGTCTTAACGATTCTCAACCGGGGGGTCGTCAACAATTATTTTAGGCTCGCCAATTCATGTGGGGAAAAAACTGTTTCACTTAGAATCTTATAATCAATAGTTATAAATAAAATAAAATAAATAATTACTAAATCAATTATCATCATTAAATAAAGAATAATAAATTGAGTTGTATTTAGACAAAGGGTTGGAATAGATTTTTAATAGTAATAAAAATATAAGTAAATTTTGGATCAAAATTCAATATGAATATCCTGCATCAACATAGGAAGCTTTTAAAAAGTGAATTCCTTTTTCAATGACATACTTATGCGAAGCAGAATTTTCTACGATGACTACAATTAAAACTAAATCGAGAAATCGGCTGGATACTCGTATATC
Organism: Therioaphis trifolii; assembly: GCA_027580255.1. NCBI lineage: Eukaryota > Metazoa > Arthropoda > Insecta > Hemiptera > Aphididae > Therioaphis > Therioaphis trifolii. The sequence goes on along the minus strand of CM050405.1, from coordinate 4,454,608 downwards.
GCCAACAATGAGAATAAGTCTATCCAGATCTGTTGAGCCAAGGATTGACAAAATTATTTCAAATCAACAACAGCAAAATCGTCATTAAATTAAAAAAATATTCAAATTTACATAATAGTCATAATATACCTTTTTTGTAAAATATATACACAAATAAATATCTACAATAACAAAAGTTTGTTCAATTTTTTAATGCTTACATTACAAAAGGGTCGTTAGACATCTTGGTGACATTATAGGGGGTCGCGAACTCAAAAAGGTTGAGAACCGCTGGGTTAAGACGATGTTTATTCGGGTGCGTGCGTGAATTCCACCGCGCGTTCACTTCCCATAATATTGTTTTCGTTTCGAAAAGTAATCGTAATACGGCACATTGACAGAAATCAATCGCAGTCATTAAAACGAGTGGAGTAACAAGAGGTCATCTACACGTAGAATATAGCGATGATTTTTTAGACTGCATTAGTCGCTTAGTTATCATTTTATTCTTACCCGTTTATCTTTTGACTTTTTAACTTTTAAACGCCACTCTCAAGTCGTAACGACGATTTTTATAAATCGTATGTTTATCAAACGAGGTTTCGTATTCGTATTCAAGGTGAAGTACACTTACGACACTGTTGTCTTTATAATAAATAAAGTTGAGTGATTTCATGTTTCATTTTTGTTTTTGTTTTTTGACTAGTTCACGGAGAATATGATAGCTCGTAATTTGTTTAGAATCGAATGAGGACGTCACTTTTTATGTTTTCATCCGTTTATTATTTTTTTCTCCGCTGTTAAAAATATTTAAAACCGCATTCGTTCTGGTGTTTTGTCGTGATAACACGATGTTGTCAACGATCAAAGGTCAAAATGTAAATTCCATTTGTTACGATTGTTTTTTTTTTTTGTTTTTTAATCTTGTTTTTTATACCGATCCTATAAACAGTATAAACGATATCAATTCACGCAGTCGGCCGCGACGACGGATTCAAATTCGTAGTGTTGGCGCTGTCGTTTAAATCCTATCTATATAATAATGCAGTGATGACTATAAATATGATACTAATAATAATAATAATAATAACACGGCCAGTACAATAACGTACATACGCGTGGTATCGTCGTAAGTCGCGCACAATCGTTGGCACACAATAAGTTGTTTTCACGCGCGAGCCGCCCGAGACGATGGACGACCACCAGGGGACGTACGCAAAGACGCGACCGCTCGTATGAGCTTACACGTGGCACGGTGCAGGCGCTCGTCTTGTATTCGAGGCGTGTCCGTCGAGTGTCGATCGAATTCGAAAACAGATTGGGAGTCCCGCGGGTCGTTCACGAGAGTATGATGTCGCCGACGACGGAACGAAGAATATGTATTTAACGTTCAATCGATCAAACACTAAACATCTTGGTATAATTAACAACTATAATTACTTCACTATAACGAGCGGAGCGATTTTAGCAGAGCTGTTACTGAGAGGGGATGAAAGGAATATAGATATTAGATCCATTCAAAGCGTTTTTTCCTTTTTTTTTTTTCCTATGAGATTTCGATCTACATATCATAATGAGATTCAGTGATTATTTTATTTATTTTTATTTTATTTTATTTTACAATACGGGACGAACTCATGAGTACATGAAGATAGTATAATAATAATAATAGTTTGCATTACGGAAAGGAGGCTCTAGAGTGACAATGCGGGGTCAGTGTTGGCAATGCGCATAAGACGGATGATCGCTGAGTTTAGATGGTAGTTTGAGGAAGAGAAGGGTAAATGAAATGGAACAGATGATCGTGTACGACGGGAGGGGACATTAAATGAGAGACGGGATAGTAATTCTGGACTGTCGATTTTAGAGTAAAGAAGATTAGTTAGAAATGATAAGTTAGCTGAATGACGAAGATCAGCGAGGCTTTCTAAGGGAAAAAGGCGTTGGATTGGTGTATAGTCGTGAGGTGGACAGAATATGTTTAATTTTTATGCAGCAAGACGGAGGAATTTTCTTTGAACCCGTTCAATCATGTTACGTGCAGAAGCAGTGGACGGGTCCCATAGGATGGTGCCATACTCAAGGATGGGACGGACTAAGGAACAGAAAAGAGTTTTTAGTGGTGTGAGCATGTGAAAAAATATATAATATTATAAAGACATTTGACGAATTAAACATAAAATCCGTAGGGAAAAAGAACTATGATTATTAAACGTCGGGGAATATACCTAGGTCTATTGCAATTGCCGTTTTCTTACAAGTTCTTACAAGTGACCGCGATAATTATATAGAATAATTACCTAATGCATTTTCGTTTGCATTGCTTTGGTGACATGACGTGAGTGATTATATTTGAAATACAATTACGGTGGACCCTAACGGGAATCGATCCTCAAACAGGATTAGATAAAAATATGTATTCCAACATTCAGTGATTCTTGAAAATATCGTGTACGTTACCCGTAACAACGAGCAACGACGACTCTGAAGCGTAAGAGCTCAGTTCTTAAAAGTGTTAACACGTACCTACTTACGGAACACGACGACAGAAGTGAATCGCTCCTTAATCATTCTTCGTTGTTATTATTATTATCATCGACATTTCTTTATACGTTCAAATCAAAAAATTAATAATTTTAAACGTTTCAAGGATCGATTCGACGCATCAACAGCGTCGGCGTTTGATAGAGATATCGACATTAAACCCGATGACGTGATCGACGGTGTCTCCAAAAGGCCCGAGCGGGGAGCTGTTTTTTGGTTCTCGAGTCGAGCGTTAGCGATATACCTACCGTTATTTTCTTACGACAGGCGCCACTGCGCGTGCACAAAACGACTACCGCGTGTGCTGTGACTGTGTGTACGCATAAAAACGTAACGCGTCTTACACGTCGTCGTCAACGCGATAGCTTATTATGTACGGTGCGCTACCCGCCGCCGGAGTGAGCTAATGCGTTCGGCCGGTATTACGTTTCACTCGAATATTTTTACATGCAGTCGTCGTCGTCGTCGTCGTCGCATCAGCTGCGGGCGCGTATAGATTGCATCACACACTCACGCGGCTCGATATCACGAGATCGCGATCACACGTAGCACCTGTTGCCCCGGCGGCGACCCCTTATCTCTCCGCGGATACCTCTTATAGCAATCCCCGCCTCCTACCCCTCGTTCGCGCGCGCTCCAGTATCGGCACTATGCCTACCCGGTCCGCGTCGTCGGGCGTTCGCCGCTCCCGAGTACTCTGCCGTCCGGCTCGACGGATTTTTAATGCGTTCCAAGAACGTAGAGCGTTCGGACATGTCTGACGGATCCAAGGGTAAAAATAACATTCCACCCCTCACCGTCGAAGCATCCGAACACGTGGTAATATATATTTGTACGAAGTTTTAACGGTCGTGGTGAATCCTACTCGATATTCCCGGGTACATAATATAATACATGTACGTATGTGCTATTATGACGTGTAGGTAATAAATTATTTTTGAAATTACGACTAAAAAACCAAAGTCAAAACATGAAATTATCGTTTACGACACATCTTTAACTACTATTTGTACGGTAGTTTATTCCAAAAAAAAAAGTGCTTTTTTTAGAAAAAAAAAATAAATAAACCGATTTACACTGTACCAAGTAGATAAGATTTCTAATTCATCTTGAGAAATTAAACTTGACCTAATGGACGCGGTCTGCAAACACGAAATATTTGACGAAAACGAAAAATAATAAGAATACAATCAACATCGTCACCGTGAAATCGTTCATTTAATTCAGAAACAGAAATATAATATTATAAAAGGACGCGCGGCGGTTTCTTTGGCGCTCTCCTGAAAACCTCTCCCGTGCCAAACTTGGCGTGAGGCGAGCCAATCGCTGACCGTCGTTCGGCAAACAATATTATAATCGGACGTATTGAGCTAACGACGTTCACGAACGAGTCCAGTCAAATGAATTTCTCCGAAACACTGTTTTCCTGTAATATTATTTTTCACGTTAAACTAAACGAATAATACTATTTAACGTTTGTGAACGCCGACTGTCGGAGAAAACGGTGACGATTTTCAATGTTATATAGGTACCTATATTTTTTTATTTATGCGACTGTCCGGTATTCAATACACCCGAATACCATGACCTCGGTATTGAAACAACTCGTTTCTAAAAAAAAAAAAACAACCTATGACGACGTGTTTTTATGGATTTTGAATCACGACAGAAAAGCATATTTTACGCTATATTGTGCGTTTTAAAAGACACTATATATTGTTATTAATATTACTGTCGTATGTATTTGACGTACACGTTTGTTTGCACTGATTTCGCCGTACGTGCCGATCGTAAAACGCACGCGTATTGTAGAGTAACCGATATAAATATAATATTTGTTTTGTCGGACGCGTGTAATGCCTATCTCGTACAACTGGCGCAAACACATCGCGGCCGTCACCACGTGATCGCGTGTTTTTCATACTTATAATACGAAACAGACGGAGCCTGTTCTTTTATCCGAAAAGCGTTTGTTTGACGCGACAAAATAAACACAAACACCGTTTACAATACTGCGTATAAATAAGACTACGAGTGAGCGCAAGCACGTGAGTGTGTGTGTGTGTGTGTGTGTGTGTGTGTGTGTGTGTGTGTGTGTGTGTGTACGCCGTACGGTCGATATTATTATTTCATTTTTTTTTTCGACGGCGCATAGTAAATATTAAGAAATATTCACACACACAATGGAGTGCACTTCAAAAGAAACTGTAAATCATTTATGCCGGCTCGTCGTTGTCGTCGTCGTCGTCGTTATACTCCAGGGAGTGAAACGCTTTACTCAACGCCGAAACACCGATGATTTATGATTTTATATATATTATAACAAATGCATGTATATATATATACGTTCGTATGTGTGTGTATGTATGTGTGCGCGCGTGCAACAGAAAATGCGAAAAAAGGCAAAGATATTACACGGAATAAAACATTCGTCGTCGTTGTCGTCGTCGTCATCGAAACGAAGTGTACGCGTTGTATTGTGTGCGATTGTAACCTCGCACGGACAGATTTATACATTTAACGTACAGTGTTGTGGATCATTTTTTGTACGTCAGTCGGGAAAAATATTGTCACTTCGTATTTTACATCAGACTGTCGCCTAACACTTTGGAACTCCTCGCGGGGTGAACATACGCCTGTATGCAAAATAATAAATAATTTATAAACGATAAATTTAACATTAGGTACACGCCGGCAGAATGAGTTGAAATCGGCGAATCTATAAATCTCGAGCAAAAAATATAAACATAACGACGTTTGTGAATTATTTCGTTCGCCGCTGCGACGCAATGCCATTTTTTATCGTACACACTACGCTTACTACAGCTTTTGGTGTACCTACGAAATATCATGTTTTTATGATACGACGCGCTTTACCGTTGTCCGTCTCCAATGAACGGATTCCGTCTCGATATCTGTATCTATCAACGCGTTTAAATGAAATTCAAAACTGTTCGTAATTTAAATTTGAAAAAAGCCGGACGTATTCTTCACACCGTGGGTTTTCTTTGCTTTTTGGACTAGTTAATGGTGGTGATAGATTTTCAGAACTTTAGGTGAGCTACTTTTACGGTTCGTGAACGACACGTATAGTATGATTTTATTTAAATTTGAAATCAATGATAAATCATTGTTTTCGGAAAACTGTTCTAAGCGGAACTCGAGTAATAATTTATCTTAGAATCAACTAGTTAAGTTTTCGAAAAAATGGAAAAACTCACGATAAACGATTGATGCGCTTTTCAAAATTCGAGAAGAAGCACGGGAATTATTGTGGTGACAACAAGAAGAATGTTGACTTGATAATATTCGTAAAAATGACCCGTTTCACCGTTTTTAGATATTTCTAGTAAATATGAAAAAATTGTCGTATCCGATTACTATAAAAATGTAGCTATTGATTAGGCTACTTATAAAGAAGCTTATTTTAAAACGTCAGACCTTATAACAAAAAATTGCTGATTTTATGATATAATAATAAAAGTGAAACTGACATTTTACGTAAAAGAGTTATTTTAGCCGAAATTCCAACTTTAAACACACGTGTAAAAACAATTCACTGAGTGTATCTTTATGAAACTCTAACCCTAGATAGATATTCATGCGGAGAATTTATTGGTTAAAGAAAACTTTTACTGGATGAACAATTCTAAATTTTACACCTGTTCCCCGATAAAAACAACTAATGACTTTTCATTTTTAAATTTTCAAAAATATTGAGATATTTTTTGTTACAGTGTTTAATTCTGAAATTTGTATTTTTTTTTTAGTGAAAAACCAAAACTTGCTGAAACTAAAAAGTCGAACATCCAAAACATTCGGAAAATAAAGACAATGAAATACATTTTTATTATAAATTGTATAGGAACAATAACATTTAGGTATAGGTATGACGAAAAAATAAAAAAATTGTCATCTCCAACGCTGTCGACCATATAATAAAAACAGAATTTGATTACCATTACCAACACGGAAACTATGCTTTATCACAGGATTATCTGATTGCAAACGGGTAAATTTTCATGGGACACTCTGTATATGACATGTATATATATGTAAATAGCGCGTTGTACGGGTAAGTCATTGTGATAATAAAAATGAAAAAACTTCGGATTTGTATGGTTCGCGGAACATAATATGTTATGATATATTGCATTATGACGTTAAATTTTTGAATCGGATTGTGCTAAAAACGTTACTGTTTAGAAATACGGAGACGGTTTTTTTTTTTTTTTTTTTTGGTTTTCATCGATACGCTGCCGTTTTATTACGACAACAATAATAATCATAATAATAATGTCGTCCCTCTCTCCCTCCGGCGAGTAGAGCACAGTTTTCACGCTTGATTTCCGCGACGACAGATCGACAGCTCGGGTGCCGGACGTGCAGCGGTGGCGTCGACTACCGTACCTTTTGACGTAATAATAATAATTATAATAATAACAACAACAACCAAGACCGTGGTACGGGCGGGGGGCCGGGGTGCAAGACTGATCGAAGGAGAACCACGCGAGCGCGCGCCGCGACAATGGGACACAATACACGCTCGTGATACGGACAGTACGCGCGCGTCGTCGCCAATTCGTCACTTTTTGACACGCACCTCCCCGGCTCCCTCATCACCTCGGTCCGTCCGCGCGCATTGTTGCGCCCGACGTCGCGTCACGAATAACACAACGTAGGTACATTGTTATACGGTAGCTACCGAGTGTGTGTGTGTACGGAAATTCGATTTTTTTGGATTTTTTTTCACGTCAAAAACGGTTCGGTACGTCCGGACGGATCCCAAACGACGGCCGTCCGACGGGTGATCGATCGGACCGTATCGGTCTAGTGCCGTTCACATTGTGCACTGCCCGTCGTATAAATCATCGCGTAACGGTATTTTTTGTTCCGGTCCGTCGTTTGCGATCTGTGTATTGTAATATATACATACACGCCTAATACGCCCGCACGCGTCGAGTGTATTATACACAACACTCTTTATGCCGCCGAGACGTGGGGGACTCGGTCCGTTTTAACGTGTGCGTTTTGCATTGTGAGTGTCATTCGGTATTCTTTTTTTAAATTTTTTTTTCGGAAATACTCACGCGGTAGTCGTACGCCGGCCCATGCGATTTCGTGCGCTCGCCAAACGTGTGTATTGCACGCGATATGACGTTTGTCACGTGTGGGCGGCGACCGTTTAACGTGTGACGTGATCCCGTACGGGCCGACGGGTTTCAAGTCTCACGTGGGAACCAGTATGGGAAAATGCGACAGGCAGACGTTTGGTCGCGACTCGCCGTCGTCGACACGTGTTTTATTCGTAGGAAATGACCTAGATATACGTGATTCTATGATTTGTACTCGATCGGTGACGATCGTCTAGATTTCGATTGATCGGAAATCAAAAATGTTTGTTTTACCGAATATTGCAGTATAATACGTACCTACAATTCGATATGACTTGTAAAATTAAGCGATCGCTCATTTTTTTTGTCCTTTGTTTTTTGTTCTTTTTTTTTTTTTTTTTGACAGTAAAATATGTTTTTCAAGCGACGATTTATTGATTTTTCAAATAAAAACGGTCGCCGCCGCCGCCGGCCAAGACGAACTGAATGCATTACACTTACGATTGGATCTATAACATATTGTGATTCATGGCTGATGTCTCACGGTCTGATGTTCGTTCGAAGACGTGAAAAAAATCGAATAGATTATAAATTAATTTATAATAAACAATCCACGTACAGTCAGATAATAATAATATGTTATATTTATTTTCATAACGTCAAAGATTAAAAATGATTCTATCAGTTATGTATTGATAATACAATGTATAATATAATTGCTTTATCGACAAACTCGTACAATACAATGCATTTATAATGTTATATAAATCATATCGCAATAGTTTATAGAGTGTATTCGCAATCTATAATATACTAAAAGCACAATGTTACAGGGGTGTGCTCGGAAGATTCAAATGGGGGAGGGACGTTATTCGGGGTCAGCTCGGGAGCGTGCTGGCCTACTACTATAGTAGGTAAACTGGCAGTCCACAAAGTGCTATTTTTTTTTTTTTTTTTTTTTTTAGGGATCGCTTATTAGATACGTTTTCATATCTATGATTTTTGATTATTATCATATGGCTATCTGCTACTCATAAAATTTATATTTTGCAAATTTATCAGGTCACTATGACTCAATTTTATAATCTTCTCTCACCTTTATACGCACCAATATGTAAAATCATATAATCATATGTATCCATGTCACTATAAAAAAAAATGCATTTTTACTATAAAATATACCTATTTAGAGTACCTGAATTTTACAATACATGAAGGATTTTGGAGTCAAAAACTTAATTAGATAGTTAATAGGTACTTTTTTTTCCAAACTTTTTTATTTCATTACGAATTAGTAATTAGCAAATAGTAAGAGATTCGAAACAGTTAAAAAAAACATAATTATTCAATTCTAAAATCATAATATAATTAAAAATAAAATATTGGTAATCTCACATCTTTTAAATCATAAAATGTAAACAAATGTTCATATATCAAATACAGAAAACATAATGACACTTAATAGTCTAAAGGACATGGGTTGAAAAATTACTATTGAAAATATGAATTTTTTACGCCTTTTTTTTAACCTAACTCCACGTCCCTCCCCCCACGAGCACACCTCTTGCAATGATACAATATTATCGTATTGAAATTAAAACAATTTCCAAAATCGGATGAACGATTGGACAGCCGATTTTTTTTCATATTTTTACGTATTTAAAGTACGATTCTTAAATGGACATACGTTATTACTTAAAATAATAATGTTATATACTGCAACTAGGAAATACAGCCAATATTAAAAATCATTGATTGTTTGACGTGCAAACGCAATTCATAATCGTAAATATACGCGAAGACAATATCGATAAATAATAATGTAAATATTTTTTTGTTTTTTTTTTTTTTTTATTATCATTAAGAATTAACAGGTTTAAAAACTATTAAAAAAAAAAAAAAAATCATACACACTCACGCACACTCACACACGCGCGCATACGTGGTCTCGCGTACGCGCGCACAGTCATTGTTATTCTAATCTAATAGTTTAATCTTCTCTTGACGTCCAAGTCTGAATCGGTGACAACGCGCTCTTGGTTCCGGTAAGCACGTGGTTTGTCTTGGTAGTCTCTGATACGGTCGTTGTATCTTTCGATTTGTTCCTGTAACATCCTGTTTTCGATCTGCGGACACAGAAAACACGGACAACAGTCAATAACACGAATGTCATATTGACCCCGGTGGATTTTATAACGGACAAAAACACGTGATAGAGACCTAACCTAACCTAACCTAACCTGAACCACGGTCGTACAACTTTTTTTTTAGGTCATACAAATTCATACAAATTCCATACAAAATATCTGTGCAAAAAAAATTTTGGAATTCGAATGTGGGGGTGCTGGTGAAATGTACGTGTGATAGAGGCGGTCCAACTACGGCGGGGATCAAAGGAAAAGTATGATTATTTAACAGACTTCTATTAATTGAACATATGAATCGTACACTTTTTCTTTTCACTATAGAGGTATTCCGTGTACAGCGTGTTTCACTATCGCATACCTAAACTATAAAGACACGTATTGTATAAGGGCGTGCAGTAAGAATAATTTAGACACATTAATTAACGGAATCCGTTCGTTTACAAAAGAGACGGGTTTCGTGTTATAAATTGGTCGAGTTCGTCGAGGAGCTGTAGAAACACTATAAAGACATTCGTTCGAAATGTGAGATCAGTGTTTTGTATGCTGTATTGTTGATCGCCATTGTTGAAAACGCTTATCCGTGGAGTAAACGTAGAACCAGAGGGTAAACAGAAAATCTTTGCTGCGACCTTTCAATCGTTATGGAAATTTCAAGAATCTTCAAGAATATTCGAATAAAATTGAATCCAACAAAAATATTTTATGGTTATTTTTTTTTTTTATCATTAAATATTATTAAGAAATTATGAACGTTTTTCGAAAAATATCATTTGATTGCAGTGAGTAAAAAAAAAAAATTATAATAAATAAATAAATAAACGAAAAATAAATTTAGTAAACATTAAATACACTGGCTAAATTATTTACTTTTTTGGTTTGAATAAAATATAATGAATGACCAAAATAATTCTTATCACGTAGTTTGACCATATCTAAATATAAATATCAATATAATGAACACTATTGATATTTTATTCAAAAATAAATACACGTACCCACCGTGTATATGATAATTAATAACCTATATAATAGAATTATAATTTATTTTTAAAGATAACTAATGCATATTCGTTTCTCTCGTGAACTGAGGACTGTTTAGTATCAATTGTTTAACACAAAAGTTTTACTAAGAAAGAATAACTATTATCAGTCATTGACATAATATGGCGCATGTTTTACAAAAATTTAAAAGTAAAATGGTATCGTGATATTACTCTGTAGATTTTGGACTTAGCCGTTAAACTGCAAATATCAAAAGAGTTCTGCATTTTATTAAGTTAATCGTTTTCAAAATCAATATTTCTTTAAATTATTAGCTTCGAAATTGAAACTAAACGAAAATCATTTCCACTTTAAATCTATATTATGATGTCTATTTCTATGTTTTTACATATTATCTGAATATTGATTTCTGAAATCAATACACCAAGTTGACAATGTTAAAACTAATTAATATACAGTTTCAAAAAATGTATCAAATATAAACACTCATAAAAAAACGTTTGTCAATTCTGTAGATAGTTTTTGATATATTTAGTGGACATTTTTAGTGTTTTTACGTTTCATTATAAATTTAATTAATAACAGCTCATTTCATTTTCATGAATAGTTTATTACCAGTTCATTTAGACGTTTTTGTTCGGTTTTTAAATATTTTATCCTTTATAATGATAAAGCTTTTGAGAATAGAAAAAAATTATTTACTTAAAGTACATAGAAGAGACAATATGTGTATGATCGATAAAAAATCTAGATGTAGCTTTTGGATTAAGTCTACTCAGCGGTAACAGACAAAAAAAAAAATAATAATAAAAAAAAAATAAACTCCATTATAAATCCAGTAAATTCTCGACTGCATCGTGTAGGATCTAAAATGTTCGTTGTTATTGGAAAATGAAGAATCTATCTATAATTTTTACATCACGTTTCAGTTAGGATACGAGTCATGCGAGCGGACGTGTTTAACGGATTTACGAAATAAAATAAAAATTTCCGAGCATGAACGCGTTAAAAACAAAACATGACCATTATTTTAAAACGGTCAAACACCCGTGGCAGAAAATCACGATGATAACAATATTTTAAGTATCTGCGCGGCACCTATGCGTCTACGTGCTACGACCAATCCATTATATTATTTCCGGAGGGCATTGCCGCGTATTGCACTCACCATTGCTCGCTCTTCGTCGAACTCCAGACAGCCGGTACCGTCCAATTTGTCCAAATCGATGCGTCCTTTCCATCGGACGCACACTCCATTCATTATGAAATGCGACAGTATATGAACCTGTGTGGGCAAAGACAAATCGATCGCAATTAATTACGTGAGCAAATTAAAAAAAAAATATTCAAAATGTACTGGTGATGACAATGAGAAGAATGTATTTTTCAAACGAAAAACTCTCGGGGCTCTGTATTAATAAAACATTATTTTGCTTTTTTTCGTGTGAACGAGATAGACTTGCATTTTCCACCATCAATTCAGTGACGCTTTATTTGATGTTTAAAATATCGTTTGACTAATAGACGTCGATTCAAGAAAGCAAAACAATTAATTTCCTTTATTAAACATTGTATACTACAGTTACTGATTTCCCAAACGGGACCCCGCATTTAATTATTATACGTACTATGTACAACAAATTTTTATATGATACACATAATATTTTATAATGATCAAACTGTTATATTATTGAAAAATTGCAGCTGCTCTAATTTAAATAAAAATAAAAAATCATTTTTTTCTCGGTGTGGCACGATAATCAGAAATATTCAAATGAGTTTTCTCTTCCTGAGAAAAATGATAACTTAATCTCAAACATGATAATATCACCAATCCGTAAATCTTAATTTCTACTTCAACAACATCTGTTTGTTTATACTTCTCATATAATATTATATTTATACGAAATGAATAAATTATTATTTTCAATATAATAAGAGGAAACTTTAAATCGTGTCTCGATTACTATCATTTACCCAGTCGTTTGAATTACAATCATAGAGACGAAGCGGCGAGCTCGTCAACGACGGCGGCGGTGGCGGCGTCTCAGTTAAAACCAAAAAGAAAGAAACGCGATGAAATAAAAAAAATTGGTATGGGGTCTTGGCAAATTAAAAAAAAAAAAAAAAAAAAAAAAAAACAAAGTATTAAAGGAGACGACGATACACACATAGCCGCCGACAAGACCATAAACATCAATTTATGTGACCCCTATTACAGAAATGTATAGGGAGGAGTAGACGGAGGGATAAGATGCCGCTCAAACCAGTACTAAAATCACCGATAAATTTTATTCGTCGAAGACACAAATGGCCTCTTATAATATTACGTTGCCCGTATGCGATTATTGCTCTTGACAATATTTTCGAGAGAAAATAGGTTTTTTAATATCATTTTTCTCGTATTATAATTAATTTTCGAACGCACACGCACACACACACACACACACACACACACACACACACGTTAACCAAAAAAAAAACATATGTCCCATCGTGATTTATTCTCAAACGACACTATTGCATTACGACACTTTACAAACGAGTAGAAAAGGATATTAAAGTATGTAAATATATATATATATATAGGTATACAAATAGCAGTACATAATATACACTTGATTTAATATTTATAGGTATGACAGCAAAACAATGTTACGAAGAATAATGATAGACACATGATTAAAACTTGGGATTGCTGGAATTGAGGTTGTTTTGTGGTATTACTTTTCAGTACACAAGAAAATTTATTTTAATACATGCATTGAAAAGTTCATAACAGTGTATGATAATTTATTCTTCATCCGTTGTATTTGAATTTTTACGAATACAGTAATATTCAACACTATTCTTGTTCTGATTTCATTATCGATTCATTTTATAACATAAGTATAACGAACGAAATATTTATATATTTAAATCAGTAAAGTGTAATAGACATCGGTTAAAAAAATTGTTTTAATTCCACTTAATTTTTTTTTTTTTAGTACGTATAGAAGATAAGTATACAAATTTGAGTTCTATCGTTATTAATAAAACGTGGACATTTTATTTTGTCAATTAATATTTATTCTTGGAAAATAAATTTCAGTTCGTATCTATTTGTATAAAATATTATTTGATGATATTCATTGTTACCACTATATGCGACACTTTGGTTAAAACTTAAATTATGTATTTTAAATGAAGTTAGAAAAAACAAATTTCTGATATTATACAAAGTATACCAAATCATAATTTTGTTGATTATGTTTTTAGGCACTTTGTTTGGAATGTTATCAACAACTTTTTATTTCATTCTTCGTTAAGTTTTAGTTTACAATTATCACACTACAGATAATATTAGATTTTTTCAAACAATTTGTAATTAACCAACAAAACTGTTATGATTAAGGAACTGAACTAGTATTTCGAAATCATTCCGTAGACCCGGAGAAAAATAAATGTTAATAATTTTAGTTTTATTCATTATGATTATACAATACTCTTGTTTAGTTTTGCTATAATTTTATCATAGACAACAATATTTTAACTTGATGCAAAGTAATTGAAATGTTTAGAAAATGGTCGTAAAGTTTTCTTCATTGTACAGCTTGAAATGGTCACATATTGTTAACTCTTAATTATTTAATTACATATCGTTTAAAAAACACGTGAAACTGCTTACCAATAAAATAAGCCTATAATTTTGTATCACGCGTAGCTTCAGTTGTTTTCTTTTATCATTAACGCGAATAGTTATCAATCAATTTACTTAATCAAACCGTAATGTGTCGAGTAATTTTGAAAAAGAAACAAGGATGTACAGAAAAATTCATTTATACAAACAAAGCAAAAAAATGACGAATTGTTCGAATATTTACGGCGGGATAAGTGCCACCCTTCCACCGTCCTCGAATATGGTTACTAGGGAAAAAAGGGATCGCAAGTCCTTTTGTTTACTAACATCCAATTAGACGTGAAAACCAAATACAATCGAGCTCGACAGAAACGCATTGTTTTTACTAGGATCTATTGTGAAAACACGCGTGCCACGTGCTTTCAAGACGTGTGCTTCTCATTAGTGTCGCGCGACTAAATCAAACAAAAAACAAAATAAACGCATAATAAAAGCGTTCACCTTGTACATGGGAACACACAATATATGATTTTGTCCTGTGATATATAGAACGGATTTGCGAAAACTAAATTATAATAACCATGCAAAACATTCTTTGTCGATACTCGTTAGCCGGGCACGTATTATTATCATCACCATCTGAAATCTCACAAATACGTACTCTTGTGGTACTGATGATTGTGAACCTCGAATCACAAACCATAATTTAAGGTTTTTACGTTTTGAAGGGTAAAATTGAAGTCCGCTAAAATCCATTCGAATCGGTTTCGACAGCGACAACCGCGAGGACTAGTAAAATCTACTTGTTCGTAAATAATTTAAACGATATATTGTTGAAAACTGTCTAATAATCCTACATGGTTTTCGAAAATGCTAAAATAAAGGAAACGCCATTGCCCAAGTAGATTTATTGAACTTGATCGAAAGGTAAATTATGAGATAACTAATAATAATACGAAAAATCGTAAACAAATGTTCCAAAGTATATTATTTAAGAACAAAATAACTGAAACTGAAAATAATTAACATTCCAAATCAAATACTAATATTCAATACACGGTTTCCAAGCAAAAGTGTTCCTGTATGGTTTTGATAATTCAATTAATGCATTAATGTACGGATGATCGGAATAATACATCGATAGGCCACCTTCGGAGTTTCCCTGCCAACGTATCGTTAACAAAAGCCATTATTTCTGGGCGGTAGCTACCTGAAAGCAGGCGTCTTGATCCTTTGGGTATGTGTGTGAGTGTGTGTGTGTGTGTGTGTGTGTGTGTGTGTGTGTGTGTGTGTGTGTACATACTTGTTTACTATTATACTTATTTTTCTCATTCAATTTTTTTTTCAGAGGCGATGAAACGAACCCGAGTAAACACACGCTACTGTTGTGATGGCGTGAATGCGAGAAATCGATCCCTCAGACGAAGTATAAACACGTCGTGGACAACCCTTTTTTTGATCCGCAGAAGTTTCAATAACTAAAGTCAGGAGAAACCGGATCAACGTCAAACGAGTGAACAATGAACACGCCACATTTCTGTCGTATTTGTATCGTGCACTTTGAAAATGATTTCGCAGGGATTTACGAAGCCTACGACGTGAGCCTCACCCCTCGCCACCACTACCAACCCACGGTCGGTCGCATTCTTAATCAACTCTCAGCTGCCACGTTTTAAATTTACTCTAGTGCAGGTCCAATACATTATATGAAATTTCCTGAACATAAAAACACGTCGATTTATCGTGAAAAGAGAAAAATTAGTACGTTTTAAGGGATTGGATCAAAAAGTAACAGAGAAGTGATCATTGAATAGTGGAATTTAGAGGAAAAAACATGTATGTAATTATTTGAATTACGTATTAAAATCTGTTGTACGAAATAATATGATTATATACGTACGAAAAAAATTTAGGTAAGAAACTAATTTATAATACTTTCAGGTTTAAATGTGTCATTACTAATTAAAATATATTATTTGAATAAAAGCTTATTGTTTCGTAATAAAAAATACTACCCAGTTATCAAAGAGTTGGCGTTTAATTTTTTTTTTTTTATAATAAATTTACTTTATAAAATTAGCGTTATTTATTTAATTATTGATTTATGCCCTAAATGTATGTAGTAATTTAATATAATTATTAACAAAACCTATCTGGTATTTTTTTTTTAATTTTTTCGTATATAAGTTTAAAGTACAACGCACTTTTTTTACACAGTAATTATTATAAAAAAAAAAAGTTTATTCTCAAATCCAACATCACGATTTCCATACGAGACCCATACACACATCTTAATAGTCGAATGAACTAAAAAATAATAGTCACACAATAGTCGAGGTAGGTACTACTGCCGTGATAATCGTTGTTGTGTTTTTTGTCGTGCATAGCGCGTGTACGAGACAAAGATAACGAACGGAGCGCTAACGTCTACTTAACCATCGTGATGTAACAATGTAACGACGGGATCGAATTAAACCGATGACGGTTGCATACGCCATGCAAAATACGCACTCGTGTCCGTAATGCCTACAACGACGTACTCGAAGGGAAGAAATTAAAATAAACAAAATAAAATCAACGTCCCCGCTGCGACAAACACTGTGGATAAATACTCGTACGAACGGTTCGTCTCGATTACCGGGCGACCGGCGGCGGCGGGTCGCTATTAATAATAATAATAATAATAACAATAATAACAATAATAATAATAATGATGGGACATTATTTCTCTCTTTTGTTAAGTGCGTCCGACATGCGGATAATCGGTGGATAACGACGAAACGCGGGTCGTTTTATTCTTGTACAATATATATATATACGCATAGCACATAGACTGATAGACACACACAACGCGCGCGCGCTCGCTCACAAACGTCGGGCCCGGCGACGAAGAGCAATAAAAAGGGTTTGGACGTTGTAGTACGACTAAACTACTACTACCCGTTTAAATAATAACAAAAAAAAAAAACCCTTTCACCGCGAACCGGCGTAATTAGATTTGTCACGAGTTTTTATCATCACGTGAACGCGCCCGGGTCATAAATCCTTGTAGAACACGCCGTTGCACGGTCGTCTTTACACGCGACGTTTTAACATTACACCATCCGTCCGTCGGTTTAATCCGTGAAACGGCCGAAACGGTATCTCTCAATCTAAAAAAACGGGCATCGGCGTATGTGTGTGTGTGTGTATTATACGACAGTCAAAAAGAACCCCGAACGCGCGGAGTGCAGCGGCGCACAATAATTATATTGATGTATATACTCGTATATATATATATACGTATATATAACGGACCCGTGTGCTGCAGAATTGAAAGTGTTTAATATGTTTTTTTTTTCGGTAAACTTATAAAATGTATTCGAACATATTACACTATTTACAAAACACGATAAATACCGAACGGCGCACTGTTTGTAATCCGTGTGATAATTATCATACTAAAACTATTATTATTATTATTATTATTATTATTATTATTACCATCCGTTTTGGCCGATTTCACACGCGTTTGCCGTAAAATACAATAAGCAATAAGTCACATAATCGTTTTCGGGTATTCACTGTGAAACGATTGACAAATAGTTATATTCACCGCACGGCACGTAGTGATCGATGTGTAGACGCGACGTGAACTTGTGCAACGAATAAAATAAACACCGCGTTCGGTAGAAAGCGCGTGGCTAGTTATTTTTTTATCATTACGCCGTTAAATTAATGTTCAATAACGATTTCTACGCCGATAATTCAAGAATATTTTGGATTACCATGTACAACAGTCAATGTATTATCCTTATGTTATCAAAAACGTATGAACACGTTGTTTATACGAGAAATACAGTGAGCAATGTGAATTCGAATACATGTATTCTGTACATTACCAACACTCGTCGTTAAAATCGTATTCAAAAATATTATTAATCGCTAGCCTTCCCCCCCTCCCCTCACGAATCAAAACATTTGCAAATGCATCGAAATTTGAATTCTCCACGTGTTGATTTATTTTTGACGTCGTGCCACGAACTATGTAATATACTATACGTAAAATAAAATATATAATGTACGATTATTTTCGTCAGTTGTCCGACTGCTTTTGCTGCGAGTTTCACGCGAATCGTATATTTTATCGACTAAACGATTTTTTCAGGGGTAAATTTATATTCGTACGACAACGTTCAGCGAGGAGAACGACATCTAACTTGCGATTCGTCGGGGACACGGATTAAAACCCAAGTACTAACGGCACTAACAGCACACATATCGCACACCGTTAATACGCATTGACCTCTAATAACATATATATATATGATTTGTCTAAAATATTACTATGCACACGGTCGTTAATAATAATAATAATATTATTATTATTATATGTGCATACCGAGATCACCGTTTTGGAAATAATGTCCGCAGACAGGGCCACCCAGGCGATCGGTGGTCAGGTACACCGCAGCAGCAGCGATGATATTACCTGACGGCGGTTTTTTTTTTTTTTTTACATTTTCTCTTTTTTTTTCGTCATTTCCACCTACACACACGCACAATACTCGCACGTATTGTATTATAACGTACGTATAATACGATAAAAAAAAAATTATAATAATAACAACAACAACGACGACGATATATATGTATATCGATGTTTTCAGGGATCGGTAGCCGTGCCGGACCGGGGATGCGTGACGCAGACCGCGGTTATGATACACGCGGCGGCGGCCGCCGGAGAAATCGGATATGTAAATTCGATCTTCAAAAAACCACTGTGGCCCGTAATCATATTTTGCGGTCTGTACGAGCCGGCGCGGTTTCGCCCGGCGAGCGCGCGTATCGTGTGTCGTGTTGTGATTTTTTTATTATTATTATTTATTTTTTTTTTTTTCGTAATCAAAAACAATCCAAATGGAAAGTGACGACGGCGGTGGCGCACGACGTTCGAGTAACGTTTTCGGTGGGAGCAAAATATTGAATATCTCGCACCACGAGCAATACACGTTTTGACGTCCACGTCCGTCGAATACGGCGACTCACGAGCACCGGGGAAATCCGAAAGACGCGCCACTAGCCGAAATACGAACGCGGCGGAGCTATATTGTCAGGCGCGCCGAGATACGGGATCAATACGGGATCTAGAGCTATACAACGACGAAAGTGTTTTAGGATGTGATCTATGACACACATGTGTCCCAGATTACGGACCGGGTGAAAAAGTTAAATAACGTACATTCGTATGAGCCTATATCGCAGAGGTCGGCAAGTGATTTTTATTGGAGTCCGGAAAATTAAAATAATACGTAAATGGGGTGCGTAGAAAAAAAAAATGTATTACATTATTCGATGGTTTTTACTAAAATGTTAAAATAATTTGAAGAGTTAACACGCCTTGTAATGTTAGGTGAGAAATCGCATTTCTTGTCTTTGGCTAGTAACTTGAACTCTGGAACTCTTGTAGAATTGTAATAACGTACTTCTTATTAAACTATCAAAGTACGATATTATTTCGACGGTCCAGATTACTGCTTTCCGCGGTCCGGATTTGGACCGCGGTCCGCCAGTTGCCGACCGTTACTACATCGACTTGATCATAGGCGATGAGGTGAATTCGTTCGGTAAAGTTATTATTAGTGGTCGTTTACAGTTCGATTACCGATTTTAAAATCGACGAGTCGTCGATGACGACATCGCTACAGAGTTTTAATAAACGCATCGACTCGAAACGTTCTCAAGCTTTCACCTCTCGACGAGGTCTATATGCGTCTAGACCCCTCCGTTAGGTTGCTCACGTGTGAGTATCAAATCAAGGTGATCCGTATACAATACGGTCAGAACAAATACTCTCGTGAATGGTTGACAAACGACAATATTATATTGAATTCCCGTTAGACGACGGTTAGTCGATCGCTCGGACGACGACGAGAACTCGTACGCGAAACGTCGGTTTCCTTTGGAAAACCCTGCGTGAACGACTCTGTTTGACCAATACGTCTAAGAAGGAAAATTATACACGTGCATTTTCACGTCGGCGATAGTTGAAAAAAATTGCCACGTGCCTATTTTTGATGACGATTCGGAGTGTCTGATGACAGCGTGTGTGTTAATAGCGTAGTAAAACTCTGTGTACAATATGGGCGTGCGTGAAAACAAGTCGCACGTCGATACATTATACGCGTGCGTTATTTTTTACGATTGGCCGCAGAAAGACCGCATTTATGTCAGCGGATCGTGATTTATGGGTATCGATAAAAAAGACGAGCGCGAAAAATGCATAAAAATCGTAATTACGTATAGCGCACTGCGAAACCAATCGCGGCGAATCGGTACTCGATGTTTTTACGTTCGTTATTTATTTAGAATCGTACGTCGAAACGGGTTTCGAGGGCGACGAGGACCGGGTGGCGTTAATGGTTGTTATTAGGGACGAACAAAAGGGTTGCGTAGACGGACTCTCCGAGACGGTGACAGATGTCTGTCCGGGATAAACAGACACACGCATAATATATACGGTAACAATACGGAAACATACACACATACATACGTACACGTATTATTTTGACCTTAATGATGACTAAAACATGTTGTACTGCAGTGCGTAAATATAAGGTAAACGGAATGTTTTCATCGAGTTCATTGTTCGTTTACTAAATGAGGTAAAAAGAAAAAAAAATGGGTAAATCGCATATTTTCAGATTGTACGCCGGCAAAAATCGACGATTTTTTACACTTTGATATTCATATACGCGCACGCGAAATCACTGGTCTGACGTAATAAAAAAAAATAATAAATAAAATAAACCAAACAAATGTATGGATTCGACTTAGAAAAATTAAAATTTGAAATACGTACATGTACGGATACGATTAACGTACTTATTACATTTAATCTGGACTCGATGCGTTTACTTGTTGATATTATATCATGTAGCTGTATATATAGATATAGATATATACATGTATGTTTTTCTCGAATGTTGTCCAACGAAAAAAAGTTCTGATTGTGCATATGTCAATATCCGGAATCTCGACAGCGAATACTGCTGCAGTTAACTCACGCTGGGATAGTCAAAGAGCTCCTAATATGACGACAAAACGCTCATGCTGGCATTCGTGTGTGTACATGCGTGTGTGTGTGTGTGTGTATAGAAAGGGGTGATCGTTCAAATAGGTACAAGTCATTACGACTAGGGTAAATAATAATAATAATAAAAAAAGGGTAAAAATAATCAAATAAAATCGACGTGTGTGTTTCCAGCTGAGAAATTCTTCCGAACCGACGCGCGTTTTCAATCGAATCGTTACATTATTACAATTGTTAAACTTTTGATTCACGCTGACACGACTCAACAACAGTGTATCAATATGATGACTATGACGTAGCCAGGTTCTGTTTTGAAACATATAGAACTGTTTTGTTTCCTCTTCGTCCGTACGTTTGAATAAAATCAATCGAGTTAGTTTTATAATAAATATTTGTGATAAGGCAATATTGAAACTAATATCAAACTAATTAAAACACATGTAAACAGCAATGTAAATCTTTATAAACGAACTTTAATTTAAAATTTTATATCAATAATTAGGTACTTAAACTGTAACTTAGATTATGTTATCAAATTTATTATTTTCTTTATTAACGTAAAGGTATATGTTTATTGTTTATATACCTAGATACAATTTTCAATGAATCAAAAAACTTTTGGTTTTACATTATTGTTTCTTTCTTGAAAAAATAATTAAAACTCAAAGTTTTTTTTTAAGATTTTCACTTACGTTATTCAATTGCAAATACAATATATGTCAATAAACAGTCAAATAAATATTAAATAAATTAAATTTGAAATTCAATTTTTTGTAAAGGGAATATTTTTGTTTAATCCGGACAAATGATTAAATTTATTCGACTGTCTATGTAATGAAATAGTGATAATAGATATAAACCACGGAGACTGCGAAATTAAATCGTGTTAAGAGCTAACCTATAATACGGTTTGTACCTATATATTGTTGTTTAAAGTAAATTTTAACATATGATTTATTATCC
The DNA here is from genome assembly GCA_027580255.1 of Therioaphis trifolii. NCBI lineage: Eukaryota > Metazoa > Arthropoda > Insecta > Hemiptera > Aphididae > Therioaphis > Therioaphis trifolii. The sequence continues at coordinate 4,432,168 of CM050405.1, read as the reverse complement.
AAAACAAAAAAAAACAGAATTCATTTTAACCTATAGTAGGCAATACTGGGCAGAATAGAGAAACCTCTTTTTTTTTTATTAAACTACTCATATTTACGATAAATCAATACAAAAATAAAATATGTATATGTTGAGTAGATTTCTCGAAAAAAAAAACTTTGTCATTATTTTAAATAACTATGACCACGGGCGAAAATACTCGCGTTAATATTTTAAGCACGCATGGAAACTCGTTCATTCCCACGTAGTTAACAATATACAATATATAATATGTGTGTGTGTGTAATTTTTTTTTCGTGTTCCATTTTAACACCTATTCACCAATGGACTAGTAAAGCACCGTTCGTTACAAACGACCTGCAATTAATTTCTGTGTCACTCGGGGAACAAAACAAATAACGTTTTATAAAGAAATTATAACTAATGTCGGAGAAAAAATCGTATGTAAAAAAACAAAAACATTTAACGCTTCGGGTATAGGTACCTACGCGCACTGTTACGGAGGTAGAACGAGATACGTTAATAGATGTTAAAATGCTCTTCTTATTGTTTTAACGTGTGTTATTATTATGTTTTTGTCCATCGGGAGGTCTGTACGGATCGGAGTTACCCTTGGATTTTGACTAATGCGAAGTCGTTTAGAGGGTAAAAAGGGGCGCGTGAGGTTCCATTATTGTCGGGGGGCTATTATTCTTGGAGAATAACTCAAACAGAATAAAACGTTTCGGGACGAGGTCATCTGTGTAGGTACGACGACACCCTCCCAGTGTGTGTATAGCTTTTTGTCGAGTCATTATTCAACACGGGACCAAAGGCGACCCGTGTGAGTGAGTGTATCACGTGTCTATGGATATAGCACGCACGACGCACGACACGCAGGTCCGACGGTTTAATACAACGGCAGGTTACCGGTGCTTATACATAATATACAATATTATGTACATATACATGTATTATATTTACACTCGCGTACACTGCATTTGTATCAGACAGAACTGTCGGCGTATAAATTTGATAATACGGTTACGCCCAATCTCTATTTAAATTTACCTCGTGTAGAACGTGATAATATATCATATTAAACTATACACGAATAACGTGTTTGATGTTCACGTGATAAATTACTTGACTGTATATTTATAAACACAATGTGTGTGTGTGTGTGTGTGTGTGTGTGTGTGTGTGTGTGTGTGTGTGTATTTTTTTGATGTTCTGTAGTCGTTGATCAACAATCTACGTATTCGACCGATGATTTCATTATCTATACCAGGGGTGGCCAACCCAAATGATCTTGTGGGCCACTTTGGAAATGTATAATATTCTCACGGGCCGCATACTAAATTACATATTTTACATTTGAACAAAACAAAAAAAAAGTTTTGATCTATTAATAATGAAAATTAACAGAATGAATTATTATTATTGCTTTTATTATGGCTCATAATTTACAATTTACAATTCAGTGGGATACATGTTTCTCAACTCGTTCACTTATGCAAATCTATAGACATGCTTGTAATTGCACGACATAATTGTTGTTGTAGGTTTTCATCTGTTAGGTTTGTGCGTAATACGTTTATGTTTGGTGAATTTCATTTTCGAAAAAAACGATTCACCGGTGTAAGTCGATCCAAAAGCACACAACTTTTTGTGCCAGATTTTTCAAATTGGAAAATTTTTCTTTCGTGATATTTATGTTATGAAAATCTATTTTTGATTTTGATGTTTCGAAAATGTGTTTTAATTCATTATTGCATTGAAAGTCAATGAGTTCCATTCTCAGAAGATATTCTAGGGCCGATTCGACATCAGTATGAAAAGGAGATGAATATATTTCAAATATTTTCCTGTATTTGTCTATATTAGTAAAACGACTCTCAAAAGCAGCTAAGAGTTTCTTTATTTCTTTTGAGTATTTAATGTAATCAATATATTTTGAATTTTTCAATTCGCCTAACAATCGAAAGTGTTTTACGTAAAGCGATTACGTTGTTAATAATACGGATACCGGGTTGTGCGGGCATTCCAGAATATTCGTATGCATCAAATAGATTTTTTTTTTTAATTTTTGATGAACTCGCGGGCCGTAAAACTTTCCAATGCTGGCCGCATGCGACCCTCGGGCCACGGATTGGCCATCCCTGATCTATACGTATGCGTGAATTTTCATATTCATGTTCTTTTTAAAAACACGGTTTCACGTTTCTATGAATAATATGACGTATATAATGAATAATAGGCGTATTAACGTGACGTTTTCATTGAAAAGTACATTCAGATCGAGTACACGTCTATTTTATTGAATAATACATATATATATATATATATATATTGGAGTTTTTACTGTATGGCATAGATAATATTATACACTAAACGCGGTTCAAGTTTAACAAAGTAATAATATTTTATTTGGATTACAGATTACGTCGGTCGCAATTTTTTATTATTATCGATAGGATTCAATTTCCACCCTCACGGTATTCAATTAAAATAGATCATAGTGTTGAACACAAGCTAAATCTTTCGGTTAAACGAGATGAGTTTTATCGAAGACACTATTATATATTTTTAACCCGCCAAATTGACCGTGGTATAATGCCGTACAGAACATTCTTCAATACATTTTAATTCCGATCAGTGTTCATAACTCCGCGTACAAACGAAATTCCACATTGCAAACCACACGGAAATCCGCACACCCAATTTCACACAGTCAATATGATAAGCTCTGTACGCGTGTAAGTAAATGATTTTTTTCGTCCTAAATGATGTTCAGATCACAGGTTACGAAGTTCCATACAATGTTCCGATAAAGAAGTTATGTATTTTTTTTTTCTTTCATGGGAACACTAAAAAAATATCCACGTGCACGTTAAGAGAGATTTGATTCATATCGTATTATTATTATTATATTTTTTTTTTTTTTTTTTACTAAATGACCATAATCCGTTTTTTCTTTATTGTTAAGTATCGTTTTGTATAGATACATAATATAAATACCACTAAGTTTTTTATTGAATTTGAATTCGTTGTACAATTTAGGTGCATTTTCATTCATCCTATTTTATACGAATATATTTGACTAAGTTTCCGTTTAGAATTAATACTTCCATAGTAGGTACCTACTTAAATACTTAATGCGTTCATATTGTGTATTGTGCATTTCAAAATACCTATATTTTTTACAACATTAACGTTTCATTTTTAAATAAAAATCACTACAAGCTGATATTCTTCGCGTATCAGGTCAGTTTTAGGTACTGATATATTGGACGTGGAAGCAGATGTTATCTCATTGGGTTTTACTCGAAAACAATCGCCGATGCGAATTAATTCAGAACGCGATTTGTTCATGCAGACGCGTGGTCATAACCAATATTGCTAAGTACAGAACGTGTATATTTCGTACGAATCGGAAACGATTTGCCATCGGGTTAAAATCTTAATACAATAAGGTATTATTATTATTAAATTTATTTTTTTTTTTTGAATCTGATAAACACAACAATTTTTTTTTTTTTTAAACCACGTAGGAAATACTTGACGTTTATCAAAAACTCCCTCAGCTCAAACACATTCTAAAGAAATATTTGTATTCTATATTAGAATATATATATTAGCTGCCGGGCCGTTCTTATTATTTTCGATCAGCTTTTCGTTATTCACTAAACCCATATATTATCCATACGTGAACATTTTCTACTGCCCCTTTTGCCGGACAAATACGTATATTGAATACACACGTACAAACCTACTTCGTTTCACTTATGACGTATTTTGATTTGATTATTCGACCACACATTTAAAAATATAAACGATACTTAATGTGCACAAGCCACAAGGGTACATCGTGTTGAAACGGTGTAAATCAATAATTTATAGTAAAAAAAATATCAAAAACTACTATCAGTCCGTATATATATTCCAATGTATTTGTTTATATCAATTTTATTTCACGATGTATTGAATAATTTATATCCTCTTGGTGTTACGCCGTACTCTATTGTATAACGGAATGAGCATGGCGTGTTTTGTGAGTGTCCAGTGTGGGCCTTATTAAACGGCTTTGTCGCGCTACCGGTTCGCAACAATAGAACGTCTATTTATACACTTACGAGTTGGGGAGTACGGAAGGTGGTTTTTTTTTTTTTTTTGTATACATCTAAACATCTGAAATTGAGACCCTACAAAACGTCGTTACCAGCCCTTCAAAAATTTGTCAAGCCTGTCTAGAACGCATGTATGTTATCAAAGAAACACGTCCATATGCCCTTTTTTGTTCACGGCCAATTTCGGTTGTGACGAATAACTACATAACCGATCGACATGATGATTATTAATCCGGCTTTGTTATTTTACAGTAGATATGTGTATATATATTATATAATAGAATTTTCCACCTGAAAAGTGACGATTCGCTATACTATCCGAAAATGTGCTCGTTGCATAAATCTGCTTGGATCTAATTAATCAATGAATAAAATTGATTTGTGACGTAAAAATCAAAAATGAATTTGATCCGATATAATATACATCAACGGTGATAATCCAAAAGGGCATAAGCGTTGAAACCCATATTACACTCAGCTTTTAATTGATATAATATATTAATCAAAAATATAGTTAAATGATCATTTAAAATAGATTAAAACCCAACTTTGTACTTAATGACATATTTTTTTTTTAATGAAAAACATTCAATGATAAGTTAAGTAATTGGTAAAAATGTTTTTTTAACTCTCCTGAATAATTTCGAAAATTATATTATATATATATATATGAAGCATGAATAAAATACGTTTTTTAAGGTCATTTAAATGCAACTCGAATTTCCAAGACCACCCTGTATGATGATGGCCTTTATGATGTGAGTTGAGCACAATCAAACACGACTTGAGGGTGTAGTTTAACCGAATATGTTTTTAAAGCTTTTATTGCAAATTAAACTATTGTGAATTCAGCAGGGTAATTTTTTTTCTACGCAGCGTGCGTGTGTTCGCAGCATGTGGAGATTTGTTCGGGAAACAAACAAAAAAAGAAACTACTACTTTTTTTTTTTTTTTTTGTTTATCCGACAAAAGTCATAAAATAAAATAAAAAATATTCTGAATATTAAACAATGGATTATTGTTAATGACATAATAGGCTCTCAGGGTGGCGGATCGGCGTGAAAACTAACAGTTCCAGTCACCCGTGGTGATTTGACAGACAGCTAACGTAGTGACGGATAGTAATAACAATAATATTAACCGTTTTGACACCACCCTCGTAGATTGCTATAATTTTTTAAATCTTATTATTATTATTTTTTTCATTTTTAGATAAATGGCATAACAATGGATCGCTGCGTGTACGAATAATTAGAACTATAAATTATAATTGGACACAGAATTAAGGACCGTAATAATAGTTAATTGAACTTTTTGGTGAACTATATCTGCAAGATTTCGAATTACGTTTTCTTTATAATTACATACTAAAGAAAATATGCATACCTACGTAGGCACATCGCGCACATATAAAATTATCGATTTTCCAAATTAATGTATATACTAAAATAATATCTACACTTATTTATGTATTTCAATTAAACTTATGACTAAAACAACATCCTTGAAAGTCAATATTTTTTTTACAAAATATCATTTTTTGATGTAAATTTTTTCTTTTTACTTGACAAAATATAATTTTATAACTTAACACGGATGCATCTCATTTATATTTAGATCGATAACGGTGCAAAATTAAAAAATTTAATACGAACGAGTTATCATAAAAGATAAAGATACCACCACAAAAGCTTATACCATTCTAATATTTAATGATTTGATGTACATTGAAAATGTTAAGTTAATTTTCTCTAGATTTTTCAATTTATAAAAAATATTGAAAAAATACACATAATTTTCATGAGAAATTATTTTGCAGAAAAAACATTTAATAGAATAAAATCTAAATAAATCGTGTACTCTGCAGGTACAGTGAATTCAAACAAATTTTAAGCAAATTTATAAGTTCGCCGTCGTCGGACATTTTTTTTTTTTTTAATGTCACGTTTATTTTCTTTTTTTTCCGAGTCAAGTAAAAATTGTTGCACACATATTGACATGTGCTATCTCGATTTACGAATATAAATATTTAATTGATATATCTATGACTTGGGTCTAAAAATACTATTTTTTTTTTTTTTTTTTTTTTTTTTTTTATGAAAAAAGTTTAGAAGACCTACGGATAAAATTTAATACGCATTTGGTCGTGTTAAAAGGGCGTAATTTTAGTTTCAATGATAGCTGAGTACAAGGGCTAATGTTGCAAACATAATTAATAAGTTCTGATTCTACAACGGTCAACTTCACTTCAGATTTTTAGGTAGTATACACGGAACAAAGACTACATATACATATACATAGACAATTATAAATATATTTTCAAAAGCTCAAATTAATAAACTATAAAATAAAATGTCTGCATATTATACTTTTCACTGAACAATTTTTAAAATCTTTTGCTGTTGAAAATTGCAAAAAGTGAGATTGCTTCTTTTAAACGCAAATCACAGATATAAAGTCTACACTTAAAAAAATAATTTTTCAGCTGAGTAAATAATACAAGGCTTAATTATAATTTTCAATGTCACAAGCAAAAATTAAAAAGTTTACACGCATTTACAAGATTATAAAACGTAGTTACATTTACTAAAAATTTGAAACACGGCATATTCGAATCGAATAATCTAAAAGGACTTATTACAATTTGAGTCTCATGACTCAAATTTATGCCTAATTCAGTCCAGTAAATAACCTAATTGAGTCCATAAAACCACATAATTCAGTCCGATTAATAACCGATTGAGTCCGAAAAATCACCTATTTGAAAGAAAAAAAAATATTTCCATTTTTGAGTGTGTTGTTAATTTGTGGATGATTAATGCTTTTGAAATAAATATACATAATTTTCCATTTTTATGGTTATTAAAAACACTATTTTTATTATTTTATCTCAGGCGATTTTCAAATAAGCTGGACAACTACTTTTTACACAACAAAAACGATCTCAATATTAATAAGAACTTTGTGAAACCGAAATTTTAACTTAACAATGATACACAAAAATGTTCGTTTTTCGCTATACATTTCTTTAATTTGCAACATTTTTTTATCGTCACACCCTTCGACGATATCTAATATATTTGTATGAAAATGATTAACTTCCGATGTATTTATTTCATATTAGACCGTAATAAATTTGGTACGTCAATGGTAACAAAAATATCTCGAACCCTTCTATCTGTTTCCTCGGATAAAATCTACAAATAACTCTGAATCGTTTCACGCCGTATTAAATATCCGAAGTCCTAAATCTGTAAAATGGAAAGAAAAATGTGTTTTTTTTCTCGGATTCAAATAGTTGATGGGTTTTTCGGATTAAATTCGGTTATTTATCGGATCGAATTTGGTTTTAAATGTTATTTCATATCTAGGACTGAACTGTACAACTCTCATCTAAAATGATGATTGGGATATTAAAATAAATTTTAGTGGTTCATCTGTATGTTGATTTCTATATTTCTAAAAACAAACATAGCATATCAGAAACAATAAATTATTTCATAACATATTATGCGCAAAATACCTGTTCAAATTAAATAAAACAAGTACACATATTGACAAAAATATAGAAAAAAGTCATAATTTATCTACATATACAGTTAACATAATAATTATGTTAATTGTTGTTCTTAATTTCAATCAATTGTTTGTTATGAATAGTGCCTATTAATGAATCATGAAATTCTGTACTCGTGACGTAAAAAGTATTTTTTTTCACTTTTTAAAGGAAAATTAATTTTTATTTCAGTCAGTACATTTATTCGCTAGCTATATTTTCGGTATTTCGGTAATCGTATATTTTTACAATTTTAACATCGTATTAATGTTATTGCCGTCGGACGTAATTTATTTTAATCGAAGTATTGAATCCTCTCACATTTTATGACCTTTTGACTTTAATGCCGGTTAAAAATCTAATCAAGCCAGAACGTATTTCGAAAAAGGATCGTGTAGCGCATCGATATGCTTCAAAAGTTTTACTTATTAATACACAAAAATTCGGCCCGCACCTTTCTATATACACACTTGCCGCACCGTCATCCCATTATTCCAAACAAAAATATGCATGTGTTTATAATGTTTACGTACATTTTAATATTATGTTCGGCTGTTCAATACACGTGAAGTACGAAAACGTGTGTGTGTGTGTGTGTGTGTGTGTGTGTGTGTGTGTGTGTGTGTGTGTGTGTGTGTGTGTGTGTGTGTGTGTGTGTGTGTGTGTGTGTGTGTGTGTGTGTGTGTGTGTGTGTGTGTGTGTGTGTGTGTGTGTGTGTGTGTGTGTGTGTGTACGCATATTTACTCGCCCATACGCTTTTAACAGCAGTAAGATTATACGTTTGAAAAAAAAAAAAAGTCGTAAAAAAAAATAAATACAGTAAAACATCCGATTAAACGTTTTGTTCGGAGTGAAGATAAAAAAAAAAAAAGAAAAAAAAAGTGTATAACGTCTTTGTCGGTCTTTTTCGGGTTGCATAAACACTTGGACGACGTATCCTGTACACACAAGCGAGAAGACTTTCTACGTTTCTTTTTAATTTAAATCGGCGGCAAATCGGTTACAATGGCCGTCGCATCTGGTACGCGCCCGGAACAAAATGGCGGCTGCGGCACCCTTTGCGCCCTTTTTTCTCATTTCGCTATTGATTTCCGTTTCCCCCTTGTAGCATTCATACATACATATTATATACTTTAATACGTAAACCCTACGGCCGAGTGAGATGTTACATGAACGTACATGTATGCATGCATGCATGACGCGCGCGCGCGTGTGTGTGTGACAATAATACTATAAATCCCAGGGAAAAGAGAGAAAACGAGCGCCCCTCTTTTTAATATATATATATATATATATATATATATGTGTGTGTGTGTGTGTGTGTGTGTGTGTGTGTGTGTGTTACATACGTTGTTGCAGAATATTACGAGTATTATATTATTATTTTAAAAGGATTTCTTTTTTTCTTTTTTGTCTCCCCTTTTCGCCCTCTTCTGAATATATATATATATAGTACGCATTATACCTATACATACAATATGAGTACACGTATTGTGAAAAAAAAATATCGTAATCTACGTGAAAATCCATAGACACACGCCCTCCTCTTCCTGCTGCATTTTCGTCGCGTGAACACTGCCCCCCATTGTCAACGCGTCCATATTGTTGTTATAGCCGTTCGATTGTTGATGAAATGTAATAATAATATATTACACTGAAAACGCTCTATACGCGTATAAACTCATCTTGTGCGTCAATGTGTACATTCATTCGGCAAAAAAAAAGAATCGCCCCGTTCTTGTTTATATACGGGTGCCCTCTAGAGTGTAAAGAACGTTTTGACAATCTAAAACGGAGAACACGTGGGTGTACGAACATTGATTGCTCTATACAGAGGTGTACCATAAGTGAAAAGCATACACGTTCACGGGTGCACGACGTTAATGCCGTCGGCCATACACGTGCGTGTATATAAACTGCAGCACATCGCTAATCGCAGAGATTCGACTATTGGAACGAACACATAGCAATACGTAATTAATATTATGACTCTTATGCACTTTCAAATTCTGATTGAAACGCAAGATCAATCGGTTTTATATCTCGTCATTCATATATCCCCTCTGTTTTGTTTCGGGGTACTTTTTCGTGTTATAGACTTCGTCCAAAAGTTACATCCAACGCTTCGGCTCTTTTTTAAATCGGAAATTTCACCTAGTCGATACTTTTAAAAGATGATTTTTCCATACTCTCGATAATTTTTCCAAACGTAAGATGTACATAAACACCAAGCTACCTATAATTATATATATTTTAACTGTACACAATGAAATGTATTATGCCCGTATAAAAATATTCTCGGGCGCTCCTATTTTTTACATTTTCAAATATATTGTCGAAAATTAGCCAAATGGTAATTATTTACGAGCTCCTAGTATAACACTTATCGTCCGAGTTCTTTTCCTCGAATTCACCACTAACTATTTTATTAACCCTAACTATTGACCTAGACGATTATTACTCGTACGAAGTACAAGTGTTAGTAGGCTATAGGCTTTGTGTACTCGAATGACTTCTAAAAACACACATTTGAACGCAAACGTCTGCAAACGAATATCATAATTTATACGTATTTATGTATATGTATACGATTTTATTAAATCAAGTACCTACATCATCTAATTCGATTCGATGTACATTGTAAAGCGTACCTAATATTGAAAAGCTTTATACGGAAATATAGAAATAGTTATTGAATACTATTTCGCAATCAAAATGCGTTCAATAGCATGCGATGTATTAGGTATTATATAGAATATAGAAGTAAAATCAAAGACATTTGGAATACTATACGATCAGTACAACCTGCTAATGGCTAGTCAAAAACGTAGTACACTATTTGCGTTGACCAATTGTTTATGAGTTTTTAATACATTTAGTATCATTATTTTCAAAACGTTTGAGTTTAGTATACTTGAAATATGTTTTAATTAAATTAAATATTGTTTGATAGAAAAAAAAACACATGTTCCTGTTTTTTATTGATTATTATAGCTGGCTTTTTAAGTGACACATTTATATATAAACATAATACATAAAACATAATAAATAAACCTCAAACCGATCAGTTTCATTCGTATTTTTTGTATCAATCATCAGAAAAAAACCGCACATACGAATTCATACATCAATCTACTTCTAAACGCAACGACGATAATTGCAATTCGTGATGGAATGCCCTAGACCCAAAAAGAAACCTGTGGAAGGCTGTTCCTCGGGCAAACCGCGAAACTGGAAAAATACGTACAAGGAAAATAAATTTGCGTTGGACACTGCATTCTGCTTTCTATGTTTTGGATTGGGAGTGTTGATATCTTTAAATGTTGACCACTTATTCAGAAAATAAACAAATCATTGGAACCGTTTGAATCAACAATGAACATAAAAAGTTGTATTATTATAATATACTGTGTTTGATGTACTTCTTTTTTATCTAATAAACACTATTCAGGCAAAAAACATTTTCCAATAATATACTCGAAAAATTTCTAACGCTTTTCACAATCAACGACATTTATTTTTTTTATTTATTTTTTTTTTTTTATATAAACTCCTATAAGTTTAATAAATTATACTATTATATTTGTATCGTGTAAACGAAATTAATTCTAGAGACATTTTACTCGTGCCAAACCTCGAAACGTGGGAACATAAAACCAATATCATTATATATGAGTTAAATCAATTTCATTCAATAGTTAAAACGTTTTATTTAAAAAGATAAAAAAATTACTAAAACATTCACATTGACCTAGTTTTAATCGCAATATATGAAAATAGTATTTTCAGCGGTTTACTTATCTCATGTAATTATTAATTATTATAATAGCTGGCATATATATATATATATATATATATGAATGTAACTCGAACATATATTATTATCATTTAATTTCGAGATAAAAAATGATTTACGAATCAAAACACTCTTGCTATTTTATAGGATTCCTAGCCCTTAGATTGATATTTAGGACATTTTTTTTATACACAAATGAATTCACTCACCATTCCTCGTTCTTTTTCAAAATCGCAAGTACCATTCATCGGTTGGTGGTATGAAGCCATTGGCATATTTGGAGTAAACATCAATTGCAAATTTGTTCCAGTCGCAGTAAACGCCTAAAAAATTGATAAATAATTTTTAAATATCGTCCCATGTCTTTATTTTTTCCAAAATCTATTATTTCAAGATTATGGTGTACATTTTCCAATCTTCTATAAAATACATTATCAAAACGTATTACTGAAAATTGCATTTAAACGAAAAATTACTTACAATATCTACATGACCTTCACGACAACCAATTTGAAAACGACTTTGCCGTTCTTCGTGTGGTCGATCTCTGTAACCAGTGTATCGTATCTAAAAAAAATCAAAGTAATTATACTTCTATTATATTTAAAATATAAACGTTTGAGAAAAAGTAACGCTAGATTACGTCGGGCGCGGGTCCAGAAGAAAAACTCGGGAGGGGTCATGTTTTATAAAATAAAAAATGATCACAACTTATGCTGTTATAAAAGTAAAATAAAAGAAAATATACAATAATTTTGTATGTACCTACTATTTTATATTATAATAGAGCAAAAAAGAAAAAATCATACATTGTGCATGTAATAATTGTAAAATAAACATAGCGTAAAGTCCTAAGTTTAAATCCTGAAGGGGGTCATGACCCCACGTGACTCCCCCCTCCTTAGATCCGCTACTGGATTACGCATGGATATTTAATTAAATTTAATTTTTCTGGTTCTACAATGATTCACATAATTTTATCATTTTGATTAACTATTTATTAACCAGGATAATTTTCAAATTTTACATTAAGTGTGTTTTAGGAACCTAAAAAGTCAGTGCTTTCACAAAGATTCAAAAGGAAGCACACATTTGCTATTTTTCATATTCTTCGTTCGAAAATGATTTAAACACTTACACAATACAGTTTTTATCTAAGTAAGATAATTTCATAAATAAAAATAATAACGACTGTCGTTTAAATTGAGCGAAATTATTATATTCAATTATTAGAATAGGTACACATAAATTAAAAATGTTCTAATTAGCCGCCGCGAACAACAGCACGAAACCTGTTTTAAATGTGCTCATTATTTATTATGCAAGATCAGGGAATTTCCGTGATTCACCATTCATAAAACCAAAAATGCAATCTTTCTCATTTATTCTTTCACTTCACAGTTGGTAGATACGAAATAACACGTATTGAGTAATTGAGATTGCTCACGTCGTGTTGGGTACACCACTCACTTACGACTTACTCACGACGCACAGTTACAAATAGTTATTCAACATTGACCATGTATAACATACTGACATTCAACCGTAGGGTTAAAAAAAAACATACACACACACACACACACACACACACACACACACACACACACACACACACATACTTCAAAAACAAGTCGGTCAACTTAGTCATATATTGTACACGGGTTATTTATAATCCAAATGTCGTAATATATTATGATGCTACTAATGCCGAATCGATGATGTACATTACAAAATACAGATGTATAAGTAAAGACCTAGGTGAGTAACACTCTGTTTTTGCGTGAAGCAAAAAAAATAATATTTGATTTAGAATTATAATAAATTGTGAGTTTTATATTTTCAATGTGTAGATGATTTTAGCAAAAGATATTAAGCATTAATAAAAAATTTAAATAAATTATATTTTTGATCAATTACTTGTTAAATTACTTCGATATAAATAAATAAGCTCAAACTATAGCATATGTTTAAAACGTATATGACTCAATTAGTTAACTATAAAAAATTAATGAGGATACCAAAAACATTTTATGGGGACCTAATACATATAAGGTTAAGATATAGAAAAAAATATGAGCACGATAAAATATTTTGCTTGATTTTTAAGAATTAATTTTTTTCGTGAAATGATGAATAATTATCAATATCTTATTAAATATGTTATTTAGGTTGTATACATATTAGTTTTTTTCATCGGATATTTTAAATTCTAAACAAAATAACTGTGATTGTTGCCATCTATATATTCTAATTATTAAATTAATGTGTAATATCACTGTATTGAAATAATAAATAAACTTTCAATTAAAATCCGGAACATTCAAATTGGGTAGACATAACACAACCTGCCACAGATCTTTCTATATTATCTTTCCTTAGTTGTATTTATATAGGTAAAAATGTAAAATATAATACACACACACACACACACACACACACACAATATGTTATATATAATATACATTACTGACAACAACCATGTAATAATATATTCGTCTCGTAAATATATGTACAAAATAATATTTAACTGTGCTCGCCGACGTGTCTACTCATGTTTATTTTTACTTCACCCCATAATAATAATCGTTATTCAACCCTACAAAATATAACAATAACAATAATAAAAAATATTCTTCCCGAATTCCGATGACACAATACCAAAGCCTTTGACCATTATTATTCAAGACAGTTTTTTTCTCATTTTAAAATTCTATACTCAAAATGCATTTCATAGTATGAAGTGATAAATAACCGTCTTATACAACACCCACCTAACTGAATCAGCAGGGTGCTGGCTGGGGATCCTCGAGAATCGTTTTTAAAAGACCTTCCAATTGTACTGCACAAATAAGTCAGATGTTACACGTTAAAGTCGCTGTTAAAATATATCACACGGCAAAACTAATCTCTTTCGAGTTTAAGGAATACGGAAAAAAATGTTTCCACATCTGTATTCAATAGAACAATCGATTAATATTCGTATACCTCCGAAATTATGATTTAACACATTGATGTCGTGTCATAAAGTCAAATAGAACGATTGAATAGAAGATAAGAATTGAAAACAACAGTGTATTGAATATGTTTAATCATTTTCGCCTACGCATTGAAAATATCGTATAATATTTTTATGGTATATGTACCAAACGCTAATACTCGAAAAACTGCGCGTAATACACTAATTAATTCTATATGTTTTTGAAAAATATCATAAAATATATAGGTACATTTATGCATTCATAATATACTTGTATGTATCTGGCTTAGAAGAGTTTTTCGTACCTGTATGCTTAATTTACCATTGCATTTTTTAAATTACATTTAACAAGATATTATTATACTATAGGTACAGTTTAGTACGGACTTTATTTCGTATATATAAATAACTAAACAAGTTAAATACCTATAATCGCGTTCAAATTTGTTAAGTCTATAGGTGTTCATGCATAGATAACTCATCAAAACAAATATCTATAGTAATAAGAGCGTATTTTATTATGATATTCATTATAATATATAGTGTATATATTGTTTTATTGAACTTGTTTAACGTTTTAACACAACGTGCTATTAAATTCAGTATATGAATCCATATAATCATTACATTGTGTTTATCATAATATGTGAAGTTGAACCTATACCTACCAAATCAATCATACATTCGTACTTCAAAAACAAATGACACGTGCACATGAAGTATAAATTCTCGCCCATCATCAATCGTTCTTAAACGTATGACACAAAACAAAATTACTCTATTTTACATACAAGTACAGACTGTAGTTAAAATTTACCACATACGTGTACTTATTGAAGATTATAATTTACCTATTACATTTACTGTATTTGCTAAAATATCATTCAAAATTAAGATTTATACGTATCAGCCGTTTCGAAAGATTTTGTGTACACTAAGGTATTGCCAAAATACATTTTCATCGTAAATACCTTTCAGTGTGTGTGTGTGTGTGTGTGTGTGTGTGTGTGTGTGTGTGTGTGTGTGTGTGTGTGTGTGTGTGTGTGTGTGTGTGTGTGTGTGTGTGTGTGCGTGCGTAACCGTATATGAGTACTCACGTCACTCTCGCGACTCAACCGCCTGAACAGCTCGTCGGTTTCGAATTTGTTCTTCTGGTCGGGCACGACCCGCGGCATTTTGAATACGAACCGGGGCTTGGACGGCTGTTGTTCGTAAAGGCCGCCGCACATCGGGTCGAACGGCAGCATGCCCGCGGCCATCGAGCCCAGATCGTTCATCATCAACATGGTGGCGCAGTGGTGCTGGCGTCCGCGGTGCTCAACAGCCTTTCCGGTCCGAGGGCTTTTGGCCGCGCGCTCGCTGCTCACGGGCCTCGACAACCGCTTATTACGACGAGTCCGACGACGACGACGGCGTCGGCGGCCGGACGAATCGCGCGTATACTATAACGAACACGTCGGCGTCGGGCTGTAAACGACGTATATCTTATCGTGTGACCTCGTCGTCAAATCGGGAACGTCGCGTCGCACGACCGAGACCTTTGCGACCGTTGCCGGTTATAACGACCGCGGGATCCCGGGTCCGGAGAAAAACGCTAGACGGCGACCGAGCGGCGGCGAGAGGCGATGACGCGTCCGACACGTTTTCCTCGGCGGCCGGCGAGACGGGGAGACGGAGTGAGTGAGAGTGAGAGCGCGCGCGCGCGCGGGCGTCTTTTATTCCCGGACACGGACGGCACGGAGACGCGAGACCGTTTGCGCGCGCGGGACGCGACGGCCGCGGCCACGAGTTCCGTCGGCCGGCCGGCCGGTGAGGCGCGGGCCAGGGGGTTCCGTGCGTTTCGGGCGCACGGTCCAATGGCGAGCGGTCGCGCGCGCACCGGACTCCGCCCACCGGCCACGCCGGCGGGGGAGGGTTCGGCCGGACTTGGCCGCGTCGCCCCGCGGCGTCGCGACGGACGCGCCGTCACGGTGACGGCGACGCGGCGCGCGGGGCGAACGGCGCTAGGGGTGCGGCGGGCCGAAACGCGGCGAGTGTATTGTACACCTACGTCGTGTCGGGACGACGGGAGGTACACGCGGGAAAAACGGGCCCCCCCCCCACCGAGGAGGCCGCAGGACCCTTATATCCGACGCGGGTCCGCTGTGGCTCGGCAAAATTGAAAATCGAGGGGAGGTGGCAGATGATTTATCACGCGTACGAGTCTCGTGGTGCAGCAGTGACTTTGACTTCACTGCGTGTACACATGAACATAATATACATTATGTGTTATAAATTTTATAACATATAATACATATATATATACTTTTGTGTACTTGTACATTTATGACATCACCGCCACGAGAGAGAACTTGGAGGGGGCAAACCCCCGCTTATATTGCAAGTGGCTTCTCCGTAAAATCAAATCAATTATGTAAACATGATGCGTTTACAAGAGAACTTTTTAATGATTCGGGTGCATGTTTTCGAAATGCAAGTTTTAGAATGACAAGATTTAGAGAATCTGTGTTTTAGAAAAATTTTAAAGCGTGAGGTATTTTGAAATCCGAATTTGAGGATGATGAAATTGATCTAGTACTATATTTTGAAGAAAACTACGTGCTGGAAAAGTTCGGATGAGGTTTAGAAAAAAAGAAGCAACGCGTTACGAACCATGTTTTCCAATTGAAATGTGCTTAGTACATAGTCGAACTGTCTACGAAATGCCAAGAACATCGAATTCGGCAGAAGGTTGGCACAATAAAATACATCGTTTATTATCAACACACCCTGGTATACATTCACTTATTTCCAAAATTAAAAAAGAACAACATGAAACTGAAGCAACAATCGAATCGTTGATTTCAAATAAATTATTCAAGAAAAATTTGTTCACTGCTTTTGAAAACACCAAGTTACAACTACCATCAGACTTTATTAGTTATATTACCTACATGAAATCATAAAATACTAATTAGTCAATTTATTTTTTATTAATTAAATAAAATACATTGTACATTGAAATAGGTAGGAAATACTATGGAACATACCTACGGTTTTCCAGCGGAAGCGGCCAATGCGCCAGCTAGCTAGTAGAGCTAATCTGTTAACCACTACCACCACCTGGCCGACGACAATAACCAAAACATTGAACGTCATATACATAGTATTATAGTACCTATATAATGTATAATGTTTATTTTTATACACATTTTATTTTTATATTTTGTTTAATAACATATTAACTGATAGCTTTGTCTACACTTTATTTTAAAAATAATTATTTAATGGTTCACATCTATTTTATTTAATTATTAATTATTAAAATTTATATTGAATTATTAAATAATGTATTGCCCCGACCGGCCCATAGAATAATCAATCGGCCCGAAAAATGTGGCAGATGCAGCATATGAACCTTCTGCTGGACCCGTGCGCACGCCTATGTATTACATTATATTCTCTTGTCTGTTTGCTGTGAGAAATATTATTTTTTATTACGGACAATATACGTTTGATTTTACAGAGTGAATATGCTAGGAAAAAATGCGATGGCTAGAATTAAAAGTTAAAACGTTTTAACATTATGATTACCAATGTTTTTGTGAAATAAAATATTGATACGTTAGGTTTCGATTTCGATTTGGATTTTCTCAAATCTACATTAATTTTTACCGATTCGTTTTATTTTTTGTAGATTTTATAGTAAACTTAAGATACTTATCAAAAGAATGCTTTCAAAATAAAACTATCATTTTTTTTTTCCTAATTCACAATATGGTTAACCGTCCTTAATGTTTTGTTGTGAGTACAAAATCTATTGTACAACATATTATGTTTTTTATGTGCATGATTCACAGTTTATTGTAACACAGTGCACGATAAAAACACAGATTGCAAAATAAGAGATCACATTTTTCGTTTATAGTTTTAGACCTCGACATTTTATATCATAAAATACTGGTCACATGAAATTGATAAATTTAATCGTCGTTAAAATACGAACAATTATTATCAAATATGTAATAACCACCAATTTTTAATGAAACTGTTTAAAGCAGCTTATCATTATGAGCGCCGTGTGTTTTAAACTCGATGATACGAGTTATGACAACCAAACGGTCCCCCGTTATGTCTGTATTATCTTACAGACATCAGTATAACCAAAAACTTTTAATGAAAAAAAGCAAACACATTTTATATTATGTTTCATTATGACAGCAATTTAATCGAAATACACAACCAAAAAAAAAAAAAAAAAACGTATTATAATCTACAAAAAAAAGAAATTGTCATTATGTTCATATTTACTCTATAAACGACAAATGTAAAACGATAATGGACTTACATTGATTATATAAAACAAAACAAAATTGGCAAGTAAATAGAAGTGATGAGACGGGTGTGATATAACTTATGAGTATAGGTGCCAAATAACATAAACTGTACATTTACGATTGGTTTGTCCGGCGATTGGTTTCGTATGATACTATTTAAAATCTGAAAGATAAAAAACGGGACATTTCTAATATTTTTTTTTTTAATGTTACGTACCTTAATCCCAAAACAAGGTCGATTTTTTTTTTTTTTTTTTTTTGAAAATATCAAGCCTGTGCGAAATTTCGAAAGACATTTGGTGGTTATTTCAATGGTCTCCCGAATAAAGGTCTATCGTCACTTTTCGAGTTATGACCAAACAACTACCTGTCTAATATCGAATTCATGTACCTAAATATAGTTTTATGCATATTTTCATATAAAAGCAATCTTGCAAGTACACACGAAGAACATTTTCTAATCTATAGACGAATATAATATCTCTATACGCCCCTATAATATTATATGTCCGATAAAGTACACATCAAACGGGCGTTGAAAATCACTGTAAAACCAATAGACACGTTCTCCTCTAAAAACGGGCGCTGAACGTTTGGTCACATTGACCCAAAAGCCAACACGTTTGGGTACAAATAGACACAACGTTTGGACACATAAAAATAAAAGGTACTTTATAATTTTACCTGGTAAATCAGAGAACGTTTGGGTACACAATACACATACTATACAAGACACGTTTGGGCACACTTTGTAAACACGTGATCTACAATAGTGGTATACTCATATACTTTATCTCCAAACCAATTATTATCGTAATATACGCGACTACGAAAATATACGTAATACATGTACTTTTTATCGACTATAATCTTTATTACGACTGCATCAATATAATACTATATAGGTTTATATATTTATATATTTTCAAATTTCTTTATTCACTCAATGTGACTGTGTCTCAGTTGTGTCTTCAATGTTATAGTGAACAGTCATGGAAAATTGTATAAGAGAAGGAACGTTGGTACCCAAACGTAGCGTTATTTAAAAAATATTATGTTACCCAAACGTTGTATTGCTTTTTGGGGTCTGAAAAAAAGTGTACCTAAACGTGTGTTCCCAATCGTTTTCCTGAATCACAGATAAAAATATCGTTTTGTACTTTTGTGCCCAAACGTGTTACGGCCCTAAAAACTCGTCGGTCATCAGAGTGTAAAATAAAAAAAATATCGTGCGCAATTTACGAGTTAAACATTGGTTTTCGTTCCTGGGCGGAGTAATTCACTACTGTGGAAGTCACCCGGTCCTCAGTTCAAACGTGAAAAAAAAATCCAAAAAAAAAAAATAAGTCAAATTCGATTTCGTCAAATGAAATATACTTTTTGTAATTTTGTAAAAAAAAAAAAATTGTTAAAATTTGCCACCTTCCAATTGTCGCCACTATTAAGTCCTGGCCTACAGGGCCTGTGCCTAAATACGCCTCTGATTGCTTATAAATTGTACTTACAATTTACATCATCACAGGTCACAATGATTTCAATATGATTTCATGTTTAAATTGGTGAACAAACTGAACAGCCCAATATTAGCTCGTGTGATAAAACCGACTACGGTCGTGTATAAATGTTTGCCTATCCTACAGCCGCACTGAACATTTTTTTCCATTTGAATCCGAAATAATAAAAAAAACAACCGACGATCACCATACTTACAATATGTACTTACCATACTTACTTATAGTTACTACTCAGTGTCTTAGTGATCGTGTCTACTGATTAGTTGATTATTCGCTATTGGCTTTAAAACAGTATTCTTGAAGGGTGTACAGTGATTATCAATGAATGTGTTCTAAAAAAAACTTGGAAAAGTTCTGCATAAGAGCGCTTGATTTTTTGGCGTTCAAAACAGTTTGTTAGGCTACGGTTACTATGGATGCGAGTTCTGACGAAAATATGTTCTGACGAATTCTGACGAATTCGTTCAAACAAACAAACACATCTATTTTAATGAGAGTGTTTACACTGAAAGTGACAAACACGTCAGAACATGCACGACGTCGTCAGAACGGTTGAGCGATCAAACAAGTTTGATTTTTTCGTCAGAACAATTTTTCGTCAGAACTCGCATACATAGTAACCGTAGCCTTAGTCGCCAAGCAGACAACGACGAAAGCATGAAGTTAAAATGAATACCCATGCCGGCAGTGGCGTCATTTCAGTTTTTTCTAGACTAGGGCGACCATTTACTGATAAGCCGACTGAACTTTTATTTTTGCCGACTAAAATGTATTATATAACAATTCAATTATGTTCATAAGAGGTGAAAAAGTATTATTCATAATCGTCATTCGTATTCGTCATGATATGATGACGACTCCGATTATTCGGCTGCACTAAAATAGATTGAATGATATTTATTATTTAATCAATGCTTGTATACGAATTGATAATAATATGAAAATATCTTTTCTTATGGATGGCATTGTAACAACTATAATATTTATAGACTAAACTAGTCCACTAAGACTAAGGTATTAGCCTAAAAATAATGACGTTTTGTACTTAGTACAGTGTGCCGATTTAGCATTTGGGTATGTTACTATGTGCAGAGCACCCGTCTCCCGTTATCTCAATTTTATCATTTAAATATAGACAATAATATAGTCAATAATTTTATTCATAATTTATTTTCTACAGGTTTAATGGTTTTATTATTATTATTATTGTTGTCAACGGGCTCCTAACTGGCGGTTGGCCCAGAATGACGGCAACACGGTGCCCAAAATACCCAGAGAAAAGATTTATAAATACGGGTGACCAATAATATGAACAATATATAGGTAACAAATTTGGTTTGTCTGCCAATCGGTCAGAACTACTATTCAGATAAATAAATAATAATGTACAAAATTGAGACGGGCGCCCAAAAAGGGGGGGTATAAAATGCTAATATTAATAATAAAAAAAGGTACACAAATCCGTATGGGCAATTATAAATATATTCAATAATAATAAAACCTGGACGGCGACAGCGGACAGATTATGACGACAGCACGAAATCCAACGGCGGCGAGAACAAGCACACAATACCATCAACTCCTACGACCAATTATCGTTATAATAAAAAAAGGAACGCTCGGTAAACGGCACACGCCAAACACGCCAACGACGGACGGTGGCTGGAACAAAAACGCAAAAGCCGACTCGTCGTGGACCGTGGTACCGGTTGCGGCGATCGGCCAAGGTTTAAGGTCGTGGATGCCGAGGGAGGGGGCCGCTGAAACGTCTCGAAAGTTCGCGATGTTCATGGCAGAACCAATAACGGTGGCGCGAAGTTTTCTATTTAAAAGTCGCTAAGGCGGCAAGTTTCGAACTATTATTATTAAGTATTATATTTTTTTTATATTTTATATTTTTCATATGTACCAACTTGAGAGTAGCTAAACACTAGACTGTGGCAAATGTATGAGTTGCCCCACGCCAAATGACGCCACTGCATGCCGGTAAAGTCTCAATGCGATTTTCAATGTACGACCAGGAAAATTCAATTGATATTCGTTTTGACGTTGATATTGATGTCAGATTTCATTGTGTGCAATTCTTTCGATCGGCAATTAGAAAATTTTAGCGTATTTGGTGTGATTTCAGACAGCTTCACTTGTACGAGATCATTTCGTCCGATTTGATACATTCTATGTCTCTGAAGTATTTAGGATCAATTCGAAAATACGAATAAAACTTAAAACTAATGTGTTTAATCAATTTAAGAAAAATATTTTCATATGGCTAGATACTTCTACGGTTTATTAATTTATTGTAATAGAATTTTAATGAAGGTTCTTTTATGGAGATATTATTAACTTGGTGATTAATTCAAAATATTACATAGTACAGAAGATATTTGAAACTGTTTTGAATGTGAAAGGTGTACTTACAGTGTACATATTGACTAGGTAATGTTTTATTAAGAATGTCATTAAAATAAGTACTGAGGACTCAAATATGAAATGATTACAGTATTTAAAAATATTTTAAAAAAGATTATCAAGATTATAAAAGATTATCAATACCATTGAAAAGAATATCTTAGACAAAAAGTTCACTCACACTGTCTGAACTTGAATTAAAATCAATTCCATATTTCCGTACATCACCTGCCGTTTTATCACCTAAAATTGTGATACATACGTAACAATGGCACAAAATATCAGCGATCTCTCAAATCACCATGTAAGGTTAGGGTTGGAATATCTTGGCATGTTTTGTGCGCAAGATGTTTGGTCATTACTATCATAATGTGGTGTTATGATTGCTCGAGAAACTTAAAATCGATAAAAAAAAAAAAAACAACAACAATATAAAAAAGTTTAGTTAATGTATTGTTTAAAAACACAACTCATATCTGTAACATCTGTAACATCAGGTAATTATAGCAAAACCAAAAAATTTAAATGTAAGCTCATCGTTATTTGTACAAAGTTTAAATGTTTCACAATTTTGAATATTCAACCAAAATGAAAAAAAAAACATATTTTTATAATTATGTATGGATTATTTAACTCTAAGACAAACATTACTTTAAAATTGGTGTAAAAATTTCACAATATAATAACACAATAAACACTGAAACTGATACAATTATTAAATAACACTCAATATTAAATTAAAATTGATTAGATGCCAACATAATTATTACAAGTGTTATTAGGTATAGACACATTTATACTATAATGTAAAAATGTCATTATATTCAATAAACTTAATTTATATGTTATGCTTATAAATATTTTAATTGATCTATAACAACAGAATTCAGTTAGTATAATGTTAGTGAAATTACTTAAATTGAAAAAAAAAACATTTTAATATCCACAAAACAATATTGTGTTTTGAAATTATACACACTGAAAGTATTTGTTGAAAACAAATTTGTAGATATCTAATTATTCATTATTTATAACATCAAAAGATTCACTGGTACACACACACCACACATATTATATGTACAGACCAATGCTTTAAATTTAATTTATCTTCAAATTTAAATGATTATTGATATTGAAATTTGTAACACATTTGTACAATGTATAGTAATTGTAATAATAAAAAAAAAGGAATAACTATTCATGAGCTGAATTCAAATTAAAAGTGAAATGCAAATAAGAACAAAGGAAACCCCCGTACACACAAAAAATAAATTGATATTATAAAAATAATAATAATAAAATCCATAACAAAACATTAAACTCTATTTAGGATAACATTTGACTATAGTATATACACAACAGAAATGAGATCGCTTTAGCAAAGCAAGAAGAACATTTTCTGAGTTTTTCCCAATGTGGGAAATTCATTATTTCAGTTCATATTTTTTTTTTTTTTTAAACATAATTATTGGAATTACACAATAATAATTAATATTTTACAATATTGGACGGATTCAGCTGATTTAGAAAACCCTGAATACTTGATACACATTATAGTTTGTAACATGGTTGTATTTTCTTTTGATAACGTTAAAAATAAATTTATGTAAATTACAAAAAGCAATTAATATATTATACATATAATATAAACTGATGACTTTGGTTTACATACAATTATCAAAAACTGATGAATACAATATTAAAATATTTAGTGAGTACAGATGCTATGTTTTAGTAAAAGGTGTGTGCCATTAGATCACCGCACAACTATGGCAAACATAGCATTTCGATATTCAACTGTTTTTATATTTTTGAGATATAATTCTGTTTCAAAAGGCATAAATGATGAGTAAATCAAATTATTCATTATACAATTAGACAACAGAAACAACTTAAATGAAAATGGGTTTCATAGAATGGTTAGTTGTACCTGATAGTCACATGTACATGAGATATTTTAGAATTATAGTTGATCAATGAAACACAAAGTGAAAAAAAGTAAAGAGACAGCAAACAATATGTGCGTGGCCTGTACGTAGTTAATCTTTCAAATACGTTAAAATAATAACAATATATTATAAATAGGATTCGTAAAAGTTGAAACAGGGAGGTAATGTGTTTATTAGTTGATGAACGTGGATTTCAACTGTAAAATATTAACGTTCCAGACAAAAAAAAAAAAAAATATACATATTCATAGAAAAATATTACACATTAAAAAAAGTTAGATAAGGCTTACAAATTAAAAATAATAATAGTGTATAAAAAACAATAACAAAATTCTCAATAAGCAGGAAAGCTATGAAAACTAAACTTTTAGCCATCTCTTTTAAACAAAATCGAGGAACAAAATTGTTTATAAAATTTGTTTTATACTTAAATATCGATTGTTTGTAGCAGCATATGCAGCTGTCTAAATACATTTCCCAAGTTTCCTTGGACTGTTTGTCTCTTAAGAACAAACGATCTGATATTCATAAGAATACTATGACACTTGAGACATTTATTATACCTGATGAAAAAAATAATATTATTAACAAAAATTAGTCCTAACAAATTGACTATACAAGAATTTGTATGCTAAATAAAACATTTCTACAAGTAATCAGTAGATAAAACGTATAATTCATAATATTAAATGACATATTTTGGTTTTAAAAAATTCATAGTAAAGTTTTTTAAGCTTATGTCAGGTATAAAATATTAATAAATCATAATCGACAGATTTTTTAAGTTAAATAAATTTTTCATCTCATTATTTTAGATAAATATAAAAACAGCAACAAAATGTAGAGAGATTATTACATTATTGTAATATTGAATATTGATGTTTGAAGCATACTCATTCCACAACACTATAATTTGTTGACTCTATTTCAAAAAGATATTATCACCTTTCTTCCTGCATTATGTCAACGCCTATAGCCGAAGGGGGTCTTTGAATATTGTTTTTAATGACTGGCATAAAATACTGCAGTATATCTCTTATGGCTTTGAAACTTACATTAATGAATCTAAAAAGCAGAATTTTAAAACAATATTATTATCAATGGTAAAATATTGTCTTCATAACATATGTTAATCAAACATATATTAATATATATATAGAAAAATTAATTACAAAAATTTAAATATAATTTAACATCTAATATACTGAATTATAATACAATTTCAGATTAATTTATTGCAAACAAGTTTGTAGTTTTATTTTAAAGTTTGAGTCACATGTTAATAATGCTATGATCTAAATAAATACACATAGAACTGACCCTATCTTCTAAGTTCTAAAGAAATAGCATCTCTATCAATACTTATTTTTTTCATTTTCATTATTATTTTACACAAATTTAAACAAAAATACAAATTAATATTGTTCAAGTTTATAACTACTAAATACTTACACTTCATTACCACTCTGGATCAAATTAGATATCGAAGGCAAAAGCATACTACACACGTCTAGACACCAAAGTTTTCTGAAATGAATATTGTTAATGAAATAAAAATATAGACACATCATGCTAAACAAAAATACTCACGGTCTTTGTGTAATAACAGAAATAAGATCTGATACAACAGCATAGTCATTCATTGTAACTGCACTATTCACAGCAGACTAAAAATAACACATGGATTATATAATATTATTTATTCAAAATATGTAAAATAACTAACCTTGAAATTTTTGTTTGTCCATAATGTCATTATGATATTAAGATTACGTTGTCTTTCTTTGAGCACGCCCATAGTGGACTTATGATTTTTAATAAGACTTTCCATAATATCATCATCATCAGATATTATGTTATTTAAACTCTAAAAAACAACATAATGATGATTATTGAAAATTATTGTTAATACTTTATACATTT
Source organism: Therioaphis trifolii (assembly GCA_027580255.1). Classification (NCBI taxonomy): domain Eukaryota; kingdom Metazoa; phylum Arthropoda; class Insecta; order Hemiptera; family Aphididae; genus Therioaphis; species Therioaphis trifolii. The sequence goes on along the minus strand of CM050405.1, from coordinate 4,405,619 downwards.
TAAGTGGAAATTGTATTTAACAATGGTGAAAATATTTTTGAAAGGTAGAGTATTATAAGTCAACTTAATCATTAAAAATTTGCAATCTCAAATTATGACATTTTTGCATTAAGTGGTCCATATTAATTCATAGTTGATGAAGCATTTAATTTTTCATGCTATAATGCATGTATGAGAAAAAAATTAGGGAACATACTTGAGAAGGGGTTTCTACCGCATACCGCCCAACCTATTATATTTTCTTGGTTTTATGTCATAATATTACTGAATAGTAACACATATTTGAGGGAAATTACTCTCACATAAATTAAACTTTGAAAAAACTTATTTTTAATAGTTAACCATAAAAAAAATTCGCACATTTGTACAAACATTTTTCAAATCCTCGAAGTCATCCAAAGGAAAATCAAATTTATTTGAAAAAATATCAGTCTTTTTGAGTTCTGGTGTAACGAGAGAATCATCACCCAATAGTCTTTTATGATGTGGTAATGAAGACGTTTCGTTGGGTATTATTTTTCTCTGCGATTGAGGTGATGTATATTTATGACCATAAGCAGAATAATCTACAAACATAACAACAACATGTTATAAAACTATGTGACTTAAGTAAATACAAAAAAGTTTTCTTACCATTTTGTCTAAAAACTGGTAATGAAGATGGACGTTTTGATACATTTTCATTGGTTACATTAGAAGACACACTGCGCATTGAAATAGACGAAGCTATATTATAAGGATTATGTCTTTTTTCAGATTGTTCAAGACTATCAGGTGTTGTAAAAGAATTTGTTAATTCAGGTGTATAATAATCACTATTTATATCAGAATTCGGTAACTGGAAAGAATCTGAAGGAGTTGAGTCGATAGACGATAGTTCAATTTCTGAGTAACTGTTTTGCATAATTCCTTGTGAAGTATCTACATAAAAAAATAATCATACAAATTATATCACTTACATTATACTTTAAAATACAAATATAATTTACCAATACTGTGTTTTCTTTCTTCTAATTTTGGGAAATCGTCAACTATTGGATATTTATTCGATGGATTTATATTAACTAAAAATTAAATGTACATTCATGAAACCTACATTTTTTCTTAATATAAAATTTTCTTACCTTCAGAAGGATAAATTGTTTTAGGCATATCTGAAAGAAAATTTAATTATAGTTAATAAAAGACTGAACATAATTTTTAATAACAATTATAAAATTACCATCTTCAGACAGTGGAGGAGAAAATGGTGGGGGACTCCGATTTACTGCAAATTATAAATAACAAAAATCATTTTAGTTTTAAGTAAGAAAAGAAATTATGCAAACATTTATATCATATCCAATTTTTATAAAATAATAAAGCAACTCTTTGAGTCTAACTTTCAAATAATTTTACATCAAGCATTTATAATTGAAAATCAATTTTTTCAAACAAACACAAACATCAAATAAACATAAATACTCACATATTCTACATGGTTTAAATGCTAAATAATAATTCATAACATAATTAATTTTTTTTTTTTTTAATTTAAATAGTCATTGTAGAAGATAATAATACATACATGTTCTATTTGGTTTAAATACTGAATGATAATCGTGAACATTACTAATGATAGTTTGGCCATCATCTTCAATTTCTGTTTCGCTTTCATCAATGAGTTTCATATTAGTTCTAAAAATAATAAATAAAAGAATGTGTATCAATACTATAACTAATGGAATGCAAGAAAAAGTGTTTATTACTAGCAAAAGTATTATTTTACATTTTTTCACTTAATTAAATGCTATCAATCACATCTAAAATCAAATAAATACCTAAATGATATAATAAATGATAATTTATGGTATAAATTCAAAAATGGATATTTACTATATTATTGCAAAATAGATATAATTTCTTGCTACATTGTTATTTCAATTCACAAAATTATTCAAATTTTAAAAATATATTCTAATATCTAAATGTGTAATACCAAATAAGCTCATTCTTTCAAGCCAAATTTTAAGAACCAAGCAAACTATTTAACATTGAAATAATAATCATTTAAAAGTAACTAAATTCATTATAATTACTTTGGTTTGATCATTTCTCGAGACTTTTGTTTGTTAAAACTTTTTCGAACACCAGTATCTCTAGTGAACGTCGTATTGGTCTTGGATGATTTTTCTGGTGGTGAAAATTGATTTTTAAAAGGATAGTCTTCAGGTAAATTAATTAACCATGTTGAAACATCAGTTGATAAATGTGAAGCTCCTATCTAATAAAGTAATAATAAAATAAATATAAAACAGTATTAAATACAAACTTGTTTATGTATTATAAAAATAAAGAATAGCAGTAACAACAATTATGTGCTTACAATTCTATTATCTTTTACTACCAACTCGTTAACATTTCCCCATTTCATAATAACAGAGTCACAAACTCTAGTTGGTTCAACTCCATACACACCAAGGTAATCAGAGCCACCGCCATACAAAACATCACCTTTGTCACTAAATTGCAAACACCTGAAATATATTTTTTTTAAGTGTGAAAAATTACTAAGTACAAATATTTTTCTTATAAAAAAATTAATATATTTAATCAACTCTTAAACAAGTAAAATATTGATAATTATATCGTTACCTAATAATAGATTTTTCTGTATCTATTTGAGAAATAACACTAAATCGCTCCAAATCTAAAATATTGATTTTATTGTCTGAACCACTGCTGGCAAGTAAAAATACTAATGGGTGAAATTGTATTGAGGTAACCACTCCTTTATGTAAATTATTAAAAGCATGTATCATGCGTCCAACTCGTAAATCCCATATCTATAACATACATGAAAAAACAATAAATCAGTCATATTTAAAACAATATAAATTTAAAGAAATCAGCATAATTAATTTATAGCAAAGAATGAAAAAAAAGCATGTCACATGGTTCATATTTGTATTTAATAGTACAATATTTAATTAAATAGCAAACCTATTTTAAAATTATCAATTAAACATTTTAGTATCTTTTATATGTCAATTAAATCACATAACAATGTTAAATTTCAATGACTTATGAAGATTTGTAATGAAATAAAATGTAATTGTAACTAAAGAATGGGTTTCTATAAAAGTGATACTCAATAAGTGGTCAGTAGGCCATACAAAAGTAAATTAAATTTTCAGGTTGAAATAATAATTATAGAAATATATACAATTATTTCCAAAATATTCATATCACAGTAAACTTCAAATTTTTAGAACTCATAAGCCATTTTTGTTTAAAAGTCAACAGCCATCATTGAATTTCAGGACTATTTTTTTGTAATGTTTAATACAATTTCAGTTATATCTCATGTAATGAATAAATATTACTAGAATTAAATAATGACTTCTGTGCCTTTTTCAAAGAACACTATAATCTGTTATACTGTAATCAAGTATAGATAAAACAATGGTAAATTGATAACCAATACAAAATATAGGAAAAAGTAAATATTAAATATACATTATAATTAATAGTAGGTAAATAATATGAAATAGTGAGGAAATATTGAATTTCTTTAACTGGTAACTAATATGAAAGCAACATTTTACAAATGTGGCCCATCAAAGTAATAATGTTGAGCATTACTTTAGAATATAAAGAAGAAATATATTAATACTTTAGTGCATTAAAACTTTTATGCTTTATAGCAACATACTTTAAGTATGTTGACAATTTAGTCTAAGTATGTTAACCTATTTTATAGAAATAAAATTGAACCCACTTCCTAGCAGTATAGAAATACAAATATATTCTGGCAAGTGAATACAGAAGAAGTTTGTAAAAATAAACTAAACCAAATTTGATAAGTAAATTCTTAGTTCAAAAAATTCCAACAAAATCTTACTTAGTATAAAATTAAATATGAAAAATGCCTTTAAGTTTTCCTTCATAATAACTTACTTTAACACTTCCTTCTTCATCGCCAGACGCAATCCATAAACCATCTGGACTATACTTCAGACTAGATATTGTGGTTTCATGACCTTTGTACATGCCTATACAATGTGAATAACGATAATCCCAAAGCTACATGGAAAAAATGGAAAACAATATGTTTTTATTATATATAAACATAAACTTTAACTATATAAATGTATTAAGTACTTGAAACACAAGATCGTACCTTAACATTAGTATCTTTAGAACCAGTAACAAAATATGAAGATGATGCAAATGGAAAAAAATCTAATTTTGTGACAGCTGACTTATGTCCACTGAATGTTTTTACTTTCTTGCCTTTAGTTAGATCCCAAACCTTTAGACCACCAGTCTGGCTACCAGCACCAACTAAATATTCAGATGCATCAAATTGTACACATTCAATAGGAGTCACATGACCACATAAACTCTAAAAACAAATAATTAAAAATATATTCCAAATAATAGAAAATAAAATATTTAGGTAGTAAAAATATTACCATAAAACATGTTTCACTATCAACTTTCCATAGATTAACTTTATTATCTGCACCTCCTGTTGCTAAAACTAACCCACTTTTTTGACCAAGGGCCAAACAAGTGACATTAGCGTTGTGTGCGCTAAATTCTTCTACATCATACAAATAAAAAACAACAATCAATATTTATTTTCATTATACAAATAAATTCAATTCATATTCTAGGAAGAATAGTAAGGAACAATAAGTTTAATTAGATTTTTAAAACAATTTGAATTTAATTCAATTAAAATAAAAAAAGTATTTAATGATAAACTAGAAATATTTTAATGCTTGTAATTTTAATTTTAAGTTCATATATACAAATTATCACAATTGGTTTCTCTAATTTTGAATTATACATAAATATAGCATCATACTGAATAAAATATATCCAAAAAAAAATTGTGAAATGTTTAATGTTTTAAACAAAGATATAGGTTAGATTGTACTTACGTAGTTTGCAAATATGTTTGTTTGGGTTTGCCATTTTAAAGGCGTGTAATCTGTAAACAAAAGTTAAATCAATTATAGCTAAAAGAAAGCATAAATATAAAATTAACTTCATAAAATATAACACTAGACTTCCAACAAAGACAAAATCATAAAAAGTTTCTTAATCCCATTAATTATGTTTTTAAAAAAAACTTAATTATTTTACCTACTTGAGTTTAAAATTTTATATAATGTGTAAGAAATTTGCAATATCAATTGTGATTTTTTCTGTTGATTATAAATTTAACAGTGCCTACTTCATTGAATCATAACTCAGAGAATGGAGTAGTGGGGGGGGGTCTATGGCATATACCCACTTTTCAATTTTTTTTTTCACAATATATTCTCTAAAAATACATTGATACATGGGTATAAGACAGAATAACCTCATATACACATTTAACATTTCATAAACATAAACAAAATAGTAAACAATCTTAAAGTTGAAAAAAAAATATAGGAAAAATTAAAAATTATCTGAAACTACAATTTTCATAATTTAACACAAATATTCATAAACAAGTATAACACATATACAAAAACGATAATTTGTATATCAATAATTAATAAAATAATTAATCATTTAACTAAGAATATGAAATAAAGAAACACATTTTTTGCAGAGTTTTTTGGGTTTAGCCGGTTTAGGAAAAACCATATTATCTGGTTTCAGTATTTCATTCATTGGAAATTATTGTAGGAAAGCAATAAATATGTCAATAATATTTAGTAACGCAATGAATTTTTTTTTTTTTTTTACTTTATATTCAAATCTTGCTACTCCAACCTACCATTTTAATTTTTTTAGCAATACTTCACTACTTATAGATATTTGCAAAAATATCTATTTAACAGTATTTGAGACTATATTCAGAGAAGAGAGCTGATGGGCCCAATGAAAATAGGTTAGATTTGTAAAAAATGTCATATCTAATAAGAGTGGATTTTTCACAATTTTCAAATATTTCATGAAGACCAAAAATTAATGAAGAGTGTTTGACATACATAATGATATTTAAATTAATAATTAGATATGCCTACAATAATCAATGTAGTCATGTACTGGGTTCAAAATAATAATAATAATAATAATAATAATTGACCATAATGTGAGAAAATTACGTTTATAAATATAATATATATATATATATATATATATAGACATTAACCAAATTAACAATAGAAAATTAGTTATATTTCATTTAATAATATCTAATTAATAACATAATAATTTGAGTATAGAAAGTGTATTAAATTAAAATATGTAGGTATGTTTCAAAATACACTACTATGAAATTAAGGTAAGTAGTTAAAAAAAAATTTTAAATGAAATATTTTCTAGCCCATTAACCCCCAAAAACACCATATTTCACAAATAATTCACACAATACTGTTTTTAAGGGGAAAATGAGTAGGTACACTGAGCAATAAACCAATTAGCTTTAGTTATTAAAAAATATATTTCGAACTTAAGCAACATTTGATATTAGTTGATTACAGTTATAGAAATAAATATTTTTTAGAGAATTGACTAATCTTAAAGTAGGTACATTGATTTAATTTGTTCTCAATATTTAATCAGTACCTATTACTTGTAAATAATTTATGGTTTTACTTATCTAAAAAGCCAAGCATTTATTGTATTTTATTTATTAAAATACCTAATCGTCTATTTAATGTTTATCGATAACTACAATACTTAGTATTGGAGAATTTTTTTTGTTTTAAATTCCATTCACTTCTTATTTTTACCAACCTATATGATTTGTGATTTACAACTACCCATACTACAAATTAATTTATGTACAATTTAATTCAATTTTTAGTTATTATAATTTTTTAACTTAATACCAACTTTTATACCTACTAACTAGTATAAATCATTATTATTGTTAAAATGTTTGAGTATTGGAATAATTTTACGTTGATTTATGCATAACAACATTAGTAGTTGATGTGATACAATAAATGAATAAAAGTGTTACAATAATAATTATTTAAATTACATTCAATAAATATCAATTGAATTATATGCATAAGTATTAGGTATGATTTCAATTTACCTTAAAAATTTTAATAATACATACATTACTACCAAGGTACTTAAAAATACTTTATTAAGTTTAAAAAAAAAAATCCTTAAAAATACAAGAAAATTAGAGTTTTTTCAATTTAAATTTTAACTGCCTTTACTGGCGGTATTGTGGCTCCACAATCATAATATTATAATCATGATTTTTTCTAAGTATATTAAACTCTTATCCAAGTATGTTATCAATATAACATAGTTTAATTATTATAATTGATAAGGTACCTACCAAGTTCAAATATGTACCTAAATCAAAATATATAAATTTTTTATTTAATAAATATCAATTATAAAATGAGAATTCAACCTGAAAGTTACCTACCAACCCGCCTACCAACTAGATATTATTATTGATATAAAACAAATTATTTTACGCAGAATGTCTAATGTTATTTTATTATTGATCATCTACATTAATAACAATAAAAGTAGTTTCATAAGTAATTAAGAAAATGTTAAAAATTTGAATTTGAAATGCCAACAAAACAATAAAGTCAAAAAGACCATTATTTCATTTATCGTCAATATTATATTAATTCTGATAAATGGTGATAACATAAAAAAAATTAGGTAAAAAAACAAAGGAATTTAAAATCAATCCTCGATTTTTCAAATTTTTTTTTATGAATCATGAGTACCTACCATGCCATATCACTTCCCAGAGTTAGGTAGCTACACAAGTTCAAAATATTAGTATGTACTGGCTCTGACAGAAGGAATATCGAGAGGAATATAGTTATACTATACACACATACACATTGAAAAGAATACAAATTATGGATATGCTTGCAATAATTTAAGTAGCACAGGTCACGGGGTTACACGCATAACGGAGAACAGTGGTTAGATTGGAGAGTAACAATTGATCAATGCAGATATTAATCAAAACGACCATAACGTCGACTGTCCACTGCCCAGAAGAGTTCAGGGTCGACCGGAAGGCCTACCGCCGACGTCTTTAAACGGACAGTCGTACGCCAAAGACGACACTAGAGGTGACGAAACCGATGGGTCGGGGTCACACACGTCGAGAACGCTTACCTGCGCAGATCGGCGGACGAACATAAATCCGTGGTCGTCTTCTGCTCCTCCCCGGACACGGTGTTCCGACGATCGGGGCGACGAGACCACGCGTCCGTACAAGGCGACGGTGGAAACACAGACGGGCTCGTCCTCGAACCGTGGCTCGTTCGTCGAGGGAAATCTACGTCGATCGACAGTGCTCACAAAAACGCAATCGCGGTCGTGGTGCGGCGACGGTGCGATCGCATAGTTTCTTTGTTATTCTTGATTTCTAATTATTTACCTCTTTGTTTTCTTTTTCCCAAAACGGCCGTTGAGTACACGGTTTTTTTGGCGGATCGCGGAAAAAAGGCGCGCGTGCGTGCGAGTGCGACGAACGCGTCTGGGAAAAACGCCGTGACGGTATAAGCGGCCGGGGCGACACTCGACACGGCGATCGCGGTCGTGAATTCGTGATGGTGCTTAAAGTCCTGGAGTCCGTCGTTGTTGATTACTCTGACGGTGCGCGAGGACTTGCTGGACGACGGCGAAGGGGACGACGGAGACGTGTGATAAGCGGAACGTTTGTGGCCTGATAACGATTCATCAACGGTCGAACGATCGCTCAGCGGGAGGGAAGGGTGGAAGGAGACACGCCGCCGCCGCCGCCGCCCGTCGCCCCGCGGACCCCGCCGGCGCGTCGGCCCTGACCGTTCTCGCGTCGTGTTTCGTAACAACGCGTTATAATAGTAATAGTAATGTTAGTAATCGGCCCCGTTGTCGCCGTGACGACGACGACGTCGAATTTACGACCTGTGCGCTGAGCTGAGCAGTCGACGAAACGATATCGTTTTTGTTATTATTGTTAGTATTGCGATATTGATGACTCGTGAGGCGATCGTAATCCGTCGTGATTCGTAACGATGATCGATAGCAATGACGAACGATCCGAGCGGAGATCGTCGTTTTAGACGCGATTCGTGAAAATAACAGGACGAAAAATTGGCGAATTTAATAGAGGCCGGAGTGTCCCGAGACAAAGCTGAACACGACACAATGTTTTTATCCTGCGCGTAAACACGCGTTTTACACGTTATAGTTTATATGCAACTTTCTCGTTATTTGACGATAACATTATTTTCTCCTTTAGTTAATTTTTTTTTTTAATTTTGTACTCTGAGTTAAGTGAATTATTAGTTTACTAATTTATTGTTTAGATGTTAGTAAAAGATTTTTTTTTCTGTAAACACTTTTTTAGGCAGAAATAACGCTCTAAAAGTTTCATCCAACCACTTTATAAACAGGAAATCGTATATACATATATAGATGGCACTTAAAAAAAATTAATTTTCTCTACTCGATGGGTTTTCCAGTTGTAGGGAGTAAAATCAGTGAAATTTGCTGTAAATGACACTTTCACTAAATCGGTTTTAGTTATTTTGTTACAGCTCGGAGATTAATGTTGCTAGAAACTTGAAATTGTCACCATTTATTTATGGTATGTTAATGTATGCTTGTCGAAAGTTTCAAATAAAAATTGGCAACTTTTAGGCTCAAAATAGAATTTTGAAAACCCCTTATTTTATTTAAATTTATGTCTAATAACATTTTTCATATTTAACAAAAACTTCTGAAAATTGTAGCGTCATAACCATACACTTAAGTTTCGATACTGAAAAAGTTTCAAAAATTGGGACTTAAGATTTTGTTTCATAAGTACAAAATACTTAAGTAAATTATTACACAATTTTTACAGAGTAGACTTTTTACAACAACTTCCAATTTTCAACTTTAAATGTGTATTAATAATAATAATTGGACCATCTAATCATTCTGAACCTTTTGTTACAGATAGAACACTATAATTTTAATAATTTTGTAAAAAAAAAAAATATGTATATTTATATATAATAATTATATTTTCTCTATCAAACAAGAAAAATTTAAACAGGTTTGATAAAAAAAACGTATAAAATACAATACTATTGTATCCCGAATATTTTTTTTCTATATAAGACCTGTTGTGAAAAAGTAATTTAAAAGTTATATAAAAATCCGTCCTGTGGTTCTCCACGACGATGTCTTCGCTATTTAAAAATTATATTTCATTGGATATCAGTAGATACTTCGCCGTGACCGAGCGAAGACGAGTCAGAGAACCTACTCGCTATAATCATCATGTAGCACGTGTACCTATATTTATTATACTTATATGGCTAAATATAGAAATAGAGGTCATCTGGACAACTGGGCCCGTCGAACACAGATCTCGTGTCCATGAACAATGTGTATAGGTATAATATACATGTATTTTTTATTTTTTTTTTATAAAACAGTATCTGTTTATGTATATATATGTTTCCTATTAGTATTTAGTTCTTACGTTAAACTGTATTTTTTTTTTATTTTACTACCTTATAAACCAGATCAGTTATGATAAGTATGTGAAGGAATTATTTTAGAGATCTATATATTACAGTTAAAGACGTAAATTAAGGAAATAACGTTAATGACCAGTCAATAACGATATTTTCGATAAAACTAGGCAGTATAAGATATTACCTATAAAATAGCCGTAATATCCATTATTTTCAGGCAATGATGCGTTTAACATCAAATAATACCTAGACACTGACGCTGAGTCTTACTTTTTATAACCATAATAGATAATCTTGGATCGTATAGTACATATTCAGTAAAAGATAACTGTGTATCGAATAGGTACCTATAAAATATATATTGCAATAATGAAAGACTTATTTGTTATAATATTTGTGCACACACACACACACACACACGTACTAGCATATTTTACTACATTAATTTAAAATAGTACTTACCTAACTAACGTACACTACATAATCTGTCTAAAATCTAAAATATCGTCGTATCGTATTGTTCCGACTTCGGTGATTATGTTTGTAGGCAATTTTATTTTTGTTTTATTGTCCCCGTGGAGATTAGAGAAATGAAAATACAAAAGGAAAAATGAGATGATAAGTGATAATACAGTAAAGAAACATAAGCAACTGTTGAAGAAAAAGAAATTACCGTTCGTGAAGCTGCTTGTTCCCAAAGCTATATTATATATACCAGGCGTATTTGAAAAACGGTATGCAAAAGCAATAGATGTGCTTGCAAAAAAAAAAAAAAACATTTTATGTAATTCTTAATGCCATACAACATCAAATTGTGAAAATAAATAATTAAATTTGTAATAATTTGAACGATATTAAATAATTATAACTGTTATAATTGAAAATTGTGATAAAAATATATTTTCACTGTGCAGCGTCATTTTAAATTTTTAACCAAATTTAATAATTCATTTGAGAAAATCAACATTATCAAACAGTAGTAGACATTAAAATAATTTTCTAAGCATATTTGTAAATTTAATAACAAAGTATTTGATTTTTACATGTCCTATATCGTCTGTTAATACCTAGGCTTTGGTGACATTGCCTACTAATGTTAGGCATTATTGATATTGACTAGTCATTTGCATTACTGCATAAATTACATCATTGACGGTAACATAAACAGTCAATGAGATTTTTTCACTGTCAATTATTTTCAAGATTAATCATGTAATTGATATCAAATCGTTATTAATATTTTTAAATCATCAGTGCTCATGGATAAAGTACAGTTGCCATTATTTATTGTACTCACTTAAAGATTATTGAGAATTTTTTTATTATTTAAATGAAATAATGTGGACGCATTATGAATAATGTAAGTAACAGGAACTTGCCTGTATGTATTATGTATTATGAGGTTCATATAATAATTGAGATTTTAACAGACGCATGAAATCAATAAAATTGCATTTCTAACGTTGACGCGTTGTGACCACGGATTTCAGCAAAAATCGTAACCGGTTTATGAGCAAACTATTCTAATCAAGTATTTATACTAGTGGTTTTCAACCTTTTTAGAATCACATCCACCCAATTTTTTATTTCTTTGTCGTATTAAAAATTATTTGTATATTACACAATCGTTTGTAGTTAATTAAATCATATAGGTACGGACAACGTTTGATTACTAATAACCATAGAAAAATAAGATTGGATTGAATAACTTAATAAACTTAAGATATGATATCTGATTATATTGTAATGATTTAAATTATTCTGAGTACACATATTTAAAAACTGTTAAATGCAACATGTAGGACATAGGTAATAGGTATCTAATTCTCAAAATTGTCTCAAATTATTTTAATCTTAATATACATTATGATATATAAATAATATATAGACAAACATAATTTAAAACAATTTTGAGAATTAGATACCTATGTCCTACATGATCTAATTCAATGTTAAGATGAAGTTTAGACTATGACCACTGAAGACAAATTATTAGCCATAAGGACATAAGTATAATAAGATTAAATATAAATATAAATAATTTATATAACTCACAAATAATAACTAATGTTGAAAACAGCCACAATGATGGCCTGACAAAAGGCAAAAAATTATTTCCTTTACGTTAGGTACTAATGAAAGAACATTAGACATTTAGTTTAAAGTTAAAAATTTGTAAGTTTATCGAACTTTTTAATAAATAACTAATAACTGTGCCATATTTACACGCAGGCACTATATATGCACCCGAAAATTTTTACTTATGTATATTATTCGTTCATCAACAAAATGTAGAGATTAATATTGTATCCGAACTTTTTTTTTGTAATAATTGTTGAAATCATAACACACATTTATATTTTGTGGTAAAGTCTAAAGTCTACTTAAAGTTATATCAATAATTTTTTCAAATATAAATCGATTTCACCAAAAATTTGCATAGATTGTTATTCCGTCAATGATATACAGTAATTTTTCATCTAAATTCTTATTAAGTTATTTTCTTTATAAATTTCATTTTAAAATAAGAATTTTTAGTATCAACCTATGAAGAATTAATTTCAACTGTACATTGGAAGTATTTACGAGAACAGTGAATAGACAATAGTCATAACATAATGAAACATTTTCTAACGTCGACATTGCAGTTATAATAATATTGTTGTCAACGAACTAATATGCAATCGAACTACCAAACGATCATTTTCATGTATTGAACGTATGGAAATTTTTCCAAGAGCTTATCCAAAGCTAGATCATTTAACATTGGTACGTATTGTGATGAGAACGAGAGAAATTCCGAATGAATTAATTAATAAACATTATATTCTTTGACTCATGTCACTCTACTTATTCATTTACGTTTTAGTTAATGGAACTTCAAGTTTTATAACCAATTTAAAAAAAAAATCTTTAAATCACCATTTTAATTTATTCATAATTAGTTGGACAAATTTTCAGATTATATTATATATATCCATATATGTCATACGATTTAATAAATAAATAGTTAGGGGGAATAAAACTTGTTGAAATAGGCAATATTTAAAGCGACAATATTTCATAGGTCTACAAGCAGAAAACTGTAAGCACGCGTCCGCCTAATATATTATAAAAATAGAACCCTCAACTGTACATATCTAATTTATTTCGTGATTTTGTCTATGCATAAATGAAAACACACGTTCCACTGCTGCATTTAAGCCAGATAAAGAGAGAGAATATTCAACAACTATTAATAGACAATTATAATATCTTGTATATTTTGTTCGTAATTACCTCGGATCTTACTCGTTACATTTTCCCATCAAATGTTTAGTAAAAGACATACATAAATATTATTGAAGTCTCTAATTCCGGGACAAAATGGTGTCCCGAAACACATTATCGGGACACCGGGACGCCTTACTCAAAACCGGTACTGTCCCGGCCAAACATGGGACGTATGACAACTCTAATGTACACGTGGTAAGACTACTAACCGCCGCGGCCTGGGGTAATCGAACAGAATGCAGACGAGTTTGAGCGAATCGGGGTGGAAAATTCAAACAGTGTAAGAAAAGCGTGTCCACTGTCCACTTTGACCGGGCCTTAAAGGTATTACGGGAAGAGCACACGAAAAACTGGCGTGTGCGTACACGATAAAATCAGTTCCTTTTAATGCGTATATTAAAACAGCCGACTGGTAAAAGCGTAAAAACGTTCGCGACTCGCCGTCTTGAATAATCGTCGTCGTCGTCGTCGTCGTCGGCGACACGTGACTTTTTTCAAAACGCGTCGGTCCGCGCGCACCGGCCGCGACTCGCGTAAAAGGCGACCGCGGCGGCGGCGGCTGTCGGCGGCGGCTGTCGGCGGCGGCTGCGGCGGCGGTGGCGGCTGCGGCGGCGGTGGCGGCGGCGGCTGCTACGGCTGCGGCTGCGGCGGCGGTGGCGGCGGCGGCTGCTGCGGCTGCGGCGGCGGCTGCTGCGGCTGCGGCTGCTGCGGCTGCTGCTGCGGCGGCCTTCGGCGTCATTCTTGCGCACCACCGTCCATCGTCGCCACGGTCGCTGTGACCGCAGCCGCGTCCTCCGCGGCCGCCAACGAGGCCGAGGTGACGGCAGTCGGGGCGGCGGAGGTCCGCGTGACGGTCCGGGACCGGGGTCTGGTGCGCGGACGGCGCGCGGCCACCGTGCGGTCGAACCACTTGATCTCCACGCGGCCCTCGCGCGACTGAAAGTGGGTGTACGACAGCGTCTTGTCGTCCGGGCCGTCCGCGTCCTGCAGCAGCGAGTGCCAGCGGCCCACCTTGCGCGTCTTGCTCAGCGTGCCGCGCCGCTGGCTCGACGCCGACGCCGATGCCGCCGTCGTCGCCGTCGTCTGGCCCACGGCCGGGCCCAAGAACGTGACCCGGTACTTGAGGTCGATGGGCCGCGCTTCGTCCGCGTTGTCGTCGTCGTAGTCGCGTTCCGGTCGCGGCGGTCCCGACTCCACGAAGAACACGCCCGTCCGGATGCGGTTCCGCGACTCGCGCGACATGAGCACCCACAGCAGCGCGTCGTCGCGGTCGGTCCGCACCAGGTACGTGCGACGCCTGCCGGACGTGATGCGGTTCGCGTCCGACACCACCAGACGGTCGCCCTGCGAGATAATTATTAATATCATTATTGTTATTATTGTTTATTTTATTATTAATAATTGTCATTAATAACCTTCCCCGGGAGTCGATGTGGACGCGCTTGGAACGGCGGGATTTAGCGGATGTAAAGGCGGGCGTACACTAGTGTTGGAAAAAATTCGAATTTGCCCAAGTTTGAAAATTTCAATTCTCGGAATCAGATGTCCGGAATCCTAATTTTATTCCGATTTTGAATTTTGAAACATTGAATTAAAATGGTTTTATATATTACTTACAACAATGTTTTGATAACTGCACATATTTTGTAACAGACTACTGCATTTTAAATATTTGTACGACTCAGTAAATAGATATTTAATTTAAACCAAAAAATAGAACAACAATAAATATCAATACGTTAATGACGTGTAGGTTTTACAATTTAAACTAAATTTATACATTATAGTGTTAAAAGTATTAAAAGATATAAGTGACAGCATTTATTAAATTATTGTATTATAAGACATGCTAAAAAATTTTTATACAAATTTTAAAATCAGAGTTGTTTTTTATAGGTATTTAAAATAACAAAATGTCGCAAGGGAGAAGTTCATAAACTTTTGTTTTACACCCAAAAAAATACGCACAACCCGAAATTCGGTTTTTTAAATCCGAAAATTCGAATTTCGAATTTTGAAATCCGTAAATCTGAATTTAGGATTTCAAAATTAGAAATCCAACTTTAGCGGCTTAAAATTCAAAATCCGAAATCCAGATTTATGTCACATTACTAGTACACACTAGTGTGTAATAGCATGTAGGTGTAATATAACGCCATAATGCAACGAATTTCCTGTTCACTTGTTACATGTTACAATACAGATTACAAACGACCGGTTTGTACGTTCAGGTTAGGGCACTATACACTTTATCGGTTGTTCACCGGTCAATCCATCAGTTACTCGCCGTTTGTTCTCATGTAACATCGTGTGAAATGTCAAATTGTCAAATTTTCAAGTCGCTGGTAGCACAGTGTTTATTTTAATTCATACCATTTAAGAAAAAAAACAGAAGAAAGTCAAAGAAGATGGTGGCAAACTAATTTAATGAAGTTAAGGTACATATTTAGTGGATCAAACTTATCATACTCAACTTTCATAAAACACGAAACAATATGCTATTAATCTATTGTGAAAATTTCAAGTATTTATCTACATTATTTTACGATTTATGATTAAATAACTAGAATCGATTTAGTGTGTAATTTATAGCAAAAAAAAAAAAAAAAAAAACGTTCCACTTAAATTCTCCTGTGAGTACCCGCCTTTATAAAAATACGATATCATTCAACTCCTTACGGACCGTGATCGCGGATTATTGATTAAGAAACAGAATATCGCATAAGTATACAGTCGAACTGGGTCAGTTCGATCGTTATAACTTATAGACTCAAAATGGTCGATGTATCGAACTTTTTCCACCGTCCCCTAGATCGCTTGTTAAAATCAAGTAAAAAAAATAATAAAATACTCTTATGAACTCGAACACACCGTGGAAAAACTCGAAATTTAAATTTTATTGAGACCTGTGATACACTGGTGATTTATTGATTTCCGGAAATAATTAAAATACTTTATCATGAATTTAGGTGATTCATTGAAAATCGCTAAGGGATCAAGGATGAACTTTTTTATCTTTTAATGAAATCGAGCAATCTGTCGTAAGTGTTGCAATTCATGAATTACGTACACATATAGATGTACTTAAGTCATAATTGTAAATAATTAAATAATATTAAAAAAATATTTTATTAAACACACTTGTGAATTCATAGCTTTTATTTCAAAAACAATTTTATGTTTTTATTTTATACTTTTATTTTTTGTTTTTCTTGAATAAGTCGATCGCTTGGATCATTCGAATTCTTTGATTGGTTCCTTAAACTTCGAATTAGCCAAGTTCGGCTGTATTTAAAATCACGACAAAACAACACTGACGTCAGTTAGAACAATATATAGATACCTAATAGATTCGATGTTCATAAAAACCCGAAGGAATTAAAAATTTTTTAACCCGTATCAAGTTGGTTCAGCAATATTTTATATGATGCTTACCGAATTTTTATCAATCAAGAGTTGAATCAATCGGCTTGTACCTAGTTATTATGTCAAACAAAATTCGGTAGCCAATATCGAAACATCGTGTCGGTCAACCGATATCGAATTAACGCAATACAGACAATAATCATTCGTGAATTGTTGTGAATTTGTGAATTATTACACCGGTACTCGTTAGTTTTCTACTCATACATTCATACCTATTTTGCATAATTTAATATGGATATACATTATACATTTAAACGCTTTCAGATGATTAAGTATAATTATTCGTAACTTTAACAAAATACCGAGAACATAAAAGGCAAGATGTATACATTATTATTCAACTAAAATGTATATTTTACGACTCATACATTTTAATTTTAAAACACGATAGCGATAAATCATCACTGCAGGTGCAAGGTAAGATATATTTATCACAGTGATTAACGAAAAGAAAAAATATCGCTGTTCAACAAGCAGTAAAATGTAAAATGTTCGTGGTGGAAACGTTTTCGCATCATTATGGACGGTCTGGCTTGTTTTAAGTTGGTAAACGAAGTTTGCTGCCACTCTGGATTGAGCACATATTATCGTAGTATACTATAGCCATATTTGGACGTATAATTTTATAAGTAGGGATGAGAAGTTATAGGATTTGCTAGTTATAGGATTAGCAATTCTTGTAAAAACCAAAAATTTGTTGAAACAATGCAAATAAATAAATAAAAAAAAAAGATATTAGGCCGAATGGAATTCTCATGTCAGGGTCGGAGTCAAGTTTGTTTTGGTACTTATTTCGTTTTTGTCGGTACATAAGCAGTAACCATTGTTTCACACAACAGTTGCAAACAGTAAGTGCGACAACGGCTTTTTGTGAAAAATACTTAAGTTTTATAGAACCCTTGAGTTATCTCCACGGAACTTCAGGATTCCACGGAACAGTTTACGAAACACTGTTCTGTAACGTAGTCAATATGTAAAATCTTTTTTTGCATGTTCAACAAGATTGTAACGAGAGTTAAAATCACGTTTTTGAAAATTTAAATTCTGTAGGAATAATGTAAATACTTCTAGATCGGTTCATTTCAGTAGTAGTAGTATTATGCTATTAAAATAATTTTCAATTTTAAACATATCGTTTTGCTCCCCTCGAATAATAAATATTGTTAATTTTATTTGTTTTATTAATATTATTCAGAGAATTTTGAATATTTCTAAAATATTTCTATACGATTGTTCCGGGTCAAATCGAACGGACGGCCGATGACCGCGTTCTATCGCGTACAAAGCGTAGCCAGGGGGGAGCTGTTCGTAGAGGTGGTAGGGTATATTTTAGAAACTCTGTTATTCTGGTCATACGATTAACTAATACGCTGATGGTCTATATTATCTATATGGGCTATATCTACGTACAATTATGTATTGCTATATATAATGTGAAATGTACAATTTTAGATTGTTTTTACTGTTCAAATTTACTATTATACGTTCACATGTACATTGTACACATTACCTAAAATAGTTTAAAAATTATTCAAACTTTTTCCAAATTTATTTGTGTATTGAAATGTATGATGTGTGATTAGTTATGTATGTGAAATAATATGATATCTATATAAGTATATAAGTGTCTCCTTATGAGTTATAAGAATGAATCTCTAATTATCAACAGATATTGTGTAATTGTATTAAAACAATATAATATGTTAAACACATTGATTTGTTTATTTAGTGTTAACTATTATGTATCATATTAATTATTATGTCAAAGTAGGTCTAGTTGGTCTAGTTGGTTTAGCAAGTGAATTCGACGGTCTAATTATTAATCTATGTGATTTGATTCATCAACTCAACAAGTTAGTTCGTATGTACCATCATTGTACGTTTGTACATCATCAAAGGTCAAAGGAAGCGAGGGAGAAAACCCTCCACGGCTCATAGTAGTACACGGGCTCTTTGCGTACCCTGAAAAAAGGATCTGACCGTCGCCCACGCTCGTGCACTAAGCGTGAGAAAAACACTCGCGCAACAAGTGCAGCCTCCATAGGTGTTAATCGGGGGGAGGGGGGCAATCACAACTATAAATTAGAGACCCCCTAAGATCTTACTATGTTAAGTATTGAAAAAGTTTTGACTAAAATTATTAATAATCAGGACATAACTGATGGTTTTTCAATTAAAAACCTATACATTATATTGAAGTAATTGACGTCTGAGTATTAATACATATGTTCTAAATTAATTTTATTTAAAAACGATGAAGTTGATTTTTTTGCATTTATATACCTATGTATATTAATTAAAATTTTGTATAAAGAGTTTATTTTTATTTTATTTTTTAACAGTCGTACTTTAAAAAAAAATATTTTTCCAAGAAAGGTAGGTAACAAACTACCAAGTATTAAACGAAAGCCGTTTGATTTATAGTCACGATTTTCTTTGGTAGTTAAAGGTCAAATAACATGAAAAACTTGGCCCCCCCACCCCCGTCAATTTTTACACGAAATTTCCGCTCCGACAGACTCCCCCCTCTCAAAATCCGCGCCCCGACTCCCCCGCGGCGCGTACTGCGTGCTCACCTGCGTGCTGGCCACGGCCTCGGGGTGCTGGCGGCTCACGTGCGCGTACAACCGGTCGCGCAGGCCCAACCAACAGCAGCCGGAGACCAGGCACCGGACGTCCGGCTGGTACCGGCACGCGGCCTCGTGACGCGCGACCGCGGCCACGCGAACTAGCACGCCGCACCCGTCCTTCCGGTACCGACATGCCACGTTCAGCTGCTGCAGCGCCAGCGCCATCCGGTCGGCCGTCACCCGGTCACCGGACTCGGGCGACATCGGGGACCGGCACATGGGACAGGCCACAGCGTCGCGCGCCAGCAGCTCTATCAGACACTGGCCGCACACCATGTGCCCGTTGGGGCAGTAGAACTCCATGTCCGGCTTGACCTCGAAGCACGCGGGACACTCCAGGGCGCGGCGGATGCGGTCGCTGAGCTCGGCGATCTCGTCCGGCGGCCGCGTCGTTCTCGTGGTCGTCGTCATCGCCGTCGTCGTCGTCGTCCCGTCCGCCGCGGCCGCTGCAGCCGTCGCCGGCGACCACTCCATCGCCGTCTTCGGTCCTGGGTGACGTCCTGTTGGGACCGTCGCCGAGGTCTCGTCCACGAGATGTAACGTTCGCGCGGCGTGTGTCTCAGTCTACGTCTAGGCCGTTTCTGGACGTGCCACTCGTTGCCGCACGTGTGTCTGTCGGCGAAATAAAGTCCGGGACGGTAGTCACCGGAAACGTTTTCGTTTCGTACGGATGTCAACACGGCATCGTACGGCCAGCATGTGATATTGTTATATTATATTGACTTTATTTCAATTTTATTTTTCATGCATATATATATATATATATATATATATATATATATATAAAATGACGATTTTTAGTAAACGATCATACCGCATCCCGATAAAAAAATAACAATGAAAATAAACGTGATAGATATGTTCGTATACTCCCGGAACACTGGTGAGAATATAATCATTCAAGTCTTCAATCGAAAATCTGAGAATTCTATTTCGATGTATATTAAGTAGTGTAGTAGCGTATTACATAATATATATATATATATATATATATATATATATATATATATATATTATGTAAGTGAAACCTAAAACGTATTTAACACGAAATCTCAAAAACTACATGACCTTATGAAGTTAAAGTTTGGCTGATAGGCAATTATAGGTAGGCGACGTCAGCTAACGTCAGCTGATCTAAACGGATTTTGTAAATTCAATCCCTAAGGAAGGAGAAAAATGGAAAACGTTATTTCCTTGACAGTTTCTTTGACTAAACGTGGCATGTTTAGTCTTTAATACAAATAATAAAATATCTTATTCCACAATTTCTAAAATTTACTTCTGAGGGGGCTAAAAAACGAAAAAGAAGATTAATATGGAAATTTTTTTTCTGAAATGATTTTTTCAAATGGGTGTTAAAACATTATATTTTGATCGATTTTCATGAACCATTAACCGAGCCATTGCAATTGGAGCTACTATGTATACAATTTGGGAACCAATTTATATTACGATGATCCCGAGGTTCGCTTAGAAGGGGACATTTCTTTGAAATTTTGAGATACATTCTGTAATAAAATACCTATTTAATATCAAAGTTTTAAATGTAAGACTTAATAGTATTCATATGGATAAATGTGACGCGGGATAGTGGTTCTCTAGAGATGGTACCTCGATGTCGGTCCTGACGCCGGATGGTCGTGACGGTAAGTGGTTGTGTACATGGGTGACAAGTTAGAACACACAGATGAGTTATAGGCGAAAATATCATTTGAAATTCGAGTCGGGGGAGAGGGGCTAAATTCCTAGCTACTCGATGAAACATTTGTCGAAGTAACAATAATTTAAAAAAAAAATTTCATTACGTTTCGTTTCTATAATATAACACATAGGTATACCTATTAATTACAAGAAAACTTATTCCACATTTTTCTATGTACTATTTCGTATACGAATAATATTAATATAAAAATTATATTTAAGATAATCATGTAGGTAATATATACTTTATACACCACAAAACACATAAATAAGTATTTTCAACAACTCAATAGAGTATCTTCAAGAGAACACAAAATTGAATTAATAACAAATCATTAAACAATAAATACTCAATTGACTAGGTAATAAAATAATTTGTTGTATACAATTAATGATAACATAATGTTATTAACTTAATAAAGCGATATGCACGTTACATAAATATGTTGGTGTAGGTATATAATATAATATAATATACGGCTGTGAGAGTATTGCTAACCTTAACCGAATAATTATTTTAAGATTTACCTAAACAATTGAAACGAAACAAAACCTCCTTATGAAATCATGAGAAATCACAAAAATTTCGTTACATAACATTTATTAATCAGACGTACAGAAAAAAACCTTACAAATTCCATCACTTCTCTGTCCTAGTTAAATATTCATTTTTCCCGTAATAATTTGGTTTGTGTGTTATTTGTTTTTTTTTTTTATGTTCGTATATTTAAAAGATTCAATCAAACAAATACTTATATTTCTACCAACCAACTCGAAACTAAATATTTGAAAAATATGATATTTCTACATTTTTATATTGTTCATTGAAGTATATACGTCTTATGTATTATCTTTCTCATATAGATAATATATTTTTAGTAATATAATTATTGATTCTACTGAATATCAACCAGGAATATTTTCTAAGACAATAATGAAAAAAAAAATAATAAGAGAACGTAAACTGTTTCAAAATATAGACTAAAGTATTATCAGATTAAAAAAAATGCAGTAAGATTATTTTTGAAAATGATTGATATACGAATAAAAATTATTATCTAATTTATTAAAAACATTAATAACTCTTTTGAAAGGCGAGTTAATGAAATTATTCATAACTTCTATTTGAGTGGATAAAATTAATCGCTTCATAAAGAGTACTACATAAAGATAAATTAAAAGAGGTTTAGCCAGATATATTTGAAAAATGTGGGTTTTATTAAGTATATCTTTATTTAAAAAATAAACATAATGCTTATTCAATCATTGCTTTTCTAATGTTTCGAGACAAAATATAGCGAAAACACATATTTTTAATTAATATGGCATGCTTACTGTAGAGTGTAGGATATGCACGGAATTATACGTATGACGCGTGACTCTGAAGTTTAAATGTTTTAGTTCAACTTTTCGTGATTCCTGCATGTACATTTTGATTATTCATTTCATCAGGAATAAAATATATTGAACCTACCAGTTATTTCAAAAAAATTATATATATATATATATATATATATATATATATATATATATATTATATATGTATATATATATATATTTTTAAATCATGAGAATAATTTATTTTCACGTTTTGTATAGTACCAGTATTATACAATAATATAATATTAATTTTAAAATTTAATTTTTTTAAAAACTTGTACGTACCTCTAGAATAAATCCATTGTGAGTTATATTTTATATTTCATATTAAATTTAAATTGTATTATGGTCCTAATATACGTAAAATATTTGAATATTTCGAACAGGGCCATTTGGGGGTGGTAGGTGTGCTTTCGCATACACCTTTGAATTTGTTATCTATAATCTAGGCGTCAATCGATACTTTGGCCTTGGCCTTCAAGCTTAAATATTCTATTTTTAAAACATCAATATACATATTTACACACGATACATTTTCAAAATTTTAAATTTATAATAACTAATTCGTGTAATATTCAATAATATGTGATACTATATAAGTATTACTAACTATATAACTAATAATATGTATATATAGGTATAAATAATCTTCAATCGTGTACGGTTGTATTTCTAATTTTATCGACACAGCTATGGACAATAATAATACTATGTAAACTTAAAAAAATGAACTTAAACAGTAAAAATCTGTACGACTTACATCTGTATAAGTGAAATTATACATTGTATTATTTATGATTTATTGGTAACAATGTTTAGATTTTATGAAAACAATTTTCAACAAAAATATGTGAAACATACGGGAAATATTTTTAACCTCTATAAAAAACACCTTTGAATCCTGATTTCAAATGAATTATATTTAACGATTGACCATAAGTTTCGTTATAAGCAAATAATTTGAAATATTTATGTGATTTAATGACACTATTATTTGTTTTGAAATTTTTCAAGATTGTAGGAAAAGGTGACCCGAGTAATATTCTAATAAGGATTATAGGATATAAATTTATGAACACGATATTTTAGTTTCTATGCGCCTTATATAATATGTATAGAAAAATAACAATGCTTCGTTTGAATACACGACCTATGACATTATCTTTGGTCCATTTATAATACGACTGATACTATTTTAATGAAAGTTAAAGTTCTACTATCGTTATATATTATGTATCCAATATACATACTTACATATTGTAATTCTAAATGCTCCAGAAAAAGATAATAACAGTTAATCGTCAACACAGCCAGATGACAGCGCGTATAATAGCACTGAGTGATTGTGTCAAAACGAAATCATTATTATAACGTGTACACAGTACATTATAAAAATACCTACATTTATATTATAGATTCTACAGATTCGTTTAACTCAGATGTAGCAATACTTTTACTTTTTCTCCGTCCTCGATCGGCTGCGACGCAAACATGCCTATATTGCTGATCACATTTGCTTAATACGGACACAAAAACAGTAATTGAAATATTTGCACTTGTACAGGGTGTACCATGTACATCGTGGCTGTTGTTCAGTCATTTTATTTTTATTTATTTTGTAAAACAGAAAATGCATTTTTTGTTCACTCTATTTTTCAAATTAAAATCTAGATAAAACTTATATATACCTATTTCTATACGATTTCCACTTAAATTGAAAACCTCCGTAAGTAATCAATAATTATACATTGTATTTTTTTAGTAATTTTTAATACTCTAATATTGTGTATCTAAATTAATGAAAGACTGTAGATATTTTTATTCCAAAAACATCTGGTTTGCCTTAATGCCTTATAAAATTGTTGTACATTCAATAATTCAGACGTATTTATTTCAGTGTTATATATTTTTAAAGTATAGCCTATAATAACAGTCACATTACAATCTCAAAAATCCAATAATTTTGGAAAAACTCGTAATAGTTTTTTAGTACGATTTCAGATGATTAAAAAATATTCAAAATAAAGATGTTTTCACCGTAGTTGATAAATCGATGATATTATTTACGTTCCTTAATATTCCTTTTTAAACCAAACTATGTAAAACAGTATTATATATGTTTTACACTGTTTGATCTAAAAGTTCGAAACTACATTTTGGTTTCTTAATAATTAAATTTTGCTTATAAAATATGAACAACGATTGAAAAGCTTACGAAGTCACAAAGATATTATAAAAGTCAGTTGATGTCATTGATAAAAACTCCGTAATGTTTCTATCAATGACAGCATTAGATAAATATCCTTACGCGAACAAACTGCTTGAAATAAAATCGTTGAATGTAGGCAGTAGGTACTCTGAATTATTATGAATGTATGATTTCAATACCCTATTATTAGGTATGATAAACTATAAGTTATGCTCTAACTTCTACTGTATGCATAATTCATAATCTCCGGAACAACTTAACAAGCTATTGTCAAAAACAATGGTACTCCAAACCGGAAACAAAATTTTAATTGAACTATTATCAAAAATAAATACAAAAATAATTTCATAAATTTAATAGGTTTTTTATGTACATAGGCTGAAAATCTAACTTTTTAAATTTAAGAGTAATATATTTTACAATTTAAGTACACGATTTCAAAACATTTTATACTTCATACAATTATAAAAAAAAAATTATAACACATCACTCATATTTTTTCATAGTTTAATTATTTAAAACATCGAATGGAAGTATCGGGTTCATCTAATTATTTATATTATGGTATTTTATTGTATTTATCGATGGAGACTACCAAATAAACTTCTTGACCGTAAAAAAGAAACATAGCCGATGACTGCCGTTTGAACTGAAAAATGAGTTCTTACGAATTATATATGGAAAAGTAAAGGGTGGTGGCCAAGGGAGGGTGGCAGAGTGACGTTAAAAAGAGAGGTCGTAATACAAAAATAAAATGTCTAAGATGAGGGTGTTCTGTATACGGATTTCGAAAAATGTCCTGGACGTGGTAAAATTAAATTAGAATTCAAAAATATCTGCGTGAGAGCCGTTTAGTCACTGCGTTTTCGTCCCACCGCAGTTCCGTAAACTCGACGGCGAAGTGAATGGGTAGATCTATAGGAGGAGGAAGGAAAGTTCTCCCTCTATGAACTTGAAAATTATTACTAAAAATTCGTATAAACGTTGAAATGTGATTTTTGAACAGCTATGTGTAGTTGTTACATAAAACTGAACTGAACGAGTAGTTGGAATAATACATTTGGAGTTGAGTAATAAAATGGAAAAATGGGTAAAAAAGAAAGAAACAAATGTGTGTGTATTTGATCTATTTTATCTATTCATCATCTCCCCCGCACTTGAAGTCTTAAATCCACGCCTGGCTAAGTGGCAATGAAAAAATGAGAAAAAATTGACGTACTTTCTACCGTGGTGGTATTCTTCACTCATCAGACAAGATAATGATGATGGGTGTATTGAATTCTAAAGAAATTATAGATCATTTCTTTGGTAAAGCGATTCTGAACAAAGCATATCTTATCGTTTGCAGTATAATTATCGTTAGGCTTTTTTTTTTTTAGAAGTTACTTAAAGTTTTCTTGTTTGACAAAGTATACACTTTTACGAATCAAAAGATTTAAATAATGTTGTTCCAAAGCTTCAATATGTTTAGATGAACCGATCATTTTTAATACACATTTTAAAGTTGAAAATTAATATAAAAATCATCTATTCCGTAAAAATCGTATATTAATTTACTTAAACACTAATAAAGAAATCCCGTGTCAAAATTTTAGGATTTTTTTCAATATCATTACTTTTAAGTGTATAAGTAAGGTCTTATTAAATTTTCAAAACTTTTCGCGAAAAGAACGAACCCTTTACTCAAAGGACCATCTACACGCAGTTTCCGATCTATATAGAGTTTCCGGACGAAACTTTTGTAAAGAGTTAAGCGTATCGAAATGCGTCTTCAGATAAAAAAAAAAAAAAAAAAACCAAAACAAACATCATTGTAAAACCAATAGATTCTAAGCTTCATTCGGAATCTAAAAATCGGCCAGCCAGAACGATCACTGCCGAAGACGTATAAAATGATATAATTATAATAAATATTGTAGGAAAAGCCAAACCGTTCTCGGCCGCGTGGGACGCGTTGCACGCCTCCGGCCCGATGACGACGACGACGCTGACCGCGCCTGAGACGTCGACCGGCCGACCGGCCGCCGTGGCACGCGCTCGCACGCGCTCGCACTTAAAAACGCGTTTCCGCGTGACACCCGGGTTCAGAGGGAGTTCCGCGTATTTCGGCCGTATCGACCGCTTCGAGTACCGCCGCGAAACACGTGGGCCCGTCTCTTCGTCTCAGTCACAGCAAGGTCCAGACGTAACTCGGTCTTATTGCGTAATTAGTACGCATAGCTACGATCGCGTGAAAATCCATGTGAAAACGAGATTTGACCGCGGCGGTTTTTCGCGATATTTCCACAGGCCCCGTTAGTGTTTTTCAGTACATCCGTAGCCCCCCGAGTAAGTCTTTCGTTCGTCGACTCTCTCCCCACCTGACGCATCGTCGGCATACTTGAATGAGCGTGTTGTGAGAAATAATCTTTTTTTTTCTTTTTTTTACTCCTAGGCATACTCGTTGAAATTATGATTAACTATTATTATTATTATTATTGGGTAGGCGCGATGGGTAGGGCAGACCGAATATGCCACCGGACCCGAGTTCGTGACATACATAGGCGTGTAAATGTTTTGGCCCACGTGTTTTTTCGTGGCGTTTATTTTATTCATTTATTTATTTTTTACGATTATTTCTTATAAAAAAAAAAAAAAAATCATTGGACAGATAAAACCGTCGGATGGAAGGCGTGCCTTTAAAATTACTCAAGCTCCGTGTACATTTATCTAACGCTCGACTATGTTAACCGAGTAAACCGTAAATACATAATATTGGTTGAGCCGTCATAATACGTATAATATGTAATGTGTACGCGTAACCCATAATAATATCATGCACGTTTCACCGAAATATTGAACGGTTTTGTGTTCTCGTGTCGAACAAAATATTGTCATATCGAATTGGCGTTTTACATTTTAGAATTAATGTGTACACATGAAATATGTAATTACGTTTTGAAACCAAGTGCGGACAATTCAGAATTATACAAACGCACAGACGTTACTTATTGTTAAATTTATAAGTTTGGTATAACTTGCAATTCAGATTACTTGATTTATTTTTTTAACTCAGTGAACGTGACTTTAATATGTGTGTAGTGTATAACCGTTGATTTTATAACATACATTATATATATATATATATATATATATATTATAAAATCAATGGTATAACCGTGTATTTGAAAGTTTCATTATGCATTCATATATAGTTTAATATGACTTATGAGCTGATAGATACCGACAAATTATTGCATCTCAACATTTCATTTAGATTTGGTACGAATTATAGTTTAATTTTTTGAATAGTCCTGGAATATTTATTAAATAAAATGTTTATATATTATTTAATTTAATAAATTTATTTAGTACTTAAATCTGCTAGTAAATGTATTAAAAAACAAAAAAGTTGAATTCAATGTTAGATTAGGTCAAAATGTATAAATAAGATTTTATCTTGTATTTAGTAATACTAATAATTAGTAATAACTAATATCGTAAGTAATGACTAATAACGTTAATAGCTAATACTAATAATTAATATAATGCATTTGTTAGTTTACAGCTGACAATTTTTTATTTTTTCCTCTCTTGGGTCATTTTCATAAGTTTATAAGTTTTTATATATATATATATATATATACGTGTTTAGAATTATATATTTCTGATTTAAATTGCATTATGTTAAAAAAAAATTAAATTGCGCTTCCAGTATAATCTATAGGCTGTACGAATGTAATATAATGTAGTTATACATTTTTATGTTTGAAGTTTTTCAATTCTATGTTTTCCAATACATTAAAATGATACTTCTTGATTGAAAATGGAGCTAAGATTCTTATAATACCATAAATAGTGGAAGATCTTCATTTTTTCTGGAAAAATTTGGGTGGAAATATTCATTTATATAAATATTCATCAATACTTGACATTTGTATCTAAATTTTAGAATAATATTTTATTTTATAAACTTTTATACACACTTGAAAAAAGTTTCAATGCAAAATGTACTGTAAAAAAATTGCTTCCAGTATTTTATAATAACTTTATGATTTTTAAACAAGAAAATCATTCATCTTACGTAAGTACCTGATAAGATTTTTTTGTTCATGAATTAAATTTTTATTTTTTTAAGATAGATGGTTTTTCTAGGAAATATTGAATTTGAAAAATAAATAGAGTTCATAACATTATAAAAAAATAAGTGTTATTTGATAACAAATAAAACGAATTGACAGTTAATAAGGATTAAATTATTGATTTTGCTTTAAATATAATTTTTCTCTAAACAATCGATTGATTACGAAACTTAATGTGTATTATTATTGAAGACTAAAAAGATTAATAAGATCAATTAAAACTAACTAAGGAGTTACTAATTATTTTATTATCTTTAATTATAAGTCTTATGATTATTTTATATTTAATAACCATTATAATTTATTACTTGCATATATATTTGGGATTGAAATGTACCGTGTAATCAAATATGATGATTTTTTTAATATAATCAATGTTCAACGTTGATCATACCTAATTAATAATAATTTTTCAGTATATAATTAATCTAATAATTAAGTGCTTCTTAGTTTTTACATTAAGCATTAAATACTATTATTTAATATTGAAATTAAATAAACATTATCAAATAATTCGCTATCGCTCATAGAAGGTCCTAAGTATACCATTAAACTCAATTAAACATATGTGTATCCTCAGTCAAATTGACAGTTATTGTAATACATTAATATAGTTCGAGTACATACGTGGTCCGCACTCCGCAGTAGTATTCAATCGGCAATCGTAGACAACTTTTGATCATGTAATTGATATAATTAATATGACGTACTATAAACCAATTATCACAACGGCTGTTACTACGGCTAGAACATCGAATTTTCTATCAGGTAAAATTATTTTAAAATGTTCTGCATTTAAATATCAGAAGTAAACATACAATTTTTGTGGCAGATATTAGTAAATGGCTTTTTCATAACGCGCCCTGGGTCAGTCTAAAATTAACTGGGATGTATTCGCAGACTTTATACATCTATTATTATAAGTAGAGCGCGGATTTTTATGCACTAAAAAGTATCGAAATATGCCATATAATATGCAGTAAAAATCATGAAAATATGCAAAAAATATGCACTTAATTTTTTCATTTCATTCATTTTTTTTTATTTTTTTTAAATTTACAAATTAAACTACTTATAATAATTAATAACTCAAATACTAAAAAAAAAAATTGTGGGGGCATATTTGAAGCAACTTAGTATTTTTGGGTCTTGATAAAGATCTTCGAGCTGAACGTTTTTGCCAGATAGTATTGCATTTATTTTTCGTAGAATTTCCAGACCTTTGTTTTTATTGGAAATCTCATTTAATTTTGCAGAAAGTGTTGCGCACCTTTCGGTCCAGGAATAGAATTAATTTTTGCCGTGCCCATACAATTTATTTTTAATTTTTCTACTTGACAAAATATTATTTTATACATTTTTTTTTAAATTTTCGCTTCAATATGCAATAAATTTTGAATTTTGTCTAAATATGCAAAAATATTCAATTACATTGAAATATGCAGAAATATGCAAAAAAAAATTTCACCATTTGCTTCAAATTATGATGATTCGTGGAGATAACTGACAAAAGTTCAAAAATATTAAAAGGAAACAAATATGCAATTGCATAGAAATCCGCGCTCTAATTATAAGATTATAAGATTTTTATGTAAGCCGTTCGTAATTATTTGTAAACATCGCGATGTAAATATGACTTGTCTTAAACTATAAACACAAAGCAGAGACATATCAACAAAATAAACATCTCCGATGCTTTTAAATGGATACGACTGCTGTATTTTAATTTATAACGATTTTACGCGGTACACATAATTTATTTTCGTTTTTTATAATTTCGACGAACAACGATTATTTTGATATTTCACCATGCGTAAATTTACGTTGTTATTATTAAATTATATAATAATTTATAAATAGAGCGTATACTTCAGTCGCAACGTTTCCGGTTGAGTGCATATTATTGTAAGGTAGCCAAGATTATTACTGTACGCACGGCGACAGTGTACGCAGCAGATGATACATCTGAGCTGTTTTTGTTTTCAGTTGAATTTGTCAATAATTACGGCTGTACATTTTTCCTCGTAACTTAGTAAATATATTTCAATAATTGACGTGATTATTGCACTTAGTATCATTGACTAAACATACTTATTTTTGTTAGTAAATTATTTTGTTTTTATTACGTTTTAATAAGTTAGTGTATGTGTATTAATAAATTAAAATTTATAAAAGTATTAATTTTACGTATTTATAACCAATGTTATTATTCATCAATCGCATAAAAAGATCGTAAAAGAAGTTAAAAAGAATCAATGCGAATTCGACAAACTATTTAGTGAAAAATGTGCATGTTTCGATTTATTCATTGATTTTTTTTTTATAATTATTGAAAATGAGCAGATTTGATCTAATGTTTCACCTAAAACCTAAGTCTATCGTCCTGTCAGTGTTGCTGAGCTTCGAGCTTGGAACTAAATGTGAGTGCAGACCATCCTTAATAGAATATGTGCGAACATTACTCGTTTCATCCACCTTAACTCGACCACTTAGCGTGAATATTTCAAGGTTGTTGTACATTGTTTAGGTTTAGTCGATATGTTTTGTCAAAGTCTATAAAAATAGTAAAAAATTATATTTTTAATTTAATTATAATATATATATTTAATTTAATTATAATATATATATATATATATATATATATATATATATTTATTGTTCTCGTGGCTAGTGAATTCTCGAACGCGCGTCTTTCATTTAAATTATTTTTATAAAAGACAGAAACTTTCCAAAAATAAGTATACGAGTAACATAGGTATATTATGTAGATTTTTTTTTTTTTTTTTTGATTAGGAATTAAATATTTTCTCCTTGCATTGTGACTTCACTTTGACTTTTATAAGTTACGGTATTATCCCAACATATAAGTTTGTGTACATGATTTATTTACATATACATATATTGTATGTATATGTATATGCATTTGAATAAATTTAAACAAGCGTAGATGTTTGTCCTAATGATTAACTCTTCCTGCACACATATTCAATGTAATAAATTTTAACACGAAGTCATCAACAGAAATCATATATTCTGTGTGTACGCTTAAGCAGTATTGAAGGTACAGAAATGCATAAAGGCAAAGTTTATTTAAATAGCTACGTTTAAATCAATTTTAATATGTGAAATATATTGTATATATTTGTACACGTTTGTGTTTATCAAAAAAAGTGAATTTTTGAAAACCTAAATATTATATACGACACCAGTTGCCAGTAGGTGTACGATAGTGGTGTATTTTGCTACTAAATAATAACATGTCTAGACATTTTGATGTTTGATATCGATTGTAAATATTTTACAATATAAATCGGATTGACTACCTGCCAACTTCGTTTTCCTCAAAATTTTTGCAAAGGGTACATCAATTATTTGATATTACATGAATAGAAATGCCTTTGTTATATACCTGCAAGACTACAGCTGACCCAGAAACCAATAATAAAACGTATTTATCGATATCGGAACTAATTCGTTCTACAAACGTCTTAAGACATTTCCTTAGGTACCGTCAGTTATGATTTTACGAAAATCGGCATTGTAACAACATTTTTACATCGGACAAAAATCCATCACATATCATTAAAATTATCAATCGTCGTGACAGGAAAAATATTTCTAAGGGACGGTATTACTACCCTGCACATGACCCTCTTTTCGGAGTTTCGTGTTTGTCTTCAAGTAATTACCAGATAACAGCATGCAGTAGTACGGCAGGCGATTGCATATTAATAATATTAATGCAATTCGCTTTGTATAGGGGCAACATCAAAAGTTCGTCCAACCGAACGTGATTGATATATCGACGTATAGTATACTCAGACAATTGTACAGGTGTGTAAGTCTAAACGTACAGTAGACGCATAAAATATTCAAACGGTTCAGTTACCTACTATTGTCGTTCCGTGTTCTCTATAGAAATGTGTATTCGAATATTCACGCGAAAATAAACTCGATGATTATTTTACATCGCATTGTTAAATAAAAACTTTTTCCGTGTAGGTTTACCTGACCACACAGTTTGCATATTAAATGTACACTTTTCACATATTTTATGAATGAACTAATTATTATACGTTTTTTAACCACGATTATTTTTGTGTTATTTGTTTATACATTTATTTACTTGTTTGTCATAGGACTTTCTCGGCCATCAATTGATTGATACGTGTATGTGTTTGTATATACGTACACATATGTAACAAAAATTAACTAGACATTATGTACATACGAGACCATAATTGAAGGAGCATTGTGTTCAAAATCATTCTTGAAATATATTTTGTAGTAGAAGAAATATATCGTTATAGCAATAATAATTATTGTTTATAATCACCTATTTTAGTCTATCTGATGTAATACCAAAATAATTGGTGACACTCGATTAATTATAACATGTCAATCATGCAAAAATATGATTATTATTTTGAGTTTGTTTTTCCAATAATTCGTGCCTATCTCAACTTTAAAAACGTATTTAATAAAACCTACGTTTAATAACTTAACTTAATATACCATTATTTGTGTTTAACTCACCCGAAAAAAAATATAATTCAGTACTTTTATGGGTTTAGGCTTAAATTCTGAATAGTAAGGTAAGACTTAAAGTTTAACTACGTACTATTTCCAGGTATTTTACATCACCAAGTCCAGGGATTCTCAAACTGTTTATCCTATTATGCCATATTTTTAGTCGAAATAAGCAATGGTGTCATTTTTCTCCATTGATAGACACTAATTTATTATAGTTACCTATATAGTTTTACTGTTTTACATACTCATATCCATGAACATGAGATTTGACTATTAAGTACTTATGCATGATAAATATGAATAAAAAATTCATACAAGTTTCAATTGATGACCCATTTACATAATTGTATTCAAATATTTCATTTATTACAAAAAATTGCATAAGATAATCCAACCTCAACATTCACTTTTCAACTAATGGTCCATGTCAGAAAAAAAAGCACGTCTCTACAGTTACAGTTAAAGATCGATAATATATTGAAGGTAGCGTATAAATATGATTTGGCATAGTAATAAATATATGTATGAGTACACGTATACCACCATAGGCGTAATTTAGGGGTGGCAAGGGGTGGCAGTGGCCGCCCTAGAATTCTCAAACCCAGTATTTTACCACCCCAGAAATTTGAAGTAAAAGTCTCAATAATTGACGAATAGACACCAAATTAAAAAATACTCTGTATATGAAATACAGCAAGATTCTTGTTGATAATAAAATATTATATTATATAGAACATATTTTTGAAATAATTTTATCTACCTTGACAAGATATACATGTATAATATACAAAATGTGTATACAAATGAGGCCCTTAGCGCCAAAACAGCTTAACCCACAAAAGTGTAATTGCACAAGACGGGCATTTAAAGATTTGACTATTTTTCAATATTTTTTTTTCTTATTAAATCCACTCCAAGGAAAATAACAATAACTCATTAGTATGTACAAATCCTTGCCTTTTGAATCATCTATAAGGTTCTAGCCAATTTAAAGTTTGTTAAGATGTAATGTGGGTTAAGCCACTATGAATTTTGAATTTTTTTTATTTATTTATTTCAATTTTCTGTGGTTTAGACCAGCTTATTGGGAATTTGTAATTCATTTAAATTCACACAACATGAAAATACTATGTAAATAATTGTTTAAGTTTATTTGTAACTTTTTTTAAATAATATTGTAATAATTTTTAGTGTAGAATGATTATTAACAATGAAATTATAGCTAAACTTAACATAACAAAAAAAATCAAAATCACTTTTAATAGTACCTATGTAACAGTTCAGTTTAAAATATATTATTTTTAATAAATTTGATCAACTTGAAAATTTGGTATTAAAACATTTTTAGTAGTAACTTACCATCTTGTAAATATTCGTTTATTTCTAGAGTGTTCATTATAAGAATAATAAAATAACAATTAACAAATAACAACCGAAACAATTAACAAACTATTTTGTCATGAGTTAATAAATTAATCAAATGAACTAAATTTCGTATTTTGATAAAAATGATAACTGCATTCATTTTACTAGGAAAAAATTATTATCAATATTATTTTATTCATGGAAAAAAATTGGCCAAATTAATAGGATAGGGTTGGGCCACGGATAATAGATATATTATAGATAATATATCTATTATCCGTGGGGTTGGGCCACTCTGGTTCTGAAATTATTAGTTATTTTCTTGGAGGAAAAAATGGCCTAATCCACTAGCATAGGGTTGGGCCACTATGGCTCTGAAATTATATTTCATAATTTACAGGGCCAAAAGAAAGAATGTGCCTTTTAGCGAATAATTTTTTTTGTGGAATAGGCCATAGTGGATTTCAAATATTATATCAATCTGAAACATTTTATCATATAAAACGGTATTTGATTTTTTTGTGGGTTAGGCTGTTTTGGCGCTGAGCGCCTAAAGTAATAGTCATTATTAGCATGGCAACAACGATACCACAGTCGGTACTAGTTTCCTTGAGAGATATCAGAAATTTTTAGTTTTTACCTCGAATGGTAAACTGCTATTTTTACTATATTATTTTAGATCAAAGTTCGTTGCTGGTACAGTTTGATTTTTTGTCAGACGTCAGTATTGATGTGTATAGTATGTAAATATTTTATACATTGTATGAACTGAAACAGCGTAAGACATGGTAAGTTAGTTTTAATTATTTCTTAATATGTTTAACTAGTGATGTAAAAATACAGTATTTTATTTACTTTGTATTATACACTGTACAAATATTTAAATTCTTTTATTTATAACATACTCAAATTATAATACATACACAGAGCCGTATTAAGTTATTTAGGGGCCGTAATAAATCATTTCTTCAATAAAACGATTCCGAGTGGAGTACCCCCTCCAGAAATTAATCTGAGAATTTCAAAAACTAACAAATTTAAAGTCAGTTTTTGAAAACAATTCGTGAAGGGTGGCGGGGAAGGACAACCGGACCCCATTCTACCAGTGAGTATTCCTTACCACTCAGTAGGTCTTGCTACCCCAATTAAAAATCTGAAATGACGCCCCTGTATGCCACCAAAATGATAAAGAGAACCATAAAATGTAGGTACAAAAATGATGGTGAGTCAGAAATTATTCGTACACTAGAACCTAATGCAGAATTGATGTAGACGAAAAATGTTTATACTTTCAAAATGTATTGTTACATTTTTATATTAAATTAGAAAGGTAAATAGATTGCGATAGTTAAAATTATTATTATTTAAAATATATATCATAAATAATTATCATAAAATTCGAGTAAAAATTAATAAAAAATAATTTTAATAAATTGCAGTAATTTTTTCACTCCGTTGTAGACCATGGTGTTCTTGAAATAAGCTTGTAGAGTTCACAGGACACCATTGTCCATAGTTTGGGAACCTTTAGAGTCCTAAGTTAAATAAATGCGACCATTGAATTGCTATACAGTATTGCTATTATAGTTGATCAGTAAATATGTATACAGAATATTCAACATTATTCAGAGTGGAATGTTCGATTGATAAAAAAAAACCGGATGTACTCATACCATGGGTAATTTTCACTAGTAAGATAATATATTGGTAGTAGGTTTATTGAATTAAAAAAAACGATTAATCATTTCTTCAATAAACAATCTGAAAGAAAAGTTTCAACGTAATATATAGGAATCAAAATGTTAACATCAAAAAGGCATGCGAAAAAACTTGCCGATATTTAACATTTTTTTAATACTTAGATAATTATATGAGTAAGATCACATCAAATTTCAGGTCTTAATATCAAGAATCAACAATTATATTAGAAAAAAAAACTTTCAAAATTATTTATTCAGCACAAAAGTGATAATTTTTTTTTAACTTGTTGAACATGTATTAATTTTATTCTATTATTATTTTTTATTTATTTAAAATTCTGTCAAAGAATCATAAGCCCAATGAGCAAGCTCATGTGGGTAGGTCCATGAATCTTCTCTTATACACGAATTTGGTACAAATTTATTAAACGTAATAATAGAAGTATTGCTATGTACACTTAAATATGTGCAGTTTACCATCAACAAATTAAAATGATATAGGTATACATAAATCCACAATAGTAATATTAGATAGTAATTTAAAATTTCATACATTATTCGGTTATAATCTATAACCTGTTGCTTAAGCTAATAACATAATTTTACTTTAAACGGTTTTTTTTTATTGATTTATACTTCATTTGGCAGACTATTTAGAATACTTGTACCTACATGTAAAAAAATGATTGTATGATAGTTTTACTCATTTACAAAATTGTATTTTGTTTTAATTTACTGTTGAGGTTTTAGTATATTTTGTTGATAATTTTTACTATAAAAGTGGCAGATAACATGTAATATTTTCTTCACGAATAGTTGTACATTGAATTAATTTAATAGGTTTTCTACGTGATAATCATAATCTCTGTTTAGACTTACTCTTAAAATGTTATTTTGCGTGACTTAAAGCTGTTCTTAGTTTGGTTTATTAGTTGCACCCCATACAAATATCAATATTCCATATGAAAATATAAATTCTATTAAAGCTTAATACATTATTAATAGGTGGTTTATATTTAAAATATATTTCAGTTGTTTTTTATAAAATTTAAATAGACGTTATAACTTCATATACCAGTACTAGATTGTATTTAATACGGAATAGACGTTTATTTTATGTAAACATAATAGGTATTAAAATGTGAACTTTAAGTTTTGCTCGTGATTATAAAATGAAAAAGAAAACACCAACGACTGTTGTCTGTTTAGATAGAATAAAAAATAACCATACAATGTTATTCAAATTCAATTATTTGATTATGATTGGTCTATCAGACATAGTTTCATTTCGAGTATTTCCGAAAATTTGAATTACAATTTTTTTTTTTTTTTTTTAAATCGCATAACCATTCATATTTTATTTATAATACGTCAATATTAAACAGTACATATATTTTAATCCGTCGATTTGTCATCATAATAAGCTACACTTTATCGATTGATCCAATTACAGTTATTTTACTGTGCATAGGTATAGTAATGTGCAAAATCAGTACACGGCCGTCGGAAATACGTCAGTGCACTTTTCGGTTTCTTCAATTATTGATCGTCATCGTTTTGTGTACTATATTAGCATGGTCGAACAAAATTATGGTCACTGTTGATGGAGCGCAGCCAGTCGATGCATTTTTAAACAAAATAGCGTGCACGGGTAAAACGATATACCTACAGCCCGTACGCACTCATTATATATGCATTAGTGATTTCGACCCTTCACTTTGGAGGGAGCTAATTTTTTTTTATTGTAACTGAAAAATATTTTTTCCATTGGAGTAAGTTAAAGTTAATTAGAGTTTAAACGTATAGTTAAGTACAACGTAATGCTAAATTAACTTATGTACAATATAATAATTCCAATTGACAACATTTTAACTCCAGCTTACAATATAATATGGGTAGTGAAATTAATAATGGTCATAATAAAATGCATTTATAGTAACTTAATAAAATATGGTAAATTAATGATAAATGTATCATGCATTGTAGTGTAATAAAATAATAAAAAAATGTTTTGAAATATTTACATAAATAAACAAAAATTTATTTTATAATAGCTATACCCACGACAGCGATGAAAACTCATTGAAAGTTAAATTAAAAAATCAATATCTTTTTTAGTGTCAACTAAAGCCATTTAAACATTACATGAAGGATATAATAAAAAATTGTTTGTTATATTTTTTTTTATGATATAAAACTTGCTATGTGAGCCCATGGTAATCATTTTAAAATTAATACATTCTAATAATTTAGGATAGTCAATATAGCTGTTTAGTAATTATAAAATGAATTTTAGTCCATTCTTGTTTAATAATACTTTTAAGGCTAGTTAAAAGAAAAATTTAATTAAAAATTATTCAACGCCTGTTACTTTTGAAATGTGGTATTCTTTTGACACAACATTTAAAATGAAATAAAACTAAAAAAATATATTCGCTGAATTATAGTTTAAAGATTACTTATGTAACTAATCTAAATAATTATTTTTCATATAACGAAAGTAAACATAGAATATTCTATACATTTGTTTGATATTTTTCATGAGTTTTAGATTCTGAGTGAAGCGAAGGATCTTATGGTTTTACAATGATGTTTATTTTTTTTTTTTTTCTTTTTTTTTTTTTTTTTTTTTTTTTCTTTTTTTTTTCTGTAAACACTTTTTCGTATAGAAATCCTTGTCCAAAAGTTTCGTCCAGCAACTCTTTAGATCCGAAATCGAACTGAGATGGTACTTTAGAGAGGTCATTTTTCCAAAATCTCCATAGTTTTTCCAGTAATCAAGAATAACGATCGAAAAACTGAGTAAAAACGGTAAAAATCCGCCGTAAACGAGATTTTCACTGTTCAGATTTTAGGTATTTAGTCATAAATCGAAAAGTATTGAAGCTAGAAACTTGAAAATTTTATCCAATATCAAATACATAATTTTTTATATTGGACAACATTTTCAGAGCAATTATAGTACTTTTGACTTAAATATAGAACTTTTAATTTACCAAATTGTTTGAAAGTTTTTATGTAATATAATTTTAAATATTTGACAAAAAGTTCTGAAAATTTAATATGACCTTACTCATATACCTACCTAATAATCCTAACAAAAGTTCAAAAATCGTTAGTCAGGATTTTTTTTTATACACGTTTTAACAAATTCATATAAATTCGTATATGAATATCGACTGTTTTTACGTTAATTTTCAACTTAAAATCTATATAAATCTTTTTTGGTGTGTCCGATCACAATGAAACTTGGAATATAGATATAAAAACATGTTTCGAATCTTTTGGTAACAGAAAATTTCTAACGAGTTAAAAATTGAATATTTTATGAGGGTTTAATAACGAAAAAACTCACCAAAAATCAGACAAATAACCGAAAAATACGTAAACAGTATATAAATAATATATTATATTACACTGAAGCTTTGCTCAGAATCGTTTTATACTAAAGAAATGAGTCATCATTTCTTTAAAACTTAATACATTCATCACCAATATCTTGTCCGAGGTTAGGTTAGGTGATCCCATGATAGAAAGTGCTATACACTCCTCACCATTATCTTGTCCGAGGAGCGAAGCGACGAAGGACGAACTTCCACCACCATTATCTTACCAGCTTTTTATACTTTGGATTTATAATATACACTTTATTCAACATTCGTTATTGCTTATCTCAATTTTGAAATATGTTATATATAACAACTGTGTTTCCTCAACTTACTCGAACTTAAGTTGAAAAATTAATATCTAACTATACAGTATACATGTATTCATTAAAATGTATCAAAGATATTAAAGCCAATTAATATTTAAATATCCAATGACATTCATTTTTATGTACTATTTAAAAATGTTATAAATATACTTTTATTTTTATTTTCAAATTGTTATCCTTATAAAATACTTCTTTTAATTTATTATTCTGTATGGGAATTAATAATGAGAACACTTAATGTTTATTTGGTGTTTTAATGGCTGGAAAAATTCAAATTTATGCTAGGGAAAAAAATATAAGGAGGGCATACTTGAGAAATCACTCAAGATGTTTTTGACTAATTATTATTAACTATGATTCAATTAGTCTTTCTTTGGATTGAATGTAAAGTTTTAAATATTAGAATATTTCGGTCAAAAATCAAGGACGCACAAAAACAATAAAATTATATAAAAACAATAATATCTAAGGTACTAGGTAATAAGGTATGAATGTTTTTTATCAGTTATCTGAAAATAATATTTAAGTGCTTATAAATGTATTGATAAACAAAAAAAAATATTTACCCGTTTAAATAAGTACCTACTTAATCAGCGATTGACTTCGAGTTATCATTCCTTTGGTGTTAATTAGCACTTAGCAATTCATTTAGCTTATTTCACACTATGTTAGTATTTATTATTTAGTAGAGTGATAAATGTTTTACAAAACTTCTAAACGCTTTATTAGCTTAAAAGTGACCGGACATTGTCGGTTCTTTAGTGCATCGTATTATTTTAAATTATTTTTGCATATTTGATCACGAACTGTTTAAAAATAAAGCATTCAGACTTACTTAGTTGACGTTTCTATTTCTATTAGAACAATGAAGGAGGTATATTGTCGTAATGTATCAAATTAATTTAAACTGTATAAATTACAAACTCGCATTACCATAAAGACATAATGAACATTTAAAAAAATAGAACAAACCAGTAAATTGATACTAAATTACTGAATTTTATGCTTTATAAACATCCAAAAAAAACAGGAAAAAATGTAATTATTTAATAATATCAAAGGTTTAAACATTTTAAATTTTAGGTTTCAGTTAAAAAGTTGAGGTGGAACTTGGAAGTTGAACTTTTTAATTTTTAATACGTATTTATCATCATAATATGTCTTTAGCGTCTATAAGTTAGGTTACTTATACATTTCAAATTAAGGTATTTTGTATGTTTACAATTCACTTTTGATAACTTAAAAATAATATATATGTTTAGTTGAAAAGTACTTAGGTATTTGCAGACAGTTTTTAGGTGGAAAAATCATGAAAAACTGTTACGTTTCATTTCTAATACAGCTTATCGTATTATAATTGTTCCTATACATATATATAGGTTTTTGGTTATTGGTCAATTGATACGATAGTACATCAAAATATTTTAAATATCAATATACTTTTATTTCATAATTATTTATATTACTATTGTGTTGTGATTAATAAGCTTTTTTTATTGAAAATAATGCCCATTTTGTTCATTGTGGCAACAATGAATCGAAATACGAAATAACATAATAAATTATTTTGTAAACTACTAAAATAGTGTCCATTTACAGTTTTGGAAGATTCTAATTACTTCAACCTTTGTGATTTATGGTGGTAATGCTGTGTGCGCGTGATCTGTTAGCACACACGTCATTGACATAATGTAATCGGTTCTCATGTATAAATGTATAATGTTATGTAAATATGCCTGAATAGTATGTTCCAGTACTGAAATATTATCAACTTATTACGCAGTAAATACGACGTGCACCGTGTTCATTTTCTTGATAATCGATTTTTTTCCCATAATTTATCAAACTCAGTATTCTAATATTTACATAACGATTACTTTCAATGCGTGTAATCACTGAGTGAGGTGTATTCTATTGAAAATATATGCAAACAAATATAATAGCATTATTGCAAGTTGGTCTAAATCACAGTATAAGCGCTTAATCAGTCTATTTTAATACTAAAACAATTAAAAGTTATATTCAACAGTACATTGATTGAAATAACTGAGCAAATGTTTAATAAATATTATTTGTAAGGTACTTCGGAAAATATCATTGAATTATTTTATAAAATTACAAGATTTTAATAAAAGGTTTTAATAGGTGATTGGATTTTAAAGTTTTTGTTTATAAATAATCATACGAACTTTGAGTTCATCGCGTAAATGGCAAATGCTTATGGTTATCATTACTTTAACTAAGAATCCAGATAAAATTTTTATAACTGACAATATTGTATCAAATTTCTATGCTTATGATTTTCAATTACTGATCAATTTGTTCCTTGTTAATAATTTATCTACATTGAACACTATAAGATCAGATATGATAACACTTATTTTTTTTTTATACAAATTCAAGATTTGTATTTTTGAAAAAAATTTCAAAATATTAATGATATTAATCCAAATAGAAAAGTAATGGTAATGCATTGATATATTTTGTTTCAAGAATGTATTATTGTAATTATTTTTATAAGTATTTATTTGTTTTTATTTCAACTTATTACAAAACGGCATTAACACCATAGGCGTAGAGATACTTTGGCAACTTTAATCCCCTCTTTTTTTAACAAGATTAAAAACGTAAACATTTTAATTAAAATGCTTAAGCTATAATACTGTAACATTAAAACTTTATTGCCAAAATAATATTCTATCGTAGTATTTAGCTGTGTTAAGGTAACCAAGTTTTATGCTCATGGCACTTCTGAAACTGTACAAACTGCAGTAATTTAACCAATTAGTTCTGCATCGCGTAAACGATTCTTTCTTTTTTTTTTCTATGACGATGACACGAGTAAATACTAAGATTAGGTATGATTAATGATGACAAATTATAGTTTTTTCAAACATATTAATCCTCACATTGTACCTATAATGTTGGTAAAGTAAAAAATTAGCTCACAAAGTGTTTTAAATATTTTTGATAAAATAAACCCATATTAAATAAAATTAAATGTAATTATAGATGATAAATGTACAAATTATGCTTACTGTTGTACAATTACTTATAACCTAACACAATTAAAAGTGACTCTAATATATATTTCTTAATTTTAATTATTTACGTATATATGGTGTGTATAGAGCTGTGAAATTGTATGGCATAAACATATACAGATAGTAGTACTCGATATTCATATTTGAACTAAAAATATTACAAGTACTATTGTTAAGGTGAATATTTTTGTAAGGAATTTAGTAACGAAAAACTATTTATATTGGACTGCCCGATTTATTTTTGTTAATAATTTGGTGGAACATAAGTCGGTCAAGTCCCCTAGTTCATTACTCCATACTACGTCTATGGATTATGAGTCTATGATTTAGCATACAGTTGATAAAACTTACACGCAGATAGTAGCATTGAATTGGGCTGAATGCTGGGAAGCTATCAAACCGCAGAATTCAATCAATCACGTCTTATCTTACATTATAAAATAATAATTGGGCCTTCATGTATATTTTAATAATTCTTAGAATAAAAATATAAAATCATATGTATTTCATACATTATTATTTTACAATGTTTTTCTAACTTTAGATTTTAACTGACAAATTAAATCGACTAATATTC
Organism: Therioaphis trifolii; assembly: GCA_027580255.1. Classification (NCBI taxonomy): domain Eukaryota; kingdom Metazoa; phylum Arthropoda; class Insecta; order Hemiptera; family Aphididae; genus Therioaphis; species Therioaphis trifolii. The sequence goes on along the minus strand of CM050405.1, from coordinate 4,361,506 downwards.
AATAATAATCAAACAAAAACTTTAAAATAATATAAGACTAATTTTACACAGGTACTAGGTAAAAACTCATCAACTTCTATTCGAATGGGTAAAACATTATTTACGACCCCGGAAAATTAGTTCTGGCTTACCTGTAGGTATAACCTATTTCGTTTATTTATTTATTTATTTATTTATGCACAATCATTATCACCAATAAGTCTTGAACGTACAATACTGTCCTTTGTAGTTCTCATGTTACTAGTAAATTTAAATACGACAGAGCTTAGTATTTAGTTTATGACTACAGCATTATGCTTACGGTCAACAATAATTGTATAATTTATTACCGTGGCATGTACATACTGTTTTGTTCTCAAATTTTTGCTCGATGTTGACAATAACTATTGTAATAATTGTAACCGATGGTCGATGTATAAATCACATGTATTACAGTTAGTTATTAAAATGTTTAGCCTAGGGAAATCATTATCAGATGATGAAATAGATTGAATAAAACTTACTCGAGGCTCCTATTATATTTTTTATTGACAGATACAAAACTCTACATGCCTAAATTAGTTTAAAATAATACATATGTATATGCTTTAATATAGGTCATATCTTCCCATGTATTAATTATATTATACAGCCATACAGAGTACAACTATCACTATATACTTAAATTTCGCTTATATACTTCTCCAGCTATCAATCAAAAGTTAATCTATTTCAACTGACTTCACTTAGTTATTAAAACAATACATGCAATAATTTTGTAACATTAGAATTCATCGACGATAATAAAATTCGAATAAAAATATTCGTAGTAATCATATTTAAAAAAAATAAATAAAAAATGATTTCTATACTATCAAAAATATTTCACAGTAATTGATAATATTAATGAACAATGTTCATCACAAAATAGTAGAACTACAATTATTGTTCAATGACACAGGATGTAAAAAACTAGTTAGGCTGTAGATATACTGCACTACTGCAATGAGTAGGTATAGATAATTAATTTAAGTACGTATTCTTAATAATTTAAAACGATCAGCACAACGTTATCTTAAATAATATTAAAATGATATAATTTGGCCTCAATGGGATAAGTTTGAAATAGTGAAAGTTTTTAAAGCGTAAAATACATTTATCTTCATAAATTAGTGAAATATAAATTTATGTTTGAATTATTTAGTCGTATAAATATGAAATATAAATAAAAAAATTATAAACAACTACATATTATAATTATGTGTATTTTACTTCCAACCTGGCGTTTTACGTTTTTTTATATCTTATTTGAATTCATATTACTTATTTTGGCAATGCATAACTTATATGATTTTCAAACGTTTTTAATTTTTTAAATTGTTGTTAAAGAATGTTTATTGATATTAATAATGAATTATTGTTTTTAATTTTATTATAACATATAGTAAAAAACTAGGTAAGTTGTACTAATTTCATTGTTTTTTATATCTTTATCGACTATATCCATTCATCTACTCTATAATACCTAAATGGTAATTTGCCTTTATACATTACACCCATCCTGAGTAAAGTCGAGTACACCAGTTTATAGTAAAAAAGCTTAAAATAAAATAAAATAATTTAAATCATTATTTAATACATGAGCAAAACTGGGCTATTCGGTTTTATGTATATATACACACACTCTATCGTATATTGGCATATTGCAGTAATTTGTAATCATTATTGACTAATAAAAAGAAATCAATAATATAGTCTCAAAAAATTGGTATCTGTACATAATACACATGTTTTTCTTTGAACAGATTAAACGTACACTTAGCTAGTGTTATAAATGGGGAATTTGGATAAGTTCCCAGTGTTCTCATAATCGCTATTCATTGTTGTAAGATTCCTGCTTTGTTCAATCGTGTAAGTATATAAATACAACAAATGATCGTGTTTACACGACCCCTTTTCATTCTTAATCTGGCTTAATGGTATTGTTTCAATTTGTTTAAATATCACACAGATGAAAGTGTTTAACTTACTATAAAATAAACATTTATTTTAATACTTTTTTTTTTTTTTTTTTAACTCGAACACCTAATATTTTGAGGAACTGGGTTAAGTTCCTACACTTAAGTTATGAGGGACAGTTGTAACGAATTCCGTTCGATCGTCGTTTGGAATAGAGGGACGCCAAAAGATTTCCCGGAAATTTGAATGCAAAATCAAAACAGGAATAACAAATATTTTCCCAAGGTTAAACTTTCCTGGGTTGTCCGAAAAATTTCCCAGTCTCTATTATAATTTCTAGCCGTTCGCAGTCATCGCAAACGTCCGGTTAACTTATAAAATTTATAAGTTATAACCGATGAGCAGGAATGCGGGCTTTTGAAATCTTCAACGCCCGTCGTACCATGTAGTAGGTACAGTGGTTCTCAGCCTTTTTATATCTCAGCTCCATCAACAAATACAAAATTTTTTCACGTTTTGATTGCATGAAAATACTGTAAAAAGGCAGTTATGAGTTATGACTTTGAAAAAAGCTTTAATCAAGAACTTAATATTTACAATTGGCTTAGAAATAATCATTACATTTATATATCTATTATTTTCAATGATACAAATATTTAGTTACGACATCTACTTTGATCATTATTTTTATAATTGAATTAATTAATTAGCGTGAGCATGTCTATGAAATAATTATAGGTACATAGTGTTTAATATGAAAATTAATTTTAATTTTTTTTTTTAAAGAAATTTCCTTCACGTACTATCTATGAGCTTTTCACGTCCTTTTGGACACGTATCACCGATTGAGAATCAATGATATAGTGTGCGTTTACATTAATACGATAGTTCATGAATATTACTATAATAGTACAGTTCCGTTTAAATGATGGAATGTCCCTGTGTAAACAGAAAGTCTAATAAGTTTCCCTACTCCGTGACCCGTGGGTATGAGTTTTAAAATCAAAAGGGAGCGGTGAGACTTTATTATGATCATTAAATTGGTATAAACTATACACCGTGCGAGCAGACTGCTATTTGTTGATACATTTTATATTATACCTCTGGCCTCTATAGTAACGCAAAACACGCTGAACGAATTAATTAAAAATAGAATATATAAACACCGCGAAGATCCTATAAACATTGCAGGACAAAACAGGCAACATAAATTTCATCCTTTTATCGTTTGTTTATAATGATTCGTCAAACATCAATATAGAATGGCCTTTATCGTCGGATGAGTTACCTCGTGGTCATTTTCATTCTGATTCGATCTTTTACCCGTAGGTTTGATTACGTATACATATTCTTATAGATATTTTGTATAGTTTTGCAAATCTGTCCTTCGTTACGTGATCGATAAAATAACGTATGTACAATTGTTATCCGGGTTTGTTAATAGATACTTTATTGAAATTGTTGCTGTCCTCGAAGACAAAATGTTTGAAAAAAAAAAACAATGTGCAGTGGCATCGAGTGATCTTTTTTTTCATTTATTATAAAAACCTTTGTATGAATATTGACAATCACCCAGTCAGACGGGTTTGCGCAGCTTTTATACTTAACTCAACTAAAGTTTCCTGAATAAAAACAGGGGTAAATAAAAACATTAAAAATTTAAAAAAAAAAATGCATTCGCTTCACTCGTCACAGGTATAAGCTATGTACTAGAATATTTGTTATCATCATTATTATTAGTATTATTATTATTGTTAACAAGTGGTTACGTGGACATGGGCAAATTTTCGCGATTTCTAAAAGGTATACGCTCAACACATGCATGTATTATGCGGAATATATATGTTGAATAACTGCAGTACGAGCTACAACTGACGCGCAGCTGTAACTCTATAATAGGACAACTGCAGAATGTCCGTAAAAACGGTGGGCGGCTGTTTATCGTGAATCATTTAATTTATGAACAGCCAACGTAAAAAATTACACCTCTCGGAAATTTCGGAGATATCTTACGGTCGTAATTCAAGTTTTCACAGTGTGCAGTTTACGTCAATGCCGGTATGTCGTTGCATATCATAATATAAACCTTCGCACGAGTTATCCCGTCGCGATTCCGACAAGACTACAAACATAGTATCGTGACGCGTTATCGATAATCTCCGTTACACTATAATGTAGTACGAATTGGCAATGGCCATTGTTGAAATATCTGTGGAGCGCCTCGGTGGATCTGTGGAACCTATTGCGATAATAGGCATTAGACAACGATAATAATTTTAGGTAAGTAAGCATCGACGAATTGGTGAAAAGTTAAAAAAAAAAAAAAATGTTTAATATCGTCAGTAAATATTTTATTAATTTCACTCTTAGCTAGGTACTACCTATTAAAGACTTTTGCACGACCTAATGTAATCCTATCTCATTATCTCAGTGACCATTAGCTTAATTCATTCTCAACGTTTTCACTAAACCGTAGTTGACCAGTTTCGTCGTCAACAACAGATACGTGTATGTGTTTTTAGTTTAATGAAATATATCCTAGTGTCTAGATAAAACCGTGATGGTTTCATTTAGTAACAATAGTCGAGTGATAAAACGTTCGTTTCACTCGACTGTTGTTTTTCAATAAAATTTAGAATGTTTAATAAACTGAAATCGATACGCTTATTCAAATGTCTACGATATTCGCGTAAACTGTTCTGATCATTGTTCGTATAATTCCTATCGTATAATATACCGAATACTCGTGGTCCGGTTAAGGCAAAAATATAAAACTGTAAAATTTTTCAATTTTTTAACCGACTCCCATGTTTTTTCCGGCAAATTAGTCAGCAACACGAGTTTAAAGCATACAAATCACACTGCTACTGATGTCTTTTGATCGGTATTCAATTCGTGAAATCGATTCATCGTCAGTGGCGTCATTTGGGGGGGGGGGCAAGGTGGGCATTTGCCCCCCCTACATAAGCGGCCGGATATGGGCCGCAAGCCCGCTATAAATTAACATTTCAAATTATTTAATTCGCTATATTATATTATTATATATCGACTGCCCCAACGAAAAAGGAAGACAGCTTCATTGATAGATTTGAATCAAGCTGTTGACATGTTTGGTGCTATGAAGACTAGAAGATACCCAGTTAATGCCTAGTATCTATAACATTCTTATTATCTAAGTAACTAAAGTAACAATTAAAAAAAAAAATAATAATAATAAAGATTTAATAATTTACTGTATGTTTTGTTTTATTTTTTGTACATTTATACTCATATTTGGTGTAAATAGGGCACCAATTGGGGCAATTCCTCTTAAAGTAAGTCATCATATAATAGCTAATAGTTAATATAAGGTATCCCTCTATAACCTATAATCTACATAGTACATTTTATTATATAACTATATAAGTATAATAATATGTATTATTTATTTATTTATTTATTGTATTATTTAGTCATTGTTATCCCTCAAAAAGTGAGTTATCTCAGATAACAGGTTTTTTTTTTTTTAGTTATATTTTGGGCAGGTCAAAACTTTCGCCCCCCCCTCTTGAAAACTGAAATGACGCCACTGTTCATCGTCCGAGTTGATTTCGTGTACACACACACACACACAATCGGACGGCCTTCGACGAGATAAAAATCATCTCGAATCGCGATTGTAATGCGATCCGAACGGCGGTTCGTGTCGGCGGGATTTTCATTTCGTTTCGTCCGCTCTAGCTGTGTGTCGTGTATTACTATTATTACGCCCCGCACGAGCAGAGTCTGACAGCAGACGCCGAGAGTCGTCGTTGATAATTAATAATAATAATAATAATAATTCAATCGGATGACGGAACGCGAATAATAAAACATACGACGGTGATAATATCACTCGTTTTTTACCCGCGTGCCGCCGACCGTTCGCCCACCACCTACAACAAACGTGGTAGGGGGAGAGGGAGCGATTACGAAATATCGCTCTCGAAACGAGTCATCGCCGCCGCCGCCGCCGCCGCCACCGCCCCGCTCCCCCGTACATACGTGATTTACCGCCGGTAGCGGCGTTCGGGGTGGCGGCGGAGTAGTAGTCGACAGTGGAGGCAACGGTCGCGAACCCGTTGTGGTCGTGCCGCGCGTCCCGTCCGGCGACGTTTTTTTTTTTTCTCGGCCAATCAATGCGTTATCAGCAGCGCGATTTTCTCCTCTGATACGACGACGACGAAAAGAAAAATAATAATAATATTAGTAACAACAATAATTGTACAACAACACACGTCTTACGGCGCATTGTTATTGCCAAACACCGTTTCGCGCGACATTTTTGTAGGCGTGCTGTGACGCTGTGCACTCGCCCGCATCGTACTGCGGCACGTCCGTACTTCCCGTCGTCGTCGTCGTCCCTGTCCCGCCCGGAGTCGCGTGCAACGACTTCAGTGCGTACGGCCCGCGACGTGCCGTCCGGGGAAGAAAATGACCGGCAGAGCGGTGGTGGCGGTGGCGGCGACCAGAACGTGATTGCGATACTCGAACGTACCCCGCGCGTCGTGCCGCCGGCCCGCTGAGACGGCCGTGTGCGCGAAACAGACGTGGCGCCAGCGGCGACGCACCTGCGACAAGCCCAGCCGAACCCCGCGGCCGCCGGGTCGAGTCGAACGTGAATCGTCAACACCTCATCGTCGTCGTCGTCTTCGTCACTATCGGCCAAGTAAGTCGCTACGAGGTTTTCCACCCGCGCGTCCGTGTGGGCACCGTAAAATCGCCGTGTCCTCCGTTCTTGTTGGACAGCACACGCTGACCGACCGGCGGGTGTCATTTGATATTAGAGTCATCGCCGCACCGGTAACGATGCTGGCTCATTGTATCATCGCTTTTGTTCGTCCCAGCCTCTTAATCTCAGATGTCTAGTGATCTAGTGTTTGCTCTGAAGTCTGCTAATAAAATTACAAATGCATTAGCGTATAGTCTAAATGGATTTCAAACGAATAGTATTCTGTGTTTTCGAGTTCAATCATATTAGGCGATAAAACTTTCTAAACCTGACCTATTGCTTCTCGTAACTGTAATAGTACAAAAAGTTAGGGTTGCTTCGATACTAAACAGTAGGGAAGTTAATATTTTATTTCAATCAAATTAATTCACTTTCATTTTTCATTTCTCAAGAGTTCAAATATGTCTTACAGTATTTTTTATATGGACATTTGTCAGTGTATACCTGCACCAGTTAATAACAATTGTTATATTGTATTTAATCTGAATAAAATAATCTGTTAAGGAGATGTTTAAATTTTAGAATTTAATGTAAAACTATTAGTTAAAAAATGCTTATTGAATAAAAAATGAATCCAAAAATTTCAAGTTTGTTGATGTCTTTGTATGTTTAATGTGGTAATCATTATTACGCTTTAGTATATTATGATTAATCATATAATTTACCTATGTTCAAACCGTATTATTGTTTATATTGCTGTATCAATCAAATTCCTGTTTATTTTTTAGTTATAGCAAATATATATGAAATATTCAGCTTTTACCTAATGAACTTTGAACGCATATTTTATGTGCTAAATATAAACAATATTATATTATTATTCTAAGAATATCAAACTATGAAATAATCATTTTAATATTTTAGTCAATTTCAATAGTTTTGTAATGAAAAATTAATTTTATGTATATGATATAAGCTAATAAATTATCTATATATTCAAACATTTAAATGCGCATCCAGAATAGTTATTTATAAGTGAGGTTGTCAAGTTATTGCCAAATTATTATTGTTTTTTAGTGCTTGAGTATGTGTATTTCACTCATGATTTTTACATTGGTAAATTGCCAAATGGAAATGTTGAATATATTGTTATACTTACAATTTTATTTTTTTTTAAATAATGTCAAATACGGTCAGTATTGGGTTTTAATTAAATACGTAGGTACTTAAAGATTTTAAGTTTTAAATATTTTGTTTTCAACCAATTTTTTTCAAAATTTTATCTTAATTTAGTAAGGAAGATTATATCAAGTCTAACATAAATTAAAAAATAATTTATCTGGTATATTTTAAGGCTTATAATTGGTTTATCTGTAAAACCAAAAAGTTATAAAAAAATGTATTAAACATTGTTTACATTAAAGTATGTGCTTGCAAATTTTTAGCCTCAGAATTAATGAATGTGCCTACCTATAATACATAAAACATTGATCTCATGCCATAATGCAGTGTTTTTTAAATTGTATAATTATTTTTTCATTGCTCAATAATATGATTTATTAATCATTATAGGTACATAATATACTTTTGATATATACTTAAATAGTTAAATTATTTATGTATTACAAAAAGTTATTTGATGACAGGAGTTTTATATAAACATTCTAATTTTCTAATATTCTAGCTTGCTTCTGTCTAAAAATCAACAACCATGTCAGTTACTTCGTGTACAGTAAAAAATGTAAACTGAAAAGTTCGCAATATGTTGACCAGTGGGTACATATATGTATGAATTTTAATTTTTTTAATATTTCGAATTTCCCATGTTTTTGAAAATTTTGGAATAAATAGTTTTCATTGAATTGTACTATTCTATAGTATTTACTATACATTATTAAGATCAAAGGCTAATATAAATCAAACTTACATTATTGTATGACACTAAGATATGTATGTCTATTTGTATTTTTTCATACAGCAATCCTATCTAAGAACTAAAGTCTAGCATATTTTAATTTCTATGAATATTTTAACTTAATTAACCTCTATTGGTTATGTGTGTGTTGTTTGTTATAGTTTGAATTGTTAATCATGTAACTAGTATCTACATGTTTTAATAAATATTTAAGTAACTAATTCCTGGATATTAAACTTAATATGGTCTTATATTGTTGAGTTAAAATATTAAAATATGAAATGAGTTTTGATGTATTTATCACCTTTACTTAGTACATTGAATAGTTATTCAAAAAGTTAAAACAAAAATTTATGTTAATATTTTGATTATTCTTAAAAAGTAAAATATTTTAGCACATCCTTTATATTCAATAGATAAGTAATTTATTAAAACAATTTCTCATAAGTAGCTGTTCTTATAATTTAATTTATGATGATTGATTTTAATAAAATGAACGGTATATTCTTGATAGTAAAGTTTAGTAAAAAAGACATTCCTCGCTACTACTTAAACATTAACATCTTTTATTTTCATTAAATTGATATTTATATAAGAAAACAATGATTTTAAAACTTCTCTTATATTTTGTCATAAAACATATAACTTATATCTTCATTGCATTAAGTGTTGTTTACCTAGTGGGTAAATTAGTTTTATTTAGTTTGAAATTATAATTTAACTGTGTATTACTTCATTAAAAAATTTCTCCAGAAATATTTAAATGGTACATATATATATATATATATATTTATGTGATTATAAATATAAACAAAATGAACAGTTCTATGTAAATTTTTATCTATAATAGAGTGGGATAAAGAAATGTTGATAAAGCAAATATAATTTATTAGTGGTCAAAGGTCATATGAGATAATATGAATATTAGTTTGGTTTATTATTAAGTATACTATTTATTGTATATTAAACATTTTTAGTTTTGATAGTAAATTCATGCCACTAACACCTTGGCAACAGTACAGCTCACTTATCAAATTAGTTTAAGAACAACTTATATTTTTTTAACATTTAGTTCTTAAAAATAATTGGCTGTAAATATTAACTTTTTTTTTACTATGTTTAAATTCAAAATAAAAAAAAGGATATCCAATGCATCAGTGAACATGGCTTCAGTGTGGAAACGGCTTCAAAGAGTGAATAAAAGAGCAACAAAATTTCAATTTACTATATCATATCATCAGATCATTTGTGAAACGACTTCTAAATGGTAAGTTTATATTATTTGAATCTTATTATCAGTAAAATAAATACCTAAGTTACTCTTCAGTAAAAGCCAGTTGAATTTTTTTAAATTTAACCTCAACAATATTAAAATTGGATAATATTAAAAAAAAAAAAAAGCTAAATCAGATTAATTTTTTTTATTATTAAATTAATAAATAAGAGGAAAAGAGGTACCTTGAAGCTTTTGAAATTTGGTGTTGGAGGCAAATGGGAAAAATTAGCTAGAAAGATAAGAGTCATAAATGAAAAAGGTACTGAATCAAGTTGGATAAATAAGATCAATAACGAATGTCATAAAATGACAACAAGTGGATATAATGAGGCACATCCTACCTTCCATGATGATTTCGATATATATATTATAGCAGCATGATACAATAGAAGGTGCTATTGAAAGACGTAAATCACTAGGAAGACCAAGGAAATCATACATATCTTAAAAAAAGATGCGAGGATAGATACTTAAGCCATATTAAACATTTTTGCTGAGAACAAAGTTAAACATCTTAACCAACCTAACACTAGTTGAAAAAAAATTGTCTTAAGCTATTAAAGAAAGAAATTATTTGAAAATTAAAAACTGCCTGACTAAAATATAATACCTAATTAATTGTGTTTATTTTTACTCAAATTTTTATTTTTTAGGACTCCCAACAAATTAGTTGTTGTTTTGAGCCGCAGAAGTCGTAGATTTGTTAGCGAAGCATTGCCTTGGGAACCTACTATGAAAGACCCTCTTAGAGGAGTTGTAATTTGGCCAGTTCCAGAAAATAAACAACTTTCCATCACTTTGTTTAAAGATCCTCGAAGTACTGACCATGAGGATAAAGAATGGACTTTCGCTATTGAGGATGTAAGAATTATGATTTATATATATATAATATCCTACTGATCTTTCATAATTTGATATATTTGAAATTAAATTTACATCATTAAATTGTTGATAATATTACCTTTACTTATATAATTTTGGTACTTAAATATATATTTTAAAACTAAAATGCAAATCAATACGCGCTAACAATTTTTAAATGTTAATAATATTATGTATGATGTATTATTGTTTAGTTAAAATAAAAAAAGATCGAGTATCTATTGTTACAATTTTACAAATTAAATATTAGGTATTTTAGAATTTAATATTAGAGTTATATTTATTTATTTATCACGTAGTACCTAGAAAAAAATTGTATACTTATTTATTATTTTATTATGTAGCTAGTAAATTAGAATTGTATATCTTTGCTTAATGCTGATGTACTTTAATTGAATAATTTTTTTCATTCATATCCAAAGTTTCTTTTATAGACTCAATTATTACAATTTTTTAATTCAGCTTTTTTTTTAATGAAATATTATTTAATTTAACTTTATTATTATTATAATTTTTCTTAGGTAAGTAATGTAGGTAAACACCGACAAATAGCTGTTGCCATGTTAAATATGAGAAAATATGCCAGTGTGGATTCTACTCAAAGCCAAATAACACTGGTGTTTAAGCCTACATCAAAAAAGATTAATTCAGCTACTCTTGAAATGACCATAACCAGTGTATTTTTGAGGGAGGGAAAAGCCACGTAAGTTAAAACAATATTTTTTTAATAATGCTTCTATTTTAATGACTTAAAATAAAAAATTACCATTAAGGTATAAAGCTCTATTTGTACCGTATTTTCACATTTTTTTTTCATTTTATGGAGTTAGAAAAATTAAACAATAATACTACCAAACTATATTTTCAGAAGGATAGCATTCGTATATTTTAGATACTTATTTTCTCCATACAATTATTCTTTTGTACTATTTCAATTAATTGATTGTTTCTATTAATAATATCTATTATTATAAGTTAAAATAATCTTTAAATGATTGAAGTTTATGAAAACCGTATTTATTAAATAATTATTTATATATACATGTATATGTATATTTAACAGATTAATACAATTAATGTATTTATTAGGTACTTACTATTCATGAATAATTATTGAAATTAGCCATGTTAAGGGTTTGTTGAAAAAAAAGTATTAAATTATTTATTTTTTTTTTTTTTTTGCTTAGTTGAGTAACATTTTCATCATACCTTCTTATGAGTAATACTTCTCAAAGCCTTTTTTATTTTTTTATAGTGCTGATTATCTATATTTCAAATATTCAATGTATTATTTCAATAATCTAATTGATTTTTAATATTTTATTAGCCTGTTTTGATGCATTTTATTTCAAAAACATGATTGTATTAATTACCTGTGCTTCTAGTAAATTGATTTTACTATATTTTATGATATATTGATAAGTCGTATCCATATAAACTGCGGCAACAAAAAAAGTTGTACTCATATCCATGTTGTTTCTTAAACAGATACCACAATTTTTTTTATCTATAAAAATTGTAATGACTTGAATTTGATCAAAAAAGTTTAAATAATTCAGTATAGTTGATACTATTTCATGTATAAAAATGTATGGAATTAGAAAAATAAAAAATTATAAATCATATATCATATATGACACTTTTCACTGCGGTAATTGGTCATTAATATATTTGCATACTAACTCCAGCAACCATGGAGTATTGTACCAAATAATATTTTTAGTGATATAATTATATATAAATGTGTGTGTGTCTATTTTTTTTTTTGCTTAGTTGAGTAACATTTTCATGTGTGTGTGTGTGTGTGTGTGTGTGTGTGTGTGTGTGTGTGTGTGTGTGTGTGTGTGTGTGTGTGTGTGTGTGTGTGTGTGTGTGTGTGTGTGTGTGTGTGTGTGTGTGTGTGTGTGTGTGTGTGTGTGTGTGTGTGTGTGTGTGTGTGTGTGTGTGTGTGTGTGTGTGTGTGTGTGTGTGTGTGTGTGTGTGTGTGTGTGTGTGTGTGTGTGTTGTGTGTGTGTGTGTGTGTGTGTGTGTGTGTGTGTGTGTGTGTGTGTGTGTGTGTGTGTGTGTGTGTGTGTGTGTGTGTGTGTGTGTGTGTGTGTGTGTGTGTGTGTGTGTGTGTGTGTGTGTGTGTGTGTGTGTGTGTGTGTGTGTGTGTGTGTGTGTGTGTGTGTGTGTGTGTGTGTGTGTGTGTGTGTGTGTGTGTGTGTGTGTGTGTGTGTGTGTGTGTGTGTGTGTGTGTGTGTTTGAATAATGTATAACCTAACCATTATTACTTTTTAGAGATGAAGACATGATCAGTGTAGCTAGTATGCTCAGCACAAATAACAGTGACATTGCAGATATCGAAGACTTTGATGAAGAAGAATTAGATGGTAATTTGATAATTATTAATTTCTTCATAAACATTTTATACTAAGCCAAAAATAGCTGTTTTATGGAATATATATGAAGTCCAAAATCTTAAATTAATGTTATTATTTATGTTGATTATAACTAGACGTTGCTATTATATATGTATTGAACTATACAGGTATTCGTGTTTTTAATCAAGTTATGGCTCTTGTAATAAAAATACTTGTGAATACCTGTGTATCTTAATACCAGCATGTTTAAATACTTATATATTTGAATAAAATTGTATTTAAATAATAAATATATAATTTACGGCACTTAAAATAGTATTGTATTAATATAAATATTTGTATTTAAAAACATATCGGAATTTATATTTATAATATGAGAGTTGTAAATTCGCGGGTAATTAATACACGTGCATTTAATATGCATGTGTATTAAAACAGGGGCTTTTATATATTTTTAGTATGTTTACCTAGGCAGAGTGTTCCCTTGTATTCTAATGCTTGTTCACAACCATGATCTCCAATTCAAATTCACTTAGTGTAAATATAGTGTATTTGGTATTATACTCTATAGATAGTTTTAATTACTCACAAATTATTACATCACTTATTATTTGATTTTTTTTCCAGACTCAAAACAAAATATGAACAATCTGTCATCTATGACTAATAAAATTGAACTATTAACCAATAGTTTAAGTGATCCTGATTTTATTGGTACATCTACTGATGGTATGAATTAAATTTTTTCCTTTTAATTTAGTGGTGACATATTTTATCTGTTGTAAATTTCTAGAAAAATCATCTCAGCAAGAAAATTTGTTTGGAGATGATAAACATTTGAATTCTGCAAACAATGTTATTTCAAATGTTGAAAATGGTGAACAAACCCATAGGTAATACATTACGTAAATTTTTTATTTGTAAAATACTATTCTATGAATAATTCTAAATATTAGTAATGCTACTTCTTAACTTCTAATAATTACAAATTTGAATGTGTTTTTAATGTATTTTAGTTGGATCAATGATGGTTCTGGAGAACGAGTGAAAAACATTCGAGCTACATTGAAACCATTAAATTTAAAAGATGTAAGTAAAATATTTTGAATTTTAACATTTAATCATAAATTATTTACCTATATAATTAATTTTTTGAACAAACCTCTTTTTCCAAGCACCTTTTAATTTTTAAATTTTTTCAAAGTGTATTAATTGATAGTACTTTTAATGCTTATTACAAATTTGCAAAAAGAAATTTCCATACAAACTTAATTCGAGAATTAAATATCTACTATAAAAAAGTACCCATGAAATAGATTTATATTAATTTTTTAATATTTTAATTTAGTAGTAAAATATGAAAATATAAAGAGATATATAATTAAAATGGTTTAAAAGCACTGATATGATGTGAAACTAGCCTAAAAGTTAAATAATGGAATAATTTAGTTCTATAAACACAAAGAAATATTAACTGAAAGATTTGTTACTTAAAGCTCTGAACAATAATGTACATTCTTCAAGATTATTATTATGTACTCATATTGCTTAATATTTTGTATTGTATTGATTATGAATCATTTTTTTGATTAAAAAACCGTTTTATTTTATGTTACATTTTCTATCTTATTTACACTTATGAGTTATGTATAAGTGTTTGTATGAAAATAATTTTCATTTGTCCCTTAGATTTGGCTATGAATCACCTCTGAAATAGAATGTAATAATTTTTAGGTTAATACTGAAGGCTCTAAGGGTACAGAAAGTACAACACCTGGTCAAGATCTTTTAGAATGGTGCAAGGATATTACAACTGGATACCCAGGTGTTAAAGTTACCAACCTTACAACGTCTTGGAGAAATGGTCTTGCATTCTGCGCTATAATACATCATTTCCGTCCTGATTTAATGTGAGCAAAAATTTAATAACTTATTTTATTTTTTGAGTAAATATAGTTGTGTTTGCTTTAGACATAGATCTTATAATATCAGGTGCAATAATTATTAGTAATGTAATTGTATAATGTGAATCAATATTTCAGTAATTTTGATGCATTGAAAGCCCATGATATAAGAGGAAACTGTAAGACTGCTTTTGATGCCGGAGAAGTCTTGGGTATATCACGTGTAATTGAACCATCTGATATGGGCGTACTTACGATTCCTGATAAGTTAGCGGTTATGACATATTTATATCAGCTAAGAGCTCATTTTACTGGTAGATAGTTAATCTATTCTCTTTTTTGTGTATAATTACTCAATTTAAGTTGTATTTTAGGTCATGAGTTGGAAGTTCAACAGATTGGTAAAACAGCAGACGAATCATCATATATGATTGGCAGATTTAATAATCCTGACAGAGATATATCATTTCAATTATTTGAAAAAGAAATTTTTAGGACCAATGACAGTAATGAAAAATTGCAAAAACAATTTAGTACCAGTAAAAAGTAAGATTTTGAATCTAGAAAAAAATTTAGAAATCAAGTTACATAAATTAATTGATAATTATATTTTTAGTCAAAATGAAAAAAATATTCAAGATCAGAATAATGAATATTCTTCTATAGAGTCTACAAACGATGGTATTGCTGATAAAATTTTAAATGGTTCAAAAAATATATTTGACAAAGTACTATCTCCTTCTAAAGAAAAATTATCATTTCCTAAGGTATATATTTGATATTAAGGTCATTTTTCACACACAAAAAAAAATCCGGTATTTTTAATGTTTTTAAATTATTTCATTAGATGAAATCATCAAAATCATCTCAAATAACTAAAAGACAGCTTACTGATCCATTAATTTCTGATGATGACAGGTACTAATAATAAATTAATCTTTAGATAGTACAAATAAATGCATTGTTATCTTAATATTTGAAATTTGTTCAGTGTATCTCAAGTTTCTAGCGAAAGAAGTAAAAAATTAACAAGATCTCTATCAACTAGTGAGGTATTTATCATAGTCTACTGTATACATATTTAAATTTATACATTTTTTGGCATTTGTTTAGAGCTTGAAAAGTACAAATTCAGGAGATAGAAATAATGAATCAAAATCATTACAGGATACTTATAAAAACCATGCTTCTTCTAAACAGGTTTGTATTACTGTATTAGTATAAATATTATGTTCCAATTTAATTGTTTTTGTACATTAACTAGTTAAATTAGTTTGTGACAGTTTATAAGTTAATTAATAATGAGATTAATTTTTTTAAATTGTTGAATCCATTTTGAATACATGTCAATTTAATTTTAGTATAATAAACACAAAAGTTTTATGCTGAATCTTTTATTTGATCCTTGTTTATTTCATAATTTTTTACAATTTTGTAAACCAAAAAAAATAAGCCTTCAAAAATGTTAAATCAAAATGTTTGATTTCATTGATACATTAATTATACATTAACTATAACCAAATGTGTATATTATAATAAACTTTTTCAAAATATTTACAAAATTAAACTTTCTAAAAGTACCCATCTCCCCTTTCTCTCTCTCTAAAAAAAAAAAAGCAATCATCGCTAAGTTGCATGAACATTACTCGAGACTACATAACGTTATGAAACTATCAATGAGTTGGTTTAAAAAATGTATGGTAATTTAATTTTGTTTTACTAACATTAAATTGTTTTGCATGTTTTTGTGTTTTTGTGTGCAGAAAATAACTACTAATCGGCATATTGAACTTAGAGAAAGAGCTCGTCAACTTGTCGAACAAGCTCGCAGAGAAGCCGCTAGGCGATCTGTACCTCAGACACCTAGTCAGGTTGGTGAAAATAAGTTTTAAATCTTAAATACTATTTTGAATTTATTCACACCATGTGAATTAAAATTTTTATATTTTTGCATTTATACATATATATATATATATAATATTCATTTTTTTATGATAATAACCCAACTTATCTCAAATGTACAAGGTAAGGATTATTTGTTTTAAAATCTGACCCTCAAATATTGTGTTATTTGTTTCTATATGTTTAGTTTTGATTGTGTAAGTTTATTGATTTATATATATATATATATATGTTACTACCAATTTGTTCATAATATTTATATTTTAAACTCACACGTTAAGTATTCTGTGATAATTTAAATTGACTATTTAATTTGTTTTGCTTAGAATGAAGAAGAAAGACAACAGCAAGTAAGAGATCGTGCTAAAAAATTAATTGCAGAAGCACGTAAGAGCATTAATGTTTCAACTTCTTCAACTACCATGTCTAGTTTCAACAATGGAAGTGCTAGGAGTTCAGTTTCTCCAATTTCTGATAGATCTCATACAAGTTTATACAATCTTGACAAGGTGTGTTTAAATTTATTACAATAAACTAAAGAATATAATTCATTTAACGGTGTATTTTTTATTTATAATAGTCATATGAGTCAAGTAAAAATAGCAGCATCGTAGCCTTGGATTCAAGTAGTCCTCAAAAATTGCAATCTTTCACCTCATTATTGGATGCTAGTTCTGTGTCTAAAGATGTAAGATATTTTAAACAAAATACACTCATTGAAGATTTTTCTTTGACTCTTGAAAAATTGTGTTAATAGAACTTTAAGAATGAAATTAATTACATTCAAAATGAAATGGAATCTTTAGAACGTGAACAAAAACAAATTGACTGTCAAGCGGATGAACTTGAAATTGAGCTTAGAAGTGTCATGAATACAGGTACAAAGCATAATTTTTTTGACTTGAACATATGTATTTAGTGTTGATTCTTACTGTATTTACTATTTATCCACTCTAGGAAATGATCGTGATAGAGAAGAATTCCTCATGACAGAATGGTTTACACTTGTTAATAAGAAAAATGCTTTGTTGCGTCGGCAAATGCAACTTAATATTTTGTAAGTGTATTATAAGATTATTCTTTTTTTTTTTATCTAAAGGCTTCGCCTTGTCGCTGCAACCATTCTTCTCTAAGGAAGTTGTTGCTTGGGAAGGAAGAGTTTTACTGTGCAGTGGTTTCCCGTTGCCTTCTGTACAGGGGGGGTGGCGGCCGCTCTCTCTAGACAGTCGCCTGCCCAGGGAGAGAGAGCCGCCCGTGACCGAGGTTTGAACAGGCGACAGTGTGTGTCAGCAGTGACGCCTAGTTCCACTCGGCCACTCCGTCCCCCATTACAAGATTATTACTTATAAATTTATTTTATCATTTAATTTAAATATTCAATACTTAGAGTTATAAAGTGAATAGTCATTAAAAAAATGTTCAACTATCTTCTTGTTTTTACAGGGAAAAAGAAGATGATTTGGAAAAGAGATATCAGTTACTCATTAGAGAACTTAGAAGTATAATTGCCATAGAAGGTTAGTTTAAGATAATTAGATATCAATTATTTAAGTTCATTAATAATTAAATATTTTAGATTGGCAAAAAACAGAAGAACAAAAACGTCGTGAGAACTTATTATTGGCAGAACTAGTGACCATTGTAAACAAACGAGATGAATTGGTTCACCATTTAGATTCTCAAGAAAGAGCGTATGTATTAACTATCCAGTCTAATATTTTTCTTTGGTTTTATATAGAAATACTATCCATAAATTATGGTACAGTAGTATTTGCTCATCACTTCATTCAACTTCTTAAACTACTTATTAAAAATTTAAATAGAATATATAAGTATATTTCCCAAGTGTTCCAACATTTTTTAAACTAGTATGCTAATCATGAATAATAAATTGTATTCAGAAATATACTGAAGAGTATTAAAGTAAAAAAAAACAACTTTATTTTTTATTATTTTTTTATTTGATGATCTTTCTTTTTGTTTTCAACTGAATAAAATCATGGTGATATTTTGTGTCATTTAATCTTATCTTAATAATACATTAATAATGTTTGTAATTCTATTCTCATTTGGGTTTCAGAATCGAAGAAGATAATGAAATTGTTAGAGATCTTAATAGATCAGGACTTATTCATCAAAATAAGAACTGTATAATTCAATAATATACCTATGAATAATTATTTTAGAATTTATAACTATACCATTTTGTGATCTTGTTTTTATTTATTTATTTTTATTATTTAATTCTTCAACGACCTTTTGTTTCAAATTATTTATTTTACTTCTGTTAAATATTAATGTTTTTATTATATGTAATTTTTCATTGTTACATAAATAGCTTCCATAATTTTGTGATGTAAATTATATAATTTTAAACTGCACCATTATCTGTGTTTAAGACTAGTTTTATGATATACTTGTGAAGTTTTAGAATGATTTTTTAGCTAACAATTATTTTGGATATATTTTGCAAAAAACCAAAATGTGTTAATTATTCTTGAAACAAACATAATATATTCTCATATTTTCATATAATGTATTTTAAAATCATAATTTCAATTATAAAGTATACTACTTCTTTTCATATGATGTATGAAATATCATTTTTGTTATTATTTTTCATTTAATTTAACTAGCTTAAGTTTATCATAATTATCTAGTCAGTAGTTTTTAATTTATATAATTTGAATCATAGTTATCTTAAGTAATTTAGGTTTAATGTTTTTCAGTCAACAATGAGGGTTGCTCAAAAATCTTTTTGTTTTATACTTAATTACTAACTAAAATTCTGTAATACATTTTTTTTTTTGTTTTTATAAATATTTATTTGCTTATATATTGTATAATGTGCATTATAATTTGTTGTATTGTAAAAACATCATTATTTTATTTTGAAATTTTTTGTTATCATAAGCGGAACTACGGGGTGTTTCTGGTGTGCCTTTAGGCATATCTAAATGCTCAAAAGCATAATTTTTTTTATCAGTGACTTAAAATTTAAATAAAAACTAGTCTTATTGAATAAATAAAAACAAATTTGGGGATTATCATAAAAAGTACAGTATATTAGAATTGAAAGAATTGGGCACACTTTAATACGGAATCCTAGTTCCGCCTATGCCTGTAATAATTTTACTTTGATGCAATACCTTTGTATTTAAATTTTAATCTTATTGAGCTCAGATACATTATGTATCATAATTCTTACCATGCCTTTAGGTAAGTAATTATTTTCATTTTAAATTTAACTATTATTGAACTTTAATTGCAACTGATTAGAGCCATATTTATTTACAGTGTTTTCTTGGAAATAGTAATTTATTACAGATAAATTTGTTTCATTTTTTCGGCTCTGTGCACTTTTTTTTTGTTTCTTTCTGGCTCTGACTCTGTAGATTGAACATTAAATACTGCGGTTGACTACATAATCATAAATTATTTGACTTCAGAATCTAAAATCATTTAATGGTTTAATATTTTTCATGTATAGTACAATTTTAAATTATCTATTTTTTCATTGTTACTGTAATAATTTGAAAACTATGTGTTTTTAATTTAAAAAAGTGTAAAGTGAATAATTTGTGAATAATTATACAATTTCAAGTAACACTTAGAAATTTTATGTCATGAATTGTTTGTGTTTAACTCTTTCGAGATAATATTTTTTAATTGAATATTTCAAGTTTCACCAAAAACAATTTAGTCTCCAAAACGTATATATGAAAAAAATAGTTGTTATGAAATGGTGACCAACAAGAAAAAGACTTAGGATCGACCTTGGATGTGTTGATTAGGTGGAATCAAAGAAGACCAAGTAGAATCTAAAATATTGATTGGAATGCATGTATTTGTGATAGATATAGAGGTATAAAATCTAATCCAAAGTTTGTAGGTCAGCTCTTGGAAAATTTCTTGGTTTTGACAAAACATTTATTATTTAATGATTTCAAATTACTGTAATATACTACTACTATTTTTGATTAATTTTAAATCACTAAGTCCATAGTTTAGTTCCTAAATAATAAATGATGGTGTTGTAATATTACAAAAAAATAAATAAATAAATAATCAATAAAATAAAAAATTGTGTTTAAATTTCTCAGTGATAAATTTTAAAATTAAATGAAGATGATCATATATCAAATATCGATGTGCTACAGCAAAGATCGAAAGACGAACGTATGTAATCTATTTTACCGGAAACTAGTTTTAAAAGTTTATAAAATTAAAGCTTTTTCTTTTGCTAGCACTTCATTTAAATACCATTTGGTGGTATACTCATTGTTCATTCAATTTTATTACTCAAAGTAACGGCTAATAAAACATTCATTACTATCGAGGCAATACAAGTAATGTATACCTTTAGTAACAAAGTTAACTACTTGAAAAAAGTGCTCTAAAATAAAAATTAATAGTTCAAGGTAAAACCAATAGGTTTTTTTTTTTTACTCAAAATATAAAAAATGGAAATCTTTTAATAATTTAGTTCATATTTAAGTTAATAGTTTATTTAGTCATTGATTTATTTAACACATAAATTGTTCAAACTGTTCGCCATGAATAAAACATGATTTAGCCTGCCACATAAATTCTTCATTTTTTACAGCTGTAATTTGTTCATCAGTCGGTTGATTGCATGCTGTTATTATTTTATCTGTTAAATTTTGAAGGAGCGTTGGCATATACATTTTTTTAATTTTAATATAACCTTTATACAATGACAAAAATGAAATGTTTTCATATCGGTACCTAATGTATTGACTGAGTAGACGTAGAATTACATTGACCGACACCTTTTTTTCGAATCTTTTTGAAACTTCGAGAATTTTCACTTCTTCGTGAATATGAGTAAACAACTCTTTTCGAATCGTTTTGAAGAAAAAAAATTTTTGGAACGAAATTCAATATGAAAGGAAGAACATTAATATATTCACTGTGGAAAAATAGAATAATATCGACCGACGACTTAGTATCGAATCTTTTTGAACCTTAACTTTTAATTTTAGTACACTGTACGCTAAACAGTTTTATCATCATCAAATATTTCACATTTAAATTCTAGGGATCATAAATGCCGAAATCGTTCAAAAGGTAAAATCACCGGGGTCCGTACACTTTCCCGACATTTAATTATCCGACATCATTGTCCCGACAGTACGTTTTCCCGACAATACATTTTCCTTTTAATATCCAGTTACTTTATAAAAAATTATTCAAAATTAAATAAAATTATTGTATGATATTATTTACAAATTAATGTTATATTCAAAATGTATTTACTATTTAAATAGAATGGGTTGTTGAAAAAATTTCCGTAGTCATTATAATTACACAAATACGTTTTTCTCGTTCTTGGTATTCTCCCCGAGATGGACAATGTGCCTTTCCTCGAACTATATCTTCATCATTTCGTTCCACTTTAATTTGCTCTTTTTTAATTTCTTCAATGATTTTACAAAAACCCAACGAGACATTTTTCGAGAAGAGTTTGAAAACACCCGTGCCAAGCTACTACACGGTTTTGTGTTCCTGGCATTTCTAATTCCATTTGCTCAAATACGAAAAATGTATTTCTGGCAAACGTATTGTCAGGCAAACGTACTGTCGGGCCAATGATGCTGGGCTAACATGTCAGACACAACTTTTCGCATATTTTATGAGACGATTAAAATATATTTGATGATTCGTTGAATATCAATAAGTGTAACAAATAAACAAGATTTGTGTACTCTTTTTTTATTATCATTATTGATACAGACAAGTGACACAAATTTAGAGTTTCAAAATCAATAATATTGAAAACTTTAAACAGATTTCCTTATATAAATAAAAATTGTCAAAAACATAATACATTAATTCAGTTTGGTAGACCCCTTAAATAGTCACTGGCACACCACCAGTTGTAGCACTGTCTATTTGGCATTCATTTGTGCCCCGGCGAATTTTGAAAAGGCCTTTATCACCCCAGTCTTCGTTCCATGAGTTTACCAGCAGCCAGTACGGAACACCGAATTCCTCTCCCCATCCGATAAGTTTCACCGCGTGTCCACCAAGAAGTGTGGCGTTGTCCGATTTCACGTATACGCCTGAAAATCATTAACTGTTATATTGAAATTGCTTAAATAATCATAACATATCTTGAGTAATTGAGAAAAATATCAGAAAAAAAAAATCATGACGTATGCATGCCGCATGAGATATTTTAAACGCGTGTTTACCTGACTTGTAACTTGGGAAATCGTCGTAAACATCGAACGACGCTTCAATGGGACCGTATGCTAAAACATCCTTTTGAATCGTTGCATATGTGAGGAAATACGCGTCTCTAGCTGAAATAAGATAAATGTTGAAGTGATTAATTAAAAACATGAATATCATTAGTATGTCAATAACGATCAAATTAATCATACTGCGTCTATGATCTTTCTTGAAATCAAGATCTTGATCTCCATAACACATCCTGGTGCACCTGTGATTTTTTTCCATAGGTTTGCCACGACACGTACTATTGCCGGTCTCGTCTTTCAAACAGGGCTCAACTCTATACGGCTCACAACCCTAAAGTGACATAATCACATAATACTTAAATGCTCTCGAATTAAACTTAGATCTCTGTTTCAAAGTTGACTATAGATCATTTTAGTGATTTAGTTGATAATATATTATTGGCGAATCGATAACGCATTGAATTCTCTAACATAAAACTAATTAGCATTTTTATATTACACAAAGGGGCGCAACTAGAATGGAAACCCAAACATTTTCTAATTTTTTCGACTAATTGAATACTGTTATAGTTTATGTTGCAATGGTAAAATATTTGTCTGTAACAAAAAAATGATAGCAGTTGAACCGATTCACCATCGGTGAAAATAAAATTGGAACATTTCAATAAAATGTTTACAGTGATGTTAAATGTTAATCGATAAAAACTAGACACGGCATCGCGGGAATCAGACAATGTGAACCTAAGCAAACAGTCGTTTTGAGCATTCACTTTCGTATTTTTATGATTGTATAATTTATGGTTGAATGCATTGTAGTTATCATGATATTATAATATTACGTATATACAATAATCGGATCATAGTTACGCACCTCGGTTATGAACAGATAAAATAAAACATTAGAAAAACGTGTAGTAATAGCTGTATTGTTATTAAGTATATCTATGTGTCGATCAAAATAGACATCGAGCGCAGCAAGAAAAACTTTTAAGGTGTTAGATTCTTCCAAACATTGAATAGTTAAGAGCTTTAGTACCCCTCTTCCAAATTCCAAATATTATTTGCACCTATGATTACACAAGTCAATCTCATATATGAACAATATTGACGAAAATTTATATAAACTAGTCAACATCATCAGCTTTAAAAGTGATCGAGTAAAAATCATAATATGATTATTTTTGAAATATAAAAAGATAAATATTTTCGTCTAATAACAGTAGGTAATGTTTAATTTATGACATAGCACCATTTCAAAATCCCAACAGGTTTTAAAATAGGGATTGTTATATTGCGCTCGTCCATTACATTAACTAGAATTAATAATTAAATATTATATTTATTTGAATTGGTCGCTTACCTCTCCTGATTCGTAAGCTCCTCCGGTAACTATACCGTGGCTTCTGAATCTTTCCCAAGCTTTGATCGGATAACCTCCATGGCAGCCGAAACCACACAAATGACAACAAAATGCTAGCTCTTCGGCGGACAACTGTTCGTTGAATTCTCCATCCGTGGCTATACACAAACGATCAGCAAACGCTGACGTAGTGCCAAACGCCTAAAAAAAAAAATTACATACAATCAGTTTAACCATTCGACACGAGATCATCCATTCAATTAGTACTGACCCAGCATGATCCACAATGTCCTTGATCGCGAACTTCTCCAATCGTACGACAGTTTCTCCATTTTTTCCTAGCGTCAAAGTGTTTTGGGATCTTGTCGGCTAAATTGTCGTAAGCCACATCATGAGTTTTGAATCTGTCAGGACTTGCTTCTTTAGCTGATTGCACACCTTTAGAGCCCAAAAGTCTTAGGATATCATCTTTCGATGTATTTGGATCGAAGTTGACACCTGCCTAATGACCGTAAATAGTATAAACATTAATAATAATGTGTATATTATTTCAAAACATTTCAAAGATATTGTATAATATGTTTATATATTTATTCATCATTATTGGGACATTGTAAATTCCTGTAAAGTTTTGTAGGTACTCAAAAAAATATCAAAATCATTTCCATATTCAAAATGTTTTTTTGACCAATACAATATTATAAAATATAAACACTGTTAATAATGATAAGTTCTGACTCGAATACAGTAAATACTTTACTTTTAAAAACATTTTTTTATGCTTGATCAAAGGTCAATGTTTGTTAAAATTCATATGAAATTTATATTTTTTACTTGGATTATTTTTAAATCGATAAATAATTTATACTAATCATTATTATTTCCATACATACTTAATTAGGCGATCAAACTCACACTATTTATATACAACACTAATAAATATAATGTATACTTTTAACTAAAATAGTATTATTAAAAACATGTACATTTCAATTTAGTAGTCTTACAACCGATAATGATGTATGTATTTATAATGACCGATAATTTACACTTGATAAAAAATCATGTTGAACTATCGAAACATCAGCGTTTCAACTTCGAGGGAAACCGGAAAAGCCAACACAACAATAATAATTTTATACGCGAGGAAGGCGTAGCTTTCACAAAAAAATATTTGGTTCACGGCCATTTCCTCAAACTAGTATTAAACTTTGTTTGAAATTATATGTTGACAGTTTAAAAAACTTCAACAAAAAATTATTTATTGTTTCCAAATATTAAAATAATAGTTAGGAAGATTATTTAAGAATATACTCGTAACTGTAGTCTGTAAGTAATGTTTATATTGCATACAGATACATATAATGTACCTGCTGACATAATTATATACATATTTTATTGTTTTGAAATTAGTATGTATACATTTCAAGTTTTATTCATGTTGGATAGTATTATTTAATTTAGAAATAATTATTCTAAGTTATTACAAACTATTATAACAATAATATACACTTCATTATTTATAGTGGCTAATGGATGAATTTAAAAAAACTTATAGCGTCTGAATAAAGTTACGTTTGAGTACTCGAAATTAAACACTATAAAATTCAAAAATTCTGAATCTATGTATTCTAGTTAAAATTAAAAAAAAAAAATCCAAAAAATGTATACTATATATATTAATGATTAAAAATTAAATAATACAGAGTAAGAACAAAAAAGTACAAACTTCACCCCATGGGGTATTATTCGCTTCTCGAATGAGTTGATAGTGATGGGTGTATTGAATTTATATTATGCATAGGTACATAAGAATTTAATTTTCTTAATGTTATTTTATATTAAAAGTTATAACAATAAGTTATCTCCCGACTATTATAAATACCTATATATAATTAAATCCAGAAAAATTATATTAAACATTGATACATATATAACTTGACTGCATACATAAATAATTTATCCAAAGCTATATTTAAGTACTTAGTGTGCAACGATCATAGAAAAGTACAAAAAATAACAAAGAATTGAAAATCGTAAACATCATCCATATTTTTCAAATACATTTGGTATGATTTGAAATAAAAAATGAATACGATAATTACTTTAAAGAAATAGTTTTAAAATATTCAACTATGGAAACGTCACATGATCCGAAATTCGTTCCTGTGCCAATATTAATGCTTCCCTACATCTCTTATCGATAATGAAATATTATTCGGGTGTTTTATAATGTCTAGGGTAAAATGAATCGTATTCATTTGATATACCTATAATCTTATTATAATATTAGATACCAATATTTTACATCATATTACCTTCCATGTAGTGGCTTGATCATTTATCTTGTCAATGAAACTTTCCTCCAAAAAGTATGCCTGTTCCGTCTGATAAACACTGAACAATACGACCGACAGCAAGAGGAAGATTCGAGCCATTGTTGTTGTGTTGCTCGAATTTCACTTTGCAAAACAAATTAAATAGCATCCGTTGTGTAAGTTACAACGGAACCTAATAAATTTAATATGTGATCAAATGTATTTATATAAAACCAATGCCAAGTTAAGTAGGTACTTCATGTTATTATTTAAAAAAAATGTACTTATAGATTAAAAAAATACTTAAAAAAATATCACTATATCTGATATGTTTTATCGAATTCACCAAATGAAATGTACAATAAGTTTTAATCGGAATAACATGTAATATTCGACATAATTGGATAAGTACCTAGGTAAGAAACTATTTAAACGTAGTCTAAATTTAACATGTAATATTGATATACTGTACAATTAATACTTTTATGATCATTAAATGTTTTAAATTCTCAGAATTATTAATGCCAACATCATTCAGAAGGTAGATTTCAACAATTTAATTTTCCAAGTAATTTTCAAAAATATAAGACGTAGATAAGTGATCGTTGTGTTTTAACTAACAGTTTGCAGCATTATGTAATATAATCTTTTTAACAAAAAATTATAGAAATTTTTGCAATTTATAAAAGTATTGGTTGTAGGTAGTTACCAATCAAAAAAAAAAAAAAAAAAAAAGCGAATAATGCGACTTAATAGTTAGTGCTAAAACTGATTCATATTTATAATTTTTTTTTTTTTTTTAATAATTCATTCATGTAAAATACAGAGTTAGATTTAAGAATGTGGGGGCCGTGGCCCCATCCTTAGTTGTAACTACAATTTTTAAATTACATGCATTTAGTATATCGGTAAAAGTGAATTTAATGTAAGAATATATAAAACCGTACTCCAAATAACATTAAATAATTAAATAGGTAATTTTTAAATATTTAACAAAATAATAATTAATATGATATGATAAAAGTAGTTAATCATAATAAATTATACTTATATTAAATCTACATGTAACGTAACACTATAATATATTACTTTGTATATTATATTCTCTTCTTAATAATATACTTAGTGATAGTAATCGAAATCTAAAATTTAATCGTGCTCGTGCTTATTGACACAGTATCCAACTTTATAAAAGTAGATACTGCAATACAGTTTCAGGAACTTTGATGAAAACTTGTTAAAAAGCATCGAAAGTTGTTTTAGCGTGTAAAAATCTTCATGATATCTATGTATGTACCTATTTTGAATTTATATTTTACTGAAAAATTAGAGATGTTACATTTTTTTTTTTTTGTAATTTAGCGAAGAAAATTTACGTAGATTTACCGTAAATTCTGTAAATTTGATAAATTTTTATCATTTTTATATGTCACTATAAGAACACCCATAGGAACTCCTCACTTCTTGTTTTTCATTAACTTAGAACTATTGTAACGCTTATTTTTATCATTTACTAGATAGCAGGGTGTTCGAGGTATTTCAAATTCAACTTAAGACTTAATATAAGTACCTACTACCTAGTAGTGTATTATACTATTATTGACTTTATTTTGTATTTTGTATTATTTTATATGAATATAAATATTCAAAATTTACCTAGAAAATAAATTGTAAATTATTCAAACAGATTCATTGGGTACCTTGACATGGCATCAACAACAAAAAAGACAAAATAAATTCTAGTCTTTTAGTGTTATTTGTCTTTTTCTTTAGTTATAAATTGAACGTTTGGCGTTTTAATTTTTATAATATCAACTATGCCATTCGACTGATATGTTATGAATATTCACCTTGTTAAAAATTTTAACGTTTAAAGACGTTTGATTTGAGGTGTCACATGCTAATTTACTCGGTAAGAAATATTTACCGATCAAAAAATAATTGGTAAATTTACCAGTAATTTAGCTTACCGGTAAATTTCGCGGTAAAAATTTACCGAGTTTACATCTCTATGAAAAATTATATTTGATCAAATATATTTCATTCTATGTAGGTATATTACGTTTAAATCTTTCTTTGAATGTATAAATAATTTTTCAATAGAATAAACGTAGAGCATTTTGCTCTAATTTGTTGTTCTGTGTATTATTATATAATATATTTTGCAATAAATAAGATAAGTGTATGATATGTTAATATTTCCTCGAAAATTAAGTGACTTTATAGGTATCTGCTAATTTCCACGATTAATATATACAAAACACTATTTTAATCTATGCATATCAATAATCAAACAAATATTTAAATCTTCAAACTCAAACGAAAGTTCATAACAAATGTAATCGTAAAATTATAGTCCAAAAACTGACATTTATAAACCAAGAAACTAGATTATAATATAAAGAGATATAAAAAGCAAGGCAAAAGAAATATTCAAGAGCTTAAACAAGAGAGTTATTAGATTACAACCTCCCCCGATGAGTTTTTGAATGGCGTTTACTATTTTGGAATAAAATGTTTTTCTAGACCGAAAAAACTTCAAACTTGATTACACACTGTTTGCTTAGGTTTTGAAAAAAATATATTTTGTGTATTTATTGTAAACCGACTATTTTGCAATCAAAAATTAGTATGAAAATGAAAACAAATTTGTTAACTATAAAAATTAGTTCAAAAACAGTATATTACTTTGTAAGTGAAACTAGGTCGTTCATAAGCAGGGTAATTTCTAAGCATAGGTACGAGTTATCCCATTGTTAGCCCCGTGTAATACACGTATATATATTTTAATTTTTTTCATGTAACAAATAATAGAATAATAAAACTACATTTTTATGAAAACATTATTTTTACTATTTTTATCCACGTGATTTTTAAGTTTTAAGTTTTCTTAAACGGTAACGACTATTTATAACATGATACTATAAAAGAGTACACTGTTTTAGACATTTGAATTTTTCATATTGTAATTAACTATGTATAAGTATTTGAATTTTAGAGCATCCAAGTGGCTTCTCGTCTAGTCTAATTTAAATTTTAAAAACCAAATATCTTTTAAAGTATAGATTTAATATTGAACATGTAAATATTAAATAGTCTAACAAAAGGATTTTGTTTCATAATAATATAATATTAATATATTAAACGTTTTATTTAATATATTACCTATAAATAGTAGTAACTATTTCAGGAAACTAAAATAATTAAATATTCACGTCGCTAAGAAATAGTGGGAAAATTATTTTTTTCATAAAAATGTTGGTAGTGCTATGATGAATTTGAATTTCACGTAAAAATGTACTCAAATTTGAGCATCGTACAAGGTTGAACATTTGGTGAGCAACAATGTTGCTCACTGAGCATGTTTCAAAATCACTGTGTATTTTAAATATCCATATGAGAAAATTATTATAAAATTAAATTATCCTATATACGTAATAATCCCATAGGGTTTTATATGCGTACGTTTACTAATACAATTTGGTACCTCGTTGAGAAAATCCTTGCTATGCACTTGCAAATACTCAAGTACAAGTATTTAAAATATTGTACTGAATTAAATTCTAAAATAATACGTTAACGCTTGTTTAAATCATTCAAATGTCATATTTAAGTCTGTAAACAGCATTAAATAGGTTAGTGAA
Organism: Therioaphis trifolii; assembly: GCA_027580255.1. Classification (NCBI taxonomy): domain Eukaryota; kingdom Metazoa; phylum Arthropoda; class Insecta; order Hemiptera; family Aphididae; genus Therioaphis; species Therioaphis trifolii. The sequence continues at coordinate 4,331,087 of CM050405.1, read as the reverse complement.
AATGAGCATAAATGTAAATCTTCGTCAAAATGTTAGTTTGTGTTGAAATCAAAGAACCAATATGATGCATATTACACATTTACTCATTGTAATTTTAACCTGGAACAATGAACCACCGTATGGAAAAAATAAGTCAGAATAGATTTTACTGGACAGTTTTCTCTAGCAGATGTTATGACAATGTTTTCCAATTTGATTGGATTGAAAAAAATTAGATAAGTATGTAAGTCATGATTTGAAAAAAAATTGTTGGATCATGTTGAAACACTGTTGGCCAATTAAAATGTCTAATTTTCAAAAATAAAATAAAAATATGTGTATTTTAGTTGAAAATTGCAAATCCATTATGCGAACACAATTTAATTCCATCTGATGATGATTTTCTTTTTTTATCCGTAGGTAACAAAATTATTTAAGCCAATAAAATAAAACTTAAGAAAGTGTCGCTGCGTTTAAGTGTTTTTGATGAACAACATGTAGTCGATTGTACTATTAAATTAATTTAATTTGGTTTACTTGGTTGACAACATTATAATTATTCGGAAAATAATATTTTGGTTTGATACAGGGTATTGATTCAAAACTAAATAAATCCTAAAATCAAAACTACATTACACTTTCCAGTTGCCTATGAATTCATTGTTTATATTCATAATCTACCTTCTAACACCTTATCCATCACCGGGTCACATACACTAAACTGTTAAATCTCAATATCAGGACCCAGATACCAAAATATAAATTGCTCACTGGAAAATTCATGTTGACACAAATGTCCGTGTTGATTACAAATTCATATGGAAACAATTTAACGACGCGCTATTGCAAGTCAAATATTTCTCGATCATGCGTTACAACGTGACATTATTTTTACGTATTTACGAATAACATCATTATGATTAAATTGATATTAAATGCGTGTTATGAGTATTACTGTGTAAATATTCTCTAGATATTATTATCGAAAACGTACGTAAGATAAACCGAACTGAAAATTCTGTCCGTAGAAGTAGAAGTAGATATACAGTTGAGAGTGATTATTTTTCGCAACAATAAATAGTAGGTCAAGTGAGAGTTCAACCAAACGTATCAATTAAAAAGACTTTAATTCTAGAATGGAAAAAATAACGTTTAGTTATCATAAACAAACAAACTGTGACTTCTAACTACTAAACGTTTTGAACATTTACAATATACGTATATTTTAATAACAGTCGCAGATCATTTTTTTTTTTGCATCGATTATTGTGTTGAATAATCTTTTGTTTTCAAATATTTGAAAAAACATTCTAGTTTTCATTTTTAAATACTTATAAGTTATATTGTATCAAATATATTATATCTACTTTTAGAATATTCAACCACGAGTATTTTTACTCAAGTAATTGACTCGAGTTTTTGTTATACTAATCAAAAACTATTGTTAAAACTAATTATGCTTAGTAAGCATTCTACGACCATTAAAACCTCTAGCCGGATCGTTTTTCCCGAACTTGTATGTAATGAACGTTTTATATAATTTACCATGGGGTTTGTAATGTTTGTCATTTTTACATGTCAGAGTATTATCAGTACAGACAATTAAATACACGATTAAAATACACTCATAATCCACCCGTATTTCTGGAATATGTGTCCCGGTACACGTCACTTGAAAAATGTTGGCGTTTTATACTTTCCCTGAACATCGTGTGTATAAGCAGTGGCGTAGCCAGGGGGGTGAGGTGTTTGGGGTGTTAAAACACCCTCCTTCTTCCTTGGCCATAATTATGCCGATTATATATTTATACGTCGTGTTTAAAATATAGGAACAGTCATTTGGTCACAACAATTCGGTCGTGGTAAAATCTATTGAGACGACCATGGTTTAGGTTAGGTTAGGCTAACCTAACCTGGGTTCTATCACCTTGTGTAACACTAATATACCACAATGTTCCCAGACTGAAGCTGATGACTATTCAGCTAAGGATGAAATTTCATTATGGTGAAGAACAAATCAAAACAAAACTTATAAAAAATGTCGTAACTGCTTTAGCTGAATGTAATGAAGACATTTATATACATCGATATACGGGCTTTTAATTGTTTTAGCTTCTTTACCAGTAATACTGCAACTAGGGAAATATCGTTTTCAACCCTCGGGGAATAAAGACCTGTCTGAAGAGTACGATAAGTGAAAATCGACTTGACGGGTTAAAATTATCGAACATTCACCGTGACATAGAAGTATCTGTTGAAGAAGTTGTAGAAAAAATGGCAAGAAAGAGTCGCCCCGCATTAGACCGAAATACATTTTATTGTTAATATTCACATTATTATTATTTGTAAAAAAGTGTAACAATTTATTTTAAATATATATATATATATATATTTGGTTCAACTTTGTGAGAGTTATTTGATTCAACTACAATTCATAACTTAATTCATGTTTTGATAATTGGAATATTAACGTATTTTGATTTAAATTCAAACGTGAAATTATTAAAGGTACGTCCGATTATAAATTAATTTTCAATTACCTAATATACCTAATGATCACTTATCAAATATGTTTAGTAATATGTAAACATGTTCAGGATAGATATATATTATTTTGGTTTTTAATTATGTATATTGAGGGTAAAAATTATTAAAACTATGATTTTCTATTACGGGGGCCGTCAACATTTTCTATGATTTTCAAATCGAGTGGGCAGGTAATCAGAATAATAAATTGAATAAATTTGAATAGTTAGTGCCTACTTATTGCGTATATTGCTTTTAAATGTTTTTAACTAATTGACTGATTGTACTATAGAGTTTACATCATATCATGCTGTACTACTTTTAATTATCTGAAGCAAAAATAAGTAAATACCTATTGGACTTATTAAAAATATTACAAGTTTTGACATGTGTACTTCGTTATCGCTAGCAAAGATTGAAAATGAATCGATATCTAGCCTATAATAGTTTGACGAAGTACATCGATATCACGAAGACCAAATTTTATACTATAAATAATAGGTTAGAGATTTCATCTCAACGTTACTTTGAAAGGGTTATTTGTCTCTATTCTCGGAAGTTTTTCCATAGATCCTTACCAACGAAACACTTACGAAAACTCCTTGACTACCTAGTGCTTACTGAAATATTACTAGAAATTATTTCGATTGCAATTTTTCTCGGAATAATCAATTGTTATTTATGAGTATATTTTCATTTGTGGACATCTTTTGACTGATAAATACAATGGATGCCTATTCTATTAATAATGGGTGCTACTGCGCATTCGACACAAACGTTTTGAGTAACACTTAAACTGCGTAACTTTGCACCTATACTCATTTTAAACATTGTGCAAATTATTCGAAAATACATCGAGTGTTTTGTTACTTACTATTTTAAATCATAACACGCACAAAGAAGAGAGTTGTTCAGATAAGAAATTGTCTGATCACTAAACGATTTGTTTGGATTCTAAACTTTTTTTCCTACCCTGTTTACTTCAATGTAATATATATATATATATATATATATATATCAACACTTAGCAATCACGTATACTTACAATTATATCAATATTTGTTTAGAATTATGTAGAAATTAATCTCGTGTCTATTGAGAAATGCTTTTTAATTTAATTAAAATCGATAATGTAACTAAATTACACAACATGAATAGGCAGGTACTCAAATAATAGTTAAAATTAATCGTATTCTTACTCAACGTTTGAATAAATAATAAAAAAAAACATGAATGTTATTATTGAAAAAGTTCAACAGTAAAACATAACATAAATTATTATATTTTAAACAAGTAGATACCCATTGGCAAAATGGGAGTAGGAAGAGTTGAATTAAAAAATAAGTGAACTAAGGGAAGTTCAAGGAAATCGAGATAAAATAATTTTAGAAAATATCAGAGAAAAAAATAAAAATAAATATAGGGTTTGAATTAAAAAAAAAAAAAATTAAAATAAATATAATATTCAGAATTAATACATTTTGTAATTACTAAAATATACATGTCAGTGTGTTACTAATGATCTATTGTACATACATACATAGCATTATCGGGAATCGACTATACCTGCAGACGGTTCATATGTAATTTAAAATTAGGAAATAGATAAAAGTTCTTCAGCAAGAGCCATTTTCCCCATCGCACCATAAAATATATCTACTACTGTTGCCAATTCGATTAAACGATTTGATTTAGAAATTGAAAAAAACTCGCCTAGCCTCGCTCTATTTGTATGTTAATGTATATTTCGCATAATTATAATATGTACCCGTCTTCACGAAATGTCGCACCTTCGTTAGAAAATGCATTCCTATTGATCTATTGATTTTGTTCAAATCCAATATTCTTAGAATACGTCAACAGAGAAACGGTATTGTATATCATCAAATTTTTACACATAATATCATCGTTACACGATACGTTCGACTCTTGAATAAAATTAACACACATGTCACTTAGATTATCGAGTTAAAGTATACACGTGTTTCTCACATGTAACCCGAATATTGTTATAATATTAATTAAAGCCATTGATTATTATTAACACCGTGTATTTAAGCACACACCGTTTATATTTTAAAGCCAATGACGACAACGCCTATGTATCAAACTATCTATCACCTACTGAGTAGAAATTGTGCATACGTAAGTTACGTCAGAAATGTGAAAAACCGGACACGGCGCGTGCCCTTTCTTAAATGTTTAAAATCAAATATTGAAAAACAGGCAACGTCAATTTATCTGAAGAGTTATTTGAAACAACTTAGCACAAAAAAAAAAAATGGAAAAAAGTATGTACTTCTCTCCGTAGGGTATTCTTTGCTCCTCGGACAAGTTAATGAAGATGGGTGTTTTGAATTTTGAACAAATCTTTTCATTAGTTAAATAATTTTGAGCAAAGCTTCAGAATTATAATAAACCATTCATATATTCTAACATTTTTCGTCTATTTGTCGATAGATTTTTTCTTATCAAAATTATTTAGTTCATTTTGATTGGATGGACCCATTTATTCAAATAATTATTCTAAGTTGAAAATTGACGTAAAAATAGTAAAATTATTCACTTAAACGCTTTTAAAAATAAATTCCTGGATTGCGATTTTTGAAATTTTTCTGTATCGTTAGTGAAGAGTATGAGTAAGGTCATATTAAATTTTCAAAAGTTATTGTCAAATATGTAAAACTTTCTTTGGGACAAACTTAAAAAAACAAGGTATTTTCAAAGTTCTAATTTTAGTCCAAAACTTGCCAATTTTTTTGAATCTGTTTTTAAAGTATGTAACAATACGTTAAACATATATGATGAAAATTTCAAGTTTCTAGCAATATAACTTGTGAAGTCATGACAAAATTACTAAAGTCGACTTAATGAGAGTGTCGTTTACGGCAATTTTCGCCGTTTTTACTCTATTTCCGACAGTTTTTCCTTTGCCTGGAAATACTATTGACATAAGAGCTTAATAAACCCTTTAAGTACCATTTTTACCGAACTCCCAATCTGTAGAGTTGCAGGATGAGACTTTTTGACAAAGTTAAAGCAAGCAAAAAGTGTCTCTAAAAAAAAAAAAAAAACATCATTGTAAAACCATTAGATTCTTCACTTCACTCACAGAATCTTAAAGTACAAATGTCTACACAACTTTGTACATATAAAGGACTGTCCTTTTATTTATATACCTACACTAAATAGGGCTCAAAAGTTGTAGGAGTTGCATATTGTTCAATATGCTCTCAATCTATAGCAGACCAAGTTAGAAACCCGAGTTATACTAGCGTGAAATTAAAAATTGAAAATTAAAATTGCATATTTTGCATATTTGGTCAATTTTAGGAAAAAAAGTGCATACCTATTTTATTGATTTTCATATGAATATTTTGCATATTTAATAATTTGTAAAAAAATATTGATTTTTCCTTTCTTAACCTGCGTATATTTCAATTAATATCGAAAATTAAACTACAAATTATCAAGTAGAAAGTATTGGTGGTTCAATGCAATAATTTAACAGGTATTATAAAACATGTATTTTTTTTGTAATTTCAAAAGCTCAATAAGATGTTAAAATTCCAACCAGTTATTCATGTGTGTCAGTTACAAATAGTTTTTGTGTATATTATTAATTTATTAACATCATCAGTTGTATATTTTTTATTTTTTGGAATTGAGAATTTACTTTTTTCATACCTATTCACTAAATTTTTTTTTTGCATATTTAACATTTTCCATGCATATTTTGCAATTTTTCAAGCATATTTAACCATTTATAGCTCCTACAACTTCCGAGCTCTCCAAATAAGTATACAAATTTACTAATAATGTAGTATAGCTGGTCAGTTGGTTGTCACCGCTCAGGCAAGGAACATATAGGTACTAATACAAATAATTATAATAAACATATAATAATAAACAATAATCTACTACATGTAACTAGAAATTTTGTACACAAAGGTTTAAACCTGTTCAATTTAATAAATAAATAAACTGTCAGTGACATAGTCAGGGGGGTTAAGGGTTTAAATCCCTCACTTGGACTAAAAAAAAGGATATTATGAAATTGGTTATCATAATTTACATTATTTAATAGCATAGCGATACAATAATTCACAATTCAAGTTTTGTTATGTTTACTTTTACGGATATATCAAAACTACTTTTAGGCAGCTTCATAATGTTTAATGTTTTAATACCAAGAATTTCAATGATTTAAATAATTTATTATGGCTTTTTGGTAAGTGGCTGTTTTTACTAGTTACTAAAGTATTAGTATTATGGCCACTATGGATAGTCTGAAGAGAAAACAACTCAAGCAAGGACATGAACAATCAATAACTACTTAACAGTTTAAAAAAAAGAGTGAGTTTCTGAATTATCAAATGTAATATTATCAGAGCTAAAGATTCCGAGAAAATAAAATTACTATAAATACTTGATATAACTTATATAAATATTTGATTTTTAAGTATTTTAGTTTTCTTTAATAGCAATCAATTATAATATAATAATATGAAAGAGAATACTTTTTTGTAAATTTCAGTAGTTAAACTAGTATAAACAGTATTAAAATAGAGTGCTTGTATATTTTCAAGTATACCTATGTATTTAGTGCAGGGTTTACATGAAATTTTCAAAATAATATTTTAAATAGTTAACTATATTTTGAGATTTTAAAAACCACTGATCGAAATTACATACCTAAGATTAACCATAAACTCATATATAATTAATAGCGCTCAAACTTTTACACATAGGTAACATAGAAGAGTGACTTATATCATTAAACATTTAGTTATACATAATACAAAAACAAAATATAAAAAGTGAAATAAGTTTTAATTCAGGACATGAGTAAAAACAAATACAAATTGTTCAAAATAAATATCTTATCAAAAATTGTTTAATGTTTAATATTATGTTCATCACAATAGATAGCTCTTTATATACCCATTAGTTAAATTACAAATAAATAATTATGTGCTTTTAGTTAAGTAACTTAAAAAACATTAAAATAAAATAATACAAATGTAATAAGCATAATATGAAAATTCAAAAATATTGCATTAAATTACAGTATATTATAATAAACTATGTTTTAATAATTTTGAACAATTCATTTTGGTGTGCTTGCTTGGGGTGCAGAATATTAACTGTGATACTATTAATTGCATAGTAAGTAATGAATATTTTAATTTTCTGTACTACATTAACAATATAAATAACAAAAGTATATAATAAAACTGAAATGTACAATACATTATTGATGTACTAATAATTTAGGTAAAACATAAATATATGATTTAATTGCAGACTATAGTATATAATAAATATGCATTCCTATACCCTGTATATCTATAAATATTAATCAGCTAAAATTATTAGGTAAATTTTATAAATTAATCAAGTTTGATATAAAATAAAAATTGAAAAGTTGCATGTATAAGTTGTTATTATACTTTGAAAACAAAAGTTAATCTGTTGTATTTTTTAAAATAGAAATATTTGATTTTTTAATTTTAAAAGATTCAGAACTAATTCTCTCATAACAGCAAAATAAACAGTTGTTCAAATCATTCAATATTATTAAAATATATCTAGAGAAGTTTACATAGTGCAGAAATATAACAAAATATAATATTGGGTTTACACAGTGTACCTAAAATATAATACAATAATATTATTTTGTTTTAAGATAAATGTGTAAATAATTTGAAGTTATTTGTTTAGAACACTGAATACAATTACATAGATATTTCACCATGTAACTACCAAATATCTACAGTAATTTCTATAATAAATATTTTTTTTAAAAGAAAGACTTTATTCAAACAATTTACAGTTTAATCTATAAAACCAAGGACTTGGGGTAGTAACTAGTAATAGAGAGTTTTCATTGTAGTAATACATTTACCTACATTAATGAATACAAATATTACAATATTATAATACATCTATAAGCTGAGGGAACTTGAAATGACCCATCTTACATTTTTTATAGTGAATTAGTTATGTATATTATAAATTTGAAAACTTTTATCAAAATGAAAGTAATTTAGTACCATATTGTTAGCTCTTTAGATAAATTTGTTTAAAAGAAAACATCAATAAAAATTTAAAACTAGTGTATAAAAAAATTCTTGTTTTATTTTAAATTAAAAAAATATATTTCTAAAAATTACCAATAAATTAGAAAAAGTATACATTATTTTTTTTACAACAAAGATTTGTTTACATTTCAAACAACAAATTGTCTTTGATACTATACTCCCATAGTCCATAGTTCAAATATCCATATCCAATCGTTTAGTTCCCAAATATTGCACATTAAATTAAAATCTAAGTTTTAGATTTATCGTAGTGATAGTAGTTAAATAATTATTAAATAGTTAATTATTAAATAATAATATTTTAACAAAATATAAAATGGCATCTTATTTTCAAACATAACAACACATTTCATCAATATGACACAACAATAAAATAACTATGTCATCACAGTTTTGAGTTTTTTTCAATTATCCATTTATCATTTGAATAAAGTACTCTGCTATCTTCTTTTAATTTCTCTAAATGCTGGTGGACAATATAAGTCACTACTTCCTTATAATTTTCAGGAATAGTCTAGAAAATAAAATCAAAATTACATACACAGTCTTTATAACCTAGATTTTGCAATGCACATGGCAATTAAGACAATGGGTCCTAATTTTCAATACAAAATCTTAGTTTTTCAGTAAAATTTTCACAATTTGTTTTGGATAATAAAACTTTATAATACTAATATTACCTTATATAATATGTTAACAATTTCTTCCTCTGACAAAGAACCATCTCGACTGTTATTCAATAAATTAAATATTTCACTTTCCCTTTCCAATCTATGTTTAATATAATTATTAACTCGAACAATTGGATCCTAAAAATATACACATTAATAAAAACTATTAAAGTATATTTATATTTAATATTAAAAATATTATTTTCATTAAATACACTTATGAAAATAGTGATAAGTATTTACTGGATTGTTAGATATAAAGGCATAAACAACAATCAACAGTTACTATTCATGTTTTGTTTAAAAGTATAAATGTAAATTTTGATATACCTACAGCATTGATTTCGAAATACGTATCAATATTAAAAAGAGCAGATTTTAACCCTATGAGATTGTTTACATTTACATTAAAAATAGAACTAAATGATAGGCAACAAACATTTTAAAAACAGTTTTTGAAATACATAAAGAAGTATTTAAAAATGAATGTGATTCAACTTAATATAATTTTAAGCCATTTTAAACTATCATAATTACTAGGAACAAAATTTGAAGTATTCATTCACTATTTTCTTGTACTATTGATGAATAATTCAAATCAATCTTAACTTCAATTAATTATCAATTTTAACCAAAATATAAATAATATACTATTCTCCACATGAAATTAGAATGAAAACTTTTTGTCCTTAAAACTGAGTCTAAAAGATGTAATTTACATTATAATAAATAACAAAGATTAATCAAATTTTCCTTATGACTTTTTTTTCATTTTAAAAGAACAAAATACATTACATTTCTATAGCTTTTTAATCAATAAAATTGAACTTTTTAAAATTATGAAATATAGTTTAAATAAATGAGAGCTATTATTTTAACTGTATAGTGATGATACACTAAGATTACAAATAATACATAATATGTATTCTTAAGTCTTGATTGATATTCAAAACAAAAAATAAAATAAATGAAATGAGTTACTTTGATAACTGAACCATGACCAGGAAACATAATGGTTGGTTTTAGCTCTAATATCAGATGTAACGAGTTTAAATATTGTCTTAAGTTTTCAAATACAGTAGTGCCTTCTCCAAGCACACAATCCGCTGAAAACAATGCTTTATCTTCTTCTAGAGTAATAATTACATGGTCCATTGTATGCCCAGGTGTGTGATATATCCTATAAATAATAATACACATTTTTTGAATAATTTATTACTTATCTGAAAACAACTTCTAGTAATTACTTTAAAGTAGCACCTTCAACGTAAAACTCTTGGTTATCTTCAAGACAATGTAACGGAAATTTATATTCACGTTTCTTTTCTCCCTTGGGTAAAAACTTCCAAATTTTACATTCTAAAAAAAAATGATATTTAAAATAAATTGATTTTAATTTTATATATTAGAAGTTTATTCTAATTTGAAAATTAGACATGAGTGGTTAGTTTTTAAATAAATAGGCAAAAACAGAAAATGTAAATATTAAATAGACATTACAAAATATACTAAAGCAAAAATTACCATTTTTATTATTAATCATATCCAATACATCATTCACTCCACCAAAATGATCTTTATGCCAATGTGTTATAATAATATGATCAAGTTGAAAATTATAATCATTCATGGTTTCTTGAAGATTTCTAATATATTCTGGAAAATTTGGCTCTCCGGTATCAATCAATATTCGCCTGTAAAAAAATCGAAGGAATAAATAAACAACCAAGTAATATGAACCTAATAGATTTCGCATAAAAATATTATTTAATACACAAATAGTATAGTTTTGTTTTGTAGTAGTTTAATTGAACTATAATCAAATAAAAAGTTTGTTTTTTTTTTTTATCGATCTTGTTCTCATCGCCTGTCATACAAAACACAACTAACCAGCAATTCTTTTACCACAGAACTCGTAAGAAAACATAATATTGAATCAAACACGTCTCTTTGACAGTTTTAAGATCTTTTAATGTTGCTTTTTCACATCATGCCACGTTAATCAAATCGAGAGGGGTGCCATTCTCTGCAAGACGCCACCGTGAGTCACAACCGCTTACCATGGCCACCGCTGGCCTCCGTCGGCGGTCACGGAGCGTGCGTATCGTACGGACCACAGTATTTAATACGACCGTCTACGATCCGAGCATAAGGTACACGACGCGTACTGCGACGGGTGTAAAATCCACGAGAGTCGGGGACTTCGCGACTCTCGGGAGCGGACAGGACTTTTGACGGCGGCGGCGGCACGTACCTTTGACCCGTGCCAACCACGTAGGTGTTGGTGCCCTGTAGCGTCATGAAGCTGGGGTTGCATCCCAGAACGCGCAGCACCCGGGGCGAGACGCTGTCGACGGCGGGCAAACGGGGCAGCGACATCCTCGAACGGGCGCGTTCCTTCGCGGGGCCGTCGTCGGCGGTGCTGTAACTTTGACCGCCAACGGAGGCGAGGCCGAGACCGAGACCGCGATGATGGCGGACGACAGACGACGCAGACGGCACGACGGCTCGGTACGACCGGGCAGCGAACAACATAACAAAAAACAACAACAATCGTCCGCCGCGGACCGATCGGACGGGATGACGGTGCGGTTCGAGTGATAACTGATTAACGAGAGGACGTGCTGTTACGATTTATCATTGCTCATGACGACCGCGAGGTCGTGGCCTTAGCCCGCCGGACGTTAGTGCGCGCGATAACGTTTCACAGAAGTAGTGAGTAACATAGAAAACAGATAACGTGAGTAACGTCCGACCACAAGTATCCCAGCTGATTACTTCACCGTACCACAGAATAGATTAAACCGTACTAGATTGCGAACTCGGAACTCCTGTTATCACTTGACGTCAACGCGTGATGTAATAATAGGCCCCTTTATTGTGGGCGCGCCTGGAGTGGACGCGCCAAGAACGCACGACAAAACTGTACGTTAAAAGAATTAGGTGTCTGCCGACTTCGAACGTGTTTAAACCTGTACGTATTTATCGTGCGTTCAAAAACGTTATCGATTATTTATTTAGATGACACATGCCTGCAATACGTGCTTAGAACTTGCACCGACCGGCGCGCAGCGATTTAGAAAATACGTATTAAACATTTGTTTTTACATTTTTTAACTTAAAGAAAACAGTTATAAAAATGGGTGACACACGTTATTGGTCCAAAGATTTCAAAGATACCAAAGATTGGTCCAGATTTTAAAATCGTCCTGGCGGAGCTCACGCAATAGTACGATTTCACTGGATTTATCCCTATTTAATTTCCCGGTTTTAACCCACTTTGAGCGTTTTTTTCTATTAGATAAATTTAAACATAATATACCCATAGACGCAATGGTAATTTTTTGTTTTTTTTTAATTCAAACATGATTAAAAAAGTTTTTACTAACGAACTTCACAACGGTGCGCTTCGATCACTACTAATAGATACAGGAACATATCATAGAAAAGAATCTACGTGTGAAGGGGCCTAATGTCGCCGCGGCCCGCGTTCTCTCGGAAGGCAAGATTATAGGTATCACACATTTGTGTTTTATTGTTTCGTGATGATTTTTACGCTCGAGGCTAACAAACTGTGGCCGAATGTGTGGCCGACAGGCGACGGATGTTATTGTGTTCTACTCGACATGTTCATTGATTTCGTCTGAATTAGCGATCATATAAGCCTTTTTCGTCTGCTTTGATTTTCGTTGAGCCTTCGCAATAATTCCGCAACCTATACACAACTAAATTAATTGACCGTGTTAATGTTCTATAAATAATAATAAAAATATTAATTAGATGCCTAGGAGTTTATTAATCGAGTTATTAACTTATTAAACAATTTTAAAATATCACCAATAATCAAAATAAAAATATGCTTTTTAAACATTGAATTTTTCATTATATTAATTAATTTTAATTTATTCAAATTACCTACTCATTAAAAACAAAAATTAGTGATTTAGAATAAAATTTTAGTTTTTAACAAATAGTTAATGAAAAAATCTGAACAAATGAATAAATAATTTATGATTTCGACATATTGACGTTGTTTTGACAAAAACCGACCAGTTTTGCCTTAATATGAGTCTTATAGAACCAAAATAATGACCTAACCCATAAAACATTAAAAATCGTTTTATATGATGAAACATTTCAGAATGATACGGTATTTCAAACCTCGTTAGACTCAACCCTTAAAGAAAATTTCCTGGTGTTAACAGCTCTTAGCTTGTTTTGACATTGATATTTAAATATTTATTTTCAATGCCAAAATAGCCTTTAAGTTGGTTAATGTCTTAAAATGATTTAATAGGCATAGATTAATGCATACTAAAGAATGTTTATAATTTTTCTTAGAGTGGATTCAATAAAAAAAACCTATATAGGTTAGTAAACTCGCAGGAAGTGAATATTTTTTATTTTTATTCGGGAATTCTGATGAAATGATTCAATATAATAAAAGCTAACACAACCATTTTCATAAAATTTCAATCAATTTGCGTTACACAGACTCAACAATATTTTTTATCTTATTATAATAAGGTACCTACTTGTGTTTTCTTTCAAGGAATATTGTCACAAAAGTTTGTTCATCTGCCAATTCAGTTGTTCTAATAACGATAATATTATAATAAGTATGAGTGGAACTAACTCCAAAAAAGATACGCCAGTCAAAAAAAATTTAAACTTAAATTTGCCTTCAAAGAATGATCCTACTATTTCCGACATTTGGAATTTATTAGCTACTGTGAATTCAACCGTATCATCTCATGATACGCATTTCAAGAACATTAATACCAATCTCCGAAATTTAGAAAGCAACTTCAATTCTATGAAATCTGCACTAAACGACCTTCAAAAAGAAATATTTCAGTTAAAATCAGAAAAAAATGCTCTTGAATCCGAATTAACACAACTTCGTAATAAAATTGACAAACTAGAAAATTCTCCAAACATACAGACTCAGCCCAACAATTTTGACATGTATAATGAAATTAAAGATCGGCTTTCGAGGGAAAAGAACATAATATTATTTAATGTTCCTGATCATGAAAATGAAGACTTGGAGGTTCCTCTAAATATTGGAAATGATCTGCTAAAAGATTTGTCTTTACCTACTATTAAAATCACCCGCAGTAAACGATTGGGAAAATTTTACACAAAAAATCGTCCTATTTTATTAGAATTGAATTCCCCATCAAACGTTTTTGAAATTTTAAAAACTAAATCAGTTTTACGTTCTATCGAACGTTGGCGGCATATTTCAATTTCGGAAGATAGAACAGCTTCACAAAGAGCCCACATGAGTCAATTAAGATCGGAGTTGTTGGAAAAAAGAAATCGAGGAGAAAATAACTGGTTCATTAAATATAATAGGAGTACTCCCTATCTTGTTCAAAAAAACTAATTTTCCACCAAAAAGGCTCTAATGTAAATAATGTTTTTTCTAATATTAAGTTTAAAAATAATCGTAATGTATATTCTAGAAATAAGGCAAATATTACTTGTAATGTATTTAAAGGCTATTATCAAAATGTACGAGGCCTCCGGACTAAATTAACTGAACTCAGATGTAACATTCCTTTACTTAATTATGATTTTTTTATTTTAACTGAAACATGGTTGAATGACGCAATATATAACACCGAATTAGGATTTAATAATTACATTATATTTAGGACTGATCGAAGTTTGAGTTCTAGCTCGTGTATTAGAGGTGGTGGTGTTGCTATTTGTGTAAATAATACCTTTTTAGCATCTGAAATTTGTATTCCTTTTAATAATGTTGAACAGTTGTTTGTTGAAGTTAAATTGAGCCGTACTTCCAGTTTAGTTCTAGTAGCTTGTTATATTCCACCTAATAGTCCTAGTTTTATGTATTTAACTTTTTCTCAATCTATTGATTTTGTATTAGCTAAATTTAACAACAAAGTTAAAATGTTAATTATTGGAGATTTTAATCTTCCTGATGTAAACTTATTTTCAAATAGTGCTGGTCTGCAGTTTTCTGGTAAACACTCTGAAAGTGCTGATATAATTTTTGACTGTTTTACATTAAATGAATTTAATCAATTTAACTCGCACTTTAATTTTTCCGGTTCCCTTCTCGATTTGGTTTTTTCCAATATACCTAATACGTTTGTCTCTCCTTGTAACAATGAATTTCTTGTACCACCTGATTTATACCACCCCCCTTTATGTATTAATTTTGAAAATACGAGCAAACATAGTATTTCTGATTTAAATGAATCATCGTTAGATTTTAGAAAAGCAAATTATTTTGAAATTATTCGTAAACTAAGTACAATTGACTGGAATATTCTTTATGAATGTAATGATATTGAAAAAGCCATTAATGTATTTTATAAATTAGTTCTAGAAGTTATTAATAATTTTGTACCTAAAAAATCTTTCCCTAAATTTAAATTTCCCAGATGGTTTAGCTCTGAACTAATATCACTTTTACATAAAAAACGAATTGCACATAAGGAATTTAAAAAATCAAATGATAAAAATGACTACATCATTTTTTCAAATATTAGATTAGATTGTAAAAAACTATCTAAAAAATGCTATTTTAAATATTTACAGAGTACCCAAGACCAATTATTACATAATCCTCGTTCATTTTGGAAGTTTATTAAGAAATTAAAAAAGGATGATAATTTACCTATGGAAATGAATTTAGGGAATAACTGTTCAAATGTTAAAGGTGATATAGTTGAATTTTTCGCAGACCACTTTTCCTCAAATTTTTGCACACCTAATATTGTTGATAATATTTCTTTTAATTACTTAAAAGAAATCATAGAGCTTTCTAATTGTTATATATCAGTTGCTGAAGTATTTGAAGCTCTTTCAAAAATTGGGTTTAATCCCTCACCCGGTCCAGATTTAATTCCTCCTCTTTTTTTATACAAGTGTCGATACTCCTTATCCATGCCTATTCATTATTTGTTCTCTTTGTCTTTGAACTCTGGGATTTTTCCTAGCAAATGGAAATTAAGTTATGTATTTCCCCTGTGGAAAGCTGGCTGCAAATCTGAGGTTACTAATTATCGACCTATAACTAAACAAAGTACTTTACCTAAATTGTTAGAAAAACTTGTCGAACTTAAGATTTCTGATTTATTTAAAAACATTTTAGTCGACGAACAACATGGTTTCCGAAAATTAAGATCAACAGAAACTAATTTAATTGTTTTTTATTCACATTTAATTAATGCTGTAAAATCGGGAGGTCGGGTAGATGCTATTTATATGGATCTTAGAAAAGCCTTTGATTCAGTAGACCATGGTATTTTGATGATAAAATTAAAAAAACTGGGTATTAGTGATCCATTGTTATCTTGGTTCTCATCTTACTTATCTAATAGATATTTTAGAGTTATGATTGATGGGGTTTTGTCCAATGAAAAAGTGGCTAATTCTGGGGTTCCTCAAGGTGGTCACTTATCTCCCCTTCTATTTTTACTATTTATTAATGATGTTGGTCTTATATTTAAATCATGTAAATATCTAATGTTCGCTGACGATTTAAAAATGTATTTACCAATAAATTCTATGGATGACTCTATTTTGCTTCAACGTGATCTAAATATATTTTCGGAATGGTGTCTCAAAAATGGTCTTTCTCTAAATGCCGAGAAATGTAAATGTATATCTTTCTCTCGTCAAAAAAATAAATCACTCTTTCCTTATACGATTGTGGATTTTCCCTTGACATATTCAGCTACTATACGTGATTTGGGTGTATTATTGTCTTCTGACTTAACATTTAATGCACATATTGATGTAATATATAGTAAAGCTTTACGTGTTTTAGGATTTATTAAACGAAATTGCTCCGATTTTGAAAATACTATTTGTTTAAAGGTTTTATACTGCTCTTTAGTCAGATCGATACTAGAATTCTCATCAGTTATCTGGAACCCAAAACAAAATAACTTAATCGATAAACTCGATAAAATACAGCGGCGTTTTTTGAGAACAATAGCTTTTAAACTAGGAAAGACTGATGAGGGTTTGGATGTTATTGCTAAAGAAATTGGTCTAGAACCATTAACTTCTAGACGTTTATACAATGATGTAGCTTTTATTTATAAATTAATTTCTGGACTATTAATATGTCCTGAATTTTTACAAAAAATTAATTTTAGAGTACCAGTTTTTAATTCTAGAAACAATCCTCCTTTTTTGGTCCCTCAGTACTCTAGTAACTTAATCGCAAATAGTCCGGAGTACCGTCTTTTGATCCATTGTAATGATATATCTAATTTTGATTTTCGTTTTGACTCTTTAGCTAAATTAAAAAGCATTGTTATGTA
Organism: Therioaphis trifolii; assembly: GCA_027580255.1. Taxonomy (NCBI): domain Eukaryota; kingdom Metazoa; phylum Arthropoda; class Insecta; order Hemiptera; family Aphididae; genus Therioaphis; species Therioaphis trifolii. The sequence continues at coordinate 4,313,495 of CM050405.1, read as the reverse complement.
TAGTTCTTAATCTACCTATTGTATTTTCTTACTATGTAACTATCTTGTTATTAATATTTTACAGATATAAGTTTATATGGTATTAACTGTACTATTTTACCCTTTTTGGGGTGTTAAATTTAAATAAATAAATAAATAAATAAATAAAGTATATGATACAAAATGTTTTAGTTCTATATTTTCAACGCTTTTGGCAAATAGAGCGTCAATGGTAGTATTGCCTTTCAAGGTAAGATAATTTCAGTTATTGATCATTCTAAAAGAAAATTGACGTCCAGAAAATCGAGAAATGGTCGAATCTCCGGAAATGAAAAACTAACATTAAAATCTCCTGCGGAAATAACAGGTCGATTATACAATAATTCACCAATAAACACTTCTGCATATATAGTTGCGTGTATACTGTATTTTAGGAAAACTAATAATAGTGTCTCATATTATCATATTAATCACAAAATTTTATTTAAATATGGAAATTTTTAAGTAAGTTACATGCTTCGAGTTTGTAAAATCATTGATTTTGTAACCGATTTTGTTGATGAATCTTAACATCAACTATTACAATTAGATTTGAAATAATAAATTGCACCTACTCAAGATTTTTTGAAAGTTTATTTCATTATTTAAAAATGTATTATTGTATAAAATACTGTCAAATCAATATACATAATACGACCTACGTACATTATGTATTCTTGAGCTACATTTAATCACAGTGTACAGTTATCTTGAGCATTCTATTATTCTATAAATAGAATTCAATGAGTATGGTATTCAGGGCCTGATTAAGATATTTCGCGCCTGTAGGTAAAACATTTTTCCTGCCCTTATGAAATGCTATGTCTATCGTATACAAAAAACATCTATATATATATATATATATTATTTATTATTTATATATATATATATATATATATATATATATATTATTTATTATTTATATATAAACGAAATTAAAATCATTGTTATGAGTTGGCTCCGAAACTACTTATTGAATTATCATATGGATTTTCTCTTTTTATTCAATAAGACATTATCAAGCGAGTTTTACGGATACACTTAGTCTGATAAAAATAATAGTTATTAATTATATATAATTAGTTATTAATTCAATTAAAAAACACGTTTTTATTTAAAGTGACTGACTGATAGGTATCAACACAGCCCGAACCACTTGGTCTAGACTCTAGAGTCTCAATATTTTGCACAGTTGTTCCTTACACAAAGTAAATGGGCAATTAAGACATTATTCAAAAAAATAATACTTTGAAGATTGAAAAGAGGATTAATGAATCCTTCATTTAATTTTTATTAACATTATTTAATATATCGATGAAAGCACAGCCCAAACCGCTGGGTCTGGAAACTTGAAATTCTGCACAAAGGTTCGTTATACAACGTAGGCAACCACTAATTTCAAAGGGCTGATGAGAAAAAGTTCGGTATACCGAAATTTGTTTTATCAAAAGCATAAACAATCAATTATTATGAGATTTAAAGGAAAATTTAAAATTTAAACTAACACACTACAATTGAAATTTAATATCAAGTACCTATGTTAGACAACACTGGATAGCATAAGCCATATTATGTTTATTTGTAAATCAGTAAATGTAGTACTTATACCGTATACGGTGTATCTAGATGAATTAAAACGTTCAACTTACAGGCATTCTTACTTTTTTTACAATCTTTTTTGTGTTCATATTACTCAGCCCTGGCAAACTTTACCCCGGGTGATGCTGGGTAACCAAACCTAGTGTGTTGTAAATATAAGGTGACCATACGTCCCGTTTTGAACGGTACAGTCCTGTTTTTTGTATTGTTGTCCCGTTGTCCCCTGAGGAATCTTCGGGATACTAAAATGTCCCGTCATCAAAAGATAGACAAAAAAAATAACGAAAATCAATTTTCTATCGTTTCTATTATACATGTATATCTAATTCTTACGTGCATGTGTATATGGTCGATTAGTGGTAATGACTGTAAACGGTATCGGGAATCGGGTTATAAATTGTCTGTGCCATTTATTTCATTATTCTCATCATATTTTTCTTTTTTTGTAGGATTTATCAAACGTAATTTCGGTACAAACCGTTTTTTTACCGTTGAGGTTAAATATTTTGGAAGACCTGGAAATATTGTTGGGACTGCCTCAGTTTTTAAAATTGGAGTAGTTCTTTCTAGCTTTTCTACTACTACTTCATCTATTTTGAACTAGTCATATTTAACTATAGGTACATAGATACTGTTAGCATTAGCCTCAATGTGTAATGCACAAACATAATCATTTTTACTCAATAATTTATCACCACGGGGAATATGTTTGTTCCAAACCTCCAGATTGATTATCCGAAATTGTAATTAAAATATTTTTATAACTCAATTGTGATTTTTTTAACATTGTTAGAATAATCACATTTATGTTTTCTACATATTTCTTACTATCTATTATACATTTTTTGTCCTCTAAAATAAAAAAAAAACATAATTTTGCTAATTATTAAATAAAAATAAAAAATTATTTATAATAAAAATTATGATTTGTTTTTTTTTTTGTCCCGTTCTGACTAAAAAATATGTGGCCACTTTATGTAAATACGATATTTAAAATTATTTGTATATATACCAGGTATCATCGATTTTAATATGTATTAAGTAATTATAATCCTATTCTGTTATATCACATACTCGATGTCGATTGCAATATAAACAATATATGGTAGGTATTGTCACATTTTATACAAATTACAGGCAATTGTTAATCTTGTCGTTCTCATATCCACATAATAAAATACAATCTGCATTAAATTCTAAAAATACAACATCCGTTGACATATTAATATATTAATATGTCTATGGTTGATACAGACGATAAATTGATTAGATATTTACTTCGGTTAGTGGAAAAAAGAAAGTGATAAAAAATGAATTAGGCCGTTTATAGCTTTTACAAAAATAAATTGAATACGATTAAAAGTTTTTGATAAGTTTTCAGTATTGATTAACTTAATGACCATTTGTACAAGCTGAGAATATGGCCACAGGCGTTAAAAATGATAAACTTATATTTATTAAATCAATATAAAAGAAGATTACAATCCATAAATGGATGTATAAAAAAAAATAAAAATCTAAAAACAAATAACAATGTTTTAATGGTATTTTTTTTTAAATGATATCAAAAAATATAATATTTGGAAATCGAGACGACAGTAAAATATTCGTTGCAAAAAAAACTTCTTTATCTCATAAATATACGTACTTATATCTGTTAAATCGTTACATTCTTTGATAAATAATAAAAATAAAAACGTAAATACATTTCAGATTACAATAATCACAATCAGTTAAATTTTCGAAACTAATTTCTATAAATGAATATACATAATACATACCGCATGGTAGGTAAACTTGAAAAATTGTTAAGTGGACTTCATTTTTTAGGCAGTTAGATCTATATAATTTTCCAGTGTCTATATCAACATTAATCCGATTGCGACTTACGAGTGTTCGTATAAAATGTTTTTATACACATCGTATCAAATAATTAATTATATCCAATACCATCTTTAGAACCTAGCTCTTTTATCTACAAGTGACTGTATACCTATATGATTAAATAACACAACAATTTACTCGATATCACAATTACTCTACTATAAATTACTATAAAGATTAAAGGGCAAGAGTAAAATATGCAGAAAATGATCAGATATATTCGTTTATATTTTATTTTCATTGTATTTTTTACTGATAAAGCTGAATTTTTAAAAATATAAGAAAACAAACTCATCCATGGATCATACAATAAAAATAATGAAAGCAATTAAAGTAAATAAATAAAAAACAATCTAACTATCAATAGTTTATGATAAACCTTTTCAAATTACGTCAGATTCCAGATTAAATTACACATGAATTCAACGATGTAATTAGTTACCTCTACCAAACACCTACTACTATAACAACTATTATTAATGAAAAGATAATAATAATTAATATTAAGTAAGTACTGATGAAATAACAGGACACTGGTCGGTATTAGTGTTATCGATCCTTTAGTGTTAGTATCGTTTAAAAGAGTATTTTGTGAAAAATGTGAATTAACAGAAAGTTTGACATACTTTTCACAATAGGTTAGAATGGTTAGATAATGGAGTTCGTCCTTTGATCCTTTGATCTTCGGACAGTAGGACAAGATAATGTCGATAGGTATAAAGTATCTTAGATGAACCATTTTCACTTTAGGATAATCTGACACACGGCATATGTAGTCTTAATCTCTATAATGTATATCTGTGTCTATACATTATAATTTATATACATCATAAACGTATTAATGACAGTTAAATGAGTATTTGAATTTTGGCACAGTAACAAAACAATCCATTTTGATGTATTTAGATACTAAAAGCATTTACAAATAAAAAAATGTTCCTATTTTTATGAAAATTAAAATACAATAGGGCATTACAAAAAGAAACACGTTTAAAAATTGCAGACTTCATATAATTTAAAATTTAAAATTTTCATGTAAAAGATTTAAAATAACTTCTCTAAAGTACTAAGTGTTTAGAAGTTAGTAATTTTGATCTGTCGAAGACTGAACGTAAAATTTAGACAAAGTTTATTACCCAAAAAAGTGTTAACATACCTAAAAAAAAAGAAAAATTCATCATTTTAAACAATTCCATTAAAATCTAAAATGAGAACAAAAGAATGGACTTTATTTAACAAACTGTCAACTTTGGATTTCAGTTATTCTCGTTCAAAATTACAGCTGAAATAATTTTTCTTATTACGAAGGTAATTTGTATTAAATAACTTACTATAGATCAAGTATGACCGTAAAATAAAAAACTTACTAGAATTTTCTCTATTACAGATTCAAAAAAAAAAAAAAAAAAATGGCGAGTTAATAACTAATCTAAAGGACATTTTAAATCAATTTATATACGAGCGAAAAAGATTTAATTGCACATTATTAGGTACCTACTTCATTTTAATGCAGATAATATAAATAGTTATAATTTAAAAAGGCAATTAATACATTTTGAGTTTTTACTAAATATTTTAATTTTTTAGTGACTTAAGAAAAAAAGCTGGTAGTAATAGTGACAGTGGTGGAAATTCGTCCTTCATCCCTTCAGTCTTCGGACCTGTAAGTACTAGTAGAGCACTGGCGGATCCAAGGGGAGGAGAGGAGGTAAACACTAGAGTTTATCATTTTAAATCTTATTAAATGTATGTAAATATGTTCTATTTTTACATATTTGCTATATGACTGTTAATAGTCAAATCTCAATGGCTTACACTGCAGTTATAAGAATAAATATGTAAATATGTAACACCTATAAATTATGTAGTAGTATATAATATAACGTAAACAAATTATAATAAACTCTCAATTGGGACCAGGACACTCGTGCGTAAGTCGAATCGTAAGATTCGTAATAGCTATAATAAGTCTGTAAGAATAACAACAATTGATGTGACTATGTCGGGTAGTATGTAAAAGAATTGATTAAAAACGGTGATAACAATACAAAACGTATTAGAAGATACTAAGTTACTAATACTACTATCCTATTGAATACTATTAAATTTAGTATTACATAACTTTTAATTACCCCCTCCTTGAATAATATTTGGATCAATTTGATGAGCTATTTTTATGATTAGATCATTTAGCCCTAGCGTACGAGAATGAAGTGCATTATTTTAAATTTGGAAAAAGTAAAACCAATACGTTCTTCGTTTTACTCTGAATATACAAAGATTGCCCTTTTAGGTTATACATTTTAAATAATTTAAGTGTATATTTTGGTTAAATCATTGCTATTTTATAAGTTTGATACTTTTACATCTACATACGTTATTGTTTATAATGCTTCATAATTCACATTTTAACTCAATATTATTAAATATTATTATATAGTTGTATTAGCTAGTATGTAATGTATTATTATTGAAGGTATAAGAAGTCTTATTCAGAATTCATTTCAAGTACTATAATAGGTCATTGTTATAATGTTTACTTGTTAATATTATAATCTTAATAAATATCTAACGTGCTTAAGCGCTGCAATGTAATGGTCAGATGACCTAATTTATCACAAATGGCATCATATGTAGCAATATATAGCATATATTAGATACGAAAGACACGATAGTTTCTATACCTACTAGGTTATTTATTTTTGAAATTTGTTAAAACTAAGTCTTTAATTTTTGTGAAATAAAATGTAACTATAAAAATTACACTTAAATCATTATTATTACTATTATCTAAAAACGCGATGATGATTATATATAAATGAAAAATATGTTCGAAAATTAAGTTCAGCCTCTTTGAACATAACAGAAATGACCCCTTCTAAGTCCCTACTTTGAAAAAGTTATTTTCTTCTACTTTTAAATAGAGAAATAAAAACTACTATATAAACCGTGTAAATGTGTCATAAACGAAATATTTATGAAGTTATAAAATAAGCTTTAGTTAAGTATATATAGTCATTGGTACGAAATTAATGGCGTAAAACACCTGACATTTTTACCAAATATCTACAACACTCTTATCCAAATTTTAAGAAAAAAAAATTTGACAACCTAAGGATTAAATACAGAACTTTGAATAATTAATGAAAAGTTAATTTTCTTTAATTATTTATAAATAATACTGAAAATGTTAAAGATCACGAATCAAGATTTTTTTTAAAAATAAGCGTCCAAAATCGTAGCTTTTTTGGTTTAATAACCACCAAGTATAATTACTTATCATTCACTTGTAAAAATAAGTCAATACATTATAAGTGTTATATATCAGCTCATTTTAAGTAGGGGAATAAAAAAATAAATTGAGTAAAAGTACAAAAATTATATAAATATGTACAAAAATTTTATAAATGTACAATTACTTTTAACTTATTTATACATTTTTTTTTATCAATGTAATAGTTATAAATAGCTTAACAATTAAACAATAAATGCTTTTTGTCTAATGGAGAAAAAATCCGTAGTTCCTTTTAATAATTAATCGCTAAATTGCAAGTCCGATTTTTTTTAGAGCTTTTTTGACATTTCTAGTCATTTAAAACATACATTAACTACGTAGGTCCATGCTCGATATATAAAATCAATACTGTGCATTATACACGTATACCATATCTACATCGTTGGCGGTCATGTGAATGGCACGTGAGTACCTACATATATTATGCATTCATGCCTTACCTATACGAACGTGTGCGTGCGATAAAGAGGCAGATTAAGAGAGTAAGGACGATAGCGGCGGCGACAAGGCGAGATCTGACAAGAGGCTCAAGGCCACGGTCGATTCGTATTTTTTAATTTTTTTAATTTTCCTTTCCCACTACCTAGTTCATTACGCGAGTACATCATCACACGCAATAGGCGTGCGTCACGCACAATTACACGCGTGCGTCTAGTCGAGTACACGTATGGAGGAATACCTACTGTAAAAATTACATTATTATTACAACGCAACGATTGTGCTCTGTACAATATTGATCATGTCCCAGGACGACATGTTTCGATGGACTTGGACACATAAACTTGATTAAATTTTGTTTAAATTTTTTTTTTTTTTTTTTGTTACACTAGCAAGTTAGATTTCATATTAATCGAAACCGGGTACACGTATGACTCATCGCTATCAGTGTGATAAGTCTATTTGAGAATAATTTTTAAGTGGCCAAAATGGCCATTTAATTCGACATAACGTAATAATGTATATACATTGAAATACGTATTCTGAAACGTTCTGTTCTGTATGTATAGTATATGAATAATATATTCTATGTATCAGAGCACAAATAAAGCTATAGATAACAAATTCAAGAATACCATATTGTTTTATGTGAGTGGATTGTCGTACCATATTACAAGTAGATACTTTTAGTGACAAATGACAATAATTTTTATGACACATAATTTTGCGTTCTGACTTTGACAGTCACGTGTTTAGTCAAATCAAAGACTTATTTAAAGGTAAATTGACTAAATTTGAACCCTCTCTCTCTCTCTCTCTCTCTCTCTCTCTCTCTCTCTCTCTATCTATCTATCTCTCTTTCCGTAGTTTGTAAAAACTAATAAGAACATTCTTAATAACATTCAAAGAAACTTTTGAATCACTTTTATTTCTTAAAAATGTGGTAATAGAAATTATATATCGTTATATAGATATTGTATTGTAAAATGTAAAAGCCTAATCGTTCTTTACTTTCTGAGAATGACAGTATACAAAGTTAAAGACTGAAGTATTTTTTAAGTTACAAAAATATGAGAATATTTAATCAAATTATCCGTTTAAAAATCTGAAAAATACCTAAATGCATGATACATGCATACATTTCTAGATATTCTTAGTCACCTAGCCACCTAGCTAGTCAAAATAAAATTCATACTCGTTAAAATTTGTTTTTATTATTCTCTGTAACGCTTAATACTGTAATGTAATATCATAGATTACATTATATAACCTGCGGTAATATTATATCTAATAAGTAATTCTATAATCAAAAAATATGTTATATTCATTACAAATAACAATGTCTAGATTCGCTATTGCAAAAAACTTGAACACCTTTCTTCTTGAAAAAAATTTATTCAATAAATAAGCACTATAGATACTACGTATTCTAGTAATACGTACTGGATTTAAACATATGAATATAAACCTACCTTACTACGATACTATTCACATATTTTTTTGTATTCTTGTTATTACAAATATTTTTAATTTCGGGTATTTCAAGGTTAGTCATAAATCGTATAGGTACATGTCATATATTAATCTGATGTTTAGAATATGTATATACATAATTTTTTTTCATATTTAATTATTAGTATTAAGTTATTTGTAGGAGCTCTTGAAATTTAAAAAATCGTCTTACAAGTTACAATATAAGTAAATAATAACACTGTATATTATAATACTGTATAGGTACCTAGATTGAGTTATTTTTGAATTCACGGTTTAAGCATATTTGATTTGATTTATGAACCCAAGAAAACTATTGAATGTTACTGGAGATAAAACTAATAATTAGAAACACCGTATTATGATTAGGAATGTTCGTGAAAATTTCGACAATTTTTGTTGTTTCTTACTATTTCGGTCGTAAAATTAATAACCAAACCTCTGCTTGTTTATTTGGCAACAAAATACCTAGGAGAAGCCAAAATGATATGCGCATGATGTAATAACGAACCCCAAAAGTGTGTAATTATTTTAATAACAGAGAGATACGTGGCTGTTATGTTATCTTTACTTCGTTTTTGTTGTAGTGCTTTTCGTTTTCAGTATGTAAATTGCAAAGTATATGTTTATATCTATATATTTATGAAAGAGGAAAAGAACACGGTATACAATATGACCATGATTAAAATCCCCGAGACCTCCTCAGGCACGTGTGTTACAGGGTTTCACGTCACAGACGTACACGCGGCGGGACTTTCGGGTACCCAATATTTTTGTTACGGCAGCATCGCACGCGGTTATATTTTTCTCATCCGTTTATTGGACGGCCTCTGGTAGAGAGTGGAAAAAGAAAATACTCACACATGCACACACATGCACACACACACACACACACACACACACACACACACACACACACACACACACACACGTATCTATACACGACAGTTACGACATCTGTTCAGGTATTTGGTAGCGCAGGCGCGGCGCGCGCGCGCGCACACACACACACACACACACACACACAACAGCAGGGTAACCCGCCCGTCGCTGATCCTTCATTTCGCGTAATTAAAACTGTAATAATAATAATAATAATAATTGATCACAACACGGTATAGACCTGTGCGCGCACGGTCTCAATGTCATGTCCAAACCACGCTAAATATTAACGATCAGGACGACCGTCGTGACAACGCCGCCGCCCTGCCGCCACCGCAACCGTAGCCGGTCGTCGATCGGGACGGGGGGGAAAAATCGCGGCGGAAAAAAACCGTTCGCTATTGGCGTATTATTTTTTTTTCCACGCCGCGCCGCTCAGTCATCGGGGCCGTCAACGACGACAACGTACGTATTTCGTGCGATTTAGTTTTTTTTTTTTTTTTTTTATTGTTTCTTCTATCGTCTCTCTACCATCTCCGCGGCACTCGGTCGTCGCCCGTTTTATTTTTAAAACTCGGCCGCCAGTCGGCACCCGTCGTCTGCCGTCACCGCTTCTACACGCACACTCACACGCGCGCCCGCGCCGCTACTACACGGATAGTGCCCGAACAACGGGGTGAGTACATAATATGCATTCACTTATACCATATTATATATAAGTGTGTATAAATTATACGTAATATCGTATCTGCTTTGCACGTATTGTAATATTTTTACCTTTTAGTTTTTATTTATTTATTTTTTCCCCACGGCGTATCGCTTTATCTCCCGTCTCTCTGGACCACATTACCTTTCTCGTCTATCTCCCGCCGCCTACTCGCGGTTCGTCACACGTCGACGGTACTGCCTCTTACCTCCCGCCGTCACTGCCGCGCGATCAAATTTTCCGTATCGGTTACTAACCGACAAACGTACGTCGTTGGTGTCGCGCGATTCGCCGGGATTCGCGTATTCGTACCGTCAATAATCCATTCGACTATAGTAATCGATATTCGATACTACGCGACTCGCACGTATTTGTAGTGTGCCCGTGTATTAATGCGTGACATGCCCCCCGAAAGTTCTTACGGAACGCTCTACGCGAGCATCGATCGTACGTTTTTTATGACACCGCGTCGACGATTTTATGGTTAAGAACGACACAAAGAGTACCTACGCGCGTGTGACTCTGGGTTTGAATGTCAAATGGTTTTTCACGTCGTCGCCGCGTGAACGCGAATCCGACGCGCGTACGGGCGTGTTATAGAACACCGGCGGTGCACTACTAATTTAATTAATCTACGGCGGTTTAAGGTTTTATTTTGTCGCCAAGTCAATAGTTTTAACGCCTGTACACGTTTTTCACGCTCTTCAGTGCTATCGTGTCGCGTTCCCCGGGACGACCGGCTTTTTGTGCGTCCGGCTAATGTGACCGCGAAAATCCGCCCACCCGCGAGTGTCCCTCCGACGTCCCGTTTGTCTGAGTCGACCTCTCCCGTCCGGCGTCCGAACAAACAAATCGATAAAACGTAACGCGTTACTATTATTATTAGTGGAGTACTATAATATTATGTAGTATCGTAGTACATTATCTCGTTTTATTGATAACGCACTTGACCGTCAAACCGCCCGCCGCCGTGACTGACCACTCTCCAAGCGCATGTACGACGGTTCCCTCCAATTTTTTCCACACTCGTGCAAATAGGTGCTCTGAATTCCGATGTCCAAGTACTCCCGTAAACGTCGACTGCAGTTGTGTAATCGACTATTATCGCGTTCATAATAATCTCCGTGGTAATAGCCAGTAGGTATTGTATAGCCGGGCGTGTGATCGTGCGCGATTCAAAGTGATTTGATGTTTTCTCGACGCCGTCGGAAGTAATACTTAGGCGGGTATTCATTAATTCTCGATCACAATATTCGCTGGTATTTCTTAATTGTATTACCCCACGAGTGTTGTAATATACTTAATTATTTTGTGTTAAGCTACCAGTGATCTCGTACCGCCCGGTGTTATCCCTCACAAAGTCCATGTTATTTTTTTAGTTCAGTACTTAATTGTCTATTTTTACTTAAACAATGCGACTTGACATTCGCGTCATTACCTAGTGTCTGTTTTCTATTCCACCGTGACAACCTAGTTTTCAAATAAAGTAAATTGAGTAAGTATCTATTTTGACATTCACTGTCAAATTTTTCATGTAGAGAATGAAAATTAATTTATTAGTTACTTTGTAATTGTTCATAATATATTCATAGACCCATTTTTATTATTTTTCAAAGTATACCTTACTTTTTAGACTATCTATATTATAAATATTATAAATTAAGCGTTCAAAATATAAATTTATTTCAAAAAACATGCTTTCTTATTGATAGAATCCGAGTTAATGATTAAATTGGTTGGTTCATAAGCAATTTGTGTTAATTTATTCAAAAATATATTATTGTGTTTTTAAATGTCAAAACTTGTTTAAGTGAGGAAATTAACATTTTTAAGGTTATTTGAATAATATATTGTACTATACTTTTTTGGGTTAAACAGAGATTTATTCTATAGAATACTTAATTAGTTAATTATCACATATTGTAAATTTAAGTAACAGGCATGGTTTCATTGCTGGTAAAAATGAATTTCCATTTAGTTGTCTATCTTCTATCATAGGTTGTTTACTTCTGTTGTATACCATCTACAAAAGTAGTATACTTTTTGTGATTTTTTTCGCTGTAATGTTTGTTTTTATAAACTTAACATTACAATATACCACTGTGGTAATACACAATATTATAAAAATGTTCAGTGTAGTTACAGAGATCTCCATATTGATTTTATATAATATCCGATTATTCGAATACCAAAGTAACTCAATGTTCTTTATTTGCAATTTATTATTGCTTTATATATAGTTTAAATGAGTTCTTTAAAATGTATCTTATCTAGAAGATATAATATTTATTTACTAATTAATACATAAATACTACTTATTATTTAATAAATATATATATATATATATATATGTTGTAGATACATTCATTCTCTTATTGTTGGTATTTTGAATTTAGTATATTTATGCACTAATAGTACCATATCAGTTAAAATTCTCATCAATTTATTCTATTTTTATCAGTGGGTAATTAGTAGGAAAACTTAATAACTGCATATGCGTAGCTAAATTATATTATGTCATATGAAGTCAATATACATAATAACTAATTACTAATTAGCACTGAATTATAATTGTCAGATATTTAATAATTTCATTAATGACATGTTGATTGTTTTTAACTTAATTGATTTACATATTGAATCCATACAAATATACTATATCAATCTTTGCATATTTGATCTATCTATTATAATTATTACTATTTTTTTATTGATTTTTATATTCATTAAATATAATTATTAATGTTGCTTTCTAATTTCTTTTACCTTTCAAGACTAGAATATTTAAGTATGTAGAATATGTATAAATTGCTCCTGAATAACATTATTATTCAGAGTATTTAAATATTGTTAATAACTTAATTGTTGATATTGATAAAAAAAAAAAATGAAATGTGAAGGTTTTATTAATATATTATTGCAGTAACAATCAGTTTGTGATTGAGTGCCTTGAAATAATTGTATTTAGTTATTATTTATAAAATAAAGATTGGCTGACATATAGAACATGTATGATATAATATGTAATAAACATTTAAAATATAAAAAATAATATTAAATTGATTAAACAGTAGTACAAATCAATTCATAATTATTCATTTAAAGTCATGAATGATGTAATCTTATGCATAATTAATAATTATTGACTAAATTTCTCTATGAAGTTTGGTAGGTATCTATTGAAAATTGAACTATGAATATACAATATTATAAAAATGTATCAACAAATGAATAATTACTTTTTCTGTGACTAAAATAATAATTTGACTAGTCATTCAATATTGGAAATTGAACTATGAACGTACAATATAATAAAAGTGTATCAACAAATGCATAATTACTTTTTCTGTGACTAAAATAATAATTTGACTAGTCATTCAATATTTTACAATGTCACATTGATATGACATGAAATGTATTTACCTCGGTATTTACTTTTGTCAGAAGTTTTATATTTAAATTTTGTTATAGATACATAAGTAATGGTGTATTAAACATTACATGATTTGACTTTTGGCAGGTAATCTGAAAGGTCTGCTAAAAAAGTCTTTGGCTTAGTTCCAATCAGTAAATCTGTTTGTGATTTCAAATAACTATTTTGATAAGTATTTATTTTATTTCAAAATTGACCCTTAAACCCTTTTGTTTGATTGAAATACATTTTCAAAAGATGAAAACTGTTTAAAAGATTTGATTACTTGGTAGATTTTAAGTTAAAGTTGTATATTATTTTTATTTAATTGCTAACAAGTGTTTGTGAAATACATTTTTAAATTACCTATCTCAAATTCTATGAAGTGAATTGAAAATAAAATAAAATATAACTTTTCCTTAAATACGAACCTGACTATATTAAATACATGCTGTCTATTTCTATACATATTTCTATTAATTTAAGAAATCAAAATAATTGTATATTTAATAAAAACAACTCAAACTACTCTAAAGTACCAATTGATTATTACAATATTATTTTACACAATAGGTATATTTTTTAACACAACTTATACAATATTTTGGTTTTGTTTATTGATGTATTTATTGAAATTGATTCCGATATTTTACAACATATCAGTTAAAATTTCAAATTTTGAATGTCCCCTTCAATTAGTTACAATTAATTTCTTCTATATCTACTAATGTAATAATAAATGGGGTTATATTGTTATTAATATACTAAAATTTATCTTCTTAAAAATGATAAATATGTTGTATGTGCATCTAATTCTTACCATTGATTATAAATAGTAATTTATAATTGATAGTAGGTAGTTTTTACTTTTACTTAACACTGTTCAAAAAAAAAAAAAAATTATTTTTGATAAATTTTTTATATTTTAGGTAACATTATGGCGTCAAAGTTGTATAACCTAATTGTTGGCAGTGCCTCAGTAGGGGCTGGAGCATATTTTACCACATGGCTCTTAACTGGAGAAAATCCAACAGTATGTATTAATTATGTAGAATTATGTAATTTATTGTTCCAAAATAATAGAAGTGTATTATATCTAGGAGAATATACATATTTTAATGAAATTAATAAAGTTATTATTCTTTAGCAATTACAATCAGTTCAAGCTGAGGCGGGCAAAAAAACTGGTAGAAAACGAACTTTACCTCCGAGAAACACACAAATTCAATCTTTACAATCAGAAAGCTTTGATGTATTGATTATTGGGGGAGGCGCTACTGGGGCTGGTTGTGCAATAGATTCTGTAACACGAGGTAAGACAGTATTCTTGTTAAAAATATCAACATATAAAATTGTTTTTTTTCTTGATTCCAGGTTTGAAAACCGCGCTTGTTGAGTTGGATGATTTTGCATCAGGTACATCTAGTCGCAGCACAAAACTTATTCATGGAGGTGTGCGTTATTTGCAAAAAGCAATTCTTAATTTGGATTGGGAACAATATAAAATGGTAAAAGAAGCATTGCACGAGCGTTCTTCTATGCTCAAAACTGCTCCACATCTTACACACGCTATACCGATTATGTTACCAGTTTATGAGTATGATTTTATTCTTAGTTAATTTAACTATTTCTTTTACTCAACTATCTTTAACTTAATTATTTCTTTTATTTTTATGTTCATATAGATGGTGGAAAGTTCCTTACTACTGGGTTGGTATTAAAGCTTATGATCTTGTAGCCGGTTCAAAAACTGTAAAGAGTTCTTACTACTTGACTAAAAATGAAGCATTAGAAATATTTCCTATGCTTAAAAAGAATAAACTGGTTGGAGCTATTGTTTATCACGATGGTATTGACATTTTGTATTTTGTGAAATTATTACCTATTTAATTGTTTTTACTCTATAGGTCAACAAGACGATGCAAGAATGTGTCTTGCTATAGCATTGACTGCAACTCGTTACGGTGCTACAGTAGCTAATCATGTGAAAGCAATGAGTCTTCTTAAAGATGCCGATGGTAAAATATGTGGTGCACACCTTCGAGATGAACTAACTGGTAAAGAGTGGGATGTTAAAGCCAAGTGTGTTATAAATGCAGCTGGACCGTTTACTGATTCTATACGTCAAATGGATGATAAAAATGTCAAAGAAATTTGCACACCTAGCAAAGGTGTACACATTGTATTACCTGGCTATTATAGGTAAACATAAAAAAAATAAAAAATAAAATGACAATGCTTATAATATTTTATTATTTATAGCCCTGAACAAATGGGACTTCTGGATCCTGAAACATCTGATGGCCGTGTGATATTCTTTTTACCGTGGCAAAAACATACTTTATCAGGTACTACAGACAGCCCATGTGATGTTACTTATCATCCGACACCAACCGAAGATGAAATTTCATTCATATTGAATGAAATAAAAAATTATCTTAATTCTGATGTTGAAGGTTAGTCATCAATCATTATCTTAGATTTTGATTTTAACAACTATTTTAAACCTACTTGTTGTTTCATTTTTAGTACGCCGTGGTGATGTTTTAAGTGCATGGGGTGGCATACGTCCATTAGTATCTGATCCTAACAAAGCTGATACTCAGTCATTAGCCCGTAATCATATTGTACATATAAGCAAGTCTAATTTAATCACAATTGCTGGTGGAAAATGGACTACGTACAGGTCTATGGCCCAAGAAACTATTGATGCAGCTATAAAGGGTATTTTGATTATTTTTATTTAGTTTTTTAATGGTAGATTATTTTCATATAATATTTATTTGATTTCACAGCTGTCCCAGAATTGAACCCATCAAAACCTGAATGCCAGACTGACGGTCTTCAATTGGAAGGATCACATGGTTGGACTCCTACAATGTACATCAGATTAGTACAAGATTTTGGCTTGGAATGTGAAGTAGCTCAACATTTAGCGACATCGTATGGTGATAGAGCATTTGCCGTTGCTAAACTGGCCAATCTTACTGGTAAACGTTGGCCTGTCATTGGAAATAAAATTCACCCTGATTTCCCATATATTGATGCAGAAGTAATTTTAAAATGATGATGCCATTTAAATTTTAAAATGTTTATCAATTAAATATACTTTTGTTGTGAAGATTCGTTATGGAGTTCGAGAATATGCAGTTACCGCTGTTGATATGATTGCTAGACGTTTACGATTGGCATTTTTAAATGTACAGGCTGCTCAAGAAGCCTTGCCTACTATTGTCAATATTATGGCTGAAGAATTAAATTGGAATGCTGAAGAAAAAGAGGTTTGATAAGTTATTTTTACCAGTTATAGTAAAATGTATAATTTGAAAATATTTAGAAACAATTGAAAATGGCTAGCAACTTTTTGGCTACCGAAATGGGTATGAGTGTAAACAGAGCTTCTCGAGATAAAATCCCTATCACTTTATCCAAGGAGGAGATTAAAATGTATGTAAACAGATTCCAGTTAATAGATCTAGATCACAAAGGATTTGTTTCCATCAATGATATCCGTAGAAGCATGAAGGTATTAACTTTTAAAAATAATAATTTTTACTAGTGACAATAAAAAGTCATTACGAATTTTAAACTAAAATAGAATGCGGGCGAAGATGTCAGTGGTGAAGAACTTCATGAAATTTTAAGAGAAATCGACACTAATATGAATGGCCAAGTTGAACTTGACGAATATTTACAGGTACATTTAAAATCTACTTTAAAATAAACTTATTTAGTATCTATGAAATAATTAATATTCTTTTGTTTATTAATTTTAATTATCAGATGATGTCGGCTATTAAAACTGGTCATATATCACACTCACGTTTTGCTAGAATGGCAGAGTTAGAAGAAGAAGCTCATAGTAAAATGAAAAGCAAAATAAGTGTTGAAAGAAGTGGCGGTGGCTTATAAATCAAAATGAATTACTGTACCTACTGAATTGAATTGCAAGATTTCTTTATTGGTTTTTGTTTTAGTGTCACTGAACAACTTTTTAGGTATTATGAATTAAACCATAACCAAAGTTTCTCTTTTTTTCTGTTATAAAATGTTAAATTAATTTAAAAAAAAAAAATTGCTGTTATTACAAATGTTAAATAAAAAAAATAAACAAAAATTCTACAAAAAAAAATGTGCATTTTTATAGTTCTATGAACTCACTGTTTATTGGAATTTTCATATTTCATTAAATAAGATAATTTTTAAAGTTAAGGAAGATATTTTTATTTATTCATGATCAAGAGAGAATTATTTTTATAATTATGGAAATTTACCTCTCAGATATTTTTATTCTATGTAAAATAGAAATATTGGTCCTAATTACTAGGACTTCAAACAAAAAATTAATTAAGTTCATAACTATAATAAATATTTATGTCATTACCTAAATAACATGCTGAATGCCATATATTTCTGTCATTATCCATCAAAAAGTTTGTTTAAAATTTTTACCATAATTTGTCTCCATAGTAGTAGTTTTGATGATTGATATCATAACTGTAAAATTTACAATTAAATCTTAAGACATCAATCGCCATTAACATTGCTGTATTGTAATGTTTTGTAAAAATTCAAAATCTCACAATAAATTTGAAACATCTTAAATCATCAGTTTGCAATGTTTTGAAGAACATATTCACACCTATAATTGTTAGCTTCTCGCACAATATGTGGCAAAAGTAGGAATATATAAATTAATTATGAATGATTGTAAATAATTGTTATAAGGCTTCCAAGACACTAAAACATGTTAATCAAAAGTTTTCCTTTTATGTAAGTCATTACTTTTACAATCCAATTATCTTTATTAACAACAAAATTATTCATTTTCACATATTATTTTGAAAACATAAATACTTACCAGATTGATTGTGATTCGATAGAATAATAATACTTTTTATTAATATCAAAAATAGTTTTTATTTTTATTCCTTTGATTATTTTTCATATAATTGAATCATTAAGTTTTAAATTTGTCTAAAAAATAAGATCACCAGTTAAGATTTTTTATCTACTATGTGAGTTGTAATGATATCATAATATAAAATAAGGAACATAATATGCAATGTGACATTGCCTTCATTGGTTTGTCGTTAATCGTTATAATCAAAAATTATTGTGTACAATTATTTAAAAATTATAATTATAATTTCCTAAAAATTATTTATTTATTTATTTAAAACCATTTTTTCAAAGAAATGAAATTAAAAGTATATTACTGTGTACAGTGATTTATATATAAATTTACAAATAATATGTTTGCAATGATTGTTTATGATTAATTAATATTATGGTGGGTATGAACCTTGGTAATGTTTGGGTAATTTTCTAAGTGTTGGTGTAGACATGGGAGCTATTGTAAAATATTTGATGATTGAATGAGTGTACAATTGAAGAGAAGTTGAGAATACATAGAATTCTATGGATAGGATGATTATGATTGTAGTTAGTCCGATGTGTAGGAATATGGAACAAATAATATGAATAATTCCAAACTTCAGCAAGAACAGTCAGAAGTAAATTAATTTTAATCAGTTTCATTTTTCGATTAATTAACAATACGGTCCTACAGTATACATCTTCCTGATTAAGTCAAAAGGGAATGCATGGGAATATTTTTACTATATTGTTTGTCCATTTTCTTCTCATCATCTACTATTGAGCAGTGCTCTTAACTTTTTCAGAATGATGGAACAATTAAAAATCTTATAAGATGTTAGAGAAACACAGATGTAAAATAAAACTGTAATATTTTTGTAGGTTTCATAATACATTCATTAAAGGTTACATTGAAAGTTTACTAATAAGTCAATAGGAAGTAATATGGTTTAGAAAACAAATGAAAAAAATCAAAATTTTCAAGACAATGATTAGGAATATTTAATTAAAAATCAAAAATGGGCATGAACGATGAAACTACAAATTTCTGTCAGAATAAATGTTAAAATTTTTCATCGTTTTAAAAATGTTGGCAAAACACTTTCAGTTGGTGAAGTATCTGTGTTCTGTGTTACACCAGTAAAGAAATACAGTGCATTATGTGGGAGATGTTATGTATGAATGTTATTATTATGTTACATGTTTTATTTTTTATTTCTAGAACACAATAACACATAATCCTTATACTACAATTAATTTGAATTATTATTTTTATTCGTTAATCTTTATTGGATAAAAAACCTTGACCTATATTCAACAAAAAAAAAACGGTTGACATGCATACCAATATTAGAAAATTTTTGGAATAAGCATTAATCCTGAATGTACAAAAAGAAAATCAAATCATTGAAATTTCTGTTCGAAAATGTCAAAAGATTTCAAGAATCTTGAAGGTTTCTTTACTAAATAATAAATATTAAATATTAAATAATCAAATAATTTCCAAGCCGATATTGATATTCAATATCGTGGTTATCGCCGTTACGTCTGGACACACGGTGTCATAGAAAAGAGATAATGCAGTGCACGGTGTTTTGCCAAATCATGGTGGCTGTTCCTATTAAATAATTTCTATCACACCGCAATATGATTGCTATTACAATTATTTAATATTATGTAGGTACGTATAATTCGGATTCAAACAATAATTTAAATAAAATATTACAACAAAGAATTTAAAAAATCCATCATGGAATAAAAAATTATGATTACTCCCGAACCGCTTATCATCCTGGAATTTCAATGCTCATTGTTATTTGTTAATTTGTTACTTGTTTTGTTACATACACGAAGTCACGACGTCTCGGCCACCAAGTGTCGTTACTTTTTACTGTTTAGTGTTTTTCTACAAGTCTACCACGTTCCATATCCATAACGTTTTTTTTTTTTTTTATAACAGTACGTCCATGATCGGCCATTACTACCTTTTGTGACGCTTGTCGTTCACTCGATATTTTCCACTCGGGATAGGACTTAATTGTCCAATACGAATAGGTTTTTTGTTTCCGTAACCGTTGCCGACTGTACCTGTCGGCGTTTGGACCATTAGTTGTACCCAACGTACGTGCGCAATAAGCGTCGTATCTACATCCCGACTTGATTGATCGCCACAGAATCGAAGTAAGTACGATTTTCATGGACCGCGAAG
The DNA here is from genome assembly GCA_027580255.1 of Therioaphis trifolii. Taxonomy (NCBI): domain Eukaryota; kingdom Metazoa; phylum Arthropoda; class Insecta; order Hemiptera; family Aphididae; genus Therioaphis; species Therioaphis trifolii. The sequence continues at coordinate 4,292,683 of CM050405.1, read as the reverse complement.
CGATTCGTCTGTCGTCGTCATTTTTAATTTTCATAGGCAACAAAATGCCCATCGTCCGCGTATTTGTTGTCGGGCGTCGGCACTTTCAGTCTTCTGTACATATATTTCTTGACTTTTCGTAATTGACCGATTTCATCATTTCTTTCGAAATACTTATTGACGTGATATTAATTTATTCAATTCGCTTGTCTTATTTTTATTGAATATACTGTATTTATTTCATACCACAAGCTTGCAGAGTGTTGCCATAAATCGTTCTGATCACAATTCTAATATGTATTGTTGTTAATGGTTGATGGCTGTTCATTCGTTTGATCATACTTATTACCTGTTTGTTAATTTTGACAATTATCATGATCAGTGACACCTAAGTTCGTAATTATGGTATGATTAAAGTTAATATGTGAAATATTTCTTTGGGACTGTCGTAGCGATTTACCAAATTTTTGAAAATTATTTTTCGGTGAACTAAAATTTTATTAAAAAAAAAAATTAAAAATTAAAGGTATATATATAATTTTAATAAATTTTGAAAAATGTATTGATTATGCTTATTTTATTTAATAGCTATTCATTTTTCTAAAAGATACATCAAACGTTGAAAAATATTTTACAATTAAAAAATGAGTATTAATGATATATTTAATTATACTTTTAACTTGCTTTCATTATGCGTGATTTTTGTGTACATGATGTTTATTCTGATTTAAAATGCAATTTGTGTGAGATATTTTAAAGTTAACTGTTGGCGGTAGATCACTAAAATTTATTTATCACTCAATTTATTGTAGATCAATAAGTGTGTTAAATTTTTTGTGACAGCTATACTGATGACCTTAGTATTTTACAGTAGTCTAATGATTTAATTTCTGTCCGTCGATATTTTGTATATTCTACCTACTGGATATTGGCGCAATAATATAGTTTTATTAAGTAAAACTACTATATAACAATAATTGTCTTAACATCTTGGAATATCATTGCCATTTGATTAAATGATTTTGTTTAGTTAGGTATCTGGACTCTATATTTTATTTCTCATTTCTTTTTATTTATTTATTTAATTATAAACAGTAAATTTCATATAAAATTCAAAATATAATATGTATTTATACAATAATTTAGATTAAAACAAATTAATATTGTATAATTATTCTATGTTACATAGATATTTTAATCAAAAGTGTTGTGCATGACAAGAATATCTTTTGGCTTGCTCAAAACATGTTCACAATGCACTAATGTAAAAATCTTGAATACCACTGTATTATACTGAAATATTAATTTTAAATTCTGATTGTTATATGTATAATAATAACTTGCACATAACAAGTATTTATTAGTATTTTAAAAATTATTAGTGACCAAGTGATAACACAATATTTAAACTTTTAATTCCAAGTTATACCCTATTTTATTGATTATTTATAGTATATAAATTTCCGTACCTATTAATTCTAAGAAATTTTAGATTTTCATACCATAATTGCATCTTTGAGCTTATTTTTAACACATGGAATAAAATATTGTTTAAGGATATATTTTTAGTAGCTATAATATTCAAGGTTATATTTGATGTCAACTATTTTATATATTATTTTATCTTATATCAACATTTTTATATGTTTATAAAAAAATTTAAAAATTGCTTAAAAACTTTTAAGTTGTTTGTATTTTTTATCAGCTTGGTATTTGTTATATATAATATTTTCTATTGATCTCTGCAGATGGATGTAAAAGATAATAGTTTAAAAAGAGCACTTGAAATGGATCAAGAAGCTGTACTCATTGATTTGATGACTGGTAAAAAGATTACCGTTAATAATGGTGTAAGTAGATTTCACACAATATTAGATCTTACATACTTTTGTTTTAACTAATTTAATTTGTCGATCTTAATAGTTTTGTATAGGACGCGCACAGTCTAGCAATCTCCTAATTGAAAGAATATACATATCACGCGTTCAATGTATTATTAAATATGAAGATAATCATTTTGTTCTTCATGATTTTGTAAGTATATTTGAATATTTAATTGACTTAGATAAATTAATTAAAATAATCAGAAAGATCTGATATTTGGTACTTTATTGAAGACTAATACATATTTTCTGTGTAAGGGCTTTAGAACTGCACTTACCTCATAACCTGATTGTAATCAGTTATTTAGGTAATATTTCTATACTCAGGTTGTAAAAATTACAATTTTTTTTAAAAAAATAACCAAGTTTATTTTACCAATATACTTTAAATAACAATTCCATTGAACCATTGTAGTGAAGTGACTTACAAAGTATGAACTTGTTTGGTAAGACAATTTTGGAGCTTTAAGAAGCTCTAAAAAAAATGGAGGTGATAATACAGGCGAAAATTGTAAAAAAATATTAAATTTTCCTCAACATGTCTTCATATGTAACACATATGGTTTAACGTTAAACTTTTAATTAAATATTAATTTATAACTCTATGATTTGTGATAGAATTTATTATTACCATCCAGTTACTACTGAAATATTTTAGTGAACGATTTGTTGTCATGCAGGGCTCATGTATAGTCCAGTTTTTGATAAAAAAAAGTATTTCTATTGTCCCATCTGTACTAGGACAAGTGAATTTTATTATTATTATTTTTTATCTTTACAGAACCGTGCATTAAAACCAGCACTTTTGTAATCAATCTTGAAATTTTTTCTTTATAGAGTTCTAGCTCAAGTACGCGCTTAAATTGTGCAAGACTGCGTAAAGGAGCTAGTCCCTGTGTATTGCAACATGGAGATATTATCTCTTTTGGTGATGAAAATCGAATTGAATTTGTATACAAGTTTATTCTTGAAACAAACCTTGGAAAAAAATTCAAGTAAGTGATAATTATACAAATTTTTTTAATTATTGGAAGTATTATGCTCTAAAAATTGTAAATATGTGTGCTTCTAACATAATTATTAAGTATACATTTATGTTTACTGTCAAAGCCATGAAAAATACTGTTGAATTCAAGTATAAAAAGTATGCATTTCATTAACTACTCACATTTTACTCCCATAAAAAAATATATGTTTGAATTTTTATTGTATTCATAAAAATAGAGATCTCTGTTATAAATTAACTTAGAGAATTCCTTATTTTGCTTAAAATACGTTTTTGGTGATCTGCAATAAAATGATTAAATTAATTTATATTTGTTTAACTTCAACAATACCAATTTGGATTAAATCTATTTTAATAGTCATAAAATTTATACGTTATTTTTATAAAAAAAATTGAACAAGTACCTAAAATTTGATATACCAATCTATATTCAATTAAATATTATCTATCAGGTCTATGTTTATTTTGTTTTTTTTGTTTTTATGCTGTTAAATATACTATGTTGTTTTAGAATTTTATTGTTTGTATTTAAGCACTCAATTGATTTTAGCCAATATTCTTATTCATTTCTATACTTATTTTAGGTCAGATAGCGACGAAGCTATGGAAGATCTTGCCATAAAAAATAAGCAGTTACAAAGTGACATTTTAAAACTTGATTCGGCCAAAAACAAAGTAATATTATTTATTTATTTAAATTATTTAAAAATAAAATTAATTACAGCAATACCTGTCTATAAGGGACACTCACGGGACCATCAAAAGTGTCCATTATAGAAGGGTGTACATTATAAGAATGAAGTACATATATTTACAATAAAACAAATTATTTTATATTTATCAATTAATTTATTACATATAAGTAAGTTAAAGTCGTAAGTCTCAATGGTAAAGAGCCATGCGTCCTAGTACTGTTGTAGTCAGCTATCTTGAATCGCCTGACTCTGATGCTGTGGACTCTGTATTTATACTGATTTGGCTCTTTTCGAAAATCTGTATTTGTGGTATTCAATCCTGAATACTTTGTCTCCTTTTTTTAGGTGAAGTTGTTTCCCAAATTCTTTTGGACAATTTAGTGTACACACTTCTTGCTATAAATTCAATCCTTGTCACTTATTTTACTATGGTAATCTGTTAGATAACAGCTGGTTTACATGATCAAAATTCAGTGAAATGCTAATGGTATACATTGTTGTTTTTGTTAACACACAAATCAAATCATTAGGCATTATTTAGTTTTTGACTAGATTAGGAACACTGTGATTTATGTTACATACTTAATAATGGCTTACTAAATAATTTTGGTTTTATTTTTAACTTACAATATTATACATTTTTATTTTATTATTTCAGTGGTACACAACATTCTTTTAAATTAAAAAAAAAGTTTTTGTTTTTTCAAATGTTAACCTTCATTGACGTTTTGTATTATAGTTCATGAAGGATTACAACAATTTGAAAGAATTAACCATAACTAAATTGGCCGGATTTCGAAGAAGAATTTCTGATGTATTGTTAATAACCAAGGCTCACTTTCAACTTGTTGAGAAAAGAAGTATGTATTCCACTTTTAATTTATTTGATTAATTTAATTATTTTTGTTTTGTTAGACTTAAGTGTGAATTCGTTGAAAAGTGAAATTTATGAGCGATTAGAAGATAACTTTCAATGCGCGATATGTAACGAAATTGTGGTGAAGGTATGCATGATTTACTTGAACTCTTGAAGAAAATCGATTAAATTATCTTTATTTTTAGGCTACAATAGGAAGTTGTAGTCATACATTTTGTGAAAACTGTATTAGTACATGGTTAATCAAAAGCAAACTATGCCCAGTTTGCCGTACAACTATCAATTCTACAAATAACACTATTGCTGTTGATAATTTCATATCAGACATGTGTGGATTGTTTGGTGGATCTATTAAAGAACAACGTGATGCTCTACAAACTGAAAGTAATAATTCTTTTTTGAATTTTCTCTATAAGTTGTTTATTTTTAAATGTAAGAAAACAATATACAGTGAAACCTTTGAATAGCAGACACTCGGTCACCAGAATTTTGGCCTGTTTTGTCATTATTTTAAAATTAAGATTAAAATATGTGTCTGCTATTGGGAGAGATTTCACCATATTTTTATTTACTGTTTTTACCCATTATGTTGGTTTATTAATATAAATTATCTTGAAGACAATAAATGTAGATATGATATCCTCTTAATTTATTTTGTTACAATGTTACTATACTATTTTTGGTAATATTATTCATTCAGACACTCATCCCAAAGTAGCGGCAATTATCACTCTGTATAAATCAAAGTACCATAATGTGTAATAGCATTAGCTGCCTAATGTCTGGCAAGTGTACATACACCATGATATGTGCAGACTAAGCCATCGCCAACTTGAGTTCACTCACTGCTAATAGTATAATTTTTTCATAACATAAAATTATTAATAAATGTGTGTTCACTTATAGGAAATGTTCCAATATCAACTAGAGTCAGGTCAAGATCTAATCTCAACAGACTATCGCCAGTACTACAACAAAGAACCCGCAGTACTAATAGGTTTACACATAGACCAGATAATAGACGAAATGTAGACGTTGTAGATCTTACTCATCTAGGATAGATGATATAAATGATATAATCATATGATGTATGTTATATGTAAAATATACAGTAATATATTTGTATAAAAGTTAAATTCTAATTGTTTAAATTTTTTCTATATTTTAAATATAGCTATTGATATGAAATAATTTCTAGTTGAACAAATAAGTACTATTTTGTGTTCATTTTTTTTCTTTTTTATTGTAATATATGTTTATGATGTTTACTGAAAATGATATATACAAGTGTACAGTTACTATAGTCGGCGACTCAACAAATGGCCCCTCTCCACAGCAAACCTAGTGGCCGTTTTGTTTAAGTGGTTCTTAATGTAATTAAATGGATTGCCACGATTTTTTATTTAAACAAAATTTAACAAAAATACCTGGTGTCAGGTTTGCCGATTCACAGTATCGCTCATGTGATGATCGACTGAACCGTAGTGTGAATAATAAATAAAATTACAAAAAATTTACACATAAGGGAATACACATTTTCCAAACATCAGAACTCAAAAATCTTTCAAAGTCAAATAAATCGAAATAGAATACCCAACAATAATTGTTATTGCGGACGCGCTCAAAGTCGTCCCCGACGATCCGGGGACGCAACTCGGACGTGTTGTGCGAAAACCGTGGATGCGATTCGATCGTCACGTCATATTTTTCCATTTCGGGATTACGCGACCCATTTGCGGCCCACCGCAGATATAATTTTGAACTTTATAATAAAATGAACTGTACGTAACACTGATAATGTTATCGGCTAAAGCCCGTCGTATATTATCACGGTAATCAGACGTTACCTATTGTAACCACGGTCGTGGTCACTTACAATCACCTAATCGGGTGATAAACGATAGTAAATACCCGTAGTGATAGCGAGAACGCCTGCCGCCGCCGCCACGGTCGTATCAATACCGTACGGCGTGTTTCAGCTTGCCGCGTAAATTAGTACTTACTATTGTGACATACGTCCATATCCGATTATTTCGTTTGGTCTACGGCTCGAAAACGTCGGAGCGCTCGGATTCCGTGAAACATCGTTTGTGCCGTATCTATCCACAGCTGTCGTCGAAGGCGTCGTACCGGACGTGAGTAAAACCGTTTGACACTTTGCCGTTTGAGCCATTAGCGTTTAGCCGATCCTCGGTTGGACACGAATCAATCCGCGATCGTGAAACTCTCGATCGAGTCGTGTAAATTCACTTTTTACGTCACGTCTTGTAGTCTAAAAATCCCGTCAACGGTCCGTAGAGCCATTCACTGGACGATCGAAGTCGTGATTGTTTGATACGTCACCTCGGTCGTTCTACTCCTATTTAGGCAGGTCGATAAACGTGGCATAATTAAGTGTGATTTCTCTCTTCGATTTTCACCGGGTGACGGTGCATCGGCTTTTTCTCAGCAAAAATGTTACCCGACTACCGATTGCCTCGTCGATTACCGACTATGATTCACGGTTTACGATGACTCATGTTTTCGTGTACACTTACAGTGTTGTTTATCGTCTGTAGTTTACTGTAAAGTAGGGACAATGAACGTTCTGAGCACATTCAATAATTGTCATGACTTTGTAAATACCTTTGTGTTTTAAATTTCCATTATTTCTTACTTTTTACACACTTACACAAATCATTCAATTACACATATCTATAGTTGTATTGATCCTCTTCAGTGGTTTAAAATTTTATTGTGTTCCACCCGTTCTATTTTTCTAAACATGCCACTGTCCACATTTACGGTTTCATTGAAACTCGCATTCAATGTGTAATTTACCTTAACAAATTAACTCATAAATAAACGGTTAAATAATATACGCACATAGTTATATGATATTTACTTGTGGTTTTCAACCTGTGCGTCAAGTCTCTCAGGAGCGTTATCGGTTATTATTAAAGAGCGGATTTTTAGGTTCTTAAAACCTTAAAATATGATGTTAATATGTTTCAGAAAAACCTTAAAATATTCTCTTAATATTCCTTTAAATTTGTAAATATGCATATATGATTTTTTTCTAAAATAGTTCAATAAATACAATAAATAACTGTTAAGCACAATTCTCTTGGTAACAGATAAATTATTGCAAAATAAAAATGTAAATCAGTTGATACACAGCTAAATAAATATAATTTAAAAAAACATAATAGTTTAATAACAAATAATAGATAATTTGCACGATTCCTTTGGTTACAGGTAAATTATTGAATTTAAAAAAAATGTTAAACAGGTGATATACACAGCTACATAAATATAATTTAATTTAATCAAAAAAACATAAGAGTTTAATAAAAAATAACAGATAACTTTGCACTATTCTTTAGGAACATAACCAATTCGAATACAGACAAGTAGATAATTGAATGATTTTGAATTTGTATCACAATATAATCAAATTATTTTTTTTCCTAGAAAAAATTATTGCTAGAAAAAGTCATATTTCGAGAAATTAACAAAATATACTAATTTTTAAGAACAATTAGGTATAGAATATATTCTAAAATATGAAAAATAGGCGAAATATTCTCTAATGTCCAAAATATGCTTTAATATGCAAAATTAATTTTTTTCCACGATCTCTGTGACAGATAAATCGTCCACATTTTGCACCCTCGTAAAGTTGCATAAAGCCAATAAAAATATGTAAAAACCTAAAGATCCGCTCTTTAGTTATTATCAAGGGAGTTGCATCCACAAAAGATACTAAATATAAAATTGCAATTTATTGCTTTAGACATTTTTCACATACATATATTTATGTGATAAATTCGATAAACCTGTTCATGGTAAATTTTTATTTGAGAAAAACAATTTTTGTTATCTTTGTGATTTAGTAAAACAAAAGCAATAGATTTATTTGAGATTGTAGATTTTTTCTTAATTGAAAACAGAATTCCCTGGGATATATGTGTTGTTGTGTGCTTCGATGGAGCTCGTTCTATGGCAGGTTACTCAATGGTTTACAGGCACTCATTGAAAAAAGACCCTTACACTATATGAACGCATTGTATTGTTCACAGATAAGTTCTCTATATATTTATTATCGCCTACCATTATTCATATGGGTGCGGTTAATTTGATTTAAAAAACAGAATAGCCGTAGACCCACAAAGGTTGAAAACCATTGATGTAATTGTTCGCTCATTGTCATTTTGTTCTAAACAATTTTTATGAGTCTTAGTTTTAAATATTTGAATGATATAAATTTAATTAATGTAATATTTATTTATAGGTGAAATGGCAGACAAAGTAAAAACAACCACTGCAGAAAAATTAAATTCTGGCGTGAAAACGATTGTCAATGACGTAGAAGTTTGCTGTGATAAAATCAAAGCACTAGGAGACAACAATGAGTTATACGATCAGATGCAGAATATTATCAAGTCTTTATCAACCAAAGGAGAAAATATTGACTTCGCTACTAAAATCTCAAACATTGAAGAATCTGTTAATAATGAGCAATCATTTTATTTGAACAAAACTGGTGTATCCCTTAGTGTTCTACCAGAAAATAAACTTTTAGAGTCTGCAGCAAACATTTTACTAGAAACTGGTATTGATGATTATAAATCTAATAGCTTATTTATAAAATATATGGATATGATAGAAAATTGTAAAAAGCAAAAAGACTTAAATGATGATATTGATGAACACATAGATAAATTGAAAAAAGTTATTGAACTACAAAATGATCTCAAATGTGAATTGTCTAATATAAATTATTCACCTGTTGGCTATATACCCAAACCAATCAATATTAAAACAAACGAAGGTGGTCCTTGTGTTGATAACTGTAAAGAAATCGTAGAGTTAGTGAAAAAAATCGCGGACATTGAAAAGAAACAAGCAGATGTCTGTACAAAAACTTCTGAATTAAGTGCACTACAGAAAAAAATGTATCATGGATTACCGCCAAATATGGATCAAGCAATAATGGCAGTTCAGTTAGCAGAGCAACAAATGAAGTCAATTACAAAAAAATTAATTGAAAAACTAGATAGTAAAGGCTAATTTGTAATAATATTTTTAAGTATAATCTACAAAAAACCACAGTAATATTATTTTTTGCAATAACTTAATTGTAATGTGATATGTTTTTTCCAAAAAAAAAAGTTTGAAATCTTATTTTTTAATTTTGTATTAATCATAATTATATTATTAAATTTGTTAAAACTATTTTTTTGAAATTTTACTATGTAAATTGATGTCCTTCAAGTAAACATTATTTTTGTATGATTAAAATTAGTTTTATCAACTATTTAAGTATTTCCTTATAAACATTGAAGGAATAATTATAAGATATTAAGTTCAAGTGAGAAATATGACTCGTTTATAAGACAAGTTTTAAAATATAGGTATTGGTGCCAATTAATGGGATCTTTAAAGTCTGAATTATACTAAATTTAATCAAATGGTTGAATGAGTTATGTTTTGAATGGTGAAAATAAAAAATCAATTGTGCAATTTTGGTATACACTAAATATGTATAGCATGTTTTACATTATTTTGTCAATCACAGTAACAAAATTCATCAGGTAATATGATAGTTGATTAAATAATAAATATTGTTACTGACACTGTTTTTAGATTCTGAGTGAAGCGAAGGATCTATTGGTTTTACAGCAATGTTTATTTTTTTCTGTGAACACTTTCGGGTCGTTAGAGTAGTCCAAAAGTCTCAATAAGCAATTCTATGCAAATTGCATATAGATTATACTTAAAAGAAGTAATTTTTCTCTCCTCTCCCTAGTTTTCCTGGTATTAGGAAAAATTGATGAAAAACTGAGTAAAAAATATAAAATTTCCCGTAAACGGCACTACATTGGTTTTAGCTATTTAGTCATGACTTGGAAAGTAATGTTGCTAGAAATTTTAAATTTTTACCTTGTATTAATTAAATGGTAAACATATTAGAAGTAGATACATACTTTACGAATATTTTTTGATAAAAATAATTTCTCATTTGATAAATAAGAAAACTTAAAACTGGTTTGATAAAAGAAAAATCTACCAAAAATTAGAATAAGTTGTTAAATATGTAAATGGTATATTTTGTGCTGATGCTTTGCTCAAAATGTAAAGAAATGATCTATCGTTTCTTCAAAAATCAATACATCCATTACCACTATCTTGTCCGAGGAACGGATAATACCCCATGATGTGAAAATATGTCCTTTGTTATTTTTAAAACAACCATCTTGATAATATATAAGTAGGTAAAATAATATACGCAATATTTGAGATAAGTATAACTATTCATTTGAGTAATTATTAGTTTTTCAAATATAATAAAACTTCTACTATCTGGACACTTAAATAGATTGGTGTAATCATGGGCGTAGTTTGGTATACATATCTATAGAGACTACACAGGACAAAAAAAATGTATTAAAAAAACTGTTTTAACTTGAATTAATTGAAAGTGAACATTTTTTAGATAGAACACTTTATTTATTATTTATTTATAACACTTTAACCTGATATTTTTATGATACATATTACATAGGTATAATAATTTAAATTAAATTAAGACGTCTGTCTTTATCGGCAAAATATTTAACATATCGTCTAATGCAGTGTTTCTCAACCTTTTTATAACGGCCGCCCCCCTAAGAAGCAAAATATTTTTTAACCCCTTACTTCATTAAAATAAAAATTAAAATAATATACATGAAAAGTTTAATATTGAATAATTAATAAATATAATATATATATACAAATGTGAATATAATGAAAATAAAATGTAAAATTTATGTTTAAATATAATTTAAGAGGATAATTAAAATGTTTTTAAATGTATTGATCAGTGAGATGGTTGTGTTTGGTGATCCAAAGCCAATTTTTTTACGTTTGGTTCAAAGTTTGTGAGATGAAGGCGTAAGTCTCCTCTTTTGACAATGTCGAGTCGATTTCTCTTTTTAGTTATTAGATTCGTTACCGCACTAAATCCTCGCTCAACGAAGTAAGAGGAAGGGAAGGCAATTAATAATTTTTGTACGACAGTCCACAGCCCAGGATAAATTCGACTGATAGTAAACTGGAGCCAAAATTCTGTGAGGTTTTTACCATTTTTAAAACTTGCTTTTAACATCTCGTTAGTGGAAATTTCGATCAATTCTTCTTGATACTGTAGTTTTGCTGATTCAATATTTTCAATCGATAAAAACGAAAAAATTTACCAAGTTAAATCTTGGTGCGTTGCTTTGAACAGAAAAAAAGTTCACTACCCCCCTATCACCCAAAACGAGCTCACCGCCCATCAGTACTCCTTCACCGCCCACCGGGGGGCGATATCGCCCCCGTTGAGAAGCACTGGTCTAATGAATGTGACAATCTCTTTCATTGTGGAGTACCTATTGATAAGTTGGAAAATCAACCATTTTTCATATTATTTCTAATACAATCTTTTATCCACATCAACATAAAAAAAAAAAATAATAATGAATGTTAACACCATGGCTATAAGTTTCTGTGGGAGCTATAGCCCCCATAGCTTCATATGAAACTATGCCCATGGGTATAATATAATATGTGCAATGTTAATGGGACTTCTGAATTATTTATGTACCTATCCCTTTATGTACCCTACCTACTTACTCTAAAAATATGCCCTAATTTTAATCATCATCATCATCATCATTGGCATCACAACTCTTCAAGAGTTTTTGTCGCCACCGACAACTCCCTCCACTCTTCCCGATTTTGTACCTTTTCTTCCTAATTTGATATCCCTAATTTCTCTAAATCCTGCTTTATATCATCTATCCATCGCTTCTTTGGACGTCCTCTTGGTCTCTTCCCCGTGGGTTTCCATTCGGCCGCCGCTTTAAGGTAATCAGACTAATCAGAGTTTGACCTTCTCATCACGTGCCCAAACCATTTTATTCTTTGTGCTTTTACAAAGTTGATTATCTTTGGTACTCTTGTCAAGTTTCGGATCTCTTTGTTTATTCTCCTGCGCCAGCACCCCAGGTCGTTGACCGTTGTCATATACTGGGCCGCAGATGATTCTAAGTATTTTGTTTTCGAACGACATAAGTGTTTGTTCCATTTTGTTTGTTAAAGGCCATACCTCACATCCATATATTAGTGTTGGTCTAATTATCGCCGTGTAAAGATGTACTTTGGTTTTTCTAATTTTAATGTTTAACTTTAATTCTATTAGGTAATAGACATTATTTAACATCAAAATTCAAAAGTAAAAAGTGTGTTAAAAATATTTTGATGTAAGTACCTAATGATAATTTTAGTAATCATTAATCACCATAGTAAGTGCCTAATTTCTGATAATAGTTCATAAATTGTACACTGTTCGCTTCATATACCTAATTAACAACTGATGATGGTTTAATTGTGTTTAGGTAGGTACCTACCTATAATATATTATGTGTCTACAGTCAAAACTGACGTCAATTATTGCTATTACTATTATTAATTATATAATGCCTTGTTTTTTACAAAAATGTTTTACAAACGATTTACCTACTCAAGTTTGTAGTCCTTGTAGTCTTAAAAATCAATCTACTCTAAATCATTTTTACCATAATAGGTACCTATGTAGGAAGGAATAGTTACCTATATAAAATGTGTTATTTTATACAATATAAGGAACCCAATGTTTTATTATTATTATTATTATTATTATTATCATCAAGTCTTTACTGTGACATAATACTATAGATGCGTCAAAATGGAAATAAGTACCCAGTTAAAAAAACCAAAAATCATATCTTTACAAAATTATTTGACAAAAAAAAAACTCATTTATCCATAAATATAATTTTAACGTAAGAAAAAAAATAAAAAATTTAATAGGTAGGTATAGATTTATGAATACAATGTGCTTAAGTGTTTAAAGAAATGCCGTATAATTGGAATGATTTAGTTCTTTTAATTATCAGTCATATTTTGTAATCCGACCGCCCGACCTTTTCGTCTAAAAGCTGTATACGACTTTCTATAGACATTATAATAATAATAATAATAATAATAATAATAATAATAATAATAATATCTATTTATTTATTATACTGTGTATCGTGATTAATACCTACTTTTAAACATAGGTACGATTAAATAATTGTGATGAAATTATCAAATACATAGGTTCGTTGTGATTATTGGGTGGATCGGGTTGGGTTATGAATTGGGTAGATACGAGTTGGCGTTACTTTGAAAAATACCTGTAAGATAATTTTTGGAGCAGTTCGTTTTCGAGCGAAAGCAAATCGTTGTCGGTCCCATCGATGTGAATGCTGTATAGAGTGGCTTGATTAGGTGTCATTCATCTTTGCTGGGCCCTCGGCCGGCAGCCGAAGACGAGAGCTGTTTATTGACAGTTTGTACTCGTCGAGGTGGTAGAATGACTAACTCGTCTATTATATTAAATTTATAACGGTCCGCAAAGTGTATATTGATATGACGGAGTGTTATGAACAACAACAAGAGTGCCGTTTTCGTGGCACCGAACTGATTTTTCTTGTTCGTCTCGGGTCTTGTTAAAATTAATTGTCAATTAACATTTAACAAGTCTTCCGTTCTTGTACTCTTGGAGAGTAAGTACAAAATGGTTCTGCAAATTATTAAATATTCTCAGTAGTTTTTACACGAATGAAATTACTGTTACTTAACGTACCTACTCCGTATTTATAAACATACCGTAATGTCATATTAATAAAATTTACGTTAAAAAAAAACTTTTCGAGATTAAGTTGGCAGAATTCAAAGTATAATGGCGTAAACGTAATTAAAAATAGTCGAAATTCTAGAGGCACTCTTAAAATGTTATTGAAAACTCAGTGATGTGATGCAGATTCTGGGATCTTTTGCCCGTGAATACATATTAGAAAAATATTTTTTTATTTTATTCTTTAGTGAAATTTAATACAAAAATCAAAAATGAGTTATATTTAAATGGAAGTATTCATTAAATGATTTTGAAAATGATTTCTCTAGGTAATAAATACATTATGTGTAGTACCGAGATCAAATTTTCGTATAGCATATAAAAACTCATTATTTAAACTATAAAGTAAATTGAACGCGTTGAGTGATAACTACTTATAATATAGGTACTACTGATAACACAACTATTTCACAGCGGTAGAACATGACGAAAATGAACGAGTGAAATTCTATGAGGCACGTATAATAAGTATTCTTCTGATATTAACTTTTTTTTATTTCACCTTTTTAAATAAATCTAAGTGCTAACAATTGAATACCAATATGAGTATTTGCAATAGACTTGCGAAATAAGATCAAAACAGATAAAATATTTTGCCATCTAACGCATCAATTATAATAATAGTTTATAAACGATTATTAACAAATTTATTTCAAAAAATATTATGTCTATAGATAATTATCAATGATTTTAATCATGAATAGGTATGTTCGAAAATAATTTTTTCAGTGAACTTTGGTATAATATAGAACGAACGTCACAACCGAGTAAAACCACACCAGTGTAAATTTTAATCACTGCAACTATAAGATTAAAGTTTTAGTTTTTTTTTATATTCTTATACTTTTCAAATCTTAAATTTTATCGTAAATCATTATTTAAAATGATCATGATGCATATATAATCAGGGGCGCACTTACAGTTTTTCTTCTTGTATAGGCCCATACAAGTTGCCACTTTAAATATTGCCCATTTCAATAACTTTTATTTGTCTAATTATGAATTTGTATATATTATGGTGATTTAGAGGATAGTATTTCGTTTTACAACTTGTTAACTATTTATTATTAAAAAATAATATTATTGTAAAATGTGACGTTAAATTAGTTAAAACGTGAACAAATACGTAGAACGACCTATCTTATATCTACGAATATACCTAGTTATTACTTTGTGTCATCATTTAATTTTTGTATATAAACTATAAATCAATAAAATCTTTATAAATAATCTCAATCAGCATTTCTCTGGCTCTCATGAGAATGTGTATGTACCTTACGCTAAGTGATTTAATGTTGAATTAGCTCTTAGAAAATGTTCACTCATTCAAGGCATGAAAATGATTTCTTAGTATTTCTACGATTGGATATTTCGTACTTCGCTCAAAACAATATTATTCTATTCGATATTTGAAGATATTTCATTATGTTATGAATAGGGCTGTTTTAATGCTCTAAGAAATCATAAAAAATGCATTAAAATTTTTAAAAATGCTCTATGAAAATGCGTAAAAATTATTTATTGCGATTTAAAAATTATATAGTAATTTATAAAAATTATAAAGTCATTTTATTTAATAATATTACAATTTATTTTATTACTTGCTGTTATAATATGTTGGTTGGAAATCGACTTCTATATATATAAATATTTCTATACCTATACCGGCTCTCATAGACGTAATTCGGGGGTGGCAAGGGGTGGCAGTTGCCACCCCAGAATTCTCAAACCCAGTATTTTGTCAACCCAGTATTTTGTCACCCCAGAATTTTGAAGTAAAAGTCTCAATAAATTACAAATACCTAATTGAAAAATACCCTGTAAATGAAATATAGTATAATTCTCATCGATAGTAAAAATAATAATTAAATATTTTAAAGAAATATATTTTTAGAATAATTGTAGGTACCTATCATGACAAAATATACATGTTCATATATACAAAATGTATACAAAAATAAAATTATAGTCATTATTAGCATCGCGACAACGATACCACACGTCGCTCTACGGTACTAGTTTCCTGGGAAGTTATCGGTTATTTTTATTTTCTACTTCGAATGATATAACTGATATATTTACAATATATTTGGTCAACGTTCATTGCTGGTACAGTTTGATGTCAGACGTCAGTATTGATGTGTAAAGATTGAACTGAGACAGTGAGACATGGTAAGTTAATTTTAGTTATTTAATAATATGTTTAACTAGTGATGTGAAAATACAGTATTAATTTCCTTTATATAATACAGTGGGTATCAAACTATGACATAATTAATTTTTGTATTATACACTGAACAATAATCAAATTCTTATATTTTATAATATACACAAATTTTGAAATTGCACGATGACATTACATCGTAAAAATTATGCGCGTTTGTAAGTCGCTTATTGTCAGTAAGTAAAAATAAACAAATAGTAATCATGGGACACGGGTTATTCATAATACGTAAACCGTAAACGTAATCGATGTACTTTTATTTTTTTATAATTCATCAATGTTTGATGTTATGACAGGTTTCCCTAAATTTAAGTATTGAATTTATTATTTAGTATTGAAGTAAACATTTCCAAAGTGATCGACGACTTTAATTTAAGCCAGAAGAGAAGACTTAATTTTGTGTAAAAATAATTAAAGTATGCTATAAATTAAAAAAAAATTTTTTTTATCATGTTTACTTGATTTATCCTTTTTTTTATAAACAAATGGGCCAGGCACACATAAATTAAAATTAGGTACATTTTTATGTTGTGTGTGACCGATAATTATTTTACATGTGGTTTAATTAATAATTCAAGTCATTATGAATTATTTTTTTTAGGATAAATTGTAAGCAATTACATTTTTACAGAAATAGTCTGAATGAGTTTCAAAAAATAAGAAATTTAAAGCCAGTTTTTGAAAAAAAAAATCGGGAATGGGCGGGAATATCCCTCGGACCCCCTTTCACCAGGGAGTATTTCTTACCACCCGATACGTCTTGCCACCTCAGTTTAAAATGTGAAATGACGCCCCTGTATATATATATATATATATATATGTATATATATATATATATATATATATAACTATATATATATATATATATATATATATATAGGTATAGAAATATTTATCATCAAAACTGTATACTTAACTTTTTTGTGACGATTTTTTCTTTAACGAAAAAATACGGGTACAGAAGTTCAATTATTGTGGATATCGAAGATACAGCTAATGCGTGAGTAGCTGATTTATTATATAATATTGGAGCCAACGTACAACCGACTATTTTACAGAATGAAAAAAATGTGCGTAATACACCTATCCTAAATACAGGAACAAAAAATACATTTTAATTTACAACATGTACTCGTAATAAAAAAAAAAAACAGTAATAGAATGGTGATGGGATTTCGTCATTTCAGTTTTGAAATAGTAACAGAATGATCCAAAATTATTTAATTATTTGCAAAAATCATATACGTTTGATGTTTAAAGCGTTTATACAAATAGAAATCGACAACATTTTATAAATAACTTAAAAATGCGATGTATTGTGTATGACATATAAACGCATAGCGTAATGTCTATTGTACAATATTTACTTTATTTAGCTTGTAAAAAAATTAATTGCAAATATTATGAAATAATACCAAAAATAATTCAGTTATGTTTCCCTGTGTATTGGTTGTTTTGTATTTATTTAACGTGTCAACACTGATGAGAAATGTGTTTGTGAATTGATAGAATAATATTACTACTGACACTTGACAAGTAAATTTACTACGATTAGCTCTTCCTTCGGTTATCATAGTCATTGATGTCTGACAACCCGACTTTATGATCGTTTAAGATGTATTAATATGACGATAAAGTCGATTTATATCTACGATGATATACAATATACATTTCCTCTTTTAATGTGTGCAATTTGAGAATATTGATAAATAATATAAAAAATTGAATGTAAACTATACCAATAGTATTATGGTTTAATCATAATAGGCCATAAAAATAATAAAAATATATATTTTCAACTAGCTTCAACCTACAATCTATATGCACTGTATAACATTATAATGTTTTGATTTATCACCTGAAAGCTCTTGTTTTCGATTTAGTTGTGTCTACCGTGTAACAATATGAAGCTATGGATATAGCAACAGTTCCTCCACTATAAAAAAATAGCAATAGAAATTATAATAGCAATTGGTATAATATGTACATAGCAAAAAAGATATTGCCGACAATTTAGGAACTGTAGAAAATACACATAACATACAGTTATACACTACTGTACCTTTAATTTGAAACGTCATTTATCTCCATTAATGTTATGATTTAAATTTTTTTTTTTACAAAGCTTTTTACCGGATATCTCTGATACAAATAAAGACAAACGACCGTTTATATCACTCCAAGGTCCTAAAAACAATGATGTAACACAAGGTACTAATGAATCGATCATGTTTTTAACCGTCATCGATTTGGTCACAGCTGGTTGTACTGTTTCTTGTTCCGATGTCGTCATATTAAAACAGTTTACAGATTTATTTGGTCCTGGATCCGTATGCAGACAAGTACGTCCTTCGTATATATTAGCCTCGAATAAGACTAAAACGATCAACAATACGTGTAAACTGTACCCGTTTAACCCATTTCCACAAAAAATCGAATAGTTTTACGATTAAATATCGATTGATATTATGTTGACTAATAAAAATCACATAATTTATAATTCAAACCAAATATTATACAAACCAATACAACGATATGGACATTTTTATCACTTAATAGAAAAAACTCGGTATGTTTTTTGAATTATTTTTGTCGAAGTATAAAGTGTAAACATGTAAATACATATCAATGCAAATGGAATCATCAACTACCAAGCCTAAGTAAAATACATATATTTTTTTTATTGTGGCAGGGGTGGGAAGCGAGCTATTTCAGTCGCCTGTGACGTGTGGTGTTTTAGCTGTAGGCGAATGGTTCATTTCGCCAAATATTGAAATTGCCTTCCCGCACGTGCCATAATGAATTTTTGTTGTTATGCCTCTGTGAAACAATATATTGTGGCAAATACAGCACGGGACCAACCCACCGACCAGTATTTGAGATCTGGTTAGCAAAACGTATCTAAATATAATATATATTATATGTCATCAGTCCAATTTGGGCAGTTTATTTTCCGCCACGCTGGGCGGCCTAGACTAAAAAATAGTATTTTCCATAATTCCATCTCTTTTACTAGGGTTGAAATTAAACTTTTATACTTTTACGAACCATGTATTGACATAAAGTCATTGAAGTTTTCAAAAGTCAACTGAGGAGTTATCATGATCACATTTTTCGAAGAAAATTTATTGAATTTAAAAATGCCCTTAAAAATAAAACAAACCAGGTACCTCTTGTTTACAATATTAATTATTATACATTGTACTATGAGTAGATAAGTCATTTAACTTAAGCTTAGTACAGCTTAATTATTTTTTTTGAATAATTATTTTCATTTGAATTATTGAACACTGCAATTTCCATAATTGTGAAAACAATTTACTTTAAAATATCTGTCAGTTAAAAAATAATCGTAACACTTATTAGAAATTCCTTAAGGATAAAAAAATGAATCAAACTACTGACATAATTAACTAAAACATTTCAAATAGTTTTCAATAAAAATCTTGACTCATTTGACTCATATTTTGGTGAATAAATGTCGAGTGACAATATATGTACATATAAAATATATATGTATTTTCGATTTTTTTTTTCTGGAAGGTAATAAAGGTAATTTTCTTACTCCTTTCGGTTATATAGGAATTTATTCAGTTCACTCATTAAAAAAGCATAAAGCAGAAAAAAAATTGGTTCGCAATGTGTACTATGGTCCACCGGGTCCACTTTGTGCGTCCGTCAATGAGTATACCTAATTTGTTTATCGAATCATTTAGAACAATATCGTTTATAGCGTATAATTTGCTAATAGTGTAAGAAGTCACCGAAATGAATTATAATCAACTTTAAAAATAGAATCCTTAAAATATATACTTACGTATAATAATCATCTGTTTTAGTTTTACGTAAGTTATTAAAATAAAATAGATCGCTGCCTGGAGTTCTTTGTCAAAATGTAGTTCCACGATCCTACTTAAAACGTTCAGAACCGACTTCAGTTTAAAATAAATCATCATTGCCGAAAATGTAAATTTAACGAACCTGTTTGTCTATATAGTGATTATAACTTGTAGCCATCATTCTCATCACAACTTTTTCCATAATAATATTTCTTAACTAAAATAATTTGTGTCTAATCAAACTTTATAATGTAATGTCTTGTATCTGAAATTTAGTACCTGTTGGCTGTTCGGGATGTTTAATAAATTACAGTTATAAATTCACGAATACGTGGGCATTCCTCTAAAGCATCCGTTACCTAACGAAGCGTACCTAATGCTTGTGACCTAACCTTTAATAATTTAAATGAAATGATTCGATCGTAATTAACATGTTATGTTCAATAAGAAGTTGTAATGAACCGGATTATGGCATTAACATCTTACTATGTAATATACATATAATAGATGAAACATTTTAATTAATTTGCGTTCAAATGTATATTATTATTTGTTCTAAAATTAATTTTAATAAATATTAAATAATTTTGTAACATACCTACGTATCATTGGATTTTGCATTTTTGTTCTGTTTGGCCGAATTATTCTGATGAGGTCGATCACTAGATAGAAAACAGTAGTTCGGTGGGCCTAGCTCATCTACATCGGTGCCGAACTACTTGAGACATTAATTCTAATAAATGGCATACTTTAGTCACATACGTGGCGTCCAAAAATGATTTATACAGTTTATTTACACACACTTACGGTCTAAAAAGTCGAAAGTCGATTTTAAACAAGACGACTTGCGTCCCTGCCATTCTAAATGATTTTCAAAAAAATAATTAGCCTATTAAAAAAATTTAACTTTATAAGATATCTTTTATAAAATTATGAAAATTCTTAAAAAAATAAAAATTATTTACAGATAATCCACTCGAACAAAAAAAAAAAAAAATAATACAATTTATTTAAATACAATTGTGCGTAAGATTGTAAATTATAACCAATGTTAACAATAATTGAACTTTAATTGTTTTAACCTTTTGTTTTAATTATACATGTCTACCGGTATGCCGTCCATTTCATCAGTCATATATGCACATTGCACATACACGGAAAATATGAGTTACTATAAAATAGAGTGATGAGAATGAAATTTAGTTTTCAAATCGAAGTACTCAAAATTGTTTTAAAATACACCATATTTTTTATGAAATTACAAATTATCAAGCAATAGGTATTGTTGAAAATAAGCGCATCGCAAATGAATCCTACTCTGTATTATTAATGTGACAAATGTGAGTATTGATAGAATACTAAAGTGACTTGTTAGCCAGTAGAATGTCATCAAAATCATGGTTTAGTGCAAATCAATATACTAGAAAGCCATTAAAACTTTTTGTAATTTTATTTGAAACATGAATAATCATAAAGTCTCTCTCTCTCTCTTTCTCTCTCAATATATTGTTAGTTTGAATTTCAAAATAGGATGTGATAAAAATGTTCATTTAGAAGAGTAAAAGTAAAACATATATAACATAATACGTTGCATCAAACAGCATAAAACGCAGCCAGAATAATATAGACAGATAAAAATAAATCAAATTAGATTTTAACTTTAATCATTTTTATAAAAATAATTAAGAAAAAATCGATTTATTATTATGTAGATTATTTTTATTACATATATTTAATTTAAGAACCAGTGAATTAATGTCAAAGTTTGAATGCGTCACCGTAACTGTTTCGAGAAACTCGTGTCGTTGAGTAAATATAAAATAGAGTAGTGAACTCCTTAATATTTGTATACAGTATATAATATATTCTTGGAATCTGATGTGTCGCTCATGAATGGCTTCTTCATTCGGACCTGTAGGCTTTCACACTTGTAAATTCACTGATCACATATTCTTATTGTGCTTTTATTTATAGATAGTATACGTCATTTTTGAGAAAATTAAAAACAAAATGTGTCTCCAGTATTCACGAGTCGAATTGTTCAATGGAAAATAATAAACATAAAATCAACTACTAGCAGTGCAAATAATTCGAAACTTTTTCATTAAATTACGATAGAAAAAACATGATTTGTTTTTCACAAAATGTCCCAATTTTCCTTGAAACGCTAAAAGTACTAATATGCTCGTATAAGCACATTGCTATGATATAGCAGTAGTTTTAGTTTTACAGTAAATTGATTTTTTTCCTGTTGTCTAGTTAAATTTATCAGTATTTTAACTTAATTGCAATTTTTAAAGCTGTGCTTTCAGACTGATTGTCTACGTTGTAAGATAGTAGCAGTTCTATTACGAACTTATCTTAGTTCGTTAAGACAATTTTTACTAATATTGGTGCTTGTATCATGTCTTTGTTAATTTAATAATATTATTGTAACATCCCAGTTTTAGAATCTGAGTGAATCGAAGAATATATTAGTTTTATAATTATGTGTTATTTATTTTTTATGTATGTTATCACGTTTTATCTTACACATTTTTTATTGTACTCATATGGTAAAAAATAGAAAACAGTACTCAACAAATTAAATATTTTGTTTAAGGAATTTTATTTTTACACATTTTAAGTTAGAATTATGCTTTTAATGACTCTTTTTACTAAAAATATCGGATTTTTTTTCAAACAATTTTCAATTTTTATTTAGAAGATATGAAATTTTTACACAAGCTTCTTTATGTGTAGGTAGTCCTATCTATATTTAAATTTGCAAATAACTCGGTTCTGATAATTTTTCTTTATATGCTTAAAGTGTCTAATGTCTAAATTTGGTAAAGGGTCATTTTCATCAATATTATTTTATCAACGATTTGGGTAAAATCATCATTCTACTATGTGATTATTGACACATCAAGTATGAATGGTGTTGAATAATTTCAGATTTTTCATGTCTATATGAACTATATTTTAAACGATGAAAATTCGCGATTTCGATATTTGTAATGGTGATGGATGACGTAGAAACGCCAAATGATAAGTTAATTGTTTGATCAATATCAAAATTTCAGTATTTTAAAATAAAAAATTTTCCGGGTCAGTCCTTCTAAAGGTTTTCTCTTTATGGATTGTTATTAATAACTAAACGTTTCAATTAAAAACACAAATTCGTGTACATACTAGTTGCCATCTTTGGCAAGTTATAAACAATGTATAATACATTATAGTTTATAAAATTATTGGACTTGTCTAAATAGTCTAATCGATTTTTCCGGAAAATGCTGCCAATCCGTCCGTGCTCGTAAGCCGTATGTTTATGTGTACAATATACCAATATACGTACATCCTACGTATTTATGTTTACAGAATCACAGAATTTGTGCAAATAAATCGAGTTGTAGATGAATCATTTTACAGAATTAGTATGATATAATATATATGTAGGTACTTAATTATTACGGTATCGCATAATTTATTTAAAATATTTTTACGCCTGTTTGAATTGATAATCGCGGGCTCCTGATAAAAAATACAAACCAATCGCATACTTACAATATTTTCAGGAAATATAATAAAATGTAATGTTGTCGATGCTATTGAGCGAGTACTTTCAGCATGCAATCAGTATATTGTTGATTATTAATTATATACAACTACGTGGTTTGAACATAAAAAAAAATGTGGAAAAACAATTGAATACAAACCATTGTACATAATATGTAAAACCACTAATAATTATGACTAATGAAATAATTATAGAAGTCAATAATAAAATATGTATATGTAGTATTATTTCAATAATTTTGATTTTTTGGTATCACTTAAAAAAATTAACTAATTAATTTAGTGTAAAATACATTTTAACTATGTATACTTTTCCGAAAGAATAAAACGTTATGGTGCGTACGTGATCGTCTTTAATTTGTTTCGCACATTTGACACATCACCGCAGAGTATCGTTAAAGTATAAAAGCATTATGCAGGTAAATATCAATATAACTACTAAAAACTCTAATAGAAATACACATAATGAATTGATTAAAATAACGTGTTGAAAACTCGGTGTGCTTATGAGTTATAACCAGGGCTCGTGACTTGTAGCATTTGCATATTTGTTTTAAAAAGTCCTAGCAACACCTAAGTAAGTTACAAATATGTTTCAGATAACCAGGAAGTCAAACACAAAATTTTTTGTTGCATATTTTTGCATATTTTGAAGTTTTGACGCTAGTTTGCTTTTTTTATGTTTTTAGCGCTATTTTACGTTTATATCGTCATTTTAAAGACAAAAAATGAAAATTCCATACAAATTCTTTTTCCATAATAATATTTTATTTATTTTTTTATTATTAATGATACCCTCGGCAACTTGGGCCCCTATATTAATATTATATTTGCGTTTATCAGTTTATACTTCGGTAATTGTCATAAAAGAAAATGATATTAACAAATAATGTGATCATTGGCATAGGTATTTGGTAATTTCATTGATAAGGAGGCCTATATTAATAATAAAATGATTTTATCGTTGATCTAGTATTATCGTATTATTTTCATTGTGCATGAAACACTATATTATATTAAACAGTCGTTTCCGATTTCTGAAGTGAACGAACTTAATTTTTATTGATTTTTCACCAACTTTGAACTTTATCATTATTTAACAATGCCTAAAGAAAAAATGTCCGTTACTAATCGTCTTAGAAATTATGTGCGTGAATTTGGCGCAAACACATTCGCAATTGACGCGAGTGTATTATTATGCAAATTTTGTGATATTAAAATAAACCACGAAAAACGATTTAATATCACCCAACATTTTTACTTATTTGTTTTGCATATTTTAATGTTTTTAGCGCATATTTAAGCGCTTATATGAATGTTTTTAAGAGCATATCATAGCGCTTATAACAGCTTTTTTTAGAGCTATAAGTCACGAGCCCTGGTTATAACTAATATACAGACACTTGACGACGCATATTCAAGTAGAGTTCCTAATCAAGACCAAACTTTAGGGCGGCTTATGTTAGATACTGACTCTAAAAAAATTATGATTTTCTGAAGATTAATATAAATAGCTTAGCTATAGACAGCAGATATTGCTGCGACAAAACGTATACTCGGCACTTTGAAATTGTGCTAAATATCAATGAAACAATTATAAATTACTACCTACTTTATTGTTTTGATTTCAAAAAATTAGAACACAATCAATACCTACTTAACCGATATTTACTATTTGCAGACCTTAAAAATACAATAGTGTTCCATTATATTTTGAAGATGATATTATGAAAATTCGCCTGGAGTTAATAATTATATTAAATAAAATAGGTTAAATAAGGTCTGCATACGGATTTTTCAGGGGGTAATATAGGTTACTTGTCAATAGTTAGTATAGTTATGGACTATGAACAAACTTCAGTACACCCCTAATTATAATTGATTATTTGGTGTCTCAAGCATTAGTATTCCAATAAATTATAATTCCCGAAAATTGGGAAATTTTAATTATTGTTATTTCAGATGCTGAACGAAGCGAAAAATGTACTTATTGGTTTTATAATGATGACGTGTTTTTTGATTTTTTTGTTTTGTTTTTTTTTTTGTTTATGCGTCTGTGGAGAATTTGTTAGGTTTCAAGAAGAAGTCATTTCATTTTCAAGTTACGATAAAGAAATGTAAAACGTATACGTATACACGCCTTTTGTGAGTATATAATAATTAGGCTATACGTGCCACTGAACAATACCCATGTATAACCCTGTACCTATTATACATGAAATCGACCATATTTTGCAATGAACCAAATAAGTAGAATACCTACTGAATAAAATATGCGTGATAGATAGTTCACTTAATATAGAATGTATATACTAAATAATTATATTTACAATCTTCTTAGGACTCACTTGAATAATTTAAATTAGCGAATTTACAATAGTCCAAATGTTGTATACCTATATTACTAGAATTTGTTATTTGTGAATACCTTCAAGGGGAACTATGTATTATTCACGTTCATAATAATTATACTACCGTATTTCTAGGAGCTAAAATATCAGAGAGGAGTAAGGTTCAAATGTATACACATAAAATAATATAATATATGTCTTTTAGAATTAGGACAAGAAAAATGATTAATTTTATACAAGTGTGCGTTTTTTATTTATGATAAAGATTTTTTTTGTTAATTTTCAGTAGGTACTAATTATTACAATCGTTCTCAACTAAAGACAACTCTTGATTGCTTAAATTTTGAACTCTGCAAGATATTTATCGAAATTCAAGGGTCACCAATACCCTGATTGAAGTATCCCATTAACTATTAATGCTGACAGGGCGTTCTTAGCTACGTGCTCAATTACTAATAATTATACATACAGTTTTGCCTTCCCCTTGTTCGGGATGCTTGGGAAATGTAGGCTATTTTATTTATGACACATTACTAAAATGAATGGGTGGTTAAACAATTTATTCGTACTTCAGTTAAGTAAATTAACAAAAAATACTTTGAGTTTAGAAAATTAACTTAACTATTGGTTGAAAAAAAATACGTATAAATATGTACCACCTATTTTTTTATTTTTTTTTATTGAATTTAAAATATGTTTTTTTCAAAAGTTACAAAATTACATAATTATATTAAATTTAACTTTTAGTACTTAAATTATTGAATTAAAATAATAGTACCACGGGTATTCTTTAATCTTTGGACAAGAATATGACGAGGGTGTATTTAATTTTAGAGAAATAATAAATCATTCCTTTAGTAAAAGGACTTTGATCAAAGCTTTATTTATATATATTGGCATTGAAATTATAACATAAAATGATTATAAAAAAATAAACCCTAACGGTGATTTTGAGATTTTTAGAATGGCTAATTAAGTATACGAGTATGTATAAGGTTGTGTGAAATTTTCCTCGTTATACCTGTAATATCGAAAATTAAATATTTTTTTAGATTAAAGAATTTTTTTTATAAGTTATATATTATTTAGCCCATTTTTTCGAAACTTTGATTAAGTTTGTATAATAGTGTAATTGATAGGTACACGGAGAAAACGTCATATTTTTAATATAATTACTTTTGATTTTATGAGTTATTAGTTATTACTAAAATCGATTCAATGAAAACTTCGTTTTCGGCACGTTTTAGTATTATTTTTTTCTGAATACACCGCAGTTTTCGCAAGGATTAGAATACTTTTTAAATATAGAGTAGAAAAATATTACCTATTTAAGATACAGACTAAATTAAAATTTTGATCAATATATAGCTAAACATTACTTTCGAACAAAGTCTACTAGCCGAAAAAGTGCCAATAGAATCTAAAATTGAAAACTGTAAAATCAATCGATCATTCGTTTCGTTCAGAATTTAATGCAAGTATGTACAAACAGTAGACAGTAATTGTTTCTATATAGATTAATGATTATGAAGACAATATAATGTATATTATACATACTATAAAATATTCATTAATTATTTACATAGTATATAGTATAATAATTTAAAATAAGTTTAACACTTTGTTTGAATCTTTTTCCCGAAATATTTAAAATATTTGTTCAATATAAATATTTATTTACTATATCACTACATTGCATAATGTCTACCTGTAAACAGTTTAGTTTAAATAACTCTCTAAAACATTATTCAATTTGTCAATAATTGTTAGGATAAGAGTCCTGGAAAATAAAAATGTTATTGATTTGCTATTTACTATATAACATGATTGTTACAAGTAGTTTTTTTTTCAATCCGAAGGTTGGTTTACAACTGCGATTCTCCATTCAAACCGATTACTCGCCTTTTTTTTAAGTTCCTTAAAGGTTTTGACTTTTGCATTGCATTTAATTTGTCCTATATAAGAGTTCCGGGGACGTCCTGCAGTTTTCTTTCCTTTTATCATACCCTCTAATATTATATTATCTAATTCTTCTGGGTGTCTCAGGCCATGACCAACCATTTTCCAGCGTCTTCCTTTAATCGCATCTATGAGTGTACGTTTTTATCCCACTGTTCTAAGTTCTTCTTCAATCGTTTTCCGCTCTATCCAGCTTATCCTTTCCATACGCCTCTAACACCACATCTCGAAGGCTTCTAGTTTTTTCCTTTCGGTATCATTTATTACCCAAGTTTCACATCCATATATGTTGCAACACTCCATACATATGTTTTTATAAGTATCTTCTTGATATTGAGATGTATCTTTTTTGAAGTGAGCAACTTATGTATGCTTTTTACTAAAGGCAATTTTTGCTAATACTATGCGTTGTTTTATCACAAGTATTTTATTTCAAGTAGTATATTATTAAAATTGAAAAAATATTTTGGGTTTAATATCAACTTCGTTGTTAACTATATTTTATCATTAACATTGTTATTTAAATATTAGTAGGTATATCAATAATTATAAACGTATCGAAATACATAGCGCTACGTCACTTTGTGTTCTCTTTTTCAAGAAAGCAAATAAATTATTAGATTAGGTATACCCGTATACATACGTACATTAGGTGCGTATTGATTTTTATATATCCGTCCCCACTTCTTATCGTCCCATATAAATCCACTGACTACTAGACATTGTCTAGTTAACATGTGTAATGTGTATTTTAATAATTCGATTTATCCATCTAATAATCAATTACAAGTTGCAGTAAAAGGTTTTTAAATTAAAATATTTCCCATTAGCCCACATATTTTAAACCAAATTGTTTTTCTTCTAAAAATTAACGAGGTGCACATGCTGTTGATTTTTGTTTACGTAAAATACTCGTACATTTAATCATTAAGTGTTTCCATCTGCTGGCACCATCACAGAAACAATTTTTTGTCACCAACATAGAACGTATTTTTTTAATTTAGGTTTTTAAACAAATTCTACATTTTATGGAATACCAAAACACAACGCATAATATAATTTTATCGTATTTATATAAATGTATAAAGAAAGTTTGTGAATCGGTAATTTACATTATTATAATAACGTATAAAATTAAAACTACATACCTAGACACCTAATAAATTAATTAAATTAATTAGATTTATTATTTTTGTGTACAGATTACTATATTTATAACGTTGCAAGAAGTATTATCGAACTTCTTCATTTTTATAAGTGAATTGAAGTTTTCCATAAAGGAATACAAATAATACTTATTTTATATAACTGTTTATTTTACACAAGACTTAAATATATATATAATTTGTATAAAATGTAAATACAGTAATGTGAATTTGTCCTTGTTATAATTTATTATTTGAGTATTATTTAATTTAAATATGTATTCGAATTTTTAATTATTTAATTTTTTTAAATTTTTAATGTGGAGTAACGTTGCGATATATTAACGATTTTTAAGGATTGTGTTATTATATGCTATATATTTACATACTATTTGTTATTATACATTATGCTAGTAGAATATTCCTGTTTATGTCATGTGCACTGCAGCTAAACAACTATAAGAATATTTTATATTTTTTTTTGACTATCAATATCACGAGTGTTCTACCCTCCTCTCTTAAAATGGGAGAAAGAGCACGGCTATGACATTCGGAAAGCAGAGAGCCTTGTTCCTATAGTTTTGTGAAAATGTCGGTATATAAAAATGGTCAGTTTTTTTATATATAAAATGAGGATATATAAATGATTTTTGTCGAGTAAAGAGAAAATATTCGTTAAATAATGTGAGATAATTTAATATCCCGTGAATGAAACAGGTAAAACAGTACTAAATGTTAAGCGATTTCGGACAGAATATTAAAATTACTAGAAAATCAAGTGATACGTTCATAAAATACACTTTCATAATATTCTAGTTCAACGACAACGTAGATATCTAGTGCTATAAACTGTATATTTTTAAAAATATAGAAAAACTAAACAAGTCGCATATTTACGAACTTATTGTCATATGGTTATAACTCATAATCATAACATACCAGAATATCTCTAACAGATCATTTAATATCTTTGCCGTTCGCATAATATCAATTTAATTCAGAAAAAAGTGTTTTTAAAATGAATTTTTTTATTAAGTCTAGTATCTGCCTACTTATTATGCAATGGAAAATGCAGTGTAACTATAAATATCAAAATAAATTACTAAAACATCCAAGATAATGTACCTATACCTATTTTTTTATTGTTTTTAATTTTTAATGAAGATAATACTTGCTGCAACTTTGTTAATAACGTCTTTATTGTTAATAAAATACATTTAATTGATAAAAAAAAAATACCTAGTTATGTATTTTTAAAACTAAATACACAGTTTTGAAGTAGGAAAGAACATTGAAACAAGATGTTTAATCTTTTATATAGCGTCGGGCTTGATCCAGTGAACAATTTTTTTCTGTAATTATTTATTCACAAGATTACAGGTACGGTAAATGCGTTTTTGTACCCCTTAAATACTGCAGATGCACTAAACTCACGAGCGTAGCAAGTACCTACATAAACGTACGAAACGAAACGGTTTTTTTCCAAACCGAATCAATAATCATTACCACAAATTGAACGACGACGTGCACGAGTCGGGTTTTTATGTGTTGGAAAAAAAAGTTGCTCTAGAAGTTTAATAACGTCGTCAATCCACGTACATCATAATCCGTCTATTTTTAAACGATTCGGTCGATTTTGAGTGTATTACATAAGTGAATCGAATTTTATTCATCACACACGGAATGCAGACATTATACGTTGATGTATAGCTGATATAGAAAACGAATACGTCGTTATATTATTATACGACGTTCAACTCGACGCGAAACGGGGTCAACTTTGGCGAAGGTAGCCGACGGAAAATGGAAATGATCGCAATATTATCGTGTGTAACTGTGTATTACTGCGTAGGAACCCGGCGGCGTGCACGTATACGCGCATATATACGTAGGTACACATCGGACCGCGCAACATTTGCCCGAGGTAAAGTGTGTGTGTGCACACGACTCGGGGCGTGGAGGTATGTAAGGGCACCCGGCGACACTATATATACACGTAATATGCACGTGCGATTCATAATAATAATTGGGGGTTTACACGCACCACGACCCCGCCTCGGTGGCTTTTACGTTCTTCGCGTATCCTCGGCGAACGAGGGTAGGTTCGGTATCGCGTTCGTGCGTACGACGTTTTCATATTGTTAGGTATAGATCGCCCACGCGTCGATCGTCGAATCGATTTCTGCTCTCTTCCGCCCCGTAGAACATGCAGCCCGCGTATACAGTAAACATCACGATAAACGCGCGCGTTTTTGCGCGCATTCCAAACGAGATTTTTGTTTTTTTTTTTTGTTTTTTGTTTTTTCATTTTATTCGACGCGATACCATTTCGTGGAGAACGAAAAAAAATCGTTGGCAAACGCGGAGCGAAAAGAATACTAATAACGTACGAGTATATATACGTATTCATATGTATAATAAATTACACACACTCGCAAAACGTTCGATTATTATTATTACGACACAGAATATTTTGCCGGCCAAACTACAGCCTTTTTTCTTTTTCTCTCTCACTCTCTCTCTCTCTCTATCTCTCTCTCCATCTTGCTCGATCAAGTGCGGTTAGCGCGCGGGCTATTATTATTGCTCGCGTCGGCAGCTGGCAGCGGCACTGTGTAAATAATTCAAACTCGTTGGGAAAAAAATGTATGCACGTATAGTGGAAACTCACACATGAACACGTGTACATAAGCAGAGTGAAATCTGGCAATCCATCAGGACTCGATCTAATAAAAATCTACAGTCGCGTGTTAGTTGGACCTTGGTACGACTGAAACAAATAATAACAATATTAATAATAATAATAATAATAATAATAATTACATACTATAACAATACATAAATCTGCCGACCGCGATCACGTCGATACGAATAGTTTCAAATATACTCACGAGTAGGTATATAGTGAGTACCTACGTGAATCAACGCGACCGAATTATTATTGTCGTAATACGCAACGGACTTTCAACAGTTAAAGTTAAAATATTAAATAATACATAATCCTCATTGTTGAACGCTGTATATATAACGTGAAAAAATGTTGAGACGGTATTTCTTACTCGGCTTATTGACAGTTATAACTTTAATCAGATACTTCTGGCACATTGGCGCATATTGAGATCTGAATGAGGAGACACCGTTAAATCTAAATCAGTATAATACGAAGCGGTGTTGGTGAGTTGGTTACCGAGACACACTTTTGATGACTTGTGAATCGATTCGCAAACTTCAGGTTAATTAGCCTTACTCGTGAGACATACCGAGGAAGTTGCCGGTCAAGTCTCATCGAAGATGAATTTATTTTTCTACTTATTAACAATTTATACTATTAGTTCACACAAACACACGCGACATGCAGACGCCGTCATTATACATCTTAACCGGTTCAGGTGATGGCGGCGATAAATACGATCATTTAATCGCCGAAAAGCTTTCCTTCCCCCAGCTCACCACCACCGGTCAATCAACTACTTCGCGACAACTTTTCGCCAGTACCGTTCGTGTTGCTGTCGCACGACGACCGCGATCGTCTCGTCGTCGAAGTTTGGGGCACACGCAGTGTTGTATATATTGTCGGTCGACCACCCTTGTCGTTCTGTGTCTTTACGACGAGGTCTTGATGTGCCCGTGTTGTGGACACCTTTTGGAGCTGACACGACCTGAATTGTCGGTGTTTTTTGCGTCCTCCTGCGTCCGACATCGTGGTGCGCGTAGTCCACACGAGTTGTGGTCCACGATCGGGTTAGATGGTGGCGTCTGTCAGCGTTCTCACGAGTCACGTCGTTTGTCGGTCGGCGGAGGTGCCGTATCATCGTCGTCGGTGCATGATGCGAATTGTCCGCGGAGCATTGCCGCCCGGCGTCGTAGTCACTGGGTTTGAGCTGGTCTGATACGCTATTGGTTGTATAAACTTCGTGTAATCTTCATTATTTCATCGTGTATTGTTCATTTGTTATTATTAATATTTATTACTGGGTGCCCATTCTCCGTCGGAGTTATCGTACCAACTATTATTATTGGTGCATGACATTAATCAAATAACGGTCACCTTGTTCCCAAACATCGCGAGTCGATACCGTACCCTCGCTAATGAACGCGAACACGGCACGGCGACAACACTATATTAACAGACAAAAAGTGAATTTTTCAAATCGATTTTTTCTTTTTTTACCTCAGCGTGTAATTCTCTAATTAACCTGACGTGGTTTTGCAATACAAATCGATGGATATTTTTGATTTCAGTTCCGAACTGGGGTCGCTAAAAGAAGGGAGGCTGAAGTCCCATACCTATAGTTATTAAAATATTTAAAATACGTAATAATGCGAAAATTCTTATTGATAAATATTTTTCGATTTCGTAAATTATTAAAATATAATACTAGTAATACTAACATATTGTGATAAAATATTTTCATAAGTAATATACAACAGCTTATTGTTGATACCTTAGTTGCCGCGAAATTGATTCAACGGTTTCGATATAGGTAAACAGGCACCTGGGAAGCTGGGAATCAACTGGTTCGTAGTTACGCAAAGACTCATCGGGAAAAACCTTAATCGCAATC
Organism: Therioaphis trifolii; assembly: GCA_027580255.1. Taxonomy (NCBI): domain Eukaryota; kingdom Metazoa; phylum Arthropoda; class Insecta; order Hemiptera; family Aphididae; genus Therioaphis; species Therioaphis trifolii. The sequence continues at coordinate 4,258,875 of CM050405.1, read as the reverse complement.
AATAATAAATTAACATAGGTATTTAACCATAATATAGTATACCTGTATACCGCCTATCATCAGTTGATAAATATAATATTATCATCATTAGTCAATAGATTATTGTTAATTTTATACATATTTTGATTTTTGTTCACTTTATAGTATAAAATCATCTCTAAATAAAAATACCATCCAACATAAAGTCAAATTGAACTTCCTATAGATTATAAATATTTTAACAGTATACAAAACAAGTACATACCTAGTGATTTTTCATTTTAGGAAACTTAATAAAAAACTAAATACACACTATGTACATTATAAACAACTAAATATTACACATACATGTATTATTAATAAATTATAAACAATAATATTTAATAACGAAAAATTATAACTTATGTTTTACAATATACAATATTCTTCTTAAAAATTTAATTTTAACCATATATTATCATGAACATGAAAATAATTTTGTAATATAAAATTTAACTTTTGTAGGAATTATTCCACGAGGTACTACGTATTTTAAGCACTCTTTCAAATTTCGGGAATAAGTACCGTTAATAATTAATAAGTACCGTTAATCAAATCAAAGTGCTTATATGCATTATGCGTATTCACTATTCATTATATTGAATATTGCATGTATTAATTATTATTTTGTACGTATGAGTGTCTTTACAGAAATGTATATATGTGTGTGTGTGTGTGTGTGTGTGTGTGTGTGTGTGTGTGTGTGTGTGTGTGTGTGTGTGTGTGTGTGTGTATGTGTATGTGTATGTGACATATGTGTGTGTGTGTATCTTTGATGATATTCAGTTGTTAAGATACGATGGTTAAATAGATAATACACAAAATATTTAACTCAAAAATTGTATTGTATTTTATAACACACGATATGCGTTCCTTTGGCTACTGCACGAAATCACCATGAATTATAAAGCTACTACGTTAGAATTTCTTATTTAATTACACAGGCAGTAATTATAATATTGTTTGTTCTCGAAAACGATTGGAAATTTTTAAATTGAAGAAAATGATTTTGTTGTTTCAATTAAAATAGCCGGTAAGATAATGGTTGAGGAAAATTCGTCCATCGATTCCTAATATATGGCTTCTCAGACAAAATGAAGATAGAGATAGAAGATCGTTCGCTGTCCCAACAGTCCTAGGACGAAAATGGTCTAAGTATATTGAATTTTAAAGAAAAGAGAAACCTTTTTGTGAAAAAAATAATTTTGAACAAAGCATCAGTGTGATATCACCGTTCACATATTTTATCGTCTTTAGTCTTATAATTGTCGATTGGTTTATTTTTTATTAAAACCTAATCAAATTTTTAATTCTTAACGTGGTAGAAAATTTCTTTTGCCGTACGATTCAAAATATATATATATATATATATATATATATGGTTACTGCACTTACATCAGTCACTTTTCTCAGTGCTATCCTATCTCGTTTTCCAAATTAAACTTGGAATAATTATTAGCTATTAGTCAGCGTTCGTTGTAGATCACTCTCGGAGAGCGAAATAACAAATTCAATACCCATCGATACCACAATGTTCGACCATGATTATATTTAGAACTATTTTTAACATTGAATTCGCGTTTGTTTGTATCCAGTTATAAATTTGGAGGCATCTAGAATCAATGCTCCTTGAAAATAAACATTCGTACGAACACTTTTCATTTAAATTATTATAATTTATGATTAATTTATAAGCGTGTATCACTTCTTTATTTCAAACACAATTTTCATCACTAGATATTAAAAAAGTGTGATACACCACATTCTTAAATTTCGATTTATTTTAAATTCATGCGAAAATATCGTAAACTTACATATTATTCTTTATTTTTATGTAGGCGTTGCTTACCATATGAATATCTTTTTACTTTGTCGATCTCAATTCTCAACTATACAAAAGTTGTAGACTGCAATAAGGTAATAACTAGGGCTCGGATTTTAATGCATTTGCATAGTTTTTTTGAATGTCTTACGCGATGCTTTCCAAGCTACAATTATGTTACTATGTGTTCTGATCATGAAAATTTTTCGGGACATTTTTAGCATTTTTATCGGATTTTGTACTTTTCAGATCATTTTTTAAATTTATAGCACATTTTTGACCTATTTCGCGTATTATGACTAAACAAATTAACTCAATGAAATATAAGTACTACATATTATTTTATTATAGCACTACGAAATATAAATTATTTTCATTTTAAACTTAACATCAGGTAAATTAATTATTTTTTATTTTAAAAAATTTAAATTAGACATGGCTGATTGAAAAACTTTTATCGCAGTATTTTCTTATCGAGCGATAATATTATATCGGTGATGCGTGTGGCCGATTGTCGAACGCTTTTATAGTCGTGTTGCGTGTTATGTCGAAGGTGCTGCAAGTATACCAAAAAATATGCCAAATATTAGAAGCAGAAGAAGATATTATCCATAAATATTATTCCAGAAGACTTAGCACCTAACGACATGTCATTTTTCTCCTATCACTTCAGTTGATGTAGATAGGTCATCGTCAGTATAAAAAAACTTGTTAGCAGACAATCGTCGTTCATTTAAATTCCAAAACATTAAAGAAATTCTTATTGTACAGTGTAATGCAAATATAATTTCATTTTTTACTCATATTTTTAATTAATAATAATTTGAATTTATTTAATAAATTATGCATTTTTTGAAAAGGAATTTTTTTGATATTTTTAGGGCCTTTAAATCCGAGCCTTATTAATAACCGTTTCATAGTAGTCCAGCAGTTGCAGCGGCGCGACTACCGTATTGTTATAATAAAACTATATTAATACAATCCCGAAACTTCGTGCCACAAACACCGCCCGTTTTAACGTGGAAATCACAGAAGAAAAAAAGAAATCTACACGAAAAAAAAATTTACAAATAAAAATAACAATAATATTTACAAACGATCATTTTTTGATAACGCAATTTATGTAATTGAGCTAGTCGTGGTATAAAGATATAGTGATCGGTGTTTTCCATACAACTATAATCATATTAATATTATTAAATTGATTAGTAATTTATAATTTCTGCCAGTGTTTATTTATGACAAAGTGCGTAAACGGTTATAACTTATAACTGAAATTACGAATGAAATGAAATTGTAAATGATACAAATGATCACTCGTATTTAGGAGTATTTGGGAGAAATTTGTGAAAAAAATATCGTCGAATTATTTAAACGCACGCTAGAAAACCGTAACCTTTAAATACGATCCTCCCTTTCGCTCGCCTCAGACAAAAAAAAAAAAAAAAAAAAAAAAAAATGAAAAATCGGGTGACGTGTTGAGAAACTCAGGAGGATATTAGGAACAACTCTGTGGAAAAAAATTTGAAAAAACTTAAACAGTGTCGTCATAAAATCGGAACATAAAAATACGACTCTCCCCTCTGCCCCCTGCTGAAAAAAAAATTTAAAAAAATGAAAACCGGGCGACGTGACGTGATGAAATTCAGGAGAGTATTCGGAATAACTGTATGAAGAAAAATTTGAAAAAACTTAAATAGTGTCGTCATAAAATCGGAACATGAATAAAAAGCGTGTCTTTTATGTATATATACGTATATTATAAGGGATTATATTATTATTATTATACCGTGGACGGCGTCGCGCGTCATTATTATTACGTAAGTACGATAAAAGTCGTCGTCACAAATCGTCACGACGACATTATAATAATAATAATAATAATAATAGTAATAGTAATAGTAATAATATTACGACGACGACGACGACGGTGCGTGATAATATTCCGTGTCCGTGCGCGCGCGGGAACGCCACCGCCGCCGCTCCCGTCCCTTTCGCCGGCCCCACACCCCCTGCCAGCTATTCGCACGCCCCCGCCGGCTATTCGCACGCCCCCGCCGGCCATCCGCACGCAGTCGTCGTCCGACCCTGCCGCGCCGAGCGAGCGCGACGACCACGGGACGTCCGCGTAACGCCACCGTCGCCGCCGCCGCCGCCACGCCGAGCGTTTTAATCAATAAAGATAAGGTGTTGTCCGCCACCGCTATCACTGCGAGCCACCGCCGCCGCCAGTCGCGGTCGTCTGATAATGAACGGAAAGAGTGTCGTAACGTTGTAGGAGAGAAAAAATAAAAACAACACGAGAAGAGCACAATCCCGCCGAGCGACTGTCGCGCACGTTGTCGTCGTCGTCGTCGTCGTTCTCGCGGTCAAGTCGCGCACGAATAATATATAAATATTAGCGTATAACCGTCGTCGGATCGCAGCTCAAGGAGGATATCGCCGAGCGGGCGCGACGACGGTGATGATCGTGTCGTCGTGGTGACGGAGGAGTGAGAGCGAGAACGGTAGTATTGAAACAGCGTTATCGCTCCGTGCCGACGGCGTAATAATCGCTCTGCCTCTCCGCCCCTCCAGTCGGCCGCGTGCGCGCTATCGCGTCGCGCTCGCTGCTCTTCCGTCCGCGGCGCGCGCGCGTCCGACCGGCGTTTTGCGTGTAGATACCTGCAGTCGCCGGACGCGCACGCCAGAGACGTGAATGTCGCGCGACCCGCTCGGCCCGCCGCGATCGTCACGACGACGAAGACGACGACCGCGACGCGATGACGCGCCGGCACCGATGATTCTCCCGACCCGGCGTCTCGCGCCCCTCGACGGCACGTCGTCGCTCGCCTACTCCGCCGCCGCGTCCGACCGTAGCAGCCGCTAGACGTCCAGGTGAGCCGCGTCGTCCGTCCACCGTTCTCTCGCTCTCCGGTGGTGCCGTCGTCGTCACGTTCGTCCGGTGCCCGCGGTCACACGCGCGTCGACCCCGCCGTCTGTCCGCGTCTCTTCGTCCCCGGAGGCGGACCGCGGCCATGTCCAACGCCCGCAAGACCAAGTTCGTGACCGTTAACGACTACACCTGAACGTCCCCATGGTGGTGGCCGACCGCGACATGTTGCCGACCGCGAACGAAGAGCCGCCGGCCGCGGACGTGTTTCAGCCGCACGTCAACGTGGACGGCATACCGCCGCTGCCCGCGGCGCTCGCGGCGCCTTCTCCGTTCCCCAACAGCCCTCTGGCGGCCAAGAAGCAGGCCCTCAAGTCGTTCAGCGATGTCCACGGCCTCCTCGTTGCCGGCTATCAAAAGGATGTGAAAAAGGTTCTGCGCGACAACAACTGGCCAACCAACCATTCGATAAGACCTCAACTTTGGCCGATGCTTTGCAAACAGCACGCATCTGAGAACAGTATGCAAGAAGGATTTTACTGGGACCTTGTAGTGCAATTGTTCGGCTCTACCGGTAAATAGTTATTCTTTTCGCTCATACCCGTTAGTAATATTTTCTGTTCTTCACCGTCTACAAGTGCTATGTACTTAGTGAAGTCTTCAATAATGCCACTTTTTTTTCACAAAATAATTGACATTTTTCATTTCATTAGCAGTATAAAATATAAAAACCCTTAATAAACCAATAATTTCTTGTTTTGATGGTTCTTTCAAAATGCCTTCTAATTAAACTTCTAAAATCAATGCACTTATAATTGAATGATATTTGAAATACAACAATTGCAAGTTAAAGCGTGTTTTTTAAATTCATTTTTTGAAGATTTATAATTTTTACTTTACTACTTACTTATTTCAAGTAGGTACATTTTTTTTTTTAATGCATTTCTAATGTTACAAAAATAAATAGTGGTTAGTACATTATATACAACGAGTTAAAGGCAACATAAATAATATTTACTTCTAAATATTTATATTTTTACTAGATCCTTATTTAGTTGTTAATTATTGTAATAGGTTTACTTCCTTGTTTACTTAGAAACTAACTACATAAAAATCTAAAAAAAAGAAATAATAATAAATAAATATCAATATACACCTAGTTAAGTTTTTAACTTCTAATATTAAATGATAATATAATTATTTCTAGGTATCTAATGGATTGTAAGTTGTTGCTATGAAATTTGAAAAGTATATAGTTTTAAACACAAAAATTATATTTTAGATACACATCAAGTTGAAAAATAATAATATATTTAATATATAAACATAAAAGCAGTGTAATATTAATATTACGTTTTTCTTAATCTATGTAAATAAATTATACATTGAAAAAAAATTCTTGTTTCTAAACTGTACATTTTAACGTTTTGCTCTTTATAAACTGTGAAGTTGAGCATTATTGTTTAAATATGTAAGTACTTTCTATGGACATTTAAAAATCAAAGTAATTGATGTATAAGTTTGGCAAATCTGTAATTTTTTTTTTATTATTTAACTAAAATATCTGCTGGGGTAATTAACATTGAACATCAATATACCTACTGCGTATATTTTTTAAATACACCTAGGTACTAAAATATGCTCTATTTAAAAATACCTTTGGTTTTTTTGATAAGAAATATTAAATTTGAATTATTACCATTTTTAATTAAATATATTCCCTTATTGTTTTTACAAAATTTAAATCAAAAATAATAATTATACCCTTTGCCAATTCTAATCGGTGACTAAAAAATAAAAAATGTTACCAATTATTATTAATAAATTATTTTTATGTTTTTTTTTTTTTTTACATTTTATTAGATCTTCCTGATAAACCAATCATGTTGCCACCATTCGTTGAATCTAAACACAGACACTTGCATCACCTTGACTCAAAAGGCAAGACTATTACTGACAGAATTGTTTGTGTGCTGGGATTTGCTTGTCCAGACATCACCTATAGTCCAGCTATATATTCATTAACATCACTGTTGCTTCACTTTATGCCTGGTTTGAATTTAATTTATTTTTTATTAATTTATCAGCGCCGTATCTACTCTCCATAGTACTTCTGATGAATTCAATATTGCAGTTATAGCAAAGAAATTTTATCTCACAAGATAACCTCTTTATCTTTATCAAAAAAAAAAAAAAAAATAATAATAATAATAATCACTTAGGTTTTTATTTTATTTCCTCTATGAATTTTAAACATGCATACTTTTGATAGATATGAATGAATTCTTTCATAAGTTACTTATAATTTAGCATCTTCAATCTGCAATTAAATGAATGGAAAAAATTCCTTAGTAAATTAAATAATGCTAAATATGTATCCAAATAATATAAGTGTTCATTCTCATACATTAAACATTGTCTTATTTAAAAGCCCCAAGCGTAGACTTTAAGGTTTTATAATCAATATAGACTTTATATTCATTTTATTTCTGTAAATATGTATTTAATTTTAAAAATGACTTTACTTTTTATATGTAGTTTTTCTGTAAGTAATATTATAAAATTAAAATTAAATTAACTTTGTTTTTCTTAGACATCTACTGGTTACGGCGTTGTACATTTAATTCAATTTTTTTTTTTTTTTATTTAATGTTGAAAATTGTTTCTTGTTTTAGAGGAAGATTGCTATAATAGTTTGACATGCTTAGTTTCATCCAAAAACTTGGTATTTGTTACCCAAACAAAACTATTGTATGAAGTGACATGGAGGACTGTGATGCATATTTGTAGAAAACATGTTGTATGTACAATAGTGTTAAACATATTGTTAAACTTTGAGGTATTTTTCTAATATAATTTTTAGAAATCTGCTGCTGGTCACATCGGAAAACATTGTCAAGTCAAAAAATCTGAAAAATTTTATATGGATTGGATTTGGTGGATATTTCAAGGGCTACCATTCCATCATGCAGTAAGTTAGATATAGTGTAGAGTAATTAAAAGGTATCTATTAGAAAAATTAATATTGTTCTAGGTTCGTGTAATGGATTGTTATCTCCATGAAGGTATCAAAGTATTATATCGAGTAACTATGGCTATTTTACAACTTTTTTATAAGTACTCTACTTCGAACAATTCAATTTGGGCTGAAGAAATAAACAATCATGGAGTGGAAATTGCTTTAATGAATTTTTGCCGTCAAATGCCTGTAATATAAATATATACAGCTAAATAAATTTGATAAAAACTTGCTCATATAATTTGTGTGATATTCTAGGCTAATCCACAAAAAATGCTTAAAACAGCATTTAAAATCCGTGGTCTTAGCTCCGCATATATCCATGGAGTTTTTGTGAAAACTGAGATGATATTGAAAAGTAAATCAGTATTGTCTGGTTCCAATAAATTAAATCGTTCCTGTTCTAGTGAAAATTTACCTACTAGTCAATCTCAAATGAATATACAAATGGCTTCACATACACTAACTATTCGTGAGGTAATTACTTTTGAAATGTTTATTTTGTTGTTCGGCTTAGATATTATTGATTACTATTATTTATGTTGTTTTAAAATGTTATTAATGCTATTGTGATAAGTTGAATTTGTATTATTTAATTTTATATAAATTAATGCTAATTTTAATATGATAAAAATAATTCAAGACAACTTTATGTTTAACCTGTAACTGATATAGAATCGTGTTACATATTACTGCATTTTTTTTTACCAAATATATCTATTAAAATATTAATAATGTAATTTTGAGGTAACATCGTATACCACTCTATGGACGTATTCTTTATACGATGAAATATATTTTAGAAATTATGTTCTTTATCATGACTTGTTACAGCTGTTATAAAATGTTCAGCGGTATCTCACACCACACTTCACTACATGTGTAACTGTTTTTCTTATATACTTACTAAATATATTATTATAAAACTGCAAAAATGATTTTTTCAATTTAGTTTTGTGTTTTGTCTACTAATATAACGTACGGGTTTCAAGTTAAAAATCTGATTTGAAAAAATCCTCGAATGAAATAAAGGTTTTACAAATAATTGTATTGACTTTTTTGTAGCTACATAATTTTTATTGTAATTATAATTTTTATCCAAATAAAAGATTCATAATAATTGTGTATATTATAATTTTAATATGTAAGCATTTTAAGCATACCATTATACAAATACTTGGTTTAAAACGTTCAAAATGTCATATCAAATGAAAAGCGTACAACACACACAGAACAACTGTACCAGAAGTGTTAAATTTTTTCACTGTACCAGTTACGGGTTAAAAATAAATTGTATTATTTTGTAACTTATATTTTAGAAATATTTGGTTGTTTTTTGTTAACTTTATTTTAGAAAAGTTGTATCAACTTTTTTTTATTTTGAATTTCATAAATAACAACATTTGTAATAAAATTTACTTGTATATGTTACGCTGCGATTCAGGGAGAACACTCACCTAGCCCTCGTGCTTCTACGATGGCCAGTTACCCAATTAACAATATCAGGTCTTTGATAGCTAACCACCAAGATGTAAGTTTATTACCCAAGCTGCAGAAGAATCCAAATACTTTATTTATTGTAGCAAAATGTTTGGTTTTAATTTAAATTTTTTATCCTAGCTTTAATTTGTTGTGCAGACGCTTTAAATTTACATTAAATAGATTTTTAATCCTGTCTATACATTTTAGTTTTATTATTTTTTTTTTTTATATTATTATAATTTTGCAAGACTTGGTGAAATAGAACAAATATCAACTTGCACTATCTTAATATGTACACAAACCAAATTCCTACTTAAATTTTCACACTTTAATATAAGTTACAGATATCTATAACACACTGTAATAAAAGTTGATGTCACTAAGAAAAGCTCCCTGGATGACTATTTTTTTTTAGTTGGCATGCAAACATTAATACTTAATCATTTAGTTATTAAAAGTTTATTGTTTTTAATTTATAGCACCTAACATGCAATGTACATTTTTATTTATATGGTTTGCAGTCAACCTGAAAAAATGATAACTGAGCTTCAATAATCTTTTTTTTTCCGAGTATTTATCTGTTTTATTATAGAAATCTGTGGTGTTTATATTATGTGGTAAAACTTAGTATATATAATTTTTCAAAAACTAAAATGTGCTCAATTTCATTGAATTTTAGCTATTCACTCTGTGGTCTTGGTTGCCAGTGAGAATTACTATGTACCAACCAATTCTGCTTTATACAACAGAAGAGCATGGGTGCAGTTTAACTACATTTTACGTCAGAGTTGAACAACATGAACCTACACTTTTACTAATAAAAACTTGCAATAACGAAGTATAAAACCATTTTTTTTTTTTTTTTTGTTCAATGATGTATTGAAACAATTAAAATACAATTTTTATTTTTTAGGTATTTGGCGCATATTGCTCGTCTAAATGGTTAGAAAGAAATAAAAAAGATGATCGAGGAAATCGTCAAGCATATTTTGGTACAGGTGAAACATTCATATTCAGCCTTTATCCGGGTAAAGCAAAATATCCATGGGTCGGAATGGAAGTTGATAGCGTTCACCATGCCAATGAATTGTTTATGGCTGCAGATCAAAAAATGATCACCATTGGCGGAGGGTATTGATTAGTTATTTAATTTCAATATTACTTTCAAATGTATGAAAATGATGTTGAACTTTTCTCAATCATTCTTTAGTGATGGTCAAGCTATTTGGATGGATGAAAATGTCCGGTATGGAAAAACAGAAAGCTGTTCAACATTCAACAATCCACCTTTATGCTTAAGTCGTGATTTTGAAATAAAAGTATTAGAAGTATACGGCTTTGATGGCGTGTAAGTAATTAAAATTCAATATTAAGATTGAATGCCTCCAGGTTCCATATAAAACCCAAGCTTAACATATGTTAATCCCAAACTATACTGAAATTTATGAATTTAAACAATTTATTAGTTTTACTATTATGAAATAAATTTTCAAAAACCTGCATTTTTATAATATAATGCATTATTCTAACCAATTTTAAAAATTTTGAAATTTGAAATTTACTTTGTTTAATGTTTTAAAACAATTCTCATTTATGGATTATCCAGTCACATATTTTAATCTGCTAGGGCATCATGATTTATTCTTAAATTTTACAGTTAAAATATAAAATAATAATATTCACTCTTTTTGGCCTTTTACACACAAAGCTGTTCAAAAAATACTTAACTGTTTTGTGACCAAAATTACTAATCGGTTACTAACGCACTGGTGACTTGAATCCATACACTACTCATAATACACCTACTTGTGATCCAAATCTGTAGTTTGTACTGTGTGGCCACGAATGAAAGACATTTATTGTCATCTTTTTGCTCCACAATTGGTGTTTATAGTGATTCTAGTGATTAAGAAGGAATAACAACATACTACTATTACAGAATAAATTTAAAAAATGGAAGGTTTTTGGTTCATCCATACCTTGAAAAAAATTTTCATCACCTATTATTTATTGCAAGATAATTGAATCTTTCAGATACTAAATTATTATGTTTTTATTAGATTTTAAAAAAAAGTTACTTATATTAGTGAAATTGATTTTTTGTTTGTTAATTTTTTGAATTTGTACATTTTTTAATACTTAACAAAAAAAAGTGTGATAAGTAGCAAAATATTGAAGAGACGTAACTCAAAGATAATTAACAGTTGAATCACTTGGAACTTATCACTTACACGTTAGTAACTGGTTAGTAACTAGTAGCGTCGTCTGTTGTGTTCCATTAAATAAAATTGGTAGTGACTTAACGTGGACTAGTTAGTGATTTGCATCAGTAATTAATTTCTAATGTATAGCTCTGTGTGGAGACGGTCTCTACACACAGAGTTATTCATTAAAGTACATAATTTGTTTCTTTTATGTGTTCATTACTTATCTAGTTCACTTATTGTATACCAAATATTGATTGTGAATATTCTTTTTTTGTAATAATAATGATTAAAAAACATTTCTCACTAGAATTCTGAGTTTCATCCCAAAACATTATTTGTTCATAGTGAAAAGCTATGGCATTCAAACTCAAGTTTGACTGATTAGAACAAGTGGAAATGTAATAACATAAGCAAATGAAAACCTGAGTAATAAATTAGTATTAGTTATTGTGTATTGAATATCGTATACAAAATATTTATTACATTTATTTATTTGATTAAATAACTAATTATGATTTCATTTCTAGGATTCTTTAAAGCACCTCACTGTCTGCAACAAAAGTGACAAAATATATCCTAGTCATTTTTTTTTTATTATGAATATTTTTACTGTTTTTAAGTTCTTTATTTTGTTGACATATTTTTTTTCATGGTTATTTGTTGGTAATATATAATCCATGGCAATTACAGAATAATGATTTTTGTTCCTGGATTTAAATAATAGGTTATGTAGTATGTAAATATTACATTGTATTAAGGTTGCACGAGTACTCGGTTTATCCATAAATTCTAGTCGATTTTTTATTATTTATTAATTTTAATTTTATAATTTTTTTTTTTTTTTTTTGAACAGCAATTGTTTGAATTATTGAATTAAAATTGCCTAGTATTATTAAAACCTTCATACACCAAATCCTGAACCATAATTCACTCATTCTGTTTGAACTACATTCATTATTTTAAATATGAACTATTATGGTTTTTAAGTAACATTCACTCACACACATACATATTTGTATATCTATATATACATATATACATAAAATTAAATTATAATGTGTAGTAAATCTATGTTGAATATATGTGTTTATTCAACTACTCTCATGTACTTAATCTATCATTTATAATAGTTTATTTTAATTGAGAGAAAAACATACTCATTTGTAGTGTCTTTTGGTAAACTAGAATATTACAAATTTAGGTATTTCCGGACCAACTATATGTCCTTACTTTTAATATTAGACTAAATTGAGTCGTTTATTATATTTGTATGTACAAACTGTTTTTTGTTCGAATCTGTTTTTTATGATTTTAATATTTGAATGAGTTATGAACATTTTCTAAATGATAATATTTTACTATCTAAATCGAAACTCTCTTAAAAATTAATTTATCAGAAAAACACAGATATTGTTGTAATCTTAGTTCTGCTGAATACAAATGTGTTATGCCTTATGTTTATTAAATAGAGACACGTGTAGGTATGCGCCTACACTTAAACTCTTAAATTTACTTGTTTGTGAAACGGGTACTCGTTAAACTATATAAGAAATGTTATACTATTTAGTAATAAGATACAGTCTGTTTCAAAAATGCAGCCATTAATTTAAATTTAGACCAAAGAAATCATGTTGCTTTTGAGTATATTCTCATTTATATTGAGTATTAAATATTGATTGTTTGTTATACTTTCAGTTTTAAATAATTTGTTATGAACAAATGATATACAATATTTTTTTGTGAATACCAGTTCACAAAACTCTTTATTTTACTGAGTTATGTTTTCCTGGGGATGTTTAAATTGTAATGTATTAATCAATTTTGAATTTACCCTTTATAGTTGAATTTTTTAAATTTTACTTAATTTTAGTTCGCATCATGCTACATTTGTTATAATATAAATTGTTGTTCTTAATCATAAGCAATTTGTTCCGACCATTTAAATCAAATGATGAGTAATTAAAAAAACTTTAATTATGTTCCTAAATAAATTCTTTGGCTATATGCATGTATCAAATTCAGACTGTATGTGAAATGTTATGTCAGTAATTTTATAGTTATTTAGAGAAACCAGGGACTGGAACCGTACCGAAATTGACCGGTTTTGGACCGAAGACTTTTAAAAACTTGGGACCGAAATGGGACCAGAACTCTTAAACACATTTCTTTAATAACCGAAACCTATATTTTGATGTCGAGGTTTTTTCGGTTATTTTCGGTTCAAAAATCCAATAGATGTTTTATAGTGCGAACATAAATATACACTTATTATTATTATACATATGAGCAAAATAGTTGAAGAAACTACCTCTATCCATTATTAAAATAAACTAATACTATTTTTACAAACAATTATTATAGTAACAATGAAAACAATAAGATATTAATATATTATCGAAAATAACACAGCTGCCTTATAGACATCATCATCAGCTCCATAAATAATAATTAGGTTATACCGCTAAAAATAGCTACACATAATGTTAACTATTGTTTTGCTCTGCATGACACTATGACTGACTGCTGTCTACTGAATGGTTCTCCCCCATCTCCATTACCCTTTAAACTTTAAATTTTTATTGTTGAAAATTAAAACTTATATTTTTATACGGTATAAAGTATAAATTGTAATAATATCAAATTGAAACATTGGTCGCCCATTGTAATAATATCATAAATATATTATATTACTTAAATTCTTAAATAGGTACCTATCATTAAATATAAGTTCTGAATATATTCATTTTTCATACAATACTTAATTGATAAAAATAAAATCAAAATCAAAATTCAGATATTATAAGGGTTAAAACCAGTATTAACCGAAACCGAAATTTGATATTTTTGAAAACCAAAACCGAAATTTTGGACTTTTGAGAACCGAAACCGATAAAATCTCAGGTTCCAGTCCCCGAGAGAAACTAAATTTAACAATAGGAATTTTTAGTTTAACAATGTACTTATTTATTTATGTGTGTTGTGTTATTGTAAAAATTGGTTTAATATTTAAATAGTGGTATGCCGATGGAAAAAAAATTGATTTTATATAATTTAATTATTATTGGTATTGGCTATGTATAAATTGCCATATGATAATATCCTTTAAATAATTTTGAATGTTATTACATTTTTATGATTCCTACTAAATATCCTAAGTTATTCTATATTCTCTTAAATATTTTTTTATTAATCGAATTTATAAAACTGAAGTCACGACATTGAGGACAAATTTTATAATACAAATTGGTGGATCTTTTGACTATATCTTTGATAATTTCTCTAGGCATGTTTTAATGTATGCCAATGACATTAAAACAATGATTTTACATTTATATGTGTCATATATAAGTGTTTGGTGTGTATGTGTGTGTGTGTGTGTGTTTTTAAACTTATGATGTTATGAATTTATCATTTTACTTTTAAAAAACATTGTTATCATTTTCTCTGTTACTAAGATTTATCATTTCTTTGAGCGTTGTGTACAAGTTAAAATGTGTTTGATTTCAATTATTGATTCTACAGTAAAAATTAATCTAATAAATAATTTATATTTCATTCATTGAAAATATATAGATATATATATATATATATATATATATATATATATATATATATATATATATATATATATATATATATATATAATGAAATTAATCATTTGGTATTGGTTATTTTGGTATAGCTATGGCAAACCTTGTCTTTCATTTTGATTACTATATGACTTGTTATTATATTATTAAGTTGTGTTTGTATTTAATTATTGTTTTATATTATTTACATATACATAAATAATTGTATTTTGATTTCTCGCCAACCTATATTTATGTATTGTTACCAAATTAATTCCAATATAATAATAATAATAATAATAATAATAATATATTTATTTATATTATCATGGATAAAATAGAGTTGGAAGTATCATATTAGCATGTGATATTGTTTGTGTAAGTGTGAAAAAATTATACTACCTATGTTATTAAACTGCATTTGCATAATATATTATATTATAATTATTATTACTCTTATTATCAGACTAGGTAATTATTATTATATTCTTAGACTACTTTAGCCTTATTCATACAATTTAATTTTAATGTTATTAAAAATTACAATACTTTATAGTGCCGAATTTTTCCATCGAGCTTTTTAGTTATTTAAAGTATTCTTATTGACAAGAGCATTTTATGCGCACTCTCATGTCAGATTATTTATGTGTTATATAATTTGTTAAGTTTTTTTCATTATTAATTGTACACCAATAGCTTTATAATATTGTGTGAATTGTTAAACATACATATATATATATATATATCACCGTATATGTATTAGTATATATTGGTATTAATGGTATGACATGTATGTATATACTTATGTTGTTTTCATTAAGTGTGAAATAGTTATGTTCAGTCTCCGGTAAAATCGACGCAACGTGTAGTCAACGGTTTTTGCAAATTTGACTTTTTTTTCTTAAATTATTGATTCTTAATAATTTCATTATTAAAAGCATTGATAATGTTGTTGAATATTAAATATACGAGACAATGAGTCAAACAATACTTCACTTCTTCCTTACACAAATAATATACAATGTTGAAAAGCGTTATTGTAACAGTACATCATACACACTTACTGAAATGATAAGATGTTTAATTTATTTATCTATTACTTGATATGTTTATTTTGATTAATCATGCACTATCAAGAACTTCATAAAAAGTTTAATTATTTTTCTTTTTTTTTGTCTTTAATTCGGTACTATCAATGTGAATTTTAATTTTTGATTTTTTGTTGCGACTTCTTTACCAGAGACTTTAATTAGTTCCATTCGTGTTGTAATGCGTACCAGTAGGTCAGGTTTTAAAGTATGTTTTTTATTACTATTATTATTATTATTGTTTTTAAAGTCTAGTCGAGTCCTTAAGTGGCGCGCCTTTTTTTAATTCCGCCCATTATATTATACTCCCTGCAGCGTTACCGTTGTTACCTTGTAATTGTTTTTATATCGTCGCCATCTGTGATACTGTAACATCCATATATTGTTTCCCTCCTGTTGACCCAATATTTTTTCTACTGCTAATTTGTATGAAATAAATAAATTTGATTTAGAGATTTATGGGCTTTACTTAATTTTGGACTCGTTGCATTTCTCGAAAAATGCGTTTCATATCTGTCCAGTAAATGCCAAATTTTTACCAACTCTCTAAACCAACTGTTGTATGTGTAATTGCTATTTAATAATGCTACCAAGCACTGTACCCTTTTTGTTCAATTCACCGTGTTATTGATAAATACAATTTATGATTTTTTTTCTTTTATTGTGATTTTTGTTACCAATATTAATACTAATAGAAATATAAACATTTTAATACCTTTATATGCGTATAGTAATCATACATTGTATTGTATGTGTACCTTTTATTATGAGTGAGAATCAGACCACAATGTATTCGAACAAAATTTAATAAAAATTTTGATTAACAGTATGTAAATCATTATGTTGTTGTTTATTTGAAATAAAACATGCACTCGTATTATATTTTATACACATTATGTTGACACAAAATGATGCACTCATCTATGTATAAAAATAGTTTTAATCATTATGTATATTCCACCTCAAGACAAACCAATGAGTGATGTGTTTTAAACATAACTAATGAATGAAAATGAAAATATGATTATGAAAAATTAGTCAGTTATAGATAATTAAAAAATGATTTATAATATTTAAACAGACATTCAGTACATAAAACAAATACATTCATTGTGTTTACAATACATTTAATAATATTCGTAGTAGTTAAAAACTTATAAATTATATAAAAAAATGATATGAAGTAAAATAATTGTACAACATTCTTATATCAACATTAATTATTATAGTTTGTACCATGTTTCAAATAAATTAAGACAGTTACAATTGTATACAATGGCAGGTACTTAAACTTAAATCTAATAAAACCGATCTGTAAGTATAAAAAAAAAGTCAAACACTTTTAGTGTACACTAGACAAATTTTAGCTTGATTATTTTAATGTTGTATATTATCAAATTCAATTGTCTTTTTAACACAAATAATTAAAATACACATTACTATTATGAACACATAAAACAATTAAGGAATCAACGTTACTTAAGGAGAAACAGCCATTAGAATCACTTAAAATAGGCTTTAATATCTTGTCATAAATGGCAATGGTTATCACAAAAATTACACGAAGTTGACATCAGTAAGATTAATAAAAAAAAAATTAGTAAGTATTAATGATAACAAAACCATTGATACAGAAAAAACTTAAATTTTCAAATGTATAATTATTATATGAAATAGGAATATTTTTTTTTAAATACATGCATGGATTAGCAATGTAGATATGCATTTATACTTGGAGGAGAAATTTCTATTTTTTATTATTATTGATTAACTTTTTCCATTCATATCTTTGTTTTTTTTAGGAGGAGAATAAAACATAATATGTCGCTCATAAAAATTGATAACAGTCATAGGCCATTTTATATTAGCGATCCTAGATGGTACTAAATTACCTTGTTCACCACCTTCCCAAATGACCAAAAACAATAACTCTCCTCTTACATCTGTTACGCCAACTATTTCCTTTGGTACTTTATTTTCATAATCTGCTTCATTATTCAGAAAATTATGAATACATAACTCATCTTCCGAAAAATCAGCATTATCAGGATCACCAGACATTGGATTCAAATTTAATATTTCCTCATTCTCCTTTTCATTACCTCCATTATTATCATCATTTTTATTATTGTCACCATTTCCATCATTATCAACATTTCCATCATTAGCACCATTATTATCACTATCAACGTTATTTGTATAATCAACATTATTATCTTCATCTCCATTATCATCATCATCTCCATTATCATCAATATTAACACTAATTGTTTCAACATTCATTTCAGTATCTGATTCCTCATCACTGATGACTATGATATCATCTTTCTTCTCCCTATCAACATCAATGCTTTCATTTGTAGTGACTTTATTTTGAGAATATTTCAGATTTACTGCTGCCATTTTACCCATGTTTTTATTAATGGCTTGGTCCGGTTTCAGATTTTCATTTGAAGTCTTTTTGATTTTCATGTGATCACCATTATTGTGGGC
Source organism: Therioaphis trifolii (assembly GCA_027580255.1). NCBI lineage: Eukaryota > Metazoa > Arthropoda > Insecta > Hemiptera > Aphididae > Therioaphis > Therioaphis trifolii. The sequence goes on along the minus strand of CM050405.1, from coordinate 4,240,305 downwards.
GTTTTTTCCATCTTGTTTATTCAAACTGTGAAAAATATTTTCATATTTATAATACAAAATTATTTAGGAATCTTTTGAGTTAACATTATTTAATTTGTTTCATGGAAGGAACTGAGAAAAAAAAATCAGTCAACTATTATAGAGGTATCTCTATATATAATGATTAATGAGTAATGCAGGGATGTAGCCAAGGGGAGGAGGGGGAGGGGGTTATCAGGTCACAACTCCCCTACGAGTTTTTGAAAACCCTTAAAAAAATGGCAGAAATATTTTTTGAGATTGAAAAACTTTAAACTTGATACTGACATTTTTTTTTAGTTTTTGACCAAAAAAAAAATCTATCATCAAAACAATTTAACTTTCCATCAAATATTTCGTTAATAAAAGTTTCGATTATATTCTATATAATATGTATGATATTAGTATAATTATATACGTTGATTAAATATAAAGCTTTAATTGTATAAAAATTATCTTGGTTTTCGGGCATTTAATTTTTAATTAATTTTATATTATAAACTAGTGCCTACAGACCTACTTATACAGAATAAACATATAATTTAGTAACTAAGTTTGTATTTTGAAAATGTTTTTTTCAGCTATCATGTTCACTACTTGAGTTTTCTTAAAAGGTAAAAAAAAATTAAATAAAAAAATAGACTGAAATATTATAAAACTATTTTTAAATATACATTTTAATTAGTAAAAAGGTATAGTATAAATTATAAATCTTGATATTTGTAAATAAAGTAGATACCTATAATGTCAATGCTTAAGTTATTTATATTTTATCCATTTGTGTAAAAAAATGTCTGCTACATGGATTAATGCTAACCTTTTAGGGATTAATATAAATATAGATAAGTTTACTAACAAATTTTGGAACCCTACACCCCATGAGAAAATCCTGGCTACGCGCCTGGAGTAATGTACTTTAAAACTGAAATCAAATGTTATTCCACCATAAATGATAAAACCTCAACAATCATTAATGTTATTATTGATAAATGATAATAATTGATAATTTATATTTCGATAACGCTTGACGGCCACTTCTAACCGCCCGATACGAAATATTCGATACCTTAACAACACTATTCGTTATGAATTTGCTTAGATCATATACCATGGATCGAGCCACTGCGTATTAAATCATCACAAAAAAATGTTGCCGATATTAGCAACGAGTCACTGAATTAGGTGTTCAATATACGCATGCGCAACGCAACTTCTCGCATATTTATCCATAGATGATTTGTTATCAAATTACCACCATATTATATTTTGAATTTTAATAGTAAAAAACGAAATAATATAATAATATTATATTACTCATATTTTTAACTTTTAATATTGAAATAATAATTTTAAATATGAATAAGAAAGTTAATAATTATAATGCCTGTGTATTTTGTTTACGGTCTTTTAAATTGCATCCAGGTTTATCTTTGCATAACTAAATTAGTAAAAAATAATTTTAGGCATTAAATAATTAAAATATTTTAAAAAATATTTAGTTTTCCTAAAGACCAAGCTTTACGGCTAAAATGGATGGAGGCCTGTGGATATAGTAAGTCAGACATTTATCCAAGGCGTAAACTTTGTTCAGTCCATTTTGAAAAAAGTTGTTATGTAGGGTTTTCAAAAAAGTTTTAAAGCATGGATCAATTCCCACTTTACATACTGAAAAGTTGGTTAAATTATTTGGTATTAATTGTAATAATACAATAAGTCCTTTTTTATCTAGAAAATGTAATGAAACAGTAAATGTTCTTTCCACATCTAGCGTTCATAATTTAATTGCAATACAACCAACCTCTTCTACTGACATATCACCAGGTAATACAAATACTCATGAACAGTGGCGGACTGGGAGTAAAAATCAGCCAGGGAAAATCATAATTTTAGAAGCCATCATTATACTAACGGCCTTCAATATATATATACATATACCTATATATATTTTATGTTAACACACTTTAACTTTTAAATTTTTAATTATTTTAATTAATTGACATAAAACAAAATAAAATAACTATTGTATATTTATATATATTCAAGTAATTATTATGTATATAACTTTAATAGCGCAGAAGGCAACGGGAAACCACTGCACAGTACAAACCCTTCCCTAGTAACACCTTCTTCTAGGTGCAAACCAACCCTCGGGTTGTGACCCTAAGAAGAAGAACTTTAAATTATAACCAATTTTATTTTAAATAAGAAAGTTTATTATTTAAAAAACCACTTTTAATTTTTAACTATAAAATATATTAATATATTTTATATTTAAAAAAAGAAATTGTATAATAGGTACCTATTATATTACTTTAATAATATAATGAATTAAAATATTAAACACAGAATGGATAGAAATATAGAATTAGTATTAACTATCAACTATTAAGACGTATAAACTACTAAAAGTACTAACCACAAAGTTACGAACTAAGAAGTAAGAATACTAAATAATAATAATTAATAATATCAATATGGTAAGAAACTAAGAAATAAGATTGTAAGTTATAATTTAAAAAATAATAAATTCTGTGATAATGATTATTAGTCTGTTTTGTGGTGATAGTAAACTATGGATAATTTTTCGAGGAGCTGCAACCACGCATGCGCACATCGAACACCTAATTCAGAGACTTGACGCTAATATCTTCACGAAAATAATACGCTGTGGCTCCATCCATGGTATAATATGATCTAAGTGAATTTGATACAGAATCGCTCTTTCGATATTTATTCGATAATAGTCATATCGTTCTCATGACGAACAGAAAGTTGTCGACGACGAGTCTTATCGAGTTACAGAATCGACGTACAGGGGGGGGGGTCCGGGAAACAGGTACGAGGAAAACATCAACGGTCCGCGTACACGTGCCAAAATAGTCTACCTAACCGAACGCGACGCGCGCGCTAAAAAACATTATAAAAAGAAACAAAAACCGAAAACCGAAAAAAAAAATTAATCGACGAATGATTTTTCGCTTACCCTGCGAATCCGCTGGAGTCGTGTCTAATCGTGGACGGACCCGGGTCGCTCGGATGTACAATCGTTCGGGACTGCAAGGTGTTGTCGGCCTGTTGGCGGGTCGAAGGGCCCGGAGGTTCGTCGATCAACATTACGTACGACTGGTCGCCGTCGCTGGTCGAGGCGTCGTCGGCCAAAGAATCAAAGACTAAAGGCAAATCAGACATTTCTCAGCGACGACGGTAGTAGCTTGGAGCGTTGGTCAGACGGCGGTGCGGCAGGCGAACGGAACCTGTTGCTAGAGTGGTGGCACCGGCTTGAATGACGGACGGAGCGGCGGCGGCGGCGTTGTCCGTGTGCACCGGTTGTTCTCCCTCCGAAACCGCGGTAACAGCGGAATGACAACGCGCACGCGCACACGACGCGCATGGCAGGTGCCGGTGGCGACGCCTGGGAACGTGTTCGGTGCGCCGTGCGTCGAGGTGCTGCGGCGGCGGCGGCGGCGGCGGCGGCGCTTGTGGCGTCTACGAAGACGTGCGGCGGCCGGGGCTCGTGCTCGCAGCAGCAACAACGAACCGGCCATGGTCCGGAGAAAGCGAGGAGTGGGGAACGGCGACGGCTATTTTCGTGTGCACCGCGACAGTGGCTCTCAACCTTGGTGTGTCGGACACTCGAGATATTCGTCCGATTTTCAAGGTGACCTTGTTGAAAATCACGTTCGACGACCAGGGTAGTTTAACCGACCATCTCTTTTTTTTCACAAACCGCAATCGAAATAAACCATTACTCTTCATTTACTTCATTATTTCCGTACTACTTTTGATAACGACAAGACATAATATTGATTATAACGTTTGATTTGAAAATAAAAAATTCCGTTTTTTTAGCTTTGAAGACCAACGACCGAAATCGCTAATTTATTCTTGTCTGACAAGAAAAATGATTTCCAAATAACATTTAATTTATTCTTTTTAACTATCCCATAAAGGCGGGCATAAATATTTTATCAACTTTTCCATTTTTTTGGAGACCCGTTCAAAAGTATTCGTGACACCCCGTGATCGAACAATTGGGTCCCGACCATGTGGTTGAGAAACGCAGCACCACAACACACTTTGTGCACTACGAAATTTCACACGTGCAACCGCCAAGCGGGACCGGTTATGGTTATGGTGGTCGGCGGGACGCCGGGGCGGGCACGGCTGGGAGTCCACGAGGCACGAGCCGATCGCACAGTAATATTATCTTATATTATAGCAGGGGTGGCCAAATTGCGGCTCGCGAGCCACATGCGGCTCTCGCCATAGTCGTATGCGGCTCGCGGTATTATTTACAAAAACCAAAATATTTTAATTTCTTGGTGTACATTTATAAAAAAAAAAAAAAAAAAATAATATGAATAATTAATAAAAAAATTAAACATTAAGTTAAATTTGTTTGCGTGGTATTTTTTTTGGTTCTACTTTTTTAGTAAGCTTCTTAAGATCTCGTTGAATTGATGTGAGAGCAGTTCCTAGCAATTCTATGAGATGATCACCTGCAGTCAAATTTGAACGATATTTTGACTTGATTATTTTCATTGTTGAATAAAGTGATTCAAATGAATACGTCGTTCCGAAAATTGATATCAATTTTACCAAATAGTTTTTAAGAATTTGGCTCTTGATATAATCGTATTTAATACATGTGGCTCGCGTACATAGTCATGTTGGCCACCCTTGTATTATAGTGTCGCCTATTGATGTTGACCTTTGATCGGGGACTATTCGAACAATATTCCATGAGTGCGAGAAAGAGACGAGTGATGGTAATCACGTTGCCGCAGTCGCAGTCGCCGCTACCGTCACCGCCGCAACCGCCACCGCCGGCCGTAAGAAATGAAACATTCCCGGCCTCTACCCTCCACCCCCTACTGGCTTACATATTTACAACACACTTACTTCACGACCATTGTTACTTAGGTACCTGGAGACGGTCCGAAATCCAAACACAACACCGATACGATACCGACTCGCAACGCCGGGCGGTCGACGGTAGAAAAAAAAAACATGAATACAGGGTTTTTATGTTTTTTTTTCCTTAATCCGGTTATTGCCAACCCTCATGAGTCGATACGATACCCTCATACGATCCCGACGCACAATAGAATCGTTCGGACGGCACGACCGTGTCGGACTGGTGGACACTTTTCGACGACGAAATCGCAAAAACATTGGCTCTGATGGCTGTGACTCGATAGTATAATCGAGTTTTTTTTTTTAAATTAATTTTTTTGATTCGTTTATGGTACGAGATAACGTGCTGTCGAACCGGGTTTCTACTATATTACGAACGCACGCACTACTGTTACGTAGTGTGTTAACTATCTGCGCGAGACCGACGATTGTCTCCCAGTATTCCCCAATTATTGTTTAGTATTTACGTTCGGTTTGGATCCAAATTTTGGAAAAAACCAGTCGCTCATGTTGTTTACACGACTGTTGCCGTGCAGAGGCACTTGCGATTCGATTACGAGAACGTTTATGGCGGACGCTTATGGTTTTCGGCGCGCTCGTCGCAGTAATGTTCATCTTCATATTATGAATAATACATCCCGTCGTCAGTATCAACGCATCATTATCGTATTACGGTGGACACGAAACGCCGTTAACACAGCTGCCCGCCGCTGAACCGCCGATATAGATTTTATTAACTGCGCCGACTGGACTGCTAATGTTACGAGTCGTCATCTGTACATAATGTTACTATACGGCGTGTGCGCCGAACGAACGGTGAACGTCTATCTATAGTGACAGAGTAGTACATCTTTATTTACAATTTTCCGATAGTGTTTGCGCCATTGCCCGTTTATCGTTTTATGCGACGTTGACGCTGATAAATAGTTATGATAATATTGTGTCAACGATTGTTTAATAGTCAATATAATAGTATGTAATGACTAATGAGTAATACAAATTAATAATCAATAAAAATATTGTCTTTTCGTTAATTTCAATTGTCATAGCCCACGCGCAACTCGATTCTCGAGGATTTTTTTTTTTTTTTTTATTCGGTTCCAGAAAGAGACAGAGTACTCTTAATAAATAATTATGACAATGATAATAATAATAATACAATGTTTTATACGTTCGATTAATGAACCGAGTGTTGATTGCGGTAGTTGAACGCCGTTAACGTTTAACACACACAGTAATAAATAATAATCACGTATTTAAGTCTCTCTATGTTACTTAAAAGCCGACCACCCAATTACTATTACGTTAAAATAAGACCGTATTACTGCACGATTGTTACAAAACAATAAAAACTCTACGACAAAGAATTTAAGTGTTAACGTATTTTATTATACGGTTCGTACACGAATTGTAGAAAGTAAGGCAATAATGATACGTATGCGATGGTGTGTCGTATACGGTATACGCTACGCAAAAGCTTGACGTATAAAGCTCACATGGCACACACAATGATGAAATATAATATATATGGTGTACAATATAGTATACACTATAAACTTCGTTATATGCGACGCGTTTCATTAGCGACACACAGACATAAAATACTAACACGCGTTCATGGAATCAGGGGAAAAAGCTAATAAATAAAATGCTTCATAGGATTGTAGGTCATTTTAATTGTAATAGTAAAATTAAAGACTTTCACCCAAATCCTGTAAATGTTTAAGTTGATTTTGAAAGTGTGGTTGTTAATACAGTAAAGTTTTACTTGGTAATTATGTTACCTAATATAAGAGGTAGTTATTTCCATTTAACACAAAGTATTCATACAAACATAGTATAATACAACTAATGGCCTTGAGAAAATGTGTCGTGAAAAAAACGATTTCAGGTTATTTTGTGGGAAATCGTATGCCTTTGCCTTAGATTTTTTTTTACCGATCGTTTACATTAGAAATGGTATAAAATATTTAAAATGTCTTGTACTCGAAGAATTAATGAATGATTTATACTATTTTGTCATTTTAACAGCACTTAAGTAACTTGCACTTATAAAAATTATATTAGTGAATTGCCAAAATAAACCAATAAAATGGTGACTTATAAAAATTGTATTACCATCTCTAGTTTTGAATGTTTTTGAAAGCACGTAAGATAATTTACATAGGACTAATAACATGACTAAAGGATTTAATCGCTATTTTTTCAAACTAGTTGAGCGTAATCACCTCACAGTATGGACATACAGATAAAAAAAATCCGTCTAGAAATATAAGTAGATACAACAAAAATCCAAAAAAAGGTTTTGGGAACTATACAAACTAATTAAATTTGAAAACTTATCAAAACTTACAAAGAAAGTTAAAGAAACTCTTTTTACATTACGAAGCATTAGGGATATATACGAGAGCATTAGGGATATATACCAATTTTTTATTTGCCATACTGCACATAACCGAAGAAACTTTATGTACATTTTAAATATACGTACATAGGTATAGTCGTATAGGTGGGTAATATAATTTTATGTTCTCTGTTACTTCAGTAACGTAACAAACTTCGTGAATTTTTTTTATCGTATGTATCTATATATTTGATAATTTAATTTCTCAATAGTTCATATAGCCTCGAAAATTCCCAAGAGAAACGTGTGTTTATTGCTGAACGGTACCTATTTTGCCGGCCATTCTTATGCTTGCGTTGTTGACGAATTCCGAGTAAAATATCCAAAAGTAGCAGTGCCCGACAATTCAACCAAAACGAGATTAATCGCCCGTTCCCGTGAATCTGGGTCCGTTTTAGACGAAAAGAGAACCAGGAGACCAACCATTTTGACTGACGCTAAACCGGCTGAGGTTAGAAAGGTAATGCTGCGTTCGCCTTCAAAAATCTCGAGGAGACTATCAGCACACTCTCAGATTTCGTATGGTATTGCTCAGAAAGTGACGAAAAAGTTAAAATTTCGTGCCTATCATGTTCGTAGTGTTCAGGAATTGAAGGAACCGGATAAAGAAAAGCGCCTTGTGTACTGTAGATGGTTTCGTTCATTTGTTGACAACCGTGAAATTGGAGAGTTTGACCGCGATTTTTTCAGCGATGAGGCATGGTTCCACCTAAGTGGATATGTCAATAGTCAAGACTCTAGAATTTAGTCCACCAAAAATCCTCATGTCCTTCAAGAAACCCCCTTACACTGTTAGTAAATTGGAACACTTCGTCGAATAGCAGTGGCGGTTATAAGGGGGGAATAGGTGCGGTCCTTGCCGGCCTGTGTCGGTACGTTTATTTTTGGTGCAGTGTGAATACAGAAACGTCCGAAACCGGCATCACAGATGAAAAAAATATATTAAAATTCGTAATTTATATAATTTGATTTGAAATCGAAAAAAAAATTAGATATTCAGTATTTCCTTTGAAGTGCAGTTTATATTACTCACTTTGATTTATCTAAAATACAACATTGTTACTTCCATTCGTTGAATTTATACAAGAATCTTCATATCAAGTTGTTATAATACGATTTATTATATTATATTAATTTAAACAAAAAAACATAAAACCAAAAATAATTCAAATGACCTCATTAGTTAACCACACAATACTCTATAATTATTATACATATATATTATATATATATATATAAATTCATCTTCAGTCTTCCTTTTCTTCAAAATGTCGTGAATCCAAATCGACCTTTTAAAATATTTTTTTGTCTAACAATACCTTGTTGTTCTTGTTCTTCATCTTCGTCTAATAAAACCGCTATTATAGCCAAATCTGTTGTAGATATGTGACGAAACATATTATTTTTGTTAACAATCACTGAACTATACAAACTCCTGTCTACCACAGTAAGAAAGATGAGCACAAATACTAACCAACTTTATAATATTACAGATCTAGGAAATATTAGGATGCTGGTGGTTGCTGGTGGCTTACGTTGGTTGCCGGTGTGTACTTGTCCTATACGAATTAACGGTGCCGTTACGCTGCGGTCCGGTGTTGTGTCGTGCCGTGTCGTGTCGGACTAGTGTGAACCGGGCTTAAAACGTATTAATTTAATTCTAGAATACCCTGAATTTCTAAAAAAAAGTTTGTTCGTGTGAGATGACGCAGTGCAGTTGGTCGAAACAGTGTGTAGTGTATTTCATATTGTTTTGAAGTCGAGTAAATCTTGACAATGTATATTCATAGCTAATTCATTTTCTAAACAATAGTGACAGAGGTGATCCTAAAAACTATGTCTGGACTCTGACTTGTCTCCGAATATAATTTTGAAAATTATATTATTGGTAGAAGCCTGAATTTATAGATTCATTTCAATCTAATGCAATTAACGTACTCATATGAACAGATATCGAGAATTTGACGCCAAAGTGATATTTTTTTTCAAGCTACAACGTCTTTTTTCAGACACGCCGGCACATTAATTAGGTATCAATCCCACATAATATTCTTAGTCACATTTTTTGTACGTTATTGCGCAGGAGAACTTTTTGTAATATTAGGCATTATTATGACATCACGAGAAAACCAACCTGCCAGTAAATTCATTTTTGAAAATGTTGTGATGTATGTATAAGAACTACGACGTAGCATGCCCAAGTGTCCAACAACAAAAATATTTGTTTATGTGTGTGCGGTTTTTATTATATCGGACTGAGATAAACCGGAACATATTGTGCGATGTTACTTTGATTAGTATTCATACAAGATGGTAGTAACATAAAAATTATCCAAAGATCATTACGTACGCTATGCTCGTACCATCACTTTAAAAATCAAGATTTTTCTATAATATGCACGCGTTCAGTATGCATCTGCACGATCAGTCCCGAAATTTTCACGCTGTTAATTTACCAATAAAATTTTTTTTTCAGTTTTGCACATTACGCCAGTACTTCGTGAGAGAAATTTCGCGATTTTAGAGATTCCAATTAAACGGGCATTTTGAATTCATTTAGCATTCCACGTCGAGACCTATTATATAAATTTGTGTTTAATGTATGCTAATTGCTCGTATATTTGGAACTTGGTGAAAACATGAAATTTCGTTCATAAGCATTATTGACGTAACGCGTAAAACTGAGAAAACTTTTTGAAGTGAATACTTAACGCTTTTTACGTTTTTAGTTGCCTAACAACGAATAATTAAATAAATGAAAATAATTTAGGTATGCATTTAATGTTTTATTTATTAAACACAAAGAGTTTCAAAGATATTTGACATATTCGATTCGCGTGTGTACGATTTTGAAGGAAGAAACATTCGAATTATCAACTGGTAAATTTACTATGGAAGTAAAAAAAGTACATAATTAAACATTTAAATCTTTCTAACGTTTATTAGATATTGATATTTGGTTAATTTAATGCGCTAACGTCTAGGTAATAATAAAATCAATAATCATTTCTAAATGATACTCGACTGAAGGTCAGTAGTGTCAAATTTGTGTGTGTGTGTGTGTGCACGTGTGTAAAACTATTTAAAAAAATATTGATTAAACATAACCTTCCATTAAAAAAAAAAAAAAAAATGTTATACTCAAGCACAGTTATTTTATTTTTGATTAATTTTATCTTCGTTACATTAATTATAAGTGTAGATAACTGCACCATATTAAATAAAATGAGGAGAAAATAAATTTAGTATTTAAAACATCGCCTTCAATGAATAATATAAATTAATTTTTTAAAATTTTTTATCTAAATACGTGTATATAAAAAAAACTTGACAGATGATTTATAACGTATGTCTCATTAAAGGTAAAACAGATAACATATTTACATGTATATCTATGATTAATTTCATTATGAAACTTAATACTACCGCATATATAGAGTGCTGAGTGATAGATAATAGATATGAAATTTCGAAAGAAATGAGTTGATACGTTAATACTACGTTAATAATAAAACTTATGTTTGACAGCAAATAAAATTACGATTATATTGCTTAATATATTTATATTGTTACGAACCACTGCTATATATATATATGATAGTATATGATTAGTATAATATATTTTGTTATAAGACAGAGCATTGTAAACTATGTCGGTCAAAAGGAATGTTCTGAGCAAACCCTTTTGACCGGACACCGGATAGGCAGTCTTGGTATATAACAGTGAAATAACTCACACGCACAGACTATTACAGAACCTTTTTATTATAAGTATTTGCCATAATTTTGTACATTTAATAAAGTTTAATTACCTTTATATTATTCGTGTTGTGACTAAATTTATTTGTGATTGAACACCTTAGAGTGTCCATAACAATATATTAAACAAATTTATGTAAATTTTAATCTAAAATAATTTCAAAAATTGCTTTTAAAGATGATTTATCGTACTGTGGTTAGATTAACTTAATTGAGCTAAATGTTAACTTTAAATTTTAATGTATGAAATTCAGATATTTAATAAAATAACTTGTTATTTTATAAAACTACGGGTACTTTTAGTTAATGCACGAATGTATAAAAATACAAAATTTATTGTTACTAGTTATTCTACAATATACATACTACTATATTTCAATTTTTTGTACTTATTTATATTATTATTTAATTTATTATACAATGGCGTTACACACACATGTAATAGAATAAAGCTCGACAATAAAATTTAAATAAATGGTACTTTTAAAATTAGGTAGATTACAAATTTAAAAAAAAAAACGGTTAAGTTAGCGTAATAATAAGTCAATATTATGGGTAGATAGTGAATGTTATAACTTATAATGTATCACCCATTACAATTTTTCCTAGTATCGTTAGTACCTAAAGTACACGAGGCAAGTTATATCAAATTTTCATATTTTTTTGTCAAACTTCAAGAATGTTATTAGAAATAAACTTAAAAGAAATCAATTACCCTAGTAAACATTTTATTATAGTTTAGCTAAACACATATAACAAAAATCGTCAATCACGATTAGTTTCTAGCAAAAATTACTTTCCGAGTTATATCGGTTTTTCAGAAATTTTCTTCCACGTCTGAAAAAACTATCGAGGATAGAGAAAAACCTTTAGAATACCAACTAGATGAAATTTCTGATCTAAAGAGTTGCTGGATGAAATTTTTGAAGCATTGTTACTACTCGAAAGAGCTAAAAAAAATAAATAATTAAATAAATAAATAAACATCATTGTAAAACCAATAGATTCGCTTCATTCCGAATCTAAAATGTTAAATATATGATTGAATATGAAACTAAAATAATGTTCCACTGATAAACTCGAAACGTGTCTCTAGTAGGATTACCACGCTACGTATTCATAATCCTCGTGTACCCGCCCGGACTGCATAAAACCACAGAACTAAAAAACTTCACTAACTCGATAAATTACGTATAAAAATGGACTGGCGTTTCAACATCTGTTTTTGCATATTGTAAGGCTATATTTAGAAACTTACACCAACCGAAATTTTAGATTAAATATTCAAAGACCGTAATAAATTATTTTATCAACAATTAAAGTTTTTAATTTATTTTTCGTAATAAATATCATAGTATTTTTCAAATAGAAATTAAATTTTTTGATTTGTAATCTCAAAAAAAAAAAAATGGATGTACTTAAAACTTATGAAAACGTCATTTATTATTATTATTTGTTTTTTTTTTGAGACTAATTATTAGTATATATAAGTTTACTAATAATACCGTTTTACATTCATTGACGACAGTAATTGTTGCATTTAAGTTTAAGGATTGTTGTTCAGTTAATTCATTAATTTAGTTGTTGCAATTCTTAAATGTATCTCATTCGATCGTTAAATAAGTACCAATCGAATTAATGTAGCTGAGCTATCAAAATTATGCTTGTGGTTGACTAGGGCAGGCGTGAAAGATGGATTATTTTTAATAATGTTATATCTTTTCTACCAATCGAAAATAATTATTGACCCAGACTCTTCATGTTTTTTGATTATTAGAGATAAAACCTTAATTAATTAAATATATCGGTGGCCTTAAAGTGATGGAAATTCTGAACTACAAAACAATACGTATGTATAATAGGTTTGGTAAAATTACATACATTAATATTTCTCGTGTTCACAAATAAACGTAATATCTTCAATAAATTAAAGTTAATAAACGACAAAACATTACAACTTCAAGAGGAAGGGGCACTTAAACACTTTTAACGACTGTAAAATCTCGTACCAACGATAAAAATAATAAAGAGAATTGTAGTTTTAAAGTGTTTTGAATCGCGAAAAAAAATTTAAATTGTCTCGTTATATACAGGATTAAATCGCTATATTTCTAGATCATCGCGAGGCGTGAATGCGTGGTACAAAAAATATACATAGTGGTTTTTCATACGCATTTTCGTTTCGAAACATTCATCATTTGTTCTCTTCGTTATTTTAAACCAGGCTAACAAATGTGGGGGAAAAAAGGTTTCTTCGCATACCTATAGCTAAGTATCATCGCGTTCAAGACGAACAGAATTTTGTATACGACCACTTGACCGTAAACGGTCGTTCAATTCGACACGGTATTGTTATGTTTAGGGCCCGGATTTATATGTGTTTGCATGTTATTTCCAAACCGTCCGAAAAATAGCTACGTAAGCTACATGTTTGAATAATAGTCCATAGATCCGAAATACAAAGTTTTATTTTGCATATTTTTGCATGTTTTGCCATTTTTTGACATGTATTGTATAAATTCTGTATTTTACGATTTTATATTACATATAAACGGGTTTTAAATGCATAGTATGTAATATTTTGGGTCATAGGCGTGCGCAGACCCCTGAGTCAGGTGAGGCTAAATTCAATCTGATCACCCACTCCCTGTTCACAATCACATAAGAAAAAAATTACTATACAAATTTTGAAGTGACCCTTTTGTGGTTTTGTTGGTGACTGGTAAATGTTAACAATAAAACACATTAAAATAAAACAATTAGCCTGTATGTAATGTACAGAGATCTTTTTTGCCTGTGGGTAATACAACTTTAATTACTTTATCTTTATTATTGAATAACCACCAACATAAATATAGATCCATTTTTATAACAGAATATATTCATGATTATTTATCTATAACAGTAAGATAAAATCTTACATAATGGAAGATTTTTTTCAATAGTTGTTGGCATTTTGTCAAATTCATATACATTATAACTATAATTATGGTTGAATACAGATGTGTGGTCTTGACGTCTTGTTATTACTCTATAGCACAGAATACAAATGAATAACAATAATTTTATTTTCTAATACATGTCCTTGCTTTATGGACTGCCCGTAACTCAACATTTGTTTTATAATTTTAATATTATTTATAATTGTTTATAGTATTCGCCCTAATTGCGCAGGTAATTTGTAAATTTTTCGTTTTTTCATATTACCCACGTATAATGTGTACTGTCATATAAGTATAAATTTGAATCATTATCATAAATATCAATAAAAAATAAGGCTGGAGTAATGAATATTTAAATATTTAAGGACGCATATTTCGCCAAATTAATGAATCTAAGCGAAAACGGTGCGAAAAAAGTAATTCATACAGTTATTTGTTTTCAAAAATAAAAAAATAAAATAATAACTGTCCACTGTTGCGGAATAGTATTAATACGCTATAGATAAGTATCAAAAAAATTAAAGTCAAATAAATATACAATAAACATAATAATTATAAGGCCGCTTTATAAAAACAGTTGAATAAGAATCTAATATTCATATCAAACCCACTACCCTCAGTGATTAGATCAGTACGTTTTGTTTTTAATTGATCAAGATCTACTTTAGCGAATTGAAAGTAGTAGATAAATAAATTCTTGTTTGAAAATAAAAATAATCACAAGTAACATAATTAGAAGAAAAAATAATAATATAAAATCATTTATAAGTTAAAATATATTTTTTCTTAAAAACTGTAACATATATTACTTTTTAAATAAATGTACGGTGATTTATTTTGTGTATTTATTTATGTATTCACAAATTGAACGTATTTTATTTTACTGTTGGTAAGAACGGTAAGGTGATAATGTCGAGGTCCTGTAAAATTTTTTTGGGTCAAAATCCCCTCTTCCGATTTCTCAATAGATGCCACGTCATTCTTCTTCATACTTATGAGAAACGGGTTTTTCGGCCTTGAAAGTTATAAAAACTAAATACAGAGCAAGACTGAATACCGAAAAGGAAATAAGAATCGTACTTTCAAAATTTGCCGTACAATTTGATAATTTAATGCAATAAAAACAAGCACAGCAGTCCCATTAAATATTAAAATTATTATTATTTTATTAATTTTTTAATTGTATGTAAAAAAATAAATCTCAAAAAAATGTGTCCTATTATTAATAATTACATGTTCATCATTAAATTAAAGTTAGATTAAAACGATTATAAATAATGTAAATTTATTTATTTTAAATGTTCGTATGGGAGCCGTATATTTTATTTCAAAATCAAAAGGAGCCGTGGACCCAAAAAAGTTGACAATCACTGATCTATACAATTTGTACAATAAGTAAATTTGATAACATTGGTAAATAATATGACTTGGATATCTTGAGGGGGGAAAACCGTCCATCAACAGTACCTCCTATTAAATTTGGTGGGTTCATATATTAGACACCGGTTTTTGTTTTTTTTTTTTTGTTAGGCAAGAGCGTATCATGGCCATTTTCTTTTTAACCTCCTCGGAGGGTTGTTGGGAATGGTTATAGAGGACATGCGGGAAACTAGAGGGTTTTGGTTTGAGTGCAGTTTGGAGTGAAATTTTTTATAATGACGAGTTGCTATTTCGTTGACTGTTGGGATTTGTAGATCTTTATGTAATGCGTCATTGGTCATATACCATGGGGCTCCAGTTATTTTTCTAAGACATATAGACTGGAAAGCTTGTATGGGTCTTATATTGGAGGGTTTAGCTTGGCCCCAGATTTGGATACCGTATGACCAAAGGGGGTAATAATCGTCTTATATATTAATATTTTGTTTTTTAAATTCATTGAATGAGACATTAATGGACGGAGGAGATGTAGACGTGTGTTTGCTTGTTTTCTTTTTTGTTTTGTGTGTTGGGCCCAGGTAAGTCTTTTGTCTAGATGAACTCCTAAGTATTATGCTGGTTTACACTCTAAATTGTTCACATCACCTCGACGAACATAACAGATCCATTGGTGCCAATCCCTATATCTAGGTATTGCCGTTGCACACACTGTGAAACACACTAAGTTAGATCCACTCGATGGGAGAAGAAAAAAATGAGGGAAAGTTGCTCAAACTATTGTGGTTAGGTGGGTGGGTACTTGCTTTGAAGTTATGCTTATAATGCTTTGCAATACCTCTAAAAATTGATTTAAACGCCACCGAATGTCGGAGAAAATTCAATGGCCGTATATTATGATATCATATGGTTTACAATACTGTCAATACTACACATTAGATGCGGCCGGATTCTTGTGTAAGGATTCCACCACAAATAAACATAACGAGAATCACTAGCTTATGCACAAAAATATGTTCCGATATGTATTCTTTGATAGTTTAGTTTTGCTTTATTACTTTGAAAAATAAAAATTTACAGTTTTCGGAAGATTTTTGCTTGTTCATTCTCCTTTTACAAAATGGAAAAAGCAAAGTAGGTAGATGTAAATATTTATAAATTTCAGCGAGGTGTATAAATATTTATTAGTATATAATCATAATTTTTGTTTTTGTTTTATAGATCTTACGCAGTCATTTAAAACTCAACTATCATTCTAATTCAATTTTGGATTCTGATCACTTTTTGACTATTAATACCCAACAGACATCTATAATTGAAACTTAAGAGACTAATAGATCTGAACAAATAAAAATAAATAGATGTCGATTAATACCAATAATTGAGTGTTTAGTACTATATTGACGTCAGGAATCACCGTTATGTGGACATCGTAATTTTGACTAAATCAATGGTATGCTGCGTTTTTTTTATAACGTACCTATAAAATAGATTCATGAAGTATTATGATGAGTTTCACTTAGAAAATACTTAAGTCTTATTTAAAAACGTAGGATTAATCTCTATATTAAATGCAATAATGTTTAACAAACATATTTTAGTTTTAATAATATATTGTAGAGTTTGAAAATCAAGGAAGTTTTCGGGCAATACTGAAATATAGATCTCAGGGTGATGATTTTTTAAAGAATATTCTTGAAACAAACAAATGTATTACTTTTCAAGTACAAAATAAAATTATTTGTTTTTGTGATACTATAATTTTAAAATCAATCGAGAATAAGGTAAATTCAGCACATAGTTTCTCAGTTTTAGCAAATGATATTTCTACCTAAGAACAATTAACATTATGTTTTGTGTACTTAGTATGTTAAATTAAATTTGTTCGAGGGATGTTGTACAAAGTAAAAATAATAGGTGATATGTATAACAGGTATGCATTAATAAAACGACTTTTTATTTTTAAATTTTTGAATTTTTTAACTGGTTGAACTAATTTACTAACACGTAATATAAGAAAATATATTCTTTTTCATAATAATTATTAAATTCTATAGTTTCAAATTTTCTTTTTTGGTTTTTTGCATCAAATTTCAAATATATAATATATATTATATGCGTATGTTTTGCTTAAAAAGTGAGTTGTACTGGTAATATATTTGTAGTATATTTATAATATATATTTATATATACAAATGTATTTTGGTTGTTTTTCTTTTTGGATAGTAGATGTCAACAGAGATTTTAATGCTCAAAATAAAACATACTTGAAGACAATAAATTAATAACTTATATCACACACTGGGATAACTTTATGAAACTATTGTGTTCGTATAATCAATACAAATATATAGAAAATGTAGACATATTTTTACGACTATTTTAATGAACATCCATAGTGTTATTGATTTTTTCAACATAATAAATTTGATGAATAATATGTGGACCAATGTACATATAATATGTAATATTCTTAGTCTGTAGTAGTTATTGCTAAGTTAGCCGTAGTTACTGACCATGTTTGTCAATGTTTTATAAACACCAAACAAACATATTCTAATGGACTTGTAAATGTTATCATATAAATTCTGTATAATCTGAAATAACTATACGGTTTTGATAGAATTAATAAAATCCTAACGAACAAATAATTGCGCCTTCTAGAATTCTAGATAGGCTGTATTAAGTGCACAACGTGAAATTGTAGTTGTATTTAGAGTGCCTTGATAGAGTCGATGGTTAACAAAGTTATATTTATTCCAATGAATATTGGTGGTTGGTACGTATATTAGTAATCTGTAATACATTTTTTTTTTTATGAAGTATAACATAATCTCTGTATCATTTGACACGTTAAGAACATAGGTTAAATGCAATTAAAAAAGCATGAAGAAACAATTTTCGATGATTGAAGTTGTTTACTGACGACACTTTTATCTTTTGAAATACAATTATTTATTTAAACATGCAATAGATTACTATATCTCAATTGTATCAAGCGGATCAGATGACGGAGACTGTTAAAGTTGAGGAAGTACTCTGTTTTACTGAGAGATGTCAAATTTTCGATTAGAGGATTTGCGTGAGAGGCGATGGTTAATTTTTTGTTGTAAAAACATAACATTTATTTATTGATTGTTTTTAATTTTAAATTGGTATATAAAATATGATATATATACTCTGCAGGGAGGAATTACGTTTCAAAAAACAATGTTTTGTAATGTTTAAACTATATTTAGGTTTGACGTTTTTCTACACATTCCGTGTAAATTACAGTTTTTTGATGAGAAATTAAATCATCCAGTTTCTAGAAAAACGATGCTGCTGACCAAATTAAAAATCGATCTCGAAGCCACACAAAAATTTTGAGAAGATGACACGATACATTTTTAGTTAGAATTCATATTATAAACGAGAGTATATTTTATTTGGACAATATAAGACAATTAAAACTGAAGAATGTTTCAATATGTTTTAAAATTAAGTTACTGTTTGTAATTAGTTAGTTCCATACACCATACACCATATATAATGAATAATGGTAATTTAAACAGAAAAAATTAAATTATGATCATACACTTCTGTTTTTGATTGCTTATTTATAATCACAGAGCTTTAGTTTTATTCAAATGAAAAAATAAATTAAAAAAATGAGTTTTAAAATAATTATATAAAACACGTGTTAACAAAAAATCACAATAATTTGTAATTTTTTTTTTTTTTTTGCAAAAACATTTTTTTTTTTTCATTGTCTTCTCTGCACTGTGTAGCTCTTTTTGGTTACTGTAATAACAGGAATGGATATATTATAACCAGAAATTCCTATTGGATTCGTAACTCAATAAGCGTAACTTCATTTTTTTACTTTAAACAGTGAAAATTTTCAACTACGGACACTTTCATGGTGTTTGAATATATTATTTTGGTCATTTTATCGTAAATTATGAATTAACTGTGGAACGTGTGAAATAAATTCATCACTATTAAGCCAAATGAATTTAAGGTTATTTTTTCTTTGACAATTTACATAAAATTGTTAAAAACTGATTATTTTCATATAAGTTAGTTTGCATCAAAAATCATTTAAATTTTCGTAAATTTTTAAATAGTGAATAAGTATGTACATAATTAAATATGATTATCTATATTAACATATACAATAAGCTCAAATATTTACAATGTACACGTAGCTATATATTTGACATATTATTTAATACACTCAATTTCTTCCACTGTAAATTGAAATATTTCTTAATTTACATACAATTCCGAAAAGTGAATAAAGTTTAGTGACGGAGAGTGTCCGAGATTTAGAGATATGTGTGTAATACTATGATGTAGGTCTTCTTAATTATTGAATTACGAGTCAATTATTTTAAAATGAATGAACTATTCCCAACATATTTTTTTTCATGAAAAAAATGTTATTCTAAGTGGAAAAACAGGTATTAAATTGATATCTTTATATGATATTTATAGGATATTATGCATATCACATACAAAAATAGTTTAATTTCGAAAAAAGTATATCTATCGCTATCTATTGATTATTTTAGACAAATCGTATCACTTTTGAATTATTTTCGTTACACCGCGTCGGTGTAAATTATTAGACTTGATCACGGTTGTAGTCAATGGTCGAGACGAAGAAAAATCACACAATTATTTGTTTATATTTTTAACGTATTTCTTGTCTGAAAGACTATCGAGTCCTATTATTCGGAAAACTATTGAGATGAGAGCTCAATGAACCCTCAAAGTACACTCTAGATAGAATTTCCGATCTATAGACTTGCCGTGTGAAACTTTTGGACAGAGTTGAGCCAAAAGTGTCTCCAGGTAAAAAAAAATTAACATAATTGTATAACCATGTGATCATTCACTTTACTCAGAATCTAAATAAATTATAAACAGTACAAATTAATTAATTTAGCATTTAGGATCAAATCCAATTACAATTTGTTGTCATAATTTCTTTGTAATAAATGTACCCATGTTTCATTTTGGACAAATCATGATTTGGCTAGACTAATTGGTTGTTTCCTATGATTTAATATTGTTTACTTTGGAAAAAAGTAAGTCGGTTTCTAATGTAGAAAGAAACAATTCTAAAATAAATTAGAGTTTTCAATTTATGGGCTGCATTGTCATGTGAATTCGATTTACTGTATTAATATAGGTTCAACAATTTAATACGGAATGCTATTATACTTATTAATGTTATAAACATTCAACTTTAAATTCTATTGAATTTAAACTATTTACTGAAGACAATAATTAAATGTGTTAGTTTTAGAAATGAAAACAATAGTTAGCTTTGGAAATTTATTTCAAGACAAACTCTAGGCAATATATTTTCACAAAACATTTCACACATAATATCAATATCAATATTTTGGAACTTAATACATAGTTATTTGTGGAAAATGGCTATTGGCTACTCAATTATTGAACCAATTATATGTTATTATTAAGTTTACAAATATTACCTGATTTCACTGAATGCATAATTATTGTCATCAGTATAAATTATTTCAAAGTGATTACCAACTATGACTAGAACTTTGATATTGACACTGCTGCCAAGAGTCAATTACTTCATCTATCAATAATTGAACTTTCATTCGTTCTCCACCTGTTTTTCTTCTTTCTTTTACTATTTTTTCTTTTACTTCTTGTTTTACTGTTATTATTTGTTTATTGGCTGTATCGTGTTCTCCAATCTTTTTTTAATTGATCAGCAGTATTTACACTGTACATGAATTACATTAAAACTGTAAAAATGTAAATAGTAAATATCTACTTCAGATGTAGTCAACTTATATTTACAGATAACATTGTGCATTGATTTTTTTTTCAATAGGCATTCAAGTTTTTGCTATAATTCGACCATGCATGCGTTATTTTTCTGGATTGTAAAAATTTTTATACTTAAAAACTAATTCTTCTAGGCACTTAATTTCTTCAGGGATAAACGATTTTGATTTTGATTTCGACATATCACGTATAACACGAAGACGTAATACAATTGAGTAAAGCTGCAAACACGTCAGTTAGGTTATGTGGTAAATGTGTCAAAAATTGAATTTTATTAGTTCTTGTTATGAATAATTCTTAATAATATGGGTTTTGATTGCATTTAAACATCTAATGAACGAGTAGCTGGCCTTTCAGGATCTAGATAGGTTAGATTAAAGGCAGTATTAAATACACACTGTGCAATATTTGTCGTGTTTACAGTGTCTCGATAAGTCGATTGCTGACAAAGTATAATTCTTGTTTGATG
Organism: Therioaphis trifolii; assembly: GCA_027580255.1. Taxonomy (NCBI): domain Eukaryota; kingdom Metazoa; phylum Arthropoda; class Insecta; order Hemiptera; family Aphididae; genus Therioaphis; species Therioaphis trifolii. The sequence continues at coordinate 4,218,602 of CM050405.1, read as the reverse complement.
TTTCAATGAGACTCACAATAAAATAAAACTTTGTTCATATATAACTAGAGTTCTTAATTTGAAATATTTCAAAGTTGAAAATTACACTCATCTTGAAATATTTAAATGAAATTATGAAATATAAATTTTTTTTTAAATACATGACATGATGTTGGTAAATAATAATATGATATGTATTAGTCAAGGTGGATATATACTAACCTATATATCCACCTTGGTATTAGTGAAATTTTATCAATCAGATTCTATCATTCCTTGATTATAGACTTACAGTTTGACCATAATATAAACTAATAATTATTTTGTTACCTACGCACTGAATTTATAAAAATCTATGCGACAAGGCGTATTGTGAAGGCTCCATGTTTTATACCAGATACCAAATAATAAAACATATTATTGAGTTTTATAAATTTTAGGTTTTAACCACGGTCTTACAAGATATTTTCTAAGACCGTGGTTGTAACTATTAATGATTTTTGGAGCTAGAAGAATTTTATTTCCTTGATAACTGTTCGTTATTTCGTAATGATTATTTATTTATTTTTTCTTGTCTTGTGTTGTAAATTGTAATTTGCAAAAGAAATCTTAAGTGTCTAGTTACAAATTAGATACCTGTCTAATATTGTATTTTTTGTACTTATTTAGAGATAATATAATTTCATAAATAATTTTGAGAAAAAAAAAGTAAAATCTGTAATAGATAAATAATATTGTCTCGTAAAAAATAAATGTATAGATAACATTCACAAATGCAAGGGTTAAAAATGAATAGTAAGTATGTTTTCTGTATAAGTATAACTGTATAAGTGTATATAATTTGGTTCAGGCTATATTTAGGTATCACCTTTATTTATACAATATAAATTTAGTAAAAAATTAAACACTATAGAACTAAAAGTAACATAAAAAAACATAGGCATTGGGCACTTTGTGCTTAAAAATTGTTTATGTTTTCAATGTTTCATAGAATAGAATAGATATACTACCTAATTAAAACGTGTTTTCTCATCTTTATTACATAATATAGCTGAATAGCTCTAATATGTAATAATTGGAAAACAACCCTTTTTTTAAATTTATTTTGGGAAAATTTTTATTTTTCGTGTAAATGAAATATTTCATGAAAGTTTCATGAAATATTTCACGAAATATTTCAAGAAAATAAATTTCATGAAATTTTAGAACCCTATTGATATATACTACGTACCATTGATTTTAGAATTTTAAATATATATATATATATGATATTATGATTTATTCTTCATTTACATCGGCTACGATCGATGTGTATTTACAATAATGATTAAATTCTAATACACGTAGTACATATTTTTTTGTATCTAGATATTGGTGTAATTGTATATTTACCTCCGAGTGAATAAAGTCGATAAGAAAGTATGTATTACAATATGCTAATGAATAAACACCATTTATCTTAAAACTTTGTTAGAAAAAACGTCATTGTGTACCTTCACTCGCGAATTAAAAATAATAAACGAATTCATTATCGTGGACTGACTCAGTGGCGTCATTTGGGGTGGGGCAACTCATACATTTGCCACAGTCTAGTGTTTAGCTGCTCTGCAGTCTCTCAAGTTGGTACATATGAAAAATATAAAATATACAAAGAATATAATAATAATAATCGCGCCACCGTTATTGGTTCTGCCATGAACGTCGTGAACTTTCGAGACGTTTCAACGGCCTCCTCCCTCGGCATCCACGACCTTAAACCTCGGCCGATCGCCGCAACCGGTACCACGGTCCACGACGAGTCGGCTTTTGCGTTTTTGTTCCAGCCACCGTCCGTCGTTGGCGTGTTTGGCGTGTGCCGTTTACCGAGCGTTCCTTTTTTTATTACAACGATAATTGGTCGTAGGAGTTGATGGTGTTGTGTGATTGTCTCGCCGCCGTTGGATTTCGTGCTGCCGTCATCATCTGTCCGCTGTCGCCGTCCAGGTTTTATTATTATTGTATATATTTATAATTGCCCAAACGGCTTTATGTACCTTTTTTTATTATTAATATTAGCATTTTATCTCCACCCCCCCCCTTTTGGGCGCCCGTCTCAATTTTGTACGTTATTATTTATTTGTCTGAATAGTAGTTCTGACCGATTGGCAGACAAACCAAATTTGTTATATATTGTTCATATTATTGGTCACCCGTATTTATAAATCTTTTCTTTGGGTAGTTAGGGCACCGTGTTGCCGTCATTCTGGACCAACCGCCAGTTAGGAGCCCGTTGACAATAATAATAATAATAATAATACAGCTATTAAACCTGTAGAAAATAAATTTCGAATAAAATTATTGACTATATTATTGTCTATATATTTAAATGATAAAATTGAGATAACGGGAGACGGATGCTGTGCACATATTAACATACCCAAATACTAAATCGGTACACTGTACTAAGTACAAAACGTCATTATTTTAAGACTAATACCTTAGTGGACTAGTTTAGTCTATAAATATTATAGTCGTTACAATGCCATCCATAAGAAAAGATATTTTTATATTATTATTAATTCGCATACAAACATTGATTAAATAATAAATATTATTCAATCTATTTTAGTGCAGCCGAATAATCGGAGTCGTCATATCATGACGAATACGAATGACGATTATGAATAATATTTTTTCACCTCTTATGAACATAATTGAATTGTTATATAATACATTTTAGTCGGCAAAATTAAAAGTTCAGTCGGCTTATCAGTAAATGGTCGCCCTAGTCTAGAAAAAACTGAAATGACGCCACTGGACTGACTAGGTATGTGAAAGGATCACAGAAATAGTAATTTGACATACGTCTTAATGTACATGGTATTTACTGTTTATATAATTATCGTGTAAGTCTACACATCAAACGAACTTTATGTTGAGAGACAAAAAAAAAAAAGGCGACCATTTTATTTTTGACAATGCGTTGAGGAAATCGGTATAATATCTCGTTTTCGGAGGAAATAGTGAGCCATAGGGTTAGGTTAGGTTAGGTTAGGTTAACTACCTAATTAAAACGTGTTTTCTCATCTGTATTACATAATATAGATGAATAGCTCTAATATGTATTAATTGGAAAACAACCCTTTTTTTATTTATTTTGGGAAAATTTTTATTTTTCGTGTAAATAAAATATTTCATGAAACTTTCATGAAATTTTAGAACCCTATATATAACTAATTGAATAGTTTTTAATGTGGTTGAATACATTAAACGAGTATATTTATAATTAATTCATTAATGTTTAGCATTATTGAAAACAGTTAACTCGAGAAAGGAATTTTAAATAAACATACAATTAAGAAGTTTATACACAACATATAAAAATGCAGTAGATAGGATAAAATTGAACTAGATTTAAGTATAAATTTAACTTAGTTGAAAAGGTTTATATTTTTCATGCACAAAATTATGACTTTAATCAATAATAAATTAACAATACAAATCAGAATAAGTAATGCATCATTATACTAAGCAATTTTGCTTAAGTAATAAAGACTAAGTTTTATTATAATAATATACTAAAAATCTTCAGCTCTTATGATCAGTCATTACTATTGATAAGTGTGATTATGTTAATCATTAGGCAGCCTTTGATAAGGTAGGTAGAATTAAATTATCGTAAAAAAAACTCAATTATCTTATCTAAATCTAAAAAGTATCGAATTGAAAATAATATTACAACAAATGTAATACGTTTAAATATTTTGGATCATAATGATTATTGAAATTTAAATGAATTTAGATTTAAAAAACATGAGTACTTTGTAAACATATATTTTACACATTATATTACAATAAATAACAAACAAATAAAAATGTAAATAGGTCATTTGAATAAATTATTTCATTAATTTTCATTTTTGTGTTAACAAATATGTACTTTCTAGTAAAAATAAAATCACTATTTTCACTAGTTAATGTCAACTTATCGTTCTTAAGTAGGTTTTCGAGCATTTGTTTGTTTGTTTAGTAAGAATAAATGTTTAGGTACTGTAGATGGAATAGGTCTTTAACGGAAATTCGAGAGCCCAAATTTTGTTCAATGAGTACGTTTAGAGTTGAGCTTGGTTTTCATATAGTCAGAAAATGCCCACGGAACCGTAAGCTCAATTTTATTTTGATGTGCTTTGTTAGTTAATCTTTCGAATGTGTGAATATAACTACTATATTAGTGTATTAATGTGTTGAGTGTACATAGATACTTGACAAAACGTGTCAAACGATAAAATTTATAGATACTCATACTTTGTCTAGTTTTTATAAAAAAAAGATCTAACATGACTTGGTAAAAACAACAAAGCCAAATAGGTGTCAACTTGAATGAAATTTCAATAATTTTGCAAAGATTCAATGATCGGTGAATTGTTTTTGTTTAACCTTAATTCTCAACTATGAAGTATATTCAAACGGGCATATTTCATTTGACTTGATTGACAAGTTTTAAAAATGTTTAATCATTCGCAAATCCATTGTGGACTAGGGTGTTTCAATAAAAGTATTTGACAATATTATATTTTTATATAGGCACCATGTAAAAATCAATTTCAAGTGTATAGTAACATTAATTTTGGAGTTGTGGATATTGGATAAATAACTAAAATCGATTTTAGTAAAAGTGCGTCAATTGTTATCGTTTTTACTCGGGTTTTCGGAAGTTTTTCCTTAGACCTGGGGAAAATATTGAAAAGAGAGAAAAACGACCCCTCGAAGTACCATTTAAATATGGTTTTCGTTACATAGAGTTGTAAGATAAAAATTTTGGATAATGTTAAGTGTACCAAAAAGTTTCTCTAGAAAAAAAATTAAAATCATTGTAATACCTGTAGATCCTTCGCTCTACTCAGAATCTTGAATATAGGTATTATAATTTTTATTACAGCAGGTAAAAGAGCGGTTAATTTACAGATAGTTTTTATTACAACAGGTTAAAAACTTTTTTCAGCAAAAAAATATTTTAATTGCTGAAATTTTGTAGTTTACAGTAAAGTGTAATCGTAAATTAGTGGGTCTTACGTATGTAGTGTAAATATAGAGAAATGAAGTTTGTCATGTTGACTGACTGCACGTGAAAAACACATATTCCGTAATGAAAGTGCAGTCAGACATCAAGTTAGTTGCATTATATTATAATTATATAAGATACTTGAGTACACAGTTTACGTTTGCACGTGTAAAAATGTAATGAAATTATATTCTGTAAAACAGCTCTTACTGATGAATTTGTTAATTATAATCTGACATTTGATTCTTGAATCGCCCACTGAGTTCATCGCGTATCAAAAAGTTCTCCCGAGTGTTTTTAGCTTTTATGAAATGTAATTTCGTATTTCTCTCTCTCAAAAAAAAAAAAATAATAATAATAAATAAATAAATAAATAAAAAAAAATAAATAAATTAACCAGGTTTTTTGTTTTGTTTTGATCATAATCAGTTGTACCTACTTAATCAAATAATCGATATTGAAGAAAAAATGATATCATAAATTCGTTGATATGGGGCACTCGAAATGACCACTCTCACCGCAAATGTGTTGTTACTTCTGACACAGACTAACCGTGACCGAGTATTGACGTTTTACTATATTTTTTTTATTGAACCAGAAATTAAGTACCTTACTTGCTAGAATTTCATATGATAATACAGTTAAATATTTTTAACGGACGATGAAGCTACATCGCGGAATAAAAATACATTTCCTGAATGCATTTAGATAATACAATTTACGACTTTACGAACAATATTCTGTTGAGATAAAAAAAAAAAAAATCACGGCTTTTACTATCACAAGGCACTGTAGGTAAATTTTCATTTCAGTTAAGTGTCAGTAAATTTGAAGTCTCACTGTACATTTTTAAACGAGGCATAGAGACGAGTGACAATAATAATAAATCCACACGATGGAATAAATGTTTGTTGTCTTAATAGTTAACAATGACACGGAACTTTTGAAACGGTAAAATAGAAACCTACAGATTTATTTTAATGCGCGAAACAATAGGTGTATTCGTAAAAAGAATAATATATTGTTTTTTCTGCGTGGTACTTAAGGAAAAAAACGCTGGCAAGGTGTGGTTTACTTACGTAAAATGATTTTTAACAAATCACATTGTTCTTCATTTGAGATGTGGCTAACTAATTTTACTGGGGAGGCAAACAAATTGATTCGGATGATCGCAGGCTATTTAGCCAAAAATATCATTAAATAGATTGAATAGATGTTCTGAAGGTATTGAGCCTTCTAAATGTATTAATTATTTAGCGAATTTTAAAAATGTTGTGAATTACTCGTGCAATAAAATAAATGTAAAACGTTTTTAGTTTTTTCTCAACTCAAAATATCACGTAAGCAAGTACACTGGTGTCGGGTATATTTAGAAATGTAGAATACGTTATTACATGTAAAAATTATGATTTATGAATAATTTATGAACAAATGAATACTTATTTGTTTCCTATAGAAATATTGGCGTTCAATTAATAATATTTATAATAATTATGTGTTAATATGTACCTACCTACAGTGTTGGGGTAAGTCAGTTTAAAAAAGTAATGGAATCACTTCACTCATTAGCCATTATAGTAATTAATTTATACGTAATATTATGTATTCTAATAATTTTTATTACGTTACCTTATGTAATTTTTATGGACTTAAATTACTTCTCATTAAAAAAAAGGCGTCGTATAAATAACATTATTTTAATTCACTCAATTTTACTCAAATTTACTCAATCGATTATTTTATCTTACTATATCTTACGAATATTACATAATTTAATGTACCGTAAGTTATGACTTGAGTCCGGATTTGTATGCATTTACATATTTGTAATGAGTGTATGCGAACTGATGACAGTAAGAAATGTGGACGATTTGTGTAACAGATAATGCGTAGGAAAAAGTTTATTTTGCATATAAATGCATATTTCAGGGATGACGGCATATTTTAAAATGTTTGAATATTCAAGCATATGTGGTACCTATTAAAGTATTAAAGTTTATAAAACCGTGTTTTTTTTTTAATTTCTTTATTTTGTATTTTTATTCAAAAATATTTACCAAAGCAATGGTATAAGAGGATTTAATATGATTTTATTTATTATTTTTTACTATTCCTAATAAAAATATTTGTTTTATTTGTTGAATATATTTTTAAACATTTACTATCTCTCAACTAATATTGTAAGTTGATGTCTGCAATCAAAAAATTAAGTTACCTGTCTAATTTAGTTGAATTATCATTTATGAAAGAAATTTAAAAAAATACAAAAAGATAATTAAGTGTGTAAAAAATTATGCAAATAAATGCATGTATTTTGGGCAAGAGTATATTTTCGCATATAATTTAAAAAAATAAGAGCATATCAAGTGCATATTTTAAAGTTTTTAGATGCATAAATGCATACTATTTTAGGTTTTTTAGTGCATACGAATCCGGACTCTAGTTATGACTGTAGGTAAATTTGTGCTCAGTATAATATTATACAGAACATGATTAAGAAAAAAAAAATTATTTGGTAGGTTTTTAAACTTTACTGGATTTTTATTTCTAAGACTTCTTAAAATGACAAAAATTAAGATGAACCCAACACATAAATATTCATGGATTTCTTCATGAAAACAATTCATGTTTCGTATTGAAACATTTGAATCATTTGTACGAACAATTGTCTTAACTGATTATTATGGAAAATCAAATATTGCCAGGGCTTATATTAAAAACTTATACTAAAACTGCAGATTTTATGACCAAAAATTACTAAGTTTATAAAACGTAAATCAAAAGAAAATTTGGTATTTGATGAAAAATGTTATACTTGAGAGTTACTTGAGCCATAATTTTAAGTTTGAATGCTTATAATAGAATATAATTAATCGAGTTCATTTTTATGAAATTTGGAACAAATCAAAATACATGTTTGGTGGAAGTTAATGTACGGGGTGTAAAATTAAAAAAATTTAAAGGGTGTCAATAAAAAATAAAAATCGATATTTTTTGAGAAAATACTAGTTTTCGTCAAAATACTCACATTAAATGTGTACAAAAACAGAAAATAACAAATGATTTATGAGATTTTTTAGTAGTCCTAGTAAAATTCATATGGGGTTTGTCTATTAAAAGTGGCCTAATGTGGTGAATTTCCAGTATTTTTGTCGAGTTTGTATAAAATGATTGTAAATATTTAGTTAAAATTTCAAATTTCTAATACCATTACTTTTGAAATCGGCGTTCAATTACTAAACTAATTACACGAAATATGCCTTATTTTACGTTTTTACTCAATTTTTCAGTAGTTTTCACAATACTGGTGAACGCGACAAGTAACAATTGTAACTTTTAGATCAGTATTACAACTGGAGAAATCGCTAGCAGACATGATCAAAAAAAAAAAAAAAATGTTTTTTAAAATCAATACATTGTTTTCTTCGCTTCATTTAAATACTAAAATGGTTACAGATTGTGTGAAATCTAAAAACATTTTTGAAAAATAAGTTTTATTTCATCTACATGGAATTGTTTTCGAGAAATAACGACACGGCATCATTCATTACTAAAAAATAAAAGTATTTAAATGACCGACCGGCGTAGTACTAAAAAAGTAATTTCGTTCCAGTAGTCCGTAATTTGCATTACGTTACGAGAATATACGACCCAACGCTGAATAATGTATTCAATACACCTCTATACGCATTATACCTACGTATATTTTTGAAGAAAAAAATCGATGGTTACACCATGGGTAATATCACGTACCTAAATAATAATTACACCCGGGTTTTGTTTTTTCCTTTTTTGTTTTTTTTTTCAAGAGTAATAGTTTACACAAATGAACACGTCCGTTTTTAAATACTTTATTCGTACGCGGAGCGTATGGCCGGACTCCGCCGAGACGAAAACGAATTCTGTACAGTCGTGTTTGGAGAAATAACGCGACGTCGACTTTTGATTTCAACCGGTCTTTTCCCGAAATTGTGCCGGCTCGGACGTTTCGAACTCACTCGGCCCGGGTGTGTATACCCGGCTTTACTGCCGTCGGACGGTTTTGTCGAGTTTTACGGCTCCGTGACCGACGGTGAAATCTCGCGATCGAATGTTTACCCTCTTTTCTCGACTAGGCCGAAACCACCGAGCACACACACACACACACACACACACACATACGCGCGCGCGCGCACGGATCCGACGAAAACGCGACGTCACGGCGAAACAGAGAGACTCTCGTGGCGGACGATTCGTACGTAAACAACCGTATCTGTTTGCTAAATGCTAGTATATTATATAAACACAATGTATATCGCGATCTATTAATATATATATATATTATATACGTCGTACTGTTTGTTTACACAGCGGACAGGATTACTATGTGTATCTACGTGTGTAGACGAGGACGCGATCGTTTTCGATTGTTTTGCACGTCACACGTAGGGGCCAATGACATTTAAATCTGGCAAAAATAATCATTATCAAATCGAACCGACTCGTCGTGTTACACGGCATTATTTAATCGGTAGACGAGTTCATACTGCGTTCGGAACGGGATTTAAAGCACACGGTGTGGTTTGAGTATCGATCTAGTCACAGCAATCATAAAATAAGTCCACCGTACGTTACAATACGAAAATCACATTGACGAGTTTTCGAAGGTTTTATTTGTTTTTAATTATTTTGTGACTTTAACGCGTACCGAATTCAGATTATCATCGACTTAATAGGTCGGCCGCATAGTGTTAATGTCATATTTATTTTTGTTCAGGTATCGTACCTATTCGTTTACGTTTAAAACAGAAACAATACGAAATCACATTTTTTCGCTATTTCATAATATGTAAAGTTTAAGTTTACTTCCGGGCGTTTCCGGCCATCGATTTTCGCAAAACATAATTGCCAAAGGTCCATTCTTTCATTCCGATGAAAATAATTTTCCCCATGTTTGCACTTTTTTGTACCTTCCGTTTGCAGAGTCGTATAACAATTTCGTACACCATAAAATAATAATGTTTTGTTATATTCATTTCCCACTTATATGTACCGACCAATGAAGCGGGAATCCTCTTTAGATGCAAATATGATCCAGTTGTTAGAATCGCCAGATTTTAACGATTCAAATGTCTCGTCTTGGTCAAACAAAGACGATTCGTCTAAGTATTTGCTTTTTGTTGGTTACGTTATTTTTCTAGGTCTCTGTATGTCGCCATAATGTTGGTTATTGATATCGTATATGTATTTAAAATTAACTTTATTTAGGTATATATCGCGTTATAAACTCAAAAATAATTTTTGCCGAATTTCGACGTCATCTGTGGCCTCTCTGTGCGTTGTTGTATCATCACATAAATGATACCTAATACCTAATTTGATTTAATTATTATTATAAACATAAAATTAATATATTGTCAGCAAACGTACACATACACATACGCATACACACACCACCTTCAGGAAATGCTGACCAGATACGAGTAGATTGCAACAGAATAAAACGCCCCCGCAAGACGTGATGATTGTTCGTTCTGCTGCCATCGTTGTAGAGGACGAAACGCTGCCCGATTTACGAGTGAAGTGGTCGGTCATTCTTTTGTTTTTGTATCAACAATATTTTTCATTGTCTTTAATTAAAAGGTTTTAATTATAATTATAAAAGGTGTTTATATTTAATCATTTTTCTATTTTACGTACTTGTGAAAAGTATATGAGAAAGTTGGTACATTTAACAAAAACGGTTTTTAAAGCATATTGTATTTCAAACCTCAATCCAGTGCTAGATCATTTTCTTTGTCAGTTTGAGGAGAGAAGTACAATATCGTTTAGGTAAAGGTTACCTCACGCTCGAAACATCCAGTGCTAGATCTTTTTCTTTGTCAGTTGTTTCGAGTGTACAATATCTTTAGAGCTGTGAGGGAAAGTAAGCCTTTAAAAAAAAACCCTCTGTATCGACTATCCTATTAAGCAGTGCTAGATCGTATTCTTTGTCATTTAAGAAGGTAGTCGTCCGGGCCAATTAATAGGTTTTTCTTTACATGCTTGTTTAACGGTTAGAGTGTACAAAACCAACAAACACAATTTTTTGTGTTGTTATGCGTCAAGCAGTGGCGTAACAAAACATTTTTGGCCCCTCCGCAAAAATAAAAAATGGGCCCCTAAAATATTGTTTAGGTTAGGTATATTAGTTTAAAAACATTAATCTGATCTAGGTAAATTATTTATTTTAATTAAAATTTTGTTATGATATGATAAAATATGATAATATTTATATAGTAGGTAGTACACAATTATTACTTAATAACTAAATTGTATTGAATTATTTTATTTAAATTTCTGCGATCTTCTAGCATATTTTTGGGCAAACTTGTCAATTAAAATGTTTATATCCAAACTGCGCGTCCTCTCGTTTTCAATACTCAATACACTTAAATCTGATAAACGTTGTTGCCCCATAGTACTTCTTAAATAACTCTTAATTTAACTAACTATTAGTTTTAATTTAGAAAACGAACGTTCTGCTGTAGCTGATTCAATTTTTTTCACGGGAATTAAATTTACTTTAACCAAAGTCCCCAAATTACCGTGGACCTCCCCGCAACGCGGGGTCTGCGGGTGCTCAGTTATGCCACTGACGTCAAGCCTTTACGTGGCGTATACGACAGCGTCGTCGAAAAAAAATCGTCGCCTCCGTCTCCGTTTCGGTCGCCGACCCCCGATCGCCCGTATATACTGCACAATAATAACACGTTGCCCGTCCGGAAATGTGAAGGAAAGCGCAGCCGCCGCCGCCGACGGTGTCGTACCGCCTTTTTGATTTCGCGATGTATCCGCCATCCGACACCGTAATTCGATATCGAATAATAACGTCGCGCGGACGGACGCGGTGAAGAACGACGACGACTTCCTGTGCGAGACCACGCCGGGACGCGCCTTGTTTCGACGCACTCGACATTATACAGAGTCCGTATACCTGTCGCCGGCGGCGGGTGTGCAGACGTCTTGCACCGAAGGCCGGGCCATATGGGCGATCTCGCGACCGGGACGGCTGAGATACGGTCCGTCGAACGCCTCGTCGTCGCTGCTCTTTCGAATGCTCGTGTTCCAGGCACCCGCCGCCGCGGAATCGAATGTCTCGCGACTCCTCCTGCCGCGACTGTTCGACGGCTCGGGAAACTAGAGCCCGCACACTCTGGAACACCAAACACGTCGATTCGTCGCCTCGACATCAATTGTAACGTCCGCTGTCGTCCGTATTACTATACGTTTTATTTTGCTGTGTTTTAGATTCCGTGTAGAGAGCGAAGTGGGTCTTATGTGGTTTTACGACGATGTTAATTTTTCATTTTTATTCTTCTTCTGTAAACACTTTTTCGGGTAGTAACGATGTTCCAAAAGATTCATCTAACAACTCTGTAGATCGAAAATCGCGAGTAGATTGTACTTTAAAGAAATCATTTTTCTGTCCACGCTATATAGTTTTTCCAGACGTGAAGAAAAACTGCCGAAAAACGGTAAAATTTGTCGTAAATGACACTTTCACTAAGTCGATTTTAGTAATTTTGTCGTAACTAAGAAAGTAATGTGGCTGTATAATATATATATGTACTTATACATATTTTACAAAAGTTTCAAAAAATTCATCATTGGCTGAAAATATCTAGTTTTGTTAAAGTTTATTTCTAATAACATTTTCAATATTTGACTCAGAGTTTCGAAAATTTAATTTGATCATTTTATTACACTTCATTAACGATACTGAAAAAAATCGTGACCTGGTATTTTTTTTTTTTTTTTTTTAATAAGCATTTAGGTAAATTATCGTAAGATTTTTACGGAGTTGACTGTTTTTATATCAATCATCAACTTTCAATGCTTATTAAAAAAAATTGGTCCATTCAATTATTATGAAACATGATATACGAAAAGAACATGTTTTGAATATTTTGGTTAAAAAAATGTCTTCTTTGTCAAATAAGAAAACTTTAAACAACTTAAAAAAAACCTATCGAAAATTAGACTAAAAATGAATAATATATACACGATATATTTCGACACTGAGGCTTTACTCAGAATCTTTTAGCAAAAGAAACCATCTATCGTTTCTTTAAAATTCAATACGCCCATAACCATTATCTTATCCGAGGAGTTAAGAATACCACATCGACGGTTACAGGGAAAAAGGGCGTAAATGACATTTGGCCGAAAATGAGTTAATAGAATTTTGGCGTAAACGCCACGATTTTTTATCGATACGAGTTTTTTACGAATAACTATCGATATTTAAATATTTAGCGTAACCGCCATTCTTTATCAGTTACGTAGTTGTTGTCAAGCGAAAACGACTTTTATTGGGCGCGAACGACTTTACTTAGGCGTAAACGACTATTAAATAAGACCAGGTAATTTGAGAAACAATGGGCGTAAGTGCCATATTATCGTTAATAAGCTAATTTTTACCGTAATTATCGGTACGTTTTATAGTTGTAAGTAAAATACATTAAAAATATAATAAATTAATACATACATTGATACAAGAATTATACTTGTAAGTGATATTTAGATAGAATAGGACAGAGAATGTATTGAATTTTTATTTTGGCTTTCCTGCAAAATTACGAAAATGTCGTTTACGCCCTTTTTCCCTGTAACCGTCGGCATGGTGCAAAGAACATACTAAAAAAAAAAAATTATGTTGATTTTTTGTATGTTCAAATGATATTACCATTTGTCTGTTTTTTATTGTGATCACAAACCATACGGTATGTTAGGATAAGCAGACATCCCGGATTTGGTGGGGCACTACCGATATTTTCAACTTGGTGTCCCGGTGACTTGAAAAAAGTGTTTCGAGACAGTGGAACGTCTCGGATTTCATATTTTACTAGTTGAAATACTGATTTTTAATTCGATGAAAACACTACGGACATAAATTATTTCAGTCAATTATTAATTCTTGATAAATCGTGGAATCGTCATGTTCGTACATTTTCCACATTCGAGTCCAAAAAAGTCTTAACGGTTTTTATCATCTCGTCTGGTTGATCGGATACAGATCTTTCGTTTAATAATCTAAAACGTTGACATTTTTCTTCTATTTTGAATCACCTACTTGTATAGAATATATGTAGATGATAACACGGTTTGTACCCAAAAGTATGCGACAACACTTGGTTTTCTAAATGAAAATAAAATTTCAAAAAGTCATCGAACGTTCCAAAGTATACGTGCCGGTTTGGCGATTTCAAAATGTGGCGGCTCTACAGTCTACGGCTAACGAAACAAAACCGACACGGTCCGGGCGACGGGGGCGCGCGCACCGGCACCGCACCGGGGCACGTGAACGCGCTGCCGCCTACACCGGGTATACCGCACGGGCGGGCGCAATCCGATCACCTCCGCTTCCTCCTCTGCCACCGCCGCCGCCACCACTACACCGTGGTCGTGGTTACCACGGGGCCCGCCGACGCCGCCGCCGTCCAGCAGCAGCGGCAACAACAACAACAACGACGACGACGACGACGACGATACGAGCGCGCGAGATCGGCTCTTTGGACGCATCGCCGCCGACGACCCGTCGAGCTCGACCGAGTGCGCCTGCGCGTCCGCCCGCGTGCGTTTGCGCGTTCGCACGAGGGCGCGAACGTCGTGCGCGTGCGGTCGTCGTCGTCGTTGCCGCCGTCGCCGCCGCCGCCGCCGCCGCCGCCGCCACAGCCGCCGCGCGGTAGTGTTCCGGTGGGGAAGAGGACGCCGCCGCCGCCGCCGCCGGAGCCAGCTATCGACGTTTCGGCGGGCCCCGTACGGACCGCGCTCTCCGCGTAGCTGCCAGTTTTGCGTGTGCCGTGTGCCCGTGCGCGTCACGCAGTATCTCTGTATCTTTTTCTCACACACTTACACTCGCTCTCACTCTCTCTCTCTATCTCTCTCTCTCTCTCTCTATCTGTCTGTCCGTCTCACCGTCTTTGCGCGCGTGTCTCTCTCTCGAAGTTCGTCCCGTGCGGATTGCCGACAAACAAACAAACACAAAAGTGGTTCTACCGTATAATACGCGCCGAGAGAGACTCGATCTCGTCGTCTCGCGAGTTTTCGACGTTTTTTTTTCGTTTTTTTTTTTCGGGGGGAGGGTTTTCACGCCCTCGGCGGGGCGGCCGCGGTCATTCGCGAAAAACCCCGAGAGGATCGCGTGCGTCGACACGACGGCACAGCAAGCGAACAGCACACGGTCGTGACGACGATGCGGCTGGTCGTGAACCCGCGGACGTAACGAGGACTGCGGTGCACCAGCGCAACAGCACGAGCCCGGACACCACCGGTCCTGCATTCAGTCGCACGTCGTAGGTATCCCGCGGCGAGCATGTAGAAAAAAATGCGTGCCGACCGCGACCAATACCACTGCGACACCACCGGGCTACTACTGCAGGTGAGGCTGGCGTGCAAAGTCGCGCGCTTACATCTCCTCCTCCTTCGGCGTGTCCGTCTCGATCCTTAGATCGTAGCTTATGACAAACGCGACACGGATAATATGATATCATGTCCGTACGAGACGGACCCGTGCCAGTACCCGGGTACCGGTATCTTTCGCCGGATGCGACCGTTACCGTCGGTGTATTTTATCATTTACGTAGGTACCTAAAGGTGTCGATACCCGGTTGCCGTGGGTATTTATCACGCGTTCGCATCACGGGTACGTCGGGGGTATCGATCGGAATCCGAACGGTACACGAACTCCGTGTCTCCCCCGCCGTTATCGGTTCACGATTGTTTTTTTCTTTTCTTTGTTTTTTTTTTCACGATCTTCGTCCAGAAATCGTTGTCCGGTGCGCGTTTAATTCTCCGACGTCCGTCCCGCGTACACCGCCCACCCGGGCAGTTCTCTAGGTGCCTACCGGGTGCACGGGGTCGTCGTAGGTGCAGACGCACAGTAAACATTACTCGCGCGCGCGTATATATACACATTAAAATATGTATACACTCTTTAAACGTACCGTCCGTGGTCAATGCTGTCGTCGGCGTACGCACACGCACACATACAAATATACAACACACACACACACACACACACACACACACACACACAACACAAACATAATATTACACACGTCGAGTGTGAATTCAATACACGCGTGTGCGTACGTCTATACGCCTACAATGTACGCATTGATGGGCACATTAGTAATATCGCGTTTAATACGAACATGTGTACCTGCGCGCGCGCGTTATTATTATTGTTGTTATTATTGCGCTCCCGGGCAGATATTACGAACTCGTTATGCTGAACGAGCAGGTCATCGTCTTGGCGCGTATATTTTACAACCGCACTCACGAGAGATCTTTATGGTCTTCTTACGTTTCCCGGACGTTACAGTTCAGTAACGAAAAACGCCAGAGTATCGTGTTCGATAATAATTATTATAAGACGATTTTACGAAATTCGCTTTTTGTTAAATTAATACTCTTTTTTTCTTTTCTTTTTGTCTCGAGCGTTTTTTGTCTATAACACGTTTTTGAATTAATCGTCATCTATATGGTTTGACGTTCTGGCCGTACACCGTTTTGGCATTGCGTACACCTAAAATGTTTCTTGTACACTACAAATTTATTTAATGCTGATTTTTCTAATAATACATCATAATTTTTATGGCGTATAATATACTATTTGCATCACAGGTATATTTCATAACACAAACAGATAATATTTTAACATGGCCATTTGTGTGTTTGGAAAGACTTTGAATTCGTTTTTTTATTTATTGTTTAGGTTTAAATCACAAACTCATTTGCAGACCATTATAAACTCGTTTTTAAAACCTCTGGTCAACAAGATATGTTAGTCAATGCGTTTTAACGCTTATTTTTTTCCGACGTTGTACCTTATGGTATTTGAAATTTTTTTCGTTCTCCTACGCAAGATTTTTGTTTGATAGAGAGCTGTTTGAATTATAACACTTGATTTTGTGTAAATGTTTCTGATCAGTGGTCGAGTAAATCAATACTGCACATTTTTGTAGTCATTTGTAGCGCGCATTAAATTCAGAGAAATATTTTTTCTCACATTTTCAAAATCTTGAGTTATTTTTAACTATCGAATTATTACGAACACTTATTGTTATTTTATACCTACCTATTTTATTAAAGTTCATATTATTATTTTTTTTTCACTAATAATCACTAAGGGTAGTTTTTTATAAGTCTTTCTTTTGAAAGGTTTCGACTGTGGTGCCATTTTAATTTTCTGCAAAGGGTGGCAAAGTTCAAACATGCCAATTTTTTTTTATTACTGAGCCTCCGCGTATAAACTGAAATGAAAAAGTTAAAGTTTAGCTGGTAATAGTGACAACCGAAATCACATGTTCGAAAATGATCTCTTTGTTCCATTTCCATGCAAAAAAGCTGAGCGCTTGTCTTTTGATGATATACGAGTACATAATGCATGTGAGATTATTTAAATTCGCGTCAGTTTAATGTGTGTAAACATTACCTTAACGTATTCAATTCCATGTAAAGCGAAAAATCGTTTTGTCTGTGTAGTATTTTGAAATATTTTCACGAAAGAATAGCATGTGTTTAGCTTATTCTAATTAAATACAACTTTCGTTTGTTTGTTTATAGCGAGGTTTATAGCTATACATTTTAATAATTACTGACAGTAAACTACATAAGAACCCCATTTTTCTTGAAATGAATTTTTATAATACTTAACTATATAACTACTCACGATTTTTAAATGTTATTTTGCAAGGGTCGTTTATCTTTTTTATTTTATATTAGAACAATAGAATATTTAAAGTTCATAGGAAAAACTTGTAAAACTTTCACATGAAAAGGAGTGACCTCTAAACGGTAAAAAATAAAAAATAAATTACCTAGTTTCTTGTAAATATGTATTGTACAGGTATATGCATCATATTTACAATAACTATTGTAATTTTAATATCATGTAACCATATTTCAGTTACGTTTGAAATTTCACAATTTAATTCGTAAACTATATAGATCATGGAATAAAATGTCGTTATGTTTCGATCTGTTTCTAATAAAATAAGACTGATTTATAATAATACAAACGATGTCTGTTTCACAAAAACAACAAGTAGGATATTATTTTAGTTTTTGTATTCATATAATATAATTTATGTGGATTAACATTTTGATTGCTAGATTAAATATATATTGGCCTGCAATCAAGATGAAACATTGACTATTCAGTGTTAATAATCCACTTTAGAATGTTTAAGTTTTATGTAGTTTAAGGTATTCATATTAGTTTACCTGCTTTTTTAGTTTATTTTATTGATTTAGCTGCTTGGAAGTTAGAATTTAATTATTTTAATTATTATTGATTAAATTTATGATGTTGGTGATTGGAAACGTTTAAATAAGTTGTATTTTATAATATTATTGTATGAAATATAGTACATTTATTTGTAATGAATATTATTTTTGGATTTTTAGCTAATAAATGCAATTTTAATTTTGAAATAAGTAGAAAAACTATATTTTAATTGTTTAAAAATAATTTTTGCTTACCTACCCGTATTTCATATAGGTAATATAAAATTGCGACTTTTTAATTTTGGTTTGATTATATTCATAAATTATGTCATATAAATACATTCAGATTGTGCCATATACCTATATGTTTTTTTTAAATATGAACAGTATGTTATTTATCAAACAAATAACACTATAGAACTTCAAATTCATTATTGTTCGATCCGCTTGTTATAAGAGCTCTTGTATATTACAGTTAAAATTTAAAGGGATTAAAAATTGTTTAAAAACTATTATCGTATATGATAGCAGATTTGCATTTGTTTTTCAATGATTTTGGTTGAACAGTTTATAATGCGTTTTTCGTGTTTTACACGCTTTTTTTCTTGAAAATCTACCTTTCTATGGGAGTACACAACAATTGTAAAAATGGCATAATCACAAGTTAAATATATAAATGTATACACAATTCAACAAACATATTGTAGATGAAATTTTTTGATATTTTGATCATCCTGAAAATTAGTTCATTTTTAAAAAAAAAGAAAAAGAAACATTTTATTACTCGTACACATTATTACCAAGCCAATAGTTCTTTCATTCTGCTAAGAACCTTAAACGCACATGTGTGAGAACATATGGTTTCAAGATTTAACTCGTGTGTTGATTTAGTGACGCGAACTGTAAAAACTCAAAAATTCTTCAGATGTTTTTGTTGTTCCAGGTTTTAACTGTGTTTAGGATTTCGTATGTATTTTGTTGATATAACATACGCTGTACCAAGTGCGTGTAGATGTACATATATGTACCATACAAGTTTAAAATAGGCATACGTAGAATGCTTATTGTCGAACTGAAAATTACCTATTAATTTTTTACATTACAAATATCATGGAGTCGGTAAATTGCGTCCCTATAAGTACGGTCATGGTCATATACTTTGTGAATTGCGGCCCACGTACTTTTAAAACATACGTAAATTGCGGCCCGAGTATTTTTAAAACATACGTAAATTGCGTCCCGGAAACTTACGAAAAAAAAATGAACTTTGCTTCCTTTCAGTCTCCTATTGACACAACCAGACACAGAACAAGAAACCACCATGATGTTGAATTACTTGAATTGCACTTTATAGTTTATAGTTTATAAATTATAATCGAAAAATTTTGTTTCAATCCGAATCCATATAAAAAGATAACTGGTATATAAAACAACATTTTTATATTATATCTTTGGTTTCAATCACAGAAAAATTATATTTCATGGAATAATATAAAATGTCATGGATTGATCAATCATATTTTACCCTGTTCGCATATGGATTCTAGACTTCAATTGTATTCGTTGAGTCGGCTATCTAGTTGTTTTATATATCTGTGGTTGCTCTACAGTTTACAGTATTTTTTTTCAATCTAATAAAAATGGACGTTATGAAAAATGAAAGGAATAAAACGTTGAAAATAGTTGATGGTTTCAAATTTCGTTTTCATAAATTTCTAAACAATGATATTCAACGTTGGTGTTGCACAGTTAAAACGTGTAAGTATTTTTTTAAATTTGATGATAATAATATTTGTATAGATAGTTTTAAGTCTGTTATAGTTATAGTCCTAAGTCTGAAAAATGGGAAGGAAAATATTGGTTTTGTGGAAAAAAGGCTTAGACGTAATTTACATTTTAATAAGAAATAGTTAGATAGGCATATGTACAAAAATATACCCGGACCGCAATTTACATAAAAAATTTGAAATGGGACGCAATTTACAAAGACCCAAATATCAAATAGTCAGGTATTTGGTACGAATTGAAATCACATTAAACATAATGACTGTAATTATCGACAAATGATTTTTTTCATTTTTAATATGACGTGTGTAAACATTTAAAACTGAATTGACTGACGTGTGATTTCAACAAACATCCTGTACAGTTGAGTAGAATACATGTTTTATACTTTTATAGAATACATCTCGATATATTACCTGACTAATTATTATACATACTTGATAAATGTTCAAATATCCACGTGTTTCAATACTATAAGATTTCGCCATAAAATTATACCGGGTTTTAAATTAGATCAATGACTTCACAAAAAAATAGCAACATACCTACCGTTTTCGTAAGAATAATTATAATCGATTTTACCTATATTTGTTTGTGTCGACAGGAATTTTCGTTTTTGTAATACATGTATAGTTTTATAAATATTGTCTTAATTAAGATAAATACCTATTTTAAAAACTTAAAATAATTATTACGCCTGAAAAAAAGTGTTTTATTAATTATTTATGAGAACTCGGTTGGTGTGAAAATATTTGATTTATTAATCTCGTTAGTTACTAAGAAATCATAAGATCACATTTGACATTGAAGTGTTCATTAATGAATACAAAATAATAATAATGGGGTGTAAATTTGAAATTAATTCATAAAAAAAAAAAAAAAAAAAAAAAAAAAATGAATAGTCAGGTATAAGTATTGTCGTATTGTTTATAGTATCGAGTTAGGTTTACTTCAAGTACTGGAAATTTCATACAAAAAATATGCTTCCTTTTATTATTATACTTCCTAAATATAGAAAGTTTAAATATCCATTTTCTATAAGGAACCTTGTGTTGTGAAGGTGCCAAGTTTAGGACATTTAGGTTCCAATCCAATAAGTGTTTTTAATTTCAACTTTTATACTTAGATTAATTTATTAAGTATATTATTGACTTCAAATCCTCCTAGTAATTCTAACTTGAGCAATTTAACTTGAGAAATTCGATTCACATTATTTGCTATTTGGTATAATTATACAGTCATTTTTGTTGTGCTTTCCATTCAATCAATTATGTACCTATTTGATATTGATTTGTTTTACGATTCGTTCTTTTATATTATTAAAGGGTTGTGTGATACATATTATAATTATGTTGTATTATTCCGTCTGGACTCTACGCATTCGTGGCGCCAGGGCGTGAAAATTTAAATAGTAAAATTTGTCATTTTCATACAAAATCTATTAATTTATGGAATGTTTCAAGGTTTTTAATGTTCTCGGTAAAATTAGTTTTTAAAAATATGTACCATCGTTATATAAAATTTCATTAGAATTTTTGTTGCCCATTTTTAATACATAATGAGAGTAAACAACATTTTTAAAACATTTGATTTATGTTATTTTTATATCTTGATTTACGTGGAATAAAGATTATTTGAAATATATCACTTATTCATCGTGTATTTTGAAAAAGAATTTCAATATTTTTCGATCATATAGTGGTATTTAGGTTGTTAATATTCTTTTAATTAAAATGCGTTTTACATTAAATTGTATTTGATCATTAAAATTGTATTTACGTTTTTGAAATACCTTTGATTTTTACTAAAAATTATTAATACATTTATACCGGCATTTTTATTTCGTTTTAATTACTTTAAGCTCACGGCCTTGGTCATACATACACACACATGTACGTGTACGAATTCCTCACAGGTTTAATCATTAATTTGTGAATTAATATTGTTTGGCATAATATAGTTATTGATGGTCCTGTCATTATATACCTCTCTTCGTATCGTTGAAAATAAACGTTCTGTCTATTGCACTGTTCACGTTTTATTTTGTTCGAATTAATTTATTCAACGCGTTTTCCTATTCTTACGTTAACGAGTATTATGCAGTAAACTTAATTAGTTTATTAATTAAAGTATTATACAAATATGTAATGACAAGGTATAATTTATGAACAGCCATGGTTGTGTGATATATTTAATTTAATTATAATTGTACTTTTTATTAAAAAATGATTAGGTTCGTATATGTAATATCTTGATTCTCATGAATATAGTGTTTAACAAGAACGAAATTATATTAGGTGTATTATTATGCTCATCAAACGTTCAATTTTGAAATCATAAATGTACGCTCATTCGGAAAAATTACTTTTATAAAAATAACCAAAAAGCATCTACCGAGGAGATGCTTACAAGTAATTCAAATTCGAATAAAAATATCTAAAAAGTGAGCTGAATTGTACATGTTAGTCAAAGGGTGGGCTGCTTAATGAACTGAATCACGCAAGACGTGCGTTTCTTTAATTACTTTTTTTTAAACATTGTATATATTGCGTGAATATTGTATGAATATTAGTTTTCGAAATAATGTTATAGCAAAGCAATGACTACATTTTTGCGATGCATTATTTAAATTTTTAAACCACAGAGTTCACTGTTCAAATAGAATATTTTATTTTGTTAATTATTATATTTTTCTTGGACCAACCCAGCTATTTGAGAAATGTATAGGTAACTATAACATTTTTCAGTCAATTTTTTAGTCATATAAAAACAATTTAAAACCATTAGTATGTCTAGTTTTCTTATTAGTACTCATCAATTGTTTTTAAAATTGTTTTCATGACAAATTCGTCACATAGAGATAATAACAATTCATTGAAACTAAATATTCGCATTTTGAAAGTTCGGTTTACATGTTATTCTTACGATGATCAATAATAGTTTCTTTAATGTGTTTTATGGTGCAATATGATTTGCAAATTAGAAATAAATTGTAAATACATTTACGAACGATTCTCATTATCATTGCATTTAAATATTCAATGTGCACACATCATTATTATGAAGAACCCCGTAGTATCTTTGCAGCAGATGTACGAACGCCGAAGTTTTAAAATAATTCATCAAATTGAAACGTTGGTTGATAAGTTGGCTAATAATGAATACTTATTCCGATCAATATTTAGTGTAGTTACAATAGAATATTTTAGTTAGTTTATCTAAAAATGTTTTGTTTTCGTACGGAAAAATGGTACATATTTTCGAGTACCTTCTTTACGAATATTTGTTTTAAAATTAAAATTTTAATTAGTTCATGATTTTTTTTTATATCAAAAGCTTATGATTTTTTAAACTTAATACCTTAGTTTATGTTTCATACTTTTATAGTTGATGAAAAATCAGTAGAATTTGTGGTGATGATAAAAAAATGGCATAAAAAAATGGACATGTGTGTATTAAAAAACCAATTTATTATACCTGACCTAGTGGAAAATATAGCGTGTTGTCGGTATATATATTTTTTTTAGGGATTTTATAAGTTTACATCAATTTTTATTGTGTATTTTTGTCGGAGTGTATACACGTTACATTTATAATTTATATTAATTTTTCTTTCATTTGAATGGAACATAATTTTCTTACCATCTTGGGTTTTATTTTTTATTATTATTATTATTATTTTTTTTTTACTATTATTTATATGTGATGTGACGCGTGGGGTGGTCTTTGTATTGTACAGTGACCGAATAGAACAACAACGTCATAAGCCACAGGTTTTTTAATCCATTAAATGCTTACTTGTATCATGTACACTGCAACCATGATGAATTTCTCTCGAAAAACATAATGTGTACGAAGGTCACAGCGGTATACGCGCACATCGTATGAAATCCAAATCGATCATCCGTTTAGTGTTTAACTGTACACTGCCAGTCATAATAACTATTGTCGAATTTCGTCGAGATAAATTGTTAAAAACTGTACGGCCGTGTGTTATGCCCCGTATACGGACTCCGCCATAAGGTCAGTCACGCAGCGCTGTCACGTTCCACGTGGGTCAGGTTATAATTTTACCAAGCCCCCGTCCACTCTAATAGAGGATGTAGGTGTACTGAACCAAAATTCCGAATGATCTAAATACTGGCGTTCACCGTTCGGTGTTCATTGTACGTGTTTTCACGTGTATCCTATAGCCATACATATTTCATCAACGTATACACCTATACGTTTCTGATTCGACGCTAATAATAATTAATGCCGGTGCACCATAAGCCATCATGCATGATTTTATATCACCGGCAAACAAATCCATTTGTCCAAATCAATTATCTCCGATGTCCAAGCACGCGGCAGCGACGGATATTCCTCTATCCATAGTGTCATTATTACGCTGGCACGAAAATACGAATTAATTTCAGGTCGCGTGATAATGATATTTGTTTTTGTACTTAACCGTCGGAACCGAACAATAGCTCTGCATTTTGCTGATATAGATTAGTTATTGCAAAAGTTATTGGACTAATCTGTGTAGGATATAAGTATATTCCACGGCGTCGGCTTATTTCGTGAAACGTACTGATGTAGAATAATGAAGTCTATTCAAGTTCACAAACAACAATGAGCAGGACATCGGGTAGAACGTGGAAGCTATACGGGTTTCAAGAAGCTATCATTCATTAAAAAAAAAAAAATAATAATAATAATAATAAATTTTAACTTTAAACTCGAACCACGTAATTTTTGTACTTAAAATGTATCATTAAGTAGTTATCGGGTTAGGGGAATTGTTGTGGGAAGAACGTAGCTATGATGTTCATGTACACTGTATACGGAATAATATTTCCTTGGTCTTTATACATTAAAGACTAAACTATACCCATTGTTATATTTTTCATTTTTTTTTTCATTTTTTTTTTTTTTTTTTTAGGTCATGTATAAGGAGTTATATTAAAGTATAGTTTCGTTCTATTACAAAACGTTGATAATTTCATTCATATTAATTTAAAAAATAATGCACCACTTAAAAATGTAAACGCTATCTTATAAAACCATTTGTAAGCGTGTTGATAGGTTTTGGTTAACTATTGATGCAGAAATTTAAAACTTCTATCTCGTAGTTATTATATGATCACGGATACTATAAATCTAGTTTCTTAATCAGTTTGGATAATCTAAGTCGTAAATATTGCGGCGTCCTCGATTCACCTTGTTTGCCTCTACTAAGTTTTACTTAAGTTTTGATGTATTCAAAAACAGTTTTTGTTCTGCGTTTGAGTTTAAATTAACAAAGTTTGGATTTTAATTAATAACATATATATTTTTTAACTCGATTTTCGTATTTTTCATTAAATCGGGCGTGAATAATTCTACTACTCATGTTTGAAAAAAGTTATTTTGCTCATTTTGTGCACTTTCATTTTTTATACTCACGAACAAAACATGGATACAAAACACTTTTGGTTCGGACATGCTACCCTCATATCCATTGTATGCATGCGCCACAGGTAGACTTAGTGTATAAGAAACGTTTTAAGAATTTAATCGATAAATTAACGGGTATAATACAACGCAAGCGTGACGGAGAATCTTAAAAGAGGATTAAGAAGTGCGGAATGAAAAATGTCCTATATTTCATTTTTATTGTTGGTCGACCGGTGTTGGAATTTGAAATATGTAGTGTTCCTTACTACGTTCTTATTTAATGAAATAATTCACGAACATGGCTAATATTTATTTTATCGATGAAATATAAAACACAGTATATGTAGGTACTGTTTGTAATTAAAATTAATATTTTGAACGTGTGTATTTTTTCAACGAAATCATTTCTAAAGTAAAACATTACTCCTTCAACCGGGTTCAATCATCGTTAATTTGGTATTTTGTTTTGTACGAACCAATTAAAATGGTTTAGAGCACTTGTAGTCTACCTACTGTTTGAAATCGTGTTAAGAAATAAATTATTTATTATTGTTTATGCAATTATAACGCTTCATACTAGACGCTCTTCAGCCAAAATAGACATTTAATGGATGACGTAATCGGCATTACGGAGGGTAAGAGGATTGGTCAAATCAATAATACTCTCATTGTGTTATTTTGAAATACTCAAAGCTCTGTGGTAGTAGTTCCGTAGGTTTATTACAGAGTATTGTGTTTACAACCGCTATACAATATAAAAGTGTAACAATTTTTCTCTTATAAGTCACATTCAAAATACAATATTATTATTATGTGATGTGTTTTAATTCGAACGAACGTGTACTGAATATATATATATATATATATATATATATATATATATATATATTATAGTTATTAATCATTATTAACATCTGCGTTATAATACGTGCATAAATATTGATAAATAATCATTTATAATGTATTATTATTTGTTTCGTGTTCTTGAAATTCGAAATACTTATAGTATTCAAATTGTCTACTTATAATTCAACCTTAGCTTAGCGACTAAATAATTAAAATGTATCATTACGTATATGAGTGTAAACATTACAGTAATTTAACACGTACTAATTTCCACGTACAAAACTCGCTAAGCCCACGAGTCATATTATTATTTTTATTTTTCATTAGCAGCAATATCACGTGACTAAAAAACTGTTCAAAATTCACTTTTAGTTTTAAAATTATTACTTGTCTCTTTGTGATAATTTTATTTTCCACGAACTTTGCTGTGGGATAAGTTTGTTTTCTACAAAATGAAAAACAGTGTCACTACGAATATATATTACCTATCATATTAATTTTATTAAGTTATTTGTTGTTCATGGAAAAAAAAAATCTAAAATGTAGTTTCGTGTTATGACGGAGTAAGGCTTACAAGTGTCAAAAGTACCTACGATCACGAGAAGAAAATGAAAAAAAAAAAATTATGGGTGTTTCGAATTTCAAACGTAACTTAGACGTCGAATGATGACACGACTATTTCAAAGCCTATTTCATTTTTATACTTGGCAGTTTTTATACACGGTGTGTTTTTGTTGGTAGTATTTATGTACAAATATTTGTCGTCTCGACTAACTAGGTACCTACATGGAAACGCTATGTTGTGCGTTTGTTTGACTATGGAAGTATTGTTATTATTATAACAGTCTAGCTGCATAAAATAAATTACGACGGGCGTGCTTATTAAACGCGTGTTTTTAATCAAAAAGTAACAGTAATATTTCAAATGTGTTTATTTACGTGGAAAAAATATGCATGACATACATGTATATGTAGCATTGATTTTTTTTTTTTTTTGTTTTTTGTTCCGTCCAAATTTGATTTAATACGAAGAACATTGTCCGCTGTGTAATTGTTCACCCGGTGTAATTTTTCGTTTTCAATACCGAGACACCGAGAGCGCACACGTTTTGGAAAACGTATTTTTTAGACCTCAATCGTGTGCGTCCGAAAGAAACAGAGTTTGAATATCTTTAAATTGAAATGTTACGTCGGGTTATTATGTT
The DNA here is from genome assembly GCA_027580255.1 of Therioaphis trifolii. Taxonomy (NCBI): domain Eukaryota; kingdom Metazoa; phylum Arthropoda; class Insecta; order Hemiptera; family Aphididae; genus Therioaphis; species Therioaphis trifolii. The sequence continues at coordinate 4,191,071 of CM050405.1, read as the reverse complement.
ATGACCACATGTTGTACGTTTGTATTCGCCATGGGAGGTATACAGGATTCGTCATTTATTTTTCCAGGTACCCAAACGACACGGAACAATACTCACACGGACGACTCGATTCGATTCCCCGCTATCTTCTTTTTTATTATAGTCTCGTACGCGGCCGGCTCAGAAACAAAAACTACACACATTGTACATTAGGAGGTTTCGGCCGGGCTCCGGGTGCGTTATTCCGTCGTCGAGCGTGGGACGCGTTGACGTTTTATCACGCGGGTTTATTCGATTTTACCCGACTCGTCGTTCCGGCGACGAGGTCGTGTGCTTACGCGCGTTCGATACACGTTTCAAACGCACTCGGAACGTGTTGCGTGTGCGTAACCGATATTTCGTGTGTTTATTCACGTCTGTACTAAAAACGGGTAAAATCAGCTATAGTCGACGTTTTTTCGAATCGTTTACGTGGTATAAAATATAAAAAAAAATTGCCCTTTCCCCGGGTAAAATCAGCGACGGACCGTATTGATTGTCGTTTTGAAAAAAAAAAAATAAAAATATTTTTTCCTCGTTCTAAACCGTGTTGTACGGCGAAAAATAAAAATATTCACGATTCGATAACATCTGGTCTACTGCCAAATCCGCCGTCCGAGTGCGGAAAAGTATGTCGGTCGTGCGGTCGAACGGTGTAAACCGCTGAATTTTTCCACGCGTTTACCGTACGCGCGACGCCGTTAGTGTGAAAATCGTCACATCGCGCCCACGGCGTGAATTCCGCGACGATAACAATATGTTATTGAGCTCGACAGAGCAAACAATCGGGGCGCCGGAAAATCGACCGTACGCGAACATTTCTCGATCGTAGTGCAGTGCCGAAATTAGTTTCGAATAAAAAATCAACGATAAATCGGCCGACAATGGGAGTGAAAACGAAACGGTTTTGTTTTTTTCGCCCGTGAAAGTTTATCGTCTATGATGAGCGAACGGTATTATTGAATTGATAACTACGATATTTGCTTGTCGGGAACCGATAAATTGGACGTGACGACGACACCCCGAGGGGTTCGAGAGGTACGGTAAATAATTTCGAGATGAGATAAAATAGCAATCGACGTGAAACGATGTGCACGACGCCGGTCGTTCGAATCAATACGTACGTTTTTCCAACGCTGTCGAACGCCGTCGCCCCGGCGCAATGCAATTCGTTCGGACAAAACATTAGTAAATCATGTACTCGCGCGTTATTCGATTATGATTTATAAATTTAAAAAAATGTAATCGCGTTAATGTATTGTCAAACGCGTAAAAATTAAAAAAACAAAAAACAAAAAACGAAACAAAAAAAATAAACAAATAAATAAAAATAAACGAAAATAAAGTACGAGCCCGTGTCGTTTACGCGGTCGGAACGTATAAAAATAAACCGTGCCGCGCTCAAACGGTCTTTGCTAATTTCTCGACGTTCCGATGCGCGCGGGACACGACGCGGTCAGCGCGACTAGACGAAAATATTATTATTACTTACTCGCGAACGCGCGCGGCCAACGACGACACCGCGGCCGCGACGACCGCGCACGACCGACTCGCGTTCCCGCCCCGGAGGCGCGGTGAAATCACTGAAATGTCACGAACGTGCTAAACGCGTCGCCGAGCTCAATACGTGTTATTATAATATGTAGTACCATTATCATTGATGTGTTAACTTTGTTAACGTCTCGCTCGTTGTCGTGTTTCAGAGCGGACGTTGGTGATCACCGCGAGCAGCGGACCGACCCCGGTCGACGAGGGCCGGACGCCACGAGACAGCGGACGGCTAGCGGCATGGCCGCGACGAGGGCCGTGCTGGCCGCGCTGGTCGCGCTGGCCGTCGCGGGCCGGACGCCGGGCGCGGCGCACGCGGACGGCGGCGCGGGCGCGGCGGCCACGCCGTCGCCGCACATGCACCACAACATGGCGATACTGGCCAGCGACGTGTACCCCGGGTACGGCATCAAGCGGTTCACCAGCGACAACAAGTACGCGTGCTTCCGGCTGCTGGAGACCGGGTTCTCGCAGTTCTTCGCCGTGCTCAGCGACGGGCTGCTGATGACCACCACGGACCTGGGGCTGCTGGTCAAGCGGCCGGTGGACCTGACGGTGCTGGAGGAGTGGCCGAACGCGACGGTCACGCACAACATGCGGCTGTTCGTGCTGGAGCGGCGCGAGATGCTGCGGTTCGCGGACGACGCGTACCCGGACGGCCGGGTGCCGGAGAACCGGGCGCCGGGCGCACGCGTCCGCGGCGTCCCGGTGCTGCACGCGTTCGGCGAGGGCGTGGCCGGGCTGCCCGTCCGGTACGCGATCGTGGACGGCAACGACGACGGCGCGTTCGCGCTGCGCACCGCCGAGGACATTGCCGGCAACATCACCAACAAGTCGTACTACGCGGGCGTGCACCTGGTCACCAAGCGGCCGCTGGACCGCGAGCAGAAGGCCGCGTACGACCTGGTGGTGCAGGCGGCCGACGGGAGCGGCATCGACAAGGCGTACGCGACCGTGCACGTGGACGTGACAGACGAGAACGACAACGGGCCGGTGTTCGAGCGCGACGAGTACGACATCACCGTGGACCCGTTCGCGCTGGGCCTGTGGCCGCGCGACAACGACACCGCGGCGGCGGCCGCGGCAGCCGCGGGCCCGGGCCGCTACTCGGCCGTAGGCCGCGTGCTGGCCACCGACGCGGACGGCGACCGCGTCGCGTACCGCCTGGCCGCGCCCAGCGCCGCCGTCGTGGTGGTGCCGCAGACCGGCCAGCTGCTCGTGTCCGACGACGCGCTCCGGTCCGGCGAGTACTTCGAGTGCCGCGTCGTGGTGGACGCGCACGACCTGCGCGCGCCGTCCCGCCGCGCCGACCGGCCGGCCCGCGTCACCATCCGGTACGACGCGGCCGCCGTGGCGGTGCCGGACGACGACGTGCTCATGCAGGAGGACTTTGGCGCGTACGACGACGCGGCCGCGGCCGCGGACCGGCGCCGGCACCGCGTGTACAAGCGGCGCGTCACGCGCGCCGTCCGGCCCACCAAGCGCATCGAGTTCACCGAGACGGACGGCGAGCAGGAGGGCCGCAGCGTGTTCCCGCTGGAGAAGGAGACGGAGAAGGAGACGTTCAAGATCCGGGACGAGAACCCGTGGGTGACGGTCGAGCCCAACGGCGCGGTGCGCGTCAAGAAGAAGTGGGACTACGAGGAGCTGGGCCCGGAGAAGACCATCGACTTCTGGGTGACCATCACGAACGCCGGCGTCGGAGGTACGTGTCCAGGGGGGGTCGTTCGCTACGGCGTCGCCCCGTCCTTTTTTTTTTGGGGTTTTTTTTTCATCCGCGCTAGGGTTCACACGACACACGCGTCGGGCGGGGTCTGAAAACGTTACGTCACGTATTCGTGGGTTCTGAGCGTTTGGAAAGTTCGAAAAAAAATGGGGCATTTGACGGGACGGGATTTTTCGAAAAACTCCGAACGAATGCGTCTCGTGCGTGCCCGTGAACCGTATCGCACTCGGACCTTTTTTCCGTTTGTCGACGTGACTTGGTGAAATTTCATAAAGGGCCACTCGTTTCGCGTGCACCTCTCTAACTCGACGCAGTCGTCGGTCCGTTTTAATACGTGTAAAAACATCCCCGCGCGGTGTCCGCACAGGCTTAAATCTTGAAAAATGACCTTTGTTTTTTTTTTCGCCCAAGAGGTTTATTTGTCGGGCCGTTTAACACTAGCCTCCACGTTTTTAAATGAAAAAAAAAACGTACATACGGTTTTACATTTTTTTAAGAAAACGGACAGAGTCTCTCATACGATTCCACCTTTTTTTTCACGTCGACGATCTCACGTTTTGTTCTCAAACAATTTTAATTGAATAAAAAAAAAAAAAATAACAGTTTCCCGTCCACAATGTAGCACTCTGTTCCACCGCGACGGCAGCAAGGATCCGTAAACTTTTGACGGGCTACTCTACACCCATACCCCGCTGCTTACGTACGAATAATGCGTTTACAGAAATGAAATGCAATCCGAATGTGTAATGCACGATGACAATTGTTTATTGACGCGAAAACCGTTTTCGCGAAAGTTAACATAAGAATAACAAGTCTATACTGTTATTTATTTAATTTTTTTTCATAGTATAACGATTTAAATACATGTTTGCGATCGTTTATACTTATGACATAATAGGGTGGTAATGTTACTGTTGTTATTGGTTATTTGTGCGGGCCATTGATCAAACAGTGATTGAATCGGTGCGGTTGTGCATGCTTTTAAAACCGACGCCAAACCAAAAGGTTTTCGTCTACGATAATAATATACCATGTATTGTAATACAAAGTTGAATTTTCATCTCACCATGTTCAGCGCTTAAGCCGAAGACGAATTATATTTTTACGGCAGCAATATTATTGTTCAGTGAAATAAATCAGTGATTTCCGGTCCATAGTTAGTTATGCTTTGTGATAAAAGATCTAATAAATATTTTAATGATACAAGTGAATGTCGAACACTATTAAAATCAAAACACTAAAGAAAGAATGTCACAGTCATATTGACTGAATAATAAATATCGAGTTATTGAGTTACTACAAATTATAGTCATTATGGGTTACCTCGCGATGTAAAATTAAAAATTAAAGCATCATAGATGTTATTTATTTTTACCACTGTCGTCTTTAATTATTTGATTACAGATTAACTATAATTATTCATAATGTTGTTAATGATCATACATTTTATCGGCATTTTTTCTTATTTTTAACTATCGAATTTCATTGCATAGGCATTGGATTATTTTGATGTTTTTTCTTTTGTTTTTATTTAGAGTAAAAAGTATGAGATTTAATTTTTAAAACAGTTTTCATTATTAAGTTATATCATAAAAGATAATTTTAAATTATTTTATAACTTAACGTTATTGACGTCTAGAGTATGTAATTACTGCTCATCGAACATTTGCTTATATATATAATTTTTTCATTTAAAAATAAAAATAAATATACCTACGTATTCCAGGAATTTAAAACCGTATAACTCACTTACGGTAATTACCATAAAAATTCCGATTCATTTAAAAAATAACTACTGGAAGTTACCCCTATAATATGTATGAGATTGAGCTTAACATTTTTATTTATCTATTCGAGGGTTTTAAATAATTGTAAAACGTATTGTCTATAATTGTGATATTTTTTAAAACATTTTAGAATTATAATTATAACTTTAAACGTGATTGAAATTTACACTTTATAATTATATAATCTATAATATTGAAAGTTATTAAGAAATGGGATATTATAAATAACATTGTTTAAATTACTCGAACTTAAAAACTTAAATTGTATAGTAATGTATGCAAATAATAAAATTTATAATACATCAAATATATAATATATTATCCTAGTTAATTAGTAAATTTTAATAAGCTTGTAGAGTTTGTAGGTAGTGATTTGATTTTGAATATATTTAGCCAATTAAAAGCGTATAAGCTCGCGTGGGTTATTGTTACATACATACCTATACCTATATACAAATACTCCATGTACCTAATAATTTCATAATAGGAAATATTTTGGAAATTTTGCTTCGTAAGTTTCAATATAACCAATTAATATTTAATTAAGGTGGTTAAGTAATAATGTGATACTATTATACTGTGCTTATAAACTTATATCAAGTTATATTTAAATAATAAATTACTCATAGAGAATTGATTAATGATGCTTTTGGGTTACTTAACCGTTATTGAACTAAATTGTACTGAAAATCAATTGTTTATATGTAGGTGGATTTGAAATATGTAGGAAATTATGATGTTTAAATTTTTTTTTGAGTTAAAAAAAATGTATCGAGACCGCGCACATTTTTTTACTATCGTTTAAAACATTCTTAAACCTAATGTGTTCAAACATACTCCATAAAACAATTAAAAAAATATTAATGTAAAGTTCACGAGTGATTCAATTATTTTGGCATTGGTACACAATTTTCTAGTTTGATGACTTATGTATGTGTATGTGTGTTTGTGAGTATGTCTTTGTGTATATTGATTAACTAGGTATTCGAAAAAACACCCAAAAGCATAGATAAACATGAAATAACACTAAAGAGCTGACTAACGATTTTTATTTGAGGTTAGGATAGATGAAGTTCGTAAGTTTGTGAGTGTAAATACTAAAAAAAAAAAAAAAAGAATCGTAATGTCTATTTAATTATTTAATTATATAACTGTTTGTCTTTACTTGTTCGTAAATTCAGAGAAAAGATTTTAATTTTATTTTGTCAAGTAAATAAAAAATAAATAAGTAAAAAAAAAAAACAAAACGAAAGAAGTATATAATTAAATAACATAACGGTAATAAATAAATTATTTTACGAGTGTAGTTTATTTAATCATGTACAAATATCAAATATACGTGTTTTAATGTTTGACGTTAATTCATAGTTAGAGTGTACGAAAACAGAAAATTGAAAACATGACCCGAAGTGTTGTTTTTTTAATTTAATAAATCTATTTGTTTGAGTTTTGATTAAAAGGATACGGAGAAGTTATAAGTACGAATGGATTATCATAACACACTGATGGTTTTCAAACCGGGTCCATCCTTCATTTCCATATTTTACTATATTCTGCAAAAGCTAATTTATCCCGAAATTAATATTAAATTATAGCTGAAGTAAATTTAAAATTTATTGTTGAATAGTTAACACTATAATATGTATTATAATGAATTTAGATTGTTTAAAATTGCAGTATTTGTTAAATCTTATTATTAAAATTATGGTACGTATTTATATGTGACGTGTAGTTAATGCTAATATTTGTGAAAATAGTTTTTTCATCCACGTTTTTTTAAAGCTATAATAGGTTTATTATTATTATTATTATATGATATTTACCTCATTTAATTGACTTCATGAATTATTGATGATTTATTTAATATTACGTAGGTCCTATATTCACTATTGAAATCCCGTTCTATATCACACAACGTACTTGGTGTGCCTGTATAAATTTACATTAAAAGTTTGCGAATTCTCATGTCCTCATTTTTTTAAACTATTGAGAAAATAGATTTCAATATTTTATTTTTGTTCAGTTCAATTAATGTTTTTTTCAATTACTTTCTGGTACTATAATTAGTTTGTTTCTACAAAATGTGTTTACCGAGCTGACTTTTACTTTTAATTGTTATGGCATAAAAAGAAAAACAAGTTTTTCGATTCAAATATAAAAACAATGGTCTACTATTTTACAAAGATACCATTAATATGTACAGTTACTCGTATTTATTTGAACTAATTGCTGATTAGAATTAACATTGATGTTAACTTATTATGCCCAAAACTATTTATTAGGTTTATTTAATCAACCACTTATAATCGACAATGTTCATTTCATTTACCGACGAACCCCTCTGAGTGTTAAACATTTTCATATTTTTTTTTTTTAATTTTGATTTCTACAAGTGCAGTGTACACGTATTATTTATAATGATACGCGGTATTCTGGTGTTTATGAATCTTTTGTCGTATAGAATGAAACGAAGAAAAAAAACTAGAACATTCACGTTTTACTATTTATCTTTTTTAATTCTTTTCGTTGTACTTTTAAGTTTTGAACCATGAAATAACCGTTAATTAATATCGAATTGGCCCGATGAAATTCAATATCGTGTTCAGACAGACTTGTTCAAAACTACATTAAGCACGTCCAGACAATACGGACAGTTGTGTGAAATGATATCATGGATATTATTATGAATCAATAGTGGACATAGTGCATTAATTTCATGTGAATAAACAAAACACAATAATATAATATGCCTCCGCAGTGTAGCGTGTACGGCACTGGGAACATGTAGGCCGAAAATATCGTCGAATAATATGTCCATGAAGTCGACCACGGTTGGTAACCATGGCAATGAAAGTCGTGACGAACGAACGGACACAACGGGAACACAGTGGATATTCGTACGTAGGGTCAATGTTATTATAAATTTTGAAAATAACTTTAATTGCGCTACGCCGACGATGGTTTCGAGACGAGCTCTGTACGCTGCGATCATTTTTTAAACATTATAATTTTGCATATAAAAATAGTTACGGATATTAGACACACGATAAATTATTACATTACAGTGAGTATAGTCAGTGTACGGTGTACGTCATTGATTAAAACTTCAAGTCTTAATAAATGAGAGTATTTCGAAGACATGCGACTCACTCAATAAAATAATATTATTATGCGATTGCACGATATACAGTTTGAAAGACACACACTCACACACATACACACGCACCGTGTAGGTACGTTGCATGTTTTGTGTTTATGTGGAATGTTTTCTTTGCCCGTTCAGTTAAATTTATTTTCAACGACGTTATAATACAAACTGCAATTTAACATACTGTAAAAAAACTAAAAAAAAAAAAATCGCGTTTCGTTTTTAACGAAACGTCAAATTTCGATTTCGTCATTTCACAAAAACATCAGAGTAATTCTAAAACGCGCCGAATACCGCGGAATAAAAAATAAAAACGCCGTGTTCGCGTAACTACGTACGTACTTCGGGGCCAGTATACCGCGTTTTGGACACTGCCGGTTATATCCTCCTGTCGTGATTTTGCACGCGATCCGTCCAACAACGACGGCACAACGTGTGTGTGTGTGTGTGTGTGTGTGTGTGTGTGTGTGTGTGTGTGTGTGTGTGTGTGTGTTTTCAACGCTAACGTATGAAATCCGTTCCACAAAGCCGGCACGGCACGGTGCTACTGACCGGCGGTGTCGACGCATCCGGTGTACGGACCGCGCGGAACGACGATTTATCGTTTTGTTTTGTGATTTTATGTATACGTACGTGTTACGATCGAGTCGTTTCGGGTCCGGGGGTCTCCGAGTCAAACACCGCACTGTAACTCTATACCGTTGCCGCGGATCAGCCGACGATTCGCCTACGACCGATTATCGTCTTGCGGTCCTTACGTTCCGTCTCTCTGTGTTCGCGGCGCGAGAGCAGCGTAATTGCGTCGGTATCGTTTCTTCGCGCCGGACCGGGCGATGGTTGTGCGCCGCCGACGAGTTTTTAAGAAGAATTTTTTTTTTCATCATCATTATTATTATTATTATTATTATTAGTGTTAGAACACCGCGGCTTCCTGCAGTAAGGACGATGACTGAGAAAAACCCATGTGTACACTAACACACACATACACACACACACACACACACACACACACACACACACACACACACACACACACACACACACACAAAGACGTGCGCGCGCATATATTCACTTATTTCAGTGTATCCTATTTCATCGTATGTATAATATGTATGTATTTATAATATATATAAATACTATAACTAATTGTAATTGGTCAAGCGGATCGAAGAGAACGCGTTAAATGATGACGACACACCATTGGCGGTGACGGTGGTATTCGGTCGACGAGCAGCTACATCACGGTAGCGGAATGTCCGTACAATACGTATATAATTCATATTTTTATGTATATATTCGTGTGTACACGGACACTTATAAAATATTACGCCTAATTTATATTTAGATGACGCATAAAATTGTGACGGTAATAACAAACCGTGTGGAAACCGGGTGAACGTGCACCGAGATGGACGACGAGCGATGTCCGTGAGAAAATCGTGAAATCAAATTTGAAAAATTTCCAAATCCATTAATTTTCCACCTGTTTATAGGCGTTGGGTTATAGCACAATGGTTATTTTCTGTTAATGGTCTATCGCTGCGTTTTTATTATAGTATATATTAAATATTTATTCACGGACTGGAAAGTAACGATAAATTCAGACGCGCTTTTCGAAACTACGATTTTGTATTCGAATAATTCACATGGTTCCGTTTCTACGAACATCTGAATTACGTATTAGGTTTATTTCGTATGTTCATTATAATACACACCGAGGTCTTCGTTGTGGTGACTACAGAAAGGTCAAAAGTAATTATTTTGATTAACTTTTCTAGTGCCTCTTCTTCGGTCAAATACAATATATTTTTACATATATTATGCTCTCTCTCTTTCTCTCTCATGCACGCGCGTACACACACACACACACACACACACACACACACACACACACACACACATACACACGTTTCCGCACGCACACATATATACGCAGCTATGTGTATTGTACTTGTACCACTTGCTCTTAGCTCATTACGCGAGTTACCAAACGTTTTTTGTCCCAATATGTGAACAAGGTACAGCATTTATTGTGTTTTTTTTTCCGTTACTATATTATATAGATGTAGTGCACAACGGATTCAAACCAAAGACTCGTAGAAACCACTTTATACACTTTATGCCACTGCAATTATTACTGTACTACTATTCTAATACGTTTTACTATTATTACTCGTACTAATACGCCCGGTGCGTGGACAAAACGCGAGAACATGCAAGCATTATTGTGTATGAATCACATTGTGCCGAAACGACTGTTGTTCGTTTAATTTTTTCGCACCACAACCGGGCGCACTAGAATACGCACGCGTTGTCCGTTAACGTTTCAATTAACGCGACTCGTACCGAGGCCTGTTTCACACGCGCTTGTGTTTTAAAATAATAATTATAGGTAATAAACGTACGGTAGGTACGTGTACAACAGTACACAGTAGCCCGACGAAACGTGTAAAACTGTACACACACACTGTAGTCCCGGAGGCTAATGATTTACGTACGCTGAAGAATTAACGGAGTTTAAACACAATTTTCCCTCGGCTTTATTTTTCGTCTCGACCGCCGTTCGGGGATTTTAACGTACCATATCGTATCGTCATCGCGTTCAGCGTCGGTGTCGGTGTTTAAAACCCTATGGCCGTCTCGAACGTATTCCATTACCCGTCTATTCGTTAACACACACACACACACACACTCATGTTAGCCGGCGTCTGGTCGTACGTTAGTGGGTAATATATAAATGAGTGTGCGTGTGCGTACACGTATACGTCGGCATAGTGTAGTAATACGAGTTGAACGTTTTTAATGCGATTGTAATAATTACGACTGCTGCGTCAGGCTTCCGGTAATGCGTGTACACGTGATGATGAAAGATGACCAGCCCATAACCAGTCAGCCGACCAGCCGGTCGTCATGTTATACCGGGCACATGTATATATATATAAATATATGTATACAATATCTGTTTCGTCGCGCGTGAAGGGACTGCAGACTGCAACGGGGGTCTCGGTATAATAATATTATATTGTATACTCACACATACACACACACACACACATGTTTTACGTGTATGATCCGGTATAGTCGTGGACGAATGATTGAAATCGAACCGACACGCACACACACACGCACACACAAACGCAGACACAGACACACACACACTCACACAATGTGAAGTGAAAATAATGAAATGTCAATAATCCATACGTAGGAAATTGTTATTATTTAGTACGCAACGCGTAGAATATAATATAACATAATATTAATGTAATACCTACCGCGGTGATGTTCGGAAATCATTTTTTAAGAACGACTGCGCGATACCACGACTGAAATACTTCATTTCCTATTATACATATTTTGTTTTAATTTACACTGATCGTAGTATTGTTCGAGTGCGTTGCATGTTTTACGTTTTATCATCTAACCCGTGCAGTCACAATTTTTCGACGAATCCGTTTACATACCTACGATGTTGGTATAATAAACAGATTCACACTCCAAATGAATAATCATATTTGACTGACGCGTACGCTTTTCTGTTCGAACGCATAAACACTTCCCAAACATGTATATTACAGTAAATGTATAATATATACACATATTGTTGTGATGAGCACGTACTATGATTTACTGATAGTGTGTTTTGGGGTATTTTGACGAGTATGAAGAATTCGTTTTGATTATCCGCTATACTTATATGCCGTATGTATTATTCATACGAGCATTTGTTGACGAGAATGTTTTATTTTTTGTGTGTACGCAATTTTCTCGTTTGGGGCAGAAGTCTAAGCATTAGAAAGAATGATTCACGGTGGGAGGAGACTACAAAGAGAGGAACCCCAAATTTCGCGAGTAGGGAATAGGGCACAATAGTTAGGGTGGAAAGAAAAACAGAATGTGCTCTTTGCTCTTACATCGAATGCACCATTATTGACGACAAATAAATCTATATATTTTTTCTAAGAGTAAAACGTGATTGTCAACTAATACAAATTGTCTGTTTCGGCTTCAGAGTTCATATACTTGTTATAAACTATTAATTTGTTTTTTTTTTTGCGTCAATTATATCACTTGTTTTACAATGAAATAAATAAATTACGGTTATTGATTTTTAACGCAATAATGAACATATTTTAAATCACAACATCTAATATGAAATAAAATAAAAAATTTCAATAGTTTTTCGATTACATTATAAATAAAGATGTATTAAAGATTCTAACACAACGTCAAAATAACCTAGTGCGTGGTTAACATCTATATTTTAGATTTATTTACATTTTTTTTTTTTTTTTTTTACATTTTTTTATTCACGGATCTTTCTGCTCGTAACTCTCTAGTCTCTACATGTTTTCTCTCTTTCTCTCTCTCTCTCTTTAATAAAATACGAATGACTTTTAAGCACTATAATTATTTGTCGAATAAGATGATATTAAGAGGTGAATCCCAAAGACACTGTTATGTACGCGCATGTAGGTAAGTATGTGACTGTGTATACTGTAGATGTACGATAACCATCAAGAAATAATTGACGTGGGAACAAAAAAATTCTATGGCAGTTTCCGTGACCTATAGACCAACTTCAATTTGATACTATAATTATTAAAAAAAAAAAAAAAAAAAAAAATGTTACTCACAGACAGTTGGAAATTATGTTCAATGTAGTCAAATAACATCATTTCAATGTATGGTTGTAATTGTCAAACATAAGATAATAAATATATAAATAAAAAAAAAAAAATCGTTTTTACGTGTTTACCAATGAATAATTCGCTGTACAATGCCGGTGAACAATATCAATAAATTAAAATCTTACACCACGGACCATTTTATTTCGGTTCTAGCGAGTCTGTAAACCACATAAACAAACCCTCCAGCTTAATGGTGTATATAATAAATATTATAACCCGTCTTCAAATGCATGTGCCGCGCGTAGTACCTCAATTATTGTTTTCTTTCAGTTCGAATACACTAGCTCAGTCCTATTGTGCCGTTAAATATTCGAAAACCATACGGCCGTATAATGAATCCGTATTTGCTTTATATTTATACATAAAACGCTCCGCAGTGTTTGTTAAACATTTCTTTTGAAATGAAAAAAAATATATATACAACCGGGGTTCTTGTAGTTGGTAATACGTTTGAATTGTTTAACAAATTTTTCTTCTCCGCCCTTCCCGATATTTTATATTTTTTTGACAGGAAACTGTAGAGTTTAATCCTCTGAAATATCTTTATTTATTTTACTACATGTTTGTTAGTATACGTTGTGTTTAAAATCATTTGATCGAATAATAAACTTTGATGTCCCGGGTACAATGATATATATGCTAAAAACCTTTGCGGCCCATGTAAAAAAACTTGGCAGATGGTGCCGTACTGTACGCTTTGTTACGCAGCGAAAAAAAAATTATATAAAACGTCGTCCTAACCTTCATCGAGCGTTTATAAGTGAGGGTTGTTTGTTATTAGGGTAGAGAAGTTATAGGAGTTAAAATTAATGACATGTATGTAAAAAAAAATAATAAAATATGCACTAGAATCTTTGAAATATGCAAAAAAAACATTATATATAGACGTTTGTTTAAACGAAACATGTGTACCTATATATATATATATATTTTTTTTTTTTTTGATCTTACTTAAATGTATTTTTCCATAAAAATGTAAATTATTTGATTAAAAAACATTTGACATACACCATGAGTATTATAAATTTACACCTTTTTTAATTCAACTAAACGAAAATTGTCCATTCGTGAAAAAAAAGCGCTAATTACGTTAAATAAATAAACGTATACCATTTACTATTCGAGCATGAGAAAATACGTTTTAAATATGCCTCTAATTTGAATGAAAAATCGCCGGCAAATAAATAGAGTAATGGTATTATATTTCAATTGGTATGTATACATATGCATTAAAAAAATTGTTCAATTGTATAAAAACGAATGTGTTTATTGTATACGGTACACATTTGTATATGTAGCTGAATGCTTAATATGGTTACATAAATTTGATTAGCTATACTTGAAAATAAACGTATAAACAAAATAAACACGCAAATTCTATAACTTTATCTACCCTATAGTTATTTAATAATCATACAAAATAAAATGTAATTATTAATTTGCAACGTTGTAATAAGCAATTGAATTTTTTTTAAAATTATATTTAAACACTACCCAGTGTAACTTTACGTCATTTAATTATGATATTTAAAATAAAAAATAAAATTTTTATATTTTTAAACATATTTTCATTACAATATTTTTAACATTTGGTTTTCCTTAACAGTTGTGAAGTGGGACATCTCAATGGGTATAGACACAATAAGGTGTGGGATGCGCAAAATCTTTTGTTTTTTCCTCTTAGCATAAGCTACAATTTAATTAAAACTCATGATTTTAAGAATAATTATTACATTTTTATTTATTGATTTTTAATAAACCATAATTTGTTTAGTTATCGAACACTCTGAAGTACCTATTCTAATTAATTCATGGCATGATAATAATAAAATAATATAATCTAAATTAATTATTCACGTTGTTATATTTTAAGACTACGGTCGACCAAAAAAGTAATTTCATGACATCAAAAATACGAAAAACCCTCCTATAGACATTTTAATTAAAAACAAAGAATTTCACAGAGCACTTGTATACGCCACGACCACAACACTAATAATTATTCTTCGGACGTCGGGTTGGACTTTTTTCTGTAGAAAATTTGTTCCACCACGAAAAACGTTAATTTTATCATTAAAACAACAGCAACAAAATCGATCTTTTCGGTCGAGTATAATAATAGTGATAGAAATAAAATAAATATAATTCGTGGCGAAAAAACGAAAATACAGAAAATCGGAAGCGTTATGACGCGGCGGATAAAATAATACCATACCCCACGTTGTTACCACCCTGTTGTGCGCGCACGTCAATATCAAAGTGTACGCCTAATGACGCTACAGTGACAACTACAGACGATACGATGTATCATATAATAACGTCTAATATACGGTAGTCAAACGCCCCCGTACGTCTGTCGGATCCTATACACACCAATACATGTATATGACGTGTCGTTACAAATTAAAACAAAAAAACGAACCGACAATTGTGCGCTCTTAAAATCAAAAAAGTATCAGATTTTCACAGAACGGGTGTGAGGAGTGTCACTATATCGAAGTATTGAAAAACGTCAGTTTTTGATTTCGAGTGAAAACGATCCAGTGGCGGTTCTGGCATTAAAATTTTGAGGAGGCAACAATTTTGTACCAACCCATCTGGACCTATTAAAGCGAATCGCACAGTCCTAAAAACTCATTTATTTTGTTTAAATACAATTTTTTCTTTAAAAATCTGTCAGAGAACGGTTTCATTTTCACTATAACACATAATTAAAAGGTAAGACCGTGACTTGTACACACAAAACATGAAGAACGCCTAAACTCTGTTTGTACCCAAAAGTTTGAATAATAATATTATCGGTCAGCCGCTGTGATTCCAGTGATTCCACAGCCTGTGACGTTTTCCGACGGAGGCAACGGAAGTGTGCAGTCTCCGTGGAGAATCGCGCATGCGCAATTGGCATATTTTATGTGCGTTTGTGTGTGTAAATTTGTGTACACATGTAACGTATCGATAACTGTGGCAGCGGTTGCCTCCTGAGAAAGTGGGGAACCGCCGATACGAGATATTATTAGTATATTAGTATATTATTCTAAACAATATTATATTCGCCTGTTGACTGTCACTGTTGAGCACCGTGCACGCAGCAGTGCGGCACGCCGCACAGGCACTGGGCATTCTCTTCTCTTACCCATGAGCTGATGAGCACCACGGTCTTGAAAGATCGAGACCGGGCACGGTATACTCCATAGTCCGATCAATACATAATTTAAATTTATATTTATATTTATTTTTATTAATTTCCCTTTTAATAAAGTGTCTGTGCTTGAAATTAAAATCAAAACATATTTAATAATTTAAATAACATTAACCGTATAGTTTCTTTTATTTTCAAGGGAGGCACTGCCTCCCTTGCCTCCCCGGGAAAACCGCCACTGAAACGATCGCGTGTGGGCACGAGTGGTATGCGTTTTTCGAAAAATCGGACGTTTCGACGTCGTCTATAAACGGTCTGGACAACAAAACAAAGAGCGTTCCGGCACAGGACTTCCGGGTCGGGTTAGGCTCAGCGTATATTATAACGCGTTCGTAATACGCGCGTTGTTTTGTCACGTGAATTATAATTATAACAATTATTATTATTGTGCCGCCGACGATCGGTGGTGCGTGCACGCGCCTCCGAGCGAGGGATTTAAACGTTTGCCGAACACACACACACACACACACACACACACACACACACACACACACACACACACACACACACACACACACACACACCGCACACACACACACAATACCAAAAGTGGCCGCTATTGCCACGGCAAAAGCGGAAGTCGCACTAATTTTAGCATAACGTGTACGCACGCACGCACACGCACACACACACACTCATACATTAGCGAGCGCGTGTTTGTAATAATGTTTTATTCCACCGCGACAGCTATTATTATTATTATTATTATTATTATTTTTATTATTATTACTATTATTACTATTATTATTACCTATTATTATTGCGCACACACAGTGTCCGCCGCGAGATTTCGTCATGTCGCTCCGGCCCCGGCGCTCGTTAAACGCCGTCCCGACGTGCCCAACACACCCTTTTTTTTGTTTTTTTTTTCCATGTT
Organism: Therioaphis trifolii; assembly: GCA_027580255.1. Classification (NCBI taxonomy): domain Eukaryota; kingdom Metazoa; phylum Arthropoda; class Insecta; order Hemiptera; family Aphididae; genus Therioaphis; species Therioaphis trifolii. Next base: position 4,174,077 of record CM050405.1, on the reverse strand, counting down.
CCGCTATTTTTTTCCGTACACACGTCTCTCTCTCTCTCTCTCTCTCTCTCTCTCTCTCTCTCTCTCTCTCTCTCTCTCTCTCTCTCTCTCTGTCTCTCTTTTCTCGGCTCTTGCGGCACATCCGGTTCGTGCGCGCGCACCGTACGCCGCCGCGTTTTTACGGGCACGAGCCTCGCGACGTTATATTAATAATATATTATGATGTAACGTCGTACGCGCGGTCGCGCGCACGCGCCCACGGCGCACGGTCGTAGGGAGCCACCGCGCGCGTAAAACGGATCGCAGACCGGCGGCGGCGAGTCGCCCGGCTATCGCACGCGGTACGGCCGACGGATGATTAAGGGTTTTACTGTACCCGACGCGTGACGGACGCGTCGCCTCGCCGACAACATTTCACCCCTAAAACGGCCGTCGGTAACATTCGGGGGCGTCATTCGCACGAGGGGATGGAGGCGTGTGTGCTCTCGTCTCCCAGTTTTCGTACACGCGCGTTTTCGGCCCGCATCGTATGACGTACGGATTATGATATATCGGTATTTTCAAATTCGTATCAATGACCCAGGCGATTCCGCCGAAATCGCGTTAGTACCTGCTTTCGAAATCAAATACTCGTACGACACGAACACGCGGGTCGATTCGCACGAAATCGGAAATTATCAAACTAAACGCGGACATCGTTTTAAGATTCGAGATCGAAATTGGTCGGCATTACAATTTCGCCTTCCTATCGACACTCTGAAACGATGTCCTGCGGTGAATTGAAAATGTAAAAATTCGAGATGATCAATACATTGTTCATACGACGTCACGGTACGAACGAAAATAATTCACTCGAATCAATCGTTTCATATAATATTATTGCATTCGAATCGATTGTTTACGTAATGTTTAGAATTTTAAAAACAACGACGTCTATACGCCGAATATTTCCGTGGTAAACGACGAAAAAAAAAATTCCATCTCGTTGCCGCCTTTAAAATCTACCGCCATAAAACCCTAATGGCCAAAGTGGTGGTACGGCCCCGTCATACGGGGCGTAACGAGCACGTCGCAGAGACTTGGTCCGCTATTCTGCCGCACTCACGCCGAGCACAAAACTATACGGACCGTCGCAGCAGCGGCGCGGCGTGGGGGCTGCTGGAGTTTCGAAAAATATACGTACCGTTTACAAGACCTCTCACCCCCGTATTGGGAATTCAATTAATTTACCCTCCATAATATATAGTATCATAACGACGACGTTTGCGTTCTCAAACGATCGATCCCGTAACGATGCTCGCGGCTGGACTCGAAATCGTATAAGCCGAAAACGTACAGACCCCGGTCCGAGTCCGTTTTCGGGTTCGGTTTTCGACGTTTCCATTACGTTTCCGTGGCACGCACACGCGTCACGTACGAACGGGCGCGTTTTACACACCGCACCTACACGTAGAAGGCCGTTCGTGTAGATACAAAACGCAAGTATACGTTTTCAACGCGTCATATATTCATCGTCACCGGCGCCTGAACGCCGTTTAAACGTCGCCGTCGCGTGCTCACACACTACGGGGCGTGTTTTCGACGACGACGACGACGACGACGACGGGGTTCCGTTTCACGCACACAATCGCGCCGGTCGCCGGCAAGTGTAAAACCGTTGGCCGGATCGTCGACCGACGAAGACGACGACAACGACGACGACGACGCGACGGTTCGGCCGTGTGACATAATAATAATAATAATGTACGTGCACCGGTTCGCCGCGTGCGACGTCCAGTAAACTCGTATATATTATTATGTTTATCGTATTATTATACAGGACGGAAACCGCGAGTGCGGCACGTGCGCGCGGTAATATACGTATTATACGACGACGTGGGGAACCGTGATTTCGTTTTTACTACACTGCTCCGGTACACCCTGTACGTTGGATGTCTCATACACACACACACACACACACGTGCGCGCAAGTCTCCCCATTTTGATTTTTGCACTCGTGCCGCCGCAGCCACCTCTTCGTTTTGGCCCGGGAAACGTCCTCGTGCGCGCGGTCCCCGCCGGTAAGGTCGTCGTCCCGCGAGGGGACCCGAGGAGGGCGAGGGACCGTTGTGTTGGCGCGGTGCGGAAGGTAAGAAGAAGGGATAACACTGTACACAGAGTCACGTCGCGCACACACCCTCTGCTGCGAAGCGCACGCACGTACGCACGCGCGCGCATTATACGTATATGCGTGTTACACGAGTGCGGCGCGCGCGTGCGTGTGTTTACGACCCCTCGGTGGCGGACCGCACCCCGCGCACGACGACCATTCATGGGGCGCGCACACGCGTAAATACGACGCGACGGCGGCGTACATAAGGAAACTTTTATTATTAAAGAAGGCGGTGGATGGCGGCGGCCGCGGCGGGGCGGTGGCGGAGGAGCGCAGGGTGTTTTCACACCGGTGCGAAACGAATCAATACACCGGCACACGGGCGCATGATCATCGCCGCCGCCGCCGCCGCCGCCGCCGCCGCCGCCGCCGCCGCCGCCGCCGCCGCCGCCGTCGACGACGACGACGACGACGACGACGCGCGCGCGGCACGGCGTACACGCGGAGCAAGCTCGTCCGCGTGCGTCGTTCCGGCGTCCTTTGACCCTCCTCCCGCACGTCCCTCCGGCCCGCGGTCCCGTCGCTCCTGCCCCGCTCCCGGTCTACCGCCCGCCGGGACCGCGGCCGGTTCGCTCACACCCGCCCGACGCTTCCGCCGGCCGACCGGCCGCGTCCCTCGTCTCCGCGCGCACGTCGACGGCACATGCGTTTTTACTATGTTTTACGCACGCTACGCGACCATGCCGCCGACTCCTGTGACCACCAAGTTTTACAACACGTCTGTATATAGCCGTACACACACACACACACACACACACACACACACACACACACTCGTACATACGAATACAGACCACGCGTTATGTTATATTGTATTTATTATCATTATCATTATTATTATTATTATTACGCGTATGTGTGTACGGACCAATGACGTATAGTGCGTAACGACACGGTTGTTGTATGCGATATACAACAACTGCACTTTTATTTTCGTTTTATTTTATTTTCTCGCTCTTTTTCCCATCGTTAGTCGTCGTCCCACAGTATATTATATTATAACACAGACACACACACATACACACACACACACACACACGCGTGAGTGCGTTCGACGACGAGCTGCAAGCCGTGCGCGTTGATCTATCGGAGTCATTTATCACTCAATTCAGACAACGTATCATTAAGATAAGCCGAGCTCTAAATTATAAAACCAATATAAGAAAAAAAGAAAAAAAAACGAAAAAAAAAAGAATAACACTAAGAAGAAAAATAAAATAAAAAATCAAACCATACACTCGCGTATAATGTAAAAGTGATATTATATACGCGCGAGCGTCTCTGCCGCAGAGCGCCGCGCCGTGCGTGTGTGTCCACGGTCCTACAATATACGTGTATATTATGAATAATTGATTTCGTTCCCGAGGGCGTAATAATAATATCACATAATATTATAATGTGCGCGGAGAAAAAGTAAACGAACGATCTTGCCAACGAACTCAATCCGCCCATTATTCACACATTGTCCGAATGTACGCCGTGATCGTAATTATTGTCATAATTTTTAATGATTTTATTTCATCCGACCCGATAGTTACGTTATAACCGGGTTTTTTTTTCACCGACACAACGAGTCGGACCGAAGGCGCACGAATAAATACTATGGCTATTATTAATCGCGTGTAATCCACGCACACGCACGCCAACGGTATTTAGTATTTTCGTGACTTAAGGCGTCGAATCCATATAGCCATTTAAATATACATGTATGAATATTAAAATAATTAATTCTCACATTTTCATCGTTAAAATCTCGAAATTACAAATCCAGTGTGGCGAAATGTGTATAAATCAAATGATAAACCGCATTGTTGTAATTTGTTAAATTGATAAATATTTCAAACTTTAAATGGTTATTAACAATACGATTAATAACTATTGAAATCCGCGGAGCCCGGTCGAAATAAAATGCGAACGTACATGTTTTGAATTCCTGGTCTTAAAATTAATGCGTTTCGTAAAATGAAAACTGACATTGAAATAAATATATTGTTAAATCATTTGTTTGAAAATATTTATTCCACGATTGTATAATATTGAAATAAAATATAACGGCGTACGTTTCAAAGATCAATTTTTCTAAAAAATACTGTTCGACAAAACAAAACAGCTCAAGAATAATTAATGAAAATCAATCGTTACAGAAACAGAAAATCATATTGTCGTTTTTTTACAGCTTCTTGAAAAATTCTAATACACTAAAAAAAAAAAAAAAAAAAAAAAAAAAAAAAAATGGCAACTAGTAAACACTTTTGACCACAAATTGTCTGTTTAAAACTTTTAAAACGCTATCACAGAGACGAATCCCAGAACTAATAAATGTCTCAACAGTTTTAAAATTCTCAAACTTTGTTATCTTATCGAAAAACTGTGACGGTCTTGAGACAAATTTCGACATCGGAACCCTTCCTTCCTGCGCAAAAAAAAAATTCCTCATACTTGACATAAGGTCATATAGTTATAATATAGTTGAAAATGTTCTCGCGTTTTATTCCACGCTGTATATGTACAATGTGTATGTATATGTACATTGCACATACATGTGTATATACACGCACACACACACACACACACACACACACACACACACACACATACACACACCAGATACCTATATAGGTACTGCTGGCAGCGCGCGTGCGGGTAGTAGACAGGTCTCGGGGACTCGGCGTCGCCGCGCCGTAGCACTATGGGAAAATCGTTCGGGTTACCCGCAGTATGCTTCCATCGTATGTTATACACGATTGGATTTATATTATATATTCCTCGGGGGTTTTCGTGTGTGGCATGTGATGCACGTTTGTACGTTCCTATGTATGTGTACAGTGTACAAGTATATAAATATGTGTGTGTGTGTGTAATGTGTATATAATATATTTATGTATATTTTTTTTATTTGTGCGCACGACGATTCCAATACGTTAAATATGGATAATATTTTAATATAATATATATAGAAAGGTTCATACGTACATAATATTGGTATTAGATGTAACTTATACAATATTCGTTGAGAACGACGAGTCCGTAGAATCAAATTGTGACTGCGTTAACGAGAATAATAATAATAATAATAATAATTCGTCGAGAGTAATGTTATATTTTAGTTTTTTCTACATCGTTTCCGACGATATTTGAGATATTTCGCTCGCATGGGATGACGTGAAATAACTTTTTTCGTGCATATAATACGATAGTACATTAGCATTACAAATATGAATATACATTATACATGATACACAAAGTTATTCGTATAAAGCGTGTCGTCGAAATTCGAGCATAGGAATAATAATAATAATAATATTAGTATGAAGTATAAGTTAAATATAACGATAAAAACCATGAAGTTTTTAGTTTAATTATTTAAATTGATTCTTAAATTTTAAAACGGCATGTATTATAGTGTTAATTTTGAACGAAATATGAACGTTATGGTTTTTTATTTATTGATTTTTTTTTTTTTTTTTTTTTTGGCGTTTGTTTTGATTATTCTTAGGCTCTGAGTGAGATCTTTCAAAAAATTATTTTTCGTAGGTATGTGTAGCACAATATTATCTTCAAATCGTCGTTAAATACCTAATATTATTTATTCTAAAATTGTCATGCCAAAGTATAATGACACACAAAGTACACGTTTGTAAAAAAAATATTGATGTTTGATAACAGAGTTGTATTGTTACAGAGAGGTTTAGACTATAGATTGGATGGAAAACTACTAGATATTTGAACCAGGACTATTGATATTTTTCGTTTTAAGGAGGATTCCGTCTTACGGGGAGTCCGGCATATAGAGTTTTACTGTATATACTTTAAGCCGTCACACTTGTAGAGGGGTACTGGAATCAATGTTCGTGTTTTTAAAACAATGCGGTCCGTTATTAAATAATTCTAACATAATACTAAGTTATCGGGGGGCGTGCATATTTTTACTTCTGCTATAAAGAAATAATATTGCATACTTATGTGCTGTTCATTGTATAATGCTATGTAATATATGACTTTTTAAGAGTCACATGATACCACAATGCCAAATTATTTTAGGAAATGTATTTTTACTGAAATATCGCACTCGGATACATTTTAAGCACTTTTCAAAGTTCGAAAATCAGAAGAATCACTATGCGTTCAATACATGGCTGGTTATGTGATATTATGTTACAGATGGGTAGGTACTCTAATATTTAAATCGTTATCGTTGTTGCGCTCTCGTACACGGCGAGTAAGAACCAATATCCGCTAAATGCGCTGTAACGTATAATATGCGAATTCAAAATTAAAGACACTCATAATCGTATTCCGAGCTATGATAGATTAAAATTAATTATTCAGTGCGATACTATGCGCTTTATTACTATAGCAGTTCACTAGGGCGAAACAAATGTAACCCAAGAGTATTTGCAATTATAAATTCGGTTTCTTTGAAAAGAGACCGCATGACGTATACAATGTACATACTATAGTTACTACATAGTCGTGGTATTATGCACACGCGTCGGTTAATAGTCTTTCGTTTTGAAAACAAAATGTATATAGGTTTTTTTTTTATGTTTCATGACTAAAACTTAGAAAAAGTATACGTAATTATTCGATTAACGATCTTTATTTATATCACACGTATAGGCTTTTTGAACACATGAAAGGGACAGAGATGTTATTAATTATCATAATATTATATTTGAAGTTGACTATCGTGCCGAACTCAAAAGACGATCTTGAATCGAAGTTGTAGTGTTTATGTCGTCATTGAAACGTATACATTGTATACACTGTAAAGTTTATAATACTAATACGTAATGTTGGTTTTTTTACTTTTCGAAATTTATTGAACATACTGTTAAGATAATATGTCGAGCTTTTAAAATTTTGAACATTAATAATTTATGATTTCTATATGAATCGTTTAAATTTGTATATCTGATACTTTTTAACTAGAAAAAGAGTAAAAATAATAACAATACGTTTAATGATTTTCGTCCATAATTTTCAAAACGTCTCATTCCTACATGTTTTGTTGCGTACGTTTTCTACTAGACTATCTTAAATATTTTTAATATCTCCAAAAATTGTTATCCTAAAAAAAAAAAAAACATAAATAATAACTCAAAAGTAGTAGTTTCCGAATTTTTAACTTCACGCTCGGTCTACCAAGTTACGTATTTCGTTATAAACAATCGATTATAATATTATACATCTGGAAATAAGAAAATATTGATTTTATCCACATAAATTTCACGGAGTAATACAACAACAGATTTGGTGTTTAGAAACTGACAATGAGTCTTGAAATCCATGGTTATTACATTATGTGAAAGAGTTGGAGATATCTATATCGTGTACATCGAACGCTTATTTTATTATTTCAGATTATTCGTTTCACTATAATATTCCTGTGGGAATTATTCAGATTTTGTATAGTTAACTGCAACATGTACGAGATGAGTCTTCACTGTTGTTTTGATAATATCATTGTGTTATAAATTGAAACAATTAGATATTACCTGTTTCCGACTGGGAGTCAACTAATTCAGTAGGTATAGAATATCAACGTTTTTCAACCTAGTTATATATTGATAACCGTTCACTCATTAGTTTTTACAATATCATCCTTAAAAACCTATCTAGTCGAATGTTAAATTTGTATATTTGTCGCAAACCTTGAGTTTAAACACTGCTTTATGGTACCCCTTTATAGTTACTACATTACTAGTATTATGAAAAATAATGTAGTATATACGTATAATATTATTATTGTTTAAATACAATAAGATATTTTTAAATGATCAAAAATAAAGTGATATGATTTTTATTTAATTACTTCAAAAATAAAGCGAAACGATCTCTACATTATTACATAATATTAAGAAGTGACTTGACAATTCATCCGATTGTAAATCACATAAATTATGTTATTAATATTTGTGTTATTTACTCAAGGATATTGCATATACAACGTTTGAATTTACATAACTACTTATGAGTGTGATGTGAAATTCAAACTCAAATATTATATTGAAACACATACACGATACACAGGAAACAATTAAGCGATTAAAGTTGTAAGTTTGCCCTATCGGAGATTTTGAAGTAATAAACGTCAAGCATTTTACGTGTGAATTGACGCACGCAGACAAAGGTAGTAGTCGAGACGTTAAAAAAAAAAACACTTGATTGCTAGTCATAGGGTACTTTTAAGTCGAAAAAAAGTCATAGGTGATACACATTATGTATTATGCTGCGTTAGTATTCGTGGCCGTTAGGATACTTATCGATGTGTTTTATGCACACATGGTGTGTTGTTTCGTCGTACGTGTGACATGATTAAGTGTCATTACCGGTCTTGTTAGTACAGTGAACGAGTAACTAAGACACGACGGAGCCCTTGTGTCGCTAAAAATAAACTGTGATTTTAACAACTGTTTATACGACGTTCATGTCGGAGAGCATTCTGCGAGTGCTGCGGGTCACAGTTCGTACGGAAAACGAGGAAAACGACACGTCGATGAAAATGTTATTATATTCGAACAAGACACAGTCTTTCGTCGACTTTTGAGCGACAAACTCGTTTTTAAAACGTTTTAGCCGTATCAAAGGGTCTTGGAACTGGTAATATTCAGCTTTGACAAGAGCCTGAGGTATTTATTACCCGCGCGTATCAGGTATTAGATTTCTCGAATTCGTTATAACTTTCGAGTGTCACGTAGTCTTACGTTTACCTGTACGCGGCTGTACGTGCATCAGACTTAACCTGGATCGCGAGCGAACGAGAAAATCGTCGGGTCTCGGTCGTTCACCGTACCGTAATATAGAGACCCGTTCGGTTTTATATCTCGGGCACTTACAACAGTGATCTCGTTATATTAATCATTCCGATGCGGTTACGTCTGTCGCGTAGGCGTTTATTAAGTTGGTTTTTTCTGTAAAAAAAAAAAAAAAACACTTCGTGGCAATAAATGTTTTGCAACACTGCAACAGCTGTCCGCAGCTTCTAGGCGATCTTCTTGCCGAGTGTTCTATGCGTTCCAAACGTGCAGTAATCATAGCGATATGCTGCAGCGGCACGAGTCCATCTCGTTATTACCATTGCGTATCAATCTTCTGCGCGGCGTCGTGTACCCGTCGAGTATCGCATTGTACCTGTTTACGAAATTCCGTTTTGAAAGGGCCGCAGAGATATCCGATTATGTCTTAAGTATTGTGTATGCAGTCATCGTGGATATTCGAATTTGAACAAATGGCGTTGACCACGGACGAAGCGAAGATTTCGTTTTTTCTCGTGATTACTTGAAATGAAAAAACTTTATGATTGCATGATTTTTAATCATATCATTCTGTATCATCTATTACTGTCGGATTCAAACGTACTATGTTTGTTCGGACAAATAAATAAATTATCCAATCATATGCACTTATAATGTTGATATTGATTTTTATCCACACGAAACGTTTATTCTGAATTTTTTCCAGGACAGTTACGTTATGGGTCAGCTTTAAGGGTTCGTTAAATCGCCAATCGTTTTTATCTGTTATAAATACTAAATGTTTCATAAAATACCCGCGAGGTGACGAAGTTAAAATATATTGGCACTTAAACGAGACGAAAACTGCAATCTTTTCGAGTGTGTTGTGTGCAATTAATAGTCTATTATTCTAATCGGTTTTCTTCTCCTATTAAAGGTTATTGGTTTTCCGATGTTATTCTATATAGCAAATGCGCGTGAAAAGTTTAATTTTAAAATTCTATTTTTACATATGAACAACAAGTAAGGTACACATTAAACGCAGTGCAGTGTAAACTAAACTGCACGTTTTTCAATTTTAATATCGCGCAAGACTATTCTAGACTAACATATATTTCAGTTTTTAAGCCACGAGTATGAGATATATTATGCGCTCGTGTAGCTTCTTACTCACTAGATATTTCGTACGAATGAATTATTACATTCACGAGTATTTCTAAAATACGAAAACGATCCGAAATATCTGAAATATGATAGGTCCGTACATATTTTAATGTCGAGGGCGACCGTGAGGGTGAGAAAATAATATATTACTCGATTGACGGTTTTGTGAAAATCCGGATATCCCAGGTGACATAACCTATACATAATAATACATAATATAGTACCTATATACATGGGCGTGAGTTACGGGATTTCTGTGAACACACATTCTCGGTGCGTAACACGTTCTATCATAACACACACACACACACACACACACACACACACACACACACACACACACACACACACACACACACAAACACAAACATAGGCGCGCGTGCTTGTCATTTGTGTATAATACACATTTTATACATGTGTATATTGTATGGGGTATATATTCGTTTCGTGATTGCACGCGTGTAGGATTTTATTCATTTTTCAATATATCCATTCGAAAGCCATTGATTGTGTGTCCTATACCACATGTGGACACACGAGTTACAAAAATATAAATAAACCATTGTGGTCCATTGCGCATTACCTAAAGCGAATTATACACGTATTATAATATGTGTACACGCGTATTTTCGACGCTGATGTTGTACACATACACACACACACACACACACACACGCATGTATAATAATAAACATATTATATGCACAAATACACATCGGGCGTAGCATTAACTGAAGAGTAGAAGAGAAAAGGTACGTGAACGTATGCGCGCGTGTGTGTGAAGTGTGCGTGTGTGTGTGTGCGTATGTGTGTGTGTGTGTGTGTATACGCGTATATTTTCCGTGTATACAGAGAATGCAGTATTTTCCGTCTCTTTCCGCTCCCGTCACCTCACGTCGTCCGACAGCCATTGCTGCCGTCGCAATCGGACGAAACAGTTCTTGAAGTGCACTCGGTGAATATATATATATATACATATATATATATATATATATATATACATATATATATATATATATATATATATATATATATATATATATATATATATATGTGTGTGTGTGTGTGTGTAAGTATATACTTGTGTTAAAATGCGTGTACCCGTAGACAGATAGGTACCTGCGAGCGAAATGACCGAGAGCGGTGGGAGGGGGAAGAAGAACGGAGAGCGGCGGCTCGCGATGGATGTACAGCGTACGCGGCAGAGAACGTTACCGAATAACAAAAAAACTCGCGTAACGATTACTCGTCACATTCCATTGACACGCGTTCTGCTCGAAGCCACGTGAAAATTGTTCTCTCCGCGGCCGGCAGCAGCCGTGTATTATTCATCTGTATACATTTACCTTTATAATACGAGCTAGTCTGTGTGTGTGTGTACAATATAAATAATATACGTGGCCCTCGGACAATAAGAACCGGCGAATAGAGTGCGCCACAAAGGTAAATTAACCGTAAATGAACCAAAATTATACGTACCGAGTGAATATCGTAAAACGAAATTTGAGAATTAAGATTGATTTAGGTTTGAAAAAGAAATACGATCTGATCGAATGAAACTAGAAAAAAATAAAAACGTATTACATTAAATAGATTCGACAATGGCGGATACGGCGTGAAGTAATTTTTGAGATTCGAAATACTTCTCGTTCACCGTCATTTAATAATAATATTTTATGATGATGAAACGTTTTGAAATATATCCTATACTTTGTGCTGAGTATATAACGTTTTCGTTTTTCAACTTTTTTCGGTTTTATTAAAATTCTAGTTTAATATAATATTACCTACTATATCATCTATCTGATCTTTTACGTGGAAAAGGGCGAATCCACAATTCCGAAAAAAAAACACGATTGTACACGAACTTGGTTAATTGTTAATTTCTAGTTCGATAATAATACGAAAGCCTTTGTACATGAATTTTTTATTTCATTGATTTCTATCCACATGATGTTTTACCTAAATATTACACAGTTTTATTTGTGCACGAATCGAGTTTTACATTTGGTATTGCTGGAGCTTAGGGCGTAATCGACCTGACAATAAAATTGTTTTCGAACGAGTCTACAGGGCGTAATCGTGGCATCTGATAATTTTTTATCTCTTTTATTTATTTTTTTTATTGTCAGACGAATTATCTCGTCAAGTCGTTTTTGTATGGCAAATGTATGGGACGGTTGTAAATCGTTTCATTTTACATTTCACCCTCGTCAAATTTCGAGTTCTCTATTTGTCGTCGGCATGGATTTCTCGTTATCGCGTATAAATGTCGTCCGCGTGAACGTATAATATATCGACGCGTGCTTTCCGTTTCGAACCCGGAAGAGCATAGAAACGGCGCAAAAACTGCGGGGCCGATGGAGCTGTCACCGTTTCCCGATGTTGGATATAGATAGTGAGCGCACGCACACTCATACGCACACACACACACATACACACACACACACACACACACACACACACACACACACACACACACACAGCTGGATAGCTAGCCAGCGCGCGTAAAAACACACACGTAGTACCCTCTCACGCAGTACGTGTGGAGGAAAAAGAACTCGCTGCAGATTTCAATCGATTACACATCGCCCGCCACCGTCGTCGTTACTTCCTGTCGTCGGTGCGCGGTGGTGGCGGGTGGCGGTTCGGGCGGCAGATCCTTCACCTCTCCACGCAAAAACCCCACGAGTACGCCTCTTCTACGCCCTCTGCCCGCCACTACCCTACACCCTCGCCCCGACCGACCGACCGAGCGTTTATACGGTCTTCCGCGTTAAGTTTGATACCCGTCGTCGCCTAGCGCCCCTCATTTTTGTACGACGGTCGTGTGTAGTGTGCACAGTACGTACGTACAATGTAATATAAAATATAATGGGTGGTTCACCGCCACTACTACCCTTCTTACTACTACCACTACTACTACTACTACTACTACTACTACTACTACTACTACTACTACTACTACTACTACTACTACTTCTACTACTACTTTGGGCGGTTTACGGCGACTCGAGTTTTCTCAATGTCTCGGAAAATAAAAATTCATTTCATACCCTTTTATTCTTTATAAGCACTGCAATATTAAAAATGCCACGTCAATTCAGACTGTGTACTCTGCAATCATTCGCGATGTTTAATTTTTTTTTTTTTTTTTTTCAAAACGCCGAGTTGTGAAGTGAAGGTAATTTCAAGTTCAATCGGTTAAAAATGTTTTAATGAATCATTAAAGGATACCGGGAAATAAATTTTTTTCCCACACACAACTGTATAACGTTATAAATAATGGAATTTAGTGTGCAAAATTTAGTTTTGTAAACGTAATGAATAATCGCATTTGATAAAATTTGTAGCAGATATTTAGATCGTGTTAGAAAAATCCTTTTTCGTGGTTTTTTGTCGATTAATAATGTTTGATAGCGACTATTATTTTTACTCTCTTTCAACTCACCGAAAGTCGACTTTATTACTGTAAAGCGGTGCAAAAGTCATTTTAAAATCATGCTCTGGAAGTATAATAATAACCATAACAATCAAAACTTATTCGCGGTGGACTCGACGAAAAAAAAAGATAAACAAATAAGTGCCATGCGATTGCGTGTTTTTTTATTATTATTATTATTATTTTACGAATACGATTGATAGTTATATTTGTCGAATTCGTAAAAATTATTTCCGACACACAAGAACGATTTCAAACGATAGATACTTTGAAAATATAATAGTCGTGTCGTACAGCGATGGGTCTCGCGAGCTAATAACGAGGTGTGACTAAAACTATCGCACAAGCTGAGTGCAGGTAGAAACGAATCAAAGATCCGACCGACTGCGAAATCATACGCGGACGACCGCGACATTCCACGGACGAAGCGTGTTTCCAAGCGTGAAATCCCGCGACCACGTCGCCGTACGACGCGGCGTGACGTGTGCGCCGTTGGTTTTCGTATCGCCGGCGGATTCGAGAATTCCGCACACGGAAAGCACGTCAGAGCAGTTTGAAAAACATACGTGATCGCGTTGGTAATAACAGACGAAAAAAATAAAAACAAGCAAATACGAAAGTTTAGAGGTATGTGTACGACACAATAATAATATCATATCCTGGCGCCCGGGTAAAGGCCGCACTCGGCACTCGCGCGCGCGCAGTCGTACTCCGTACCGAGGGCAAAATACCCTCGTCCGGGGTCCACCCTCGAAAGTTTGTACGGGTTGTGACTGCGGCGTGCGTTATACGCCACGTATACAAATATTATATACGCGAACGTATTATAATAATACCGTAGTACGCCGTTTGTGTGTACAGCAGGGTTATCAGAAATTCGTGCCGCGGCTATAGATTATAATCTCATCCTCGCCGCTTTATTATTATTATTATTATTTCGTTTTTTTTTTCGCCCGTTCTCCCGCGTCATGCGGAAACGCGACGGCTTGGAGCGTACCTACTTACGGGGCACTACTCTGCAGTACGCGCGGCCGCGCCACGAACTAAAAAACGCCAAACGTTTTTATGCCGTGGCCCGACGCACGAATCACGTCGCGGCCGGCCGCGGAAGTTCGTCGTCTACCGTAATAATATACGTATACAATAATATACATACATTCGTATATATATATATACGTGTTTATAACCGGTAACGGTACCGCGTGCGTGATTGCGGCTATGTTATTATTTCTAGTTGTAGTTGTAGTAGTAGTAGTAGTAGTAGTAGTATTACATGCGGATATACGGGCGCCGGGTATTCGAAAAGTCGTCGTGGGCCGGACTAAAACACTGGAAAAAAAAAAAAAAAACCGAAAAATTAATAACGTTTCTCGACTTGCGGCCACTAGGTCGGCGGAGAAAAGTTTTCGGTCGACATTTGCATAATTACGTTTTCACAACTTGTTAAATAAATATCATATTAAAGTCTACCTCGTCCGGATAATATTATGATTTGATTTTTAAACTCGTGTTTCGAATTATTTACGTAATACGTTTTACACCGTTAACGAAGGTCGTGAGGTCGGACCGTAAATCGATCAGCTAGTTACGTCGACTGTTGATAATCGCGAATAAATCATAACGCCGGCGAAAATCATGAGAACCACGACACGTATTGTTTATTAAAAAAAAAAAAAACCCCGACTTTTCATTTTTCTAAACCTATTTAATGAATGTCAAACGAAAGGCTGATTCTCGACTAGAATATTTCATCGGTGGATCCACGCTTACTCTTTTGTATAACGCATATTAATAATAAAACAATTGTGTTTTTATTTAAGTAAAAACATTTTTTTTTTTTTTTTTTTTTTTTTATGATATTTCCACACAATAGTTATACTATGAAAATAATGAATGACTTTCGGACTCTCATTATTCGTCCATGAAATCCCGAATCGTACGTATATGTACATAATGACCGTCCGTGGTGGTTTGACCGTTCTACTTTGTACAACCTAGGATTTACCAAGGTAAAGTTTTAAATTCAGCCATTGTCCGAGGGCATTTGATAAAACCCTCAGGATTTATCGGACAAACTTAACCCGAGCAATATTCGTACTTTTATCTGACATATATTACCGATCGTGTATGTATAATAATAATTGTGGTGGCTAGAGTAAGTGTACACGTATCATATTATAACTTACGCTCGCGGGTTTTTTTTTTGTAAACGGCCTATCAGTAGATGAATCTAGGGACGACTGTCTCTCGGGCATAGGAAAGCCAGCCGTATTGTCGTCCCTGCATTTTATTGGTCGATAAAACAAATTTTTCTTTTATTTGTTTTCAAATACTTATACCGACGGTTAGATCGATTTCTAGGCTTAAATATTATATAACAAAAAAAAAAAAAAAATCCAAATAAAAATATCGTTCCTATATGATTTGATGTGGGTTAAAAATCGTATTTCGTTAATTTAGCGTGTATTATGTAATATTAGTTCGGGGAGAATTGGGTATATAATTACAAAAACAAAATTGTTTTAATGAAATAAAAACTAATCAATTGTTTTCTCTCCTTTTCGTTTCACTCCACACAACACACGTTACTCCGTCACTCCCGTCGGACGATACGCGTTTGCACCGCAAGACACGATGATTTTATGTCTGTGAAACGGTGGGATCTCGCGAAACACACTGTATAATAATATTACGTTACTACTTCGGCGACGGCCCGACGGCGTGTGCGCGTAACGATTTTCCACACGAGCGTACGTATATAGGCACTCAGCAAAGGACGGCGAATAGAGAGTGGGTCGTATACGTATTATACGTATGCACATTACAATAATAATATTATGACGTATATTAAATCATTATATCGCCGTGTACACAACTCCGACCGCGTGTATGTATGTTTGGCATTCCGAGTCCGAACTGATCGGATCGCGGGCGACGGACGTAATAATAGTATAATATACGATGATTTTACTATGCGCACGCGTACCTGACGTAACACCACCGGGTGTTGTCACCCCGTCGCAGTACTACGTACGCCGCGAACACAATACGATATACCTACCAAAAGATATTATATTTTATCTCTGCGGTAATTTACCGCGGCAAAAATCCGAACGATTTCACCGCCGTGTACGCTACGTATGTGTAATCGCCCCGCGGCAGACGCGCGACGTCCTATTATAACAACTGAAGTGTATATTATATATTATGTATATATAATACATCGTCGTTGCATATTTTATCGGCGCGTGGATCCGATGCAATTTTGAATAGTTAATTTTCCCGGCGATTATTATTCATGTCCGTACACCACGCGCGTGTACACACACACACACACACACACATATACGTATAATATACTACATTATAATGTTCATCGCGTGGTTGTAAACTCGCAACTGATTGGAAAATAGCGTCCGTTTTCCACGTATCGCACCGCGGCGGTCTTGTGCGTTCTTCGACGTACCTGCCAATATTATTTGACGCAAACATCGTGTCGCGCGCGATCCGAAAACAACGCATGGGCGAATATTCACCCGTGTTTTACGCGTACGATAAAAAGTGATTTTCTCGTCCGGTCTGCGACGAGGAAATTTCACCGCCGTCGCCAGTCCGTTTTATGCAGTGTTTATCCGTCTACGGTTTTTCGCAAACGAGTGAAACTTTCGAGGTAGGTCCGTTATATTAACCGAATATAACGAGTTGTTTGAAGAGAAACCCGACGAATACCCCGTTAGGATGTACAAAATGAAAAATATGTTGGTTTTTTTTTTTTTTTTTAATTTTCTAAATTCGCGAAACTTTTAATAATAAATTTTTCGCATTTCGTTATTAGACTTTCACAAAGTTTCGCGTATTAACGGACTACGTTTAATTTATTCAATACTTAACTTTGTTAAATACGTAATAGCCAAGTGGCTTTTACGCTAGAATTTTTAATAGTACAGAATTATGCGTTGATGCGAATTTTAATGATTATAATTCACGGAGGCTGGGGAACACACACATCGCGATCTGTCGTTGAAAATTAAAGAATTCAATTCTGAAATGCTTGATCTAACATTTCACATAGTTTATCCTAGTTTCCGCTCTGCGTACAATATTAATTAACGCGGTACATCTGTACGGACATTTCTTTGTACGCGTGTCACAATATACGTTTCTTTCATGACATTCGCTGATAGTTCATACGATCGATGTTGTAAGGGCTGTAAAATGCGCATATCTCTGACGATTGTTCTACCGTTGAAACGTTACAAACAAACGGTTTTATTACAAAGGCCTCGGAAGACATATTCACCGAGGAAATTAATTGCACAGTTATATATATTCAAAGCTGTAACGTTTTATGGGAATAAAAACGAAACTATTTCCGTTCGCAGTGGTCATTTTGATTGACGTAGTTATTCGTTATGATGTTAAAGGAGTAAAATGGATTTTTACAATCATCAAATAAAAACGAGTTTTTTTTTCGTTTGATGAAAAATAACAAATTTTAGTAAAAATATAATATGAAATATTGAAAACTTTTAGATGAAAATGTAGTTATAACATATTAGAATATAATATTACAATTTACGTTCAGGTAATCATGATCGAATTTCACTAATTATTTCATTAGAACTATTGAATTGATTTCGTTATTTCATAAAAATGTTATAAAATATTAACAATGTTTTTTTTCTACAGTAATCTAATTAACGTGAATTATACGGTTTTAAAAGCGTATTACATTGTAACGTGTTTCAATAATTGTGTATTAATAAAACCATTAACTAAACAGAAAGTTTGTGTTTTATGACTTTAATCCTATTTTCAAATGTTTATTGAAATTTATGTATTGAAGTTTTTGAACTTGTTCTTTGTTCACTAAGGCCCTATTATTATATTTTGTTTGTCAAAGAAACTCTTTTTACTTTTTAATGAGAAGGTTTAAGATTTTTTTTTCCATCAAAACTACAATATCAATATTGCTTCTGTAAATGAATTAATATGTTTTCGGGATAAAATGAATAACCATAAAGCGTATTATTTGGAAAATAATTGAGTATACTCATTATATAAACAACATATTTAGGAATTATTTGAAAACAATTCAGTTTTCTAAAAAAAAAAAACAACGTTAGCACACAGTATAAAGTAGGTACAAAGGAAAAAAAAATTGTTTTCCATATTTTAATATTTCAATTTTCAACAAATAAATAAGTTCTCGGGTAATTATAATAAATAATAATGCGATAAAATATTTCTCTCAGTCTTATTCGTGAAACAGTTTGTCAAGAATATGAGAAAGTTAAAAAAACAAATTCAACTATTCTGATTATTTTTGAACGAATATTAAACACGTTTCACGCGAAATTATAATTAACATTGATGAATTTATAGAATCGTTTGTAGTTAATTTATGGAATTTTTTTTTTCATTTAAATTCAACGACCCATGATACTCGTCTGAAAATCTCAGTATTTTGGAGTACCCAGTGAGTAAAGTAATTTACAATTATCATTAAGTTGATAAACAACTATCATGAAATATTTCAGGACATGCTTTTAAAGATTTTCAAGTGTGCCTGTGAACTGTACAAAGACTTGATTGAATGAAACCAGTAGCCCGGTAATAACCATAATAAATCGAATATTATCATCCAAAACAGGCGCCTCTACTGCCACTTATAAAGCAATGTGGTGTAGTATTTTTTTTAAACTATTTTTTAGGTAGGTACATTGAAACCTATTGATAATGTCAGTGTACGTGATACACACCCACATTTTTGTCAAAAAGTCATAATAAATCAAATCTTTTTTAAAGACCTTGTTCATTATGTTAATTTATTTGATTAGTTTTCAAATACGCTGTCTGTAACCATACATCCTGCCCACAGTATTATCAACTATTAACATTCAATATCGATACGATTCGTGTTAGTTTGACATCACGTAGGATTTACAACTTAATATAACTTTAAAACGCGTGCGCACATTTTACCACAAATGTTATAAAGACTTTTTTAATAGTTGTATAACAGTATAGGATTCAATTTTATATTTTTATTTGGATTTAGCATAGTCGTGTTAATGTTTAAAACAGTTCTATTGGTATTCAATAGGATTCTTAATGTCATCAACAAAAAGTTTTTAGTTTATTTTGTTTTAGATTCTGAGTGTAACGAAGGATGTATTGGTTTTACGATGAAGTGGTTTTTTTTATGTATGTAATTACTTTTTCGGATCGTGATAATGCGCTATAAGCTTCATCTAGAAACTCTACAGAACATGAATTCATCTCGATAGCACATTTGATAATTCATTTTTCTTTATTCTCTATAGTTTGTATAATTTGGTGCCAACAAAATTTGCTTAAAATAAATTTTCGATACAAAGACATTAATCCAAATATAATGGTGCAAAACTTTTGAAATGTTCACCAAATATCGTTATAGCCCTAATGCAGAATAGCAAAACGTTTCGAAAAATGTTTCTATTTTCAGGCTATTTACATAATTTTTTTATTATTGAAAATATTTTGTTTTTTGGAAATTTTTTATCTAGTACAATTTTAAATATTTGACATAAAAACCTGAAAATTTAATATCATCTTATTCATATTTTTTACAGAAAATGTTTCAAAAATTATTAGTCAGGCTTTTTCTTTATACACGTTTAAAGTTAGAATTTTGATGGAAATAATTAATTGTGCATACTTTTGCGATATTTTTCAATAAAAACATTATAAAATTAAGAATTATCAATCTGATAAAATGTTCTTTGATCAATAGATTTTCCGCTTACATAAATATCACAGGGTTCAAGTTTCATATAGATAAACTCAATAAATTATTTATTACACCCGTTTTAAGTTAGAATTACGGCTGAAATAACTATTTTTTACGTAAAATGTCTGATTTATTTTTATTTTTATTCTATGAAATTTGTAATTTTTGGTTAAAAAATGGTCTAAAAAGTTAGAAATGTCTAAATATAGCGAATTGAAGTATTTTCGTGAATATTATTAAATTGACTTGGTTTTTTCTTGTTATTACTCCAGTACTTTTTGACTTGAAAATTGCATCAATTGTTTATGATTAGGTTTTTTATTTTTTCGAAAACTTTACTGGATAATATTACAATGAATTATTACTTGAATTTTGATAAGAATCATCTGCTGAAAACAATGTTTTGTCATTGATTTCAAATTTAAACAAATTCATACTACACGCATTGTTCATTAATTGTAAAGTTAGCTCATCTAAAGTTCTTTAAATCCATCACCCTTATCTCTTGTAAGAAGCGAAGAATATTCATGGTGCGAAGTATATGTCCGGCTTTTTCATTGTAACGTTTATTTATATGATATTGAATTGGCCCTACAAATATATCTTATTTTTTCCAATTTAAAGTTCTCATAATAATTCTTTTATTTTTCTTCATAATTTACTTGGTACTTTTCTCCCTCGATTTTTATTTAAAATTGCGAAGCAATATAAACATCAAGCGTTTAACGTCAAGTTTATAATTTATAAAATTGTAAGTTTCGAGGTACTGCAGTATATCGTAGACATTCGGGATAAAATATTATTTCCCCGACGCGTCGTTCGTCTTATTAAAACTTTGAATATTTATAATCAGAAAAAATTTGACATATTTTATTACTCTACGTTCTAGTTTTAATTTTTTAGTTAAAAAACTCGGAATAAACTAAAATATCACTTATGAAGTTATGACTATATACTTATCAGTATTATTTTTCATTGTTAATTTTCATAAAATGACTGAACATTATTATTGATTTTTCTCGTTGAATAAATAACTCAGTATCTTCGTATAATATATATAATATTGTTTTGAATCCGTTCAATAATTTTCAAACCCTTTTAAGGGTTTTATTCAAATAATTCACAGTGAGGTTTAGGAACGAATAAAATGTTCAACAGTTTAAATAAATTATTCCGAAAATCATAAGGTGAAGCCATGTAAATCATCCCACAAAACTTAATATGGGTCCCAAAGTGAATTCAATATTATATTTTTCTATTGTATAACTTTCACAAGACGAAATGTACACCGAAGTATACCATACAAGAATCGTCTAAAACAAATGGTTACATTTTATTGTTTTCGCATGTAAACTAGGTAAAACAAATAAAACGCGAGGTTGCTTTTGATTAATTAATTTCAAAATATGTACGCTGTGTTAACGAATTGTTAATGCAGTATAATCATTTTTTTTTTTTTTTTTTTTTTTTTATTAAATGAAAACCTTCCCGTATGATATGTATTTTTATTTTGAACACGGACAGTACAATAAAAAATAAGGAGATTGGGTAAAAGTAATTTTTTTTTCAATTAGGTACCTACTTATAAAAGTTAGTTATTTGTTAGATTTATTGATAGATACACATTTGTAATACCTATGTAACTACTATAAAGCACGACCGAATTAGATTTGAATTGTTTTTGTTTAAATTTAAATCGCGTTGTGCAATATATTAATTTTTCCATATTTGTATTCGGTTTTGTTTCTAATAAAAATCGTGAACACATAATGTTAAACATTTCAACGCGTCATTTGGCGAGTAGTTTGGGGGAATGTTAAAAAAATACGATTAGTAATTATCCAGTAGAGTGTGGTTGGCTCTAAAATTGTTTACAACAATCAATTTGTTCGACTAGAGTAGACGTGTAAAACGCAATCAAAACGAGACGTTGTTGACGAATTGTCAGTAAAATTTCTATTCAATCACAACAGAAACGAACAAATACAATAGATATATGATATTAAATAATATACGAACATATTAAATTAAATCGTGCGTTCGTTGACGAGAAAATAATCGAAAAAACTATTATCATTATTACAATACGAGTATAGAATACGTAATGCTAATTCGTTACATACATCATTTTTGTATTCGTACGCGCTCGCCCGTGCGTAATGTGTGCATGTGTTATGCGCTATCATATTATAGCGTATTGAGCTCAACGTGATTTTCAAAATATGTAAATCACGACGCACGTAAATCATGATTTTCTCGTCGTGTTGAGTCTAATGGGCGCGAAATAAATAAGTCGTTATTATTCTCCGCGATAAATGTAAATAATTATTATTTTAATAACTTCGGCATCGGTAAATGCGATTTACTAGGGGCCGTTTAACGCGAGCGGGTTGAAAACGTGATCGGCTCGTCTACGATCAGAGTGTGCAGTACTTGTACACGCGCGTCGTACGGATACGGAACGCAAAACGTAAAAGTAAAACACGTTCCGTAACGTACACGATACGTCGTTTAGTCGTTAATTATTATAAATACATTATCGCTTTTAAATTAATACTTCCAGTCGCGTATGCGCTATTACATGTATTATTATTACGATATTAAGAACACGCGGATTAGACGTCGTCGTGGCCTTAGACGTTATACTGTGTGTATAATATCGTATTACCGGGCGTGTACACGACGACGACGACGACGACCGATTCGGTCGTGTTCGAGAACCGAACGGGTGAGTTTCTCCGTGTATTAATAATATACGACACCGGTCGACGTGTATACTATACTCGGACGGGCGGGTGCAGTACACGCGTAGAGACGCGGAATTTTTTTTTTCGTCGTCTTATTTGGAAAAAAAAAAAACATTTATAAATAAAATAGCGGACGTAGTCTCTAAGTTTTTAACAATTACGTTATTGTTGTGTATTGTTGTACCCGCGCGCGTAACACACAATGTTGTTATCCGTCGTCGGTACGTGTATATCGCCGCGGCGCGGTCGGTCTTGCGAGAGCACTCGTTCAAAGTTTTCCTCGGCGCGCGGGTACGCGTTTATATAATAATATACGTACGTACGTTCGCGGTGTTGAATAAAGGCAAACAAATCCGACAACTCCGAACTCCCGTGACTCTCCCCCCCATCCCGTTTGTAATATTGTGTGTGTGTGTGTTTTTTTTATTCGCGTCGTGTACGCAAATCGGAATAGTAACTCGCGCGATTCGCGGACTGCGCGAGACCGTACAGTCGGCCCACGGTCGGTTTCGTTTTATTTTCGATCACGTAGTCCTCTGCGATAACTTTCAAACAGCGAATTTTTCCCGTCACCCCCCCTGGCAAAGTCGTCGTCGGAGCACGAAACCGGAATTTCATTTGTGCGTTACGTATATTACGTACCCGAGGGACGCCGATTTTAAGGGGAATAGTAAGTTCCTACACGAGAGTAGCAGGTAAACAATTACATACGTTAGTTTCTACATGGACACATGTCAGTTCCTACACTGCGGAAAGGGTTAAATATGTATATTATACACAGACGTATCGTTTTAATAATGATATGTCCAGCCGTAGCTTACTAATATATACATTCAATTAATATTGTACTTCATTTAAAGCAAAACGTATACAAAATTACGGGAAAATACGACAAGCTACAAGCTGATAACAATAGTATCTATCCCGACTCGACGTAGGGTGAAAGATAAAATATTTCGTATAATCTATATTTTTTGACATACACGATATTTACGACTTTTCATTACCTACTTTTTTTTTATTAAATTTTTTAATCATCATAATATACATGTGTTTTTTTTAAATTCGCATGTACATATTTGATTGTGTATAATATACATATTTAACCCTTTCCGCAGTAACTAACATACGTACCTGGTTTTCACCGCGTAGGAACTTACATACGTACCTTTTTTCGTCGTGTAGGAACTAACGTATGTATTTTGTGTACCTGCTACTCTCGTGTAGGAACTTACATTCGCCCAATTTTAATGTCGCGCGCACGCGCGCGCACACGAGTTTTTTTTGTCCACCCGTCGTCGTTTGCCCGTGTCCGCAGTTTTTTTTTTTTTTCATTCAACGCGCACTCTCTGTTTACGTCGTCGTCGTCGTCGCCGTCGCCGCCGCCGCCGAAGAATATTATTACGACGTTTAATCCGCGAACTCTTCGGGTTCGATTTTATTCGTTCGTTCTACACGGTTCTAAAACCGTACTATTCGAAACTTTCGAGGCTGGCGGTTAATTCGACTAGCGCGATACTCTATACAGCCCGCGTGCGGTGTACAGACAACCGAACTTTCTAGTTTACGTATACACGCGTCTTAACACAATATTGAACGCTTCTCGGCGATCCATTTACGCGTGCACGAAAAATATCGACTCGCTACGCGATTGTACCTGCGGTGTTTCCATAACAATAATATAATGTAAACTATGCGCGTACCGGGTCTAGTCTAAATCGAATCCGAGTGATTTCGGGTGCGCCTATAGTACAGTCAGCACGTCTTGGGCGTACGTCGCGTCGTCAGAGCGAAGCGAAATACCGATCGATCGGTTGTTTATTTTATTATTGTTTTTTTTTCTTCTAGTTATCGATTTACTCGAGTATATGAAAATGTTTACGGTTTTTGTGTCGATGACGAGAAAACCAAATCTGGCACTTTTCATAAATATTTATTCGATTTTAGAGACGACTCGCGCACAATCGGCGCAGAGAAGGAACTTCTAATTTTATTCGACTTACGAGGCGTGGTCGTTCTACGAGTTTTTCAAATCAACCGTCTGTTTCTTTAAAAATATATCGGAATTTTTTAGTTTACTATTGGTCGGACGCGTACCACGAGTGGTCGGAGACATAAGGGTACAAAAAGACGCATGTGCCACTGCATTGGATTGAACTTCCCGAGAAATGGAATTTTTACGCAATACCGCGTTTGTTTCGCTGTTAGTTACAATTAATAAAATTATGCGTGGGAAAAAAATAAATACAGTTGTGTCAAAGCCAAAAAAGTTTCCACGATTAGTATGCGCACACGTGCGGCGTACAACTGCACGCGTGCGAGACGACTGTGATTAACGATTAAGTGTCAATCGAATCGAACGCGAATGATTGTCAGTTATCGTGCAGCGCGCGCACACACACACACACACACACACACACACACACACACACACACACACACACACACACACACACACACACACACACACACACACACACACACACACACACACACACACACACACACACACACACACACACACACACACACACCGGTCTGGCTAATGTATATCCGGTGTTCGGTGCACCGAAAAAGGGATTTTCAGCGAAACGTTGAAATCGGTTACGTTCAGTGTAATTCATAGCGGGTGATGTGACCGGTGACGGTGGGCGCGTAATGTGGTATATTATTTAATGCTAAACAGACGTGTTCTCGAGACGGCGTGTCCGGAGACCGCAGTGCAGCGAGAAACGGTTTGATATCTCGGTGCTCGGCACAAAAGCCAGGGGAAATCGCATTTGCATAAAAAAAAAAACAATCACGGCCGTTCTTATTATGTGCAGCTACCGCCATAGGTGCTCGACGATCAAAAGAAATAATAATAATAATAATAATAATGATAACAATATAAACTAATTCGTATTTCGAGTCCTGAGCTCGGTGTGTAAATTACGTGTCGTGTGTAAAAACTTCCAATGGTATTCAAATGTATATTATAAATACGTACGACTGGTACAAAAACCACTGACGGTGTATACCTACTCTATGTGCAGTATTGTTGTAAACGTAAAAAAATAAAAATTCGTTTTTCAACGCTCTCTTACGCACCGGAAATATTCTATAATATACCTACCTGTGTTTGAATAAGTGCACCGTGCCTACTGAACACGCCTTGTTATTGGTTTTAGACAAACAAATATATTATTAGTATTTTTTTTTTTCCCCGACGATTTCGAGTTTACAAGGACCGAACGCGAGGGTTCGTGTGAACACGAATCGGTGCGAAGAGACAATATTATCATGATGTATGTGTGCGTGTGTGTGTGTGTGTGTTACATGGACGCGCTCGATTCTTATCTAATGTTGTGTTATCGTTAACCGTAGATCGTATTGTTGTGTTCTCATGTGTTGTCGCGTGGGCGTGCGCGCGTATAATATTTGCCTGTACGTTCTTTTACTAACTACAGCAGCGCGTTATGACAATACGTTTTCTAACAGCCTTAAATATTAAAAAAAAAAAAAAAAGCATTCTTTGCCCGTGCCCACTACACTCTGCACATAACTTATAATAATTAAACACCATATTGTATGCACATTATACTAATCCGTTTTTTTTTTTTATCTTTCTTTTTCATGCTAATTCCAGGAGTGAAATGTGAGTATCTCAAAATCTATTTTGTTTCTTTGTGTGTCAGTGTGCGTGTGTGTGTGTGTGTGTACAATGTAGTTAGGTATGCGTTTGTTGATTGTGTAGTGCAAACGCACGTAGTGCAGTAGTATAGTTTTTTAGTTGTACTTTTGTGTGTTATTCGACTAGATCCACGGATACTTTGACGAGCTGTACGAACGGTTTTCAACCATATAGAGTTACGAAATAGAATTAGAAACATTTTTCCTACACAACTGTAAACGTGCACGATAAATCTATTTGTGACGTGTAAACTATACCTTCTTTGATTTTGTAATTATTTTGTACCTAGTTGTCATTCATGCATGCACATTGAACACCTGATACTAAGGTATTCCAGTATTATTCCCAACAGTGTCCTTACACTGTTCCATCGATATCGTTTCATAATTTTATTTACTCTAATAGCATTTTACGTCTTTGTCTTTGTTTTGTGTTGAACATAAATAAATCTGAGAAGATATTAATTTTCATTTCGAATGTTTCATAAAGTAGTGTTTGCTGGAGGCACTCATTTTTTTTGTAACTTATAATTTAAAATTTTCGATGTCAGTGGTAGTTTTATGGAAAGTTAAACTAAATAGAAAAAGTTTTATTGCTTAAAACAACTAAGAAGTATATTATTTTAATTGTGTACGCACAGTAAAACTAATTTCAAGTACCTACCTAATTGTTTTTTTTTCATGCATTCGTATGAAAAACGTAGATTATTGATTATTTTGACTTGATTGTTAGAGTATTATAAACTAATAATTCAATGTATAAAAAGTTTTCTCTCGTCATAAAATTTATGGCGCAATTTGATGTAGAACATAATAGTTGTATTGGTAAATAATACATTTGGTATATATTATAATATATTAAATACATATGAAATCTTATGACAAAAGTATTTTTTTTTTTAATTGTTTTTTTTAATTAATTTGCTATTATCACACGACTATTTTAATACTTATTCCATACTATATTTGAATAATTAAAAAAAAAAAAACAATTCAATAACTGGAATTTCAAACTAAACCATTTTTATTTTTTGTAGGAAGCTGATAAGAGATTAGTTTTAACTTTAAGAATTGTTTAAAGCGTGGATTAAAAACATATTTTTAATATACGAAAATAAATATTTTTCAATTTTATATAAAATTTGTAATTTTTAAATTTTTAACATATGTAGAAAAACTATTAGAAAATTAAATTAATTAACATATATTATACATATTTTATTTTATTTATACGTATTATCTATGTTATATTAGTGGACCATTTATAATTTGATTTTTTTTCAATTCTACATTGATTGAGTCGCAATACCAGCTGACACTTTTTTTTCATATAAATCAATTGAACATAATTACTTACACAATTATGTAAGTGAAAAAATAAATGCGAAGAAAAAAAATTGTAAAAAGTTCTTTTTAATGAAATGAAATAACGAGTACCTATATCATACTTTTATTACTTTATATTTCAAATCTCAGACATTTATTATTATTTTAATTGGCTATACTTCGAATCATTCTGATAATGTTTTAATTTAATTGTATTCGTTTTTTTTTTATCCCAAACGAAACGTTCAAATTCATTCATCCGGATAAACCTATTATAAGTTTAAAATGTATACGAGAAAAAAATATCGAGTAATATTTATTAATGTTCTGTTACCCTTCGAATTTCTTTTAATAAGTAAACTAGACGCTTATTGTTTTTTATACATTACCTGTCGCATACGTAATTTTCAATAATCAGTGTAAATTGTGAATTATTACTTGAGTAACATTTAAAAAAAATAAAAGAAAAATACCACGTGTAATTGATTTTTTTTTTAACAACGAATAATACTTAATAGCTATTCCGTTTTTTTTTTTTTTATTACCTGCATCCGAAACTTCAAATAATATATTATATTTCTGTATTTTAAGTCGTAAAATATTTTGTTTTTTTAAAAAGCAAACTAATGTACAATACGTTTATGACTCTACAGTATTATTTTATCGGCTAAATGCTATGGAAATCGTGTAAGTACATATTTTTAGTGCATTTTTTTTTTTTTTTTTGTCCATTCGATGGAAAATGAGATTGCGTTTCGAATTATACCGGTTGACGTTATTTGGCACGCAATTCGTACGTAAACTTGACCAATGTTCGACGATGGCGTTCGGCTCTTTCGAAAAACGAGGCAGTTGCATTCTAGTGTAGATAGGCCCGGGCGATAATTGCATTTCCATTTCGAATAACCTAATAGTTACCGTGAAAATTAAAAAGTAAAAAAATAAAAATAAATTAATAAATAAAAAATCGTCTGCGTCGAAAGCAACATTTTCAGCACATTTCCACTAATCGATTTTCAGATAGCAATTTGCATATGATATACCCGCACACGACGGCCTCATAACATTAACGCGTGAAATCGTTTAACATGTGCAGTGTAAATCAAATAAAGTTTATTATACACTTTACCTCTCAGAAACACCGTCGTGAACTGTCAAAAACTTTTCGGATCCAATACACGTATTATACTTTTTGATGTGTTAACGTATAAATCATTTCAGTACAAATATATATATATATTTTTTTTTAATATGTTTTTTTAGTTTATTATTTTTTTTACGACGTATTTCACGTCTTGTATTACGTACGGGTATTTTACGTACATGTGGTGCCGGGACGCTATATGAATTAATTTTCTACGATTACTCTACGCTCGTACACAATGCCGAAGAGTAGAGGATTTGTACACGGTATAACGGAGCGGATGTACTTACATTTTATCCTTATTTCCATTGGTATATTTCTGTACGAGTGCACGTTTATTATCACGTCATATTATGTATCTTAGACTTATAAATTAGTGTAATGCTCGAGTGTAAATTTATGCGTAAACGTAGATTGGCATGTGAGCACGTGCCTTCCGAGTCCAATGCCCGCCGTACGCGACCCTGCATGCGTATAAATAGCTTAGAGACTGTTTTTCGATGAGTCAATATTTGAACATTAGTTTTTCACGTTTTTAGTCTCGATAATTACGGTTTTTTTTTTTTTGTTCTTTAGATCGAATATTCACGCGCGACTTCCACTTTTTAATTAAAATTTTTTTTTCTTTAGATACCGACAATCAGAGAGTGATAATACACGTCAAAGACGTCAACGACGAGCCGCCGTACTTCATCAATCGGCCGCTCCCGATGCAAGCCGTGGTGCAATTGAACGCGCCGCCAAACACTCCGATCTTCACTCTCCAAGCACGCGACCCGGACACCGATCACAGCATACATTACTTCATCGTCAGGGACAGAAGTACGTGTCTCTCGAGGGCGCCCTTGAGTGTTTTTTTTTCCTATTTTCTACGCGGTTCACGCCGTGATTTTTCCACGCGGACGATGCGACGGTTGTGAATTAACGATTTTATTTTTCCCCCGTAGCCGGCGGAAGGTTTGAGGTGGACGAACGGTCGGGCGTGGTCCGGACCAGAGGGACCGATCCGTTCCAGCTGGACATGGAGTACGTGTTGTACGTGAAGGCCGAAGACCAAAACGGCCGGATGGACGAGAGGCGGTTCCAGTCCACTCCCGAAGAACGTTTGTCGATCGTGGGCGGTAAGAGAGCGCCGCAGTTTTACATGCAGTCGTACGAAGCGGAAATACCTGAAAACCAAAGGAAGGACTCGGAGTAAGTGGACGGTTTTCCGACACCCCGACGGACGTCTGTCGAAACGACGTCTACGATTGACACGTGTTTTTTACGACCGATTTCAGCATCATATCGGTGAAAGCAAAATCGTTCGCCGACCGAGAAATACGGTACACGCTCAAAGCTCAGGGACAAGGCGCCGGGACTTTCAACATAGGACCGACGTCGGGCATAGTGAAATTGGCCAAAGAATTGGACTTTGAAGATCTAAGGCAACCGCACGTTTATTCGTTGATTGTCACCGCCACCGAGGATTCTGGCGGATTTTCAACGTCTGTCGAGGTATGTGTGTTGAACGCGCGTACGATTGTCGACGCGTGTGCAGCGTTCTCGTAACACAATGAATGCTTTATGTAGTGGACAGTCATGAGCAGGGTCCGGATTTTATAGCATTTGCTAATTTTTATAGAATACAGATAAAAATAGCAGGGTGGGCTATAAATTTGTTTCATACACCAGGGACTCTAAATATGAAATTTTATTTTGCTATTTTTTGCATATTTGATGCATTTTAGATTTTTAGTGCTATTTTTAAAGCGTTGGTACTATTTTTCTTAAACGACGCTTTATTTAGTAGTTATCACAAATATCGTTTATATCGAGAAAAAATAATTATTGATTTATGTGAATTCATAAGAAAAATTACCACATTTTTGTTTCGTAATTAAGTTATAATACTATAATAGTTGTAGTTAAGGTAGGTATACAATATTAAACTTGTAAGTCTATTTTTAAGAATCTCGGAAATATCGAATAGTATACATTTTATGCCTTCTAATCTGTTTTATTTATATAATATATTTCATTATTGTTTAGATTTTACAATTTTCTTTAAGTAATACTTATAAATTCAAAAGATAAAAATTTAAACCACCAGTAGATGATGATAAATTAAAAAAATTTGTTTTTTTGTTGCTATTTTTGATGTTTTTAGGGCATATTATAGCGCATATTTTAAGGATATTTTGGTCTTATTATAGCGCATATTTTAGTACTTTTTGGTGCTATAAAATCCGAACCCTGGTCATGAGAAACAAAAAAAATGTCCTCAATAAAGGGTCGCTATTAGGACAAAGTATTAAGTACACACGACGTATGTGTAAAAAAAATTGGTTGTACGTTTCAAAATAGGGTTCATTTATTACATATGAGTAAATACCGATTTGATATACCCTAGTTTCAACTTCTGTTAGTTGCGAAACCAACCCTCGGGTTGTTGACCCAGAAGAAGAGAGAGAAATACCGTTTTGTAAAAAGTCAGTTATTATTTTCATGTATTTAATATCATAGTAAATATGACGTGTATTGTAAATATTTATGTATAAATTAAAAATCGAGCTCATACCAAACACACGTCTATTTACGATATTTCACGATCCATGATGTCAGTGTACCGGTGTATGCAGGTGGCCACGTCCATGATTGAAGTGTGTTTGCTATTTAGAGCTAGTTCTTTCGATGTATTCTTTACATATGAATTTTGGCCGGAGAATTAAAAAAAAATGTCCACTATTGGGAACGCGACCACTTTTAGAGATCCGTAGAGGGTTCACTGTGCTGTTCGTTCGTTTTCGGATTGAACTTTTGACTTACGTTTGTTTCGGTATCGTTCCGTACAGCTCACCATCCGCGTCACCGACGTCAACGACAACGCGCCTAAATTCGAACTGCCCGATTACCAAGCTCACAACGTGGACGAAGACATTCCGCTGGGCACGTCGATACTGAAGGTCAAAGCCATGGACGCGGACTCGGGCGAGAACGCCGAGATCGAGTACCACGTGAGCGACGATCATTTCGCGGTCGACGCTTCGGGCATCGTCAACAACAACAAGCAGTTGGACGCGGACAACAACAACGCGTATTACGAATTCGTGTTGACCGCCAAAGACAAAGGTGCGTATAGGATCTGCCACCGCCGGGCAGAACGCCGGTCTCGCGAATGATCGTTTATCTCGCGAGACCCGCGGCCATTTCGCGTGCCGTTTATTCGATTTATGGTCATATCCCCGTCTGAAATTTCCCCGTCGGACATTTCCCTGTCCTCGTTTCCCCGTCGGACATTTCCCCGTCTTTTTAATTTCACCATCTGACATTTCCCCGTCCAATTCACTTTCAAATTATAAAATATAAAATTTGTAACAAATTTAAGTTATTAATTATGTTTTATCGGTATAAATAAATATACATTTTATTACCTATTGATAAACTCTCATTCAAAATTAACCAGTTAATAGTTGGTCAGGAACCACTAACTAAAAGAAAAAAAATATCGAGATGTAGCTACACGTATAACAAATATTGTAGCGACTTACAATGGTTGTAATAAAAAAGAATATTTAATTGGAATAGCACATAATTTAGAAATGCAAAAATAAATATACCTATATATATAAAAAAAAAAAAAAAATGTATACAATTATATAAAAATAATATATACTAGGAATTTAAAAAAAATTAAAGGAAAAAAAAATTAAATTATAAATTAAAGTATGGAACATAATGTTAAAAAAAAAAAATTGAATGTACCGTATAAAATTTTAATGTTTAAAATTCTACATTAATATGTTTTGTTAAAAAAAAAATTGGACGGGGAAATGTCAGACGGTGAAATTAAACAGACGGGGAAATATCCGACGGGGAAATGAGGACGGGGAAATGTCTGACGGGGAAATTGAGACGGGGATGTGACCTGATACCGTTTATTCTACGGTCGAGACGTTACGATACAACGTGGTGTTGATTTTCGCTTTTTTTTTTCCCCCCGTGTGCTTTCAGGAGAACCTCCGAAGACGGGCACGGCCACCATTCGCATTTATACGAAAAACAAAAACGACGAGGAGCCGAAGTTCTCGCAGCAAGTGTACACGCCGAACGTAGACGAGAACGCCGGTCCCAACACGCTCGTGACCACAGTGGTCGCGTCCGATAAAGACGGTGACAACGTCAGGTAC
This sequence comes from Therioaphis trifolii, assembly GCA_027580255.1. Taxonomy (NCBI): domain Eukaryota; kingdom Metazoa; phylum Arthropoda; class Insecta; order Hemiptera; family Aphididae; genus Therioaphis; species Therioaphis trifolii. Next base: position 4,140,773 of record CM050405.1, on the reverse strand, counting down.
ACATATATTTATATATACACCGGAATATCGGTGGCGTAAACAGGGCAATCCGGGTTATGCGGTCGCATTAGGGTTCTGATGTCCCCCGCCGGGGGGGGGGGCTTTGCGGTAGATTTAAATAAAAAAAAAGGGTTTTTTAGAATTTAGAACATTGTTTTGTAAATTTTGCAAAATTACGAACGTATCGATTAAAAATTTGGAAAATCACGTGTTGTTTTATCATAACACAACTGTACAAGTACCGTTCAATTAAATAATTAAAAAGAATTAAAATGTAATATTGCTTTGTATAGTATTTTATTGACATAACGCTTTACGCATGATACAATAAGATACAAAAGACATTGAAAATCCAAAGAAAACACATTAAATGCACTAAAAAAAAAAAAAAAAAACGTGCTTATCCTATTAACCGGATAGGGAAGGCCGAATTTTTCGGGGTTTTTCGTGTGGAGAACCGGATTTCCACGTTTACGCCACTGCCCGGATCACTCGTGATAATATTATCGTCGTCGCCGACCTGTATCGTTTCCGTTTTCTCACGGCCGTCCGCGTGTTCGCAGGTTCGGATTCGTCGGCAGCGGCACGTCGTCCGGCCAGTTCGTGATCGAAGAGATCACGGGCGTCATCCGTCTGCACTCGAAGTCGATATCGCTGGAACGGGACAAATACGAGCTGAACGTGACCGCCGTGGACGACGGCGCGTGTTGCGTCAACGGCGCGGCCACCATACACACCAGTACCGCGGTCGTGGTGGTGTTCATCACGGACGTCAACGACAACAAACCGGTGTTCAGGGAGTGCGCCAAGTACAACCCCAAGGTGGAAGAGGGCGCGCCCAACGGCAGCCCGGTGCTAAAGGTATGCGAAACGACGGGCGGGCGGGGAAAGTTCGGAGATGACGATTTTTCACACGCGTCATCACGTGTCCGCAGGTACGCGCGACCGACGAGGACAAGGGCGTCAACGGACAGGTGAAATACTCGATCGTCCAACAGCCGAACCAGAAAGGCACCAAGTTCACGGTCGACGAAGAGACCGGAGAAGTGTCGACCAACAAGGTAACCGCGACGAAAAAAAAAAGAAAAAAAGGTTTACTTTAGGCGGGGATATCCGGTTACATCTATGGGGTCCGGGGGGAGGGGGGCTCGACATTTTTACCTCACCAATTAATGTGAGAAACATTTTTAGGCATCTCGCTTCGGTTACTTTAAATTTAGATTTATAACGCCGCTAGTGACGGTGGAACAATTAGTAAATTAAAGGAATCCGTCCTCAGTTATTCACATCGGTTTCAGGTATTCGACCGAGAAGGGGACGACGGAAAGTTCGTGTCCGTCACTATCAAAGCCACCGATCAGGGAGACCCGTCTCTGGAGGGTGTCTGTTCGTTCACCGTCGAGATAACCGACGTCAATGACAATCCGCCGCTTTTCGACCGTCAAGTAAATAATAAGATAACGCCACACGACATTATTGTTCTCGGGTTGAATTTCATAATTCACAATGAAACGCTTGTTGAATTTTCCAGAAATACGTGGAGAACGTGAAACAAGACGCTAGTATTGGCACGAATATTTTGAGAGTGTCGGCTTCCGACGAAGACGCCGATAACAACGGCGCGATCGTGTACTCTCTGACCGCTCCGTATCCGGGTGACGATTTAGACTACTTTGAGATACAACCGGAATCGGGGTGGATTGTTTTAAAGAAACCGCTCGACGTAAGTTTCCCAGACATGTTGTCCGGATATAATATCATATCGATACTAATTCATTAAAATAATTTTTAAATTATAAATTAACAGCTGAAAACGAATCGATAATTAAATAATCCGGTTTTTAGCTTTGAATCAAATTAATGTAGCAATTATTACGTATTTGAATACTATTTGTTATTTTATTTCAAGAGTCGTTAAATTCAAAACGGAACATTATACTATGCATATCAGTTTAAACGCATCAAGTATAACAATTAGTCCTGAACAATGTCTGTAAATGTATAATGTAATAATCCGTGATTCGTATTCAGCTGGATTCAAAAACATATATTTTAATTTAGATACTTTTTTAACACTTGAATAATTTATTCATAAAAACGAAAATTCGAAATATCATAACAATATTCAACTGCAATAAAATTCTAGATACTGTTTTATAATCCAAAGCATGTTTCTTAGAACTAGTAATATTCTAATGCTATAAATTATTATATTTAATAAAAACGGTGCTAAATTACGGTAAAATTAAGGAAGGAAGTTATTCAGTTTAAATGGATCTAAATATTTTACAATTCAAACTGTTTTTAATCTCTTTATTCGATTTACATAATTCGATTGTTGTTTTTAATTTCTATGCATCCTATTAAATTTGAAAATTCTATGACCATTTTAATATTTCATAAATACGTTTTGGCTTATGTAATGTAAAATAATTTATTTCGGTACCATTTTTAATTACGGTGGTCTACGTAGTATATTTGAATTAACACTAATCTAATTTATTATGAATTTTATAAATTAATATGATTAAAACACGTAGATTAGTATTTACCAATTGCTTTATTTGATATTAATATAAATAAAAGACAACCATGTTACGATAAAAATATTCACCGTGAAAAGCAAAGTAAAAAATTATATAACACGAGTGTCTTTATTTACATTCGCGAAAAACATTCACATTTTACTGTCTAATGCATTCCATACTTGGTTTAATGAATTTTGTTGATATTTTTGTCAAATTTTTATTTAACATGTGCAGTTGAATATTAAATTAAACATGTAAATAAAACTAAAAGCTTTTTTGTTTTACTTTCCATCACTTTTAATTTGTGTTTCTTTGATAATTTGAAATCGCACAAGATTGATTTATTATTTTCTAACATTAATCGCACCAATCCTTATTTAATATAATAGGCCACCACGGTATTTGAATTTATAAGCACACCATTATTTTCATTTTATTTTGTTTATTTGCATAAAATTGCATTAATTATTTATTTTTCTCAAACTGAAAAATCCAAAATTAATTTTTTATACATACATATTATGTGTAATATGTTGCATACATATTATAAAATTATGTATGCATATTGTATGTTCCAGTATTTTGTTTTTTAATTTTTGTTTCCTTTAAGACCTAAGCGAACAGAAAAAAACTAATACTTTTGGTGTTTTTCTTTGCAATAAATAAAGTATTTTTATTGTGGAAGTTTTTGATGAAAAATTTTCAGGAATGCTCCAGAGGTGATTTTTAAAAGTCAATATATTTTTGAGACTTTCCTCTGAAAGCTAACACATTTTTTTAAATTGTGACATTTTTTTTTATAAAAATGTGTTGGGACCACCGTACATGGTCTGTGTTATTGGGCAACTAACAACGTTTTTACTTTGTTTTGTTATTGCGCTTTTTTTTATTTTTAATAACCATCTTTTTTTCTTTTGATTTTTAAAATATTTTTATTAATATCTGTCCAAATGGTCAGGTTTAATATAGTACTTATATTATTTTCCTCCTCGTAGCTTAGACTTCCCATGTTATTATTTTTGTGAATTAGTTGTGTGTTCACAAGTAAAGTTGAAGTTTAAATGACAGACTGGAAATGTTATTAAATAATTTTAAAGTTTTTAATATAAAATCAAGAAAAATCAATCCAAACATTTTTCTGACAAATAATATATTATGTTTTTCGATAATATTTTTTCATAAATATTGTAATACTTAAAATATCTCTGTAATATTCAATGTAATATTTTGATAACATTTCAAGTTTAGTATTATTGAGCTATTCCATTGAAAATATTCATATTTACTAATAAGCGTGTAAATAAAAATACGTTTCCTATATGGAGGTAAAATGTTCAAAATAGGTTTGTCGTATTAAGTTAATATATTTGATTGTATGTAATTTTTTAAATGTGTATTACAACGTCAATTATTGTTAACGGTAATATTGGCAAATTATGAGTTTTTTTAAAAAATATTTTTGATTTTGAGTACCAATATTCTAAACGAACATTATACTCGTAGTTATGGATAAATTATATTTTTAAATTTGAATTATTTAAAATCCATCACGCGTTGTGTATCATATGAATGTTAGGTAACAGTGGAATAGTCCAGTAATCGTCAGATACATTAGGTAGTTATTTTGTTTTGAGTAGTATACTCGTAAGTATAATTGCTTAAATATATATACTTAAGTTTGCAGCATGTGTTGACTGTTATTTATTATTTATTACTGATGCCATAGCATGTTTCTAATATTAAAATGGACATGTGTATGAAACATATATTATTAAAATTATATTATAGTGCTTTAAATGTTAATTTTAATTTATTGATTTTTTATGATTTCTAGGATACATTATGTCAAAATAATTACAATTTTTTAAAAATCTAGCATGTAAATATTTACAAAACTGGACAACTACACAATACACAATATTACAGAACTCATATGTACATTTAAAAAAATAACCTATTTCAAATTCTACTGATTTGAAAAAAAAAAGACTTACTGTATTAATACACTGTTAGATCATTATAATTACTTAAATCCTTCTTCTTAAATTCGTAACACACCTAAATATATTAATTTATTATTACTTTTTTCAGATGGAAAATTGTTTTAATGAACTTTTTATCTATTGCATATTATACAGATATTACGTTTCCTCTCTTATTATCTCAATTTATTTTATACATTTATGTATTATGTAAACACCGATGAGTTGTTGACCTAAATGTATTCATTTGAAATGTTTGAAATAACTTATTAGATGACTTTAATATCAATACCATTGTACCATCCATTCATGAACAACATCATTCATCTTATCCCAACTAACTCATGTACTGCTACTAATAAACTTCTACTAATGTTCTGTTTCTACGATTACTACAATGTAAAACTTTTTGTAATTTTCAATATAAAAAATAACTAAACAAATCGTGAAATACCTGACGAAAACTCTAAATAAATCAATATTTTAAGTTAATATATTTGGCAAAATAACAATTTGATGGTACTTTCATAGTTTCATAGAGAAAAACCGCTTAATAATATGGGTTTCGAGCTTTTTTTGTTCGGATTATTGTTTTTGTTCGGCAATTTTTCAGCTTCTAATTCATATTTTTCGTTGATAAATTGAATAAATAATATGATTAAATATGTACTGCGTATGGCCTCAATGAATTATTTTTAAATTGTATTTGTTATCATATTATGTTTCTGTGAACTGCATTCATTGTTTAGTGTTGTAAAACAGTTGAGATTCATTTTTATGTACATTTTCAGGCATCGAACACTTGATTTCAATACTTTAACACTTTTAATTGATTTTTGTTTTAATACAGTGTGCCATTTTTTCGTTTCTTATATAGATTAAAAATAGTTACAGTTTATCATCAGAAATTTATAATTAAAATCACTTTTAATATAATATTAATATAAAACAATCTTATAATAATACCACTTTGTAATGTAACATCGTGTTGCTAATATTTTATAAATTAACTCTTATCAAAACCATTCGAGTGTTATTTTTAATATTAATTTCCAGTTTGTATTTCAAAGCACTTTTCTAACTTTGTTCAAAAGTAGCGTTCACAACACTGTATATACTTCTCGTTAAACACAGCTATATAAACGTAGCCAGATTTCTCGTAATTAAAGTTAAAAAGTTAATAAAACCAAGATTATCTTTGTAGGTACGAACGAATATTCTAGTAAAATCGAGTTAAATTTTTTTAATCAGATTTAAAGCGTATCTGAATTCAAAATGTTATTTAAGAATCCGCCGGAAAAGAGTTAAAATCGATAAGCTTTGCTCGCCGCCTCTGTACGCGTGTCCAACAACAAAATAAACCATGTTAATGTGTCATGAACTAACGACTTGAACAAACCTTAAAAACCACACCACCGATCGTGTACACACACACTTACCGACTACACAAAGCGACATAACTCAAAAACAATTGTATAAATTACATTATTATTGTCTTATTGTTTTTCGCTTCGAATTTTTATCCTTTGTGGCAGACTCGTATGTTATTATTTTTTTTTTATGTTTATTCTTATTGTTATTATTTATTTGTGTTTATTTATTTATTTTTTGTTTTATTTTTTCATACGTTTTAATTTAACTTCGGGGGCCTTGATATTGTGTATGTAGCAAGAAAAGTATCGTCTGCGCGTAAGAGCTTCGGATTGTGGTGATCCACCGTCGTACGCTGAGGTCGATATTGAATTAGACGTCGTTGATCGGAACAATAAACCTCCTCTGTGGGAACGGAGCGTGTACGGTCCTACACACATCAAAGAGAATGTCACAATTGGTACCATTGTGATCTCAGTCAAAGCCAGGTTTGTATTCCTGGCCACCCTCCCCGTCTACCGTGACAGTATACACAGGTATACCTGTCACCTGTTGTACGCGATAATGTTGTTGTAATGTTTTGACGAAAACCTACGCAACACGATTGATGTAGCGATAACGTACAAGAGAAACAAAAGTATTAATTTTGATCCGTTTTAGCTGTTATAAAAAAATGGTGTGACTATAAATGACGATAGCAAAAAATGTAAAAACAAAAAATGAAAATATACACACGTGTGTAATGTACCTGTCCGAACGTGACGTCGTAACGACACTAGTAATAACGATGATAGTAATAACACAGATGATAATTAATAATAATATTAGTAAACGACCGACGGCCGAACTATTCTCTACGTCACGCGTGAACATCCTCGTCTTTAGCCGCGGATCCGACGTACGATCAAACGCGAGATCACGATCAATGTGCACGCGCGCGAAAGCGTTACGTTTCTTCCGACGACGGCATATTATATCGAATTCGGCGATGCAATAATCACGAGCGAGTGACGTTTTTTCGCTCTCGTAAATCACGGTCGTGTCGTCGAATCGATTCACCGTACGCGTGTGATACGAGAATAGTCCGGTGGTCGAGTCTCGTGACGATCGCGGTGTTCGTCCGGCCGGGCGTCGTGCGTTCGTAGTCTCAGATCTGAGCTAGGCGTAAGACGAGTAAATCGAAAATTTAAAATTTAAAAAAAACAAAAAAAAACAAACATAGAAAAATCTATATCTATATCAGGTGTTATCATTGTATTTTGTGTTCCCCCCATGTGTGTGATTACCATTGCGGTGTGTATACATAGCGCGAGACGTACAAGCTGGAAGCCACTGCCCAAGATAAGGGATACCCTCCTTTGTCTCGGAGTGTCGAGGTCCAGATCGACGTGGTGGACCGGGCCAACAACCCACCGGTGTGGGACCACGTTGTGTACGGGCCCATCTACATTAAAGAAAACAAGCCGGTTGGGGCAAAAGTGGTATCTGTTAAAGCCAGGTCGGTCCAAATAATTTCCACAAAACAAATCTCAATATATATTATATATTTATAATATAATACAAACTTGTTGCACGGCACTATTATATAAATAATAATAATAATAATAAAAAATTGATTTTTAATGAATATGTTTTTTGAATATATTTATATATATATAATAAGATATTATTTCGCAGGATATATACATTTTTTTTTTTTTTACTTTTAACCCATAGAGGTGTACAGAGAGTAACAAGAGTGTAGCGTATCAATGGACTTTTTTTCCTTTCAATTTTTTAAATTTTTAAAATTTTTTTTTTTTTTGATATTGCGCATATGTTTTATCGAATACTTTTGCACGATCCATATGTCGAGAAATAAACTTATTGCCATGAGACTTTAATAAAATATCGTACGTTACGAGATAAGCTTAAATAACGAAGTTATAAACGAACTTTTTTTGGCAATGGTATTATTTCCATTGTTTTTTTTTTTTATTTTTTTCATGGCAATCGAATCTGTACACCTCGATGTATATATCTGTGCCTGCGTTTGATTAGGTAGTAAATTGTTTTGCCATTTTGAGATTTTAGTAAACTTTTTAATCGTTACGAACAATTGATTTTGAGTATCTCTAAATGTCAAAATAATGCATGCAGGTCAAAATATTTGCACGTCCGCACTTAACAATGCACGTTGTGTATGTGCGGATTACGTAAAAATGGAATTTTTTTCTATTTTAGTTTTTTATTTTTTTATTAGTATAAAAATATAATTTTTTTATCATTCATTGATTTCCTTGAACCCATAATGTTTTACATTATTCATTGATTATAATTTCTTAACAAATTATGAAATGTAATTTAATATTGTTTGAGTTTCCTATAAATATTTTCATTATGGGCCATTTTTGAGAAGTCAGTATAAAAAAAATTGTTTTTTTTTGATTAAAAAGAAAAATTTTAAACATTTTTTTAAATGAATTTCATTCAGTAAACTTGTTTGAGTTCTTCTTAAATTCTCGATGGAGTTTCATAACTTATTTCATGAAATCTGTTTTATAAGCTAATTGATCGTATAAATCTACAAGTTAGCTTTAAACTAATGATATAATTGTATCAAATATTTTTTGATATTGAAATAATTATGTAAATATACATACTTAGGTGGATGTATAATACAAATATATTGTTATTAATATTAAATAGGTTAATATTATGCACATTAAGCTGGGACTTTCGGAGGTGTTGGGAATTCACAAAACCTTATTAACATTTAATGGAACACATAATATTAGTAAATTGGAAATCATTTTCCAAAATGCTTAAAACACGCGTTTAAACTCTAACGGTTATTAACTAAAAAATTACTTTATTACACGATTTAGGTGAATCGAAATTATTCTTTATTTAAAATTAAAAAAAACAAAAAAATGGAAACAATGAATGTTTGCAATTATTTCATATATTTTTAGAAGTACGTTGTATTTTTTTATTTTTGTATTTTTGTATTTTGTGTAATCGATTTTGACCAGTCAAATTGTTTTTTGGCATGTCTGGTTTTATTTTTTTTCGTATTGCTACATTATTAATATTGTGTTTTGTTTTGTCTTTATAAGTACATTGCTTTTTGCATACAGAAAAATTATTTTTGTATTTTGCTACATGTCCCGTTCATGTTTTTTTTTTCATTTTCGTACCATTATTTCAACCATTTGTATTTTTAACGCGTAAAAATGTTTTCTACAAGTTTGCATGGCATAATATTTTGTTACAGAATATTACTAGACCAACTGTTTTTATTTTTTCGTACATTTTTCATAAGAATCGAATACATGGTCTGCGACGATTTTTATTTTTGTCTAAATTCGGGAAGCAAACATTTTTTTTTTTTTTCATCGAATTTCAGACGCGTCTTGTGAAAACAATCTGACCGAATGGATTACGCGAAACGAAAATATTTCGTGTATTTTTGTCCGTCGATGAATAGTATACTTGTTAGTATTCAACACTCAGTACATAACGTTATACCGACGACATCATTCTCATTTCGCATTGTACTGGCGTCGCATTTGAAAATTCGAACACGGAGTCGTGCAGCGTATTTCACGAAACTCGCAGCGAAGATTTGCGCACTCAGAAGAACTAACACACGAATTTATAGACTTTTCGAGATTGATTATTCTCACGACCGATTATTATCGCTCTTATTGATGATAATCGTACGCATCGTCATATTATCATTATCACGTCAAATTTACGATCGTCACCATTTGCGTAGGCTTTTTTTTTATACATATATATATAAAAAAATTATTTAGTTTTTTAACCCTTCAAAGCCAAAACAACAAGCCGTTTGATTCGATCGCGTACCGCTTTTTTTTAATTCTGATCCTTGATGTTTTCAGTTCGGGCATCGAAGGGAATCCGACGGTCTTCTATAGACTGATGCCGGGGTCTACGGCGCAGACCAACAAGTTCCACACGTTCTACTTGCAACAGAGACCGGACAACGGTTTCACTTGGGCGGACATCAAAGTCAACCATCCGTTGGATTACGAGACGATCAAAGAGTACAATTTGACCATTCGTGTGGAGGTAATACCGAGAGTTCTTTCTAATAAGACCGTCGCGCGAGCGCGTTCCCGAGTACCCGTTGTCATTGAAGGCCAGCAGGTCTTCCAAAAAAAAGGGGGCCCTCTTTACCATTTTCGGAAAAAATGCAGTAGTGTTCTCTACAATCTCATCAGGATACACATAAATTATTAAACGCATTTCGAACAGCTCGTTCTAAAATATCTTAACTATAAGATCCCAGTATCGATCGAATTTCGATCGCTTGTTTTCAAGTCATAGTAACAATAAGGCGCTGACCTATCATAGATTATGCTCTTTAAACTATTGCATACATGTTCGTAAAGTACTTATTAAGTACAAATCCAATGACTGCAGGTCCTCTGAAAACAAAAATGTATTTGAATGCGCATCATAATTTCGGGCGTAGTGAAACTTTAAGTTTGCGAACAAAACGTTAATTATTACCCAAAGTAATAATAATTTCCCTGTGCAAAAGAAACGCGGCACTTTGATATTTTCAAAAATGTACAGGTACCTACATCATAAGGTAGTATATTTTGAATTTCTAATTTTTTTCAAAATTGTATTTTACAAGTTAAAACATTGCACGGTCAATGATTTCATCTTCACAATTAAAACCATAGTTTGTGCACGGTAGTTAATTACAAAGCATCTACTTTTTATCACACGAATAAAATGCGAACGAATTTTTCGCGATGCCGCAAAGGTCGGACGAAATCGGGAACATCGTAAAAGGCGGCCGTAGGTATCGAAACCGAGACGACGCCTCTTAACGTGAGAGCCGTTTTGTGGTCGCACAGCATTCACCTCCACTTTTCCGATCGCCTCCTTGAGAAATTATTACCAATCATCCTGTCGTGTCTGTGTCCGCGCACGTGTCAATTGTTCCGCGTGCTTTCGTTTTGCAGAACAACGGAGCTCAGCAACTCGCGTCCGAAGCGACCGTGTTCATCATGCTGGAAGACGTCAACGACGAGATACCGCTGTTCACCGAACGGGAACAAGAGACCGTGTTGGAGGGCGAGCCGATCGGCACCAAGGTGACTCAGGTGAACGCGATCGACAAAGACGGCACGTTCCCGAACAACCGGGTGAGTTTTCGCTCTGACGTCGGATAGCACACCTGTGGCGGCGCAGTGTGTTAAAACACTTACGACCGATCGAATACTGTGTAATTTTATACTTCACACTGTTTTTGAAATGTTGCGAAAAATTTTGAAAAGTTTGATCGACAGGGACGCGCAGTTCTTTTTGCCCCAACGATCCGAGTACGTTTTTCGCTACGACTGCGACGACGGTCAAATCATAAAACACGCGTTTTCATTAGTTAGAATAATAAACATTACATACTATACGAATGGATATGATATGAACTCAATTGATTAATTAAATAATTAATGTAATCGAAAAAATGCCACATAGTGGGTTATAGTAGTTAATCGGGCTAAATGCATCCACAGTAAAATTTTACAACAATTATAAAAAAACCATGTCCAAGTTTCATATTCAGACGTTTGCACTGATAAGTTGGACATTGAATTCGAAATCCAGAATTTAATCACATTTTTACTTTCAAACCGTTTTATTTTCAGAATTATTCATAGCTATTCAATAGTCGGATTGGTTGAAACGATTTTCCTTTTTTTTTCGATCCTTGTTCATAATAACTTATGACGATGATAAAATAATTTTGAAAAAACATACATGCGACACACAGTATAAACGAAACTACGTTACAGAGGGAGGCTCAAGCCCCCAATGGGGTTCTTCTTTAGGACTGCGGAGTGCGCAATACCGTACTGGAATTATAATATAATTGTGTTCACCAGTGGCGTATTTTCAAATTTTTTCTGGGGGGGGGGTTCAAAAAATATTTTTTATATTCTGAGTAACCCTCTTCACCATTATCGCTAAATTACAAATTATACCATAATATAAATATAAATAAATAAATAAACAAATATATGTAAACAAATATAATATAGGTAATAAAAGAATATTCTCTTCCTCTATTCTTACCTAATAATTCATTTATGACTTCTAAATACAATTTTATAATTTTATAAAATATTTTGTATTTGAGTCTGGAATCTTGTAAATATAATTATTATGTTACTATATAGTACATTTCATTTCAGACGTAAATTTAATTTTGTTTTCTTCTGGGGGGGGGGGATCGAGACCCGGCCCCCCCGTAAATACGCCACTGGTGTTCACCATACGATTGTAATTATTAATCTATGCTGCAGGTGTATTACTATGTGGTCGATTCTCCACGAAACGAGGGCAAAGATTATTTCGAAATCAATTCGGAAACCGGAGAAGTGTTCACGAAAATAGTTTTCGACCGAGAAAAGCAAGGCGCGTACGCTCTGGAAGTCGAGGCGAGAGACGGAGCGCCGTCTGCCCGGCCTAACAACGGCGATGCACCGAATTCGGGTGAGAACGTTACGAACCGTATAGGTTATCATGCACTGAGCTCTTCGACGTCGTACTTACGACGGAATGAAGTCGAATGAAAACTTCGTTTTTGTAATTATTTTATTATTAATCGTTGATTTTCGACCAAAAACCCGTGTGAAAACGATTTATTTCATTTTCGAAATCAGTACGAGACGTGTGATTAATCGACACACGTGAAACACGTATTGAAAATTGTTCGTTTTGAATAAAACTACTCACACGTAAATATTTACGCGTGAGATAAAAACCAGATCGTTCAAGTGTTTACATTTTATTTTTGGGAATATATTATTTAGTCGGAATCGTATTCCGAAAAACGAATGTTTACGATTCGCCGTGTCCCGCCGTCTAATCGAAAGATATGTTTACGTTCACAGTGTCCAAGTTTATTCGGATCGGTATTGCGGACAAAAACGACAACCCGCCGTACTTCGACAAAGCACTGTACGAGGCCGAGGTCGACGAAAACGAAGACATCCAGCACACCGTGCTCACCGTGACGGCAAAGGATCACGATGAATGTTAGTGTTCCGTCGTGATCGTAACAATGACTTTATGATAATTTTTTTTTTTTAATTCAAATCGCTATTTCGCGCGTAGTGGTGTAATCACGAGTAGTGTCAGGGGTTGTAGACCGAACAATACGGAAATAACACCTACCGAATCTATCGAATTTCCCGTCAATCCCTTTTTGGTCCCACGATATCAAAATATATGTTTCACGGTTCAAATCAAGTCGTTTTTGAGCTCAACGGGGTTTTCTAACTTTTTGACCACACGCCATTTTTCATAATCGATTTTTTTTTATTGTGTATTAGAAACAGAAATGCAAATTTAAAAGTTTCAAATTTTTTCGAATTTCACTTGAAAAATTAAAAAAAATTCAAAAAATCATTCGTTCTTCTAAGACCGAACACCTCTAAAGCTACAAAAATGTTCGCATTTTTTCGTTCTTCTAGTTACTGTTCTCAAATTAAAAGCATTGTAGAGCATAGCTCTTTTTTTCTCTACTCGAGTACAGAACGCACTCCTTTTGAAAATGCCACTTTATTCGAAATTTTCGTGCGTGTTAAGTATAAAATAATTTTGTTTTTCCTCAATTTCCAGCATCTAGAATACGTTACGAAATCACTGGAGGAAATCTTGGCGGAGCGTTTGCCGTTAAAAACATGACCGGCGCTATTTATGTAGCTGGTCCGTTAGATTACGAAACTAGGAAAAGGGTAAGTAATGAAATCAAGTATTTACGTCCCGAAAAATATTCATCAAATCATCTCAAATGTCATTCATAATGCGCATAATATATTTTGTATCATGTTTTATTTTCATCATCATTATTATTATTATTATTATTATTATTATTATTATTATCATTTCAATTAGAACATAATATCAAATCGTTGATAAATAATTTCAAAAGTTCCTTCAATTTAAAAACAGAAACTATGTCCCTTTAAACCTTTATTGTGAAGCTTTATTTATGTCCAGTATTAAACAGACACGCTGAAACGAAAATAATAGTTAATAATTAAAATGTCCTATTCATAGTCCTCCAAACTAAATCATTGGTATAATTTTCCCCTGAGTTTTATGAACTTATGCTGTATTCTTTCAAAAGTATTGAACTTTTGAAAAGTAATAAATCTAATGCTTACACGAATCAAAAATGATGACTTTTTTTTTAATCTAAAAAATAAATCTCGTTTTTGTGTGATAAAAGTACATTTTCTACCTAGTTTTATCGGATTTTCGATGAATAATACATCTAAATGTTCACATTTGTTATTTCGTATTAATAAACATTAAAAATTATCTGCTGTATTGAACCCCTATTAGTACATGATAAATTATAAAATGTAATAAAAAATACTTCTCATCACAGATAACACTCGTACCTACTTACTATTTATTGTTTTAAGTAAGTTTTATACTTGAACATCAGATAAAACTTCTATAATTGTATGTGGTGGATGTGGGTTTTTAATAATTATTTAAATGTGAAAACTCAGTGAATAGTATAATATAATTATTTAGATAATTTAACGATTTAGTCAAAATCAAATCACAGTAATTCTAGTGAATAAAATTAACGTTAATTAATGAAATTCAACATGTGATACATCAATAAAAGACTGATGGTTTTGTCGATATTGTATGTAATATTTATAAATATAAAAACGTTTGCCCATTAAATTATAAATTAATTGATTCGGAACTTATTTTTAAATAATAGACTGTATTATATTTTAGGAAGGGTTAGTTCCTATCAAAGTCATATAAAATATTGAACGATTTCAACAATTTTACACTTCTTTCACCCTACTTAAATAACATTTGGTTCCATCGAAGTTACACGGCTTATTTTAACAACTGTAATCACCTCATTTTAACATCTCTTAATAGTTACGTGAATCAATTATTTGTTTAGAATGTGAATTGGTTATTTTTCGACATGTTTTTTTGTTATGAAGTTAATTAATTTAATTTGAAATTAAAAACATTTATCATTTCAATAGTGATCACGTAACTTTCAGTTATCTTACTGCTCATAGATGGATTTGTTTTCTCTGAATTCTATCGAAAATGAACTCACTTATTATCTACACCCACTTTGCACCTTGCTCAAATTATTTTCTATTACACGGCCTATATGACTAATAAATGTCCAATCAATGGATATTTTTCGTTGTCGTTCAATTTGCGTAAAAAAAATATCTTTCATATAAATATATTTACATTTTTACTTTTAACTACCTGTCAAACTATGTGTAAAACATATTTTTTTAAATTTTTTTCATATCATATAATTTTTTTCTTTTTTTTTATGTTGTTAGTTGTATTTTCATTATTCATTTTTTTTTCCGTTGATTTTAAAAACGATACGTTTTCCGTTCACTGTTTTCGTTTCTTTTTTTTCGTTTTTATTTTTCATCATCATAATATTGCGTTCCATCGAAAACGATTTACAACGAAATGACAAAAAATAATAATCATATCCGTGTGTACAGTACGAATTACATCTGTCCGCGTCCGACAACTTGAAAGAAAATCACACGATAGTCGTGATTCACGTGAAAGATGTTAATGATAATCCACCGGTGTTTGAACGGCCCACGTACAGGACACAGATCACGGAAGAGGACGACCGCAACTTGCCCAAACGTGTCTTACAGGTCCGACGCGTTTGTCTAGTTTTTAAGTCGAACTCCCATGTTGCATGTAGCATGTTTCGCTTACCCGCCGAAATAAATAGAAAAAATAGAAAAAAAAAAACAAAAGATCGGGCAAAAAACCTCGTGGGTCACCCGAGTCGAATGCAAAATGCCCGGAACGCCCACTTGCTATCGAAATATTCAATTGTACCTGCACTCGAACGGCATTTTGACCACATAGTTGATTTTATTTTAATACAGCATGTTTTTTTTTTTTTTTTTTATAAATTTATTATTATAATTTGATATATCTATACACACACACACACACACACATACATCTTACGATCGCGTGTAGAAGCATTTTTACCGCCTATTATGCTCACCCCGTTTACCCACCACTTGTTGGAAACGTTTTTGAACGAATAAAATTGTTGATGATTCGAAAACAACAACAGCGACGACGACGCTATAAGGATTATAGATTGCGTGTCACCTAGTGTCCTCCCGCCACCCACCGACGAATAATCGGACGTATAATTTCGTTTCACAAATTTATTTTATGCGCCCCACCGTAGTTACGGATAAGAAAAACACACATAAGTGTATGTTTGCATGATTGTAATGTGTAGTACGAATTGATATTGGCCGCGTCCGACAACTTCCAAGACAGCAAAACGACGGTGGTCATACACATTAACGACAAAAACGACATGCCGCCCGTGTTCAATTCGCCGGTGTACGCCACCAAAATGGAAGAAGAACTGACCGGGGCGTATCCTCACAACTTGTTACAAGTAAGTCGACGACAGATCGCGTGTCACAGATTCCCGACGAGTATGATATCGTTGTGTTGTCGGTAAATATATATATTGTCAGGCCACCACTAACACTATGTCCGCCTAGTATTGCCTAACCGAACGGATCCCAGGTAAGCGGAACCTTCTCGACTAATATACAGCTTTCCGGCACACGTTTAATCAATAGTAGTAGTTAATACGTTGTTCCCTTTTAATTTACACCTGTACGCGTATTATTATAATATCCATACGATAATTATTGATTATTGATCGTCGGTAGTCGTAACGGGGTCGTCTGCCGAACGGGGTCTGACGAACCGTCGACGACGACTCTGCTCGACGTTTACCGCCCGACGCCGAATCTAACGCGTTTTCTCGAATTTCATAGGTGACGGCCACCGACGGCGACAAAGACCGTCCGCAGAACATCGTGTACTTCCTCACCGGACAAGGGATCGACCCCGACAACCCGGCCAACAGTAAATTCGACATAAATCGCACGTCGGGCGAGATATTCGTGCTCAAGGTAAAACGGATCGAAATTATCATGTTTTGTTTTCGGTTTTTTTTAAATTTTTTTTCGTACTCATCGAATCGTCGGTTATTCTCTCGTCCGCAGCCGTTAGACCGAGATCAGCCCAACGGCAGACCGCAATGGAGGTTCACCGTGTTCGCACAGGACGAAGGCGGCGAGGGCTTGGTCGGCTACGCCGACGTACAGGTCAACTTGAAAGACATCAACGACAACGCGCCGGTGTTCCCGCAAGGGGTGTACTGGGGAAACGTCACTGAAAACGGAACGGCCGGTACGTATTGCAGCGGCGGCTCGTGCCTAGGTGTGCAGGTGTGCGCACACCACGTAGATCGTTAAAGATAAAACAGCGGCTAAAATGTATTTTAATTTTATCTATATTAAACTGTATTTATTCCATAATACAAAATTATTAGTTTTATAAACGTGAAACGCTTGAATTCGAAAATATCACTCCTAAAATTTAGATGAGTTATGTAATAAATACGCGCCAACTGGTGTGCAGCTCGGGCTGCACACCGAGAGTCCATGTAAAATACGTTTAGTCGATGAGTGCAGTGGTGCAACTACGGGGGTGCTAGGGGGTGCTTAAGCACCCCCAACTCTATTTTAAGCACCCCCAAGTCCAATGTCTTTATAATTTAAAATATCTATAGTTTTAAGTTTTAACAATGTTATTTTATTTTTTAAGATATCTGAACTAAGTAAAAAAAAATGAAGAAATGAAAATGTTAACTGATGCTTCTATCCAGAATATATTACAACGTTACTCGTTACCAAGTAATAACATTAATAAACCAATTCGTCACTAGATAGCGTAGGTTCCACTTAAAGGAGAAAAAACTGTTTAAAAAACAGTACAGATGGCATAAAAAAAATAGTAAATCAAGAAGTATTTCCTAACTTGTATAAACTAATGCAGGTTGCATTAACGATCCCGGTCAGTTCTGCAACATGTGAGCGAAGTTTTTCCTCCATGAGGCGATTAAAAAATTGGATGAGAACCAGTATGGTACAACAGCGTTTTACCAACTTAAGTGTAATTAATATTGAGAGAGATCTTGCAAACAAAATTGTTCCCGAAGAAATACTAAACACATTTGCTAAGATTGACAGTAGATTATGTTTAACACTTTAGTAATTTTAAATCATATAATACAATAAATAAAAATAAAATGTGTTAAAATTTTTTAGTATTTTAATACCTAATAATAACAACAATATAACGGTTTACCTTTTTAGCACCCCCAAGATTTGAACTCTAGTTGCGCCACTGGATGAGTGGGGGGTTATTGACGAATAAATGGAAGTGTGGTGTGCACCTATTGCTGCACACTCGATCACAAATTTAATTTGTACGCGCTATTTCAATAACAAAGTTATAGAACTGTTTGCCACTACTAAAGAACGAAAACTTTACTTCATAATATATAAAAATATGTAATTTTTTCATTTATTTTTTTAAAATTGTTTTTAGTTACGACACTGTTGCTTGTTCTGACAGTAGACCAAATTTACACCTGGTTATATGATATATATATGTATTTAAGTAAACCTATTATTTTCTAAAATTATGTTTGATTATCATTTTATTAAAGTAAATATTTTAATATTGACTTGGATGTGACTAATTTTATTTTATTTTATTAATATACATTTTCAATAATTGCACACCAACACCCATTTTGAACGTCACGAGCCGCCACTGACGTATTGTCATTATCGTTATTATATAACTGTCGCGTCTCGAGTAAAACGCGTGCGGATCAATGATTGATTAATAATGTCGTTCGACTCGCGTGCGCTGCAGGAATGGTGGTGATGACGATGACTGCGGTCGATTACGACGACCCGGCCGAAGGCACCAACGCGAAATTGATATATTCCATTGAGAAAAACGTCATCGAAGAAGAAACCGGCACTCCGATATTCGAAATCGAATCCGACACGGGCGTCATTAAAACGGCCGTGTGCTGTTTGGACCGAGAACGCACCCCGGATTATTCCATTCAGGTGGTCGCCATGGACGGCGGAGGCTTAAAAGGTATGTTTAACGTGTCTAATGGGTTCGGTCGAAGATTGTCGTAATTTTAAACCGTTGTGATTTATGTCGAGACAAATCGTCAAACCGTAATAAAAGCAGTGATGTGACGTAATAATAATAATAATAAACCGTCGTGACGTAGGTACGGGTACTGCTTCGATCCGAGTCAAAGACATCAACGACATGCCTCCACAGTTCACAAAAGAAGAATGGCTCACTGAAGTCGACGAAACCGATGGATTTAATTTCCCGGAAACGCCTATACTGACCGTGACGGTTCACGACGAGGACGAGACGAACAAGTTCCAATATAAGGTGAGAGTAATGATTTAAAAAAATTTTTTTTTTTAAATAGTCCAAATTATAAAACGCGTTTTGACAATTCAGGTCATCGAAAACAGTGGCTACGGTGCAGACAAATTCACAATGGTACGAAATAATGACGGCACTGGATCACTCAAAATTGTTCAACCACTAGATTACGAAGATCAACTTCAAAGCAACGGGTTCCGTTTTAGAATTCAAGTTAATGACAAGGTAACGTTTGTTATGATGCACTTTTTTTCATCGAATAACAAATTTTAAATTTCTTAAATTTTAATCCAATCGACAATAACGAATAATCTAATAAGTCTATTACAATAAGTAAATGCAATTTAAGTACTAATCAGGACATCATACCTAGAAATATATATAGTAAAACTAAGATAATAATACAGACATTTATTTATATGATAAAAATTAAATTTGCATTTGATTATTTTATTATTACATCAGGATTTATTTGATAGCACTAGGGACAAAAATAATGAAATATGTGTATGCTAATTAGCGTTAATTAGTTAGTGAATTACAAAATTTGAAACTCTATGATACTTTTCAATAATCACTTTTGTCTATAGTATAAATTAATATTTAAAATTAAGACGTTGAATTCTTTTAGACGTTACGTGAATTATTGGCAGATGTATTTTTTTTTGTCTGTACTGGTAATCAGTAATACTAATGTACGATTTGTATCACTTTGAATTGTATACAACCATATCTTTGTTTTGCGATCGTCAACGTGTACGTCCACAATAAATAGATCGAACACGATTCGTGAGATTACACGTGATTTGTCGTTTTTCCAGGGCGAAGACAACGACCACGATAAATACCACGTCGCGTATTCCTGGGTCGTAGTGAAGTTGCGTGACATCAACGACAATAAGCCGCAGTTCGAACGGCCGAACATCGAAGTTTCGGTTTACGAAAACGTGGAAGTCGGTAAGAGTTTGGAGACGTTCAAAGCCACGGACCCGGATCAAGGGGGCAAGAGCAAAGTGTCGTACGCCATCGATCGCGTGTCCGATCGCCGACGTCAGTTCCGCATCAGTCAAGAAGGAACGGTTTCCATTCAACGGCAATTGGACAGAGAGGAAACTCCGAGACATCAGGTACCTACGTCCGGGTCTCGTATCACACATTTTCCGTGACTCTAGACACCCGAGCGTGTTTAGAGACGCTAATTTTACCTCGTTTATTCTCTTTCTCCGGTGAATCGTAAGCAGTGAGTTCGATGGCGTCAAACGTTTTTAATACGTTTTTTCTCTCGTACCGTAAATTATTATCTAAAAAATAATTCTAAATCGAAAACGTTTTGATTGTTTTTTTTTTCAAATGCTCTTCAATAGTGTGTCGTTCCGTATCTGCAGCTTCTACGATGGAACTTTCTTGATAATTTCGTAAATTAAATCCATCGGGTACCTAATGATTTGTCCGTAGTATTTCAATTGATAATTAGGTAACTGACGAGGTTAAGTTTTCTTATTAAACTTATCGGAAAAAAAAATGGGGAACAAATCGTAAAACGTTTGACGAGTGTCGCGACCCGACGTTTGTCGTACCTACGTCGAAAACCCTTCGTCCCGTTCGACGATCGTTGACCGCGTCTTGATTTCCAGGTGAAAATCTTGGCCATCGACGACGGCATCCCGCCGAAAACGGCCACCGCCACGCTGACGGTCATCGTTCAAGACATCAACGACAACGCGCCGAAACTGCTCCGCGACTACCGACCCGTGTTGCCCGAACACGTGCCGGCCAGAAAAGTGGTCGAGGTGTTGGCCACCGACGACGACGACCGGTCCAAGAGCAACGGGCCCCCGTTCACGTTCAGGATGGACCCGAACGCCGACGACGTGATCCGGGCGTCGTTCAAAGTGGAACACGACCAAAGTAAATCGGAGTCGTTTCTTCCGTCCTTCGCGGCGTGTCTTGTGGCTCGTAGATGATAGAGAAATAAAAGCGGGCTAAAAGTCTGCATGGTTTTTTATCGGAACGATCGTGCCGAAAGAATGATAAACCCGAATTAGAACTCCCGAGTACCTACATATTTTGTTTTGTTGGGAAGCCAAAACAATATTCAGATGTCTTAACAATCGACTGTGACTTGAAAAAAAAACATTCCAATTTTCTTTGAAATAAAATAGAAATATAAAAATACTAAATCATATTTAATATAACCGTGAAAAAAAAAGAATTTCTGAATACTGATCGCGGTCAGTTGGACAATTCAGTCGTTTATAAATATTCGTATAACATTATTAAAATAAATTAGAATTGAATTTTCGTTATTTAATTACCTATTGTCATTAATGCGTTATGAATTTGTAAACGGTTTATGAATAAATTATGAAATGACGATAAATTAATTCTTATTATTATTTATTATTAATGTTTCATGAATTAAAAATAATGATAGTAAATAAACATAAGAAAATTAATCTAAATACACAAAATAAATGTTTGGAAATAATAATAAAATATATATATTTTTTTTTTATTATAAACTATTGTTTAAACTTATATTTTATTTCTGTTTATTTAAAATCAAAAAATGTAATACATAAAACAAAGTTTGATATATTACTATGAGTATAATGTTGATACATACTCTATGTAAGCAATGCCTGTGTTGGGAGTCTGTGTCTTTTTCTACTTAAAAGTTAAAAATTATAATAATGATACATATATTAATATAACGAGTGATAATAATTAAGGAAATAACTTAACTTAAATTTCTTTTTACATAATTTTTTTTCTAATGACAAATATAATGAATATAAAAAAATAAAAATAAAAGTAAATAAATGTTTGTAATTTATTTAAACATAATAAAAAAAAAAAATATTTATTTTGATATATATATATATATATATATATATATAAAGACTTCAATACATTAAATATCCAAAACAATATTTTTATTCATTCTGAAAGTACAGAAAGTACTGAAAGAATAGCATTAATATAAAGAAATATAGACAAATCAATAATATCTTAAATCTATTCACAGATTTTCAAAAAAACAATCATATAATATTACAGCGGTTCTGAACCTGTGGTCCGCGACCCCCTGGGGATCCGCCATAATCATATAAGGGGTCCCCAGTAGCTTTCACACATAACATAAGTCAATATGTGACATGAGTGCATTATTACAATATTTTTGGATTATTATTTTTTTTTTCTTCATATTGAATTATAAAATATATCTTATGATTTAAGAGATAAACCTACTTTTCTTTATTACACCGATGACAATGTGGAATTCGATGGAATTAAGTATCTAAACCTAATAATAGTATTATTAATATTTATATTAATATTAATATTATTTATTTATTATTAATATTTATTCATATTATTATTATTATATTAATATTAATATTTATGAGACTATCGAGTAAAGCTCTAAAAGTTTTAATTCCATTCCCCACAACTTATTTATGTGAAAAAGCCTTCTCTGAACTTGTTTATGTTAAGAAAAAGTTTCAAATAGAAAACGTCGAATCTGAACTACGATTAAAGCTTTCAAGTATTGAGCCCTATGTTCGAAAACTCGTAACTGAAATGCATCATTGACCATCGCGTCAACACTTAATAATTAAATAAATAAAAATTAAATTTACTAAAATAATATATATTACATTTTTTTTAAAATTAAAATGTTTAATGATGTTAAAGTTTAAAATGAAAAATTAAGTTTAATGGAAATAAATATAAATGTGTATATTATTTTGTTATGTCCACTTCTATAATTTGTAATATAAAATAGTTATTATAATTTTGGTTATGATAACATGATATGTTCTGTAAACAGGTATTGAACTAAAAATTGGTAGGGGTCCACGATTTCTAAAAATCTTTCATTGGGGGTATGTGTTCTACAAAAGGTTAAGAGCCGCTGATATATTATATTTTTGACAATACTCAATGACTTAAATTGTATATTATAATTGTTGTTTAAATTACAAATTTTGAAATCAATGACAAGAAAATTTCTAATTGTATTTTTTTTTAAGTATGTGACTAATAATTTCGTTTTTTTTTTTTTAGAATTACCACTTCTAACATAATATTTATTTATATCTAAGTAAAAATACAATATTTTATCTCAATATATTTCATTAGTTAATGTTTCATATTCAGATACAATTTATACTCTTACTTGGTTCAATCTGATCATGATTTTCAAAATCGAAAACGATGTTTTAATATAAACCAAGCCTGTAATACTCAATGCCATCAATTTATTTCTAACATATTCTTCTATGTATAACATAGTATGTTTATACATTTAATTATTTTTACCAACTTAATTATACTTAGTTAAATATTCTAAAAACTAATATTTATAGTATTTGTAACATCGAATAGATTTTAAATATCTGTTATCTTTATTTAAGTTACATCAAACTGAAAATATTTAAATAGTATTCTCATCATGCACACTTGTCTACTTACCACAGCATGTACCATGTACATTTCTTTATCATCTATAATCTAATCTTGTGGACAATAATTGGTCAAAATTTGGTTCTATCGATTTAATATTTAATGTGTTTTCAGAGGGTGCTAACGGTGATGGAATGGCTGTCATCTCGTCGCTGAGGTCGTTCGATCGAGAACAACAAAAAGAATATCTCATCCCGATCGTTATTAAAGACTCTGGTAATCCGGCAATGACAGGCACCAGTACACTGACGGTGATTATTCGAGACGTCAACGACAACAAAATGCAACCTGGATCAAAAGAAATATTTGCTTACAATTATATGGTAAAACATGAATTGTTTTTTAAACCTAAACGAAATTTAACAAAAGTATATTTCATTGTTGACCTTCACGTAGAAAATAGTCTTACCTAACTCTTCCGAAAAGGACGCTATAAAATTTTAGTTATTTTTATAAACAACACTGAACAAAAAATGCCTGTAATTTCAAAGAGAATGTAGGTTGATTCAATAATTTTGTCATTGATATGAGGATGTAACTTTTGTTTATTGCACACTTTTATAAGTAATATTGTAAATTTAACAAAAGCATATATCAATTTACCATATAAAATTATAAATCGATTAAAATAGAAATTTGTTAATATTACTAAGATATTTATTAATTAGAATAATTAACTATTAATAAAATTAATTTTAATAATTTTTTATTTGAACAAAATCAAATTATTAGGCCAAACCTTTCGTTAATTTATTTAATAAAATATGTTTATTCAAATAAAACCAAATTGTTGAATCGATTCATTATTTAGGGTTTTGAAAATATTATCTGTATAAAATAAATATCATATATATATATATATATATATATTTGTACTGTAAATAAAGTACGCAAATCTAATGTATCATAATGTGTATTATTCAATAAAAAATTGTATTATATAAATAATTAATATAATATAATATTTATTTTATACAGATAATATTTTCAAACCCTTAAATAATTAATTGATTCAACAATTTGGTTTTATTTGAATAAATATATTAAGAAAATGTGTGGCCTAATAATTTAATTTTGTTAAAATAAATAGTATTTTGTTAATTCAATAATGAAAGTTCATTAAATATGTTAAATTTGGTTTTATGTATATATATATGAATGGTACACTAAATTAATTAATTTTGAATTAAAAAAAAAAAACAATAAATGATATTGTTCTAAATTTTTGATTTTAATATAATAAAAATAGATAATACATGATAACATATCTTATAAAATATAAACTATAATAATTTAATAATTATTAACGTTAGTTTAATTTAATGAAATAAAAAAAAAAAATAAATACCGTTGAAATACATGATTATATTAAGTACATAAACAAAACTACAAGCCTATAGATTATAAACAATAAAAAATAACACATAATAACATATCTCTCATAAAAATGTAAAATACTAATGTTTTAATTCTGCTGTTCTTTGTTTTAAAAAAACTGGATGTTTTGTCATATTTGGTATGTAAATTATGAAAAAAGTTTGTATGAAAAGTCATACATCCATTGATTCTGTGTGATATTCAATATTATTAAATACATGGTATATTTTAAAGGTTTCAAATGCTTTTGATAAAAAAAATACAGTTACTTAATACTATCAAAGAAATTAAAATTTGTTTTCGGTCATTTAGAGAGCGTATGACTAAGATGCAAAGTTGAATAGGTCCCTTTTGCTCCAACTTCAATACTAACGCTTCCATTCCGTGTGCTATTTCACAATTTTTCATTAATGTATTTTGTGAATCCTTAATGCTATATTAAGTGTATGATTTTTTGCCATTTTTATCAATGACTTTTCTCAAAGTTCGAAATTATTATTACAGCTTTTGAATTTGAAAATTTAACTATAAAATATATACGAGTACATACATTATAATATATAAATTGTTAAATTGTAAAAATATGTTTTATTTTTGTGAAAAAGAATTAATCGCTTGTTCAACAATTAAAAGTAACGTATTATTCTCCGACAATCGCTCAAAAATGGATGTTGTATATTATGACGGTGATTTAAAATCGAATCATATGATATTTCTGAATTAGAAAGTTTTCAACTCGTATAAAATAAATGAAATGAGAAAAATACCTGTCACATTTGAAAATTTTCAATATGTAAAATGTTTTTTAATAAGAAAATAATATATGTATATATAGGTTAGAGTGTGGTTGAATTAATCATAACATTGTTGAAACTACACATGCAAATAGTTAATGTGCCAAAATATTTGGTTTTATTAAATGCATATTTTTTCAAAAAAATAATTTGTTTATTGATTTAATAAGCTTATTTTATTCATTTGTTGTATGTATTTTTGTTAAATTGAACAATTGAAGATCTTTAAGTTGAATATAATATATCCTTAACACATTCAATAATGATTTTATTAGCATAAAACAATTATTATTGTTTCAACAGCTGTATCATCGTTAAAAATTGATAAATGTTAACAATTATTAATTGCACTAATGATTTTTAGTTGAGTGAGTATAGAGCTGGACTTTGTTGTATTTGGTATTAAAACAATAGAAAGTTTCTGAAGTAAATTTTAAGTTAATAATGCACTTACGACAATTATATCTAAATTCATATTAAATTATATATATACGTTTAATTTACATTAAATAATTTTAATATGTTTGGTATGACGTATTAATTTAACAATATAATTAAAACGAATTTTTGTATCGCCACGTGTTTATTGATAGTCATTAATTGGTAAAATTACTGTTAAATGAACAGAGCCTCATTCAAAGGCTTTATTTTTTGCCATTCTCAGCAGTCGAGATTACGGTTATGTGATATTTTTCAAAAATAATTACAATTTTAAGCTATTGATGTAAAAGTCCAAACGGTATATAGGCTTTTTTTTATTTTTTATTTTGGTTAAGGCTTCAATTACATAGATTAGCCTAGTGTTATTTACAATCTAAAAGTATTTATACAATATTAAGAGCGAGGAACAGAAACAAATGATATATACAGGAGTATTATAATTTATCAACTAAACCAATTGATTTAAAAAAACTGAAAATATTAGTGCTGTTGTTTAGATTGAGGGCTTCTTCGAGTGTTGTAGGATTGTTGAGAAGGTGACGTGAAGATGTGTATTTGGGGCATTTGATGATTATGTGTTCGATTGTAAGGGGGATGTTGCATGAGTCACACCTTGGTTTGGGTTCCTTGGTGATTAAATAGGAGTGGGTGATATTGGAGTGGCCTATTCTAGCTCTGTTGATAGTTATTTGTTCTCTCCTAGAAGCATTTATAGGATATGGCCATTTTGTGACTGTCTTTTCGATGTTCCTTAGTTTGTTACTGGTTGGAGTGTCGTCCCAGTGGTTTTGCCATGATTTGAGTATGCGTTTTTGAGCTTCGTTTATTAGGTCTTTGGTGGTACTTTTGGTTATGGAGGAGGTAGATTCAGAGGTGACCGCTTCATCCGCCATTGTGTCCGCTTTCTCGTTCCCATGGATACCTACGTGTGAAGGGACCCACATGAAATTGATTTTGTTTTTCGATGATATGATACATTCTTTGGTGAGTTGAATAAGTTCGTTCTGAGGGTATTGTTCTTGAAGTGATATGAGGGCACTGAAAGAATCGCTTATTATGAGGAAGGAGTTAATGTGGGAAGAGGCTGCATATTGTACTGCTTTGTATATCGCATATGACTCCGCCGTGTATATGCTAGTGAATGACGGAAGTCGGAATTTTATGGCTTCAGTACCAACTACTATTGCAAAGCCTGTTCCGTTTGAGCTTTTTGAAGCGTCCGTATACATTAGCACGTCGTCATGGTAGTGTAAATCGATTAATTCATGAAAAAGGGATACAATGATTGAGTTTTCAGTTGAGTTTTTATTGAATTCGAGAAGTTCGGTATTTATATTAAGGGCCCAAGTCCAAGGTGCGCATGAGGAGATGGGGATTTTGTTGATTGTATCTATATTCAAATTGATATTTTCCTTGATTCGGTTAAAGTTTTCGAAGATCGTGTTGAGTGTTTTTGATCTGAAGTTTGGAAAGGGATGATGGAAGTTGGAGGCGGATATATGGTTTGGCAGGTTTGACGTCTTGATCATATATTTAGTGGTATTGATGTCACGGATGAACTGAAGAGGAGGTACACCTGCGTTGCAAAGGATGCTGTCGGTTGGGCTGGTTCTAAAAGCTCCTGTAGCTAATCTGATACCTTCATAATGGATTGGATCTAAAGTGTTTAGCAAATTCCTTTTGGTAGTGCCATAAATAACAGAGCCATAATTAATGAGAGAGAGTATAAGTGATTTGTATATTAAGATGAAGCTGTTCTGATCCGATCCCCATGTAAGGTTTGACAAAGTTTTGATGATGATCATTCTGGTACTGCAGGAAGATAGGTATATAGGCTTTATATCGGTCACACTGCGGTGTTCATAAATAATCCACGAACGTGTTGTCGTTCTTTCGTCCGGCTATTATTATAACGTGTTTTCATCGTGCCAAACAGGGCCAAGCTCCGGACACGGAAATCGGCCGCGTGTACGTGTACGATTTGGACGACTGGGACTTGCCGGACAAGAAATTCTACTCGGACGGCACGGAACATCCCCGGTTCAAGCTGAACGACACCACCGGAATGATTTTGATGCGCCACGGCACGCGGGAGGGCCAGTATCATCTGCGCTTCAAGGTGTACGACCGCAAGCACACGCAAACCGACATCTCGGCCAACGTCACGGTCACTGTGAAAGAAATATCCACGGAGGCGGTCATGAACGCCGGGTCCATACGTATCGCCGGCATAACGGACGAGGA
The DNA here is from genome assembly GCA_027580255.1 of Therioaphis trifolii. Lineage (NCBI taxonomy): Eukaryota > Metazoa > Arthropoda > Insecta > Hemiptera > Aphididae > Therioaphis > Therioaphis trifolii. The sequence goes on along the minus strand of CM050405.1, from coordinate 4,112,186 downwards.
CTTTATCAGGATATGGAATTACCGGGTGAGTGTCGAAAACGTCGATTCGTTTGTATTTATTTTTTATTTTTTTTTTTGTAATTTATTTAACGCGTTCTCTTTTTGTTTTCTCGTTCTTCGCTTCTTTAGACGCAGAATTTGGTCAGGAGTAAAGCGGACAAGTTCAAAGACAAGTTGGTCGACATTTTGAACACGCCCCGTGAAAACATCGACATTTTCAGCGTGCAACTGAAACAAAAGTACCCGCCGCTGACCGACGTCCGGTTCTCCGCTCACGGATCGCCGTACTACAAGACCGTGAAACTCAACGGACTGGTGCTGATGCACCGCGAAGAGGTGAGTTTTGTTATTTGCATATCGTATTATCGAATCGGCCCCCGAGAAACGTGTGGTACCTACCGAAACGGCTCCCGGTTTCAGTTGTTTCGACAAGTGGTTTTCAAAGTATGAACATCGAAAAACTTTCGCGTCTTTAATGATTTTGGCGACATAGTTCCGGATCAGTGGCATAGGTATGGAGGGATATGGAGGGAGGGTGGAGTGAGGGGGATAGATCATCCAGGACATTATTTTCCATGTCATATGTATTTAAAGTTGAAAATATCATACCATTGAGTACATAATATAAAACTCAACGATAATATCTTCAATCCATCACCTTCTTATCTATCTGGGTTCTCAAATAGGCGGTTTTATTTATCGTACCTATCGAATGGAGTGGAAGTCTTTTGTCACATTGGCCCTCGGAACTATTATTTATCTAAAGGGTGATGAGTTTATTGAATTTTTAGTTAAGAAACGATAAATAATTTATTTTGTAAAACGATTGTGAGCGCAAAGCTCCAGTGTAATCATCCCGTCTCCATATTTTACCGTATTTAGTCTAATCATAGACAGGTTTATTTTCTTCGGGTGTGTTTTTTCCCGCCACGTTATATATTCCGGATCGCTGGAATTCGATGGACCGTAAAACGGATCTCGCGAGAGCCAAACTAATGAACTAACGCGTGAATCTCGAGAGCCGGTCCGTCGTGTGTAGTGATGGATAGTGAAACGTGCAGTGATGGACAGTGGGTGAATACCCGATGGATAAGACGTCCATTAATACCCATGATACAAATACCTTTCCAGAATCGGGTGTTTGTTTTGATTTTTTCTTTTATGACACCAGTTGACTGGTAGCCGTTACAGTGCTTACGATTTATTACGAATACATTAAAGGTTCAACCGTATAAGTTTTTAGCCCGACATATTTATTATTCGATTACGAATTACGTTGTTTTAGTGACATTATGTGGGTTGAAAGTTTTACGATTTATAGATTGATTTAGAAAATATTCGTTGTTTTTCTCGATTTTTTTCATTGAAGACTTGTCGCGTTATTGAAAATTCATGAAAGTCAGACCGGCTCTCATGATTCTACGTTTACGTGTCGTGCTCTCGTACCACGAAGTAACCGTAAAACAGCGTTGAATATTTTTTGCCATTTTAACGTTGACAATGCTTACGAAAATTCAATTCGAAATCAATTTCCAAAACACCGGGTGTTTATTTCGAATGCCGGGCAAACACCCCTCCGCGTCCGTTAGCTGCCCGACAGATACGTATTATAATACGTATATATCGGGTGTGCGCCCGGTGTCATAGGATTTTTATACCTCCTATTATTTTTACCCCCCCCCCCCGGTAATAATATCCTAGGATTTTATTACCGGGGGTATAAATATCCTAGGCTATTTGTACCTCCAGTAAAAGTATTGGGGGGGGGGGGGTAAAAATATCCTAGGATATTATTACCCCCTCTGGTATTAATATTCCACGGGGGGGTAAAAATATCCTAGGATATTATTACCCCCCCTGGTATTAATATTCCACTGGGGGGTAAAAATATCCTAGTATATTATTACCCCCCGCTATTAATATTCCACCGGGGGGTAAAAATACTTTGAGTATTTTATACTATTTTAATTTAAATATGTTTAGACCATGGGAAGACTCAAAAAAGCCAGGTAAATAATACCTGGGGGGGGGTAGTAATATCCTAGGATATTTTACCTGGGGGGGGGGGGTTATAATATCCTAGGAAATTTTTACCGGCGGGGTAAAAATCGCCTGTTACACCGGCACATGACTCGCGTGACCTAACCTATAGTCGCGATCCGCCGCGGTCGCGTGTTCTCCGACCGGCCGCGGTGTAGATTGTCTCTTGTCACTCAACCCGCTCACACACCCGTCGGTCCACAGATCGAGAAGGACGTGGGCATCAACATCACCATGGTCGGTATCGACGAGTGCCTGTACGAGTACGTAAACTGCGAGGGCAGCTGCACGAACGTGTTCGAGATCAACGCGCTGCCGTACATGGTGAACGCGAACAAGACGGCGCTGGTGGGCGTCCGGATCGACACGTACGCCGAGTGCACGTGCGGCGCGCGCAACTTCACCAAGATCGAGACGTGCCGGTCCAGCCCGTGCCTGAACGGCGGCCGGTGCACGGACACGCGCAACGGGCCCACGTGCGAGTGCCCGGCCGGCTACAACGGGCCGCGGTGCCAGCAGACGGCGCGCAGCTTCAAGGGCAGCGGCTGGGCGTGGTACCCGCCGCTGGACATGTGCGACGAGTCCCACCTGAGCCTGGAGTTCGTCACCAGGAAGGCGGACGGCCTGATGCTGTACAACGGGCCGATCGTGCCGCCCGAGCCGGAGGAGACGCTCGTGTCGGGTACGAGTGTTATAGTTGTTATTGTTGTTATTGTTATTGTTATTCTAATAGGTTAGGACCAAGCCGGGCTGGGCGACCGTGTACAAAATAAAAACGAGTTTGTTCAAAAGCAAAATAATAATAATAATAATAATTACAAAAATTTATTAAAAAAGAAAAAACAATTATAAAAAATAAATACATTTTTCGTTTAAATCTTGGAATCGTTTGGTTTTTCAATGAGAAAATGAAATATCTCAAAGAGTGTAGTCGATTACTTTTGCATATTTTTAGAACATATTTGGTAAACTTTTTGGGCATTAACGCTTGCATTTTTTTTAAGCTTTTTTAAGGCATGTAATCCTTGGTCTTGGTTATGACTAAAGATCTGCAAAGAATTTAAATGCGTTAAAAACATGCCAAATATGCATTGAAAATGCTCAAATATGCTTATAAATAAGTGCACTTAAATATTCAGATATGAAGCAAAAAAAAAAATGTGTACTCAAAAGTGGCAAAATAAACATAAAATATTTATGACTTCGTATAAATAGCTATTTAATAAACATATGATATTAAATTACAATTTATAAAAAATAATACCTACAAGTGAAAAAAAATAATGTTTTCTTTGAAATGCATTAAGTACGACCGTATTTTGTTATCTTGATATATTATTTCACAAATAAGTACTCTAAAATTAAGATACGTATTCTCAGTAATGTAACAAACATAAAATACTAAATTTGGGTTAAATATATATTATATATTTGAGAAATCTATTCAAGCCTATAGGTACCTATTTATTTCTAATTTAAAAATTAATTATATCTTTTTATATTGACGGATATTATTTCGAATATGTCTAATTGAACCCTAAAATATGCAAATAAACCTTTAGAATAGCCAAATTTCATAGTATGCAATTACAAATCAGTAATCTAATCGTAACGGATTAATTAACGTATAAATAATTATTGCTTTTTTTTTGCCAACAGACTTTATATCGATCGAACTGGACAGAGGCCAACCGCGTTTACTCATCGACTTCGGTTCCGGTACGTTGGAACTCAAAGTGAAAACCAAAAAGAGTTTGGACGACGGCGAATGGCATAAGATTGACGTGTTTTGGGACACGGAGGTTTGTGAACGCGATGACGTGCGGTCGCGCGTAGACCGCCGCCGACGATTTCTCGGTTTACTAAACAGTTTCGTTTTCCGTTCTTTAGAACGTCCGCCTGGTAGTAGACAACTGTCGGTCGGCGGATATTTCCGAGCTCGAAGACGGTTCCCATCCCGAGTTCGACGACTCTTCTTGCCAGGCCCAAGGTACGATCCCGCCTTTCAACGAGTACTTGAACATAAACTCGCCGCTGCAAATCGGCGGGCGATACGTGCAGGACTTCGATCCCACTCATTACCATTGGCAGTACGCCCCGTACGGCAAAGGGTTCGACGGATGTATCAAAAACGTTTACCACAACAGCAAAGTACGTGTTTTTTGGTTTTTTTTTTGTTTTTTTTTGTTTTTGTTCGTTCGATCTGTGGAACCGGTGTTTGATATTCGTCTCCCCGAACTCTGTGTAGCTCTACGATTTGGCAAACCCCGGTCTCACCAGGAACAGCATCGCCGGATGTCCGCAGACGGAAGATCTGTGCATGCAGATGCCCGGTCACCGGTGCACGGAACACGGGTCGTGTGTGGGCAGCATGATAGATCCACGCTGCGAATGCAACCCCGGCTGGTCGGGCGCCGACTGCCTGACGCCCACCATACCGACGACTTTCCGTCCCCAGAGTTACGTGAAATACGCGCTTTCGTTCGACGCCGATAAGTTCATGACCAAGATCCAGTTGCGGTTCAGAACGCGCGAGGAGCACGGTGAATTGTTCAGAGTCAGTGACCAACACAACAGAGAGTACGCCATTCTCGAGGTAAAAAAAACAAAAAAACTAAATAAACGACCGTGCATTAGCAGTGATTCAACAATTCGTTTTTGGTTTTTATTTAAATTTTATATTTTTTTTCATATTTCCGACGTGACAATGCGATCTGATAACGAAACCATTGCGTTTGTTTGCCGACAGATCAAAGACAGTAAACTTCATTTCCGATACAACCTGAACAGTCTGAGGACTGAAGAAAAGGACGTGTGGTTGAGCGCCGTGACCGTCGACGACGGCAAATGGCATACGGCCAAGGTGTCGAGGTACGGTTCGTCGGCCATATTGGAACTGGACGGCGGCGAAGGGAAACACTACAATGAAACTTATCGCTTCGAAGGGCATCAGTGGCTGATGGTAGACAAACAAGAAGGAGTTTACGCGGGTGGAAAAGCAGAGTACACGGGAGTGCGGACGTTTGAAGTTTACGGAGACTTCCAAAAAGGTAAAAAAAAAAAAAAATAAATAAAAAAGTACCGTCCCCGACATATTATATAATAATTGAATGAATTTCAATAATTTTTCGAAAATATCGTTTTAGGCTGCTTGGACGACATACGTTTGGAGGGAAGATATTTGCCGTTGCCGCCGGCGACGAACGGAACGCAATGGGGCCAGGCGACCATGGCCAGAAACGTGGAGAGAAACTGTCCATCCAACAAACCGTGTGCCAACGTCATTTGCCAAGAACCTTTCGAATGCGTCGACCTGTGGAACTATTACGACTGCACGTGAGTATTGCACAGCCGAGCGTCGACAACACCATTGCCGTCCGGGGAAACGCGGAGGAACAAACTTACCGATTTTCTTTTGAGCAGTTGTGGCGAGGGTCGTATCATGACTCCGGATCGCAAGGGGTGCGTGGACAAAAACGAGTGTCTGGACAGCCCGTGCCGGAACGGGGGCGTGTGCCTGAACCAAGACCCTAGGATCCGGTACCGTTGCATCTGCCCGGAAGGGTTCTGGGGCGAAAACTGCGAACTGGTCCAAGAAGGTCAAAAACTCAAGCTCGGCATGGGCGCGCTGGCGGCCATATTGGTCTGTCTCCTCATCATTCTCAGTAAGTCCCGCGGTGAAGCCGACAATTGACCATCGCGCGATGATTATATTAACACCTAATAATAATAATAATAATAATAATAATAATAATAATAATAATAATAATCAGGGCTCGTGAGTTCATGCTCTAAAAAATGTCTAAATAAGTATGCACTTATGTTCTAAAAGCTGGAAAAATATGCATTGAATTATGCCTTTAAAAGTTCAGAAATATGCATTTATATGCATTAAAAATCTAAAAATATGTACCAAAAATATGTGGATTAAAAAATAAAAATAGTGTAAGTAAATTTTGGAATAACAAAAAATGTCCAATTATATCATTAAAAGTTTATTAAAAGTTATGTTTTATTATATTAATGTACCCAATAAAAAAAAAAAATTAATTAAAATTATCTATCAATAAACAATTAAATAAATATCCAGTCAATCCAGTCCAGTCAGTCGCTCATTTCAAATCTGAAAATTTTAAATCCAATTTATTAAACAATAAAAAATACTTAATTAAATAATTTATATTTACATAAGGAGTTGCATTGCACAATAAGAATTTTATTAATGAAAACTCCTATGTATTTTATACTGTGTAAAAATATAAATTATTGCATTTTGATCAAATTTTGGTAAGAATATGCACAGTAAAATAGAAAAACGCGTAAATATGCCAAATAGTTAAAAAAAACCTCCAAATATGCAAAAATATGCAACATCAAATTTCTCATACTGAACCACGGTACCTTGAAATGGATTTCTATGTCACCTACCATTAAATACGACTTAGCAAGATTGATATGCAAATGCATGAAGTCACGAGCCCTGATAATAATAATAATCGAATCTCTGTTGTTGTCGTCTTCCAGTACTGGTGCTGATGTTTGTCGTGTACAACCGTCGACGAGAGGCGCACATCAAGTACCCCGGGCCGGACGACGACGTCAGAGAAAACATCATCAACTATGACGACGAGGGCGGCGGCGAGGACGACATGACCGCGTTCGACATCACGCCCTTGCAGATACCCATCGGAGGATCGATCAACAACATGCACCCTCAGAAATACAAATGTAAGTTTTGACGTGGAGTCACGGGCGTATTTAGGAATGGGCCTAAAAGCGGCACCCTCTATATGGGGAGGGGGGGGGGCTGATTTTAGTCGAACGGATCACTCGGGCGTTTAGCTGAAACGCTCCGATTTTTCTACTCGTGGTTATTCAGTAAAACCAAACTTGGTAATGTTTAAATTTTTTTTTTTCTATACGTGTTCGGTTAGTATTTTTGACAGTAATAAACTAGTGAAATTATCGTGTTCCATCCTCGGGGAACGGTTCATCGTCCACTACGATTCAACCGTGATATTATTAATTATTCATTTTTACAGTTTCATCACATTTTGTGTTTGCTTGGCTTCACGCGCAAACCGCGTAAAACACTACGAGTTTTTATTTTCTAACACCCTACATTTCATTAGGAATGAGTGTCGACAAACTCAATTGTGTGGACACATTGAAGCGAAAATTGAAGAAAAATTTAGAATTTTAAGTGAAACCGATTTTTAAAATCAAAAAACAAAATCTATTAAGTATTATTTGGCATTAACTAATGACGTTTCTTCTTTGTAGACGATAATATAATATATTTTGTATTCTATGAATTCACTGTTGAGTTTGTCGTGGACAGGGGTTAATCGGGTAGTGCCTATCGACGGGGAAAAAAAACCTAAATATGCCACTGGTCGTGTCATGAGGCTATCGTTTTAAAGTCGTGACGCTAAAACACAGTCGACACGTTTTCAGATCCAAACATGCCTGTCGGAGTGGAACCCAACGTCGGCATATTTATCGAAGACCACAAGAAACGCGCGGACGGCGATCCGAACGCTCCTCCGTTCGACGATTTGCGCAATTACGCCTACGAAGGAGGTGGCAGTACTGCTGGATCGTTATCATCTTTAAACACAGGTACTTACGCACATCGAATTCTGTAGTGTGTTACTCACTTTACCGAGTGTTCAAAGCGCGTATTCGTCGATTACATCGAGCTCGGACAATAGATAAAAGTCTTCAAATAGAACGTTTTCGATAAATTCACGGGTTCGTCATAAACGGTTCTCGATGATGATAAAACGTTGCGCGCCATTAAAAAAAAAAAAAACAACAAAAAAAAGCGAATAAATTTTATCTTGACGAATTTCGCTAATTTATTAACCTTAACCATAGCATGTTCTTGGAACATGTAATGAAATCAAACATCATAACATCATAGGTGTCAACCATAAGCGTGCGCAAACCCCTGTTTCAGGTATGATTTTCATGTTTTTTTGACAATCCACCCCTTCAAATAACCTCCCCTCGATACAAATATAAAAATAATTAAATAGACATACGAAGCATAGGTAAGTAGAAACACGATGTACAATAAAACTGATATACATGTATAGATATAAATAAAACTTTAAACAAATACGTTGGGATGTATAATCTACACACGTTTAAAATCAATGATATTACATTGTCATTGTTTAATTAAAATAATTCATGATCTTCATATAATTAAGCAAATAGTAGAATAAATACCACTAAAAATGTCATACCCACTAACTAACTAAGTTACCAAACTTTTCGCGATCCAAAACACTTTAAATTACTTTTTCTACATATTAACAGACATAATATTTTTTCGGTAATTCTTTGAAATTGTAATTGATCATCACTCAAATCGTAAACCTTGTTTAAACCTGTCACGCGTACAAGAATGAGAAATTTTCTATTTTTATAAAAATGTTTGTAATTTTTGTATGATTTTATGTATTTAAGGGTCAGTTAAAAATGCGCCCATGGTTGAATTTATTTGAATTGATAAAAAAAACGTTTCTAATTCTCCGAAAAAACGAGTTATTGGTCCTTTTTACCTTAGTACCTTTAGTAATTAATACCTACCCTGAAAAAAAAGTCTCAGGTGTGGCTGTAGCCTAGGAATGGGCATGAAATCCTAGTATCTGGAATTATCCTAGTATCCGGATATCCAAATCCGGATTCGAATCAAATTCTTCTCAGGATTTCCCGAATTATCCGGACTATCCGGATTTATGGATTTGCTTAATAAGCGCAAAACATCACTGGTATTTAAAATGCGTTCGAAATGTGTATACTTATGACCGAAAATTACGTTATAGAATTAAAATAGTATTAGTATATAAAAATGAGTCATTGAACAGCAAAATCTATTTGAATAATCCGTGTAATCCGGATAATCAGTGTAATCCGGATTTCCGGATTTGACAAATCCGAATAATTCGGATTTTTGAAATCCGGACGTGCCCACCACTACAGTATAACCTAACCCCATACGCCACACCCGTGCGCACACCTATGGCGCCTTCAGTGCACGACCGTTTCCCGGTCACCCGCCGCGTGTGGTTTCGAGACTGACCGAGTGAATTTTTTGTCCCACAGGTACTGAAGACGACCACCAAGACTACGAGTATTTGGTGTCTTGGGGCTCGCACTTTGACAAGTTGGCCGACATGTACAGCCGAGACGGCGAACACGAGTTGGACGAAGAACAGTAAAGAATAAAATATACATTATTTAGCCGGTGCTATTTATGCATACGGTGTGTGCGTACACACCCTGAGTGTATCACACACGTTATGCGCGCGCGCGGGCTACAATTGAACTGAAAATCTAGTCATGATTATTTTATTAACCCACTATATTAGACGATCTCAAATCCCATTTTGATGCCATTTTATGCTTACTGTTTTTCCTTTGATTAGTCAGTTTATATGTTTTGTTTCCCTTACATTTACACACACTGCAGGATTAATACGAGTACTTGACTTTACTTTTTTTTTAACTATTTTTTTTTTTTACATGCGTTTTTTTACTATTACTATTAAATATTATTCTCTCGTATATATATATATATATATATATATATATATATATATATATATATATATATATATATATATATATGCAAATATACACGTTATGTATACTTAAACCATTTTCTTTTTATACATTTCAGAGGAAACCAATTATTTTTATTTGATTTTTATCCAAATGTTTTTACTTTTTTTATTTAAAATTTGAATAAAACTAATGAAAAACATTGTATAAGTCAAATTATTGCCATTACTCTATTCAGGGCAAACGCTACTTTTTTATTGTATGCTCAATTTCTGTTTAGATTACACAATATTTAAACTATATACTTAGTTGTAAAACAATATTGTATAAATTTGACACTGAATTATTTTTAAATCGAGTGAAACAACATCTGTGACATATTAAAAATATTATAATAATGACATAAGTAAACAAAATTAATATGAAACAAATTTTTTTTTTGTTCAGTCGAATAATTATATTGAAATCTTTTCGTACATATCTCTCGATAAAGAAGTGTTTTACTACGTTAAATTAAACATTTTAATTAATGAATTAATTATTACTATTATGATAATGAATTGTATTGTGTTGAAATCTTATTAGTTCACTTTCACCTTACATTTTTTTACCCAGCACGTTTATAGATATTTGATGTAAGAGAATTATTAAACTAATTGCCATCACCTAATAAAAACCCCGTTTTTTCCCCAACTCCCATATTTGTTATTATATTTATATATTATTAATGTATACATCTATATTATAAAACGTAGAGATAGAAAAAACTTGTCCTAGTTTATTAACCTGATGTTCCAATTTTATATTAAAAAAATTTTTAAAAATACTCATAATAATTTTATTAAGATTTATGGTTAGTTTTATTTATAAATTTTAAATTATAACTAGTTATTACGATTATTAATATTATTACGGATTATTATGATTGTGTCTACTTTTTTTTATTATTATCATTTGACTATGTAATTATTATTATTATTATCATTTTTTTTTTTATTATTGTCAATTTTTTTTTTTAATTTTTAAATCTAATTTTATATTAAGCATTTGACCCATAAGGCGGTGCTAGGCTGGCCGTCGTACATAGTCGCTGCACTGTAATTTACGACTTCGACGGTCGGTTTACGCTAATGATTTTTAACAAATCGTATTTTATAGGCCAATGAACGTAGCGTGTTAGTGTTGTGTCTCGCACTCAAATGATCAAATTACATTTTAAGCCACCAAAATATCTCTTAAGTTACTTTACATTGTGTAAATGAAATCGTTGTTGTATATTAATAATAATAATTATTATTATTATAATATTGACGCACTGTCATCAATGTTGCATTTAGGTAAGAAATTTAAGTACACATTTCTTATACGTTTATAAATATGATATGCCTAGCCTTAAATTGTGTAGCTTATGATAATCAAAACAAAAAAAAACAAAAAACAAAAAAACACGAAAGTACAGACCGACAAAAATCGATAGATAATAATGAAATGAACAAAGAAAATTGATCACAACAACGGCATTCCATTACATTGAAACGCGTACGAGCTTTGTGTACGACACGACCCCCCACCCTGCGTCGGAGGAGTCTGCCAGCGAGGCAATACTCAAAAACCAAAAAACAAAAAACAATTATAATAATATAATTAAATAAATAAAACACAATTTCAATCCACTCATGTACCTCCGTCGCCGTGTCCTCCACGGTCGAAATGCACGTATTCGGTTAGGTCCGGTTGTGTTCGTACGAAATAGCTTCCACTCGACGGACGTCCGTCTCTGTTTTGTCGTTACTTTGTTCAACGCGATATTTTGTCTATTCCGCGCCGAGATCGACTTTGTCTCTTGAATTTCCGAACGAGTTCTTTTTTTCTCTCGAACGATTCTTTTTTTGTTTTTTTATATATACATATGCATATACATCACTGATACTATCCATATTTTATATAAACATACTATCCAAATGCGCATCTGTGAACGTTCATATATAATCAAGTTTTTATACACGACAATTGAAGTAACAAAATAATTATTTATAATTGATTACGTTAAGTAACGTGTTAAGTATACGTGTGTAGTTAATCGACTTCTCGTTAGTGTTTTATATAACGTTAAGAAATTATCAATAAGTGAAACGCACCATCCTATATAATAATAATAATAATAATATAATATACATAACATATACTGTTCCAACTGTTTTAAATTTTTTTCATCGAAACACACAAAAACATTTTTTTTTTTTTTTTTTTTTACTTTTTCGGCCTTCATTTATACGTCTTTACCTATATAAATATTATAATCATATTATATCATGTTGGAGTACGCGTACCTGTGGTTTTTTTTCAAATTACTCGACATTTTTTACAAAAAAAAAAAAAAAAAAAACTCTAAAACAATTACAATAATAATAATAATAATAATATTGAAAAAAAAACAAACAAACAAACGAAATTCACAACACTTGACTAACGCGAGGAGACGAACATTGTTGATTGCTCTTTGTACACAACAACAGCTACTACCTCCGTGTAAAACATAACATTCACAAAACAATATACGTATGTCCGCTTTTGTCGGGATTTATTTATATTTTTATTTGACTTGTAGGTGATCATAGTTTTTTTTTTTTTTTTTTTTTTTTTTTTTTTTATCCACGCATATCGTTCTGTGCGTATCTTATCTTCCATGACGACAGGAACCGTACGACCGTCTCGTCGCGCGAAACGAAACGTCCGCGGACGACGGCGACGGCGACGACGACCTTCCTGTCGCAGTTCGCCGAACAAACTCCACAACACCATGCCTCCCGAATTTCCGTTGTCGTTTCGCTAATTTCCTCCGACACACAATGTATTTGTACGTGTATATTAATTATTTCTAGTCACCCGTCATACCAATTTTTGTATACCAACCAATTTTTTATTTATTTATTTTTTTTTTTATTATTATTATTATAAATGTAACTATTAAAAAAAAAAAAAAAACAACAACAACTTACTTTAACATTAGAAATAGTACCTTAAGTTAATTTATATAATATAATGTAAGAGTAGTGTTATATGATATTATGTACGAAATAAAAAGGCATTAGAAACAAACAAACCGATTTTGTTCGACAGTTTTTAATTTGTTTGATGTGTAAAACATTGTAAAAACATAATACTGATAATAAATTATTTAGGATAATATAACATTTATAAGCATATATGTACGTGAGTTCTTTTTTTATATTTTTTATATTTTTTTTCAAGTTCTTCAGAAGTACATTCCTTACGGTATTATTTCCTATATTAATACGATCGTTGTCGTGTGTCAGGTTCAAAAAATATTATGTTTGTGTTCGTAGTCGTGAAAAAACTTACAAATTCGAGTCGATATTAGCCGTGTAGCCCTACTTAATAAGCAATGTGCGATGTTGATAAAAACAACAATCGTGACACATTTAACATAACCAAGTGTACGATACACACGATAAACTCAAGGATTTGCATTGGCGATCGGTGGAAATACACGCACACGCACATTACATACTGCACACACTCGCGTGGTTATTACCATATCAACGTAGTAATATTTGTCTTGTATTTCTGTCTTTGAAATCGAGTGTTTTCACTGCGATTCGAATAGCGAATCGTACACTCAAAGTAAACTGTACAAGAATCAGAATGAAAACTCAATAATAAAAAAAAAGAAGAAATTTACGCACAGCGAATTTTGCAAGAAAACGAAAATCGTAACACGTTTACTCAATCAGTATTCAGTACCTATTATAAATTCAAAGAGTGTTCAAAATATATAACCTGTAGATTATATTCTATTATACTATGTAACTAGTATTTAACCCTTCATTAGGTAGGTCGGGTCTATCAGACCCCAGCATTTTAAATATCGATTAATGTTCGTAATATATTCGTGATAAGGGTCAAAAGTTTTTATTTATAACCATTTAAATATTATATTTTTTTATTTCGCAATTGTTACAATATATTTCTAAGTGTGTCTATGTAATTGTTATTCATATTTGAAGAGATAAAGTATTACCATAAAAGAGTAAAATTTATGTATTGATATGGGTCTATGAGACCCGTGGTAACTATTAACGTAATATTTTTTCACCTACCTAACCAAGGGTTAAAAAGATTAAATAATAAATAGTTAGATCGTCTGACTAATAGTCACTATATGTCCTGATATAGGGGAAGGCGGGGCAGAACCGTACTACTAACTTCTAGGCACTGTAAAACTTACAACATTTGAAAAATTTGAAATTGATTGCGTTAATATATCACAAATATTGTTAGCTTCATTATTATTGAAGCATTTACAAACAATCTGAACTTAAACTCAAAAAAAAATCCAAATTTTGAAAGTACCAAAAAATACGATTTTGCCCCATAGGTGGGGTAAAACCGTACTAGTCTTGGGGCAAAACCGTATGGATGGTTTTATGATCTAAAATAGTAGAAATATAATAAGCACTCTTTGCAATACATATTAATATCCCCCCTCCCCAATTAAAAATCCTGAGTTAAGTATTTTGCATTTTTACATTAGAATAAAAAAAAAAAAACTCATTTAACAACTATTACTTTCACTTCATTATGAATAAAATTTTGTAGGGTAGTTCTTTACGATCTGTAACCTTACATAACAAACTTTTTAAATAACATTTAAACCAAACATGTTTAAATATTCATGTAAGTAACAAAACAATGAAAATAAAATAAACATTAAACTTAATACTTATATTATAAAATAAGATAAATAGGTAGGTCCCTACTTACCAATATTTAAAACGAAACAAAATAATTATATAAAGCAATATTTTAATTTCTTTATGAAGTAATATAGGTTCATAATTATGTACATAATTACGAATCATCTTTAATAAAAATATAAAGTTATCAAGTAAATTATAACACGTAATAATATAGCCACGTATAAAACGCTGGGGCAATTCCGTATAGCATACGCTTTTGCCCCAATGGTTTTGCCCCACAGTAGGTGTATTCAAATTAACAGCAATTAACTAAAAAGTATAAGCAACATTCCTCCATATTATATCATTAAATAATCTGTACTTAATTTTGCGTAATTTGATGCAGTTTTTTTTCACATCAAACAATTATAAGTATCAAAGTTTTTAATGACAATATATGAAAAAAAAATAGTAATTGCACATATTTTGTGATAACAAGAATTTGAGCGGTAATTTGTTAAAAATGAGGTTAATAGTTATCGATAACAATAACAATAACGGTCATGGACAAATAAACATCAATCATTTTTTTCTATCTTGACTTATTGTTCAAAAAACCTTATCATACGGTTTTGCCTCTCGTACGGACTGACCCCGCCTTCCCCTAACTGAAGTTGTAATTATCAATTTTGTAAACTGTTAGTTATAATCGTTGCGTTTATTTCAACACTTGGATACAAATGGTTTACTTCTAAATGTTGTCCACCGATACATTTTAACAAAACTTTATATTATCATTTTATTGTTAGTGAAAATCGATTTGTTTAACGGGCAAAGAAGTATTACTGTCCTAATATTATATGAATTGGTTTGTAAAAAAAAAAAATAAATAATTTTTGCGCCGGATTTCGCCGTCTCTGAAATTACTTCACACCGAAATTTTCTTTCGTCTATGATTTGTCTCCTTTTGATATTTCACGTGCCAAAAACGGTAATCTGCATTCCGCATTAAACAAACCGTAATATTCCGCCGGGTTTGACGTTCTTTGTTCAGCGTGTTCAGCGAAAGGGTCGTTGATAATAATCATCGAAACGTTTGTTTGAATATCATACACCATGATGACGATTTTCGGTATACTTACCTGGGTCGACCTGCACACAATACGACCATTCGTGCCGAACTAATCACGCGACATTGTCCGCGCGTCATCTAGTCGTGCGATAGATAACTGACGAGCCGCCTAACCGCGACGAACTCGGATGGCGACGTAGTGCAGATGTTTTACTTGACCAGACGACGAACCGCGGGCGATGGATCGAACTATCTACACGAGTGTACGACAAAATCACGCTGGCGAAATTCGCAGACTTCTATTTCCGACCGGGCTCGGCACGATAAGTGCCCTCCCCCCCCCCAAAAAAAACTTGAAAATTGCACTTTTTTTCTCCCCAAATTTAAATTCAAAAACAATAAAAACGGTGTAATATTTATACTCTTGTAGAATCGAGTTTTCGATGTTATTTTGGATTGGTCCCTCTATTCAAATCAAAGAGATTATCATGGAAGACAAAAATAACCCTTTATAAAGTACTAGTAAGACCTATAGCTTTGTATGCATGTGGGACGTGGGCCACTAGAAAATCGGATGAACTTAAATTGGCCACCTTCGAGCGGAAGATATTAAGGAGAATCTATGGTCCAAAAACAAATAAGGAAGGAGAATACAAAATAAGAACAAATCAGGAGATCCAAGACCTATACGGAGAACCGAATATTAACGAAATTTTAAAAAATAGTAGGCTGAGCTGGGCCGGACACGTGTGGAGATCGGAGGGGCCAATTGGACAGGTTACGAGATGGAAGCCAAATACAAAAAGGCCTAGAGGACGTCCTAGACAGAGATGGAAGGATAGAGTGGTCAAGGACCTGAGGGGACTTGGAATAGAGGATGGGGAAGAACTGGCAAGAGACCGAGACAGGTGGAGGCAAGTGGTTGTTGTGGCAATGGGCCTGAATGGCCTGTAAACGCCTAAGAAGAAGAAGAAGAATCGAGTTTTATGTATGAGAAATTACAATACTTAGATATTTTGAAAACGTTTCACATTGTTATTGATGTTGAAAAAATTGAGATTCTTCAAAATACGCGTTTTTGATCAATCCTACTGAGCAGCTATAAGAATAAGAAAACACATGATTCGAAAATTTAACAAAAAAAAAACCCCGGCCTATAATTAAAAACTAAATGTACGTTAAAAATAACACATCATAGATCATAGATATGTAAATTTATTGATTTGTTTGATTACTGTACACAATGTTTTTGTCAGTTTAACTAATTGGCGTAGAGATATTTTTAATTTTATCACACCTCCACGGCAAATAAAATTTCCATCGTCTCTACAAACACGATATTTGTATACTTTAATTGGCGTCATAATGAAATGTGTTCGTACAAAAAAATATCCGGACGAGTTCAGGCTCCGTGGGCACTCTTGTGCGAGCGATAATACAACGGTAAGTCAGTTACTGTACGACCGAAACGACCATTATTGATGCCACAAGTTTACCGTTATGACATTACGATAAAAAGAAAATATTTTGTACACATTTATCTCGTTTCGTATCTCCAAAAGGAGATTGGAGATAAGATGACCTGTTTTCTATAAAATACACGTTAATACTCAAGTTAATCATCAAGTACCATAGAATGATTATTGTTGAAAAATCATTTTCATTCGTTTCCAAAGTCATACAAACGTTGAACACATCTTTGGGTCTGTTATTGAATATTATTTCAAAGAGTATAATTACGGAAAAAAACATACTCTATACCTACAAAAAGTTTTGTTTGACAACTATGAAATAATATTTAGAAAAAAAAAAACTAAAAAAAAACGAGTCGATGATTTTTGTTTTTGGATATATTCAGTTCACTACAGTGGATTTCAAAAACTTAAGTTTAAGTTGATTTATACATTCCTTTATCGTATATATTGGAGTTGATTATCTAGCAGTGAAGTTAATTTCTACCGAAAACTGGGCAGGAAAGAAATTTCGCGTGATTACGCGTGTAATAATATTATATTCGACGGATTTAGATCCAAGTGCTATTGAAATTGAGCGCATGTCATACGCGCGCATGTGTGTGTGGAAGTATACATATTGCGCCTCGGCTTTATGTACACGGTTAAAAAATCATACGATAAAATCATTATTTTTAAATTTAAATTTGGCAAAGCGAATATAAGTGTTTGTGTGGGTACCTACTTAACTTTTAAATTAAACTATAACAATAGAATAATTCTCAAGTTTTGAGCATAAATAATTGTTAATAAGTCACAAACTGATAGCATAACCGATATCATAGCGCTCTATAGTGTGGAGTATTATTCGTTTCGGCCGTGACGGTTTTTCTGCCGCGATCCATCGATCAATTATCATTCGTTTCGAATAGATTTGGTCAAAATCACAGAACATTATTTCGGTGTCGTGGATACGTTCAAAGTGATTCGTCGACGTCGATATCTCCTACACCCACCCGTGGCCCGTTCAATTATTGTGTTGTCAATCGTTCGTCCCACTGTTGTTTCTTTTAGTTGATTATGTGTGTTTTTTTTTCAGGTATTTTGTTTTGTTCGTAAAAGCATCAACTGTCGCGTTAAATGAAAGATTTTTTTGTCTTTGCGATAGTGAAACGAACCGCCGCCGACGGAGACGAGAAACTCGACGATCTAATGGTTATTGCGGCCGAAAAATACAGCTGCACATGAACTGTGTCCCAAATATTGAATTGTGTCAGTAAGTTTTTTTCGGGTTACACGAATCGTGCCCCTCAGTTTTTTTGACGATCGTCGTAGCTCCGTGCACATATTATCTCCACGCGATAATAATAATGGACAGGATCGGATTTTTTTCAGTAAATATCTTATAAAATATATATGTTGGCGTTGAAATGGAAAAATGTCTCGATTTGAATTTATGAAAACTTTTTTTTAAACTTTACAACTCGTGTAAAACTTCATAAAACAGTTGAGACGAAATTCGTGTACCCCACTTTTATCGTTGGGACACAACTCGTGTACCCCGCTTTTATCGTTGGAACACAACTCGTGTACAAGAAATTGAGTTGGGACACAACTCGTTAACGGCGAAAAATGCGAAACGTAGAGGCGTTGAAAAAAGTCTCGGGAGCCCACCGTTTTGAGGACGAAATGTGTTTTACGAGCCATGTAGGTGCACGATCGTAATCATATCGTATCGTTACGAGACTATTTGTACGTATACTGCGATTTGCTTTGGAATCGGTGTATTGGTATTAATCGTGCGTACGCAATAGGTCATGATACGTATTATGATATTTTGATCGTAGAGGCACACGACGAATCGACCGGGGAGCAATCCGTCGATCGAGTACACTGGTGTCGTGTAGATTTTATTCGCCGACATTGTGTTATGGCGGCAAAAAAAAAACGAATATTAATTAATCGCCGCAAGGAATGCGGACGGTTCGGAAAAAAAATCTCGTAGACTGCACGATCGGTCCAACAGCTGTGTGCCGTTATAGAACATTATAATACGATGTGACGTCGTATACCCGGGCGAACGGATCATTAATCGTATTATGCCCGATTCTCGTCGGTTTAAACGCGATCTATAAACGGATGTCTGCCGTTGTTGATAACAGAAAAAAAAACCCGTGCCGCGCGCCAAAGTCGAGTAAAGTAATGTGTTTTCAATTATTAGTCTTCTCGTGTCGTCGGTAACGTTTCGACACCGTGCTCACGTGTGATCGGAAACGTCTACGGCACTGCAGATATTCCTAAACCGCGGCGTGCGAAAAGTCCCATTTTCCAAACATCGGACTTTGTATTTCCCGCGAGAACGTGACCGACCCGTTATGACTACGAACGGCCACGCGAAAAGAAGTCTCGGAACTGCTGCGGTGTAATTAATTTAATTAATTATGTTAATAGAAACACTAAGGACTTTAAAAATCCTATGTGTTTAAAAAATTTGTATACTTCTTTAGTTAGATCAAACCTAGAATTTGGCTCTTTAATTTGGTCTAATAATTATTCTACTTACTCAAAAGAGCTTAATAATATTCAGTATAAATTTCTGAAAAGAGTCGCCTTTATTACTCATCGTACTATATCCAGGGACTCTTTCCTTTTGGTTCAAAACTCTATAGGTATTGACTCTCTTAATATCAGGCGTGATTTAACCCTTTCAGTACTAGCGGGACGTTTGAGTCCCGGACAATTTAATCGGTAATCGAAAATAAATGCCTTTATTTATTGATA
This sequence comes from Therioaphis trifolii, assembly GCA_027580255.1. NCBI lineage: Eukaryota > Metazoa > Arthropoda > Insecta > Hemiptera > Aphididae > Therioaphis > Therioaphis trifolii. The sequence goes on along the minus strand of CM050405.1, from coordinate 4,092,567 downwards.
TGTTCTGGCCTGGCAGTACATCAGAGTCCCGTCTAATACACGTTGAAAAAAAAAAAAGTAAAATATAATAAAAAAATCGGAGACCTTAATTGGACCACAATAACAAATTCTGTCAAAAAAAAAAACTTTTTTCATTTTTTCCCATAGCCGGACTCAAAGGTTATTCCCATAGCCGGACTCAAGATATAATGTTTGTCTATGATATTTTAAATAATAATATAAACTGTCCGGCTATTTTAAATTTTAATTGGATTTAGAATCCCTAGAAGGTATACACGAAATTCGGATTTGTTCTATACACCTAATTTTAATACAAATAGTGGAAAAAATTCATTTTTTTCAAGAGCCATTATTAACGCCAATAGAATCTCCACTGTCTTAGATTTTTTCGTTTTGTCTCGCCAAGTATTTAAATCTAAAACTTTGTTATTTTTAAATCATAGTGCATAAATATTTATTTTATAGTTATGTTTTATTCAATAAAATGTTGCCTTTGTATTTCTTACTATTTTTTTACTCTTATTATTATCATCGCTTGTCTATTGTTTTCATATTGTGCCAATTCATATATAATGTTTTTCTTTCTGTGTTAAAGGGCTGTGGCCCGTTGATGTTATATAAATAAATAAATAAATAATTAATTAAAATGCATCGTAGGTGGACGCACACGTCTAATTCGTGTGTATACGTCGAGTTGTGTGAGTATCATACACGGCACGAAAATCGGGGGGGGATATATTTTCAAACTAAAATAACGGACGAAAATCACGAACTATTATCATGCGGCTATCGTCATGAAAGTTTTTTAGTTAAAGACTATCTAGTAACTAAATGTATTATTCTAACTATGTATTACTTTCCGTTTATAGATGCGTGCAATAACAGTCTAGTTACTAGACTCTAGTAGGTAGCCTAACCGTTGAATGACAGAAAAAAAAAATGTAAATAACATTTTTTTGGGGGATGGGGACGATTGAACATTCAAAATATCTTTTTTCTCGTACGTAATGTGTACATAATAGTAACATATATTGTGCATTGTCATAATAAAACAGTTTCATAATTGAGTTGGTACACTGGTGAAAGCATAATTATCGTACGTTTTAACCGTGTAGCAATGTAACTACTTAATACAACTGGTAATTTTTACATTTCGGTGTGTAAATATTTTTTGTTTCTCGTTTAGATGTTCAGTGATTTACAGCTGCACGTCTAAGAGGACTTTCGAATAAAATCGTTATGCACATAATATATTTGCGCTCGTCGTGATCATAAAAAGTCGTTTTATTTTTTTCGAAATTCGCACGATGGGAAATAGAGATACAAATTTGGACGGGAAGGGTGATTAAATTAATAATTTGCATACGATGCTCGTTACGAAGTCCACGAGCGTTTCTGATAAAAAAGGTTTTCCTACTGTAATTTTTGATACACGACCCCTCTTTTTGTGACCATTTTTTTTTTAGTTTTTTATTAATCGTACTATACACATTTTTGTCCGCAAATTTTTAATGTTCTATTTATTTTTAGTACATACTTGTTTTGGTTTATCGCGTATTTTGACATATCAATTTTCCCACAGGGCTATTCTAAATATATTGGTGTGTATAACAAAAAAAAAAAAATTAAAATTAAAAAACATCCGAATAACAATTACAGTTGTAATAAAATATGAAACTTGGTATCAGTCACACATAATTATTTTGGTTTCATCGTCATAATATTGGATATCATCATGTTATTGGAACGGACATACCTGTTTCAGATTAAATATTATAATAATACGATGTGTCGTAAAATAACGTATCTACAAAAAAATAATGACACGAGAGGAGGAATCGCCAGGAATTCCCAGAAATTCCAGAACACGTGATTTCCCATGAAAAATAATAAATGTATTTCCCGCAAATTCTAATTTGAATTCCATTGAATTGTTTACCAAATAACAAAATGTAATCGAAATTGCGAATTCGTTTTTTTTTTTGAAAACAAGAAAAGTGTATTAAATTTCTCGAGTGTTGTACGAATTTACAATCCGTTCGTCGTAAATAACTATTTGTTTGAGATACGTCTATGATTCGCTGAAATTGCTCGTTAGTCGTAACGACTTACTGACTAATAACTATTATTTATCATTTATGATGTACACAGTCGACGACAAAATATTCTCTTACGTTGTCTTTTTTTTTTCATTTAAATAATATAACTCGATTAACCGAAAGAGATTATTTGGTCTGGTCCCGGCCCCGGGGGGATTTCGTCCTACGGTCGCCCTTGGATTAATTACGTGCACGTGTGCGATCTACGCGGCACTGTTGAAAAATTCGATTTTTTTACATTTTCATTTCGTCGCCCGCACAGTATATAGAGCGGTCGATATTATTAATATTAATGCGCGACCCGGTGGTGGCGTTAACGCGACGACGACGACGACGTAGGGAATAACGGTCGCAACAATATTTTCGACGATCCCGGGTCCGGCGCACACCGACACGCCCTCGGAAAATTCATTTCGACGTATCGTTTCGTCGTGTACGAAACGGTAAAAAAAAAAAAACGACGCGACGACCGTAAACGTCATCCCTTCATGTCGTGCACGAACGGCGAAACTCGATTATGGTATTATTGTTTTAGAGAAATTTTTATTTCAACGCAGCGTTCGCAAAACGACTCGCATTACTAGTCGGCGCGGCGGGTTTTTCGGAGAACGCGAAACCTTATGACGTGAGAAATTTCCAAACCCGGAGTGCTGGTCTCGGGGCGACGGCGGAAAAAACGAAGTCTACTCGAAACTATTCGACTGGTGGAAACGGTCCGTTTCGTCGTGTTTCGACGTCTGACGTGGTCGTACAAAGTAAATCGGCTCGGTCGGTTAGGTTAGGTTAGGTTAGATTCGATTTTTTCTGTGCTCGAAAAAATTTCACACACACACACACACACACACACACACTCGGCGAATAAATACTGGTAATTTCATTGAATCGTTTTCTTCGCTTCGCCCCCGCATCCGTCGTCTTGCTCCCGAATACGCCCGCTCGAACCCGACCGACCTACGGTGTCGGGTGAATTACAATTTACGCGATGTGTACTAGTTGCGGTCATAATCAAAAATTACGTACTAGTGGCGATCACCCCTCTAAAAGGTTACATACTAGTTGCCGTCACCCATCAATATAATATCATCATAATATAATGTAGTTTATGTAATAATTAAATATGAAATTAATATTTGGTTTATTTATTTAATTTAGAAAAATGTATAATATAATTAATATAATATAATATGTATAATACTGTCAAATAATAATTATTATGTAACTTGTGTCAAAATATAGTATATATAAATTTTAAAATTTTGTCGGTATAAATTTAAAGGAAAAATCGACTTTAGATATTCAAGCCGATTTATTTCGCCTTCTTCATAATACCGTATTTGTTGCGCTTACAAATGCTCTTTTTCCATATAAATTTTATTAACACGACTGGTTTTTGTACAATTCATTTTTAAATAGCCATTCGTTTGAATTTCATTTAAAGCGTCAATAAATATAAAAATATTAGGGTGAGAATGGTAAAACATGCTATTGAGCTTTGAATGAAAGCTTTCGCGTGCATAGGCTTATATGACCGCAACTAAGATATTACCTAAATCGGCGTGACCGCAACTGTTATATCCGTTTATCTCAAAAATCGTCATGACCGCAACTAGTATGCAGCCAATTTACGACGGTGCACACACGTCTGAAGCTAAAAACGCGTAGTAACACAAACATAATGTTGTTATCGCGGTGTTCGTGACGTTTCGACGGCTAAAGAGCAAATCGCGGTGTTACGTACGGCTTATATATATGAGCGGTTGGCCAAAGCACCCAGTTTTGTGAATCCAAAGGCTGTAAACGCCTAGACAGTAGGTGACCAATATATCACAAAAAAAAAAAAAAGAAAAGAATACAACTATTAAATGTACCGGACAATCGAATAAATGTAATAATAATAGGGATGATCTACATAGATTTGGTGTAGATAGTCACGGGCGCCCGGACTATGATAATTACTACTTTTAACAGTATACCGATAAAATGAATGATAAAGCGAAAAATATTATAGTTATTTATGTACGGGACTGGACGACACGAATCACGGGAAAAAACGGGTTTAAACGCCGAAGTTGATATGTTTATTTGTGTTGAAGTGGAAACGTGGGCGATTGTTAAGACCAGTGGCGTATTTAGGCCGGGGCCTCAGAGGTATGTCTGAGTTGGGGGACCACCGTACCATAAAGAGGTATATAATCCTAAAAAAAAATATATACCACTGGTTGTTCTCCCAGCTAATATAATTAATTTCTTCTTTCCTCTGATCACCTATCTATTTTTATGCTATTGTATATCTTTTTTTTTATTTTTTTTTATTTCTCGTGTAATTGTAATTGTATTCATCTTAATATTCTCTAAAATATCTTATTACGTTAATGTTTAAACCTTTTTATATTGTATTCAGTCACATAGCATTATTATTTTGTATTACTCTCTATCTCATCACAAGCTACTGCTTAAAGAGATACCTAGATAAATCTAGTAATTAACATTTTATTTTATGTATTATGTAATTTATGAAGATTATTAAATAAAAGAAAATTGTAGAAAAATTATTAACTGAACATTGTTATCTTACGAGACCCTGAGGTGTATGTTTTGCTTTTATTTTATAATTCACTTCGCTTATTACAGTATCATCAGTAGAGCTATAATTTTCCATACTAAAAGTAATACGAAATTATTTACGCAGTACATTGACGAAGGAATGGCTGAGTAAACTGTCAATTAATTCCATTGAAAATAGGCAGACAGTGAAATTAAATTTGGAAAAACCATTGACGAGTTCGCTCAAACGAAGGCTCTAAAAGTTCATTTTTAAATAGTGAAAAAATAAATACATTTAATCATTTTTTTTTTTTTTTTTGTTATTATGAAATTTTAATATTTGTATTAGTAATCAATATTTTTTATTATGAATGGTATTAAAAATAGCCCCGGTCCTTTATTGAGAAACTGGGGCCACCGAGTTCACGCTACGCCACCGAATTTAAGACGGTGCCATAAATATTCGACAAAACGCACCGTGGTGGCTCACACACGGTGCGGCCGACGACGGGCAATAACAGTGTGTCACGAGACGTGCGTTTCGTTTTTAAACGTCGCCCGAGTGGAAACGCGCGCTTTCGTCCGCTCCGGTAGATCCGTAGATCGTCGCCGGGGACGCCGCCGCGCCGTTCAAAACTATTCCGCGCCCGTGATCGTGTCACGCCCGTGGGTTTCGCCGACGATTCCCGAACGGTTGTTTATCATAAAACATAAACTTTGACGATCGACCCGGAGAAATCCTTTCAGACTTTGGGCAACCGATGACAGTGGCGCGTACGCCGGAGAGGTGTATCTCCAATACCCACGGGACAAAACACTAAACAGCAATCCATAGATTTCGCATAGTTTCTATACGTGGAATCGAAAAGAAAAAGTTAAACTTTAAAATGTTTTACCAAACAAATTACTTTACAGTACAATTGAATACAAGTATAAAATCATGTTTTTCGAAAGTTTACTACCGAACGTATTCCGACCGAACTTACTTCCACTCGCTATCACACGTCACTTACTTCACTAAACCACAATGGTTTCGAAAAGTCTTTCAAAACTGAAAACAACATTCTCGCTGTTATAAGTGTCATTTTTTGTGGGTCGCGAACCCGAAATATATCACTGGTGCCATGTGTATATACGAGTATGTGCATTATGGAATGAGAAGGAAAGAAATATCCGTTTTAAGGCGTACCGGAAACTGGCAAAATTTATTTCGACGATTGATATTTGTTATTAGAATTTATTTGAACGCCAAACAGGTATACCTGCCGCTGGTAGAACGATACGAAAAGTTTTTATGAAAAGAAAAATTTTCTTTGTACACTAGTGTTCAAACTTCTCAAACAAGTTTAATTGTTTCCTTGGTCATTTAGTAGTGAAAAAAGGTAAAAAATATAAATATTTTATGCAAAGTATTACAAAAAAAAAAAAAAACTATTAAATTAAAAGTTGTCCGCCTTGTTGATTTTTCAATCAAGATAACGTCTTTCGTTTCAAATCGCTAATGGGTATTTAAATTTTTCACAATTTATGTTGATGAAATATCACATTTACAATTTTACGACCTTAATTTATTTTCATCATATAATATCGTCGGGCTTAAATGTAATGGTATTTTTACATTTATTCAGTATGGTTGTCCGTACATCGACATAAAGTCGCATTAAATTGAATGGACTTTTTTTATATCGTTTATGTTTAACAAGATGAATTTATAGTAATTATGATTTGATAATATGTTTGATACTTTAAAACGATTCTTTTACGAACGTGAAAGTTCTTTTTTAAAGTTTTTTGGAATCATTTCAATCGTATTGTATACAATAGATATCCATAGATAAAATTCTGTGAAACTAACGCATTTGATATTACTGAACTTTAAATTTTTGTCCGATGATATATTGTGTTGCACATAAAAATTAAATATAAGTTTATTTTTAACATTAAAACGTGACAAATATTAGTAATATTGTTTGTATATAATATGATGTGTATGCTTGACGTATGCGATGACAATTATGATTTTATTTTTAATTAATAATACATAAATCATCTAATATACTCGTGGTTCTTAAAACAAACGCAATGAGAAAATATTATACAATAATTAAACCAAAAACTCATACGATTCATAATGTATAATTATTCAACAGGATAGTATCTGTAAAAAAATTGATATGTACGTGTCTTTTTTCCCGTAATAATAATTGTTGTCGTTGTAACCGTTGTTAATACTAAACACAGTTAAAGGTTTTGGACAGTCGAGCCTCTTAGATACTACGCTATGCCACTATGGTTTTGTGTGTAAATATTTTACATGAGTAATTAAATTTTGTATTACTTACCGTAAGGTCACATTAAACGCTCTAAGAAAATATTTCCTCGGAGTCCTTAAAAATTAATTCAAGTAAAACAAATCATTTATGCCCTTTGATATTTACCGCGTCGTACGCAGTTTTTAATACGCATTAGGTTAATCCGAGAGTTGCACACGTACAAACGCAGTTTTAATTCGCATTAAGCTAACTCGCGTTTAATATTTTATCCGATTTGTCAAATTAAATGATTTCTTGCTGCGAAATTAAAAAATACGTACAAACGACTTGATGTACGTTCATATATACATATACATTAACGCTATGTCGTTAATAAATGATAATATTTATTTTTATGCACATCGAAATTTTTGCCATTTCCAGACGGTTAATTGCAAGTCTTAAAGGAAGAGAAAAGACCATATTTGCATGTTATGACATAAAAATATTGATTTATCATCTGAATTATTTGATATTTATGTTATCGTATATTGAAATATTACAGCGACACTGTCACAAAAATATTGCATCACAGATTCTACTTGATTCTCATGCGTAATAAACCAAAAGGCGTACGTAAGTTACTTTACCTCGAATTTAGAACGGTTCATATTAGTAAACATAAATGCGGTAATTGACCGTTTCAAGTGCATTTGTGTTTGAAGAATAGGTACTTCATTGTCACTTTGATGTGAGAAAATGCAGTGTCTGACATTAAAATGTATACTGAAAATAACACTTTCAAAGCCATTACTGCTTTCGGCGTGAAATTAATAATAATAATATACTATCAAAGGCCTACGTTGAAGACAAAGAAAGATTCTAGAAATTAAAACTTTTTCCACAAGTTTATCACGTGGAAGATGTTTTTGAAAAATGGTTTTTTAATTAATTAAAAAATAATGATTTTCGTACATGAAATTATTTCAAAGAGAAAATATTTGATATATATATATATATATATATATTTTTTTTTTTTTAATTATGCCTACTTTAGATTCATCAAAGGCACGAACAGTAGTTTTTAAAAACGAATCAAATATTTTCATTCAAGCTGACTTCAACTAACATTATCGCTATGGTATTTTGAAACGTGTACTTGTATGCGTGTTCATTTAAATTTATTTTTTAACTAAACACAAATAATATTTTGTAATAATCTAAAATACATGATATTTTATAATACAGTAGAGTTTCACTATCTTAAGAATATTTTAAAAAAAAAGTTTAGTTATTAAAATGCTGAAATGGCATTTTATGTTCGCGTCAAACAATTGCTTATTTTCGTTTCAAATAAAAAATTCAAAAACATAATTTAAACGATTTTTTGTAGCATAAAATGAGTTCATTTATTTTACCTGTATCCAAGAACACTTGTCTTTTATTTTCTCACTCTAAATTCCAAACTCAATAGTTTATAACATAAATACGAAAATTATACAAACTTTTAATTTTTATGAACCAGAAATACTAATGGTACCTTATCTCGAATTCATGGATATATCGAAAAGTAAAGTAATATATATGAAAAATATTAAATTTTGTTAAAAAAAAAATAGATAGTAAAAAGTGGCAGTAGAAAAAAAGCGATATTAAATGTTTACTATTCAAATAAAAGTAGACAGCCAAATCCTTAAACAAAACTATGGTAGTATTTTCTTTCTTCTACTTTCATCGGTATACAATCTTTAGTTTTTACATAATATAATACATATTATTTTTTATTTGTTCATTTCCCTTGTCTTAAATTCGATTTTTCCCCGGACTTTCCGAAGACCAAGAATTATTTAAGCAGTTTACAACATAGACTTATGCCTGGTTTGCTTAAACAAAATAAAAGACCATATTTATCTTACTTTTTATGTCGAGTCATTGAATATTGTTTGCACTTCGTATTAATACTCGGAGAATTTGAGTATACTTTCCCTTGTGTAATTCCTGTTAGGGATACTTGTATCTCAGAGACATTGAAACAAAAATTCTCAAAAAAGTTTTTTATATTTAATGTTCCTAAGATTAAGATAAGCAAGTCCATTGTTGTCGCAGATTGAAATCGCGACGGAAATAATGTAAGAATGTATACACACAAAACACATACTCATATATACACACACACACACAAATACACACAAGACTATATTGTCTCTTGTCCAAGTCTCGAATTTTCATTATTATTTTCTATGGCACACATAAATACGTACCCATTTATGGCATAAATGTGTACGTACTTACGAACCGAGGATGTATGCCCAAAGTCTTATCAAGTAACAATAATAATATGCGTTATATTAACGTTCCCGCGTTTCGCTACTGAAACACGTCCTCGGTATATTATATGGTATTTGACACGAAACAAAAATTATAATAATAATAAATAAACAAAATTAAAAAATCGTCAATAAACGCAATAAATGTTGAAATATTTTGTAGTAAAAATCCGTGTATCGTATTATGGTAGTTATGAGTTTACACGAATCGCCGTGAAATCTGGGCTTTCAAACTACCAATACTGGTAAACAAAAATATGAAAGTCCAAGACAGTGGCGTATTTAGGATTTTTCCAAGGGGGGGAGGATCAAAATAAAAAATTTAATAGGGACCCCTTAATTAGTATTAAGCTTTAATGACTACTGGACAAATGTATGATTTATATACCTAGGTACTGCGTTAGTATAAATTTGAGGAATTAGCCCCATGGCACAACAACAAAGTTACAAAAGAGTTACAAAATACGCGGAAGTATGGGATCACATATTTCAATGAGATAAATTACAAATAAACCCCGAAAAATTTTGATTATTTTTTACTCTAATTTTGGATTTAAATAATTAAATATAAAACAACAGTAGATATGTTTTGAAAAACTTAATATAATTTATATTTAATAGTTAACAGATATTAAAAAGCAACAATGTATTTTATTCTGAATTATATTTTATTTTTACTTTATGTTACAAAATTTAGTTTACTAGATTTTTTAGATAATTCGTCCACAACTTGCTGGTCAAAAAATCTAAATATTTCACAAATTACTATTTACCCGAGTCAAAGAGCCATAGAGCTAAAATAAAATTTAGTTTGAAATAAAAAAAAGTATTCATCTCAAATCTCGGGGGGATCAAATCCAATGATCCCCCCGTAAATACGCCACTGGTCCAAGATGGGCATCCTCCTTTTCACACCATCTACTCTAAAGTAAATCCTTAAAATAATAATTATTTCCGTGAACAATCATATTTTTTTATCGACACAAGGGTGGCTAAAATATGTTTCTAAGATATATTTAGTTATCATGTTTTCAGCGTTTTCACTGACAAAAATACCTTAATAAAATCATATTTCTTTTTTTGTTGCACGCGTGTTAAAAAGTCGCGAGAGTGCTTATTAGTTAAATTATTATTATACTTGCTATTATTCGCTCGGTAACTTTTTTTTTTTAACGCATTCAGTTGGAAAATGAACATCTACCACCCGGTAAAAAAAGTGTGTTATTAAATATATTTTCACTAATTTTATAATTGTATTACATCTGTCTTACAACAATTTTGTGTTTGAAAATAAACACTGAATGTTGATATAATTATTGCGTTCATCAATGATTGGTATGTGTATGTGTGTGTGTTTTGCATATCTACATGACTAAATTAATTCTAGTAGCCACGGTAGGATGATCATATTTAAAAAATTAAAAATAGGACTGAAATAATTTTCATACATTTTTTTTTGATAGCGATATTTACTATAGAGTTTTTTTGTTAATAATTAATACTAATTAAAAAATAAAAAATAAACATAATTTAATATAACCACAAGTAATACTTTCATATGCGTTATTTATTTCCATTATTATAAAACAATTACAAAATTAATACTTAATTTCAAATTAATGCTTAAAAAATAAACAGTAACAGAAATAATCACTTTTTAAAATCGTCTTAATTACTTCCTTTCTGTACTTTACTTGTTTTGTTTTGTAACTTTTTCATTCATATTGATTATCGTTCTGATTACCTACATACATACGCTTTTTATTTGATCGAATGAATACTTAATAAATTTAATAATTTAGAATGTTTTATTTATATTCTATCTATACATATACTCATATAAATATATGTATATTTATGAACATTAAATATATTTACAGTATTGACTGAAAAACAGGACTAAAAGCGTCACGAGAGACGTTCGTCAGGACAAAAGGGTACAAAATTGAAGTAAAGGACAATTCTGTATGACCCAGGACGTATGGTCACCCATAGTTACAGTATAATATAATGGAATATTCGAAAACTATCTGTCGTCACTCGTAGTTAGTTCAATATTGTTTCAATATTACAACGACGTTCTTGCGAAAGGTGAAAATTATTATCGACTTGCTGTTTAAAAAAAAATCGATAAATCGAGCAGATTTTTCCAGTACTGTCCGCCACGTCATTGCTATTCACGTGGTGAGATCGTTATAATTTATGTACACCTCGCAGGCGTCCGTTGTGATCGATGTGATGATATGTCATATCAACAGGCTAATAATCTTATGTGTAGTACACGTCATCATCGTGATATATACGCGTGACTCGTGATGGGCAAATACCCGGTAAATATATTTTTGGTAAATACCCTAGTTATTTACCCGGTATTTAAAATAAATACCCGGTAATTTGGGTGATTACTTCAAACAAAAAATATTCAATAAAATGTTGTTCATCGACGAACAAATGTTAAAATGTGGTGATCCAAGCCAAAATACCCGTATTTAATTAAATACAGTTTAAGTGGAAAGTTGGCTACGTATATTTTTCAAAATATCATATTATTAGTAAAAACAAAAAAACATTTTTAAAACGAGCTGCCCTAGCCGTTTGATCATCTTCTTCACTATGTATACTAAGTACTTTAATTATTTCTGTATATCTTGAATAAATTTTACTTAATGAACTATACCAATAACCCAACTATGAGCGGTGACGAAATGTAGCAATTCCATCGGCCCCATGACACCGAAAATTTGACCAGCCCATAAGAAATCAAGGGTGGGGAAATTGCCCCCCCCCCCAATGACGCCACTGGTTACCGACGCATTCTTAATGCCATAAGCGTAACAGTATATCTATATTCTACATTTCTACCATGTGTGTACTGTTGTAGTCGTGTGATATTTTAATATACTTAAATATTTATGTTAGAACCAAAGTGGAAATATATCCACCTTGGTTACAACCACGATTTAAGATAAAACAGTATAGCCATATTAAAAAAAAAATATATCCAGTTTTTCAAAGGAAAAAATAACGTGGGTAAATACCCTGGTATTTACCCAAAATATATTTCTTACCCGTTGGGTATTTACCCACAGCCTGCATCACTACGCGTGACCATTATTGTAATATTACCATAGCATTATTTTTATGTCATCGGTTCGGCGCAGGCACATTGCACAATATCCATTCGCTACTCGATAATTATACTACACCTGTGCGTGCGGGGCTGCTGCGGCGCGGAATCCGCTTTTTCGTTCCCGGGTACCAGTTGCACGGGATGACATCACGAGTCACGACCCCCGCCCGAACCGCAACGCCTATCGACGACGCGACGCGAGCAGTTAGTGGGTCGGAGCGGCGACGACGACGAGCTTTAATTCCGTGGCCGGGACTTGTGCGTGATTCGTGCACGAAAGTGAGTGCTTTTAAGCGCCGCCGAAACACTTGTACAATACGCTGATGCTGCACAGGTGTCGTCGCGGAGGGGAGGGTTGTACTTGTACCCACTTGGCTTTTCTAAAAAAAAAAAAAAAATACATATTTAATACTTACTCAATGATAAGTTCTCTTTTACTACTATTTTGAATAAGAATGAAAAACAAGGCCGAACTGGTCAACCGGACGGATGTATTTTTATTATTATTTTTTTTTAATATTATGACTATAATAGAAACTATTCAGCTCGACAATTAAAGTTATAAACAGAAATTTACAATTCTTACATTTAAACAGTCGAGTTAAATAAATACAATAAGTGGCGGATAATTAGGAAAATACAATGATTTGAGAAATAAAGATACAGTGAAACCTCCCTTAACGGACACCTCTGAATAGCGAATACCTCTAAATAACAGAAAATATTTCGGCTACCGAGAGTGTCCGGTATTCAGAGGTTTCACTGTAGTATTAATATTAGTACGTGAGTTATATAATAATAGATTATCGATAAAAATAAATTTCATTAGAAGATAACATTGAACAATATGAAATGGCATTAAGGAAAACGCTTGTATTTTAAAGTGTCTTATTCGTATCCAACTTCTCACTTAGTTTTTCCGAAACAACCGGGAGTACGACACTGTTTTTTTTTTTTTTTTTTTTTTTGGATGTGATTACTTTATAGTCCGTAAATTGTTACAATATACTTGACGGTAAAACAGAAAAAATTTTAAATGAAAAAAAAAAAAATTGATTAAGTCTTTTGCTATACAATAACAGATTAATTACCTAGTTATTTCATTTCGTTCGGTCGGAAGCGCACACAACGTTTAAAATATGTAATACCGAGTAAAATAGGTATATTGTCTATAAAGTTTGACTCGGTCAACAATGAAAACAAATACGATATTTTATTAAAAGTGTCGTTAGGTCGAGTAAATCGAGTCATCGATCATATTTTAATCGTATACACGGCATTTATGGTGTTTATATTCGTCAAGCTCATTCAAACTGATTTTTCGCCCGACGTAATATTCGATTCGATACACCGCGTAAAGTCAACACGTTTAAGTTTTGGATTTTCACATAGCCCTTTTCCGCGACGCTTTTGAAAGTGATTGTGTCGAACGTAATGGCCGCAAACAGGTACTTTGTTTCGTAGCAGTGTTATCATTCGATAACGTATTGAAACGGGCTCGTTAAAAATGTCCAATACACTATTATGAAATAAACACTGTTGTAAACACGCGCGTAAAACGAACTTACGTGTATCAAGTCATTCGGATACACATACATATACACACATACATGTTATACACACACACACACACACACACACACACACACACACACACACACACACACACACGCGTAATATTTATTTGTACGTAATGCTAATTTGAAAACATAAATCTAAAATTGTATTCGGATTGTTTGATATTTAGTATGCTAGTAGCGTTTGTGGTTTATCGAATATTTTCCGAATGTCGAATGCGTTCTGGTGTGTTTTGACATTTGGACAAGAGATAATGTTTCGCTTATGCAACAATATAAATTTAAAAGCAACGGTATTACATTATAAAACATGGCGTTCGCAAAAACTTTTCCTGGTGCAATTCGGTTCAACGCGACGTAATATTTTTGAGTTGCTGCGTATTCGTGAAATATTATAATAACAATTGTAAATGAATCATACTTTACGGTTTTTATTGAGTTAACATAACTTTTCTTAAACGATGAACACAATTCATTTCACGAGTACTCTGCGCATTCGAGTAAACTTAGTTTTTAGAATCGTTAGCGTCCATGTGATCGCATCTCGGACAATATTAATTTTATTCGAAAGCGGATTGCTTTAACCGGCATTATTTATTGATTTGTTTTAATCGCCAAAGAAATAGTGAAATCATTTTGAAAACTATTTGTTAACTCAAAATATTATACCGAAAAAATGTTTTCGTTGTCAAAAAACAACCAGCGACGAGGCAAGTTCTGTGGAGCCGAAGTCTGCCCGATCCGATGACTGTCGATCGGATTACAAAGACGTAACAAAGTCCTCTCGAATAACATTGACTCAAACAACGAATCAGCTCGTCAAAATCGATAAAGCGTGAACAAAATAATAATCTGATGTTATAATACATGTATATTTAATTTTAAAACCGTTGGATAAAAAAACGCTTTAGACGCAACCAACAGGGCGATATAATTAATACGTATGTGAATTAGTGGTTTTTAAAATATTTCGTTTCTCTGAAAAAATGCGTATATTCGTTTTTATCATTCAAAAATAGAATAATATTTTTTAAATACTATTTTGAACCAATTTCCATGAACTTAGTATACATTTTATACGGAATCCCAAAACTTTGAAAAATACCTCTTTAAAATAGAAAAAAATCGTTCAGCATAATTTTTGAAAATCGTGTTATGTTTCAGTGAAATTTGAAAATTGAGTTGACATTCACTCCAACGCCTCGAGAACATTTTGATTGAGCGTTCGACAGAAAAAAAAACTACAATTGTTTTCAAGAAATAAAAATTTATATATAGGTACATATGTGCGAATAGAAACACATAGGAACACTTAGAGCTTATAAGGTTCACCGTGATCAACATCAATGGCATACTATGGATTTATTTTAGGTAATTAATGTTAGCTTTTGTTGTATTAATATCACATCGTGCCACAACGAAGTAAAATCGGTTTACATGTGTGCATATTACGGGTGGAGCTCTTTTCGCCCAAATTCGACTTTTCTCCTCTTTTTGCCCACGTCTTCTTTTCGTTCAAATACGGTTTAGTAGATTTCCCTTGACGACCAATTATGATTACGCTTTTTTCGCCATATTTGGACAAAAAAAAAAATTCGTGGTCGAAAAGAAAAAAGTAAAATTTGGGCGAAAAGAGTACCGTCCAAATATTAATATACGTGTGTAATCATATTAGGCAACATCGTTCGCGAGTAAAAATGACTTGGACGCAGTTTTATGCTGTCTCAGAGAAGTGCTTAAGATCGCAGTTCGTTCACCTCCCTAATTTTAAATCGTAAAAAATAAAAACTAACAATTTATATTTTATTCGAATTATTTACTCGTACGAACAAGACGTCCAATAATGATTTACACGATGTGATTTAATCTAGCGCAATAAACAATTTTTTTTATTTCGATAGATACCGTATACTTCTTCATAGACGCGTGTTAAGAACATTCAACGCAATATATTTTACTACACAACGAACACGGAAAGGTTTGATTGAAAGAGCCACCCATTGATGACGCTACGGACAAATAATTTGGATCCTTTTTCACGTACCTACAATAACGCTCATTAGTCTATAATTCTAATTCGCTATTTGTTATCGACGTGATTTTTTTAAATTTTTTTTTTTTTTTGGGGGGGGGGTTAATTTTTCTTAAACATCGACCTCGATTTATAATAAGTATTATGATAGCCGATAACTATTTTCGGAGACTTTGAAATTTTCATTATTGTTTATTAAAATATGCTCATTAAGTTTATGAAAACACAAAAATTTATTAGTGTATTTATTAGTATGTCGTACGCACAAAATCGTTTTCTTCTTAAAAAATGTAGTTCGGTTGTGGTGATTCGAATCGTATGAACGTATAAAAAGAGAATTATCAATGAATTATACTGGCTTAATTAATTAAATCACGTCGAGTGCGTTTTTGCGAAACGCCCCGTGCGCGTACACAGTGTAATACGTACAACGTACGTTCGGGACAAGTTTCGTGCGAAAAGCTCGGAAAAACAATCGCCGCAGTGCCGGTAGAAATAAAACCGTTGACCGCGTCCGTAGAGCGAACGGCTCGCGAAGAACGCACGTGCAGACGGGTTTAGATTATCGAAAATTAATAAAACACCGAGTGCCCGCGCGGTGTTCCGCGGCCGTAAATTCATTAATAGCGGTAACGAAATAAGTGTCTGATGATAATCCGCGTGCATAATTTATGCGCCGCGTCGTTTAATCGGGGGGCCCGGCGAAATATACAAATTGTAATCGAGACGGTACGACAGAAGTCTATTTAATTGGCCGAGGGCAATATTTTTTCCCAGTCACTTTCCGATTTAATTAAAACAAAGGAAACGTCCGAGGGCAAGGGATATTACACACACACGCACACACACACACACACACACACACACACACACACACACACACACACACACACACACACACACACACACACACACACACACACACACACACACACACACACACACACACACACACACATACACACATATATTTATATGTACGTCGTGTGTACGTACACGACGAGGGGGTCGGCGCAGAAGTGTGAGCAAGGAGCATGACAAAAACACGCGATTTTCCAGACCTTAAATTACGGAAGACTGCCTTAAACCAGTAGCGGGAACCCGCCGAGACGTTTTCGCCATAAATCTATCTGGCCGGCTAAATTGTTTGTCCACTTAGAATCCCCCTCGCCGCCGCCGCCGGGCGATTTATCGTCGTGTATGAGACGCGTCGGCGTTATCAAACCGTACGTCAATTTCGGGGCCTTTTCTCTCCCGGAACGAAAACCGCCCTCTCCCCCCCTCCCCGGGAGCGTTTTCCCTCATCACCGTCGTTTCGGGAGCGTCACCTGTAGAGCGTACGAGCTTCGGCCCTGAGAGGACGCGTTTCGTGTTCAGCGCACAAATTTTATATCGCAATATCACTATATCGCACGCGATCGCAGTGGTCGGCCGTATACGTTTCACAAAACGATTGCCGACATCGTTCCGTTCGCGGCGAAACGTCACGGAAAAAACGTTGGGTTTTCGCGAGAGCACACGACGCCGGAACGTGTGTCCGAGTTTACATGAGTCGCGATAGTAGAAGGTACCAGTGACATCGCGACGTCTGCGATTTCAGTCCGTGTTTTGCACGTTGTAAATGGCGTTTTCTAAGGAAAACACGATTTTATTCGAAAACGAGTTTCTAGCGATATCGTTGTACTAATAATATAGTAAAAATATCGACTTTGATTTTCATTACGTTTTAATCGTTTCACTAAATCGACAAAAATCAATATTGGACGCGGTTCACGTACGAGTACGTATTTTATTGTGAAATAAACATTACACATTTTAATACTTACTTTCCGTATGGGATTTACTGGAGTTCATTGCGACAGCAAAAAAAAAAAAAAAAACCCACTTATCTTTTATCGAATAAAAATATCGCACGCTCGCGCGTTTTTATCGAACGTACAAAAATTAAAAATTAAAATAAAGAGTTTTTGTTGGTAAAATGTTGACGAATATTTTCACATTCATGGCTCGAACGCGATTAACTGTC
The DNA here is from genome assembly GCA_027580255.1 of Therioaphis trifolii. Taxonomy (NCBI): domain Eukaryota; kingdom Metazoa; phylum Arthropoda; class Insecta; order Hemiptera; family Aphididae; genus Therioaphis; species Therioaphis trifolii. The sequence goes on along the minus strand of CM050405.1, from coordinate 4,074,580 downwards.
GAACGAGAATATTGCTGTCACCGACACTAATGGTTTCGGGGTTTTCGCAGTTCATTCGGATTAAAAAAGAGACATGCAATACGTGCAGTACGAACTATTAGACATAATAGAGTCTGGACTCCCGTCTTCGTCCCGTTCTTAGTTTTTTTCATTTGTACCGCGCTGATTAGTGCCGTGCGCCTTGTCGACGGCAACCCATTGTTTTGATTTGATACACAATTGTATTTCATCGTCACGGTTCTATTTTTTTTTTTTTTTTTTTTTTTTTATTGCTCGAGTATTACATACAGCTGATATTCGTCCGATAGAGATTCGCTGTGAGATATATCTATGAACCGTATTCCTATTAGTATTTAAAAATGAAAAATAATTTAAATTTATGCGTCATACTGGATTAAATCGTATCCAGCGTTAATCTTCGTAGAACACATTACGCATACACACATAATATATATATAAGCATTTTATAGATATTCATAATGGAAACGATTCAAAAGTGTACAGATTTTTATTTGTTTAAAAATGTTCTACAGTTAATGACTGTTTTGTGTGTTATGATTATTCTACGAATATCGCGATACGTGTTTGTCCACCGTCCGCCTGTTAAATATGAGTTAATAAAATCGAACGAACATAATATCCATTCCTATGTTTACTTGTGGTGTTTGCATTTGGGTTTATGTTTGCGAACGAAATAAGCGCAGTACGTAAACCGGAATGCTAAGCGCCGCCGGTTCCGGGCGATGAATAGCTGTTATTGCTGCCGATGAATGACGTACGAAAATTAAAAGCCGATAAAGGTACCTACGTATTAAAGGCGCAACGTATTTCTAGAGTTTTGAAAATCTAATTTGACGTTTTATCGCGTACTTATCGTACGAGTATAACCGTTAAACCAAAGCCGACATCAACGTCGGTAGTTATATAGTGATAACTATGCTGATTTTCAATACGTCTTATGCGATACCCACTCATTCACGTATTGACCGTATCGTAAAATCGTGCGATTTACGGTATTAAGGCGATTTCAGCAATTTAGAACTTAATGTATTTCTGAATCATACTTATTTTTATTACTTTCAACAATAAATTGTTGGAAGTTATAGCTTGTAGTCTATAAAAATATTATGACAAAGTTCAACGGTAATGAGAGAAATCTAAAAAAAATTATATATAATTAAACAATATTGTGTTATTTGTAAAGTAGCGTTTGTCTGAGTTACAGTCCGAAACACACCACTGTGTAATATTATATTATTAAGCTCTCGGTACGAAAAGTTCAATCGTTTAGCTTACGAGCCGTACCGTTTTGAAACCGGAGCGGTTCGCAAACAAAACTTTACACACTATAGGTACTTATTTTTTTATTTTATTTTATTTATTTTTTTTATTTGAAAATAAACAATCTATGCTAGTGGAGCACAATGAGTAGATATTATGAAATTTACAGGTGAGATATGATTAATATGAGAAGGGAGGCCATCCGTCGATAGAACCCAACGTGAATTATTTTATTGTGGATTTATTCGAGTACTTACTGCAGTGTACTTTTGGTCGCGTGACTGAACGCTTACACGTCTTGTCCGATCGAAACATCGAAATGTACGACCGGTCTGGACCGGAATTGTATTTTTCTATTTATTCAGTAATTAAACGTGATTTTCTTAGGATTATTATCGAATCCGATCATAGCACATTACCGCGTCGTCGTAAACACGCGCCATATGTTTGCGCGAATGGCAGATTTGAAATTTCTAAATACGAATTAGCGTGAAACGACGACGCTTATTATTATTATCCGTGCACACCAATCCGGCCGGTGAAACCAAATTATGCGGTTCGGACAACGTGCAGCGTTAATAAATACGATTTATTGAATAAACACAATACGGCATAATACCGTTTTATCGTGCCACGTGCAACGATCACTGTTTATAAAACAATAATCCCATCATCATCATCGTTATCGTCGTCATAGTCGTCGTCGACGTTGGCGGCGGGGTCTGTGAAATAATACACCTTTATAAACGGTGCGTAACACGCGAATTCGCACGCTCAACAGTGTAGTCCAACGGTCGGCAACTGGCGGACCGCGGTCCAAATCCGGACCGCGGAAGGCAGTGATCTGGTCCGTCGATATGTCTTTCTTTGATAGTTTAATGAGTACGTCTTTTCAATTTCAATTGTAATTTTTAAAAAAGGAGTCGTTTTGTAAAACAATTTTTTTATAAACAAATAGAGAACAATGTTAACGGATTCTCACCTTGAGCGTTGAGGACATACTCGTATCGGACGTTCTACAAGAGTTCCCAATTTCAAGTTATTAGCCAAAGACAAGAAATGCGATTTCTCGTATAACATTACAAGGCGTGTTTACTCTTCAAATAATTTTAACACTTTAGAAATAACTAGGGCTCGGATTTTGTAGCAAATGCTTCTTTTGAGGGGAGTGTGATAGAAAGATTATTCATATATATATATAAATACGTTTTGACTCATTCTGATTTCAATGAAGTAAACTTTATTTTGCTTTTTTTGCTTTTTTCCCACAAAACCTGCTTTTTATTGCTTTTTCCCCTATTTGGTTCTTTTTTCTCAATTTTCACATATTTTTCTTGAAAATTTAATTTATTTCTATGTATAATATACTTGGACTATATTATTGTATAGACAATCTCGTCTACATCACAACAAATTTTGGGTTTATACCACATGTAATTACAAAATAAGAAAAAAAGGCATTTTTTATTTTTACTCCAAGTATTTGCGTTTATTTATTAATTTTTTTTATGCGACCTTTGGCAAAAAATATAGCTAATGGTGAAGTAGCGAAATCGATTATAGCCGTAGTTTGTAGAACTTCAAAAAATCAATAGTTTTCATAATGGCACTACACTTAAGATAAATGTGGACCATCTTGATTTAGATGATTTAGTTAATATGGAATATGCACCAGTTACATCGGTTGATGTGGAAAGATCTTTTTCCATATATAAAAATATTTTAACGCCCAAAAGGATGAATTTTAATGAAAGTAACTTGGCCAAATATGTGGTCGTAAATTCATGTTTAATATTTAATTTTATGCATAATTTAAAGTTGTTTTTTTTAATTAAATTTAATAAATGCTTCTTTTTGCTTTTTTTGGCTTCTTAAAATGCTTTTTTAAGGATTTATTTTGCTACAAAATCCGAGCCCTAGAAATAACTATTGAATAATGTAATAAAATTAATTTTTTTCCTACGGACCTCGTTTACGTATTATTTTAGTTTTCTGGACTCCATTAGAAATCACTTGCCGACCCCTGGTGTAGTCGAAAAAAATGTCCCAGTCCCCGAGAAATCGTCCGCTATTGGAAGGTGTCCGCTATTGGGAGGTGTTCGTTAGGGGAGGTTTCACTGTATATGATTCAATGAATCACGACGTATCGTCTGCAAGACGAAGGTGAAGTGGGACGTCCGTCGTACGATTTCCGGAGCGAGTTTTCGCGTTTTTATTACGCGCGTGTTGAACGTGTTGTTCTCGGACGTGTGTGACGTTAGAGACGACGTTTGGCAGAGTTACTTTTGAAAAGTCGTGAAAAGCCCTGTTCGAGAGGACGAAAATTGGCTCAGAGCCTACAGCCTAGACGCCGTTATTTTAACAATGTTCATTAAGACCGAGACCGATGTGTTTTGTTTTCTTCGGACAATAATTGCTTCAGTACACACGCCGCCGCGCCGTTCTCGAAACGCTCGACAGAAAGGCCGTGTAGTATTACGCGGTGTCGCCGAACAACGCTGATGCGAGTATTTTTTTTATTTTTTTTTTGTCGCACCGAAACTCGCGTCCTGCCCCCGCGCGGGCCACGCCACCGTGTAATCGTCGATGATTTACCTCGTTGAAATCGACGTGGAAATACGACGACGATTTCGATATCGATGACTACATATTTATGTTGTGAAACGAGACTAAAACGTTTCGGAGTGTTCCCGCGGACGTGAATCAAACGGAACCGGAGTCGTCTCTAATTAGTCGTTATGCATAAAAGAGGTAAAATAACCGAGTGGAAACGACGACGGCGACGACCGAACAGTTAAGGTTCGTTTACGAACAAAACGAGTGTGTCTGCGTCGCGCGGCTTACGACGACTTAAGACGAAATCGTCTTTTGCAACGGTTCCAAGGAACGCGTAACGACAAAGTAGCTGTTATTCGCGATCGCGTCGCGCCGTTAGGTCTGACTTTAGTAGGTCAGGTTAGGTTAGTCGGAAATATGCTCGTGACGTTGAATTCGAAAACGCTAATTAAGACGCCGCGGTGAATCGATTGATATAATAATATCTGGACCGAATTTCCATTAGGTCGAATGAATTACGGAACGCTGCTGTAGTAGACGCCTGCCGCGGTCGATAACGAAATAAATGCAGTATCGCTTCATCGCGATACCGTAACTATAATATTATTATTGTAATATTATATCGACACGGCGGTATTAAAATATTACGTTCCGTCGTCGTAACGAACAAAACGAATTATTTCTGTTTTTACGTTATCGCGTTTTTCACGGCTTGTTTCGCTTTGACGGACGGAAAGATGTTTTCGTCGTTCGCGGCGTGACGTCGACGCGCATGAACATAGTACGTTTGTATTGCCCCGTCGTCGTACCTAGTATATTGGATAATCTGAGATCACTGTTGAAACAAGAATTATCCATCGAGAGTGGATTTTTTTCTCGGAAGCACACGTCTTTGTTTATAAATCGTATTTCGATATTCCGACCAGTGTTTTCACTCGACGTAAAAGACGGGAGGGAAAAACAGAGCTCCAGGGCGAAAACAGAGACCGGAGTTTATCGGATTTCGGTTAAGTATTATGAAAAAAAAAAAAAAAAAAAAAAAAGAAAAAATTTCCAAGACACGACGTGGCTTCGAACGTACCTAATTAAATGTTACGACGTTTACTACGCAGTTATCCGAGATATGAGTCTCGGTCGGGCCCCACCGAGTTGTACCCAATTAATTTGTTAGTTTCTGGAGCGAATAGACGTTCAATGTACGTATATACATACACGAGTACATTATTAATAATACGAAAGCCGTTACGGCGGATGGACGAAAAACCTTATCGATACGATTGTCTCAAGGCACAGTATTTGTGGAGTCGTCGTTAACAGATTATAAATATGATATTATGTTATAATGTAATGTATCACCAAGTCCGGTGTACCTTATTAATAAAAACACACATTTCACTCGGAACCGAAACAAAAACCGTTGTATCTATTGATCGTAGAATATATTTATTTTTTTTTGTCGCCATTACGATTATTATGTATTGAAGACAAAAAAAAAAAAAAAAACGGGAAACTCATTATAATATTTTTCGTTTTATTTTTATTTATTTATTTTTTTATCCATTCACGATATATTACGAGAACTATTTTCGACGTTTTTAAACGAGAATGAAATATTTGTTGCTTTCCCACAACGCGACTCTATAGCTTAACAGTTTATTTGTCCCGTGACACGAACCTAGTCTTTTTACTTCTGTGTTTGACGGTATAATAGCCACTTGTAATATTGCATTACCGCATACTTGTTACTTATATAAGTGTTATATTTTGATATCGCGTTTCGTTGTCAACTCGAACAGAGTGTTTACGTCTAAAGAGTTTAATTATTATTATTTTTTTTTATTTTTACGCGCGTGACTACTATAATATAGACTAAACGTAATCACAATAATTTTGTACGAAAGGTGTCTACGATTTTTTCGTCTACTCACCTATTTACCTAAATGCATTATAATACGTAATGAGAAATTACATTTTTGTACCGACACAAAACAAATTAGTTTTAGTTTAAATACACATTATGTTACGTGTCTACTGTTTGAGTAGTATTAGTTCCACGAACAACTTGTTTGTTTTTTGTAAACTCTAGATAAAAAAAAACAAAGCTCGATATTTATTCGTTAATAATGTTATTTAAATATTAAGTGGTACATTTGGATGTTCGTAAGAGAAATGATAAAACTATATTCCCGGATGGAAACGGCAAATAATGTTTGTTCACGTACTTTAAATTAAAACGAAAAACAAACTATAAAATAATATATCACCGTGAGCGCGTCGAGCCTTAATTGGCGAAAGGGCATATGCGATATTTGGACAGATGTTCATAACAGGAGAAAACGATTGAAAATTTTATATTTTATGGACTACGATGAAAAATTTTAGAGCGAAAATAACACTTTTCCAATCAACTAGTCGCTTAGACATTTTAGTAATCGGTAAAGCCGATTTGTCCGAATCGTTGGTGTGAAAATGTCGTTTTTGCCACAAGTGTCACTTACGCCTTTTTGCCTATTGAGGCTCGATGCATTGGAATTTAAAATTAACTTCCGACCTATTTCGTTTTACCTTTTTGTGAATATTTCATGGACTGCAGGTTACTCCGCATATAACATTTTCTTCGTTTTCATTTCGACCGAGTCAGTGCAGTGCCGATGTTGCGTTGTATGCTAACCGATAACTTTTTGTTTTTTCCAAGCAAGTACAAATCTACGGGATCCTTCGAGCTTTCCTACGAGTACGTTTAGAAGTTTCGCATTTCGACTGGTTATAATATTTCGGTGCCGATGTTCCGTTTTACGATAACCGATAACTTTTTGTTTTTCCAAGTAAGTTCAAATCTATGGGATCCTTCGAGCCTTCCTACGAGTACGTTTGGAACTTTCGCATTTCGACTAGTTATGATATTGAAAAGACGTCCGGTCTATTTTAACTTTCACGAAATACTCTAAGGAATCGAAGTGACGAAGGTAATGTTGAAATTAACTCGGTGTTCAAAACGATCGCGCCCTCTTCCGACAGTCATTTTGTTATTCTCGCGTTTCGCTTTCAGTGTGTGCTTGTGCGCGTATGTGTGCACAGCGTACACGGCGGGTCCGTTATGCGAGCGCACACGACGCATACCCAATTCACGTCGTAGCGTACGCGCGGAAAAGCATTTTGATTTGAAATTTAACACCGTTTTAAGGTCGCGCTAATATAATAACAAACAGGTCTTTGAAAAAAAAAAAATAATAATAATGATAAATAAAACGGAACGGGCGTGTGTACCTGTGTTTTATACGCGCGCGCATATTGTGTATATGTACAGAGCGTCGTGTGTTATATTGTTATGACGTCGTTTTCTACGTTTTTACCGTGTTGTACTCAAACATAACCGTATCCGGGACGTTATTATACGCGCGTACACGTCGTGTACGAGGTACGCGATAAAATTTAGGGAGACAACTACTACGGACGCGTATAATAACGCGCGGGGGACGGGAAACGGGACGCCTCTTGAAGAAGACAAAAAAAAAAAAAGTCGCCAGATAAATGTATAAACGAGTGTATAGGTAGACCCGATTACATGCGGTGTGTGTGTGTGTGTGTGTGTGTGTGTTACTGTGAATGTCCGCCATTGGTGAATGCTAACAATCACCTAGTGAGTGTCAACATACACCTAATGAATTGTTGAATGTTGAAAAATTAAAATAATACAGACATTCACTAGTGGATGTTGACATTTACGTTAGGATTTTGGTCAATGTTGACATAGGTACGTATTCGCATATATCATATTATATTATTAAAGTACTATAGTTGAATATATCTTAACTTTTTTTCAAAACAATTTAATAACCTAACCAATAATAAGTTTATATAAGATATAACAATGTATAACTTACGAAAAAAAATGAACTTGGCTTCCTTTCAGACTCCTATTGACACAACCAGACACAGAACAAGAAACCACCATGATGTTGAATTACGCACTTTATAGTTTATAGTTTATAAATTATAATCGAAAAATTGTGTTTCAATCCGAATCCATATAGAAAGATAACAGATATATAAAACAACATTTTTATATATCTGTGGTTTCAATCACAGAAAAATTATATTTCATGGAATAATATAAAATATCATGGATTAATCAATCATATTTTGCCCTGTTCGCATATGGATTCTAGACTTCAATTTTATTCGTTGAGTCGGCTATCTAGTTGTTTTATATATCTGTGAGAGGAGACGAACGCACGCGGTTTCGTGACGGTCCGGGCTCAACCGCGATGGAAAACAGCGCGCCGTGAGTTCGTATCGAATTATTTCGTTCGAATCGATGTCGATGATCGGCTAACCTTGCAGTCGAAACTCGTCTATCGCGAATTTTCGAAATCAACCACGGTCTTTACGGCACGGACCGTACGTCGCTCAATTAATCCAATACGAGTTCACGTGTGCTCGCGTCGCCAACGACGTTTTTTTTTTTTTTTTTGTGTGCTATTGTCGCTGATCGATTTGATTTTCCGTCAATAAATGATGAGACCGATCGTAATGACATGGTGTTGACTGAAATCGGTGCCGATGTTCTAGACATTGGCAGCGATTACAATATTTATTTTACAAAAAATAATAAATAACAAAGGGATTGTAAACGGCAATTGTTGTCTATTTATCTCGATCACACACTCGACGTAGCAATATAGACGTATTTCCATTTCAACGTACCAATACATCGAGCGATGTGATAAGAATAATTCTGAGAACACGTACTTATGGATTCGCCGTGCTATCTATTTCAGATTGATTTTTTCACTGTTTTCATTTAGCCCTCCCGTATGTTTCATAAAGTAGAATCAATCAAATTAGGCTCTTGATAATAAGCAAACGTTAATTTTCGGACTCTCGAGTGAAAAAATTTAAAAAGTGGGAAAATGGATTTATTATAGTAGACTTCACAGCGAATTCGAATCTGTTTTCAAAATTTTTATCGACTCAATGAATCGATTGGAAATACGTTGGAAATACGGTTTTCAACCATGTTTTCAAAAAATAGCCGAATGGGTGTCATGTGCATGCGCGTGCGTGTGTTACTGGATTCCACACATATCTTCACACGCTAATAGTCGTTTACTATTCACATAAACACACGCGGGCCAATTTGTGAAATTGCCTAAACACGACCCCTTAGTAAATAGTCACTTCGAATACCCTTGAGATGAACATTAAATTTAATATTATTGCTTTTTGTATACCACGTGATATTTTAAAAATAATTTTTTCAAAGTGTCCTCGTGTTGCTAGAAATGAGCCGTATCAAATTCCAAAACATCATTTATTTATTTTCCAAATCAATGCCATCGAAAGCAATATTATATATAACAAATAGTTCAAACTACAATGTCTCTCCTCCCGGACATTTTAAAACAAAAGCTCTTTTATATAATATGCGTACACGTATCGGAAGTGGATTTGTACCTGGTAATTTTGACGACGGTGGTCTTGTTCTTTCATTTGGCTAATTCAGGAACGGTCGCGCTCGGATACACTCAGGTACGTCCATACATTATTATTATCGTTCAATCCGAATAGCACTGCTGGTTTCTAGATGTGAGATTTTTGGCATCGTTTACGACGTGTTTCCGACTTCGCGGCGAGAAGGGCCCGGAGGCAGGAGGCGGTTGAGCGAGGCAGCAGACAGCGCCGTAAAATGTAACCCATTTAGTTGGCAGTAGTTACCGCGGTCGCAACTACGCACCGGTAACTGTACAGTACGCCACCGCTTGTTGAAGTGACTAATAGATCCCTCGATACTTGTGGCTTTGATTTTGACAGTAGGTAGGTACACAGAGAGGGGTCACTTAGGAATATCCCGAACTCGCACATAAATACCTATACGAGTATATACATACATACATACTTGTACATATATACATACTTGTACATATTGGTACACATATTATATACATACTTATATATATATACGTGTATATATTATGTACTATTTTCTACTGCTATATTACATATTTGCTCCGGTAGAGGCAGTAGAAAATGCAATCGAAATAATTACTTTTGACCTTTCTGTAGGACGAAAGGGTTGAGAGTCGAACAATCACTCTGAACACGAGACACCATCGAGGCTGAGTATGGGTCGAAAATATGAGAAAGATGAGAAAACAAAGTTTCTCGCATTTGTCGGACAAACGAATTATATTTTCTTCTATTCGTTATTTTCCATTCGTTTTTTAATAAGTACTATATCACTGCGTTACAACAATAACGATTTCAGGTACTTTTTTTATTTTATTTTTATATCTCTGAACTCAAAATCAATTATTACTCTATTTTTGGGAAAAGTTAAAACACCTATCCCTTTTTTCGAGTCAGAAATTCCGATAATGTTTGGCGCTTAACGTTCTAACCAGGCCCTATTTTTCATAAAAATTCGTACTACACATTTTTTAATGTACCATGATATGATACAGAACCGTGAGGGGCAAAGCCCCCCACACCCCCCTTTACCACACTTCCATGATTATACTATTAAATACAATGACGTCAACTTTTTTTTTTTTAGATTCTGAGTGAAGCGAAGGATCTTATGGTTTTACAATGATGTTTATTTTTTTTTTTTTTTTTTTTCTGTAAACACTTTTTCGTATAGAAATTCTTGTCCAAAAGTTTCGTCCAGCAACTTTTTAGATTTGAAATTGAACTGAGATGGTACTTTAAAGAGGTAATTTTTCCAAAATCTCCATAGTTTTTCCAGTAATCAAGAATAACGATCGAAAAACTGAGTAAAAACGGTAAAATCGGTAAAAATCCGCCGTAAACGAGATTTTCACTGTTCAGATTTTAGGTATTTAGTCATAAATCGAAAAGTATTGAAGCTGGAAACTTGAAAATGTTATCCAATATCAAATACATACTTTTTTTATTGGACAACATTTTCAGAACAATTATAGCACTTTTGACTTAAATATAGAACTTTTAATTTACCAAATTGTTTGAAAGTTTTTATGTAATTTAATTTTAAGTATTTGACAAAAAATTCTGAAAATTTAATATGACCTTACTCATATACCTACCTAATTATCCTAACAAAAATTCAAAAATCGTGAGTCAGGATTTTTTTTTATACACACTTTAATAAATTATTATAACTCACCAAAAATTATACAAATAACCGTAAAATACATAAACAGTATTTAAATAATAATATATTATATTACACTGAAGCTTTGCTCAGAATCGTTTTATACTAAAGAAATGAGTCATCATTTCTTTAAAACTTAATACATTCATCACCAATATCTTGTCCGAGGACCGAAGGGACGAAGGACGAAATTGTACCACCATCATCTCACTTACCAGCTTTTTTAGTAATAATCCTTTTTTATTAATCAAATTTTACATTATTATTAAACAACTAACAAATTATTTATTTTAATGTGGAAAATATAGTTTAGAATTGTATGCATATATCCTTAAGAGCTAAGTCCTCATCAGCTGTCTTGCTTAATTTGGCTTCCTCAAAAACACCTTCATACCACTCTTGCTGTTTTGCAAGTGGATGAACTTTATTATGTCTTTTTTTGTCAGACAGCCATTTTATGACACCTGGGTGAGGATCAAACTTTGAAATATTTCACATATTTAATTTTATATAAAGATAATTTTTTATAGTTTCGGGTAATAAGGATGACCGTCCACAAGTTTTCAAGACATTGTAATATGATATTAATCTCTCAACATCAGCTGAATGTGGTTTAGCAGCCAGGATACGTGCCCAAAAATTACACAAAAATACAGTTTAATAAAGGGCATAACTTTTAAAACAATTTAAGTGAAACAAAACATACCACAGAAATAACTAAAGGTTTCCATCCTTCATAATTATTTAAGAGCGTTTTTAATACTTCTTTAGAAATCCTTTTATTTCTTAACTGTGGGATACAACATGCTTCTTTATATGACGTAACAAAATCGAGAAGTTCAAAATGTGGACAAATTTTATCGTGGCATATTTTTAATTCTTCGTCGGTAATTGATTCGCTTAAACAGGCTAACGGTTTCAAATCATTCCATTCAGATACATCTATCTAAATAATAATAATTAAATATTATTATATTTTTTTTAAATATGAATAATGTATTCTGTACTACCTATAACTATCTAGCAAGTAGTCTTATTTATTAGTATTTAGTAGGTACACACTTCTCAAATCCGTAGTGCACACTTTCAATTTCGGGTTACACACTTTGTGTCGGGGTTCACTAAAAAATAGGGCCTGGTTCTAACTTCTGATAAACGTTAATCTGATGATATTTTACGACTTTTACAATTCATTGTGAACGTTCTCATAATACACTGCGAGTGTACGTTGGTAATAAGTTATTACTAATAGCTAATAATTACATGACCGGTGGGCAGGTAATGGCGAAATAAAATGTGATTTACGCCAAGCATCCAGATAGATAAGAACACACTTTTCTATCTTCAATCAGTTCTATCGCGAATTCTCGATACTTCGAATGGTACAACATTTTAAATTGTATAATCGCAATCGCGCTAATCGCTGGTGTAATTATTACCTAGGTAATTAATAGCACAGTCACAATACCGTTTTGTTCAACGGTGATTAGTAAAAGAAACGATATTATATTATGAACTTTTGCTTTGAGATTTTTATTGGTTTTTATTACTCGAATAAGTGCCTCAACGTTAAAATATTCCTCGTTTGTATTACTGCATACTGCGATTTACCTACCAGACACACCTCTCGGCGTTTTTTCCTTTAAAACGGCAAATGAATTTAATAGAATAGGTATGTACTGCAGACACAGTCAAACAAATAATGAAATACGTGAAAAGTACAGGCGGTGGTCTGTGGTAAATTAGGTATTTTCAATTTAAAAGAAAATCGTCCGTCCCGCTTACAGTGTACAACGTCAAATGTCGATGTTATAAAACTATTGAAAATTAGTAATTAGGTTTTTTCGTCATTAACTATTGCAGTAAAACGTCTTGCGAAATCCGACAAACGATAGGTAACATATTATCCGGAAACCGGATAGGAGAAATACCACCTGTTCATTGAATTTAAAACTTAGACTAGTCTAAAACCAGTTTTAATAAATTAGTAGTTAAGATAGTGAGTTAGGTTAGGTTAGATTCAAGTGACTCTTGAAAAAAGTTTCGAAAACATTTTATCATTTTAGGGCTTAATATAGCCCAAAGGCAAAAAAAAAGCCCTAGTTTGATTTTAATGTTACGAAATTTCTTTATCGACAGTAATCTGAATAGTTACGAGACGAAAAGGGGCAGTTCGATACCCCGTACGCACGCATATTAGTAATCATCGTGGCGACGGATTGTATTTTTTAGACGCGCGACAGCTGTTATCGATAAAATGTCTATCTGTTTTAATACACCTGTATTGATATCATGATACGCATGATATCGAACATATTATAGAGCTATTTAATTATTGAAAATATCTTGGTTTTCGGAAATTCTTATCTAATACAATTTTAAACATTTGTTTTTTTTTTTGTTTTTGTTTTTTTTTTTATTGAATAAATTTACAATCTATACATAATCTTTGTACATTGGGTAGGTTTGATTAATGACAAATAAAGTAAGATAACATGAATAATGAGATTAGGGAGGATACTCAGTAGTAATACCCTATTATTTGATATAAAGACTTGAAAATGTAATATCATACTGCTGTTTATGTGCTTGACTAACAATACTGAAAATAATTCAAAACTCGTTACTCAGGATTTTTTTTTTTTTAATTTCGAATGTGAACAAAAATCATTAATTACGCGAAAATAAGTGAAATTTTTCCAAAAAATACATTATTAAGTTTAGAATCGAAAATCCGGTAAAAATTTTCTTCGGCCAATGGATTTTTCACATGTATTCCTATCTATGGTTCGAGGCTCATAAATATTAACTCAATGAGTTATTTTTTACACTTGTTTCATAAAATGGATATATTTTTATCGATTCAGATGTGAATATTTTAAAAAGAATACAATCATTCAGGTTTAAACCTTCTTTACGAACTACCAAACAGAGTATAATATATTATATCTGAAGGTAAATATCAATGAAAATTATTAAAAATATCGATATAATGAATTTTGTAAAATTTATTTTTTATTTATAAATTTAAAAAAAGAATGATGATCTTCTATTAAGTTCTGACTTTCACTTTAAAATGATTTTAGAAACATGGTAATGCGTTTGTCACTCACTGATGATTTAAAAAAGAATAATATACCTACTTAGCTAGCTCCCTTACTTTGTGCACAAATAAACAATATTGTATTAAACTAAGCTATTTATTATTCTTTATCTACACGAACTGGCTAAACTATTAGTGCCTATTTTAGACCTTTCCCATAAAACCGTTTTAATCACATTAATAACAAAAAATATTAAGAGTCGGACTGCACTCTTTTAGTAAAGTTTATTCAAAACCATTAGGCGTGATAATATTACGTTATATTATAAAGCCAGTAGGGATACGAACTTGATGATTTAATTTAATTTTCAAACCAAAGACTTAAACAGTCATGTTTGATTCATTTAGTTCGATGTCGACATACGAATCGCATTAGATTTAATGCGATTCGTCAACGAAATCATACTTATTTGTTGTATTGGAACACAACGGCCAAATAAATAGAGTTATTTTAATTACGTCTTCTGATGAACCTAGTTCTACAGAAATGATTCACGAAGATTTTGCATGTTCCACCAAATTTGATTATGAAAAACCGTTTGATTTGAAAGCATGAGGTACCTACCTATTATAAAATGAGCCGAGCACACGGATATTATTGCATTTATTCATTTGTTATGATTACCGAATCAAATAAGAATAAAGTATAAACAAGTACCTATCTATAACGAAAGTGTGTGTAAATTATTTTACACTTGGTGTTTTTTTTTCAATTTTTAAACTAGAAGAATATTTATAACAAAAAAAAAAAAAAAAAAAAGGTATTTTGGTAAAAAGATTTGATTTGATCACTAAACATAATGGCGATTATAACAATACAATATTTTGAAGGTAGAGCGTCACTTTGTTATTTTGTGGTTATTCCAAAATTATATGTTTGACACTAACTATTACGTTTATATATTTTATATTTGTGTTTATGCCTATACTCATGTCATTATGTGGTTGTTTGACACGAATATAATGATAGTTATTTGAAAACTAGTAGATTATCACTATTACTAGAAACTATAGCCAATTTACTTTATACCTATCGAAACAAACACATGTAATTCACAAACATTGTTCAATATTTAATGCGTAACGCTCATAAAAATAAAATCTCAATAATTATTTGCCACTCTTCGGTGAATAACAATCAACTTAAATTTCAAATACAAATCTGTGTCGATCATGTCACGTACCTATACCTAAAATTTAATTTTGTTCCGACTCCTAAAGTTTAAGTAGAATTTCAGACTTTGTTTGTGTGTCATGAGAAAAAAATAAAACGAATTCGTCTTGATTATACATTATTTATTTGGTAATATCAATTTTTTTTTTTTTTTTTATGTAAAAAGAAAATGATCGACGCGGTCGTTTCTATAGTTTACGTATCTAAACAAGTCTCGACGTTTATTCAAAACTATATCGTCGTATCGCGTAAGTGATGAATGACCATAATTTCAATCTGTGAAACGAATCGAGCGTTATTCTCATTTTCTTATCTTTACGTTGTAACATAAATAAAGTGCTTTATTCGGTCGTAAACGTACTTAATAAATGAACTCGTTAATACAAGTGTACCGTTTTTATATTGTATTTGATACAATTAACACAGCTTAATTTCCATATCTTTGTGTAACATATTAGCTGAATTGCCGATGTTATCGGTGGAACTTCGATTTATAAGTGAACAACCGATATTACAATAATATACTCGTACGCAAAACATTTAAACGAAAATCAAATCAAGACGCCCATGATTATTTCCAACTGTTTATTGATATAAAGCCCTTAAATAAATAACCGATATCAAAACAGGGCCTTTCTAGAATATTACGTTTCTGACCACAGTATTGGACTTTTTTTATGATTTTTATTCTTTGAATTGTTTCAAATACCCTTCTAAGTGCAATTTTTTTTTTTTTTTTTGTCATTTAGTTGTTCCGAATACCTCAACGGATACTATATGCGTGGCTATTTTTCTCGTTTTTGGCCAGACGAGAAGAGGGAAATGCATCCACTGTGTTGCATTTTCCGCTTTTTCGGCGAAAATTTCGAAAGATTTCCCAATTTTTTTTTTCTTGTTTTCAAAATGTCTGCTTAAGAGCCAAAGCGTTGCTCTTTTTTTTCCTATTATTGGTTTAGAGAGAGCCGAGAAAGGCACATAATATATTTCAATGTTTTTCAATTTGTCGACGAGATATTTGAATGATTCAATGTTTCTCACGGAATCGTTGCAAAAATCCTCCCTTAAATATCACAGTCATGCCTTTTTTCTTATTTTCGAGAAAGATAGTGAAGTAGATAATCTATAACATATCATGATACTGACGGTTTACACTCTAAAGCGTTTGAATAATTATTTAAGATACACACTTATTTAACTTATTTGACTGGTCATGAATATAAAATACATGATATCATAAATACACGTAGGCAAAATATGGAAATTGTATTGTGATATGACGTCATAACGTAATAACAGTACCTACCTAAATAATGTGCTGTGCTTGCTATGAGGGTTTTGCTTTGTCTAATAGAACTAGAAAAACATGCTTGCCAAACATATGTCAAGATTAAAGAGGGGCACAATGAGAATCTTGAAGTCTAATTAAGAGCGACGAGTGAAAAGATAAATAATATAGAGCTAAACGCGTAAGCAAATTATTCGCAGACGTTTTAATTAGTCGAACGATGTATTATGAATTAACATAAAACAGCAGTTTAAAATATTAATCATAAAAATTATTTTAATTTAAATAAATGTAATACATGTTTTACATTGAGCGAGCAAAAAAGAAACAGAGAGATAGAGAGGAAACGAATGAGTGAGAGGTAGAGGAACATTAAAAAAAAAAAAAGTTTGAAAAAGTTTTTTTTATGAATTCTTATTGTCAATGGATTTAAAAGAATAATCATTAAAAGAACACAAAAAATGTATGTACCTAATTGTGCGCTATTGAAAGTTCAGCGTTTCACTGTTACAGTATTTTAAATTAGCATTTCTTTTTAATTTCGACATAAAAATATATTATGTAAGTTAATTTAAAAACTAATTGAGGACGAATTAGTTAATATTTTATCGTTTAAAATAATTGAATTACTATG
Organism: Therioaphis trifolii; assembly: GCA_027580255.1. Taxonomy (NCBI): domain Eukaryota; kingdom Metazoa; phylum Arthropoda; class Insecta; order Hemiptera; family Aphididae; genus Therioaphis; species Therioaphis trifolii. The sequence continues at coordinate 4,057,412 of CM050405.1, read as the reverse complement.
TCATGGGACATGCGGTGATTTAAATTAACGTTCGATTCAAAGAATAAATTAATGTAAAATAGCTATTTTTCGATTCGTATGAGTTGATTCGTTGTCATACGATTAAAATATTTATTTATGAAATTTATGGTTTTCCGAGTTTATAGCCTACGCTAAACTCGTGGAATTTCTAACAAGTTTATTAGTAGTTGAAGTATGGAGTAATACAAAGTCGTGTTTGATACGAGATGAAAGTAAAATATTTAAATTATTTAAAAGTTCTTAAGTTTTTTTTTAAGTTTTTTTTTTAAACGCGCGTATATTATCAACATCTCATAGGATATTTTAAAATTAAAAGTGTAAACTGAGTTATGAATACATAATCAGACGGCAACGATTCGGGTCCAGCTAACAAATAATTAACTGAGCTTTAAACCGACGAAAAGTTTGTACGTAATACGTTTTTTGGCTCATGTATTTTTTAACTGAAATCTAAACCGTGTTGTAGAAATATGATTAAGAGTCGCAATAAATAATAATTACTTTTTTCTTTCAACTTTGTAATTGATTGCTTTTAAAAATGTTCACGATTATGTATAGCCCCGTGTACAATTGAATTATATATAATATGCCACTTTATACAAAGTTTAAGAACCAAATTATTATTATTTAAAATTATTTACAGAAAATTAAACGATCTTTTGTTTTGCGAAAGAAAATAAAAACGCTGCTGTAAATTATAATTTGTTTTCATACATCTTAAAAAAACAGTATAATATGCACAGTATTTTTTTTTTTTTTTTTGTTTCAATGTAATGAGTTCTTTTACGTCGTTATTCAATGGGTAGTATGGTTTTTATTTCAGAAATGTTTCTTTTTTTCGTTACGGATCGCTCTGATTTCTAATATTGAAAACAACCACATAAATAAAATTATCACTTACCACACGCGTGTTAAATTTGGTACAATATCGTTTGTAAAATAACCGAGTTCTGTGAATCACTCGAGGTAAGGATATGCAACGGAAATATCACGTATTATCCTTTATCTAAGCCAATAATCGAGTTCAGTACCAATGACGCATAATTAATCTAATGGGATCGGATCATTTTTTCTTATAAAAAGTATAAAAAGATATATTTCTTATAAAAAATCCGGAAACACCACCCCCGCGCACGTCGCCTTTCCACGGTTTTCCGTTCGGGGCGGGACGTTTGAACGCGGTGCGACGATATCGTATCGTAAACGGTTTTCACTTCTCGAAAACGTGTTTTCGCGTCGATTTTGTCACGTTTCGCTCGAACGAGTAGTTATTATAGTAGTTATTAATATTTATAAGTAGTTATCAGTAGTTATTAGTATTTATTAGTAGTTATTGAGGAAACCAGGATCGGGTGCACGGAACCAATAACGTTGGGTTTGCCACGACGACTGGGTGGATTTAGACTTGCTATTCACTCTTCGCCTCCGACGACTCCTCCGGCGGTCTTTCGTGTCGTTCTTCTTTTGTCGTTTGTAAGACTTTTGGCGTTTTCAACAATGGCCTTACTTGCACGCATAGCCGATAAAATATTTCTAAATATCAGTCCGAATTTTCGCGGTGCAAAAATACAAATATTCCTTCGATCAAACGATTTATTAGATTATGATTTATTTTATTTCAGTTACATTATTATTCAGTTTATTACACTTATGACATTTTTCCCGTAAAATAATACTATTTGCGCACCGTGATAATATCATCATTTTATGTTAAGCCGATATTGGATAATAAAACGTCTGTTTACTTTTAGGAATGAAATTCGTTTTCGTAACAATCACGTACGAGTTAGTGAGATACCTCACACGCTTCTGATATACAATATCTACAATCGCTGGTCGTACACAAGCAAAAGGTTAATACATATGTGTTGGACACGGGTAATACGAAATAATTAGAGCAATCGAAGAACCAACACATGTGCCAGTGTACACGGTATATATATACGGATACCAAAAATGGCACAAATCGATACCCATAAAATATCTTTATTGTAACAACTTCGGACCGGCCCTAGTAGTAAATAAAAATGAAATCGCTCACGCGCTTAAGTGATTGAAAATAATATAATATTTATAAATCTATATATGTATTTATTATAGACTTTACATAATATTTCCCTCGCCGTGAATAAGCTTGGACTAAGTTCCTCGGTTGATAGACGTACGACAGCGAATCTAGTATTTTTGAGTAAGTTAATTGATGGTTATATTGATGCTTCTTCTTTAATTTCTCGAGTTGACTTTAAAGTTCCACCTCGTTTTTTATTCATTTCAAGCTTTCCTTTTGTATTTCCTCTCAATGGTACCAACTATTTTTACTAAAAACCATTCCAATAGATCAAATGACACGCGTTTGGTTAATGAGCACCCTACCTTATTTAGTCTATAATTATATTATCTTGATACGTGTTTTGTTAATATTATTACTTACTTTCTATTTAAAAATATTGAATTCTTTAATTTGTATAAACTGTTAATATTAATATTACTCTCTGCTGTCAAAGCAGAGTATCTTAAATTATATGTAAAATGTAATTGCACCGTTAAATCTTTTGCCCGTTTTATTATATAATAAATAAATAAATAAATAAATAAAAAACATGCTACACTTATTCACTTAATTCCTCGGTAAATTCTGTTTTTTTTAAGCTAATAGCTCCATATTATGCAAAAATAACAATAATAATAAATTGCACGATGTATATATTCGTATGATTTTGAAGTATTTTGAAATGAAAACCACTTTTTATAACGCAAAATGTTGATAAAAGAAATTAAATATTTTTTTATTCTTAAATGTTTATTATCAAACTAACATTTTCAGAGGTATGGATATTTAAAATGTTGAGCGACAGAGTTATGGTAGTAGATTTTTGCGAGTTATAACAATGCTTCACCAGTCACCACTCTGTTACATACAAATTGAATCACTTATAATTCTCAAATTATTGGTCCAATATACTATAATTTAAATATTAACTTTTTTTAAAAAAAATCTATTTCATTATACTACTGTATGTAATATTATTGCAATTTAAGAAAATTAAAAACTTAAAAACGGTGAACATTTAGATTTTTTCCGACAAAATAAAGTCATGCATTAAAAAAAAAGAAAACCCTTCATTTACCAGTATAATGAGAATATCATGTTAAACTGCTCATCCCGTCTGCTCGTTATACATTTATGTTGTTTATGATGCAATAAAATTAAATAACTAAAAATATATCACACAGAATTTAGTACACAGTGCGTTCTTTTTTGTACAAGAAAGTATACAAAATCAATAGATCACTGAATAACATTGTTCAAATAAACGTAATAATTTTTCACATATTACAACGTTATGTTCATAAATCAACTATCACGATATTATTTAAAAAAACGTGTTGTACAACTTGTATACATTGACTTTCTTTATTGTTCTAAGTTGTTGTTTTGTTTACTTTAGGATTTAGAAGTTGAGAATTTTGAGCTTTTAATGCAACATCTAAAAATATCGTATCTCGTTATCTGGTAAAAAATACAGAGGTCACTTAGTGGTTGTTAGTTTTTTATACAATGCTTAAGGGAAAAAAAATCTATATATCATATATGTGTGTGAGTGTGAGTGTGTGTGTGTGTGTGTGTGTGTGTGTGTGTGTGTGTGTGTGTGTGTGTGTGTGTATGTACATAATATAACGATAAAAAATATACGAGATACAGCGATATTTGTATCGCACTCAATTTTGAGTTAAGTTATAAAGAAGTATCAAACGTGTTCGCTGTTCCTAACGTGGCAAACTTTCTCGCGCTGGATATACGTACAATTTTTTTGTGTAATGAATTAAAAGTTTTTTCATTAAACGTCAGAGAAGTTTATCATTTCCCTTACCGACAAACTAAAACCGAAATCTGTCAGCCAGGTGCCGAGCTTTATGCATTTTAAAAAGTAATCAACTCGTTCGATCGACTATAACCGACTCGAACTAGGTTATCGTTCGGCTATAAAAAAAAAAAAAAAAAAAAAAAACGGCAAGTGGTACGATTATATTTTTCTATGGGACTCGGACCGGCTTCTAGTGGTAACACATTTAAACGTTACGCTGGTGTACGCGTGACCGTTTATATTGACGTCTGTCGACTTGTCGGTAAGACGTTAAAACGTATTATCACGCGTTATATTACGATTTGCAAATCTCAAGTTAGTTTCAAATGTACGAGTCGCGTGAAAACGTGAAATATCGGCCGAACGTGATCGTTTTTGTTTGATATTCACAAACAAGTCGAAAAAAATAACTTAAAAAATAACTCAAATTACATAAAACAGTCAAACCACTGCAGGCATGACCGGTCGATAAATATTCCGTGTATGTATTATCTTGTATCGACGGTAGTGTTTCTTAACGCGAACGATATTATAATAATTGAACTACGTCCGTGTTTATTATCACCGAAAAATTAGGGGCGTTCGAACACAATGATGCTCCGATGAAAAGGCCAATGCACGTGTACACATGAATATATTATGTATATGGATGTATAGAATCCATAGAGGACCTGCAGTGTTATCGACTGAAATTTTTCAATACAAGTGATTGACTACAAAAAACGGTTTTAAGCATTTTAATCCATCGAGTTTTTAGTCTATAATAATTTGGTAAGAATCACGACTATCGTATGACTGAAAATCGCATAATTTTGTTGATTTTTTTTTTGCACATGATATGTGTTTAATACTCTTTTCAATGGCAAGTGTTCGTTTTGTGAAACTGTGTAGCTCAAATTCATGGTCACTCAATTATTTATCTATTTATAATAAACGGGTATTAACCCTTTAGCAATTTTAATAAGTACAGTTCAGCTTATCTTATAATAATTAAATTGTACAGTAAAAATCATTAATTAACAATATCTAAAAAAGCTTAACAATAATAATAATAGTAATAATAATAATAATTCAAACAAGTAATTTTAAATTTAAAGCCAAATAAACATTATGTCTGAACACATAACGAGACATAGAAAAAAAATCAACATGATCCATAATACAGTTAGCCAAAATTAAAGTTCTGCGGAAAAACGAGGCGGAAATATAATTACAGGTCTGATTGTTGATGAGTTAGGGATTTCATATGGTACCACCCAAAACATTGTTACTGAAGATTTGGCCAAGATTTAACGCGTCCTCCGCGTGCGGCCAAACATTGCCGATTCCCAAGAAGGCCATGCCGCGCTGTTCGTTAGAGAGTTTTTGGCCAAGCATGGGGTTGCCACGTTGCCCCACCCTCCGTACAGTCTAGATCTGGCAGCGCCGGACTTCTTCCTCTTTCCTCGGCTCAGGCGGGACCTCAAGGGCGTAGAAGACGTCAAAGAGGCCGTGACAGCATCTCTGGAGGGGATCCCGGAAAGCGAGTTTCATAAGTCGTACGTGCATTGGGAATCACGTTATACGTGTTGTGTCGAAGCACAAGAGTGCTATTTCGAAGAATACTAAAGATTTTCACCGATAAGTTCAATGAAAAAATTTCAATTTATTTAATCCTACTACTAATTGATCATACCCTGTATTGCTGCAAAGAGAAACATGAAAAAATTAGATTTTCTTGATTCGTGAGTTTGTATATTAAAACCGATGTAAGATAATAATTCTGGAGAATAAATAAGACCATTTAATATATCATATAAAAACATATTTTTTTTTTTTTTTTATTTTATTTTGCATTTGTCAGAAACATTATAGCAAAACAATTAATTGATAATACAAAACAAAATTATATGAAGATATAAGGGAAATAACGATAATAAAAATAAATAAAATAACTAATAACAAACAACAACAAGAACAATTTTAAATTAGGAAGCCAGCAGAATAGATAAAGTTAATTATGGAATAAATAATGGGAATGGAACGAGAGTTAAGAAGAAGATTAGAATCGGGAGTGATGTAGCCAAAGGAAGATAAAAATGAAAAAAGAAGATGTCTACTTGGTAGAAGGGAAGGACAATCGAATATTAAATGGTTGAAGTCGCAAATCGCATCATAGTGGTGACGAGTACATAGTGGGGAAGAATTGAGGGAAAGCTTAAAGGAATGGTGAGGTATAGAAGACTGTACCCTACGCGAAGGCGAGTGAATGCGACAATCAAACGCCTTGGGATATTTAGATTCTTGAATCATGGGAGTCGAGGGATTAAAAGGACAGTATGCCTGTGACACGAGGCAAAATTGGGAGGTAAAGAAGACCATTTGGATTGCCAAGCGTTGTGTAAAAGTTTACGATAAATGGGAAGGAGATCGGAGGCAGGTAGTTTAAAACAGGGAATCTGTTTCGAGAATTTCGTCGAAAAAGCCAATTGGTTAGCATGCTCGTTTCCAGCAATACCGACGTGACTGGGAATCCATAAGAATCCGCAACATTTCTCCTCGTTTACTTTCTATCTTGTCGCGGTTGAGTATCCGGCGATCGCGACCGTCTTCCCTCTACGTCCGCGCGTCGCACCCGATAACCGGTTTGCACGCCGCCTATCCGCGGCACCGCCGGCAAAGGCTCGCGGCGGCAGCGGTGCGACAACAGTTAGCTGCAAGTCACCGCCAGCGAGCTATATATCACATATCTGTGCGAATATTTTTGTTGTAATTTAATACTGTTGCTAAAAGAGTTTATTAAATTTATTTTATGTAACAATTACTGTATCTCGTGTCACAACCCTTCTCGGAGAATCCACATATCAGGTCACATCACTGGCGCAGTCGAGTAAAGGTAAGTGCTAATTTATAAGAAAACAGTTTTTTTTTTGAGAAAAATTAAAATAAATTATCAAAAAATAGTGATAATAATAATAATGTAAAATGTGAAATTTATGAACGGTATGTTTTTAGTATTTTACGAAAAATTTCGATGATTTATTACGGCCTTACTCGTACACTCCAATAACGGTACTGCAAAGATTTAAAAGAATCGCGACTTAAGATTTTTTTTTGATAAACTTTTAAGTAAAACAATTTACAATTTTTACGTAATAAACTGATTTCAGGTAAATTTTCAACCATTAATATTTATTTAAAGAAATCTTTCTCTCCAAACGGTATATTTCAATTCTGAAACTTTTCTCAGAACCGTTCGACTAAACAAATGATTTATCACACCCATTCCCGTCAACTCGTCCGAGGGGTGAAAAACACCCCATGGGGCGAAACACGTACTTTTTTGGATGTTTTTTTTTTCTGTAGACAATTTACAAACCTCTTCGATTGCGTATAATCGCGCGGGACTACATTTATTCACACCCGTGTGGCTGACGTCATTGATTTTAAGTAGTACCTATTTAAATATTCAAATCGGTTCTAGCCGATCGATGACGTGATATTTATCGAGTGCCTCGTCACTCCGACTATTCATTAAATATACCGCTGAACGTATGGTAAATGTTTGTTCGACCGCAGTAGAAACTCGAACGCGGCATTTTACTCGGGCGCCCCCGCGTATAAGATTTGCATTCTTAGAACTATTACCGCGGCGGCGCGGCGGTGTTTAAGAGATCAGGTGAACGCGGTTCAGGGCAAAGGCTTTTTAATCCCGGGGCTTCTCAAACGTAATTGTTGGGAACTCAATGACCCGTTTAGTTTAAAAGTTCCGTATTGTACGCTTGTCGGATCGAGTTAGGGATTCTATTAAATGGATTCCAAGACAAATAGGACTATAGTTGATAAATTAACCATTCCTCATATATGGCCGCGTGCGCGTGCACACATACAATATGTACGTGTATAATGATTCGGAGTAAGCCGCGAGGCTAATCAATTTACCGGCAATGCCGCCATGTGTCCGGGGAAACCAAGTCGGTAGAAACTAGACGACCTATTTTTATTTTTTATTTATTTATTTATTTATTTTTTTTCGTGACTCGAGTGAGCCAACTTCTAACCGTACTTAAGGAAGTCGCGTAGCGTACTCGGGGATCTCACTGGAATTTGCTAATAATCTTATTTTTTACTCGAAAACAATCCAATTTTTTATTAATCATACGTGAGCGGTTAATATATTTTGTTTTCCCAATAAAGCCTCTCCCGTTATACGACGTCGCCGTTTTTATATTTTAGTTTAAAAATCGGTTCTCGACTAATACGTATTATATTGACGATATTTTATCAGTTTTATCTATTTTCATAGTGCTTGTGCGTTTCACCCTAACGTTTCCAAAATATTTAATTGATGAAATGATTGTTTGATATACAACTCGATCAATTTTTAATATTGTCATTAAAAGTTTCTTGGAAATTTAAATTTAAAATATTGTTTTTTTTTCTCCAAGTCTTAATTTAATTGTAAAGTTTATCTATATAGTAAGAATTAAAAAAAAAAAAAAAAAATCTAATACTGTATAAAACGATAATTATCAAAGATATGGTCTATTGCCAATATAGCTATTCGACGTCATTATCGAGCAATTTAATTTATTTTGCACGTATAAAATGTATCGATTACTTCCAAAGCCTCCGCAGTCGACACAATAATACATTTTAATATATTTAAATGATTTCTGCTTTCTTTATCGTCTGATGTGTATTTATGTGTTTCAGAAAGTACTGAAATTAAAACTTCAAATATATTTCCGTACTTAATATACTTGGAAGTTTGAAAATAATAACTTTGAATATTGCATTAAAATTTTAAAAATAAACGCGCGCTACGACGAATCCACAAACAAACGAATATGCTAATGTAATAATATTATTATAACGTAAATGGCATTCCGAGTATTTTAAATACTGAAAAACTAACTAAATTCCGAATTAAAATGTTGATTTTATTATCGTCCGCAACATAAACATCATACGACGTATAATAAAAGGTGAAAATCAAACAAAACGGTCGTTGAGGTTTTTTATCGGTCATTATTTTTATTATTATTATTATTTATTAATATATTTTTTTTTTTTTATAATCCGCTGTATTTCAATGAACAACGAAAATAAAAACGTAATACGTGACGCCGTGTATACTACGACCTAGATTAATTTTCTAAAAGAATTGAGGAAGAAATGAATATTCAAATCGAATCGGTTTAAACTTTTGACTGTAAAACGTCAACAATATTAGGTAATCGTCTGAAAATGTAATATACATAGCTGATGTACTCGATATGTATATATGATATCTAGGTTACATGATGAGAAATGAGTGCAGGTATTCAATACTTCAAGCCATTTTGCGAGGGAAAATATACGGGAAAAGAGGGCAGGGCAGAAGAAGAAAATCACGGCTTCATAACCTAAGCCCTATGGTCCAATGCGCGACCGGTCGTGGCGACCAGTTACATTTTTTGGTTTCTGATGACTGACTGGTGTCCAATGCGTGACCAATCATAGCTACTCGGCTTGAATCATTACGATATTTATCGTTTGGTTTTCGAATTTGTCACACCTACATAAGTAGAATTCTTAAAAAACCATCGGGTGTATTGAAAACAAAATTAATAAGTACCAATATTTTTAAAAGACCCAAAAAACGTAGATTTTAAAGTCAAAGCAGCAAGATTTAGTTGCAAATGAAATTTCTTTCCATTTTGATTTCGTCTTCGATTGGTGCAAAAGCTATTGCCGACATATTGAAGCATCGTGCTACACTGCTCTGGTCGTGGTATTGTCGCGGGTCGTGACGACAAATTATCTGTCGCGCGTTGCAGTCGCAAAAAGGACACCAGTCAAAAGGAAACACAAATAAAGGGTAGTGCGCGACCGGTCTCGCATTGGACACCGTACCTTAAGGGAATGGTTTGGAAAGAGCTCGTCAGAGTTGTAGAGTCGCGTCGGAACAGACAACGAGAGCATCGCTGGAATGGTCGCAAAACATTCGGAATCGGTTAGGCACCTGAAGGAGGAGAAGAAGAAGAAGATGATGAAGAAGATGTACTCGAATCCCGTGAAATTTTCATCAAAGCGTATACGGCGTAGAATACATCTGGTTACACAGTACACGCTTTTTCATTCAATCATTAGCATTGACGAATTTCTATAGCAAAATCAATCTGTGACGGTTGTAGCGCTTAAAATCCTCCCATCCCTTAATAGCCACTTACCCACTCATACCGACACGTTTATATTATTTGTATGACGTTTGGAATCAAAATACATAGAATAAAATATACGAGTTAAAGTTCAAAATATTTTACTTAATATATAATATAAAACAACTTAAAATCAAGAACACTAACTAGCATTTGATTTATATTTTGAGATAAAAAATGATAGTGCGTTCGTGTTGAAATTCCAAAATGTTTTATTTCTACAATCAAAACTAATCACACGTTATAGAACTCGGGACACACGTTTGCAATTCAGGGAACACGCTTTAATTTTCAGGAGGCTCAAAGTGTGTCAGGGGACACAGTGTTTTAGACAGTGGATTGTATTCGTACTCTGTGGACCGCGACTGTTGCGGTGACGCCAAGTCGTCATGTACTTGAATTCATTCGGGAGTATACCGTTTTAAACACTCGCATCGATTACATAGATACAATTATTAATCATGGTGTGAAATGTTTTCAACGAACCAGTGTACGAATCGATCTCGCGTTCCCAATTAAAAATGTGAAAAACGTAATCATGACTATATGACTATATGACTCGCAGTCGAATTTACACTTGTTTTTCTATGAAAAAACAATATTTAAAAATGTATAACGCCGGAATTCAAATCATACGCTCAACACGTATTCTCCGTTTACATCATGGGATATGTTATCGAGCAAAATATTAATAGCGCTTGAGAAGGCCCAAATGAGTTTTTCGAGAAATAAAGAGGTTCAATGTCTGGGAGTAATATATTGTTATTTTATTGGAAGTGTTATGTTAAAATTGCTAAACACTATTGAGTTGTTAATAAATATTGGTGGCTCGTATTTGCGGCATAAATGATGGTAAAAAATAAATTTTTAGCATCGGTATTTTATTTTTATTTATTTATTTTTTTTGAAAGCACGTAAACAAATTGAAAATCGAGAGAAATAAACGGTTTACCAGAACCCTGTGTGATGGGAATTGCAGTGTTCATAAGCGGATCCAAAATATTATTACGTCTTATATTGTATTCCAAAAGTTATGAGATTGAAATTCAAATAGTATATGCTATACTACATCAGCCGAAAAGAAACGAAACTCTTTAATTATGACACGTTATATATATATATATATATATATATATATATATATATATATATATATATATATATATATATATATATATATATATCGGTGTTTTCAAAACAGCGCGACGCCGAGAGCTTCGAAGGAAATTGCACATCAGCCAGTTTTTGTCCCTGGCAAGACTTGATGCACCAAAGCTAATTTCCAAGACGTCAATATATTATGTTATAATATATTCGTCAAATCGCTTTGAACAATTAGTGTTTGTTCATGAGCCGCTACTTGACAGCCAGCGGGCCACAGCTGCTCTAGATTATATTTACATTTGTCCTATCGATGTTTATACTGTTCGTCAAATAATGAGACGCCGAGGGTAAGAAGACGGAACTCGAGACGGTTGTGCGGTTGTTTTAACTACGCTAACATTTTCCGAGATCAAAAAAAAAACAAAAAAAAAAAAAAAACGTATGTATATCGAATTTGCCTTTCTGTGTGCTATTCAAGTGTTCTTCAACAGGAGATAAAACGTTTCAACCACTCGTCATGAGTTACAATATTAACTATGAATACTAGAAACTATGATTACCTTTGGCTTTACGTCGATTTATACGGCTCGGTGGCTTTTTCAAAAACCCACTCGTTCTCGAAACAGTTTATGCGATTGTACCAGATTTCGTTTTCTTTAGATTTAAAATCATCATATTTTTAATTATTTGGAGCATAATACATTATTATTATTATTATTATCATCTCTCAGTAGTTTTGTTTCAAACAATTTTCATTAAAGAATCTTTCAAATGTTCATAAAATTGAATCACGCATAAAATATCGTTCGTCGCTTCTTCGTTTTATGTACCGTCAACTTTCATAAAGTTTTGACTTACACTTTCGAAGCGTAGAATAATAGAAAAATCATCACTGATCTATATGCCGATGAACTGGATTCAACGGACATAAATACTGTTGTTCTGCGGCTAGTAAACAAAAATGCTCTTCGTTCGTAACACGCGGTGTAATTTCGATCGGGAAAAACTGCATAACGTGAACGTTTTTTAAAACTTTTGAATCGAAGATCGGACAAGAAACGTTCACTCACTATTTCTGTCCGTGCACGACACTAACTTGTATTGTGTGGGGTGTGAACACTGAACACTGACGATGGTAATTAATTTAAATCGTTGTATTCATTCACTTTCTTCTGTTTTTAATATTATCGACAGAAGTCAATGCATGAGGGTTTGGGGAGGGGGTTGACTTATACAATCTTGATTGTGTTATTCCTAATTAGGTATTGTGTATGATATTATTACAATGTTATTTACGATATGACTTCACTTAGTCGTACGACAACATTCGAATACGGTAAAAAAAAAAACCATGCGATAATATTCGGCCGTGTATTCTAGCTCTCAGGCGTTTATATTAATCATAACGTGTAAGATGTGTGAGTAGGCCGTGAAGTTTAAGATACTGTATGAAAAAAACAATCAGTTATAATTTATAACAATAAGACGCCGACGTTCGACGTTTCAATATTATTACCCACTTAAATTATTCTTAAAAGCGTCACGTTTTACACAAAACAATTTTTACGTATATAATTAAGAACTGACAAACAAAAAACTAATTTAGTCTAAATACCTACTAGGACATGCACTAGAAATTAAATTAACAAAAAATTATTACATATTAGTAATCATTTGCGTTATTGTAATTTAAATTGTTTGTCATAAGTGATATCTTTGCTTTTACATTTTCCGCAACAAAAAGACGATAACGATTCCCGGAAAAGAAAGATTCGCAATTCTAACGGCCCACTGATTACACTTCCTATAACATTATCATAATGATAAAGTATAATACTTTGCAGGAGTATATTTCTTAAAAAAAAAAAAAAACATTCAGCACAAAATAATGAAATCACCAATGCGATATCACACGATCACTGCTTAAATTATGATTTATAACTATTAATAAAAATGTTTTCAATCTATTGAAAAATCACATCACTTAATTTTTTCTCGTTAAAAATTTCGGGCAAAATTGTTCACATTTTGTCCAACCTATTTTATCATCTCGTCGATTCGCTGCTCGTGAGAGATGGAGTGTTCTTACGGGGTTTTTTTTTTTTTTTGTTTATCGCTTCGTTTTTTTCTTTTCGGGTTAGATAATTTAAAATCGTTATTTTTAAGACTACAAAGTTCGCACGGTTTCGTTTTTAGTCATTACCATGAGGTGTTATTCAAGTCATACTCGCTTGCTTGTTAGTCACATATCTCGTTTATACGTAAATGAACATTCTCTAAAATGCGATTGCTCGTATGCAATACAGATACGTATGTTTAATATCATTTTATGTGAACCCGAACACGTCGTTAATTGATTCGGTACAGTCAAATCGTATTAATGTGCGCGTCGTAATAATCAAACTGACACTAACAGTTTGTTTGTTTATTTTTTTTTCAATACATGGCACTTTAAAGTCATTATTCAGTTTCTCGAACGCCCGTCATTGCTTGTACGTTCGAGTATAAGACGTCGGAACGCGTTAAAGCTTTCAATTGCAATCGTTCTGACCTCGTTTTCTGGATCTTGGGATCTATAGAAAAACTCTGGTCGTGTCGTTGCCGGAAGACCAATATAGTCTTGGTGCGCATAACACTTGAGATGTTCGAGCGACGCCTCAGGAACGTGAAAATGGACATCGTCACGGTCGAGAGTCGTTGGCCATTAGTTCAAATCATTTTACGACGACGGAATCTCCCGGTCGAGGAGGCTATGGATTTTCGGAATCGTTTTTCCACACGATAATATTAAGTTTTGACAACACCAGCAAGACGACATCACTGCCGTTGTGAATAACGCGTCAGAACAGTAATATTATAGTTCATATAATACGACACACAGTTACAATCGAATAGACAAGTATCAACCGTTGTAGTAAAACATTATTTGATAGCCGAATTGATCAAAGGCTTTTAATTTGTTTTTACCGATGAAAATAATATCTATGAGACGTCATTGTCTGTCAAAAATCGACATTTTGCATTTTATTTTCTCTTACTTGATTTAGGCAAATCGACGAAAATGCTCTGTGCAAATTATGTCAGTGCATGGTCCGTATTGGTACACCGATCATATTCATTTGGACGTAACCGTATTAAAATCGATACGTTTGCTATGTGTGTTGGCGAAGAGAACTCATTGAAACCCGGGCCGTGTAAAAACGGCCACTTGTTGGTTGAACATTGTGGCGTCGAAAAATGCAACAAAAGGCTAACGGTGAAGGAGATCTAGAGAAGGTTTTTCGGGAAAAAAATTCGGACACGCCGGCTCATTACAGATACAATCACATAGTTCACCCGACAGATAAATAGAATTGGCTGTTAAATGGTATATTAGGCTGTTATTTTTTTCCGTGGACATTCACTTGAAATCTACCTGAAAATATTTTTTGTTACTCAAAAGATACCTATTTAAAATAATATAATCACGTTTTATGTTTTAATGAGATTGTCCTTATATGAAAAAAAAATACAAATACAAATACAAATACTTTTATAAATATTTTAGGTGTCACGCAAATATTATGTTACGAGTGTATGTATTTATTCATTTAATCTCCTTACCGAAATCCGAATGAGCGAGTTTACGTTAGGGTTAAACATCGTTTTTTTAACTTTTTAATTGCCGATTTTAAGGGGTCGAATTACACCGAAAAAGTTGGCTGCATCGAGCCCTCATGACTCATACGTATTTAGTGTGTTTTCGTTTTGTTTAAAAAAAAATATGTTCACGGTGATTTATTTCAAAATATTTACCACCATAAAAACCCGATGTTGAATTTTATTTTTGTAAGCCTATAGATTCAGCGTACCTTAATAGTTAATATACACGGGGTTTTCTGCCATATTTATCGTTATCGTCGTTATAACCGAACTTAAAATCCTAAGTATACACTCGAGAGTAGAGTGTTCCAAGATTTTCACACAACCGTCGGAGCAAATATTTTTGTTAAGTTTAAGTGCACCAATATGACGAAATCTAATACTGAGTAAATAGTTTACTGGCCACAGGCGTTAAAAGTTCTGAAGAGCGGAGTGATGAGATCGTGAAATATTTTACTATACACTGCGAAATTGTACCACTCCTTTCCACTCCAAAAAACTTAACACGTTTATTACGTTTTAAACATTTGATATTAAATGCAAACCGTCATTTTCAAAAAATATTATAAATTATAATTTTTTACGAAAACCCAGGTTTACTATTAAAAAAAGAAAGTTTGTCAACGTTTTGAACATAATGAAAACTACCTATATATTTTATTGTTTTTCAAAATCAACTATACCGATTTGAGTTGAAAAAAAATAAGTTATTCATTTCGTAGGTTATTTAAAAAAAATATTATGTGAGAATTTCTCAAAATCATATTGTTTTCACCAATTTAATTGATTTTTTTCGTCCAATACATAGGTACTATCATTTATAAACGACTGTTTATGCAGGGTATAATTTCGAGTTTAATGGAATTAAAAAAACTTTTGGATTTAAAGCTGTGTCCATATTTATCGGGAATCGCAATTGACACGTGGACTTTATTCTAAATTCACTCTGAGAACAGGCGTAAAATATTCTCAGGCATTAATTTTTGAAAATAAACTCATAAACAAAAACAAACGATATGATAATATGATGATGAATGAACAATGTACGGGCGCTTTTATTCGAGCAGAAACTGCGCGCAGGCCCGGCGGAAACTTTGAGCAACGTTCACGAACAACAATTTCGACGCCAACAATCTTGTCGGTCGCCTTTCTTCGACGCAAACTTCATTATAGTTTCCTATGAATGGGAAAACGCGAACGGTGAAATGCTATTTAGTGTCGGACATTTAATTACAACACTGGGATATCGATTTCGCCACGGAGCAATCTAATCATCCGGGTAAATAATATTATGGATTCTGATGAACCATGTTTATAGTACCTACGTTTTGATAACATTTTGTTTTCGCACAATAGATTGGAATGACAGAGCCCGCCAGCCCGTCGACCCTTAAACCGTAATAATATCTAGAGGCCAATTGAGTATCTGCGCCGCGCCGCGCCGTGGTTCGTCCGGTGCTTTTGATAAAGCCCCGTGTAAGATGTTATCGTGGAACAGACTCGTGTTCCCCTCTCCCCCCGCCCGCCACGAACGCGCGGCGTGTCTATACACGTATTGTAATTTATAATAATATGTAATGGTGGGTTTACACGTTCAGTTTAACTGCGCAAACAATTTTTCGATATTTTCGTTAGAACTGAGTAAATTATTTCGGTTTAGACATTCAGTTAATTCAAATTTTTGTTCAGTCATAATTTGAAACTCTATTATATTGTAAACATAACTTATCAAACATAATAATATTTAATAATAATATACTGAATAGTGAATACAAGTATGTATATTGTACACGACACGAACATGTCCTCACAAGGAGAATATCGTATTATACTTTGTTTTTCGGAAATATAAGCTATTTTTATATTCTAAAATCTAAATAAAATATAGATTGAAATAAAATTGTATTTTATCCATACATTATACATTTAATAATAAACTAATAATAACTCAATTAAAAAATTATTAAAAATTTTAACTAAATTAAAATCGAAATCGAGTTGTCTATGGCTTTTTCATTATTATTATTATAAATCAAATATTTATTACAATATTAGTATAAGTATATAATATTAATATAAGTATAAAGTAATAAATTATAGTTTAAATGTGTAATTATTTTATTTATTATTAATATATTTCAAAAAAACTGGCTAAAAACCCACAGTTGTACGTGTACACGCACGGAAAAAATGCGCAAACACCATAATTGCACAATTTTTTTCAGGCACCGCCTGAACTCGCACAGTCCAAAATTTTGAACTGTGCAGTCCTACGATTTTCATTTACACGTACAGTTAGTTTGCGCAAATTTGAGTTCGTACAGTCCGTTTGCGCAGTTAAATTGAACGTGTAAACCTACCCTAACATCGCGGCCGTGTTAAAACCGTATCGCTATACGAGAATCACTCGCTATTCTCGTGTACGATATAATAATAATCATTGCGGAAAAATAAAATAACGCTGCGGTCCGGCCGACACGTACGTTTTAACGTGTTATTGGAAATTTGTATCATCTGACCGGAACGGCGAACGCCAATAAATCACAACGCTCGTGAACGGCGTCAGTGTTAATAAATAATAAATGATAATTCGTCGTGGGCTTACGAAGATTCTCGCGTCGAGCAGATCCTATACGTTCGTACCACTATAGATCCCTTACGACAATCTTTTTTTTGTTGATTATTGTGCACGTTTTTTGCACTTTTTAGATTTAAAATCGTCCAGTGACACAATCACCGTTTAGAGAAAAACTCGTATCTACAGTCTTGTTCCATTGACGTGCGTAAAGAGCGTATGCCGCACGTGTGGATCGTTCGGCACGAATAAATCGTTAAGGCGCATCCAGACGGAGTAGCTTTTACCGCTCGGCATGAATATGACGTCACAAATTTGTTTTCTGCTGCTTTTTTGAATGCCGCGTGGCAAAATTTTCGATCGTCCTAATATAGGCGGTCTACATCAAAAGAAAGCCGTGCCTGTGTGGACATATTTTCGGCAAAGCCTCGTGGCATCAATATTATTTTAATTTTTTTTTATGTAACTGATGTCGGAACGAACTTTTTTTACCGACATGAAATTCATTATCATAATAATCTTCAATTAAAAGGTTATTTCAAGTTTTCAAAATCCGAATTGGACATTCTTAAAAAATCTTGAAATGAACCGCGTGATTCAAAATTGTTCATATTCTCTTAATCTCTTGATAACCGTGCTCCACTGACAAATTTTCCGCTTTCTAAACTTGGACGAGCCCACGATTTTTTTTTCACGTTTTTGTATGATTTTTGTTTGCTGCGTACAATAGCGCGAGCGCACAAATAGCATCCTCCTCTGTTGACATATCGATACTTACTGATTCAGTCCGGTTTACTGCCAACTGATGTTTATTTGGATAAAAATCGAAAAACGAATGCCGCGTTGTGTGTAGACACGTATTCGCCGCGTAGTCGTGCCGAGTGGCAAAAGTAGCTGCTCCGTCTGGACGCGCCTTTACACGCGACGTACGGCTTTGCTACGGCCTCTTTCGTATCTGATTTGTATTGTGTATCCAATAATATGATATCGACACTAAATTGTTTCTCTCGGTGTTATAATAATTGTACAACGGATTTCTCGTTCCCCCCCCCACCTCCCCATCCCCTTCTCGTCCTCGTGTAAAAGCTACGCGCGCCCGTAATCTTATTATTAAAAATCCACAAGAAAAAATAAACAAACAACTTTCAGGTTTTCTACACTCCGGGCGAACGTCTACTGCGTATTTGATTTCGAAAAAATTCAATTGAAACTGCGGCGGCACGACGACATCGGTAAAGTGCATTGTCCCAGGTTAACGTAAAATGACATGACCTATATAGTATATTGCTCCGTATACCTACAGAGCATCGCACCGACATGTTACTGCAGTTACGTATATGAGCACTTATATATACACAGACGCGAGTTCCGAGAAGAAAGCCCGAGGGCGAGTGTGTATAACATATATATTATAATATGTTCCTCGGGTGCGTTGTACACGGAAGGGCGGAGGAAACACACCAAGTGAGCTCGAGTGGTTCAGGACTTGAAAATGATATTATACGTAAGACGTCTTTCTGAAAACTCTTTTCTCCGGCTTTTATATTATACGGGCCATGAGGTGTCAAACGCTCGCACGGACGTTTCCACTATACAATTAAATCCCGTGCAGTGCGCAGATTCGAATTTGAATTTTTTCCGCTCCGTAAAAGCGCAGTTCTCCGTGTATAGAATCGTATTTGTTGCATCATCACATAAGTGATACCTAACACCTAATTTGATTTAATTATTATTATAAACATAAAATTAATATATTGTCAGCAAACGCACACATACACATACGCATACACACACACCACCTTCAGGAAATGATGACCAGATAGATTGCAACAGAATAAAACGACCCCGCAAGACGTGATGATTGTTCGTTCTGCTGCCATCGTTGCAGTAGAGGACGAAACGCTGCCCGATTTACTAGTGAAGTGATCGGCCATTCTTTTGTTTTTGTATTAATAATATTTTTGTCTTTAATTAAAAGGTTTTAATTGTAATCATAACGGGTGTTTATATTTAATCATTTTTCTATTTTACGTACTTGTGAAAGTATATGAGCAATTTGGTACATTTAACAAAAAGAGTATTTAAAACGTATTGTATTTCAAACCTCAATCCAGCGCTAGATCATTTTCTTAGTCAGTTTGAGGAGAGAAGTACAATATCGTTTAGGTAAAGATTATCTCACGCTCGAAACATCCAGTGCTAGATCGTATTCTTTGTCAGTTGTTTCGAGTGTAAAATAACTTTAGAGCTGTTAGGGAAAGTAAGCAGTGGCGTATTTACGGGGGGGGGGGGTCCAAGGGGTCCGGACCGCCCCATTGTTTCGTGTCTCGTACATGTGAATTTTTGTGTTTTTATATGATTAATAAAAAAAAATGTTATCATAGGATATGAACGATTTTCTAAAAAATTTCGAAGCTTCAGTTATCAACATGTTCAATAATTATTATTACTATGATATTTTTTCGTTATCAGTTTGGTACCAAAGATGGTTCTTGGTTATTGAACAAACGCTCTGCTGTTATCAAAATAAATTAAATGATGGCGGTAGATAATAATGATGACGGACGGTATATCTTATTTAAGTTATATGGTTAGGTTATAATTAATATATATTAGTTATATGGTTAGTTATAAATGGCGCTTACCTCTAGGAAATAAGATTTTGTTTTGTAATCATGTTTTACCACAATAAAATATTATTTAAATTTAATTACAATAAAAATTTAGCAGTCTATAAATCCTCATGTTTTTTTTTATATAGCACATAAAATATAAATTTTAAATTGTTGTTATCATGAATAACGAACTAAATATGTTGGTAATTTATTAGTTTACTAGTAAACTGCTTACATAATTTGTTAATTATGGTTTTATTATTATTACATAGTATATGATAAAAATATATATTATATAAAATAATTTAATACTGAAAAATTGTAAATGGTCTTATAAATATGGTATATTTATAAAATAATGAGTAATTGGGGGGGGCGAAGCCCCCCCGACTCTGTATTCCAAAAATTATCTGGACCCTCCCCATGACTAATTCCTAAATACGCCACTGAAAGTCTTTTAAAAAAAAAACCTGTTTCGACTATTAGTCTATTAAGCAGAGCTAGATCGTATTCTTTGTCACTTAAGAAGGTAGTCGTCCGGGCCAATTAATAGGTTTTTCTTTACACGCTTGTTTAACGGTTAGAGTTTACAAAACCAACAAACACCTTGTTTTGTGTTGTTATACGTCAAGCCTTTGCGTGGCGTATACGACATTTTTTTTATACACACGCGGTATCGTATGCGGAAAAAAATCCAAACGTACGCTTTATGATTATTCAAAAGGTTCGTACCCCCCGGCTGTGTATGACGTACGGATACGATACGCGTCTCGATGGTCGTTTCTGTGTACGACATCTCGCACGCAGAGAGACGACTTGGAATACGTGGGCAGGTCTTGGGCGCGATTCCGTACCGTCGTCACAGTCGACCGGATGGGACGAAAGCGATGACGACGACGACGACGTCGAATCCGTAGCGAGCCGAAAGGAAGACGACCGATCCGGACGCGGGTACTTTGACGTTTCCCTCGGCGGTCGAGACGCTGTCGGCGACGGTCGTGACGTCAAGTCCTGCGGTGCGCACGTCAGGCCGTCCGTCCGGACGCGAATGTCAAAGTCGATATCACCGTCCCGTCCGCATAACAAGCATTGTTAGAGAACCCGATGCAAACCCTGTTCTCTGATTGGCTCTCGTTCGAATGAGATAACAATTTCACTATCAATTATCTGTTATCGAATTGCGATTTTTCATTATGCTCATTATACTATCTCTTTGATAAATGGATCCTGTTTTTAGTAGAAGCTGCAGTATTAAGTTTTACTGTAATATCAATATCGCAGCTGGGCAATCGGCATTTTTCGATAATGCATGTTTATTGATAACAGGTTTTTTTAAATTACTATGTTGGCGTGCAAACTTTTTACTAAATAATAATAAGAATTCATTTTAATAGGTATTTATTATTTATATTTGAATAAAATATGTTTCGACTTTCGAGCACACAATGCGTTTGCCATTTGGAATAATGGAACGACAGTTCCAATGAGTATGATTTAACTCACCAAATTCAGAAACCCAATTATTTATTTATTCCCTACGTGTAATATTTTACTTAATATGAACACTATTCACAACTTCATGGACGATTTCATTTACATAGGACTTTGAAAGTATCATTTTTGATCATTCTATATTCTAATATGTATTTCAAATAATTCAAATTTCAAACTTTTTAATAAAATAAACAAAAACCTATAGTAAATAACAGATAATTGATAGTGAAATTGAAGGGGTCCGTGCAAGAACAAGATAACTCCATTTTTTTTGAAAATGGGGTTTTTTCCGTTTCTTATTGAGAAAAAAATAACGAGTATATCTGTGCAAGAACGAGACAACTCCGATCATTCGTATAGGAGATATAACGTAAATGGAGTTGTCTGGTTTTTTTTCCCCGTTGAAAAACCGGATAACTCCGGAGTTATCGGGTTTTTGCTGCGAATGTTGTGCACACTGTATTTTGTACAATATGTTTTCTGTACCAGATATGTTATTTTTTATATATATAATTATTTAAATAAATTTAACAAATTTCTAGTTGTAATTAGAATGAATAATACTATTATTTTCATTTCAAACAAATTTATGAAAAAAGAAAGAATAAAAAGTTCTGTTCAAAAACTAAGATAACTCCAAAAATGGTATGTTAGAGTTAAATTTTAAGGTAAAATTTGTTTTTTTTTTTTTTACTGAAAAATGATTCATAAAATCATACTCCAATAAATAAAACAAATTTCTTAAAAATAGAATGAATAATATTTTTATTTTTGTATTAAAACCATTATGAAGAAATAATAAATACAAAGTTCTGGTCAAAAAACAAGATAACTCCAACAAATTTAGGTTAATATTAGCTCTCATTTCAAAAAAATTAAGAAAATCAAATCAATTAGGTACTACGGAATCTTTTTTATCGTGGTCTAATGTATCTAAATTGATTTTCAAATTAATTGTATCTTTATTTAAACAATTTTTAAATAACTTTATTGTTTCCTGAAAAGTTTAGAAAAATGGAGTTTCTCGTTCTTGCACGGACCCCTTCAATTGTAATCTCATTTGAATGAGAGCCAATCAGAGAACTGGATTTGCATCGGGTTCTCTAACAATGTACGCTATGCTTATATGCGTCCCTTCCGGGGGCGGTCTAGCTCGATTTTGTAGCCAGACGCGCCGAAGTGACGACATATAGGTATGCCGCCGTTTCAAATCGAAAATTCGAGTACGATTGATAAACCTCTGTGATCGGAATACAATTTGGACCGAGGTTCTGCGCGAAGTGTGAACCATAAACCGTCCTGCACATACGCGCCCGCGCGTATTCGTCAATGGAATTTTGAAAAAATAAACCTCTGTTTAAATAAACAGAGGTTTGAAACCGAAAATATTTACAAAAGTAATGAGTATACCTAATATCAGTAATACCGAATTCCAATTTCAAAGTCTTTTAATCAAACATAAATCACAGATAACATTTTGATAGAAAATTTAGTGTATATTGTAAAAAGTTCGTGAAAAAGGAAATAAGTAGAAAACAAATAAATCAATTTTGTCTCATAATACGAAAACTCATATCTACATATTATGTACATATATATATATATATATATATATATATATATATATATATATATATATATATATATATATATAAGTATTCAGTGCTGCGGCAAACAAATATTGCGTCCGGGGCGAAACTTCAAAACGTGCCCTTATGAATTGTAAATTTTTATAAAACTCAAAATCGAATGATTTTTACAAACTGATGTATTATAAGTATTTGAAAAGGTTTTGTTGATTAATAGTTTATTGATATGGCGGACACGTCCGAAGTGTCGAATACGATCGTTTGCCCGTTAATCGTCAATGTGACGCACAAACCGTTCGTATTTTGTACGCGCCAAATTATTTCACAATGTCAGGGGAGTTTTTTTATTTCCACACTATAATGGTGTCTAAAAATAGTTTCGGATTTTTGGATTTAAAGTACGCACTTTGTCGAAAAGAATTTTCAAAAAACAGACTCAGTGTCGGATAACCGATCCGAAAATACATTTCTTTTATTTACTCTGGGTTCGCCGTTCCTATGTGTCAGTAAAACTCTATGGTAAATTGATATTCACTCGTGTGGAATGCCGTTTTTCAAATACGGTGGAAGTCGTGTTTAAATAAATTACAACGGTAGTACCTACACATACGATTATAATATAACACGTAAATTCATAACTATGTAAAAACACTGAAAGCAAATATTTTATTATGTCAAAATTAAAAATGACATTGCCTATAACTGTATTTTTTCATCGATAAACCAATTATGTGTAACTGTATATACATAATCAGTGGCGTCATTTCAGTTTTTTCTAGACTAGGGCGACCATTTACTGATGAGCCGACTGAACTTTTAGTTTTGCCGACTAAAATGTATTATATAACTGTTCAATTATGTTCATAAGGGGTGAAAAAGTATTATTCATAACCTTCATTCGTATTCGTCATCATATTATGACGACTCAGATTATTCGGCTGCATTCGAATAGATTGAATAATATTTATTATTTAATCAATGTTTGTATACAAATTGATAATAATATGAAAAAAGCTGGTAAGTGAGATGATGGTGGTACAAGTTCGTCCTTCGTCCCTTCGGTCCTCGGACAAGATATTGGTGATGAATGTATTAAGTTTTAAAGAAATGATGACTCATTTCTTTAGTATAAAACGATTCTGAGCAAAGCTTCAGTGTAATATAATATATTATTATTTAAATACTGTTTACGTATTTTACGGTTATTTGTATAATTTTTGGTGAGTTTTTTTGTAATTAAACCCTCATAAAATATTCAATTAGATATAACTCATTTAAACTTCAATTGTTATAACAATTATAACTCATTAGAAATAAACTTAAAAGAAATCAGACAATATCGAAAAAAATCGTATAATAATTTATTAAAGTGTGTATAAAAAAAAATCCTGACCAACGATTTTTGAACTTTTGTTAGGATAATTAGGTAGGTATATGAGTAAGGTCATATTAAATTTTCAGAACTTTTTGTCAAATATTTAAAATTATATTACATAAAAACTTTCAAACAATTTGGTAAATTAAAAGTTCTATATTTAAGTCAAAAGTGCTATAATTGTTCTGAAAATTTTGTCCAATATAAAAAAGTATGTATTTGATATTGGATAAAATTTTCAAGTTTCTAGCTTCAATACTTTTCGATTTATGACTAAATACCTAAAATCTGAACAGTGAAAATCTCGTTTACGGCGGATTTTTACCGATTTTACCGTTTTTACTCAGTTTTTCGATCATTATTCTCGATTACTGGAAAAACTATGGAGATTTTGGAAAAATGACCTCTCTAAAGTACCATCTCAGTTCAATTTCGAATCTAAAAAGTTGCTGGACGAAACTTTTTGACAAGGATTTCTATACGAAAAAGTGTTTACAGAAAAAAAAATAAAAAAAAAAAAAAAAAAAAGAAAAAAAAAAAAATAAACATCATTGTAAAACCATAAGATCCTTCGCTTCACTCAGAATCTAAAAACTTTTCTTATGGATGGCACTGTAACGACTATAATATTTATAGACTAAACTAGTCCACTAAGGTATTAGTCTAAAAATAATGACGTTTTGTACTTAGTACAGTGTACCGATTTAGCATTTGGGTATGTTAATATGTGCAGAGCGCCCGTCTCCCGTCATCTCAATTTTATCATTTAAATATAGACAATAATAAAGTAAATAATTTTATTCATGATTTATTTTCTACAGGTTTAATGGTTTTATTATTATTATTGTTGTTGTCAACGGGCTCCTAACTGGCGGTTGGCCCAGAATGACGGCAACACGGTGCCCAAACTACCCAGAGAAAAGATTTATAAATACGGGTGACCAATAATATGAACAATATATAACAAAATTGGTTTGTCTGCCAATCGGTCAGAACTACTATTCAGACAAATAAATAATAATGTACAAAATTGAGACAGGCGCCCAAAAGGGGGGGGGGATAAAATGTTAATATTAATAATAAAAAAATGTACACAACGCCGTATGGGCAATTATAAATACAGTAGAGTCTCGATAGTTCGGACCCCCGATAATCCGGTGAACGCGGTAATCCGGACGGCCCATAAATCTATTTAAACATGGGCAGTTTGTTCGGAATTCCCGGAATCCAATATTAATCGATGAAATATTTTTTCGACAATAACAATTTCATCAATTTTAGTACCTACTGTCCCTATTAATGACTAGCAATTATAAATCGGTCGTCAGTTCGTTTTCTTCTTTCTTGTCGAGTCTAACAATGGCTCCTCGTAAACACGTAACTTTAAATTTGGAACAAAAAGTTGAAATAATTTTTTTTTCTAATTTATTATATATAAAAATGTATGCATGTACCAATTTATGTATGTAGAATTTAAAATATTTGTAATTTTCAATTAATAAAGTCGGAGGAAAGAAAAATGTCTTAGTCAATTGAGTAGGAAAAATCTCCAGTAATCCGGACGAGGCTTGGTCTGAATTCATCCGGACTATCAAGGCTCTACTGTATATACAATAATAATAAAACCTGGATGGCGACAGCGGACAGATGATGACGGCAGCACGAAATCCAACGGCGGCGAGAACAAGCACACAACACCATCAACTCCTACGACCAATTATCGTTATAATAAAAAAATGAACGCTCGGTAAACGGCACACGCCAAACACGCCAACGACGGACGATGGCTGGAACAAAAACGCAAAAGCCGACTCGTCGTGGACCGTGGTACCGGTTGCGGCGATCGGCCGAGGTTTAAGGCCGTGGATGCCAGGGAGGGCGCCGCTGAAACGTCTCGAAAGTTCGCGACGTTCATGGCAGAACCAATAACGGTGGCGCGAAGTTTTCTATTTTAAAGTCGCTAAGGCGGCAAGTTTCGAACAATTATTATTATTATATTCTTTGTATATTTTATATTATTCATATGTACCAACTTGAGAGACTGCAGAGCAGCTAAACACTAGACTGTGGCAAATGTATGAGTTGCCCCGTCCCAAATGACGCCACTGTACAAAATATACACATACATTTTTTTTTCATTATCACAGACACATTTTTTCTCACGTCTATTTATGTCGTACCTACGCAAATACAGTAAGCGCATTATCGATGTGTTTTTTCTTATTGATATGTGTACATACTCATGAGAACAAAACAATAATGGACTCGGTTCGCTTTGATTTTAGTTCAACGGTGTAATATTAATGAGGGGCGAACGATTTTTTTGATATTATATTACAATCCCGACTAGTATATACATCACATATATGGCAAATGCTAATTGTTTTGTTCGTTTTATTTTCCAAGCTGCTTGCGTATACGTAATTATAATTTATTCGTCTCTATCACAAAAACTGATTTCGAGTCAAGTAAGTCGAGAACGCGTGTTCATTTAATTTTTTTTTTTTATTAATAAAAAGCGTTTCATATAATCCATTATTTGCGTTACCCTTACCGACCTTACCTGTATCTTTTTTAGTTTAACATTTAGAGCTCTTTTTACTATGCTATTTAACAACAACAGTTTTGTTTCATAAATGAAGACATAATTTCTGATGCAGTTTTATACTTGTATTTTTGTGTCGAGTACCTATCCTTAAGCATTGTACGTTGTGCGTTAAATATTTTATGATCATTGTGTTGTAGGTACTCGCAGGCGCGGCTCCAGGAACCTATTTTGGGGGGGGCCAAGTCCCTAAAAAAAAATTAAAAAAAAACACACATTTTAAATAATAAATTCTAGACGTCTATTTTTAGTCTTAGCAAAAATATCTAAAATTTCATCTATATAATTATACATATCAATTTCTCTATGTGCATTAATTAAACATAAATTGGACAGCCTATCTTCAGTCATTCTCGAACGAAGCCATGTTTTTACTCTTCTTAGAGTAGAAAAACTTCTTTCCGCAGTAGCAACGCTTACTGGCAAAGTTGCCAATATATGTAGTAACGTCCTAATGGTTGGAAACATATCTTTATCACATTGAATATATGCTTCAAGTGCTGTACTTGGGCGTTGGTCAATTGATTGAACTCTCCATTTCTGAAGCCAGAGCAGAATTTCACCTAAAATAATAGTTATTTAAATGACCTTATTGATTTTATAAATATAAATTCATACACAATATTAATATGAAAATATTTGCAAAATATATTATTATAATATTATAT
This sequence comes from Therioaphis trifolii, assembly GCA_027580255.1. Classification (NCBI taxonomy): domain Eukaryota; kingdom Metazoa; phylum Arthropoda; class Insecta; order Hemiptera; family Aphididae; genus Therioaphis; species Therioaphis trifolii. The sequence continues at coordinate 4,029,676 of CM050405.1, read as the reverse complement.
TAGTATTCTTAAAATTACATAATTATACCTTCCAACATATCAATCATCATCATTTCAGAAGTAGAAAATAGCGAAGAAAACTTTTTTGCCACTTGAGTAATTCTTTCTAACTTTTTTTGTTTGTCCCAGCTATCAACTTCAGTTAACTTTACAATAGTATTTGGTATTAACAAACGTAGATCAAACGCTTCCAATGTATCTGTACATAACCTGCTAGCAATGTCTGTTTTAATGGAATCTAATAATGGGACATAAATGCTACGTAAATAAAATTGTTCTGTATCTTTAGCAGGATAATTTTCACGATGAATTTGTTTTTTTATTGATCTAGGCATTTTAATATCACATCCAACTTCCGCTGCTAAGCTACTGCTTTCTAAGAAAACAGTATGAAATTCTTCAACACACTTCATTCTTTTTTCTTGTAATATTTCCTTAATGCCTTCTATAGCTGAAGAAGCATTAGCCAAATCTAAGGATGGTGACTGCAGAAGACGTGATATTGGCAATGTTAGTTTGAGAACATCAGCAGTAGACATAAGGGAAATAACAAAGTCACTATTATTTATAGCAGACAATAACATTGATGCTTTTGTAGATGAAATTCTATCGGCCCATGTTGTAATTTCAGAAAGTGCATCAACAATCTATGGCAAAAATGTATAACTAAATTTGTAAAAATGATTTTATATTTAATTAGTTTAAAAAAATTACCTTAGGAAGTTCTGATTTAAACTGTAAAATGCCATCGTGCATCTCTATCCACCTTGTTTGACACAGTCCAGTTAGTTTTTTATCAGAAATATTATTTAATATAATTTGTCGTTTAGCTGATGCATTAAAAAATTCAATTATTTCTTTTAAAGTCCCTATTGTATTTCTTATAGGTACAATTTTAGAACTCTGAGCTAATGAATTGTTCAACGCATGATTGTAACAAGGGCAATATACCGCATTAATACATTCTTTTTTTAATGTAGCAACAGCTCCACACTTCTGAGATACCATTACCGCACAACCATCAGTGGCTATTCCAACACAAAGCTTTGGATCAAGATGAAAATCTTTGGATAAAATATCCGTACTCGCTGTGTTTGTACACACGTACGCGTCTCCTTTCAGAGTCGTAAAAATGTCATTATACTGTACAATATAATTATTATTGTAGTTGAGTATGTGACATTCACATTTATATTTATCTATCTGCGAGCAGGGCCATATTTACCATTAGGCAGGATAAGCAACTGCCTATGGCCTCCGCTATTAGAGGGCCTCGGATTTTTATGAAGCTTCTTCTTTTTTTTTTTTTTTTTTAAATTACTACTTTCATCGTATAAAATAAACTAAGTATAAGAAACCATTGATTAAATATACATAGATAGACCAAGTCAATGGGCAATATGGGAATATGAATATTAGTAGCGTAAGAATGTCAATAGATAGCGGGTACAGTAATTGACCACCAAATAATTATATAAATCAAGGAGACAATGAAAACATATATCTATATTATGGCGGTGAGGGGAACGCCGGGAAAAGACCGCAGACCCGCATATTAATTCGCGATAAGAAGTTTCAATCCCACGAATATAAATTGATATTGAATATTATTATTATTATTATTATTATTATTATTATTATTATTATTCTGGGACGAGGTGGCCGAGCGGTCTACCTTATATCATTGATTAAATATACTATAAAAAAAATTATGCAAATATATTTTGAAAATTTTATGCATTTCTAAGTACAAAATATTTTGAAAGTTGACGTGATTTTGACACACTTACCGTATCTTAACTCGTTTATAAACAAAAGCCGTGCCTATATTATATCTTAAAATTTAAGAGAGCCACTTATGTGGGGTCTAGTATTAAATTTTCAGTCCTTAGATATTCAAGCTGATAAAAATAAATAATCCTTCGTTATTAAAATCATGTATGATACAAACTGTACGATAGTTACAAAAGAAAATAAGGAAAGAATTAACAGTAAATACAAATCAATTTAATGATTATAATATATTTTTATTTTTATAAAATGCATTCCAACAATAATACATATTTAAGTTATTACTTATTTCTTAAAATACTTAATTTATTTTGGTTTTTTTCAACTCTGGTGCTTTTAATATTTCTGGATTTCCAATTGAAATCTCTGAGGAACTTACAATTAATAAAATGAATAATTATATAATTAAAATGATCATTGCATGATTCATTAAACTTACAGATATATGACAAATCACTTTTTATTTTATCAAAAAGAAATTGATTTATGTAATTGACGTATGAATTTTTTGTGAGGCATTATTTCAACGGTTTTTTTAATTATTTGCTGTGCTAAAGTTATAAATTGAGTTAAGCTATGTGTTGGTCTTTTTAAAAATATATCAGATGTTTTAGAGTCATAGTTTCTACAAAAAATAAGAAATTCTTGTTCATTAAATTGATTTTCTTCATCAGATTTTATCATAACATTTGAACAAATGTCACATTTAAATTTTTTAAAACATTTGTGTCCCAAGTAACCTGCAAAATAACTGTTTGAGCAATTTTCAAGTGTTACTTTAGCTTTATGTTACGGGCCATTTTAAAATGTAATATTATTATATTATTATTATATTAAACACGGACAATTTAAAATATAATAATTACCTAATAACGTTGCCAGTGGCGTGTTTAGGGGCGGGCCCGGTAGGCATGTGCCCACCCACATCTTACTGCACTGGACCCGTGTAAGACCGGTGCTCAATTAAAATATGATTTATGAATTGTTACGAAAAAGGAAATAATTTTTCGATTAGGTATTTCAATCAAAATTCATAGCGGTATGATTCTAATATTATATGCTGCAAAAATAATGTTATTTTTAGTCGTATTCATGTGTAGTATTGAGGTGGTATGAAGGGGCAACGACAATATCATATTTATTATGTTCTATTAAAAGGTAAGCTATTCTTTTTTATAAAAATATAAAAATTAGTCATTCAAAATTAAAATATAAAATATAATTAGTTTAAAAAATAGGATGAATAGGAGGTAAAATCAATATTTGAACTTAATATAGTGGCCCATCCATAAAAATAATGCTGGACACGCCACTGAACGTTGCAAATTTAAATTCAAATTCGGCAACCCACAATGATAGTGATAACAATTAAAACAGATAGCTATTTGGTCTTGGTAAGACAAAACATTTTCATGGCGGAACAAACTACTAACAGCGTAATCATAGCGCTACCTATTGGCGGGATGGGTACAGTCTTCCCGAATTTGATAAGAGCGAACATAACCTAAAAAAAAAAAATGTAATTCCAACCATCTCGTACCAATCTTCGAACATGAACGAAAATCCAAAGTCCGTATCGAAATGTAAATGTGGCCAAACTGAGTTTTCCATAAACTTCTATAGAGAAATTTATTTTCTATATCCTAAAACCCTGTTTAGTTAGATTTTAATCGGAGTAGTTAGCATTTCACTGATCACTCACTACACGAGTTTACTTAATTGTTAACGGTTACTTTTTGTAGTTTATACTTCCACGTGTTCGATTTTATATTATTCTTACGATATTATGCTTATTTATTATGTTTATATTCTTTAAAATTAATTTATTTATTTTCTTGTTAAATTTTCTTGTTAAAGATTGTCATGTTATTAAACTAAAATATGTATGGATTTCAAAAATTAATTACAAATGTATCGATATGTACATATGCAAGACTATATTACATTAATACTTGGTAGGTATTATATTTAAATACAAGTTTTATTTTTTAGGAGATGATTTCATAGAAAAATTTAAATTACAGGTACCTACCTGAAAGCACATTGACCTTGCAGAAGATAACGTAAAATCATGATGGTATTGTGAGAAAGTTTTATGTATTTACTTTACTTTATTGTTGATGGATTTGTTGCTGTCGAGAAGACTTAATGATGACCATGTACAGAATGAAAATGTTAGTGTCTCTTACAGGTTATAGAAGTACTAACTTAATTAAAAACTATATTAATCTATTTCTTTAATACAGTTATTTTTATATTAGGGATGGTCTAAGCATTAAGAAAACGGTTGCATTGAATTATATAAAAGCTACAATAATGATTGTATCTTATAATGAGAGCAAAATGATTAACATGAATTGATGGTAAAATACTTCTCGAATTTATTAGTATTATCTGAAATTAATATTAATAACTTTATCTAATAATTATGATAAATTAATTGGGGTGATTATAATTATTTTAGTTAAAATATGTATTTACTATAACGTTTGAGTTATTACAATTAATTACTAATTATAATATTTAATTATGATTAAAAAGGGAGTAATTTTATAATATATTTCATTCATTTTGAGTTACTCAATATGAATATAACAATAAAAATTAAAAACACTCGCAATGGATTAAAATAATCCTGTTTTTTACTTTTTTTTAAACATATTTAAAGAATAATAATTTTTAATTAAAAATTCATCTGAAAATGTGTCTCCCAGACTTATATTTTAATTTTATTTTATTGATAAATTGTTTATTCTCTAGTATATATTTTGATTAAAATTGATTGATGTAATATTAATTGCTAAATGATGACATTGAAAGTTTATAATTTAAAGATTTTAATTTCTTAGTATTACAATTACAAAATGTTATCATTTTTTAATTTCTAACACATTTAAATAATTCCAAACATTTTAAGTAAAGTCTAATGTCTGTATATGAGTGATGTTAATACTAATGTAAAATAAATAATTTTTTAATAATAACTAACATATGTTTAATTAATCTATACAATTAAAATATAAATATTACTTTTTTCAGAAGAACAATTATATTATTATTTGACCAGAACGTAAACATAATGATATAGAAATAACTAAAAAACTAAAATTTAACATGCTTATCTAAATATATACACTGCACAGACATTTTTCTTGCAAATATATTATAAATTAATATTTTAATACTATTGCATTTTATGTAGGGACCCTATTATTGGATTGAATAGCTTGGCATGATGTTATAAGAAGAACCCATCTACTTGTCAATAAACATGAACTTTGTTGTGTTAAGATATGAAGCTGTTTTGATGACACAATTATGCAATGCTTAAGTTTTGCAGTGCACAGTTTCAAATATGGTGTTTTAAGTTTTGTTGAAGTCTATACAATCTTTAAAAAAATGTGACTGTATTTTCATTCACTTATTTGAAATTTGAAGAGTTGTTAATTTTAAAATGACAAATTTCAAACCAAAAAAATTACATATCATTAACTGATTTTAAATGAAGGCGAGAAAAATAAAAAAAAATAAGGAACAGTGTTATTGTTTTTCAAACAATTTTTCAATAAATATTTTTTAAAATCAAATGATTAAAAGTGATAATGTTTAGCAATATTAATTTTTTATTTTTTGCTGTTTGGAGAATTTTATTTTTACCCATTGTTGTTTATTATTCAAAATCATAGTAAACAACCAAAATAATTTAGTTTCCATAAACTAAACAAATTGTTACCCTATTATTTTAAAATCAATAATACTCATGTATTATAAACATGTAACCATTAAAAATTATATTAGACATTTTATCATATTTCTGTTATTAATTATTTAGTTACTAAATTTTTAAACTTTTTTTTACAGATTGACCTTCCTGCGATTTGCTTCCTTTGAGATTTACTTGCGACTTAAAAATTACCAGCGACCAACTTGTGTTCTACTACAATTCTATTAAAAGGTTTTTTTTAAGACCAATTGTATATTTATTATTTTAGAACGGTTTAAAACTTACTAAATATTTAATTATTTTTGTATATTTTTTTTGTCTAATATCCTTTAGTTTTTTTTAGTAATTTGCTGCTTACACTATGAACATCCACAATCAACCTAATTTTCTACATGAAGACCATAATTATATCCGGCCAGTTGGTGGCGAGGAACAAAATACTCTACCTTATCATTTGGTAGACCATAATTATGTTCGGCCAGTTGTCTATGAAGACAATCTAAATGAAGAACACAATGCTCTGCCTTATCATTTGGTAGACCATGATTACGTTCGGCCAGTTAATGAAGACAATCCAAATGAAGACCTAATTAATGAAGACGAAGATGTTATTGTAGATGAAGAAGTACCTGAAGACAATGAAGTACTCGAAGGTGAAATTATAGTTAATGAAGTACCAGAAACATATACATTGATTCCAGGCGTTCATCATGGATCAAGGGTTTATGTAGATAATGTGGGGTTCAAGTATTACAAACGTGAAGAAAGAGGCAACCGCATATACCTAGTATGTGAGCGACAGAAAAGTGAGCTTCATGATTTTTGTCCTTGCACTGCGTCAGTGAGTAGGGAACTCATTGGCAATAGGATAAGAGTTCGAAGTCAACACAACCATAGACCTGCGAATATAAATTTAAATGTACCATTCTTGAGAGAAGCGATCGGTGCGAAGGGCATCGATTGTGAAAACATGTGTCCATCTGTTCGAATTGCATATAATAATGCTATAGTTAAACATCCAGAAGCCGCAGAAAATTATACATTCATGCAAGCCCAGAAAAGATGGAAGAGGATGCGTAGGTGTCGCCAGCCGAACCACGGAAGAATACCCGAGAACATCCATGAGCTCGTTGAAGCATTGAATCGTCCAGAGAATGCTGCCTGTAGTCAAACGCTTCAAACCCCACCGTCAGCATTTTTCCAACAAGAACTAATCGTTAATGGAACTAGTGAAGGGGTAATTTTTGCTAATCAAGATGCAGTTAGAAGATTCCATAACGAGTTACTAACAGTAACAACTGTTGGAATTGATGGAACATTCAAGACTGTTCCTGCAGCTCCGACAGACTTGAAAAGTTTCCTGACTTTTCAAGTGGTATATAAAAGTGTGTCGTTCCCAATGGTTTATGTTCTTTTAAAGAGTCGAACTGAAGAAATTTACGTCACTCTATTTAATATTATAAGGCAAATTTTACCTCTTAATTATAATTCTATTCGGTTTGTTACAGATTTTGAAAAGGGGCTCATGAATGCAGTTCAACGAGTATTTCCAGAAAGCAGACTAGGATGTTGCTGGTTCCATTACACTCAATCAGTTGTACGGTATTGCCATCGGAAATTGAATGGTGTTTTGGACTTAGTCAAGAGAAGTGTTGAAGCAGCTCGTGTCTTCAGAATGGTTCTTGCACTTCCTCATCTGCCTGCTAATAGGGGACATCCTCTGTGCCCTCTGTTTTGTATGCATGATGGTTTTAGGGCCATCATGCAATATGTTAATTTATTTCCTGAAGTGGAGCGAGGAATGAGAAATTTTTTGATTGGTTACATTGAACGTTATTGGTTTTTTCAAGTTAAGCCAGAGTTCTTCAGCGTTTTCGGAGAAGACTTTCGAACCAACAACTTCCTTGAATCATTCCATTCGTCGTTATTAACGCAAATGGGACGACATCCAAATATCTGGGATTTTCTGCGTGAGTCAAAGAATGTCTGATGTGTTAATGTGTTGCATTTTTGTCCTAAATGTTTGTGATAATATTTGTTAAGATGTTGATGGCCAATGGTGTGTAAAAGATGAGTAAGTAAATATATGTATATTTTTATTTCAATGAAGAATTATGTATGCTTTACGTGAATGCGATGCGTGTCATGTCCTTTGTAAAATTGCTTAATGTATGCTTGTGTATTGTGATCTTTGTTTATTACATTTATAATATGTAGTTATATTAATTAGTAAATATAGTTAAAAATTTGAAAATGTATATAAAAATCTCAGAAATAACTTGAAACATTCTATAAAGATAATTTTTTACATCTAATAACTAATGTATTTATTTTTTTTTTATTTAAAAAGCCATATGATAGATTCCCAACTCATGTAAGGCTAATAACAACTTAAATCTTTATTTATTATACTTCATTACTTTGCTTTGGATTTTACATTATGCTTGTGAAATAAATACTATGGTAATTGTTGTAATTAATTACTTCATATTTGATTCATTTCTTATTAATTGACCTTCACTAATGTGTTTTATTTTCTTTCAGGGAGGTTAACTTACATTGAAAATCAGTGTTCAGTAGAGTTCAATCAAGTGCGGAACAATCTCACGGTTAGTTATTACTTAACTTATTTTTATGAATTAAAATTATAATGTTACGTATTAAATTGTATAGGTTAGAGATGTTACTTCAAGATCTGAACGAGTCAGTGCCACCTTTCAAATCGCCCAGAATGTCCAAAGACTTAATGAGCATCAAGACGTCTTGAGGTTTTTGCGCACACCTAACCGCAGTGTTGGTCACTTCAATGATGGATACGTTCAGAGAGAAATCGGAGAATATGGTCAGCATTGAAGACAGCCGTTAAATTATTATTTTATATTCTTTTTTTGTTTTATTTTTTTGTTTGTTGTAAAGATTTATGTTGTGAACGCTAACTTAGGTAAAATAATAAAATTAAATAACCCAATAATTTTTTAAAGTAAAGGTAATAAACACTAATATAACTAACAATAATATTAAACAGCATCTCAGAATTCTATAAATTACTATTAGTGTGACCAATTCTTTTAATACTTCAAAAACACTTCCAATTTTCAAATTATTCTGTTATAAGTATTTTGTAGATATGTAGATTTTCCTAAAAAAAAAAAAAAAACACCTATGAATTCATATTTCTAATGAAATTAATAAAAAAATACAGTTTTCCACAATCCTATTTTATACTCTATATTGGTTCTCATTTTTTAGTAAAATTATTTTCTGTCATGAAATTTTCTTTTTTTTTTATCATATTTATTTAATTTGTACAATCTGTAAAAAATATATTTCCAATAAGCACAATGAAGGAATATGGATAGGTCATGATTGGCTTGATTGAAGCTGTCACGAAATAAAAAAAAAAAAATTAATCTACATATGAATACAATATTCTAAGGATAGGACCGTTAATTTTTTTATTTTACCTTTGTATATGTTCACGCTCACAAGCGATTATATTTTAGTAGTTATTATATTATATTATTATTTTAGTAATTGTTGGTTTATCTAGTCGCTAGATCAGTGCCATCGGATATACAATGTTTATTTGCAATGTTCAATATTGTATATTGTGAGTGTGCCAGATCAACTTGTTGTTTTTTTATTGTAACATTAACATTATTATATTATACTGATCTGGGCACCACATGGTTATTATTATTAAAGTATTATTTGTGGTTATATTATTATATATTGTTATTCATTGTTTATTATTATATATTGTTATGAGAGCCTTCTGAGGCATTAAAGATTAATAATAGTATGTGTAAAAACACTATTTAAATTAAAATTCTTTATTATTATGTTAATTGGACTTACAGTCAATATATTTTGTTATTACAATATTAAATATTATTTAATTGTGTGATTTTTTTTATTATTATTATTTAACTATACAGTCCACTCAATCACAATTATTTTATGTTTTATTCTTATTGGAGTTACCCTTAATTATATTAATATTATATAATAGGCAACGCCCCGTCAGTATATTTATAATTTATTTATGTATATGTAAACTAAACCCACCTTGTAATTAAAATTCTATATATTATTACTAAATAAATTAAATTCTGATATTTAATATATGTACATTGTATGTTTTGTTATCTATTGTCATAATACAAATTTAAAGTTGAATTGCATATCTATTTACTTACTAGTCCCATAGGAATAAATATAATTTTAATTGTATTATTACCAAATCATTTGTATATGTGTTCATCATAAGGCTTTCTCTTCTAAATTTTAGACTACCATATGAAATCTGATTTTATAAGTATATGTAAGTACTATATTGAGGAATACTATTTCTATAAGTTTATGTTTTTGTGTTATAAACAAGAAATCAAGATGTATTATGTTGAGATAAAGTACATTGTAGACTTGAAGTAAGTCATGAGTTATTTTCTTTATTGAAATGACAAATAGTCAAATAGAAATGACAATAGTCCAATAGTTATTGGAATCAAAATATCTGTCATGAACCTTTTAATTCCCTTTTAGATTTACTATTTCTTGAGAAGTGGATAATATTATTGCTACAATGATAGAAGTCCTCTGCCTTACTTATTACCTTTGCCTATTACTACCTCAGGTGTTTTCTGTCTTAAAATATTTAATAAATTATTATTTTGTTGTATTATTTATGGAATTTCAACTTCTGAGTTTTTATTTTAAATCTTAATTAAAAAACTTGTGGTAATAGTTATTGTTTTGTTTCATATTAGTTAAAATTAATTTTCATTTTAAATCATGAAAATAAAATATGTCTCCATATAATAAAATAAACAATAATTCTAAATCAATTTCTCTATTTTATTGTTTTAAAATTTATTTGAATTGTTTTTAACAAAGTACAATGCGTTTAAAACAAATGTGCTTAATACAGGTTTTAAACATGTTAAAAACACATTGTTTGAAACAACTTTTTTAAAACATACAGTATAAGACGACATAGCAAAACCCAGTAAGAATTAAAATACTGAAAAAATGTAGGTACATATTATAAATTTAAATTTATTCACAAACTGTATGAATTACCAAATTATAACAAGAGTATCTGAAAAACAGTCATTAGAATGCAGCATCTTGAACAGTTCACTAATAGTATTAAATGCAAAATGTACTATTACTTTTTTTCCTGAATCAATATTTTGCGATTTTTTTCAACATTACATTTCTAATAATCGAGTTATTCTAAAAGTTTCACTTATAATTAGAAGGATTAATTTAGTTTGATTTAAAAAACCGATGAAATGAATATTAGAATTGCTTGGTGCATACTACTTGCATTTCTAATTGTTGAGAGCAGATGTTGCGACCAGGGCATTATGTCGCATAGTAGTTAGTAAAAAAGGGTCCTTTAAATATTTGTAAACACTACATTTAATATTTTTATAAAATATGAAATACTTCAATGAGAAATTATTATACATAATATAACAGTATGATGATTATAAAATAAATGTATGTGATTTTGAAGAAATGATTCTCAAAAATTAGTGGTTAGTCAGTTTTCAAATAATCTAAATTATTATTTATTGTAACTACAGATCACGATTTACGGTCTACAATCTAAATATGAGGGAAGTTGAGGGGAACAGTTTGTAAATGTCCTTTGTCTTCCATCATACTTTTTAGTTACCTACTACGTTGTTATTCGTAATTCAATTATAAATATATGGTTATTAACAAACATAGTGATTTAACTTTGAACTATGATACAAAATCAGATTGTAGTTGTAAAAATAAACCACTATGCAGCGTTAATCAGGTATTTTCATCAAGAATCCTTGTTTTCCACACCCTATTTAAGATACATTGGTGTCAATTTCGAATTCATTTCGAATTCAGTTCCTGATTTTTACTTCTGTATACCTAATTATAATTTATATACATAACAAAAAAACGTATGTTAATCGTCTTTCTCAAAGCGGCGAGTTATATAATTTTAATATTTCATAAGGGTTTAATTACAAAAAAACTCACCAAAAATTACGTAAATACTGAACAGTTTGTATAAATAACAGTTATTATACTGAAGCTTTGCTCAGAATCGTTTTATAGTTTATACTATAAAGAGACGAGGCATCATTTTTTAAAACTTAACTTAATACACTCATCAGTCATCACCATTACATTGTCCGAGGACCGAAAGAACAATAAGGACGAAATTGTACCACCATCATCTCACTTACCAGTTTTTACTTTGTTAAATTAAAATTTACTTTATTTAATTACAGTTTATAAGATTTTCTACTTTTGAAGTATCCTTATATATTTAAATAATTTTCTTAATAAAAAATATGTAAATTATATTCCAGTTTACAATATACAATTTTTTTTGTCAAAATTAAACAAAAAAAAATCTAAATTATAATTTAGATGGGCCAAGGGCCTCAGTATACAATTAAGGAGGGGCCTCGTCGAAATTTGCCGACTATACGACCGTTAAATCCGCCACTGTATACGTGGTACAATTTTTAAATGAATTGTACGAGTGCAAAATTAAATTAATATTAACTATAGGCATGTCAAAAGTATCAAAATCAAACAATTTAATTGTTGGTGGTCATAACACGTGAAATGACGATCGCATAAGGGCAAAACAAAAATTTTCAACTAAAGTTTAAACTATTTACGTAATATTTGTAGTTAGTATTGATAATCAACAATAGTTATTATTGATAAGCGTTAGTTAGGTTTTTAGCAATTTCAATTTCAGATTTTTGTATTGCAAGATGGGCAGTAGTGGCTAGGTGGAAAGAACTTTAGGATTCTAAGGTTGGCGTAACTGATCTCAAGAAAAAACATTTTTTTTTTTTTTAGGTTATGTTCACTCTTATCAAAATCGGGAAGACTGTCCCAGGCCCCCTATTGGCCTGGCTCCCGCACTACTACATTTCTTGCTCCCATTTCACTTTATAAAGCGTTAACGATTTTTCCTATCACTTGGTCTATCTATGTATATTTAATCAATGAAGAAACATAATATTTTAAAATAATAAAATTATTAATCCTTATCAGCGTAAAATTTAAATGAAAATAAATAAAAGTCTAAAAGTCTATTTTTATACATACTGGAAACACCATACGGCCATACTGGTTATATATGGCCAGTGGCCACTGGCCACCAGTCATAACAAATATCACGAGTACCTACATAATAAATAAGTACACACTCATCATACGATTATGGGAACCGTGACTCGTGACTTGTCAGTACTCAGTGGTCAGTATATTATTTAATATTTTCATTTGCAAAAATTATTATTCGTTAAATTAGGGCTGTGCGATAGTTTCTTCTAATGGTCGATAGTCGATTGTGTCAAAATTAACGATTGTATCGATTAATCGATTGTTTTTGATTTACGGATTGTATCGAATAACCGATGTATCGTTACGCCGATAGTATCGTCTAACCGATGTATCGTTACGCCGATAGCATCGATTAACCGATAGTATCGATAGTATCGAATGGCCGACATCATCGATTAACCGATAGTATCGAATGGCCGATAGCATCGATTAACCGATAGTATCGATAGTACCGATTAATCGATAGTATCAATCAACCAATAGCATCGATTAACCGATAGTATCGATTAATCGATAGTATCGATCAACCGATAGTATCGATTGTACTCGATACATCGGTTGATTATGATTAGTAAAAAACATCGATTAATCGATAGTATCGATAGCTAAAAACGATTAATCGATACTATCGCGCAGCCCTACGTTAAATGTTTCTACTTTGTAGTAAACATTTTTTCTTATAAAATTGATTTATATTTTTATTGTTAACGTTAGTTTCAACGCATAGATTATTACACATTATTGGTATCTGGGAGTTTTATAGAACTCATTTGTGGAGGGGGGGCTATATACGCTACTGTTGATAAGGGGCCACATTTTTGATTTTGCTTAAGGCCACCATATGTCTAAATTAGGCCCAGTCTGCGAGGTGTATGAGTTTTGTTTCTTTTTTGTTATCAAACTGTACGCGCTTTGCCGCCGAGTACGAACTACCGCGGCGCTTAGAAAGCATCATAGCAATACATATACACTTTTTTTTTTTTAGTATTCAATTTATATGCTTTTATATATTTATATACTTATATAACACGTTTTTGGCCTACCTCTTCCGCGTTTCCCTTCTATCGTACCTTCCAGTTTGAAGTTCTTCATTATGTCTTAACGTATGACCTATCATATGCCCTCTTACGACGGGCATGGGCTACCGAGGGTGTATTCTAATCCCCACCCCCAGAGGAAAATATATACACGCTCTGACGAATTTAAAGATGACATAAAATTACCGACCTATTGAAATACTTTTCACTCCATATCATCCTCGGTTAAAAGTATTACTGTAAAAATTATTTACTGCGTTGTAATCACGTGTGAAATATCCATTAGAAAATCTTATTCCAGTTCGCTGTAAAGAAAAATGTAAACGGCTAATGATAATTAGAGTTGTTCCCCTGCAAGTGTATTCAGTGAAAACCGTGAACCTGCAGGTATATGCATTTTAAGTACCCACATATTTTATTTTATTCAAATCAATAAATTAACCATCTACTTATATGAATAATTACTGATATTGTGATATCACATATAGTGTGAAGGAAAAGTATTTACTATAAGTTATCATGTTCAACGCTATTGAATGGATACGATTATTGACGAGGGGTCGGTTTCATCATTGACCCAAAGAAGGACGAATCGAGAATACGATTTAGATGCCTATTTGTGTTTTATGTCCAACGTCTAAATGAATTATAATTCGTAAAAGGAATATGTTTTTGAAAGTCACTAAAAGTAAATTTTTTTTTGTATTCAATTCTTTTGACGGTCGTAACATATTTTTCATATCCATGTATTGGTGTTGTTATTTTAATAGAAACCTTTTCAAAAATATAATATGTTATGTTTAATAGTTAATATTACGATGCATGTAGTCAGTAATAATATGTTATAACTGAATAGTGAATACTCACAATTCACAAATAATAAACACATGCAATATTTATTAATGACGCTGAGGTGAAAAAGACACTCGTCAAGCGGAAAAACCCATCGAAATTAGTTTTAGTTTAATTTAATTTTTCCACGACTAGGCGTAATAATTATGTTTATAAAAATGACGGTTACGGTATAAAAAAAAGTATTAAAATATGTAATACAAAATAGCTAGTTTAAGTCCTTAGGTCTTCGTTTTCCCCCTTCCCTTAAACCCACCCCTGATTCCAGGAATTGTTAACGATTGAATCTTAGGGTGACCATTCGTCCCGGATTTCCCTGGACTATCTCGATAGTTTCTTGGGACATTGTTTTTTACCGGTTTTGAACTTCTGCATAGTAATGTCCCGGAATTAAAAATGTTTTCATCATCTTACAAAACAAATACCACAACAAAATATACTGATATCGAACGTTGAAATTTGTGAAAATTTTAGTACAGTGATAGTTATTGAATTATTACTTTCTGTACTCGTCTAACATACAATTCTTTTATCTACCAACATTTTCAGCCACTAAAAACCCTTGTTTATGATTTTTATATTTCAAAAATTACAAAAGATCATACCATATTATAGATACTTTATATTTTGTAAATCACTACTGAAAAATACGAGATGTTCATGGGCGACAAAAATTCTAAAAAATATGCCAACACACATCAATTTAAATGTTATTGAATAAATTTAAATATTTCACCATTCATAAATTAATTTTAATATTTTTTTGATACCTAATTAACATTTTAAGTCTATACCGTACAGGAGCCATCCTGTATAAGTTAGGTATACTTTATACCTTAGGTTGGCATATCGTACGGATAAGGTGAAGAAATATATAAATGTAAATACATGGGTTATTAGTTCTTAATATTTATTATGAGGACAATTCGTTTAGAAATCCCGGATTTCCTAAAATTTAACCTGCAGATTATGTGACCACATGGTCACCTTACTGAGTCTTAAATTTTATTATTAAATTTTATTTGTTTGATTGGTATTGTATTTAATGTATTTTAAACCTCGTGTCAGTAACTTGGGCGATTACTTGTAGTTAGTACAGGGTAGAACACGATTCCGCACGTTCAATTGTTCGATAATACCTTTTATCTACCTTTTTTCAACCTATTTCTTATTGTGCTCAAATGTAACGTTGCCATGTTAGGAATACGATTCCACTCGTTATTTTTTCGTTGAATCATTCTGAATTCACCGTTGCAGGTGTGTGTGCACGTTCACGGTTGTAAAAATGAATTGTATTGATGGTACAAATTCCACGGACAAACAGACACGATCCGCACATCCGCACGCGCAGTGGAACATACAGAATCACAAACAACCCCACTCCGGTCTGATCACCCCCACAAGTCACGACCCCGTACTTAACGATAAACGCTTTGTTTTCGTCGCGAGATCTCAGAGCCGCGCGTTCACGTCACACGACCCGCAAACCGTCGTGTCGAACGCATTCTCCTAGCCGTGCACTTTTTTCCAATCGGCGTGACATTGCCGTGTGTAACAACGATCGCGAACGTTGCCAATCGTCTGTTCCAGTAGACGTTTTTGCGTTCGACGGCGGTATCGGTTCGTCGAACGTATTCGATTAGTTCAACAGGTCCGACAGGTGTTAGCCGGGCAGGAAGCCGTAGTTCATAGAGGTAACGGCGAACACGAGAGAAAAAAAATTAGAAAAAAACTCCCATAGCGGTGGGTAACCTAACCTGACCTATCACGAGATGTGTGCGCCTTCACGATTTTAAAAGCTAAAAATCAAAACGTAACGTCCGCCGGCACCTATAACGTCATAATGCATAGTTTCTCAAACGTTTTCCTACATTTATACTGCCCTCCGAGAATCCAAATACCAAACCGTTGCGCCCCCCATCCCTAATTGGCATTAAGAAAATAAATTTCACAGTCATATTATGTCGGTGTAAGAGAAAGTAAAGTCAAACGGCTATAGAAATATTTCACGGCACCCCAGCAATATACTCGAGGCCTCCGATGGTGCCACAGTTTGAGAAACACTGTCCCGGTGGGCAAAGAATCCCACACTCACGCACAGCTAACACTCACGCACGCGCAGTGGAACGTACAAAATCACGAACAACGCGGCCGAAAAATCATGGCCGCCCGACCCCAAGACACTATACACGGCCGTCGTACACCCGGTCCGACATCTGAGGTCTCAAAGCCGACCCCCGGGGTCGCCGAGCCGATCGCCACGTGTGACACGGTCGCGCGGCGTAGGCGATCGTAGACCGTCGTGTAGATCCTTTGCCCCTCGACGACGCGCTATCGATCCGCCGTCGATCGTCGATCGATGATCGCGCGGTGCGATCCACAGGTCCGGCGGGCGACGGGCGTCGGGTGGGCGACCGACGGGGCGGCCGCCGGCCAATGACGAACGACCCCGGTGCGCGCGTGGCTATTGTCAGTGCACAGTGCAGCCGGCTGACACGACGATGCGACGGTCCGGCGTCTTGGCGGGTCGGAGAACGCGGCCGGCCCGGGCACGTCCTGTGTCCCGTGGTCGCGACCCGGACCTAACCTAACCTAACCGCCGACGATTATTCCACGCGGTACAGCACTGTTTTTTTCTTCTCAGATTTTTATTTTTTATTCCATTTTTTTTTTGATTTTTCTTTGTGTTTGGTGATTTGGCGCCTCTGCCGCCGCCGCCGCCGCCGCCACCTGCTCCGGACCTCTGCGCGTTGACGTCACTCTCCGATCATTTCGCCGCGGTCTTTCCGAGCTGCCTCCGAGATTCTCCGGCCGTATTTTGATTTTTTTTTCTTTTTTTTTTTTGTTCCGTCAGCGAGCGGGTAAGCGATTGAAAATCGAGAGCGTCTATATTGTACAGGTGTCTTTTTGAGAAATAACTTAACTCGCGTTTGACAACAACGTTTTCTGTTTAGTCGACCATCGTTTTCTCCGTAACCCCCAGCAGTCGAACCGGTTATCAAAATGAATCTGGAAATGCTCGGTGAGTATTGTTGTTCTCTATTGTGTACGGTGACCAAACGTCCTGATTTAAACAGGATCCTCTTGTTTTTCTGCTTGATGTCCTGTTTTTTTCAGTTGAATTAAACAGGACGCATTTAATCCTGTTTTTCGCTATTTTTTCACCAAAAAATTGATTTTATCGAATGATATTGACACAATATGTCATCGATGAAAATCAATAATAATCTGCTTTATACTCTGTTCCAACGACCGACAGCGTCGGAAATATTTACACGATAAAGGCGCGTATATTACACGGGCGAACCGCTCGCGGTGGGTTCGTGTCTTTGTTCGCTAATTCCACGTGCACACTTGTGATCCGCTCGCGAACCAATACCGACAATAAACTTACTTACACTGAGTTCGCGTTGTGTTCATAAAAAAAAAACCCGACTTTCGATGGATCGTCACTATCGGTTCGCAGTGGGTTCGGCTCGCACATCCATATTGACTTGTATGTTAGCTGTGATGTGCGGGAAATACCCTATGAATATCCGTAGAAATAGATATCTATAGTATTTGTTGCGGGTACTTTTTGTTATCAGTAATTCAGCATGACGTTACGTGCCGCGGTAACATATTATTATTATACCTACGCGTATTTTTAAAGTATTAACGTAATGTGTTGACAATATAAAAGACATACGAAAATAATTCCAAATAGCGATCAGTCACGATTAGTACACGCCTTGGTCTTGTGCGACGTGCAGCGCGTTTTTAGTTATTTTTTACGATTTTTACAACCGAAAATAAGGTGCGTTTTTACTCCGAGTTTAAAAACAGAATTTTCTTTTTCGAAAGATGCCGAAGAAATCGGGAAAGTGTTTTGTTCAGTGTGCAAATCTGTTTAGACTAGAATCTAGTGCGCCGATTAAGCGTTTAGCTGTGATCAGTTTTTGTGGTCGTGTACCCGTGTATCGTGCATTCCGATAGTAATTATCGAAATTAATGTTACTGTTCTTCGTTTGGTCCTTTAATGATCTCGTGAAGTGATATGTAATGATATTTACTCTGATTATTAAACTACCACCATAAAAAATGGAAATGTAGTAAAAGTACAGCTATTGTTTTGCATTACACTTGCTGAGAATAATTGATTTGTTTGTACTTTTTTTTTTTTTTTTGTAGATCATTTCGGAAACAATTATCCGCAGGTATGTATTTCAATTCGTCTTTTATTACTTGATTTTATATAATTAGAAAACACAGTAGTTGGTATGAAGCCTCGCCTACACCAAGGTGACATGTTGCCTGACCAGCAACATTTGTGTTTTGCTACATGTTCCGCTGACAATGTTGTGCTTGTTCATTGTGTGTGGAGGAATTGTTTCTGTTGCCAATTGTCATTTGTCACTGGTGTTAATTAATAAAATTGTATTATATGGTGATAATTGATAAAAATGTTTTTCGATTACACAAAATTCATTATTTATATAATACCTATATAATTAATATTATGATTTGGACAAATGATAACATTATTTCAATATTGGTGTTATATTAAGAAATATATATGTATTTGGAAAAAAATAAATATATAAAGTTAGGTTAGTTAGTATAGTTATCATTAAAATTTCCATTGGTGGTATAGAAATTCTGAAGTTAATATCTTCTTTTCTAATGAAAGGTTCAATTCTGGTTAGTAAAATTTGAAAATCATTGTATGATACCTATGTTAAGCAATTTTGTAATATGGCCTCCAACTAATGGTGAATTGATCGTCTCGAATTAAAAATGCCATGAGCCTTGTTCCTCCATGTCCAATTCTTTCTTGTAAAGATGGTCGAACCCAATATTTATGTTTTTTTTTCTGTTTTCCACTAATTATTTTTATGTAGGTATGCAGTTGCAGTTAACATCTTATCTTTGCACCACATTTCAAAAACAAAATCACTCACTCTCAAAGACAACTCAGAGCACGTAAAAAACTCTGCTCAAATTCAAAACTATTTTCTTCATTGAATTTTATCACTTTTTCCATCTGTGTAGTCAGTGTTTCTAATTGTCACTTTATTAATTTTGGCATAAACATGTTGCTTTGATGCATATGGTATATTCAATAGAAACACACAACAACATTGTTGGTGAAACATGTTTCGAACCACAAATGTTACTAGTAGTCACCTTGGTGTAGACAAGGCTTAATATTCAGTATATCGCAGGTATTCATTAAATTAATCAGTGATAACTGACATTATATTATAAATTAAAAATCCCACAACACTGTTAATTAATTGAAATTTAAAGAAATAGTTTAATGATTTTTGCAATCAATCAGATATTTTTAAATTTATATTTTCTGAGTTATTTTAGAAACTATGATAGAAGCTCATTTGAAAAGTAAAACATCACTATCATTACTACCAGTATTGAATGGTGAAACATTTTTATCAATTCCGAATTCCTAGGATTTTTATTTCAACTAATTTAGTTTAGTATAAAGTTTTATTTTTTTTTTTTTAATTCAATATGCAATAATTATTAATTACTAGAAAATGGAGTCACATGTCATTTAATATTCAGTAAAAATAATAAAAATATGCTGCTAATATGTTATGAAAAATAATAATTTATACATTGTATTAGGCATAAAACAATGAATATATTAGTGGCAATGCGTATCATCATGGTATTTTATAAATGCTTAGGAGCAATACAATAACTTGACATTTTTAAAGAGGTGTATGATTTTTTTTTTTTACTTACATTTCTTAGAAATTTTGTATAAAAACTTGGCTTTTCATAAAACGACTAACTAAAAATTGGCTACGGGTAAATTAGGGATTTCACTAAAAATATCCTTTTCATTTTATCTTAATCATACTAAACTAAAGACAATTAATTTTATTATTGGTTTTTGTACAAAAATACATTTATTACAGATCACCAACTTAATATTGCAGAATTTGTATTTATATAAATGAAAAAAAAATGGAATGTATAATTGTACAGAGTAGTTATTATCATTATAAATGTTATTAATATAAAATATATTTTTATTATTCATAATACGTTATTATTAGTATTAAGTTGACAAAGAGTATTATAATTTATCATCACACACACACACACACACACACACACACACACACACACACACACACACACACACACACACACACACACACACACACACACACACACACACACACACACACACACATATATATATACTACTAATGGATATCAATATCAATTAGATGTATTTTATATATTACCCATATATTGTGCGATATTTCATATACTGCTTAGGATTTTTAAATAATTTGATAGATTGCCGAATGTTTTTGGCATTGTATAGAATTTCTCGATATTATATAAAATTCCATGATTATACACATTGCTGCAAGAATATATTTTTATATTTATTTACATTGCAAACAACTTAACGAACATTCAGTACCAACAAAATAATTGTTGAAGCTTATTTAAAAGACATCTATAAAGAATAATTTTGGGTCCTAATGGATTTCATCATATAGGAGCAGTTGATATAATATAGTAAAGTAATTAATAGATTTCCTAAAGATAATAAACAAAATTATAAAAAATAATAATATACAAGTAGCTAAAAACTTATGTATAGAGCTTTAGTAATATGTATTTCAATGAGGACCACTACTTTGTTATCAAAGGAATTTGATGGAGTTCTAGACAGTGTGTCATTTGGTGTGTCATGCATGTTCAACAAATATGGATCGCTCTTGGCTGTTGGTTGCAATGATGGTCGCATTGTTATCTGGGATTTCTTAACTAGAGGAATTGCTAAAATTATCATGGCTCATGTACATCCGGTTTGTTCTTTAAGGTAATTGAAAAAATAAAATTTTTATTTAATTGTGTTTTAATTGCTTAATTGTTATATCAATTTATTGCTTTTAGTTGGACCAGGAATGCCAAGAAATTACTGAGTGCATCTACTGATAATAATGTTTGTGTTTGGGATGTGTTAAGTGGTACATGTGAAGAAATGTATAAATTTTCATCACCCGTGCTAAAAGTTCAGTATCACCCTAGAAAAAATAATCTCTTTCTCATTTGTCCATTGAAACATGCAGCTGTTCTTGTAGATACCGAAGTTGGTCATAAAATAGTGCCATTAGCTGATGATGATGTAAGTATTGAACAGGAAGTTTAATTTCAATCATCCTATTTCATCGGTAAAGTGTAATAATTAAATTGTATACAATTTCAGGCCGATCTGATGATAGTTGCTTCATTTGACCGACGTGGAGAGTATATTTATACAGGAAATGGGCGTGGTAGAATATCGGTTTTTACTTGTCCGGATCTTGAATTTAAGGTCTCCTTTAAAATATCCACTGGTGTTGCTGGTATTAGGAATATCGAATTTGCTCGCAAAACAGACAGCTTTGTACTCAACTGTTCTGATCGTATCATCAGAGTATACGATTCAAAAGATGTATTGGAAATAACTGAAAATAATCCAGTAGAACCCATTCAAAAGCTTCAAGATTTAGTGAATAGGTATGTTACATGTTGAATCAACGTTTATTCAAAAACAATACAATTCACTCTTAAAAGTGATTGCTGAATGTTAATAAACTATTATTATTGTTTAATGTTATTGTTTTAAGTACCTAATTATTGATTTGTAGAACAACGTGGAAAAAGTGTTGCTTTTCTGGCGATGGGGAATATGTCTGTGCAGCCTCGGCTAGACAACATGCATTATACATATGGGAAAAAAGTGTTGGAAATTTAGTGAAAATTTTACATGGAACCAAAGGTGAACTTCTATTGGATGTTGTTGTAAGTTTATAATGCTTAAAATTAAAATATAAAAGATTTTTTTCTATGTGTGTGTATATATATTCAATGTATTTATTAGTGGCATCCAGTTAGACCAATTGTAGCTAGTTTATCTGGTGGTTTAATTTCTGTGTGGGCACAAAATCAAGTTGAGAATTGGTCAGCATTTGCACCGCACTTTAAAGAGCTTGATGAAAATGTTGAGTATGAAGAAAGAGAATCAGAATTTGACATAGAGGATGAAGACAAATCTAGTGTAGATGATTTTTATGATTTTGATGATGACATTGAGGTTAGTATAATTTAAATTATATTACACATTGAATAGGTTTTTTTTTAATCCATAAAAAAATCTTATCAAATAGTTTAAAGCCTTTAAAAAAATGTTTGTCCTGAAACAAAATATTATTCAGTAAATATGTTTTAGGTCGATGTAGTAAACGTCAAACCAATAGCAGCATATTATAGTTCTGACGAAGAAGAAAATTTGAATGATGTCCTTATATGTTTACCAGTGGTTCCAGAACCTGAGGATTCTGAACCAGATGTGGTATCGCTCTCTACTTCAGCAACTGATTCTTCCAAGTGTCATACAGTTGAAATTGATTTAAATAATACTGTTGATGGTAAGTGGTTGCTTGATTAGTTTTCATGCATGAATCAATAGAACTTTTAATAAATTAGATATTAACTAGTGATGAAAATTATAATATTTAAATTGCTAACTTATCATTGTAAAAATAAAGATCAATGGATATTTGAATGATTTAGAATATCATAATTTATATCAGAAATATTAGTAATTTAATAATACTTTTAACATTGGCGGAGCTAGACTTATGGTTTATAGTGTGCTTCTTTCAGTCTCAACTATTTATTAATTATTGGTATAAAAATAAGAAATTTTTTTTAAACATCAATTTAATTGTTATTATATAGGATAATTACTCTAGGAAAACTACATGTAGGTATATTGTCTGATAATTTGTATTGTATTTACTTTAATTTCAAGTATTAACTTGAATCGCATACCTGTAATTGCTAACCTGTATATCATCTTTTTTTTTTTTTTTTTACAACCCGAGGGTTGGTGTGCAACTTTTTTCTTAGGGTCAACAACCCGAGGGTTAGTTTGCACCTAGGAGTAGTTGTTACTTGGGAAGAAAGTGTTTACTGTGCTGTGGTTTCCCGTTGCCTTCTGCACAGGGGAGATGGCGGCCGCTCTCTCTCGACAGTCGCCTGTCCAGAAGAGAGAGTCGCCCGTGACCGAGGTTTGAACAGGCGACAGTGTGCGTCAGCAGTGACGCCTAGATCCACTCGGCCACTCCGTCCCCATATCATCTTATTACAATAATATTATATCAGTCATTAGCAGTAATATGATATCGGCTCTTAGTATGACTGAACCGATTGTATAGTGTGGTGTAATTGTGTCTGTAGGGTGTGTGACATTCTTGTATGTATTAGCATTATGACCCCTTAATAAAATGACTAAGTTACAAAGTGATGAAAAATTCTTATTAAGTAGTATTGTATTATGCCCATAATGTGTTGTTTAATTAAAATCTTAAATAAAAAATTCAGTAAAATCAAATGTATCGTTAAAAAAATTTTGACCGTTTTGCGTAACAAGTGTATTAATGGGCAATTTTTCTCATTAATATATTGTTTAAAAAGCTGCAAATATGCTTCACAATCACAATTAATCAACGTTCACCTAAATGCCAATCATTGAAAATTTGTACATCAAAAATCATATCTAGATAATTTTGACATGGTATTATTATTATAACTTTATTTGTAGATATCTCGTTGATTTGATGTGCCTAACAGTCTTGTTATGAACTTGTATAACATATAACTTATATAAATTGAATGTTGCTACACATTATTGTTTAAAATAAAATAAGGTATTAAAATTGTGGACCATGATTTAATATTATTTCTATTATTGTCGATGGCATTATCGCAATAATGAAGACAGGACAATGTACAGTATACACTATGTCGACGCCTGATACCAACTGACTTCGCTGTAAAGATACTTACCTGGTATTAGCTCATTATTTTTATAAAATGTCAATACCAATAATAACTGTAAACAATTTTAATTAGTTTTTTTTCCAATTTGGGGAGTTAGGTATTAATTTAAATATATGTTATAAATGGAAAATAAGTTTTCCATAATTTGGAATAAGTGTGGAAAATAGATGTTTAAGGTGTGGTAAAGCATATCTGGCACACTTCGTAGCTCAGTCTATCACCATAGAAAAAAATAAATAAAAATAAAGTGTGGTAGCTAATTATATTATGATTATTATGTTTCTCCTCTATTTAACGATTTTATTAATTACCTTATTATGCTTTACTTCTCTTTTAAGTCATGTTTATTTTTATTATGTCTCGGTGACTTGACCTCAGCATGTGGAATTTGGAACCAGGTTACTTCATATAAAAATAAAATAATGTAATACAATTTATTAATATAATAATGATATATTTACGCTACAAATGTGATATGAAATAGTGATTAGGTGGAGACCGTGGTAGATCTGATGATGGATGTTGGCGGTAGTTGGAATAATGATTAATGATCTTCAGATTCCTAAGTGATTCCCGTTGTGCTTTTGTTCTTTACTGCATTGTATGGCTCCTCTGTCTACTGTCTTGTCCGGCCATTTTACCATCTTATATCCGCACCGAAAAAACCCTTAGTGGGCATTTATTTGAATTTTTGCACATTCAACATATTAGCCGTATTGTCATAATTAGAGACCGGATCCTCGTGCAATTGCAACTTTTTTTCCTTTGCTTTAAAACATATAAAAACAAATTATAAATCCGAATCATGAGAAGTAGGTTAATTTAACAAAGTTTTATTTTGCACGAAATTGCACGTTTTGCACTTTTTATTTTAAATTGCACGATTTAGATTTTCGTTGCATGAAATTGCATATTCTGCATTTTTTAAATTGAACTAGATAATACATATATATATATATAGGTAACCAGGTAGGTATATAAAATTATAGTTAATATTTGTTTATTTCAGTTTTCAACTATACAAAAGGAAAAAGTGAACACAAGCTGCTAATATTCTTAGAATAACATCAATTTATTAGTGTTTTGTGGTAAAAATAAATGACAGCAACCACTAGTTAGATAATAATTTTGAATACCCGGCCATTAGCACTTTAGTATTCTGTCTGACTTTGTGTTTCTTGAATCAGTTAGTGTCGTGATAGTTTCATTACGAATAATTTACGTAGGGAAGTATAAACAAATTTTTTAAATGCCAAAAATTGGGTCTAGTCTGTCGTCAAAAATTAAAACCTGCAGATCAAATTACCCAAAGTTGAAATTTGATGGGAAATTAAATAGCTTAACTCTGTTGGTATGGTTTTTTTTTAATAGATGTATATATTTTTATCAATCTTTTAATTATTAATTACTCATTAGTTTTTTGCTAATCCTGTAATATTGTAAAAAACTGGATAAACAAAGTATAATTTAAAGGTTTAAATCAATGTGCTTTGACTGTTAACAACATTTTTGTAAGTATTAAGCGATTTTAGGCAAAATATACATTTTTGCACGATTTAGGCACTTAACTGCATATTTTTGCAACTTTTAAGTTATTAACTGCACATTTTTTTGATTTTTACTGCATGAAAATCCGGTCTCTAGTCATAATTAATAAGCAGTATACAACATTGATAAACAACGATCCTTACAATTATTTAAAAAAATAAATAGATTAATGGGTTATGTAGTTTCTCTGATGTTCATTATATCCGTATAATAAGTGTATTCATTTTCATACATTTTTAATTAATACAATAATTTACTATTCTGGAGCATTCAAATGTAAGTTACACCATACTCAGATTAACTATTTATGGACAAGTGCAATATATGCATTCTCATTGCTAAATAATTTGACTTTACATTTTTAGTGTATGTTTAATGCTAACTTTAATTTATAGCAAACTATCATAACTATGATTGAAATCTATGAATTAAATTTTTTGTTTTTTTGTTTCAGAATTGCATCCATTGCTGAGTATTTTAAAAGATAAACAATTCGTTGGAAATAAAAACGAATCAGTAACAGCTTCACAACCAGAATAATTATTTCCAATTGGTATTTGTATGTAATTGTATGTACAATCTACATATCTAAAATCCATATATGTATACATATTTAATTATAAAATGTATATTCATTGGTAAAAAAACTGTCAGTAAATTACATTTTTTTCTTCTGTATTATCTCAAAGAATGCTAAGAATGTCTTAAATATAATATAATTTGAATTCTTAAATTTTTATTAATGTAAAATTACAATTATGAATAAGAGTTAAAAATTTTGTTTTCAAATTCAAACCGGAATTTAACCTCACAAAATTATTTGCACCTGTTTGTAGACTTTACTACTTTTTTATTATTTCATCCAAAATGTGTTGATTCACATTAAAATAATTTTAATAATTTATTATTATTAAATTAAATTATTACTACTTAATTATTTTCATTATTTAATTTCATTATTAGAGTACTGATAGTTTTTTTTTAATTTTTTTTTTTATCTTTTTGTGAAATTGATAAGATGAATTTATCCACATAGTGTAATATCTCATTTTTATATTTAATTATGATATGGCTATTATTACATTATTAAATACATAAAAGTACAAGCTCCTTAATTTTTATAAATTTTATTTTTTATCGAATTAAAGTTACAATTTAATTAATATTTTACTGAATTTTGAATTGGATTTGAATAATATATTGAATAGACACAAAATTAATTATTGCATTATGTAAATTTCATTTTATTTTATTATTAAATATATTTAATGAAATAAACTATTATATTTGACATATTTTCATTTATTTATTCAATATTAAGAAATGTGGCAGCAATTATTGCATAACAATTGCATTTTAAACATGCACATCTTGATGTTTGGCATGGAATTTTCAATTTACAAAAACATGAAAAGAAGCCATGTTTTAATATTCTTTATGAATTTTTCATAAAATAATTTTTCTTTGTATTATAATTATAATAATACATGAAAGTTCAATAGTGTTAAATTATGAGTATGAAACGTAGGTATGTAGAACTCATCAACTGGAAAAAGGTAAACAGAGCATTTTGCTAACGCAGGGGCGTATTTAGATTTTTTTGTGGGGGGGCTGTGGTATTTTCTCCAACTTAAATTCCCCAATTCAGCCTATTAAACCGAACTCAAAGGTATAATCGTTACAATCAAAATCGGCAGACACATTACATGAATAACTTGTTCGTTGTTACTAATAATTCTATATAAAATTATATTGAACTTTTACGATTTACATCTGATAGGACATAATAAGCAGACTCCATAGACAATTCCTGTATTTCGGGGGGGGGGCTGAAGTCCCCTCAGCCCCCTCATAAATATGCCCCTGTGCCAACAGACATAAATATTCACTATTTATAAAATCATCACTATCGATAACATCTATCTTCCGGTTATCAAAACCTATTGTATTGTATTAGTTTTATTAAAACTTAAAACAACTTTTATTTTGATCCTAAAATGTATTGCACACAACCATTCAATTCTAGATAAGTACCCAGATAATGTAGGTAATACAAACTTTATTAGCTGTCATTAGTTAGTAGTCAGTCCTGTGATTACATACATTCTAGAAAAAATAAAATTTATAAAAAATAATAAATTTGTTCACATTGTGTAGTATAACATCATTTTCACCGAATGGATTCATTTCGAGAAGTGGATTTGACATATATATAAATATTAATGTATGATGTTCTTAAATTTAATGAGTGTAGCGTTGCTGGACATTGCACTTATTTACTATCACCAGCCAGTTTATAAGAAGTATAATATTACATCGTACATGTTTATTTTCCAAAATAACCAAAATATGTTGTTCATATTCCAAAAAAGAATCAGTTAAGTGTATAACGTAATATGCTTTTAAATAAATATAGATCTGCCAACAACAAAATATGCATTTATATGTGAAATTTTTTTTTTTTTTTGAGATTCTCGATACACTTTGTAAACATGTCTTATACCCCATAGTTGTGCATTGATCAATGAGTTGTGAAATATATCAATGAAAACTAATTCTGATAGATCTGACCCCACGGCTTTTTTATCTAGGTTTTTGGCTCATCTAGAAATTTAATTCTATGTGCATACATATGATTTGGTATTTTTTTCATTGGCCATGGAGAAATGATAATTATTATTGTTAGATTTTATATAAAATTACTGCTGGAAAAAATGTGCCTTTCTGGTAATTAATATTATTATTTGAGTGATGTGTGCAGAAAAGGCAAGCAAAGCAAGTTTTTTTGATTAATTATAAAAATTAAAATTTTATGATTATTATTATAATAAACATTAAATAAATGTAATATCAGCGATGTTACAATATCTCAAAAAAAATTTTAAACAGGCCATTAGCAGATTAATATATCCAATAAAAATATGTTTTGCACAAATGTCCATACTCTGATTATTATAATATATAAAATATTTTTAATTAATTTTATTTCATTCAATTATCTAGTAAACTGAAAGCGGTCTATCAACTATCCGTCGTACACACATATTAATTACCAAAATAATAATCAATTGCTAAAAATTATTCGCAGAGGATTAAATGCTCCTTTTTGTTTTTCAATTCATATAAATACTAAATACCTGTGTACATTTTTAATAACTGAATGATGCAAAAATATTCTTTTGACATTATTACAACTAATAAACATTATAAATCCAATCAAGTAGTAAATTGTTATTATACCCTAAAACAGGAATTATTACTAACATTTTGGATTTTTACACTTTAAAAATATTTCGTTAATAATAACGGTTTTGCCATCAGAGCAATACAATCAGCGACAAAACTTCTTTAGCACGTCGTCACATTGTATATTATATGATTTAGAAAAATAACTTGAAAAGTATTTAATTGTAAATATTTTTAAGACAGATGCAATGAACCCTTGAAAAGGGCAAGTTTCAAAATTGATTGTAAGATCGTGTTTTATTTCATTTAAACTATGCAGAGGTCAATAGAAACAAAAATATGGTTTTAAACCATTATATATAGTATTTAAAAAAAAAAAAAGGCAAATTACCTACCTATCATCCGAATCGATTTTAAATTTAACTTTTATTAATTACAGTGAAGTATTATTAAATATATATATATATATATATATATATATATATATATTTAAGTAAAGTACTAAGAATATTGAGTACTCATTTGTAAAATCCAATGAGACTTTGAAATAAATAAAAAACATTATAATTTAACAACTTGTTACAAAATAAACAATGTTGTAAAGTCACGGATGGGTATTTTTAGTTTTTACCTACACTATTTTTTATTATACACAGTAGGCACCTACTTATAACTTATACAGTTATACAGCCTACATGAACACAATGTGCTGTACATCTTTCAAATTATTTACTTTTAAAATAATTTATTTATTGTTATTTAAACGGGATAAAAGCCCAATGCATATTTCATAATATTTGCATAATAATAGGTGAGATTAAATATGATTTTAGAGTAACAAGTGTAAATCAAAAGGAGAAAACAGAAAATAAATAATAGTAGGTATTACAATAATTTGAGTTAATACGAACATAAATGTGACTACTGATAATATATATTAATATAATTACAAAATAACATAGTAGTGAAAATGAAAAAAAAAATGGGTAAACATTAAATAAACTTAAAAACAAATTCTCAACACATAATATTTATAAGTCTATTGAACAATAAAAACAAATGAGACAAAACACATTCGTAATATACACATCATTGCAATATAAACAAAATTACATAAACTTATTAAAAAAAAAAAAAGAAAAAGCTGTGTCAAATCATGTGAGTACAATTTGTCAGTTTTTCAAAAATATATAAATTTTAAACGTTTTTAAAACGGGCGTATAAAATTGAGTCGTATACTAATTGATCGGTCGGTAGGTACCTGAACGTTTTCCTCATACAGTTTTGAATGCACGGGTATTTCTTGTTTTTGAAGTAATAGATATAGACACAGGATGTACACCCTACGACTCATGTAAGTATGCGTAGAGCCCATAAGGCCATAATAGGCATAATACTCGTTTGAGGACTTCGAGTGCGAGATGAGTATTAAGCAAACACAATTTTTCCATTTTTGTACTTCTATGGATGGGATCTCAATAATAAAAGTCAATTGATAACTAAGTGATACAACTAATTGATAAGAGATCAATTTTTTGGCGGTTTGATGTCAACTGATATCATTATTTTTACCATTTGACCGTAATTACTAATTACTAATTAATAATTAGAGAGCCTATATAATTATATAGGCTCTCTATTAATAATGATGCCGTAGTGTTGTTCCGTGGTAATATATATCAGTGAACTATACCTACAGATGTCTTCTAGTTGTCTTCGATTGCGAACTCAATTAATTGCGGTA
Organism: Therioaphis trifolii; assembly: GCA_027580255.1. Taxonomy (NCBI): domain Eukaryota; kingdom Metazoa; phylum Arthropoda; class Insecta; order Hemiptera; family Aphididae; genus Therioaphis; species Therioaphis trifolii. The sequence continues at coordinate 3,998,796 of CM050405.1, read as the reverse complement.
ATTTGTATTTTTATAAACGATTTTATTCGATTTTAAAGGCGATTAGAAATTAGAATTGACATTTATTACAATCGTCGTGTTAATTTAGGCTGTACGCTATTAGAAATTACTCGTTGTTGTTAATAACTGTGGTCTGTGATGCAAAAACACTCGAAATAAATGCTCAAGAACAAAGAGAATACCGTACTGTTTCGCGATCGACTAACAAATTACTTGTTGAATAAAAGTGTCCTCCTACTTGTCGACTAGTAATATTAATCTCAACTGTTCGTCCAGCCGATCGACACGGTAAATATTACGAAGAATAAAACTCTCTAACCACGACGTCATGAGACATACATAAAGTGACCATACATTTTTTTAATCAAAACGGGACAAAAAAAAAAATCGTAATTATTTGTTACAAACAAATATTTTCAATTTAATAATATTACTAGCAAATTTCCGTGGTACTTATAATGTTTTCAAAAGACAAAAAAATTAGATTAACTGATTACACTTACTAGATAATCAAATTATTATAAACAAAATATTTTCGTGTAATAATTACAAAATTTATTTAACTTGTATATTTTTCCAAAAATGATATTTCGTCAAAGAACATTTTCTTTCATTATTTTTTTTGTCTAATTTTTGAAAACGGGATATTTTAGCGTCCCGAAGATTTCCCAGAGGACAACGGGACAGAGATTCAAAAAACGGGACGTATGGTCACATTAGACATACATACACATACACACACACAGGCATACACGTCAATAATTATGAACAACGCACGTGAACCAAGCGGTTATATAGTTTTCAATTGGACCCGTATCTTACAAGCCTCCGTGGCGCAATGGTTAGCGCGTTCGGCTGTTAACCGAAAGGTTGGTGGTTCGAGCCCACCCGGGGGCGATTTTTTTGGCTTTTTTTTTTTTTTATTTCTTCCGTGTCGTCGTCATACGGTAACGACTGCGGCGGCGTCGTTTTAACGAAACCACTTTTTCATTTCGGTTATTATTCTTACATACGATACTAACCGTTTTTTTGTTGTTGTCATATTTACTTTTTTTGCACAATATATTATGAGAAGTCTTGTTTGGCTTGATAGAAGAGACTATTCCAGTAATAGCACTTCATGGCGCGGTCAGTCGACTAGTAAGTCACGGCACTCAAATATTACCTAAACACGTTTTTATTCGACGTCTGAATAAAATGAATTTAATTCTGTTTGCTGTCGATTTAATTCGTTCGATCGATTGAAGCGAGACCGAGGGACGGTGGACGGTGCGCAACCGGTATATCTATGTAACTGCGATCCGCCGTTATATCTCGCTTTTTTGCCGTTATATGTGTATACGATGTAGTTGCGAATGTCGGGGACCGTAGGCGACGAGACCGATCGTTTATCGTTTTAAACGCCACCCACGCTGAAACAAAAAACAAAACAGTAAAACGATGTTCTGAAAAACCAAATACTTGTTTTTTCTTTTGTATGATTTTAAAATTTTTTTTAAATACGACATTGTTAATTTTCGTCTTGTATCCGATAAAGAAAACGCGGTTCGGAATTTCCTTCGAGCGAAACGTCACGTCGATGGATAACAGTTTATTATAAACGTAAAAAAATAAAAATAAAAAAATATCTATTGTTATTTTAACGTGCATAAGATACATGCCGTTATAGTGTGTAAAACTCTGGAAATAAACCCGGTGAAAAAAACTGCAAAACTCCCGATTGTATTTTGAGACTATGATGAAAAACTATATATCGGCTCGAGGTTTTTCTTTTTCCAAATTCTGGTTATAAGTATGTATATTTCGGTGTGTTTTTTTAATTTAATAATAGAATGTGAACTATCCTATTTTTTATCCTGCAATATTATACATTGTAATAACTAATTTCAATGACTTATAATTAGAAATGATCTTCGAACATCCTGAAAACTCTTTCTTCATTAGAAAAACAAAAAAACAACACTATAGAGATTGGTACGAAAAATATAAGCTCGTGAAAATCATCTTTACTTACAAATAATAGCTCAACGGAATCGAATTTCATAAAAAAAAAATGTTAATTTTTTAACGAGGTAATTTTTTGTACTTGGAAGTGTCTACGTTTAGTTAAATCATTAAAATATATTTTCAAAATCATTTTTTCTGCATTTCGTTTCGTTTAGATAACTTTTTAACCACGACGACGACGAATGGTAGTTACTTGTCTTTCAAATTTACAACCGATATTAGTTTTATTGTCATTTTTGTAGTCATTACGATAAAAATAATTCAGAAAAATGTATTCATTAATATTTCTTTGAAAATTACTTTAGTAATACAAGATTCGTAGAAAACAATTTATAGTTTGGTACAGTTCGTTTTCGAAATATTACCTATATTATATCGTTTGGTTTGATAATTGTTTTTTTTTTTTCATAACCATTAAGCTCGGAAAATACGTGCACAATACAAACGGTAAACAGGAAAAATCAAAACAATAAAAGCTTTACAAAAAAGTTCATCAATACTATTATTATTATTTATTTATTTATTTTTTTTAATATGTATTATTTATAAACGTCGTACAAAACTCACGATAAAAGTACCCGCCGTTCATTATAATGAACGGAATTTTCCACTTTATTATAATAGGTAAGTCGCTTTCGTATCGGTTTATTCAAATACCCGGTCGATTGTTCGGACTTATTAGGACAAAGGGTTTGTTTTCGTACTCGCGTTGTACGAAACGGTTTAGAACGAATTTCCGTGTATTCCACGTTTACCATTCAAACGAACTACAGTAGGTATACGTACAACGTACTCGTAGTCGTATTACTGCACCAATCAACTGCGTTTTCGTCAAACGAGTACCCAAATAAATAAATATAAATATATATATTTTTTATTGATTTTAAACACAGACATTCCTAACCTAATGTAATCTATATCTAGGGAAATTCGACAATATACATATTATATTAGTTTTAACAGGTATTAACATGATAATTAAAAATATTTTCAAGTGCTAAGGACAATATTAACAATTGGTAGTTTAAGATATACAGAAGTAACAATGTGATTACGATAATACACCGATATTCACGTATTTACAATAATTTAACGACTATAAGTTACAGATAGATCGTAGAGTGATCTGGAAGAAGTGCATTTTTTGCGTGAAGATTTGGATGTTGAGAAGTGGCTTAGTGTAGTAGGAGGTCGTGGGTACGACTTCGTTTTAAACGACGATGAGTCGGGCGTGTGAGAAGGTTATAGTGGATTGCACGTCTTGATGAGTTCGGAAGAGAGCAGTGGAAATTTTTCGCTAACGATTACCCAACTGTTAAAATATAATGTAAATACATAATACCTCTGTAAAATCCATATATGTTATAATTGTAACGCAAAATTAATTTAGAATTTAGAATTTTGTAATTTAGTTATTAATTTGCTTATTTGTATATTCACTAATTAACGATAATGTAACCACAACCACAGGCTAATGACCTAGCTGTTGAAGCCTTTAATACTAATAAAAAAAAAAAAAAAGATTACCCAAATATCAGAGTCTTATCGAAACGAACTGGCCCGGTGAACGGTTTATTATTAATGTTTTTATTATTTTATTTTTATTTTTTTGACGAGTATTCGCCCGACAGCTACCTATATGAATTCAATCCGATGTCGTCGAAATCAACGAGTTCATCCGAGTAAATGGGCGCGACAGGTACACGAGTGACTTGTCATTAGCCAGTAGCGCACGGAGTATCGACATCGCCCACATGGCTAACTTGGGAAATGCAGCCTTTTTATAATTAAAAAAAATTGACGGTTTTTTTTTTAAACAATAGTAATATATATTTTTTTAATGACGTCGTTGAAAATGTCTATTTTAAAACTATCGTGTTTTTCTACTTGTACCGAAACATTACTAGGATGCCACACGAAAATCTTTTGTAGAAACATAATACTTACGTGTACCTTTTTCGTTCGTTTTAGATTCTGAGTGAAGCGAAGGATCTTATGGTTTTACAATGATGTTTATTTTTTTTTTTTTTTTTCTGTAAACACTTTTTCGTATAGAAATCCTTGTCCAAAAGTTTCGTCCAGCAACTCTTTAGATTTGAAATTGAACTGAGATGGTACTTTAGACAGGTCATTTTTCCAAAATCTCCATAGTTTTTCCAGTAATCAAGAATAACGATCGAAAAACTGAGTAAAAACGGTAAAATCGGTAAAAATCCGCCGTAAACGAGATTTTCACTGTTCAGATTTTAGGTATTTAGTCATAAATCAAAAAGTATTGAAGCTAGAAACTTGAAAATTTTATCCAATATCAAATACATACTTTTTTATATTGGACAATATTTTCAGAACAATTATAGCACTTTTGACTCAAATATAGAACTTTTAATTTACCAAATTGTTTGAAAGTTGTTATGTAATATAATTTTAAATATTTGACAAAAAGTTCTGAAAATTTAATTAATATGACCTTACTCATAATAATATCACCTTACTAACAAAAGTTCAAAAATCGTTAGTCAGGATTTTTTTTATGCACACTTTAATAAATTATTATACGATTTTTTACGATATTGTCTGATTTCTTTTAAGTTAATTTCTAATGAGTTATAATTGTTATAACGATTGAAGTTTAAATGAGTTACATCTAATTGAATATTTTATGAGGGTTTAATTACAAAACAACTCACCAAAAATTATACAAATAACCGTAAAATACGTAAACAGTATTTAAATAATAATACATTATATTACACTGAAGCTTTGCTCAGAATCGTTTTATACTAAAGAAATGAGTCATCATTTCTTTAAAACTTAATACATTCATCACCAATATCTTGTCCGAGGACCGAAGGGACGAAGGACGAACTTGTACCACCATCATCTCACTTACCGGCTTTTTTCAGTACGTAACGATTCATTCCAATGACTTCGAGTTAAAACACTAATCAAATATGGCACAATACAATTTCAGAAGACTCGTACAGTGTAATGTTGTACAATTACAAAAAACTAAAACATAAAGAGATCACATATTGGCGTCTGACGAGGTTCCGTTATTAAAAAGTCAAATGGTCCGCAGGTTTTTTCTCGATTGGTCATGGATATTTGGTTCAATATTTTCAAGTCTGTCAGTGTACAAACAATTTTTTTTATGTATTTAATGTATTTAAATATACTCATAGTAAATATTTTATTCGTTCGTTTTTAATATTTTTTGTATTTATTTATACAAATTATTCTATATGAAGTATAAAAGAAACGGTTGTGTAGCGTGTAGTAAATAAAAATGTAAAAACTAAGAATCGAACAATTTAACAGATCCAATTGTTATTTAAAATAATCTAATTAATTGTCTATTTGTTTCAGCGAATATCAACGGCTGTGAATTATTTGTCACCGTCGTCGATAAACGTCAGTAACAGAGAAAAATGCCTAAATCGAATACGTATATGAAACGAAAATATTCAAACGTTGTTTCGTGTCGACTTGAGCCCAAAATATTAATATTGAAACTTGATAAATAATAAACTGTAGCCACAAAACGAAAACAAAACTATTCGAACAATTTTGGTTAGTTTCATTTTCGGTGTATTATATAAAATGTTTGTCGGTACTTATAAAAGTTGGTCTGATCGAATTTATTTAGTTTAAAACTATAATTCGTTTTAATTAAAAACAACTGAATCTGTATTCGAATACAATGAAATCTGAAATTAAATATTCGAAAATTAGCCGTCGTCGTTTAAAAACGGAAAATAAAGACGGAAAAACCGATATAAATATTGCTATCTCAGACCGTTTTGTTTTGCTCTCACTTTGTTGAATGTCACCGGAGACTTGATCATTTTTTTTTTTTTTTGTTATAAGCCGGGAGAAGCAAGCAAACAACGAACACTACTTATTATACTTCACAGGAAGTAGGAGTTTCCTCTCACTTTGGAGCAGTGTTTCACCTTTATAATGATTACGATAGCATATATGGCGTATGCTATACTGGTTAAGAGTAAGTTCAGTGTTGAATTCAGACTGGGGTTTTTTTTTGGGGGGGGGAAGGGGCACTCAGGAATCATACGAAACGGAATTGATAGAGGTAATACGAATTCAGCAACTGTACCGTATATTATTATGCGTGTGTAATCCTACGACTTATTAATGCGACATGGATTTTGAAAACAGATTCGAATTTGCCACGAGGTTTACTCGAGATCGGTTTTCCCGATTTTTTAATTTTTTCCACTCGAGATATCTAAAATCGAACTTAAGATTATTTTTCAGAATCTAATAGTTTGTTTAATTCTTCCTGAAGATACGTAAAGGGGTTAACTTAAAAGAGTGTTTGACTCGATTTTAAGTAGACTTCATAGTGAATTGAAATCTGCTTTTACAACCCTTATCGCATTATCGGATCGATCGATAAGTTGGAATTACATTATGTGTCTATATCGCTATGATGCGTGTGTGATTTATAGAGAGACATTAAATTACCGCTACCAATCCCTTAATACACTGTCACACTTTAAAATGTACGTATAATGAATTCAACCATGATCTCGAAGTTCAAGATAGTTCTTAGATAATATCGGCTAAGTAACTAGTTTATCAAAATCACGAAATAATCACAGATAAAATCATTATTTAATAAAATCACCAAAAAATTATAAGTTTACACTGTGGTAAATTATCTTAAATATCCGAACCGTGTTGTATATATACACTTCTTAATTCGAAAACTGCTTAATCGCTCCACGAGCTCGTGTTTTCAGTCAAAAATGAATTAAATTAAATTAAATATCGATTTAAATGATAAAAAAAAAAAAATAAATAAATAAAACTTGACAACGAAATGAAAATTATCATTGTGATCAGCGGCTATTCAAAAACAAACATTTAGTTAAGTTGTGATCAAGACCTGTCCTTCATAGTTTACTTACAAAATACGAATCGCCACACTTATGTGTTTCATCTATCCTGTTAGCATACTTTGAATATCGCAACATCGCACACTTTATGTACATTTTTATATGTATTTTATTTATTTATTTTTTTATTAATTGGATGTAAACGCCCTTGAAGGGCTCTGTACAGAAAAAGAAACAATAACTACTCGATACTAAGGATGACATAAAAGCAATTAAACAAGAAATGTTATTATAAACACATTTTCACAAGAATATATTATGTTATAAGTAGAAATTTCAAACTAAAGACTTTAACTTGGTTGAAGTATCATTGAAGAAATCGAACTGTTTTAATTCATTACCCGAAGTAAGCATTCTGTTTATAGGAGCAAAATGACAGTACAGTATTGTCGGAAAGCGTCGGTGTAAAAAGTATGTGATAAACGAGTTGATTGACCCGAGGAACATTTAGGGGTGTTTGACATAATAACTCGGGGCAACCGATTTGTGAATTAAGGAGTTTGTATCATATGATTATTATAACATGTTTTGTCAAACGCATATTGTTTTATTCTTGTTCACGCCAACAGTAATTATTATTATCGGTCGTCTGTCGAATACTATTCGAGCGGAAAAGAATATATTATTATGACAACGATATTTAGAATTGCGTCATGGAAAATAATATAGGGCATTACATCTAAAACGTTTGATTCGTATCGATTGGTCGGTACACGTTATCTTTTAATGTTAAGTTTACACGCTCTATCAGCTAAACGTTTTTCTTTATGTGCGTTTCATGTTTTGAAAGTCTTTGATAAACACATACTATTACACAGTACGTATTTAACGAAATATTAGTTTTTGTGATTAGTGCTCGTAAGTCAGACGCCATTAGAACCGTGGAGGTCTCCCGAAAACGACGGAATTATGAATTATCGTATTATACTTATTTCAAATAACGATTGAAATCATCTTTATTTCGGAGCCAGCTATTTTTTCAAATGTGAATTTTGTGTTTGCGCCTCGGCTAAAAACGGTCCTGGAAACGATCAAATTATTTTAGTTTTTATTTCATCAAAACCGGATTAAACGAAATGTAAGAACAAGCGAACAAATGTCACACATATATAATATGTTTATACAGGGTGCGGCAGAAAGAACTCCCCAGTTAGATAAGGTTATAGTTTGGGTTTGGGTAGAGGTACATTAGTGGTAATTACATCGATAGAAAGCCTTATGGATGCCATTTGTAGTATTCATCATGGCATGGTCGGGAGAGCATCGTACGTTTGTTGTTGAGGAATTTATTAATAATTGTGGTTCACCGATAACGACCCAGCGTTAGGTTACGGTAAACAAACAAAACTTTCGATACTGGTCTGAACACAATCCTCAAGAACTTCACCAACGACCACTCCACAGTCCAAAGGTTACAGTCTGGTGTGCCATTTTCGAGTTTGGTGTGTGGGGTCCGTACTTTTTTGAAGAATACGGTACCACTGTAACAGTGACCTCTAATCGCTATTGTGAAATGCTTGAACATTTTCTTCGGCCAAAATTGAACGATTTTTTTCATGAGTATGGACAACAAAATGTGTGGTTTCAACAATATGGTGCAACAGCACACACAGCTCGTCAAACACTCGGCATTCTGCGAGAAATGTTTCCTGGGCATATTGTGTCCTTGCGAGGTGACATTGGGTGGCCGCCACGTTCACCAGATTTGAACCCATGCGACTTTTTTCTCTGGAGATATCTTAAAGCCCAAGTGTACCAACATCGTCCACAAACTTTGGAAGCTCTGAAGGAGGTAATAATCCAGGAAACTGCTGCTATCCCGCCCGAAATGACCCGTAGAGTCATAGAAAATTACCGTGAAAGACTCAATCAGTGTATCGAAAATGAGGGCCGCCACTTAAGTGATATAATTTTTTAAAAAAAATGAATATAAAATGGCATTATATGTACAATTTATAAATAATTTTTTTTTTTTTGATATTTGACTTGATGTGGTTTTTATTAGTTTCCTTAATCAGGGAGTTCTTTTTGCCGCACCCTGTACATTCGTGCATGCATACACATGTCCATTGCACTTAAACACATATCACCCTCCTTCTCCTACAGACATGTGAAAATAAAAGTCGGTCGAACGGCACGGCGAAAAGGATAAGATTCAACGTTTTATCGTAACAAATATTATCTTTATTTCAAGCATTAGTTGTATTTAAAATTCTCTTAGAGACAATAAATTATACTTACCTATATAAGTTTATTATGCAGTGTATCACGATTCAAAGCCATTTTCTACATAAATATAACAATAATGTTCGTACGCAAATGTTACGATGCTGGACGAATGCGAGAAAAAGACGTTTTTTTAATAAACCTAGTATACAATCATATATCGTAGCACTACATGCAATGAAAATTGATTAAATCATAAATAATTCCAAGAGAAGTAACGTCAACTATATTTTAAAAACGTGGACGATTTAAATGTTGTCATTTTTTTTTTTTTCATACCATTTCACTGCTACGCCAGTACGAGGTTTATGAATAAATGTACTTTATATAATTGAAATTTCAAATGTCACAAGAGCTTTCACCCGACGATGTCGCTCAATACCCGCGGTCCTGATCGGTTATATTTTGAAATTTTTCGTTTGTAAAAAATCGGCTAGACCGACAAGTATTAGATACATGTGCCTGTATAATAATTTCCAAAAAAAAAAAAAACATTTTAATTTGAAAAAACTAATACCTAAAACTAGAAGTCACTTGGTGTTTTTTTTTTTTTTTTTTTTAATAGAAAAGGGTGAAATTAACCTAATTTTGTAAAAAAATATTTGACGCCCATCCATAGTATACCTATGTACGTTTTCGTAAAATTATAATATATATTATATACATGTGCGTATAGTTATTAGGAATAAAAAATTAAGAAGCGAAAAAAAAACGATTGTTTAAAAAAAAACTTAATTCAACTTTTTCACAAGAAAATCAATTTAACGTGATTTTTGACATTTCTTGTTCTGCACAAGAAAGTCAATATCTGGATTAAAACTTGTTAGTTTTAGTCTTAAATCACTCCCAACATTCAGTTTATTCCTACATTTATTTTTCAAATAAATTAAAGTAGAAAAAGCACGTTCTCGTATTATATGTACAAGTGGTCGAAAAGTGGGCCGCGGCCCATGGGTCGGGAACCGCTGGTATAGTGGTATTATACGGGCATTTCAATTTCGTAAAGAACGAACAACGACCCGGTAAGAAGAAGAAGAAGAAGAAGAAGAAGAGGACGAAGGAGGAGAAAAAAAAATAAAAATAAAAAACAACCGTCGCAGTTGATTGCCACGGCAAAACAGTTTCTTCTCTTCTTTATGGCATCACATAATCCCGTAATATATTTCCAACATGTTTAATACAACATACGCTATCTGCACTTGATTAATATTTTGATGGCATCTCACAATGATGTCATTTATGTCGCTGTTATCAGTGCAAAATTATCGTCCTAGTCGTATACCCGTCGCGGACGGTAATAACAACGTATTAAAGTAAACACACTTTTTCGCGTTATATTTTTATCGAGTTTTCTCGTAAGCACTTCATCCGCACTTACGTACACTGTATTATATAATAAATATGTACTTATTTTTATACACACAGGTATGCGCTATATTGTACACACACACACACACACACACACACACACACACACACACACACACACACACACACACACACACACACACACACACACACACACACACACACACACACAAACACACACACATGCACACACATGCGCGAGCGCGTCTTCGCATACGTTTTACTCGAATATAAATTCAGTTTTTCATACGTATTTATATTAAAAAAACTGAAATTCATTATAGGCCATAAAGAAGTAGGATGTAGTGAAAAACGTACATAATACATTGTGTCGTAATATAATAGTTTTAATATTATTAAAAGAGACGATGAGCCTTCGCGTCCAGTGGACAGAAAATATGACATTTTTTTTGGCTGCATCCGAGCGAGGTATCAAAGTTTAAATTTAACTCTAGTCGGGCTTCGAACGATTTTTTTTTTTTTTTTAATTTTTATAAGTACTACTCGTACACGAATTAAAATTACAAATTCATTTTTCACAGACATTGGGTGTTTGTGATTCGTTTTCAAAATGTTATTATTATTATTATTATTATTATTATTATTATTATTATTATTATTATTATTATTATTATTATTACACGGTGTACAAGTAAAACGCATTAAAAATACGAGTGAATACGATTTGAAGAAAATGACTTTTGCACGTCGGTAAACATTTACGGGACGTCGATCCGCCCCTGCGGAGGAGCAGAGGGGACGTGTGCACCGCGTTTCGGGTTCACGGCGGTAGTCGACGGATATACCGTACCTGTGCGCTTTCGGAAGGTCGTAATGACGTAACGTCTGGGGAGGGCGTGAAAAAGGAGGTATAGAAACGAAAATGAAAATAAAAAAAAAAATTAAATAAAAAGTACAAGTAAAAAGAAAAAACAAAAAATTCCGACGTGGCGCCGTGACTTTTCCGAAATTTCCGAATCGAACACGCGTTTGCCTTGCGGTTTGATTGAAACGGAGATAGTATTACAATATCTCTCGAGCGTATCGGATTTAAAAAAGCGCATACAATATTCTGCGTTTGCCGACGGCCTGAAGTTGGTGTTTCGTCACGTACGTGACTTTGTCGAGCCTTAGGAATCTTGTTACCATTCTACTTCCAATTATAAAACGAAATACTCGTTCATTTATGATATTATGTACGGTTGAAATCAGGGATAGATTAGACTTGAAAAAAAAATAGAATATTTACGAAATAAAATAATATATTCTAGGCATATTCCGTAACACGAGCGATATTGTAATAGGTATTATACCTATATTTTATATACTATAAATCCGTAAATAATATTTATTTTAATCATTTTGAAAACTATAAAAATGTCAACGAAAAATGTCCCAGGCTTCTGTTTTGAGTCACACAGGGCGATACGTTTTAATCAGTAAAACATTGTGACGGACGACGGTTTATTTCCTGCTAAATTTTCAGAGTGTTTTTTGAATGCCGGTGAAATTATTCAAGTGTTGCGTTTGAACAGAACTGCAGAAAAATGAACCAGTAGCCTTGTGGCCTCGTGTACGCGTGGGTTCAGACATGAATACTTGAAAATGAAAAAAGATCAAATCACGTCAGCGTCGAGACTGACACCGATATTGACTGCCTGTTCGTTATTTCTGACGCTCGTCAAAAGACGCGTCAACGCGATACCTTATTCCGAACACGAAATCCCGTGTGTTTGACGTTTTGTCGATTTCTGATTTGTATAAATCTTAGTTTTCGCAAAAAAAAAAAACAAAAACAAAAAACAAAAAATTATCTGGACATTTTTCACGCGTCGCGACGGGTTCTGTCGGAAAACGGACGGGGGTGGAGGGTGGGGGAAATGAAAATCCCGAAGTGAAAATAAAAAGGATTTTGATTTCGTCGTGAAATCGGGCGTGTGCGAAATCGTCCGGTTGTGAAAACATTAAAATCTACTTTTCACGTCACCGTTCAGCCACGACATGTGGCGTTATGAAGTTCATACTGTGAACACCACACACACACACACAAACACACACACACACACACACACACACACACACACACACACACACACACACACACACACACACATACACACACACACACACACACCACACGTGTAATCGGTAATCGTTTACACAGATGATAGACGTTTCACACATACATGGTTTTCTTACTGCTTCCGCGCGGCATAGTGGTGGTACTTGTGCCCATTGTCAGTTGTTATTTGCTGTCGAGGTCTATTCGTTGTAGTTATAAACGATTGTGGTAATGGATAAAAATAAGAAAATAGCTATAATACTTTTAAATAGACGCCGTCAGCGTCGTGTGAAATATGTATACGAGAAAGAATCTGTTTGATTCACCCATAAATTTCTTTCGATGGTTTGATAGTTTCGATAAAATGAATTGGTAGTCGATCGCTTTGATAGTTTCGATAATATTGGTACATTCGATAGTTTATAAAAACAATCGAATAAATAGATAGTTTAAAACTGTCTAGTTACTCTCTCTCTCTCTCTCTCTCTCTCTCTCTCTCTCTCTCTCTCTCTCTCTCTCTTTCTCAATCTCTTTGACTTTCCCCGCGATGCGAGGTCCTTGTGTTGTATAAATATATATGATAAAAGCCGCTTGCACACGTGGCGTGCAGCGTTATCGACTGAACGTCAGAAGTTTTGTCGAAATCGTCCAATTACAATTTTATACGAATAATATGTGTTACGTGTGAGACACACGCGTGAAGAAATACGAGGCGCGTGCACGTCACGAGAAAATATGTTTTCAAACTAATGACGTCGTCCGTACACGGGCCGAGTGAAGAACTAATGGTTCGTTATTTCATTCGACGGTAACTTCAAAGGATAGTTTTAAAGGACGAAACGGCCATACCGTATGACCGGATCGATCGCCGATGTTCGCGTAGAAATGTGCTTTTTCGCGTAAAAAAAAAAACCGTTCGCGGACGACACAGAGTTTCACAAAACTGACAATTTTGTAAATTCCAAAAATATGTCATAGTCGAGACGATTAAAAACTACACCCGCATACTCACTACTATCATACACCCTAAAAGAAAATCACACTTGACCTGTTCTGTTCTGATTCTGTATAGTCATTGCAGTCGAGTAGGTACAGCTATTAATACTGCACGCTTTCGTGTTTGTCATAATATTGAGAATTGTTTATTAGAACCTATTAATAATAAATATAGTGATGCATTGGAGCTATATAATTAACGAAGTTGATGTTAAATCAAATGTTTATTAGAGTGGTTTTCGCAAAATCGAATATATCTACTCGAAGCGCATTATATTTAAAGTGAATTCGACTACCCAATAAAATGGTAAGTCTACTTTTTTGAATAATGCGTTTATTACTGTTTTGAATTAAGCGGGTCCGTGGTGTAATTTTCATTATACAATTAAGGTAATAATAATTGTTGCGTTTTTAAAAAATTTTGAAACGAAAAAGAAAACGATTTTTTAAATAATTTAAATTCAGTGGTTTAGACAACTTCTAAGACTGGTCTAGCCAAGACTAGTAAGCAGGGTTCCAAAACTTGTACGATCAAAGAGACTCAGATATATCGGAAACCCCCCGGAGAGCTGGTATGAGGCAACATCAGTCGCCGACATCGGATATAGGAATAGTTTTTTTTTCTCCGATCCTCTGAGATATTTGTACGGGTTTACACGCGCAATAATATAAACATTTGTACGTCCCGTATATTCCGGGGATATCTGAAAACGCTTCGGGGGCGTGGAGAAAGGAATTTATTACTGATAATGCTTAGATAGACTGATAAACGGCAGTTGTACGGAAAAGTGTTTTCGTAGAGAATTGTTCATATTATTGTCGTTGGCATCACTACGATGCCGGTCGAAAGATCTTGTCCGAGAACAATAGAACGCCTCTTCAATGGCCATAAAAAAACTGAGAGATAAAATAATCGTATCATGGGTGTGTGTACGCTGTACACCGCTGAACCCAATCAAAATCATATGAAAACACACACACACGCACATAAACTTTTTGATTTTGATCAAACAAGTGTCAACTTACTTCTGGTACACACATCGATGAAAATATTTTTTAGTATACGTGGACGATTATAAAACCATGGCCACCAATGCCGCAACATCCACCCGGGCAGCCGGGGCAATGCACCGGGGAACGGCCTCCATTCCTATTTTGTGGCCCCTACTTATAATTTTTACAATTTTCAATTTTTATATACTCAGAAATACCTACTGTATTGTGAGAATTTGTGACAACTGTGTATACTGTGTAAGATAAAATTAATTTTATAAATGTTTGTACTATTACACTGTTACAGTAATTATCAAAATATTGATGACTGAAAATTATAGTCCGGCATTGATTTATTATTATCGTTTGATTAAATCGTTAAATTTGTTTAAAATATCAACAGCATATTATTTTTATAAAATGTATAACTTTATTCTATTATAATGAACTTATTCTTCATGTGTTTTTATTTATAATAAATTGATAGGATGGATATTAAAAAGTGTTGTTCTTTACTAAAATGTATGTTTTACATGTCTGAAATAATTTTTAATAAAGATTATGTTTGTTTGTTGAATTTTATCTAACTGACTCCAATAAATTTGTTCACTAATTTAAACCCTGGCAGAGTGAAGCTAGATAGTGGCCCCTAAATTATCTTTTGTCCTAGGACTCAAAATATCTAGTTGCGGCACTGATGGCCACTACATTGTTCATAGCTACACTATTGATAGCCCATTTCATAATGGTTCAAAGTATGTCCTCAGAGCCATTTGAAGCGTTGATAAAAAGTAAGTTTTTTCCTACACAAATTTCCTATCTTCCAAAAGTATTCTCCGAATCAAATCCGTAATCCACTTAATTCTCCTTTGAAACTTAAAAATATAATACCGAAACTAGGAGCTTTGCAAATCACACGGTAGCTGTAAGAGCTAATACACTGTTAATTTTTGTATTCTTTTGTTGTTTTCTCTTATTTTATTACTATTATTTAGTTGTAAGTGTTGATGTATGATAATTTGTGTCAAAATCTCATATCAATAAAAAATAAATACATTTACTGTTTTTTTTTGTGGGGGGGGGGAGGATTTTGTAAATATTTTACTCCTTATTTCTATTGTGGTGTAAACAAATTTAATATATGAATTTTATTAAATGCTTTTATTGATTTATCTGATTATATTTATGTCTAATACCAGTGTAGAAAAAAACTAATATGATAACATGCTACATTGAATGTAACAAAATGCTACAGATACAGCAAGGTGTTTGTTAGGTGTTGGTTTAATATATTTTATGGAAATATCCGTACACGGGTATGACATGATAACGTGTTACTCTTCATAAATAGTTGGGCGTTAACTGTAATAAAGTTAATATTTGTTTTTACAGTTGGTTTACTATTTGTCTACAGTTTGTTTGCAAAAATAACAACATGTAATCTCAGAATCATAGTTAATTTAATATTTTAAATTGTTTAATAAAATATGCTCTATGAATATTCATATAATTTGTATTATTTTTACTTTACTTTATTGATTTAGCTAATATAAGATGATTTGATTGATGCTAGTAGACACTACTAACCACCAAAGTGCAGTGACACATATAATATCCAACTGTGATTATATCAAGCGGTCAGTAGGTCCATAATGATATTTTTTTAGTACAATCCATATTTTTATTTATTCCCTATATGATTCAATTTAAATAATAACAGGTTGCCGTTTAAGGAAATTACAAAACTCAAAAAAATCACTCAGATAATCAACCTCATTTTTATGGGCACACCACTGCATATGTATAATATAAGAATAAGAATTGAAAAAAACCTTTGGAATTTAATAATTACAATCGTAGTGA
Source organism: Therioaphis trifolii (assembly GCA_027580255.1). Classification (NCBI taxonomy): domain Eukaryota; kingdom Metazoa; phylum Arthropoda; class Insecta; order Hemiptera; family Aphididae; genus Therioaphis; species Therioaphis trifolii. Next base: position 3,982,362 of record CM050405.1, on the reverse strand, counting down.
ATATGCTACATTTTATTATTTAGTGACATGAATACCAGTATGTTACATAAAACTTAATTTTACTATAGTTGATTTTAATTCAAAAAGTCATAAAATATCTGATTGGAATTATCTAATAATAAACGAATACAAAAAAAAAAAAATTGTTAACAATCTGAAAAACTTTAGTAACATTATTGTGACTCATTTCCACGGAGAGACTAACCCAAAATAATCGCATAAATGGGAGGTCTAGTCGTCGGTTGTGTTGGAATTGGAGTTGTTTCTGGATACAGATAACCTCTAGGACAGCATCTTGTGTGACTCGGGTGTGGAACCCCTTTCGGTACTGGAATATGGCAATATTCGTTTTTCATGTAAACGCCTGGTTCGGTCTTTTTGCTGGCGTATATCACGGTACATGGTTCTCCTAGTAAAATTTATAGTTAAAATTAAACTCCGGAAAAACAGCATGACAAAATTGTGCTTATGAATATAAAAAAAAAACAAATTACGACAAATGATGCACAATCGTAATACACGTGCAAATATTGACATTTGATAGTTAGCAGTTATCACAATAATTTTATCCTAATTTTTTTTGTTTTTTTTTTTTAATTTCTCGGTTGTTTTTTTTTTCTCTAGCCGTTAAAATAATTTTTTTTATTTCGGGTACATGATATGAACACTAAATATAGCCATCAAAACGATATATCTAGCTAAAAAAAATAATTTTTGAACACAACTTAAAACTCAGTTTTGTTGGGAATCCTGTAGATAATTTTATCTTGATAAAATTTTTTCAAATAAATCATCTTTTAACGCATCTTGATAATTATGTTACGATTTATCTAATTTTAAGCTAAGATAAAAAATGGGCTTATCTAGATAAATAGCTGATCCGGCAACGTTTTTCTATTGCTAGACTTCAGTACTTATATATTATAACGTCTAAATCTAATCTAAATATTATATGTAACACGCGAACACATACACACACATACACTTGTTTGTATAACGGTCACATTGCCAATGAATGAATCATGCGTTTGTTTTATATTTGTAAGTGTCGTGTTATTCTCTCGGTACTACAATTAGGATTTTGCAGCTCTGGGAACACATTTTTTTTATGCCCTCTTCCTCTCACCAGTTTTTTATAGTAACAATTTTTCTTACCAATAAGAAACCTTACAATACATGTGATACAGTAATAGTATATCATGCAATATAAAAATCTATCGAGTGCCCAAAAATGCTTTATATAGTAGGTACTTTCAGTAGTACCCATGGTAATAACATAATCAAAGCAAATTGTAAATTTTATTAATTTATTTTCTTATCATCTGTTTACAAAATAGTGAATAAAATGTCAACAAAGGGGAAAAAATAGTGAAAAAATTAATAGAATATAAATATTTATGAGAAGAAAAACGAACACCATTAAACTATAATTTTTCGTCACGCTTTTGACCTTGCAAAATCTTCAATTATTTTTTGACACCAATAATAATATGTTGACCAATTGATACTTTTGGTATCAAACAACGCAAACCAGGAAGTCATTAATTCACACAATTGTTAAAAGAACTAATACACTGTTTTATTGAATCGTTATTAAAAATATTAATAATGTTTCATTCAAATATATATTAAATACAGTTTTAATAAAAAACTCAATCCGTTGTTATCATAAATATTATGTCATCATGTAAATATACTGATATAATGCCAACCGAACAAATACATATTAAATAGCAATACAAATAAGTTTTAAAAAAATGATAATTATCTATATTTATATCTAGATAAATGTATTATTATATTTATCTTCATCTAGATAAATTCTATTAAGTTATATTTATTATTTTTATCTAGATAATATTTTGATAAAATTATCTTGTCATAATATTTAGATAATTTTTTAGTTATCTATTCCCAAAACTGTTAAAACGTGATACAAAAATGAAATCGAAAACCCGGACGATTTAAATCGAATCACTAAGTTTAAAAACATACATAAATGTATATTAGAAATGAAAAAATAAAAAATGGTCAATTTAAAAACGTGAGAAGTGAGAAACGTCTCACCGACAAAGATATAAATCGTCCTTCGTCACCAAATAAAATATAGCCCGTTATAGTTATCGGCTAGTGTGCCAAGGACTTTAACGATCGTAATTATTCTCACCGCATAAGTCCTCGCATTCTTGCTTGGTAGTAGGAAGGTCGTTGATAGCGGGACAGTTGGTTTTCTCGTTGCGGAACATGTACAACGGTCTACACGCTTGGTCTACCGGCGAATAGTACCATCTGTATAGCTCGAGACGCGTGTCCGGGTATGCGGTTCCTCCACATTCGCGAATGTCCGGGGCGAAACATCTCGGACCTGAATCGTTAAACACGAGTGTGGTTAAACGTTAACGTCCAGCACGCCAACAGCGAATATTATGTACACTACTAAACCTTTGAGATTTTAAAACAATCCAAATCGAATAACACAATCAGTAAATTACGACGGCCGCCACGTCGCGCGGAGCTGTCAATTAACATAATAATATGCGATAATACGGCGTTAAGTTGTAATAATTTTAAGGTATTTAATAATGATTGGCACAACCAACTACTTTTAACTATCGATAGTCAATCGATAGTTTCAAAAACTACCGAGTGATTTTTCAATCGAATAGATATTATTATTCATCGATTGTTTTTAAAAACTATCGAGTAATTCACTCGGTTGTGCCCATCACTCTTACACCGACTAGTTTTGACTATCGATTTAAAAAAAAAAAAACAACCCAGTGATTTTTCGGTATTATCGACCGAATTTACTTGATAATTTTCACTTGTTAAATTTTCATTGGGTAAGTAGGCCTAAAAATGAATCAAAACAGGTAGTTCGATAGTTTTTCGATAGTTTTATAAAACAACCGAGTAATTAGATAGTTTAAACTATCGAGTACTTCGATAGTTTTCACTCGGTTGTGCCCATCACTAGCATTTAACGTCATCATTCCAAGGTCACGCGTAAAGAATGATAACGTTCGTGAATAATGAACGAAAACCAAAAAAATACTGAAAAATACGAGTAATATGCCGCGGTAGGTTATATACGTTGTTAGATCGTGCGAATTCTTCGTATTTTATTATAATTACTTACTTTTATATGTCTTTGCGTATGCCAATTTCTTGTTATAACTTTCTTGAATACCGTTCATTATGTCTTCGAATTTCTTCGAGGAAATACATTGTGCCGTTATGAAATGGGCTGACAATAGAGTAGCGATGAATAATTTAGTGGCCATGGTCGAATATACGTCGATGTAAACGAGAAATATTTTAATAAATGTGTGTTTACGAGAGATCGGATGACACTTGTTTGATCAAAATCGAAATCAAAACGAATGTTTGTGATTGTGTGTGATTGTGCTTGTGTGTGTGTGTGTGCGTGTGTGTGTGTCTGTGTGTTTATATGATTTTGTTTGGATCCAGCGGTGTACAGTGTTTACACACCCCAGTAGGGTACCATGATACGGTTATTTTGTCCCTCAGTTTTTGAATAGCTATTGAAGAATGTTATACAGTACTCTTTCGATTGGGAATGCAGTTGAGCCAACGTTTGAATATGAAAAATATTATGTCAAAATACATTTCAGTATAACTACCGCTTATCAGTGTAACTAACATTTTTTTGGTCCTAGGGTCCTTGAGTCATTTTTATTCAGTTTTCAATACTGGCAAATCAAATTTGAAAAATTTCTACAAATAAAAATTAAGTATATATAATTCTATCTCGAACATTTTAAGTATTAGTTTTTCATGCAAAACAAATGGGTGGTAACAAAATATTGTAAATATTAAGTAGTTACAAGATAATTGCACTTAGCCATTTTTATTTTGTACATTTTGACTTAAGCCCTTCTTCCCTAGGACCAAAGATTTATCAGCAGGACTCTGAAATGTATGCACTAAATACAATGAAATATCTTAGAATCTTAGTTATTTAAATAACTTATTAATTTACAAAGTGTAAACGAATGTTTGTATATTTTGTGCAAATTTTAAATAAGTGTTAATAATTTTATATAAATGAAATACATGGGTGTGCGGGTGAGCTTGTTTGTGTGACTTTGATGGGGTACAGCATTGTACATTGTATACACACCCCAGTAGGTGATGGTTGAATTTGTTTAATGGAAATTCCCGTACACGGTTTGACCATAATGAGTTGTTGTTTTTTTATCAAAAGTTGGGCATTAACTACAATTAAATTGATTTTGCTTTTTGTAGTGGCTTTACTAATTGTATTCATGTTTTCGAACATAACTACATTATCTCAGAATCATTGTTAATGGAATAAATAGTTTTTTTTTTAATATTTTAAATTACTTGATAAATTCTGTATGAATATCCGTATAATTTGTATTGGTTTAACTTTATTTTATTGATTTAGCTTACATAAGATCATTCGATTGATGCCATGTTCTACAGAAGACACTACTAGGCACCAAAGAGTAACACACATAATATCCAACTGTGATAATATCAAGCGGTCAGTAGGTTCATAATGATGTTTCTTTAGTACAATCTATTTTGTTTATTCCCAATGTGATTCAATGCAAATAATAAAATGTCGCCATTAAAAATTAGAAAATTACAAAGCTTAAAAAATCATCCGGATAATCAACCTCATTTTTATGGGCACACCACTGCATATGTATAATATAAGAATAAAAATTTGTAAAAACCTTTGGAATTTAATAATTACAATCGTAGTGAATATGCTACATTTTATTATTTAGTGACACGAATACCAGTATGTTACATAAAACTTAATTTTATCATTATTGATTTTAATTCAAAAAGTAAATAAAATATTTGATTGACCACTTCCCGTACAGTATGAATACAAATAAATTATGCTAAAAAACTATGATCGATTTGATACAGCTTGCAGTGAAGTTATCGTGTCTTATTTCCACGGCGAGGCTTTAAATCCACTATGATCGCACCAATGGGAAATGCCGTCGTCGGTTGTTTGGGCGTCTCTGGCACCGGAGTGGTCTCTGGATACTTATAACCCCTGGGACAGCATCTTGTATAACTCGGGTGTGGAGCCCCTTCTGGTACTGGAATATGGCAGTATTCATTTATCATATAAATGCCCGGTTCGGTCTTTTTGTTGCCGTATACTACGGTGCATGGTTCCCCTAGAAAAATTTTTACGGACAAACGTCAAACAGAAAAAATAAAAACAGGTCGACAAAATTGTTCTTGTGGAAAACAAAAATGACAAATTTTAAAGACAAGTGAACAATCGTAACGTACACGCCGCTATAATATACGAGTATATTTGATACGGATTGCGGTTATCACCGTTTAATGTGAAAATTGTCTTTCGAATTTCCGAGAAAGTTTCTTAATTCTCTCTACTGTTTATTTTTTTTTTTCAGTTAAAAACATTTTTTTATTTCGGTTATATAATAGGAAAACAATATGTAATCGTGAAAAAAACGTAGTTAGATAAATAATTTTTGTACACAACTCGAAACGCAATGTAAAAATGACCTAACCAAACATTCGGACGATCGAAATCAAACAAGTGTTCGTGAATCATGTTCGGTTTAAAATAAAATATAAATTTAGTACAAATGAAAAAGCGAAAATGGCCAATTTTAACGTTGTAGAAGTGAGAAACGTCTCGTCTACAAAGAAACAAATCGTATTATTAATATTAATTATTGGCTAGTGTGCCAAGAATTTTAACCACAGTAATATTCTCACCGCACAAGTCCTCGCATTCTTTTTTGGTCAACGGAAGGTTGTTCATAGCGGGACAAAGGATTCTCTGGCTATGCGGAATGTATAACGGCCTACACGCTTGGTCTACCGGCGAATAGTGCCATCTGTATAACACCACGTGAACGTTCGGGTATGCGGTTGCATTACACTCGTCAGTGTCGGGCATAAAACATCTAGCACCTGTATCGATCAACATAAATACGGTAAAAAGGTTAATATCTACCGCACCAAACCAACAGGAAACGTATGTATGCACAATGTATATTATACATATTATATGACGCGGGGTCGTCAATCCACAAACTACGCGATAAATCGTCGTAGCCTAGGTCAAATGAATTTCAGGGATTCAACATCGTACTTCTGAGACACCCCGTGTAAACAATGACGATGATTGTGAATAATTAACGAAAACCAAAAAAAAATAAATAAATAAATAAAAAAAAAAAAAAAACGCCACGGTAGGTATACGTTGTAAGGTCGTGCGTATTCTTCGTTTTTACACTTACTTTTATACGCCTTTTCATGTGCCACTATCTTATGGTAACGCTGTCGGACACCGTTCACTATGTCATCGAATTCCTTCGAGGAAATACACCGTGCCGTTATGAAATGGGCTGTCAATAGAGTAGCGATGAATAGTTTAGCGGCCATGATCGAATATACGTCGGTGTAAACAAAAAAAAAATAAATATTTTAATCGTTGTGTTTACGACAGATTGGTTGAACACTTGTTTGATCAAAATCAAAACGAACGTTCGTGATTGTGTGTGATAATGTGTGTGTGTGTGCGTGTGTGTGTGTGTGTGTGTGTGTGTGTGTGAGTATGTACGCGCGTGTGTCTGTGGGGGGGGGGGGGTTGTGTGATGTTGTTAGTACACAGTGGTATAGAGTGTAAACATACCCCAGTAGGATACTATGATACGATTATCTTGTCGCTCACTTTTTGTATGGCTATTGAAGAACGTTCTACAGTTCCCTGGTAAATTCTTTCGATTGGGAATACAGTTATGCCAACGTCAAAATATGAAAAACGTCATGATTCTTTTCAGTAGAACTACCGCTTATCTGTGTAACTATCATTTATCAGCAGAACTCGGAAATTTATGTAATAAAAACGATGAATTATGTGCACAGGTTTGCGCTAAAAAAGGCTGAATTATGATAATATGTGATATAATATGCAATTATTTCAAAAAAAAAAAAAAAAAAAAAACTGCTTTGTTCCAACTCGAATATTTTTTTCCTCCGATAAGTACAACCGGTTCCTTCTCGACGCCTCAAAAACGGCACGCAAATTTTCCAGAACTTTGTTACCCCTCAATGTGATGGTAATGGTAACTAGTCACCATCGAAAACTTTTGGTCATGTGTGAGTCGTACCTGTCATTGTTTCGGGCATCTGACACTTCGTTCGCGTGTCAACAAGTGTCGAAATTATTCACACACACATACACACATACACACACACACACACACACACACACACACACACACACACACACACATACACACACACACACATACACACACACACACACACACACACACACACACACACACACACACACACACACACACACACACACACACACACACACACGCACACACACACACACATACACACCTATACATAAAAATGAAATTGTCTCTTATTGAATTTACAAAAATATTGATACAATTTATGTATAATTACTTAAGTAATTTGTATTACATTTTTCGTATAAGATTATAAAACTTACAATACACAATAAATACTAAATTTACTCGAATAAAGTTATTCTTCATACAAAGTTGGGCATTAACTTTAATTAAATTATTGTTTGTTTTTACAGTTCATTTACTAATTGTATTCATATTTCAAAAATTAATTACATTTAATCCAAGAGTCTTGGTTAATTTAACATTTTTTTTTTTTTTTTTTTTTTTTAATTTACATCAATTTAATAAATTCTGTATGAAAATCTATATATTTTACATAGTTTTTCTTTATTTTATGAATTTAGTTTACATACAATTTTTAAATCGATGACATGTTCTATAGTGGGTACTACTAGCTGCTAAGATATAAAATATAATATTCAGTTGTTACAATTTCAAGCGATCAGTAGGTTCATGACAATGATTTTGTTGTAAACCGGTGGAATAAAAAATAGATAAAAATATAACTGATATTAACTGAAGCTCCGTGTGAGATTTAAATTAAAAATATTTTTTGATTTTGTGTTCTATTAAAATAGAATGACTTAGAATCGTAGATTCCTTGAAAATGAAAATTTACAGCGTCAAGTTTTTCTTAAACATATTGTGAATCCATTAAAATAATAACAGATTGCATTTCAGAAATGTATAAAAATTTAAAAATCATCAAGATTATCTTGCCGTTTCCAAATTTTACTTTTTTCATAACGCGAGTAAATGCCGGGTTTTATCAACTACTCTTATTGGCATTTCAGGCGTGTAAGGAAATATGTGTGAATTATTAATCTAAAATAGAAGAATATACTATACGTTCGTATTTTATGATTACTATTTAAACTATCAAAATTTTTCAATTCAATATTTGATTTTCCGGTGTGAATCCGGTGTGATACATTAAAACTTTGGCAGTGCTTGTCATATTGACGCGCACAAAATAGTGAAAAAACGGCATGTGGAAAGTGTGAAAATCCAGCCATTGAATCATACTGTTGACAAAATAACGCCTTTAGATCAACGCAATATGAAATAGTCCTATGACATATTTGCATAATATGTGAAAGCCATTAGTAAAAATAACACCCGTGGTTGACGTACTATTGTTACATATTTTAATGTTTAAAATAAGAGAATGTATGAAAAAGATTAATTTTTTTGAAAACATTTTCAAAAATAATTTTGAATTAAAACGAAACGCAGGTGCGATTCGAAGAATATCGTCCCGTAGTTTTATACACGTGAAATCGAAAAGTAAAGTAAAGTAAAGTAAAAAAAAAAATCTTTTGAGCATCAAAAAAATGTCTGAAGCGATATTATCATCATTGTGTCTTATTTATATGTTGGACATTCTTCATGTCCACGACAATCGCCTGAACGGTCTCCGGCATAAACGTCGTCGTCGACCTTGACGCGTTTTTCGACGGCACCGGAGTGGTTTTCGGGTACTGATAACCCCTGGGACAGCATCTCGCATCCTCTGGGCACGAGTTCGGGTTCCCAGGAAGCACAGGTATGTGACAGTAGTGGGCGTGCATACAGACTCCGGGTTCGGTCTTTTTGCTGGCGTATGTAATGGTGCAAGGCTCGCCTGGAAAAAATCACGGATAGAGTCGGACAGGGATTACCGCTAACAGGTATATAATATATGGTATATGATGAGAAAAAAAAAGCTATCGGTACATTCGACGGTTGTTGGTCGACACTATTTTAAACGAAATTTTATTTCTACACTTTCCTGTTTGTTCGCGGAAATCGATATTAGTTTTTACACTCGGTCGTTTGGAATCGGAACGGAAAACAGCGTATCGACTGCGAGAACAATATAGGTTAAAAAAAATATCTTTAGGACTGAAATATCAAACCATTACAACCCTGAAATTAAAACCACGTTTTTTTATACTGTGCCCGACGATAATCTACGACGACTCAAAAGAAACTGGTCAAGAGATCTACTACATTGACAAATAAAATGGTCCACAAATTGTATGAAAAAAAAACAAACAAACAAAAAATTAATAAACAAAAAATAGGTACCTACGGTATTGTATGACTGTAGAAAGTAGTTAATTACAAAAAAAAAAAAAGTTCACTCAAAAAAAAAAAAAAAAACTTGTTTTAAAAAAGAGAGGTGCGGCCCATGGGCAATTTCTTCCTCAGGCAATTCATGTTCTAAATTCCATGTTTTTCTACTAAATCTAATTATTGTGTCCATTATATTGATTGTAAATAAACTGATTTAAAATAAAATTAAAAAAAAAGGACTGAACGAAAAATGGTTTGTAAAAATAAATCAAAACTTTTTTCAGGATTTTCCAGAAATCAACAAACATTAATATATACACACATATATATATATATATATATATATATATATATATATATATATATATATATATATATATATCAATCATTCGGATGCTTAAAAAGTCAAAAAGGCTAATTAAAAAAAAAAAAACCAACGAAATTTCTCGTTTTTCGAGAAAGAAAACCTCCTTCGTCGTACCGTATAAAATATCCGTCGCCGGCACACAATCCAAGACTCATGATCAGAATTGATGCCCTAGAGTAGGGTGTTTATGCACTAAACAATGTATTAACGTGTATGCGCTAAAATTCTCACCGCACAAGTCCTCGCATTCTTTCTTGGTGATTGGAAGGTCGACCAAACTGGGACATACGATTTTCTTGCCGCGAGGCATGTATCGGGGAAAACACGACTTGTGCTTTGGAGCGTAATACCATCTGACTATCTCGAAGTCACGAGCTGATATTAATTTAGTATCGCCACAATTGAGATCAAATGGTTCGAAACATCTTGGGTCTGAAACATTAAACGTGCGAATAGTTTATTATTAACATTTCACACATAATATTTTATCAAGTAATCGATTACAAATAGAAAAATAAGTGAATGTTAATAATTCAATGAAAAATTACTTATACATTTATTTACATTCTTGTGTGTGTGTGTGTGTGTGTGTGTGTGTGTGTGTGTGTGTGTGTGTGTGTGTGTGTGTGTGTGTGTGTGTGTGTGTGTGTGTGTGTGTGTGTGTGTGTGTGTGTGTGTGTGTGCTACTTATTTACACTCTTTTTAAATTTTTTTTTCTACCAAGTCGATGAAAAAGTACCTGTCTAATACATACTGGTAAATTGCGTACTAAATTAAAAACTTGATCACATTAAAAAAATTGCATAGATTGCTTTAAATATTTAGGTAGGTACTACATATTAATATGGTTTCTAATACTCACGCTTGTTTGGCATTGCTTTTGAAATTTCTTCATTGTACCGTCTTAGCATTTCCCACCTGTCATACGAGTTAATGAAATCACATTGCGCTATTATGAAAGCGACCATCAACAGCTTCACGACACACGGTTGGGATGACATTGTTTTTTCGTCGTTATAAGCTAAAAAAAAGTCAAAACGGCGTTATTAGTTATGTTATGAAACTACAAGAGATAAGTTGATATTTGCCACTTCACATTGTGTGTGTGTGTATGTGTGTGTGCGTACTGCGTACGTGTGTGTGTGCGTGTATATGTGTGGTAGTGGATAATCTTTTGTGAACGATTGAGATTAGGGTACAGCGGTTTTTACAGTGTATACAATTCGGAGTAGGGTCTCTTGATACGATTATTTTTTTGTCAATTTTTGTGCAGACTGTGGAATTGATAAAAAAAAAAAAAAAAAAGGGCACCCGAAATATTCAAGGTTTTACCCGTTTATCGTTGTACATAATGGGTAGTAGTACCACCGTAGCTAGGAAAATGTTTTTACGAGGAGCGCGTTAATTTTATTTCTCTGGTTTTTGCGACGCTGTGCTACGAAACCGGCTCACCGCCTTTTTTTTTTATTTATAACTCTTTTAATTCATTAAGAATATTCAACACATAATATGAGCATAATATGTTTAATGACCATTTAAATTAAAAAGTGAATAAAAATCAAAGAACATTGACAAATAAAACAATTTTCGTTTTATTTATATATATGTGTGTCCTTGCCTTAAAAATACGCAGTGCATCGAATGTAAAAACATTGTTTTTTTTTTTTTTTATATATAATTTTATGAACTACAAAACGGCATCACACAAATTATTTAATGGTTAAAACCAGTAAATATTTATACATGGTGCGCAGATAACTGATCAAGGTCTATTATTACGTTACTGTTAATTTTTTATGAAATGGTAAATAACATGTTGATTATTCGTCGCGAAAATAACTAAATCAAATAAACGACATATGATAGAATAAAAAATATGAAAAGAAAAACTTTTTACTTATGAAAAAAGGTTAATGTCGAAAGCAGGGGGAGCAGGAAATGTACAGCGTTGAACTGGACGGGCGCCTTTCTGCATTCTTAAGGGATTCAAGATTAAGGACTCCGTCGAGAGGTCAGTACACGCGAAATTTCCATTTAATTTTTTATTTCGAAAGAGTACGAGGTTTAGTCGAGTGGTAGGGCACATTGCGTGGTAGGACAGGATGTGCCACGAGGTTTCGACCGTTGTGACCATTGTTCAATTTCAAAATTATCTTGCTGTAATAACTATTAATTTTGTAATATTGTAATTTATAATGATGATTTTCATCGAGCTAATAATAATTTGTTACGTATTAAATGCTGAAACAATAATTATTTGAAAGTGCAAAAGTATTCATCGCTTTGATCGCGTAATTTGACACGGAAAAAAATATTTAGTTAAATTAACTAAATCAATGTTTTTTTCTACTAGTAACAAATCGTCACTTGGCGGACAGAGAGTGTTAGCGAAAATGGCTGGTAAAATATAGTTAAATATTTGCAGTCGAAATAACAATATTTATTCTAGTTGAAATATCCATGTAGGTGTCATACAATTTTTTACGTTTAAATCAACTGAAATTATATAACCATTGGATCCATAATAAATGGTTAAACTACCTAATCATTATATTTATTGCTATAGTCATGGTGGTTTTTCATTTAAATAATATTATACGAATTGTTTTTGTGTATAAAATATTCGAATCACAGAATAAATATGACAAATCAACAAGCCGCACGAACGACGGACTGCAGAGAAGATTAAACGAGGACCTATCCCACCATGCTTTGGCGGATTGTCGATTAAAATTTTACGGCTGTAACTATCCCGACGGCAAACGTCATTCGACCACAACGTTTACGAGTTTGAACTACAAACGAAATTGAATTCATGACAACCACTCACACGGTTGTGTAATCGTTCGTCGTCGACGCAATAACAACGCTCACACGAACCGAGTAAGAAACGTTTTACGTCACTTGAAAATTATCCACCCTATCATTGCACAGCCGCTCCTGCTCACGTCATCATGCACATCCGGTATTACGGGCGAACAAATTTTAGGTCGACACGTGCGTTCGAAACGTTTTTCCGCCGCGTCGGCGAACGGTGGACGACAATCAAATAAAATAAATCACAACCAATAAAATTGAAAATGTGATATAGATTTATTACGTTTTCGAAAAAAAAAACGATAACAACACTGCAACAACACTAGTATACACCACGACTTTGAACGAAGTCCAAGTACAGTCCTTCGTTAGAGGAGACCGTTGAGTAGGATTTCGTTGAGAGCTTAGTACCGTTGTATGACGTGTTAATCTAGTAAACAAGCATCGTCACAAGAAGAGATGGGAGCTTGGTAAATTTAACCGGTAAATTTTACCGGCAAGGTAAATTTACGTACATTTCACCGATAATTTTTTACTCGGTAAATATTTTTTACCGTTCTCAAAACCGAGCGACCACTTATTTCATATGTTTTCATGAGCACATATTAACATAGGTGCCATTTATTTGAGGTTATCGGTACGTAGCATAGGCGTGCGCAGGGGGGATGCCGGGTATGTCTTGGCATCCACTGCGGTCTGCAGAACCAAACTAAGTTTGGTAAAAACAAAATTAAGAAGCCGTATGAAACAAGAAAGATTGGACGCAATGATTTTGATATTTGTGGAACAAGAACTAGCATCATAGATAAATTATGAAGACGTAATTGATGAGTTTAAAAATTTACATCCTTTTGAACGAAGATTAGAACTATAACTAGAATTAATTATTAAGTATTACATACATTAAATTCATATTACTTAAGAAATAAAATTTAAAGTATAAATTATACTTTTACTTGTTTAATATTGACATTGTTTTGTGAGCTTTTTAGTTGTGAGAATAAAACTTTTTTTTAATTCTGATTTTTTTTTATGGGAGTTAAAAATTGAGTTATTTCTGAAACATTGGCTAAGATTTGTTAAAATATGTGAGCTTAACATTAATGAAAATTTGGTAATATTCTTGGGGGGTCATTATATCAGGGAGGCTTTTAGTATGAATTAAACAAATTTGAGGGGGGCTAAGCCCTCCCCATCTCCACCTATATTTTGAAGTATATTGGCATCCCCTGCGAAAAAAGTCTGCGCCCGCCTATGGTACCTAGTCGATACGTCAATATAATATAACAGATAAATGCGTCGAAAATGTTGGTGATATTGTAAATAAAGATTATAGTGAAGACACAGAGATGAACAAATCATGATACAGAAGATCTAGTTGAATCCGATAACTTATCAGATGAATATAATTTTTTTTTTAGTGACGATGAATTTTATGAATCACACTTTAAATAGGTTTATAAATATTATAATTGAATTTACATTTAATTCAACTTGGGTATCTCAGTATCTGTAAAGAAATCACCAATAAACAGAAGCATAGGTATATATCTATAATTATAATAATTTAATTTTCGTAATTTTTCCTTAATGCAATTAATTTCAAATTTGCATAATTTATTGATCGTACTATTCACACTTATGCTTATTTAAATACAATACTTGAGGTCAAGTGTGGACAAGTGTGGTGGTAATAGTAAGTTGTGTTATAAACATGTTATTGAGTTCGTGATAAATTTGTAAAAAAAAATATACTCTATTAAACAATTTACGTAAAATTTATCGGTCAATTTACCGAACATGTTTTTACGGTGAAATTCCAATCTCTAGTCTCGAGCCCGTCAACCGAAAAAATGGTTTGGGATAAAAACAATAATATTTCAATGTTAAATATCAATGAGGTCGTATGTTAAAAATGGGACAAGTACACTGCGGCGAAAAGACGATTAGTCGTTCGATGTCGGTCCTCGGATTCCCACGCGAAGGGCCGCACGCCGACGTGATCCTTGAAATAATAATTCTACGTATTTATCGTCGATGATGTTTTTTGTTAGTTCAAAGTTAATCTTCTCTGCGCGTTCACTCGTGTGCGAGTGAAGAGCTTCTCGCAGACATATTGCACAGCAGAAGTAACTGGCCGTGAGCAATTATTTTGTTTTGTTGATTCCGGTGGTTTTTCGCGGTGATATTTTTTGTCATTGAAACATCCATGTTCTATGTAAGCTCCGAATCGACTTTTTTATTTTATTTATTTATTTATTAGAATTAAAATATTTTAGCTTGATATTATAATGGCTATTACAAGTGTGTTTAAGTATATTTAAAATTTATCAATAACAATTATTATTTTGTTAGCTGTTGGTCCTTGTTTTTGCTTGACTCTGAAAGTGGGAGATCTTGCGGTAAACGTGGTTTTAGTCGCAGATATTTTGTCAAGTTTCCCAGGTTGTGTAGAATCGTGCGCCTGCGGATGTTTTTAGATTTGGGCGAACGTTTTTGAACTGGAATTTCATCCAGTCTCGTAGTAGAAGGATTCCAGTATCGTTATGAATTTGACTAAAATCATAACAACCGATCCTGTCATATACTAATAAACTAATTATTATATTTACCACTACGATCACTAGTGGTTTTGCGTACGAACTTCAGTGATTTTCACTATAAAATGTTTGAATAATTGAAGGGTCCAGTGCAACAGCCCGGTATGTCCACTTTTGAAAAATATTAAGGAGGAAAAAAAATTATTTGAAAATTAATGATATTTTGTCATAAATAATATATTTTTATTGAAATATGTTACACACCCATTTATAACTCGATAACATGAATTCAAATTACAGTTATTATAGCACATACCATATTATGACCATTAAAAGAATACAATTTATGGACTTACCTTGATTCTTGTTCATAATTTTTTTTTTTTTTTTTTTATAATTTTTAGCAATCAGCTTATGTATGACTATTCAATAGACTTATTAATATTATTTAGTTCTATCTCTCTATATTATAATTGTTTTGTTTTAGAAAATTTATTATTTAGTTAAAAATAATATGCTTAATATTGGGTTTAATGAGTAAAATAAAACTTGATTTATAAAAAGTCATTTTTGAATAATAATATAATATGTAACGTATAACTGAAAATAATAAATAAATATAACTCTCCTAGCAAATAAAACATTATATGATAATAGGTAAAAAAAAAAAAACAATACAAAGTCTACCTCGGCTACTGACACGGTTAATAAGAAATTCGATTGAAAAATAATTATTCTATGTTTTATGAAAATAAACAGTCTTATTGAATTCGCGATCGATAATAGTAACTATTGTAATAGTATTGGTGTGAGTCGTTACGTTATTATTAAGTTTTATTAAATCACTCAGTTTCATATGAATTTTACAAAAAATTTGAATAACCTACTTCGTCTGATAAAGTTATAACGTAGTTGATAAATAAATTTGAACTGCTTTTACCGATTCTCGTTATTTATATTGCCGTATCGACTGAGTACCGTATAACCTCATAGAAACGTAACTATTGTTATTGTGCACGTGAACGCGTTTGAAACAAGTGGTCACTCGGTTTTTAGAACGGTAAACGAAAATTCGGTAAAATTTACCGGGTAAATTTAACTGACCGGTAAAATTTACCGGGTAAATTTACCAAGTTCCCGTCTCCGGTCAAACCGCGCGTTCGACGGATCGACGAAGATTCGAATTTCGCACACGTGCGACTTTCGCCCGGGTCGTCCGGCGTCGGCGTGAGACGTTCCGAAAAATCGCAAAACGAAATGTCACGTCGCGTACCCCGACGTCACGCGGTCGCGACGTAACGACGATTTTTACGTCGAGAAAACGGTACGTAAAATATCGCCCGAAGACGTTGGAATAATAATAATTTGTCGCCGACGACATGCGAGCGGTCGCACTATCGGAACGGGGACGCAGTCGGCTATTTACACGGGCGCATATTCGTGGTTTTTCGCCGTGTCTCGAGAGAAAACGGTCGACGGAACGCGGGGGTCAGCGCGCGAGGGGGTCGCTGTGGTGCGCGCGGCGGGGCGGTCGCGAATTCCGTCCGATCGTCGGCGGGGCGGTCGCGGGGAGCGGGCGAGCGATAGGGGTGAACGAGCGCTGGTCGCGCGACGCACGCCGCCGCCGCCGCCGCCGCCGCCGCCGCGGCGCGGGACTCGCGTCGGCGGCGGCTCGCACGCACACTAGCGTCGGCCCGTTTTTGCCGAAACCGCCGGCAGACGCCGTCGCCACCGCCACCGACGCGTTCAGTAGCCCTCGTGGATCCGAACCCGTCCGGTCGCGCCGCGCAACTGCTATTTTCCGCCGCCGCCGAGCTTTTTCTCGCCGCGTCACTCTGACGTCTCGCCTACGAGACCGTCGGTTTTCTCCGTTTTTCCGCGTTCCCTTTTCGTTTCGGGATTTTCGACGTTTTTCCCTTCAGCATTTTTTCGACTCGACGTCGTGACCGCCGCGATCCCGGACCGAGACGACAACGATATCGACTACTATATTATAAATAGTAAGGCGATACGAGTGCCGACGCCGCCGCCACCGCCGCCACACCGTACGGCGATTTCGCGCTAGCGGATCGACGGATCTATCGGATCTATCGGATCTATCGGATATATCGGATCTATCGGATCTATCGGACGGTCCGCCGCTCCGGGAAATTGCGGCGGGAAAAAACAAACGCACGATTTACACACTCGGTTTTACGCGCTTCGATCCGGTCCCCGGGGGTCTTTCGTTCCACGCGCGCACCGGGGAGGTGTAACACACCGTCAACCGTCGTCGTCGTCGTCGTCGTCGCCGGGAGGCGCGCGCGATCCCGCCACCGCCGTCATCATGAACCTCATCTACCCGAACCTGCTGTTCTGGATGTACGTGGTGCTGACACTGGCCGAACCGCCGTACATCATCCCGTTTAAAGGTCAGTACCCGTGAGCGTTCGTGTGTTTATAGAGGCTTTTTTTATTTTTCTGTTTTTCTGTTTTTCTATTTTTCTATTTTCTATTTTTTTTCCGTCGTACGCTTTCGGTCGAGCTAAATAAAATGGCCGCCACAGAAAAAACGCGTGTCGTCGTCTCGACGATAAATAATAACGAGACGGGCGATCGCGTCTTGCGTACAATCCGCGTCCGACGGACTCGCGATACTAGACGTGTAGGAAAACGAACCCTTCCCTCACGCTGGTAATAATATTACGCTGGTAATGTGACAAATAACGCGATCCGCGAGAGACGCGCGTTATGCGGTAGTAAGTGATAGCAACACGTAATTAGGCGTGTCACATATCACGACGTTATAATAATAATATGTAGTAATAGGCAATAGCAACGAAAAACGTAATGCAACGACAATTGAACGATAATAATAATTATTATATCAATGTTGTGTTTGACAGAATTTTTATTATTTTTTTAATAAGTTTTTTTTTTATTTCAATATAATTATAATTATTATTATTATTATTATTATTATTATTTTTTTTTGAAATTTTTCCACATATTATTATGCAGTACGGCGACGGATAAATGTATACCCTCGTAGTCCTCCCGTAATGGAAACAATTTATACCCCGTTATGTTACTGTCAATATTTGAAATGAAAATTATGTATGATATTGTTTTAATTGTATTTATTATTATTATTTTTGTTTATTGGTTACGTTTATGATTTTTTTTTTCCCCTGATTACTTTTTGTAGAGACAACTGCTATGAATTAATATGACATGGTTTGCTATGCGTGTACACATTTTTTAAAATTTTAATTAATTTTAATATTACATGCTTGTATTGGATTTTATTTATAACTGTATCGGTGAAGTAATATAAATGACGTTTAAAACAATATTTATCTAACTCGTCATTAGCTCATTGTGGAAAATGATTAAAACGAGTTTATAACTAGTACACCAACACTTACACACTCGATCAACTCGACGGACAGTTTTTTGTTTTAATACATTTTGGATTACTATCAACAATTGTTTTGACTGTGACTAAAAAATATAACTAAGTTGAAACATCTATTATTATTATTATTATTATTTATTTTTTATGTTTGTATCGAATTTTTAAGTTTAAATACTGTCCAAAAAAAAAAAAAATAATAATCTCGTTTAAGTAACAACGAAAGAGTAGTTATAAAAATAATTTTTTAAGGGAATAATAAATCGCATTTTAACCGATGATAAATAACACTTAAAAGGAATATTTAAAATTAAAAATTTAATAAAATATATAGTAAGAGATATGCTATCACTTCGATCAATTAAATTAATTTACTTTAGACTAGTTACGTTATAAAACATATTATATTTACGTTGATTGAAGTCGAACATAGTTGGTAACGACCATTATTATTTCATGACGTAATTATAAACTCTATCATATTATTATAACCAGTTTCGGTCTGGCTCATGAATGGGCCCCCAGGAAAATATTTTTAAAAGGCCCCTAAATACCAAAATTTATTATCGAATTGTCAGTGTGCTGGTGTCTTGGGTTGGTGATAGTGACCAACGCTTATATCAAATTTTCCAAGTATTTTGTATTTTTATAGTTTGATTATTATCAAGAGAACGAAAATCAATTAACTATAGTCTATTGATATAATATCTAAATTTTACTAAGTATATCACGTCAACAATATTTCAAGATAATTTTCATTTACATTTTTTTTTATTTCGGGAAATTCCTTATTTTTATTCATAAATAAAAAATTGAACAATTATTATTAATATAATTTTTTCTATTGGCGTGGTCCCGTGGGGGCCATATTTTCAGAATAAATCTCAGGACCCCCGGCGATTTCCGGGTATCTAGGTGCGCCAGACCGACACTGATTATAATAACTGATATTATGAAAATCGATCATCATTAATTTTTTTTTCTAAAAATAAAAATAACTGAAAACCAGCCACATTTACTTATTTTATCGTAATATTATGTCGGTAAATTATATGCTATATTTTATTGTTTTCCCTAGTATCAATAAACCGTATCGTACTACTTTTTTTTTATATCAGTACACGATTTCAAATATCAATCGCATGAATATGATTCAAGTCCGTAAAATCGTTAAAAATATTAATTTTATCAATTTATTTCAATCTCAACGGCCGTGGTAATTCAAATGCGTGAATCGGTTGTTTTGCGTTCAGCCATTTTTGGCCGAGCGCTCGCTCATTGTTTTCCGAAATGTACAGTGTATTATACAAATAAGACGTATATATATATACTATATAGGTTATAGCAAGTCGGCGATGGTAATTAAACGTTTTGAATCGTTCTCCGTTGTTTGCGTTCGTTTCCGAAGGGTCCGAACGGTTAGCCCGAACGGACTTGGACCACGGCCCGAGTACAGGTACGATGACGTACGTATATCTCGGCGTTCATCTAAGCCGACACTATTGTTACTCCGGGGAAACGGGACGGGGCACCGAAACGCGGGCCGCCGCGGGACGGTGAAATTTGATTTTGCCCGAGAACGCGCGCCGTGACGTTTCGCTCGTCGTCGAAAGGGAGATCTTATCGAGTTCGGCCGATAAACGGGCGAATAAACTTTCGCGAAACGCGATATACATCTTCCGAGACCGTATTGTCCCGGACCGTTTTTCCGACGACGGAGAAAAAAAAAAAAACGCGCGGAAAAAATTTTTAAAACGCTATCCGAACGTTCGCAGCGTGATGTCGTTTTATTAGTGACGGCGCGGCGGCGTACGATGTTGTCAAACACCCGACTATACTCGTATAATATCCACTTTAAACCGTAGGCAAAATATAATATAGCGCACAGTAGTTTGCCGGCTGCATACGAACTGCGTCCCAGAATACAAAAATATAAATCGCGATATTCGAGTTGCGTCCGTTGTTTTTGCACGACACATCCGAGTTGCGTCCGCGATTTTCTCGCGACATGTACGAGTTGCATCCCGGTTAATAATTGATTAATTGGTGAATATTATACATATTTCCCTTCCAAATTTTACAGACTGAGGACTGTTCATGATTTAAAGCACTAAAAAATAGTTCATTTTAAAATAACACTTGCATAAGCGTTTTGAACAAGAGCACCTCTGAACATTATCATTTAAAAATTTTTGAAAGGAAAATTTGTATCCATTAATACAATATAATAATTTATTTTTTTCACTTAACATTTTAATTATTTCAAGATCTTCCATTGTATAAATAAAAATATATAAAAATACGATAATTTGTCGAATCTGGAATGTCGAAGTGTGACTGATGCTAAAATGAACAAAATTAATTTCCAACAGTAAATTGTAATGCAGTATTTATAGATAATATATCGATAATTGAGATTATCTATATGAGTTTATTAACCCGTGGACGCAATTCGTACATGTTGCGAAAAAACCGCGGACGCAACTCGGACAAAATATAATTTAGGGACGCAATTCGAATGCGCCGAGTTTGCCAGTCTCGGCTTTCCACTCGCCGCGGCACACGATCGCGGGTAATAATAATAATAATAATAATAATAATAATAATAATAATAATAAGCCGAGGCACGGTTCCGATTGATATTGCAGTCTACTTGTCAACGACAATACAAAGGTCGAGCAAACGTTAATCATTCGGGTAAAAGAAGGTAAACACCCCGCCTTCGAGCTGTACGTTAGTAGGAGGAGGTACGTCGCGCCGGTCTATTGAACGCGATTGATCCGGTGTGATTCGACTAATTAAAGCAGCGGTTCCCCCCGACCTGTGCACCGCGGTGCCCTCAGGGCACGGCGAGCTCGTTTGAGTGGCAGCCGTGGCTCATCCAAGAATGAAAAGAACATTATTTTTTTAAAATTTTTTTGTTATTTATTGAAAATTAAATGTATCAACATATTACATGTTACAACAAGTTATAAATAAATAAATAACAATAACAATAGCAATTTAATTTGGAGTTATTTATAATATAATATATTGCGTGTCTGTGTTATTGATGTACGGAATATGTAGTGTGTGTGTGTGTTAGTGTGTTATGGAGTAGGAGTTATAGGGAGTGTTCTTTTGTTTATTAGGGATGTTAAAACAGTAAGAAGGAGGTTGAGTATAGATTTTAGTTCGTCGAGGAATTTGGTGATGATGTGTAGAGATTGATCGGGTGGTGGTTTGTTAGCTGCGATTTCGGCGTATGACGGTTTTCCTTTTGAGTTTGGACTGGGGGCTTCATTTCCACTTCTTCGAGATGGAGGTGGTACCTATAGCAAGTGTTGGAATAGGTCGATTTTCTTCGTTTATTTTTTTTAGCTTTAAGTTTAGGGCGGTTTAATATTTTTTTAAGGGATTGGCATCCTTTGTAGTTTGCAGTGTGATTTCCACCGCGATTTGCACATTTTGCGGGTTCCTCCCGTTTTTTTGTGCATTCGTCAGTTGAGTGTTCTGATCCGCATTTCACGCAGCGTGGATCGTGATGGCAGTAATTACGCGTGTGTCCATATTTTTGGCAATTATGACATTGAGGAGGACCGTCTTTTTGGGTATTCGTATTTCACTATGAACATTATTAAAACATATGCGAATTAAAAATTTACAATTTATTGTAGTTAAAAAAAAGACAACGATTTGTTTTACGTACAAAATTACTAAGCACACTCTGCTGAGTACACACATGTGTATCTAATATGAAACATACTATAATACTATAGTGTTTCTAATATGCATCGAATAATTAAATAATGGATAAAAATGGTAAACGCCGCATAAATATTACACGGCTACTAAAACCAAATACCGCGACCGTCTTAATGTAGAACCTGACCTCCGTGTCCAGTGGTCTCGAATTGAACCAGATATTGCCCAATTTTCCAAAAATAAGCAGCCTCAACTATCTCGTTATAGTTACTAGTTTTTCACGTTTTTTTTTTTTTTTTTTTACACTTTTAAAGCGGTATTTTTTCTTTTTACTTTCAGCTATAAAATGATAATTCGTCAATAATATTATGTTCAATAAAGTTATTTATATCAGTAGATATGAATGAAAACTAGTGTTTATTTTTATCACGTTTCTCGTGATATTCACAGAAGGGCACCTAACAAAATTTGTACAAACAAAAGGGCACCGCCGGCTAAAAAGGTTGGGAACCGCCGAGTTAAAGTATCGGATACGTTACGATTCCCCCCTCCCCTCGTAACAGATTTCTGGATCCGTCGGTGATCGGGAGCGGCGCGCGTTGAGGAAATTCTCGTCGGATTCGCGTCAAACCTAGTAGTAAATCGTCGAATGTATAATATAGACGTCTAAAATTCGAAAACCTAGACGTATTTCACGCGCGAATATTAAATATAGACACTTAAACGCGTTTCGAGCGCACGCCACTGATTTAAAAAACAATAAATCATCCGGAACACGCCCTGTACAATATTCCTGTCACTCTCAACCACCGGCAGCACTCACGACCACTGACCGCTACTCGTTACGACAACCCCGGACACTGTTATTACCGTTATCGCGTTTTTTGTTTTTTTTTTTTTTTGTTTCATAAAATAAAACGGACGAGCCGATTCGGCCGCGAGTGTTCAACGCGAGCTGACGTGATTTCACGTCGGCGGCGTTCCGTGCGGTCTATATCCGAAGAGTTCATAAAGTTTTCCGATATCACACGAGGTCGGATTATTCGAAACGAATAAACATTCATTTTTTTTAAACCTTCGGTTTGTTTATTGAAAATTTTAACACAATTCAATGTTGTATAAGACAGCCGCGTTCCCCTAAACACCGAAATAATAATAATAAAGATCGAAAACACCGATAAAACGGTATACATTTCGACGGGAAATATTTACTCGTCGGTCGAAAATGGGGGGGAAAAAAAAAAAATTAAACTACTGTTTGTACACACTAAATTTTTAATTTAAACGTGACAAATAACTATTCGTATTTAGAGTTGAGAATATTTATTTATACAAATTATAATGTTGTTATTGCGTGAGCGTGCAATAAAATATGAGAGCCGTAATGTTTTTAAAAGTGTGCCAAAACGGTGATTGCGATTTGCTGCATTTTGCCATTATTTTTTATGTAATTAAAACAATGCATTTAATTTATTAGGGGTTATTAAAATTAATAATGAATTCCAGTACGTAAACATTTTCACAAACATTTTTGTAAGATTTTTCGTGAGTCACTGCAGGACGTAATGAGCAACTAAAAATATATTTATGTTTTACTGGCTCGCTCAGACGTTGGTTTTACATCGTTATGCCGACGAGTTTTAACATTTACAACCGAATGTCGTGTCAATACTGTTTTACACAAAACACGATTTTAGCTTCGTAAAAAAAAAAATTAATAAATAAATAAATAAAAAATAAAACAGTGTTTTTGTTTAAATATTTAATCAACATTAACTGAGTATGGTTTAAAAGTATACTATTTTAATGAAAATATTTTATGCATAATTTAATTTGCGAATGCTAATGATTCACTGTATTATTTTATATGTATATATATATTTACGATTGATGATTAAAATTAAAAAATCAGAGAATAGAGAGCAACTCAAAAATAAATAGCAGCTATTTGACATAAAAATAACAAGATTATATACACAATATATATATATATATATATATATATATATATATATATATATATATATATATATATATAACTAGCTTATTTTAACACAATTATTCAGATTACGATTCAGAGAACGACCGAAACAAGCCGAGGAACGAGATAGAAATGTTAAAAATAAAATGTTTTCCAGATTATTAAAATAATAATAATAATAATAAAGATCCACGAGAAAAATATTTTAGCGGTTTTTCATTTGTGTGGTAAATCCTTGATTTTTTTTTTTCATCTTTTTACAATACTCATTTTATATTATTCATATCGAATAAAATCAAACGCGATCGATTATTTTCCATTGTTTTACTCGTAGAAGTATTCGAATAAACTTTTCGAACACGAACGGTTTACGATTTTCTGACGCTTTGATTATTTTTCGAAACACACGGAACAATCGTATGGTACAAAAATAAAGCCTTCGCAATATCGATCAATTATATCGATCTTGCCGCGTCGAATATATCTCATGTGACCGGCAAAAGTAACGGCATCGCCGCCGCGTAGAATGGTTGAAAATTCCAAAAAAAACAAACGCTTTTACAGAACGAATCGATTTTATTCTCAAATATAATTTACACGTTTTGGAAAAACAAAAATTTTCCGACGCGTGTTATTGTTCGCGAGTTCGTGCTAAATGTCCTCGGAGCTCAAAAGGCACCGTTTTTCGGTCCGTGGCGATAATTACCGACTGCTTCCTCGATTGTAATATCATTATGTATCATTAAACGTCGTTTAATTATCACAGGGACAATGCGGCCGTGCACTTTCGACGACGTACTACCCGCGAGCACACAATTAATAACACCCGCCGCCGACGAGGCCGACGACTTGACATCGTTCTCTCTCTCTCTCTCTCTCTCTCTTTCTCTCTCCAGAGCGGTAAATGTAGAATTAAAGACGCGCCGTGCGTGCGCGCGCCACAACAGCGTGTCGTCGTCGTCGTTCGACCTGGCTGCGCGCTAGAAACCCGAAAACAACGAGATTCTCCACCACAGCGGCGTGTTCGGTACCGTTTTATCGTGATAATCGCGATAATTATTGTTCCTTTTTTTTCGATTTCAAAGTAAAAGTCCGCTTTGTTTTTTTTCTGGAAAAATCGATAAGACGGTCGTGTCAAAATACGACGGAGAAAACGTCGACGGGTAACGCACAACGATTATTATTCGAGTAAATCGGATTTATTTCGAGTACACACACACACACACACACACACACACACACACACACACACACACACACACACACACACACACACACACACACACACACACACACACACACACTTACCGAACGAACGTTTAAGACGAACCGTGTATTTACCTAATCGAATTAATGAGAGTCGCGTTTTTTTTTTTTTTTTTTATCGTATTTTCTTTTGTGTATCGCACGCGTACGTGTAAACCACGTAGAGTTCTAAAGACTGTACATACCGTATCGCCGTGCTCCCGGAGAGAATGTAAAATAACAGTTGACGAGAGCACGTACGTATTTATAATATGATCTTTGACTTTGATGTTGTTCAAAAATACTGTTTCAAATTTAAATGTGTGTGGTTGTGAAACGTACATGTATTATTCAACATAAAAGGGAGTGTAAATTTAACGGCAAGTTTTTATTATCATTTGTTGTTTTTTTTTTGCCCCTTAAAGCAAATGTCACTCTTAAAAGCCCGGTGTGCATAAAATAAAGAGACGAAACGAGTGCAGAGTGTACTGCGGAATAATAAAGATCAATTAAACGTATCTTCCTCGATAAAAAACTGACCTGGAAAATACTCACGGATCAAAGAACGATTTCAAAAAATCGCGTTCAAAACGAAACCCAATATAGAAAGAGTCTTGTATTTCGAAATCGGGGGGAAAAAAAAGAAAAAAACGCTTTAGGCTAAAACTACTCCTTCCACAAGATCTTACTTTCAAACTTGTACATTATAATGTACGTAGCAAAAGTGCATATTTGTACGGTTCGATATTTTCCTCTGGAAAAAACACAATTTTCAAAAGTGTCTATCACATTTATTTTCTTATATTTATGACGATTCAATCTTAAAATAACGATTGAATGCGCACGAAAAACACACGCTTTTTTTTTATACGATACCGTACTTTGTGTTTTTATCGAAACAGAATTTGACGAGAGCGAAAAGAATCGCATCGTCCTTCTTATAAAAAAAAAAAAAAAAAAGCAAAAACAAAAACAAAAAATTAACTACGAGAAAAATTAAAATTATTGAACGCACTGGGTTAAAAACGGTGGCAAATATTCTTTTGCTTCTTTTGTCTTGAATCCAAACGAAAAAAAATTGTGGAATTTAAATAAACATAGTTTTTTAAATTTTTTTCATTCATTTGGAAAAACCGATAATTTCATTCTACACTAGTAAAACGAGTCGTGTTTTTCACTCGTTTATTACGATTTCGATTCGATCTCGACCGGTCCGGTCTTAAAATACGTTTCACGGCGGTTCGACGTCATTGAAATATTTAATACGAATCGATACGGCAAAATACAATACCTACACGTTACCTGCATATACCCGTTTGACCCGTGTGCGGTGAAATTTCCACGAGACTTTGGCAGACGCGGCGGCGTAAACGTCTTGCACGGCGATCGGTAGATTATGTTACACCGAAGAAAACCGTCAACCACGGCGTTGCGCCTGTGATTTGAAAACGTTCGTTAAGCCGTTATCGACACCGACCTGCGGTGGCGAATCGTCGACGACGCGCGGTTTCGAGTTACGGCGACGACACCTGCAGGTCGGTGTTTACGAGCGATTCGAATCCGCGTGAATCATTACGCGCGCTTTTATCGCATTACGTACGCTCCATTTGTTAATTAGTCGTCAAACACTCGTTGCGTTTTCTGTCTGGTCAATGAAAAACGTACGAATTCTACTTTTTTCCTACTCCTCGCTCGAACCGAAAGAAATTCAAAAGCCATCCGACTTTGGAAAGGGGGTCGCAAGGAGAATAGTAAGTTACTACAAGAAAGAAGCAGATAAACAATTACATAATATTATGTTAGTTCCTACAAATGCGGTGTGTTAATTCCTACACGAATATAAAAAAGAAAAGTGTTAGTTCCTGTATCCGATTCTTCCGATTTTACTTTTTCTTATAAATCGATTTTGCTATTGAAACTTTACAATATTATGCTGGTACAACTAGGGAAACCTACGACTGTCGTCATATAAATACGAATCGTATCGATTAACCTTTGATAATTTTGTATAAATAAACACAGTAAAATATGTACATCGAGTTTTTTCTCTTAAAATTGTCGTTACTTGTTAGTATTGTTTCGAGAAATCGAAACACCCGCGTGTCCGTACATATGATCGGTCTATAATAATCATAAACAATTATACAAAGTCACGATGAGCGAAAATGTGTCATGCGTGTTCAGTGAAAAAGGCAAAAAACTGCTAGTTTAAAGTGATTTAAAATTTTATTAAACACCAAGCAACTAAAAAAAAAAAATGAAAATACGTGGCGTTGTGTTATTAATAAGTGTAGTGCCAAAGTTTATACCTTGGTTCAAAAACGCCCAATTTATTAAATACGGATAAATCGTTTTTTGACCACAGTCGTACAAGTGTGTAGGAACTAACATACGCAGTGGCGTATTTTCAAATTTTTTCTGGGGGAGGTCCAAAAAATATTTTTTATATCCTGAGTAACCCTCTTCACCATTATCGCTGAATTACAAATTATAACATAATATAAATATGTATATATAAATATAAATAAATAAATAAACAAATATATATATTCTATAATATTCTCTTCCTCTATCCTTACCTAATAATTCATTTATGACTTTTAAATACAATTTTATAAAATATTTTGTATTTGAGTCTGGAATTTTGTAAATAAAATTATTATGTTACTATATAGTACATTTCATTTCAGACGTAAATTTAATTTTGTTTTCTTTTGGTGGGGGGTCGAGACCCAGGACCCCCCCCGTAAATACGCCACTGAACATACGTACCTGGTTTTTACCGTGTAGGAACTTACATAATATGTACCTTTTTTTATACCGTGTATAGGAACTAAAATATGAATTTTTTTTTGCCTGCTAGGTCTCGTGTAGGAACTTACATTCGCCCAATTGAAAACACAACGTACAAAATAAGTTCAGTAGTACCACGTCGTATATTATGCGTTTCGACCGAGTTATTGACAGTAAACGATTCCGCTCGTGAAATCGAATAAAAGCGTCCGGCGACATTGATATTGAACGAATGTTTGTTTTTTTTTTTTTTTTACGCCGCGCGTGTTTGTTATTGCTATTATCTCGTCTATGATCATCTATGATAATACGAAGCACCCGACAACAACGCTTTACTCTGTTTACAGCCTTATTGCGTTTTTGTCGTTTATCTTAGGAACGCGGCAAGGTTCGAACAAATAAATCACATTCCGTACCTATAACATTGTTTCAAAACCGTTTTGGACGTAATATTATTATTACAGGCACCGCATATTTTGTATTCGTTCGGTACATGTAGTACCTATGTTAGAAATTAGTCGATTGTGGTTCTTTTTTCTTTTTTCACCCTAACCATTTTATTCTTTTTCTCATGTCATTACGTATTTTTGCGATCCTATTGTCAAACAGAAAAGAAAAAGAACGTAATTTGAAATACATCCGAGTTTGTCGAACGTGTGATTATTATCGAATTTAATGGAGCGAATAAAATAACCAACGGCAATGGCACATAATTTGAGTCGCAGTTACATAGTCATATATATATCGGTTCGAAATAGAGTAGTTTTGGAAAGCCGGTAATAACTTAAGAAAAAAAAAATGGACAAAAAGATGTTCCTTTCGAAAGGTCTCCCTGCGAATTCGATTTCCTCGAGCGAACGCGAACATATTAAATTTGTTTTTGTGTAGGTACCTGTGTGTACGCAAAAAAAAAACACGGAATTGAGATCGTAACATGTATTGACGATACATTTTTATTGTTGGATTTCGATGTACGGGTGAGCATTTTTGAATTTTAAATTCGCCATTTTCACATTCACGGGGATATTTTTTCATACAACACCGCCTTTGTAAATAATTAAATTTAATTTTGAAATTTCCATTACGGTAAAATGTCAATAGGAAATGTACCACGTTATCGGGACGAAAACTAAGAAAGAGCTTTTTAAAAACCACGCAAAAGCACCCGAATCGCGGCTACTTGGAATGTAACCAGGGTTTTATTTCGGTGGCGTGCAACGGGGGTTCCATTTTGAAAAATATTATAAACATAACGTGAAATCGAATGATCCAGCGAATGGTGGACTGAACGGTAACTAATAATTGTTCCAGCGAATGATAATTTTTTCGAATTTCACCATGGTAAATAATCAAATTCTCACGCATTATTAGTAGAAGCGACACCAAACGCGCGAAACCTTAACTAAAAGCGTATTGAAAATAAAAAGCGTACGTAACCACGTTAAAAGTGTACTTTGTACTCGCACGCAGTAACTTTCTTTAGTTATATTTAGTTAAAAACCACTTAAATACCAAGTGATATAACGCGGTTCGGTAACAAATAAGCGTGTGTGCGATAGTGTTCCGTGTGTCACTTGAATCATATTTAGTGTACGGCGCTCGTATGTCGTACGGCGAAAAATTAACGAGAATAAAGCGCGATTCACACTGGTAC
Organism: Therioaphis trifolii; assembly: GCA_027580255.1. NCBI lineage: Eukaryota > Metazoa > Arthropoda > Insecta > Hemiptera > Aphididae > Therioaphis > Therioaphis trifolii. The sequence goes on along the minus strand of CM050405.1, from coordinate 3,952,387 downwards.
GACACGATACGACAGACAAAAATCATGTTCAATTCACACACGACCGACAAAAAACGACAGACACACATTCGCCACTCAGTTGATTCCAATTTTCGTGTCGAACGATCGGAAATTGTTCCCGACATGTTTCAACATTTAAACTTTGAAGATTTGGCTGTGATGGCGTTAATGCTCGACGCCGACGAAGAGGAAGATATTGACCGTGCGGTAGTCGAATCTAATATAAAGACTGTATCAGTGTACTACGTCTATAATTATAATATTATAATTGTATGATATAATATAGTCTTTATGTATATAAATCAAGCGTTCGACGAGTTTGTGCGCAATGCACTCTGAAACTTCTCAACAAATTATTACCTACATATCTACTCAATTATTGATAAATGATATTATATGAGTTAAAAAAATAATAATCATATAACAATTTGATTTTATGAATACATAAAAATACGTATATTTCAACTAAATTGATTCCGACAGGGACCGACAGACCGACAAAACATTCTTTGCTGGAATGTCTTGTCGTGTCGTGTCGTTACGGAGCTACGTGTCGCGTTTCGGATTATTTTACTCGACGACGCGAACGTTTACCGTCGAATAGAGTGTCGACAAGACGTATTATCGCTGATCAAATAGTAAAAGACGACGACGTGTGTCGCCGTGGGTATATCGTACACACACACGCCTACGCGTCAGTATATAATACCGTGTCGTGTATAGTACACGGGCGCCGTCGTGTTCTGGACGGGAGTCCGGGCGGTTTTGTGCGGAAAAACGCTCCTTCGCGAGACGATTTCAATTGAAACGAGAGAGTTTTCAAAATGAGCCAAATTTTTCAACCACATTATCTTCATGATGGACCACAGCACTCACACTATGGACAGAATAAACGGATGTGGACCGATTTGAGTAAATCATTCTTAAAAATCAAAATGGGGTTGAAATCTGGACCAAACCACTCACATTATGGACAACCGTGCCCTTCAATATGATTCACAGTAAATAAAATTTACAATTTTCCAAATTCCAGTTTTTTTTTAAAAAATATTTTCGAAATCGCCTAATTTTCGTTTATAAAAATCAAAATGGGGTTGAACCCTGGACCAAACCACGCACGTTATGGACCAACGCGTCCTTCAGTATGAACCGCTGCAGTAAATAAAATTATTATTAAACGCGAACGTTTTCCGTCGCAAAGAGTGTCGACAAGACGTATTATCGCTGATGATTGTATAAGACGACGCCGTGAGCAAATATTATTATCATACCTTACGCATCAGTATAATACTTTGTCGTATAAAGTACACGCGCGTCGTCGTGTGCTGTGACCGGGCAGATTTGTGCGGAAAAGCGCTGCTTCGCGGGGGCGATTTCAATTAAAACGAGAGAGTTCCGTAACGCGGAGTGCTTCGCCCTTCACGGACAGAATTTTTATTTTTTCACCGAACCCTCGTGCCCTTTATACACGTAATAATCTGTCGGTCCGACGTTTGATTCGCAAACAACACCGTCGCCGAGTGGAAAAAACGCGATTCGGACTCCGTGATATGGGGGAAAAGAACAAAAAAAAAAAAAACAAAAAAACAAAAAAATCATAAGTTATTTTCTTTCTCGTATTTAATTAACAGTACTAAACGTTTACAGAATAACTATATTGAAATACATAAATATATAATATTATGTATTTATGTATATTTAATTATTTAAAGGTGTTGACCACGCGTCCAATAATATTGTTAAATCACTGTGTTTCTATGACTTGCAAATGTTGATAGTGCGTTTGTTTTATTTTATCGAATCATAATGACGCGACTATTCGTCAACATCTACGAGACTTTTATAGAGCAGACGTCATATCGCATAGCACGCCCGCACGCCACGTTATCGTCTCCGTTTCGGGAGATAGGCATGTTGATTCGGCATCGTTATTAGTTTATAAGTTTTTTTATTTGGAAATTTTTTTTTTTTAGACATTTAATAACGTATATTCATTAACGTCTATGGGATTCGTTTATAGAGCCGAGATTTCTGAGGGTATCCACACTGGGGGACTTCTCTCCTCACGTGATGTCATGTTGTTTTATCTATTTTAAAGTTATCAAATTTACTTATTATGTTTGATAATATTACAGATTGTAAATATATTTTTGTTTAATACAAAAAAAAAAAAAAAAATTATAATAATAATAATAATAATAAAGAGCCGAGATATAGAATAGCACGCCCGTACCAGTGGATATTTTAACTAACAAACTGGGCGACAAAAATGTCGCCCAGTGAAAACTTTTTGTTGCCTAGTAGATGTTATGTTTAATAACTGAGCGACAATGATTTTTTACTACATTGACGATATTGATGTTTTGCGAATTATGATGGTAATATTATTAGTAGATCAGGTTTGTATATTAAACTCTGAAATTTCCCTTTTTTTTTCCTTAGAAATGTTAATTTTTATTATGATGTGTAAAATTTATTTAGTGTCGCCCAGTGGAAATTCCTTAAAATATCCACTGGCCCGTACGCCATATTGTCTCGGTTTTGGGAGAAAGACATTGATTCGGCATCGTTATTAGCTTACAGGTCTATTTGTCACAGACATACATAGGTTACTGCACATAACGTAGCGACCGTGCAGGGTATCGGTAATTTTATATGCATATATTTACCCATGTATAAACAATAAATCGAACGCGTGTGCGGACTGCCGCGTCGATCGACCCTGTTCATCACGACGACTATTGGTCAGCCGCGGTGATGTTATTTGCACGGGCGCGCGCCCAACCTATACGTCCGCCGGAAATATTGACAATTGCTTTTAATTATTACCAAGTCGAGAACCCATACACAAATATTCAATTACGACACGATAAATCATCGCGTAAATCTACGATAACCGACGACGTACGAAAACGAATGTACATAATATATCTAACAACATCATACTCTTCGACATTTTAGATTCTGAGTGAAGCGAAGGATCTTATGGTTTTACAATGATGTTTATTTTTTTTTTCTGTAAACCCTTTTTCGTATAGAAATCCTTGTCCAAAAGTTTCGTCCAGCAACTTTTTAGATTTGAAATTGAACTGAGATGGTGCTTTAGAGAGGTCATTTTTCCAAAATCTCCATAGTTTTTCCAGTAATCAAGAATAACGATCGAAAAGCTTAGTAAAAACGGTAAAAATCCGCCGTAAACGAGATTTTCACTGTTCAGATTTCAGGTATTTAGTCATAAATCGAAAAGTATTGAAGCTAGAAACTTGAAAACGTTATCCAATATCAAATACATACTTTTTTATATTCGACAACATTTTCAGAACAATTATAGCACTTTTGACTTAAATATAGAACTTTTAATTTACCAAATTGTTTGAAAGTTTTTATGTAATATAATTTAAAATATTTGACAAAAAGTTCTGAAAATTTAATATGACCTTACTCATATACCTACCTAATTATCCTAAAAAAAATTCGAAAATCGTGAGTCAGGATTTTTTTTTATACACACTTTAATAAATTATTATAACTCACCAAAAATTATACAAATAACCGTAAAATACGTAAACAGTATTTAAATAATAATATATTATATAACACTGAAGCTTTGCTCAGAATCGTTTTATACTAAAGAAATGAGTCATCATTTCTTTAAAACTTAATACATTCATCACCAATATCTTGTCCGAGGACCGAAGGGACCAAGGACGAACTTGTACCACCATCATCTCACTTACCAGCTTTTTTTGTTTTTTTTTTTCAAATGTAACACACCTCGTAACATACTCGTTGGGCGTTACGTCTTACAACGGCCCTAAAAGCTAGGGTCGCCACCAGGTGCTGAGGTTGACGGGAGATAACTGGGACACCCGGTATTAATAATAATAATAGAAAAGGAGAATGGAGATCGACGCAAATTACTAGAACCACAGTTTTGGTAGTGTGAAATGGAACAGGAAAATAATAGTAAAAATAATGGAATAGAATAAAGTTCCGAACAAAGATCTAATAACATTATAACAATACATCACTCGCCCGTGGTGCTCATTTCACTCGAGTAACACCCGTGGAGCGGGCGGGTCGAACGTACCACTCCTCTACGGCGAGAGCAATCAAAATCTTAATCAAAAGTAACGTGGTCACAATCATCGTTCATCGTTAGTTGAACGTAATGAAAAACAAAATCGTGTCGAGAAGTGATCGTGTCGTCTATGTGACGCGGAGACGCGTGTTATATTTTTATGTTTTGTTACTAATTCACGATCAACGAGTACTGAAGCCATCGTTTATTTTACTGCGGGTAGATTATTCGTACGAAACCAGTACGCCGATTTTATATTCGAAAAATAGTAAACAACTGGCATTAACGTTTAAAAACCTAACTCCTGAACTACGCGTGTTTTATTCAACTAGAAAAGTTGACGAAAATTTTGACCTAAACGGACTTGAAAATATCGACTTTTTCATCGCGCGGCGCTCGAATCAGCCAAAAAGAAGTTAAAATCACTCGACACCGAGCTACTACACGAGAGGACCCGTGTGTGGACCACTTAAAAGGTCGTTTCAGCACACGTTTCGTCGTTACCCGGTCCACGCCGCCGAGCGACTGATCTATGAAATCGTCATAAATAACGAAACACATTTATATGTCGCGTTTAAAACGATATTAACGTTTAAAACGTAAACGAGACATTCGCAAGGGATTACCTGCGACGACGTGCGCGCGCGGTTCGGATTAACAAAGTTATTGTTTTTCGTTTAACCGACGAAAAGAACGTTTTTCCCCTCGGCGGCCGATGCGATTAGTCTGCGGGAAAAGTCCGCGTGAAAAGCGATAAATGTTCCAACGTCCACACTGCTGAGTACGCGCTCGACGGCGTAAACACGTGTTTACGGGTTTGAAACGTTATAATACACACGACAGCCATCACCGCGGTGGAAACGCCACGTCCGCAGGGCATGCGGTTAAACGGGTCTGGCGTCACACAGCAATGTGACGGGAGTATAGAGAAGTAAATACAATTTTGCTTCAGCGAACGATTTCCCAAACGGACACAGTCCGTGTTTAACATAATGTTCGGTTATAGTATAGTCATACCGAGTTTAAGAAAACCCGAGTCAAACGACGTGTATATTATGTTGATCAGTGTGTCGAATTTCTAATTTTTGGCTGATGATGACGATTATGGTTTCAAAAACTTGATGCGAAAATATATTTTTTAGAAAAACCCAATTGCCTTCAATCAATCGACATAGATAGGTTCATTTTGTTTTTCTATTATGGAGAATTCTTTTGTGGAAACCACGAAGAAAACGGACAGTGTAATAAACGTCGTTAATGGCATTGAAAATAAAAAATAATCGAGACAAAAATTAGATGCTCTAAACTCGAGAAAGAAATCGATTTTCTAAAAATTATGTTTAAAATAAATACCGAATTTTGTTGAATCCGTATTTCAAAACCACAGATGAAAATATACCTAACATAATTACATCCGTTGCGTTGATTTATGTCAAACACGCGTATTATAAATGAAGGTATTGTTGACACTTACAGATTGAAAGCACATATAAAAATACAGACGCTTAAATTATAGCTAAATCTAGTTTATTGATCTTAAAACACTCTGTTATTTAGTCGATAAAGTATTTATCAACGATCGACTTGTAAAATATTAATATTATCGCAGGGCTTATTCTAAGGATTTTTTTCAACTGCGCATATTATGATGGAATTGAACCAGCATCACACTAACCTAATTTGGCTTCATAAGGGCGTTTGCACTAAAATATTTAAATTTTAACTTCTAACTATAGTTTAGTTTATGTTTTATTTAAATCTAATTCCGGCTACAAATATAAAAAAACATAGGTTTAAAAATGTCCTCTTTTTATATTATAATTTAAATTTTTTCTTGTTTAAAATAATATTTCTTTTTAGTTAAAACAGGTATAAAAAACATAATTGTATTTTTATTTTAAAATTTTCTTCTTTTATTTGAAGTTTCAGCATGTTCTTGTTCAGGCTTTCTTTTTGACTCTTCCTCAAATATACCATGATACCACTCTTGTTCCTTAGCTTTTGGTGTATCCTTAACGCGACGTTCATTTTGTTTTAGCCATATCTGTACTGCTTGTCTTGGGTCCCAATTTCGTAGAGGTGGTATGTTAAAATGAACAAATAGATATTCATTTTCAGTTTCTACATGCAAACTTTGACGATTTATTGATTTAAAAATATTACTCTTACTGATGAAATGTTCAACGTCAGCACTGTGAGGTTTGGCAGCTATAATACGAGGAAGCAAAATATTTAGATTTGTATACTCATCAGATCCAGATAAATGCCGTACAAGCTTAGACAAAGACATCTGGCGTAGGTCCTGTATTTCATCATGTTCTAGTATGTCTGTATATTCCATACCTAACGATTCGTTACTTATGCCTATCATTTATTTATGTGAAAAAAAAATTATTTTTTAATTTAAAGCGTTTATAAATTTTAGTGTTTAGAAGTAGTTGGCACTAATTCAAAAAACCCTACAGTTTTTTTATTTCAACTGACTAAAGTCACTTAAGTCAACTACACAAAATTTGAATATCAAGTACGTATCTGACTTTTTCAACTACGCAAAATAAGCCCAACTGCGCTTTAGAATAAGCCCTGTATTATCGTTAACGAAAGAAATGTATTCATAAATTAGAACGAAATAGACGAAAGTCATACGGTGACATATTATTCGCCTGGTCAAAGTCAAGAGTTGTGTACTAAAAAAAAAAACGAAAAGGTTGTCCAGTGAATAAAATACAAACCACACGAATTCTTCTAAATCTGACACGAACAAAAAAGTTTGTGCACTCTGGGAGTAATATATTATTATTATTATTATTATTATTATTATTATTATTATTACAAATATGTTTCTTTTATCACTTTTTAGATTATATTAATAGGTAATTAAAGTAATGTTAAAATACATTATGTAAAGTCTTAACGAGTCACTTCAACAACTTTAATTAAAATGTTTTATATAACGAAGAAAACGGCACCTACAAGACATTTGTAATAAATGGATATCACACTTTTAACGTTCATAATAATGTCCGTACCGCTTTTCCGATGAACACAAGAAGTACGAAGAAAACGATTTAATGAATCGTTAGCGGTTTTGAGTTGGGCCGACACTGAATTCGATATTATTATGTTATCTGAAACATGGTTAAATAACACCCATAGGTTAGTACCTACCACCTACCTAATTTTGATATAAACGATATTAGCTCATTATCATTAGCTCGTTAAACATAATATCTGATGGAATTGACTTTTTACATTAATGATGAAATTATAGCAAGCGGTGTAGGTACTAACTGGAAATATAGAACACCGTTTCTCGTTATTACGTTTCTCAACATCGTTTAATAACACATCAATTAAAGTAACGCGCACGTACGCATCGCCCAGTTTGAATAAAACGGATTTAATTTATAATCCAGAAGATCTTGTACACGGTAACTCCAAACACCAATCGCGCATAATCCGTGGAGATGGAAATTTAAATGTTATGATTGAAAACACACTTAGTATTAAATATTTATTATATTGACTTAGTAGCTACGGTTTTAAATCGTGTACACTATACGGCACGTGTTCGTAGCTTTTGTATTAGTATCACACGAGTTCGATCGTATATTCATAAAAAAAAAAATGAAAATAAACGACCTTTTGATCACGTTCGTGGTTATATTTCAAAGTGCTTGAATGGATCGTTATAGTGCGATTACTGTACGGTCTACTTCGGGAAATATTTCAAGCCTAACTTAATATCGATGATAATAATTATTATTCTATTGTTGATATACTATACACTGTCTCTAAATGGTAACTTTGGAAAAACTAATTGATTTTAAATTCGACCGATATGAATGTAATATACGTATATCATTAGACTTAGAAAATAGTATAAAAATACCGCAACAAGTTAAAAGAAATAAAATACCTAATAAAAGAAAAAGATTTGAAATAAACCCGATACAACTTGGAATTATAAACATAAGAACAGATTTTGTGAAAAATTGAAAAACCAAATATTTAATATTAAACTTGATGAAATATATAGAGAATGTAGGAACCCGTTATTAAATGCGGGTTCGGTGAATTGCGTCCCCGATATTTTTTCCGAACAGGTGAATTGCGTCCCCGATACTTTTTGAAATGTTAGAAAATAGATTACATATTTAAAACTTACATTACAAAAGATGCAAGTTTTCCACCAAATCTCCGGGCTGAATTAACACCAATAACAAATCGGACAACCAACGATTGTGAGGCATTCCACTCTAAATTAAATAATCTATTTATCTCTAGTCATCCAAATAATTACAGTTTTATTGATTTTATAAAAAATATTCAATCCATAACATACAGAAAAATACGTAGTAATGGACAAAGAAAATCGCGTGTCAAATTATCGAAAAAGAAAATTATATTAGAGAAAAAATGATTGAATGTAATAATGAATTACTGACCAGATTTGAAAACCAAAGCCGTTTCATTTAAATTTTTACCAGTTTAATATACTTTTACATAAATAATTGACGATTAATTAAATAATTGTCTTACAAATGTTATTAATGTTAGTATGAAAATGTAATGTACATACTTATTTTTTTAACTTAATTTGTAAATTATATTTTAACTAATGTATTAACTTAGTACATTTTATGTATTTGTTACATACCTAGTACTAAAATATAACAGGGACGCAATTCACTTAGTATTAAAATATAACAGGGACGCAATTCACCTAGTATTAAATTACAACAGGGACGCAATTCACTTAGTTTTATGGAAACGGGACGCAATTCACCTAACGCCATTAAATGTATCTACAAAAGTTTGGTGATAAAAACTGTTAGGATTCCAATGGAAACAAAACATAGCCGATAGTCATGTTTTAGATATCGAGTCCAATAACTTGAAAAATTTTGTTTTTTCGACTTACTGATTTGACGGACAAAATCATGTCACAAGAGCAGCGTTGGTCTCTATAACGTGTTTCTTGCGTCGATCCGAGGTATATATACGTCGGTGTCACGGACGGTCCCCGACAGTGGTGTTCGTGCTCGCGCGTCCGGTGAGCAGGGGGGACTCGTTTCCGAAATCTGAGGGTGGAGGGAAATGTAATTATAGCGTAACACAATATGGGCAGGCCGGCGAATCGTTTGAGACGCCTGGTGTAAACGCTATGGGGAAGGGGGGGGGGCAAAAACAAAATCAAAAAATGTAAATTTGATTTTTTTTTTACACGCTGCGAAACTCGGCCAGCCGAGAGAGGAGGCGGCGGCGGCGGTCGTGGTTTTTTTTTTCAATTTCAGACCGATAAATCTCGCCCTCGCGGCGCTTTGTCGTGGCACTACGAAGGGCGGAGAGTGCGATTTCTCCGACTCGTCCGTCTCCGCTGCGCTTGACGAACGGCGTATCGAATCCGTCTGCTCGCACAGAAAAAAAAAAACGACCGAACACGCGTCACCTTGTGTATCGAAAAACATTTTATAGAGCGCGGTCTTTTTACCGGGACCTGCAAAGTGGACGGGTCGAAAACGGCGCACGAACACGGCCGTGCTTTAGATGCGACAGGTTGCGTTTTAGAATTAGATTAAAAGGTCCCTACTCCATTTTCTGTCGTGTCTTCGACGGGGATTTCCAGGAAGGGACTGGATATGTAAACCTTCTATCGGAGGGTTTTCGTGGTTCGCTAATCTGTTACGAAAAACGTTTATAGAAAAGAGCGACTTTTTCGTCTACTGTTTTTATACCTAGGTCTTTGTGCGGGGTCAAGTTAGAAACATAAGGCGGGGCGTGAGTAATTTTTCGAGGTGTAATATTTTGGAACGCTTGGATTTTGTTTAAACGTGATTGTTTGACTGATCCCCATAGTTGTATTCAATACGTCCATATATGGGTTTCAGAAGAGATTCGTATACTTGTAATTTAACTCGGCCGTCCGAACCCGGTTTTCTCGTGGCACGACGGTCGTGGTCCGATTTTCCGATTTTCCACGCGAGTCGTGACACTGAGTTAGAGAGCGCGCGATCGACGCTGCGGACGTAGTAGATACACAATAATAATATTATACTCGTAATTCGGCGCATTCGAATTGCGTCCCTAAATTATATCTTGTCCGAGTTGCGTCCGTGGATTTTTCACGACACATCCGAGTTGCGTCCGCAGTTTTCTCGCAACATGTACGAATTGCGTCCACAGGTTAATAAACTCATATAGATAATCTCAATTATCGATATCTTATCTGTAAAAACTACCTTACAATTTACTGTTGGAAATTGATTTTGTTCACGTAAGCATCAGTCACACTTCGACATTCCAGGTTCGACAAATTATCATATTTTTATATATTTTTATTTATACAATGGAAGATCTTGAAATAATTAAAACGTTGAATGAAAAAAATAAATTATTATATTGTATTAATGGATACAAATTTTCATTTCAAAAACTTTTAAATGATAATGTTCAGAGTTGGTCTTGTTCAAAACGCTTAGCAAGTGTTATTTTAAAATGAACGAAATAATTTTTAGTGCTTTCCTCAGTCTGTAAAAGTGGGAAAGGAAATATTATGTTTAATATTCATCAATTAATCAATTATTAACCGGGACGCAACTCGTACATGTCGCGAGAAAATCGCGGACGCAACTCGGATGTGTCGTGCAAAAACAACGGACGCAACTCGGATATCGCGATTTATATTTTTGTATTCTGGGACGCAATTCGTATGCAGCCTCGTAATTAATGGTACAGTGATTGTCGGAGTGTCACTGAGTGCTCAAGTCGTGTGAGACAGACTTCGTGTAGAAAAAACCTCCAATTTTGTAACTGACATGACAAATCTCAGAGGAAAGGGGGGATGGCCCCACTGGACCCCCCCCACGGGGCGTCCTTGCGGTTTGTGCTTGTTGTAGCGTGTCGCACGGCCGCGGAACACTCGGCGTGCGCGACGTCCATGCGATAGAAACTCGTTTTCCGGCCGGGTTCGACCCGTGTCCACTCGGCTCACGACGACGACGAGCCGTTCCCGGGGAAATCCACGGGAAACCCGTCCTCTCGTCGGGATCGTGCCCGGCGAAAATTCGAAACCGCCGATCGTTCGAAATTGTGAATACCCTTTGCGCACCACTCGACGTTCTAATCGGATTTCCGTCTCGTTTGACTCGCACTCGACAACACTTGAGGTCGCGGTTATAAACGGGTATTAGAACACACGGAGACCGGGTCAACGTTCTAAAAATATATTAAAACCCGTGTTAAAAATACACGTGTATCAAATAACCGTGTATTTAGTACTCGTGTATTAATAATTATCCGTTCTCAGCGTATTTTCTATTAATCAAGTTATGAGTTCTTTAAAATATACGTAAATATAATATAATTATTTTATATTATATTAAGTAATCAATAAATAATTGGTTAAATATAGTGATGACTAGGGCTAGGATTTATATGCAATAAAAAAATATGAAATATGCATTTATTTTATTTAAAATGTGCAAAAATGTGCAATAAAAATTTGCTAAAATATACCACATAAAATATGAACGCATAATACAAACATTTAAAAAATTAATTAAAAAAAAAAAATTCTTTTATCTATAAACTTATCCGTTATCTCTTATCTCTTAATATATTTAAGCAATTCGAATGAATTATATTAAACAATAACATGATGCTTTAAATTTTCAAAAGTAAACAATCTTCTGTTTGACCTTAATACATTCTTTTCTTGTTGAATTGCTGAGGTGTTTTGCTGTACTTAAATGCTGAGTTACTCGAAAAAGCTTATTTGATGAAACTGCTTGGTCCAAAATATAACAAAATAGTGTTTTACCATCAGTTTTAAAAATTGTGCTAGAAAACTATTCGACGTATTGTCGAAGATTTGCACTGGCACTTTGCATTTTTGACATTTTACCGAAACCAATACAGTTTGCAGACAACACGGCAAAGTTTCACCGCACACACGATATAATACGACAATGACTATGTCAAAACATTTACTAACTACTAACTAGTCTATAATCCAGTACAGTATTTTACTATTCATGTATTAACAGTAGAAAAGGTAACCTTCAGCGTACGAGTTTGCGACGTCGAGAAGATAATATAAGATAACTGACATTACTTTTGAGTATTTTCGTATAGCTATGAAATAAATTGTAACGAAATTTACCATAAAACATGCTTTTTTTGTGTTTTGTATTTAAAATGACGTGCAATATCATTCATTTTTTCAAAATATGCAAAAATGTGCATTCTATCCAAAAAAAAAAAAAAAAATCACCATTTACTTCGTCATGAGATGATTCGTGGACATTATTTTCAAAATTAGTAATAAGAAGTTGCAAAAAAAAAAAAAAAAACATACCAATGCATATAAATCCCAGACCTAGTGATTACCTTGTGAGTGTATAAATATTATACTATTGTTGTATATTATGTTATCTTATATGATATCATTAAACGAGTTCAAAGCTCAACCGTGGTAACTTTATCGTGATTTAGTGTTGGTGTCGTTCCGTTTCGTATCACGAAGAGAGTGCAATGTAAACGTAGATGGAGTTTCGATTGTCGTCTAGGAAAATAACAGTTTCGCGTTTCCATCCAACGTGACGTTCAGACGTTTTTTTCCGTATTGTTTTCTATTTCTAATAATATTCAAATAGAATGAATGACGATCGCAAAAGACGGGCACCACGGCAGTATCAATGCTAATCGGGTGTGAAATAAATATTTCGGTTTGTTTTCCGAATGCGAAAATAACGATCTCTGTTGTAATGGTGGACCGACGGGATTTTCAGGAAGACACTCGGCAATAATTCATAATATACAGCCGATATCCAATCATTCTAAATCAACGATCACCTAACCTACCGTCGTCGCTGCCGGCCGATTCATTACTTTTGTCACGTTTCAATCGACTATTCGACTCCGCCGAACCGTTCTCAAAGAAAAACACCGTCGACCGCATTCGTAACGCCGTGTTTTTTTACGAGAATCCCGCGTGTTTTCAATAATCTGCGTTCGATTAATCGTCGGGGCGCAGCGTGTTTTCAGAGAAAATAAAAACCACCCGGTAATAGATGTTTTCGTTGTTTGAAATCCGAAAACGACATAACTGCGGGCCAAAAGGATGATAAAACACAACGACATAAAATTATGTAAAACGCACACACACACACACACACACGAGACGTACACCCGCGAAATAAACTAGGGGGCCGTGGGCCGGTTATTCACGACGGCCACCGGATATTATCGAAACGGCGGCGGAGACGGTATACATAATACGTAATATATTACGCGAACGTGACAAAACGGTCTAATAAATCATTACGGTACACGCACGCGTACGCGTGCACACGAACGTACACGGTAGACTCGGCGCACATTTTTTTTTTCCAACACAAATTCCACGGTTTTACTATTATTATTATTATTATTATTTTATTTATTTTTCTTTCTTTTTGTTTTGACTCGGGGTTTTTTTTCCCAACTATTTCTACCCCGGTTTAGGCGATCCTATCAAAACGCATCGGACGGGAATGGAGGCCATACATTTCCCTCGTAAAGCCGGAGCAATAAAACACCGTCCAGATTTGTTTCGAGTGCCACTTGTTGTTTTCCAAAGCTTCGCGCGCCCCCGTTTTCCCCCGCCGTCCGGCACGACTCGTTTAAATCCTCACGATAATTTTCTTTTCTACTCGAGTCATAATACAATACGTAATAATATACATGCGCGCGACGGTGTATGGGTTTTAACTCACGTGTGTGTGTGTGTGTGTAGTAGTATAGGCGCGAGTGTGAGCGGGTGGGTGTGTGTACACATTTGTGTATTCGAGATAAACGAGATAAAGCTCTTCTACGTCGCTCCGTCTGCACACACACACGTCCTCCTCGTCTTTATTTTGTCCGACTGAACCCGCAACCGACACTACATCGGTGTAATGGTAGAGGTTCTCTACAAAAGTTTGTGTTTACCACGCGCTCACGCACTCACATTCAAGTTTTACACGCACACACACATTATGCCACCACTCATATTGAAAAACTTTTAACAAACCCATTAGAAAGCTCATCTGCCATGTCACCGCATGCGTACTTCATATATCCTGTGAACTCCGTCGCATCGTCCGCATGTTACTACATACTTAATACAGCACGAATCAGATACGTTTGACGCGTGCGACAATTTTTATAGTATCCGTTATATTTCATGACTCTTAGTTTTTATCAAACGCTTTTTACTATACGCCATTATGGTTCGATGAAAAAAATAAACCTTTTTTGTCTGTAAATTTTTTTTTTTTAAACTATTGACTTTTTTTTGTCTACGTGATCGTCGTATGTTTTAGTGTACTTCGGTTAATAACCATGACTGTTTAGGGTATACTACAACAAAACATTTTTGTTTTTTTGTTTTTTAAATTGTATTTAAATTTGTATTTTGCACCAATAGTTTGTGTTATATGAGTGATTCAAGTTTTGAGTTTTCGTGAAAGAAAATATGACGTATACCGTGAACACGTCGTGCACACGTGCATAGTAGTTATAAACCATGATAATATTATGTAGACGTGATTATTCGTGCACGTATTGACTGCGATTGTAAATTTACAAATTCATTGTGTTCGGCATTCGCTCAGAATCGTCGTCATTGGACGAAAAACACGGAATAATCCTCACGTTTAGGCTTTTATATTGTAGTGTTATAATATCGGTGTTATTAGGAATAATTGCTATGAACGTACATCATAAAACCCCAAGTTTGTGTGTGTGTGTGTGTGTGTGTGTGTGTGTTTGTGACAATACTGCCCGTGGTGTGCACATGTCACGATTCTCACGCACGTATTAATAATTACAGATAATTTCACGGGGGGGAAAAAAAACCGAAAAAAAGCATTTTAATTCAGTATTGCCGTTGGTGTGTGAGTGTGTGTGTGTGTGTGTGTGTGTGTGTGTGTGTGTGTGTTGTATTAATACATTGTTGTACACGTCGTTCGAATATCACGTGATCCGTTATTTATTTCGCTCTCGTTGATCCCTTTTGACAGGGCTCCGTACACTACGAATCGAGCCAAGCCGGTGCAACGTGCACACACATCTGACGACGCGTTTCGTTAGAGATCGTCACATCCTGCACGCTGCCCGATCGCCGTTTGACGTTTCGTCGATCCACCGTCGTCGCACAGTTTTTTTGTGAAAAACAAAAAAAACGTTCACTTATAACAATAATGTGTTTCAAGTCATAATTCGAAGAAAAAAAAACAGCGATATAACGTTATCGGACGATGAACGGTAGACGTGAAAAGCAAACGATACGAAGGTCGGTCGTCGATAACCCGACTATAAGTCGAATTGTGTTTTGACCCTCGAAAATTCCCACGCGATATTCGTCTACTCGATTAAGTCGAAAACATCAATAATCGTGCGGATAACTCAAAGTAAAAAATTGCAGAGTGTATTGTCTTAGATTTTATCACGATAGCTGGTTTACGAAAAATGTGCTCTTAGATAATACAATCGAATTTTGAACGTGTCGAACGCGTACACGTCAGGTATCTGCATTGTTTAGCACGTCGAAATATGTTATTTCGAATAGATCGCCTCGATGTTATTGAAAAATTGTGTGTTTGTCAAATTTAATGTTTTTTTTTTTTTTTCATAATATTCAACGCACGTACGTATATTTAATAAATATTATTTATACAGACAGTGACGTAAATTTTGCGAAAAGTATTTTTTCGGATGATTTACCGAACGATTTTACGGCTAAACGTGCAAAATATGCGGTGAAAATGGAAAATTCAATAAAATATGTTCATCGAATACCGATTATAATACGTATCGAATGATTTGTTTTTCGCCGTATCGTATGGAAGAGATAATGAAAATATAATGTAGTAAATATTTTAATTTTTGTTACCGTGAAATAAAATAAAAATTAAAATTTTTTTTTTTTTCAGGATTCGTTATTCAAAGTATTGGTTTCCCAATGTCTATATAATACAAAACGTATGAATAAAATAATAACGCGATAAATTAAAAATTAACGGAACATTCTCTTTGATTATTATAAATGCGAATTAACAAATACAAAACTATACCGAGTACGTGATCGCTCATCGATATGTGTAGAACAATAAAAAATAAATAAATAAATAAATCACTACGTAATATTGATTTGGCGAATTAACTTTTCCGATGAAATACTCTACACGGTGACTTTATGAAACTCACGTCACTATATTATATTAATTGTATACGCGCACTACAGCAGTAGCCAAGTCGAATTTGTTTGTATCTTTAAATAAATCGACGGTCATATTATACACTCGTCAGTTGAGAAATGAGAATATTTAAAAATTAGAGAATTTATTTTGATTAAAAATACTCTTAAAAATACTTGCCGAGTAGTTCATAATATTATGCAAGTATAATCATATTATAACGATATACGACGAAAACGAAACACAAAAATCTAGCAGCCTTCAAAAGGAAGTTTGGAGAACTGACTCTTTTTTTTTGTTTTTTTTTAATATATTGACATTTTTTCACTGTGTCTGTGTACAAAACACGCAGACGACCAGTGGTGCCGATCCCTATATCTAAGTGTTGCAGTCGCAATACCTGTTAAGGGTGGGTGTGGCGAGGCTGCGAGACACACTAGGTTAGGCATCCACTCGACGGGAGGAAAAATAATGCGGGGCAGTTGCTCAAGCTATTTTACGGTTAGAAAAACAGTGCCGACGCTTTGAAAACAGCACTAAAAATCTGAAACGCGTCCAAAATATCCAAAAAATAGCGAAATGAAAATTCATATTTAGAGTCCCTGGTGTATAAAAACCAATGTATGGCCACCCTGTTATTTTTATCTGTATTCTATAATAATTAGCGAATGCTAATGCGATACCTCCAAAAACCGACTTCGGCGCCACCGCGACCCGCCGTACGACGTCGGAGAGAGCGTGCACGGCGGTGGAGTAAGCAGAACCGTGGTTGATAACGGACACGTGGGCTCGTTGTTCACTGTTCTTTTTCGCTCACACAAAGAGTGGTTTTACAGGTCTAACGGACGGATCGTACCCACTGCAATGGCGTGGTGAATATAGGTTCAAAACGGGCGATTGTCCCCTTTGCAAATTTCGAGGGCGTGCCCCTTGAGGGTGCCTCAGCACAAATATGTTAGTGGAGCAACTTCCACGTATAGTGTATACTTTATTTTCAATAACGCCAGATAATACGGGATGCTTTGAGCAAACTATAAATCTCAGAGTTAATAATAATTTTCAGGTATCTTTGTTTTCATTTAGTATTCAGTAAAAAATAAAAATTTTCAAAACATTTGGGTATTCTAAAACTTCTTGCGTAATATTTAAAAATAAAAATATTTGTATCATTTGATACTTAATTTTTATTATCCAATTTAGTTATTTTCAAAGAAAAGTCTTATGTATTATAATCGTATACATTAAATAAACAATTATAAAAATATGGTTCTTGTATGTGCCATGTATTTGAATTGTTTTAAAAATTATAACACATTTTAAATGTAATTATAGTGAAGTTAATCAATAAACATGTAAATTTAATGTATTTTGCTTTATTAAAATGACTGTACTGAGTGTCAAGACAATGCAAAAAAAAAAAAATAAAAAACTCTTATAACCAACCCAAAACATATCCTTACGCAGTTATAAAACCTTGTAGGTATTTAATATAAATGTCAAATAAAACTAATAATAACTTTTTTATTTTTGTAATTTTTCAACTAACTAACTTGCTTCGATACATTTGGTATCTCTTAAATTGTGTAAATCTTGAAAAAAGGTTTTAGGGTGGGGGGGGGTGTCGAAAGTTATGTATTTGCCCTTGGTTAATATATCACTTGCCACGCCACTGATCGTTACCTTATTATTCCGGTCCCCGTGCGTTCGTGAAAATAGCGACCGTTTCAAAATGCAAATTATAACAATACAGTCGTCAAAACGATTTTTTTCCTTTTTATTTTTTGTTTTTGTTGTAAACACACGAACATAATGAGGTGCAGTACCACTAAAAACTGACTTCGACGCCACCGCCGATAACACGATCGGATGCACGTCAATAGCAATATTGTCCGCTGGTCTCTAATCGTTTTGTGCGTAATATTTTTTTCCTCGAGTTTTTGGCGCAGAGCAAAAGGCATGATCGTCCGCACGTGTGCACTCACACACACACACACACACACATACACACACAATATTTATATAAAAAAAAAGGCATACTCTGCGTTTAGCATTATGACATATTCATTTATCTATGTATACGACATAACGTACTCGACAAATGTAATGCATCGCTTGGGGAGGGAATGAAATTCAATTTAATTTAATGTTATAAAGTATGTAGCAGTAGACTGCAAACACACACACACACACACACACACACACACACACACACACACACACACACACACACACACACACACACACACACACACACACACACACACACACACACCACACACACGCACGCGCGCGTGCACTGTTTATTGAAATGTTTCTTTAAAAAAACGTATGAGAACACTAAAGGTTACTGCCAAAAGCCAGACGTTTCGGTATGATATCATGTTATAAATATATATATATATATATATATATATACCTATTCCAAAAATAACTTGAAAACTAATAAAATACACTTTTTGCCTTTCGTAGCGTTCCAATGACAACTCGAGGGGTAGTTTTTTTTTTTTTGCTCTTACGAAGCTACAAGTTTTGTTTTGAAAAAACAGACGCAGTATATTTTCAAACTTATACAACTCTTTGGCGAACAATTAGACGCGGACGGGGTTTTTTTTCGTTTACCGTTAGAGACCACGACGTGTACACTGAGATATTATATAAACCGTAGTGCTGACGTTTATTTCGACTTAAACGTTCGGAGAAAACAGCGGTCGTCTGCGCGCGTTACCTAAACTTTTCGTTTCCGAGCAACCGTATCAGCGGCTCGCCCGTCTCCGGGTTGTTATACGGTATAATAAATAATTATCCTAGTTTCCGAGGGCATACCGTTGGAATCGTACATTTCAAGTCGAGTTGCAATCGTGAGAAAACCGAGAGGTTTGATAAAACCAAAAAAAGAAAGTCGTACAATGTCGTCACGGGTTTGTTTGCGAGCGTACATGAGCCGTTCAGTTGCAAAAGATAGTGTGTCCAAAAAAAAACAAGGTTTTGCTATAATGTGATTAATAATAGTCTCTTCCTTCTAATGTAAAGATTTTGGGTTTCAAAGTGAATTATAATATCCTATTTAAATAACCATTCAAAAATGTAGTTTCGTTTCAAAAGGTGACGAAATAACGACCGGTCGGAAGTACAAAATATTAACGATTATTGAAAAAAACAAAAAAAAAAAACAAAAATTATTCGTTTTTGGCGTATTCGAATTTTTTTCTTTCAAAAGCGCTTGAGCTTTCACTCGAACATTCTCGTTTTCTAATCAGGCACGACCGAGACCGAATTTTCGCGGTAACGCGACATCCCGGGAACGCCACCGTAATTACGATTTCGTTCGTGATATTTCGCTTTGTCCACGAATACTGGACATTTTCGATTTAGCCTCGGACGCGTCGTGAGGGTCAGGCCGTTTGATTCGTTCACACGTGGGTACGGTTTTTAATTTTTTTCTATCGTTTCCCGAGACGACGACGTCCGTGTGCCCGGAGAAAATAACGCGCCTGGACGATGCGATGCTGTGACCAAATCACGGCGGCGACACACCGGGAGATCGCGGCGGCGGCGGCGTGACGGGGCGTACGATTCGTCTGGCGAAATGCGTTTAGCGTTTTCGTTTCTTTTTTTTTTTTTCCCTTGCGATTCGCCTGCGCGTAAAAGCGCAATTCGTCCGAGCGCACAGTTAGGATCTAGGTCGAGACGATAATTTCACTGGATCGTAGGTGGCGAGGGGGGCACGAAATATTTCGCTTCGCCGCGAGCGGACAGCATTTTTTCTTCACATCACCACGAGTGACGTCGTGCACGTTATCACTTGACTTCGGGACGTGAGAGTTCTCAGATTTAAAACCGTCTGCGCTCGACCACCGCGGTGGTCGCCCCCGCGCGCTTCGAAAACGTTTGAAAATCTACCGTCCGTCTCGACCAAGGTTTACCGAAACTATCGGCCAACGACCGTCCGAAAACCACTCGTCTCGTCGATAATGACGATACGCCGTAGACCGACCGTACTCGACCTTTTATTTTTATTTTATTTTTTTTTTTTTTTTCATTTTACCTGGGCCGCGTACGGATTTTTAAAACGTTTCACCGCCCTGTAGTCAAAACACCTCGAGTCGGTCGTTTATTGAAAGATTCCAAAAACAAAAAAAAAAAACAAAATAATAATAACAAATAAAAGAAGAACATCATTACGAGTATAATATTTTATAATTCGCTCTACCGTAATTGAATAATTGTATCCGTTTTAAATTAGCGTTGTTTTTTTATTTCGAGACGTTTTTTTTTCCTCGATATTTTAGACGAATCAGGCTTATAGTCACCGGACTTCACTCTCGAAAATTCATCGAGACAATACGGACCAGTATAAACAACACTCGACGCGTTCTGTGCACATTTCGTCTTCAAATACAAAGTTTCATGGAAAAAACGTCGACGTGAACACGGCTGATCGTCATGATACAGTTGTATATGGTTTATTATACCTACCGTCGACGTTGTACTTTTATACGTTTTGAAACGTCGTAGTTTTTCATATAGGCTCGACGAGTTCTTTTGGACCGCATGCGAAACGAGGCCCGCGGGCAAACCACTGCGGTGTAGACTATTACCGTTCGGTCTCGCAATCATAACCGCCAATCCGAATCCATAGCGCGTTTGTGTGCACGGAGAACACTGTTTTCTTACGTCGATCGATAATAGTAATAACGACGATGATAATAGTAATAATAACAATAATAATAATAATAATAATAATAATAATAATAATAATAATAATAATGATTCGCTTATACAATTTGATTTCTTTGTCGATGCACGAATCAAGAACGGATCGATATTTGTTTATTGGCGCAAACGAATCGTCGTCGGGTCGCGGGAAAAGGAAAAAATAAAAAAAAAAAATAATTCAAACGAGCGTGTAGAGAGCACCGTCGGAGGACGCCGTGCGTAGGCACGCCGGCACGTAGGTACGTGCGTCATAGCGTAATCCGCGAGCGATTGTTGGACCGCGACGACACGAGACCGTTCCGCGAGGGCGGCCCGCCCGTGTGTTGTGTAATATACGTACAAAACATTGGGTACATCGGCGGTAAAATAATGCTGGCTACACCCCCGAACGGACGGACGGACTGCTCTATGCACGTGAAAAAAAACAAATACGACAGTAAACGGAAATACGAAAAATAAAATTGATAAAACGAAAAAACGAAAAAAAAACTGCATACTGACGACGGCGACGACACGAGTGTTTTATCCGACGAATTCACTACGTACCCGGGGACTCGACGACCACAGGATTCCGCTGCCGTTGTATTGTAACGAGGACACTGCATACACACACCCACACACACACACACACACACACACACATACACACACATTAGCTCGTGCGTATTCACGTGTACACGCGAAGGGACGACGCATTAAAGCAATGCATTCATTTGCATAACAATGGGAACGAATTTCGTTTGCGGTCGTTTATACGTGCGTGCCCACGCCCGCCCGCGTGTTATACGTGTACGCCCCCGCACGTAAACGGGTACCTACGCGAAACATCATAATATACGTGTTTGGTACGATGACGATATAAATAGTCCGATCGCGAACCGGTCATGTGCAGTGCGACCGGAGTCGTCACGTACATAATTATAAATAAATAAATAATTACAGTGAAACCTCTGAACACCGGACACTGTCGGTAGCCGAAATATTGTCCGCTTACTGGAGGTGTCCGCTATTGAGAGGTGTCCGTTAAGGGATATTTGGTCATATCTGTGGGAGGACTTGACATTTCTGCCTTATCGATTTTTGTTTCTTTTTTGTTTTATTTAAAATAATATTTACAATCTATACAAGGTACGTATAATGAGTAAGTATGATGACGTTGACATAATAGCGTTTTTAATATTATAATCGGGTAGGAAGGCCCCCAGCAGTGCCACCGGACAAGAAATCAGGATTTTATTATAAATTAAACCTTACCAATTGACGGGAGAAACATTTTTAGGTAACGAAATTTAGTTACTTTAAATGTACATTTAAAACACCAGTAGTAACGGTGGAACGATTAGTAAAGCAAAGGAATAAAATCATTCCTAGAGAGCTTGATAAAGTTGTTTTTTTTGGGGGGGGGGGGCATGTAGCCCCACAAGTCCCTTCAATATCCACCTACGATCACGTGACACACGCGGTACGAGCGTACATTATAAATATATATTAATAAAACGATGTTTTACGATCGACGCGCCATGGCACGCACACCGGACGCCTAAATATTGCGTGTGTGTGTTTGATTTTTGTATTACTTTGGTAGATTTCAGTGTTTTTGCGGCGGCCGAAAACGCCAAAAACCTGTGCGTGGGTACCAGAATTACAGAGTGCACACGCGGCGCAATCTTTTATCCGCACTCTTCTTCTGCGTCTTCGTCTTCTTCTTTTTCTCATTATTATTATTATTATTATTAGTCGGTGACGACGAAGCGGCTAAACGACGGCCTCGGGGAAATTGAAAATAAATAAAATCAACCTGCCAACGTCAGAGCCGTTCTCTCCCTTATGACCCCCCCCCTCCCTCCCTCCCTCCCTCCCTACTCTGAGTGTCGTCGTGATATGGTCGAGTGAAAACTGGGAAAATCTACACACGCACACACACATATATGAGTATATATATAATATGTGTACCTATATACGTATACGTATACGTGACTCGCTATATTCTCGTCGTCGTCTAAAGTCATCTTGTTCCAATTTGCTGGCGAGAACCGTGCGGGGTGTGGAGAGGAGACGACACACGCGCTAGACGATCTGAAATACGACGGTTAACCCTTTATCCACCCCCTCCCCCCTTTGAGTCCTCCGCGCCGCCTTCTTCTCGCCCTCCCCCCTCGCCGGCCGTCACTACGTGCGCTCACACTTTATTTACCACCACGTGTACATATACACGACGTGTACGCGCGTCCCCTGACCGACCGGCTTTAATTCGCATAAACGAAACGCGTGAGAAAAGGCCGAACCCGGCTAGGCTACGACGGGGGGGGGGGGGTACGAGCGCAGACGGACGCGATATCGTAATAATGTATGTGCACCCCGGGCGAGAGGACGGTGTCGGCAGACGTTGTGCAGTAGACATGACGCCCGTGTAAGTAGTACCTACCCGAACCGTTTTAGGAGATGGCCGAATGGACGCTTTACATTTTGCGGCGAGCGTGAAATTAAATTTTGCCAAACGATTTCCGCGCCGGCGATATTGATAATTACGAAGAGCCACAAGCGATGCACAAAATATATAATAATATAATATATCGATACTATATAATATGCTGCGCCGCGTCACGACTGCGGACGGCGGCGGCGACGCGGTCCGTTTTTGTCGAAAAGTGGACGTTTTCGTTCGCAGTGATTTATCGACGACGACGACAAAACGAAAACAGCGAATCTCGTCATAGGTTTGTGACGTCCACGCGATCGCGTCATGAGCATCGACGCTCTACGCACCGCGCGCCGGTCAAGGGCGTCCCTGACCCTATTTTCAGGGAGGGGCGACTTTTAGACTTGTAATGTTGAGGAATAAAAATAAACAAAAATAATTCAACTATAATATTTAGGATTAAAAATAAATAAAAATTCTTTTAAATGAAGCACAAACTAATTAAAATTTTTATTCTATAAAACAAATTCTTTGAATCGTTTGTGTTCTGCAAATCTATCTATTATTTTGCACGCATCTAGTGTACTACGAGAACTGTGAAGACGTATTCGTGTACCACAATAATATCATTACTATTTCGTGTTTAACAAAAAAAAAAAAAAATTATCGAACGTTCAGTATCAGATAACGTGTATCTAAAAGTATCTATCGTTATAAAATCGATACGATACGAGCTGGGTAAATTCCGAGCGCTTCTATCAATATATTACACACCTATATCAAAATCTATGACTTTAAATAATTTCGTAATTTTTTTCTAATGATTATTATTATATAATACAGATAATGTAAAAAAAAGTAAAAAAAAAAAATTGAAAAGGCCCAGGGGGGGCGATCGCCCCATGCCCCCCCAGAAATACGCTTTTGGCGCCGGTGTACGTACTGTTATAACTAGGGCTCGGAAGTCGTAGGAGTTGCATATTATTGTTCAGCATGCTCTCGATTTATAGCAGGCTAAGCTAAGGCGTCCGCGCCTACGTCTTAGGTCGGCCGTCCACTGGATGTAGCCGTACTTTATAGTCACGAACGTGCGCAGGTATACGAGCGTATTGTTTGTACGTTCAAGACCCAGAAGTACCATCTGCACGCAACTTATGATCTATAGAGAGCTGTTTGAGAAACTTTTGGACTTTTGAACTTGAAGTGTGCCAAAAAGTATATCCTGACAAAAAAAAAAAAAAAACAAAAATAATAATAAACATCATTGTAAGTCAATTAGATCTTATTGCTACACTCAGAATCCAAAAAAAAAAAACAAATTATATTTAAGTATGCAAACATCCAGCTAAATATTATTTTATTTATTTAAAAACGCAAATTTTAAAATTTTGCGATTAATAATATTAAAATACTATTGAATATTCATCAACTCTATTTTTTTTTAATTTTTGAAAAAATGATGTATTTTTTAAATTGTAGTGTAATTCAAAATAAATTTATTTAAAAATCATAAGTTTATTCATAGTCGTATGATATAAAATATATTGAAACGATTTAAAACAGTGAGTTTAAGTGTGAAAAATTTCAGATTAAATTAAAAAAAAAAAAAAACTTATTCACAACTTTTTAATCTCAAACGCCGAGTAAAAATAAGCGATCGTACATTTTTTTTTACATAAATGACTATTTTTAATATTATACGCATGCACATTCTTAAAAAAAAAAAAAAAAATCACTACCATTTTAAAACATCACACTCTTGGAATGTAAACCGAAAAACCAATAGAAAATAAAAACACCGCAGTACAGTATATTAGCGCGAAAGCTGTGGGAAATAAATAAAATAATAATCAAAAAATACAAATGTGAGTTTTTTCTATTATATACACACACACGTGCAGTAAGTTATATATCTATGAACTTTTTTTTTACTCATACAGTACATACTTGAAACACTTCTCGCGGAGTAAGTACTCTGACGTGTCGTCGGGATTAATTTGCCGATTCGATTCACGTTAAATAATAAATATAATCGTATTTGCTTACGTTTCTTAAAAACCGTTTAACACCACCCTTGGCGGTTCGAATGATCGTCGCGTGTTGTCGGTGGTTTATCGTTTAGAGTCGATTCGTTTTCACGAAATATCGAGACGAATTCAAGCGATGCCTACTCACGTTGAACGCTAGCCAAACATAAAAACACCGTATTCCATTATCAACAACTACGTATATCACAACATGTGCAATTATTTGATAGCGTTTTCCGTTCCTTTTCCCCTTCGAATCGATCGAATTTTTCAGCCGTTTATATTAAATTTCCTCGGGGGGTTTCGACCGCCGCCGGTATCACCTAATTTGGTTTTGTTATTTATATCAGAAAACGGACGTGTCTGATTCATCCCCCCTTCTATCACTTCTCAATGGTAACTAAATTCGAATTCGTAGTAAATTGTTGTTTAAAAAAAAAGAAAGAAAAATGTATCTTTTCATCACGAGATAAAACGAGATAGTATCGATTAATTACCGTACACGTGATGCGAAACAAATCTTTTATCAAGGTTCGACAAATTGTGTTGAAATAAGTTGAAAAAAAAAACGGTAATATTGTAGTCACGCGTATAGGATGAGCAAAACAAACAGCAAGTTTTAATGTGTTTTAGTAGTAGATAAAAATGCAGAAATAACGTATACTCGGAACGCGATCAACGATTTTCGAGATTAAGTGACGTCATTACATTTCGTCTAAGCGAGAAATTTGTTGCACGGAAATTCTGTTTTATCGAAATATTTGAAATTTCGCATACTCTCGAGTAACGTGCGGACACGCTTTTTGTTTTTTTGTTTTGTTTTTTTGTTTTGTTTTTTTTTTTTAAATAAAAAAGAAAAACAACTCTCTTTGATAAAATTTAATATTTTACTTTGTGAAAAGTTACAACGCTGCGTTTAGGGCGTACGAGTAAAAATGTTTGCTATTCTTTACAAGCATCATAAACATAACGTACGACAGCGATACTGCAGTGCGCCGCTAATAAGATGTCATAATAATGTGCTCGTTTACGACGAAATTGCCGAGTGTACCAATTACATTGTTTGTTGAATACACCGTACTCATTGTTCATACATATATATCACGATTATTATTATCTTTTTTTTTTGTTTTTTTTTTTTTTTAATAAAACGAAAGAGAAAAACATTTCGGGCTTTACTATTTCCGTCATAAACGTATGATCAATAGGCGCCCATTTAAGTTCATTTTATTACCGTCTCCGCAACGAATAACGGCACGTGGGAGAGTAAAATATGATAGCGTTTTAAACTCGACAAAAAAAAAAAAAAAAAAAAACGACCGCACATCTGATGATCGTGTTTTAATTCATACCGCGGCTATCGATACAACGTGCAATTTTCACGACGTGCGACTCGTGTACATTTAGTGGGAAAAAATAAAAATACGACATGTTACAAAAACACAAACCAAAGAATCGTCGATGGCTCAACACTAAGATCGTAACAAAAAAAAAAAAAAAAACGAATTCAACTCCGAATAGACGTGATTGACAATATAATATTGTGACTAAGTACGACCGTCCGGTCAAATCAAAATCATAATACTGCATGCGGTATTTCCATTACAATATACGTATTCTTCTTTACATTAGTCTGTTAGTTTTACACATAAATATTAAATCATTTCGAAGGCAGATCATAGAATAAACATGTAATTATTTTTGATTACAAAAAAAAAAAAAAAATAAAATAAAAATCGTTCCATTAAAGTCAAGAGGTCGTAGTCAAGGTGGTAGAAGAGTTCTGTCCACTCTAAAATCCGAAGAAATGTTTGTAAATTAGTAAGAAATTATTTTATTATACTTAGATATTTATCATTTTTATTCACTTCGACTTCATGGGTTAGACTGCTAAAACGGATCAACTGACACAACATTTATTAAGTTTTTGTTTTTTTGTTTTTTGATTTCAATTTTATTCTCTCGCGTTTTTGTTTTTCGAAATTCTAATTTTTTTAACGTACCACCTCTAAGTTTTTTCACCAAGGATTTAAGTGTTTTAAACACATGTCAAATATCGTAATCACAAGTGGTTTTTTTTCACTAAATACTTTTGAAATTATGCGTTTTTTTTTAACCTTTCCCTCTCGCTACTGCGATCTCGACCATCGGTACAGTAAAAGCGACTAGGTTTCAGTTAGGAGCGGCTAAGATGAGGGGATCTGCTATTTCAGGCCCACGTTGATCAGCAGTGTTCACGTTTGGGTGTTATCTAGTTTATTTCCGATACGACGAGACTTTTACGCGCACGCGTTGGGTTCACGTCGAGTTTGGTGTTTTTTTTTTCTAGCAGGTATGGTTTACGCTTCACCGAGTCGAATGAATAATAATTAGTCGTCCGTGACACTGCGACCCGCCGCCGCCGCTCACGTACTGGGCGTGGAAGAACGTCGCGCCGTGGGTGACGTGACAAAGTTTTCTTTCCCTTTCACCGTTTCTCTACGGTGCCACCTCGCGTTTGATTTTGACGGCAGTGAATAGTAATAATAATAATAATAATAATAATAATAATAATAATAGTAATAATAACCATATTTTTATTATTATTTTTTTTTTCATTAATTAGCTTTTCGTAAAATGATGACATATCAACAATTATTTATATACAATGTAGTTAATTTAATAATAAAACTTTAAGAATAGAAACTATACAAAGGTATTTTAAAACAATTTTTAACTTATACGTTAAATAGTAAAACCAGACTCCAGGACAAATTTGATAATTATATTTACGACGTATTCAGAATTAGATTGGAAAAACGGAGAAAAGATTAAAAGGAATATTTATGGATTTTAAAGAATCAAATAGAATAAGGCGTCCCGCACGCAAAGAAGGACAACCAGAGAGAAGGCGCGAAAGATCGGAAAAAAAAAAAAAGAACAGAGAGGGAAGTCATTTAGCCCGGGTTTGTAGTCGTGGGCAGGTGATAAAGTATGATCTGTTCTTAGGCGATTGAAATGGACGATAGCAGTTCTAGATAAATTAAGGTTATTGAACCGTGATTTGTTTTGGATGTCTGGAACAATAATAATATTCATAATAATAATAATTATAATAATCACGATCAGTACCACAATCCACAGGTACCCCGGGACGTTGTAGTCGACGGGTCGAAAACCGTTCGTACCGGACGCCCCTTTGAGATTTCGTCATAATATTTTGCGACCATATCGTTTCGATCGATCGGTCGGTTCGTTGGAAAATCGCCTCGCCGTGACCGCGGCTGGTCCAGTCTCCGTACTCTCGATCCGGCGGGCGTGACCCAGACGACGAATTACAGTGTGCGCGAGAGCACGGCAATCGAAACCCAAATCAAACTGTCTACCGACAAACGACCGCGTTTTGTTGTAAGGAAATAAGTATCGTATTCCCGAGTGACGCCAATCATACAACATCTACAGCACTACGCCGTGAAAGTTTACGTAACGTTGTTTAGAGCACACACACACACACACACACACACACACACACACACACACACACACACACACACACACACACACACACAAAATCGTGTTGTTCGATATGGTTAATTAATTCCATGGATGACATAGAAAGTGATTATTAAATAATAATAAGCTTTATGCGACGACGATGGCGTGACAAACGAGAATATAACGAAAATAATGATAATTAAAGAGCGGATCTTTTGGTTTTTACATATTTTTATTGATTTTTTGCAACTTTACGAGAGAGAAAAATGTGGACGATTTATCTATCACAGAGTTCATAGAAAAAAATTAATTTTGCATATAAAAGCCTATTGTTTTGGACATTAGAGAATATTTCACCTATTTTTCATATTTTAGAATATTATATTCTATTATTCTTCATAAAAATTCGTATATTTTTTTAATTCCTCGAAATGCGATTTTGTCAGGAATAATTTTTTCTAGGAAAAAAAATAATTTGATTAAAGAGTGATAAAAATTCAAAAATCATTCAATTATCTACTTGTCTGTAATCGAATTGGTTATGTTCCAAAGGAATGGTGCAAAGTTATCTATTATTTTTTACAAAACCCTTATGTTTTTTTAATTATATTTTATTTGAATTATATAGCTATGTATCAACTGATTTACATTTTTAACTATCCAATGATTTACCTGTTACCAAGAGAATGGCGCTTAACAGTTATTTATTGTTTTTATTGAACTATTTTAGAAAATAAACACATTTACATATTTACAAATTTAAAGAATATTTAGAGAATATTTTGAGGTTTTTTTGAAGCATATCAGTATCATATTTTAAGGTTTTAAGAACCTAAAAATCCGCTCTTTAATGATAATAAAACACTGCTCTGAAAAGCGGACGACAACGACGAGACAAAACGGCGACATTATACGAATAAAAATGTCTGCGAAATAATAATTAGACAAAGGTCTGTAATGGGCACGGACGACTTTGGCTCGGGGCAATAACGGTATAATAATAAATTGAAAAACGATTCATAAATATTGGAGTTCTAAATTATTGGTACCTTTGGAAAAAATAAAAAATTTTGCGAAACACCTCGATTTTATTTAAACGTCGGACGGTATAGGTACGCGCGAATGTCTGTGATATAATATTGTCAACGGGCGAGGGGTGAGCGAAAAAAATTCCAAGAGTATTGGACACAAAAAAAAAATAAAAAACGAAAGAGACCCTCGGAGTACACACCCACGGCGGATCCTGTCACGTTGACAGTGTGTGTTCTCGGACAAAGAACGAGACGACATAATATGACACGTGGCGTAAAACTTCACACCAGTAACGTAATCGCAGACCGTCAACGACGTAATTTATACATATGCTATGGGTGTACGCGTGAGTTTTAACATCACACACACACACACACACACACACACACACACACACACACACACACACACACACACACACACACACACACACACATACACACACACGTAGCTACAAATTCCCATGCGTATTGACAAGGAATATTGAATAAAATGCATTAAAAAAAAAAAGGTATTTTTTCAAATTTCGCAAAATTGAATCTGCAGATAACAAAAATCATAATGAGCGACCTGCGTGCAGTCTCTCATGCCAATAAATGTTTATTTGTATGCCCGTGGTACCCGTTTTTTTTGAAAAAAATTTTACAATTAGATTCCACGAACCACGATTCCGAGCGGAGCGCACGGTCTCGACCGTCGAATCGAATCACCGAATCCGCGTTGTGGTGACTACGGATCGTCGGTGAAATTCAATTTATTTCGCCGTGATTCTCGAACGTCGGGAACGGGACGCGTTCTCCCGCAAGATCAATAAACGCACCGGTGTATCGGCGAGGCGAAACTCACCCCGTGCGGCGATTATATTGGCCTACCGGAGACGTCGTGCTTTTTTCACGACAACACTGAAGTCGAAATCGTTTTTAAATCGGTTTGGTGGAAAAAACGAAAAAATAAAAACAAAAACGCGGGCATCGTTTTCAAGAGCGTTTAAGGGCCGTGTGCGAGAGGGAGGGGGGCGGGCACTCGATACGATACGTTCAACGATACAATTATGTGAAGGATAAACAATCATAATGGTACTATAATTTAAGTACGACGAATATTAGTACCTACTCTAATACACGTTCACGTCCACGGCTTGGGAAATCGTTACGATTCTCTCCCCTCCCTCCCCAATAGGGTAACCGCTCATGCCACACAAACGCGGTTTTCGGCGCTAACACACACACACACACACACACACACACACACACACACACACACACACACACACACACACACACGTCACATGACGTGACATAACTTCATAGACCGTACGATTTTTTTTTTTATCATCATAATTTACACGATATAAAATTTTAAAGTAGTTTACACGATCGTCTATTTCTTTCGAGCTAATAGCTTCTGTTAGAAATAGAGAGTAATCAGTGTGGGTCTGGTTAATGAATGGGCCACCTGGAAATTATTTTCAAAGGGCCCCTAAATAACACAATTAATTATCGAATTGTCAGTGTGCTCGTGCCTTGAGTTGGCGATCGTGACCAATCCTCATCTCAATTTTTCCAAGTATTTATATTTTTATGGTTTGATTATTATCAAGAGAACGAAAATGAATCAACTATATAGTCTATTGGTGTAATATCTAAATTTTATTGGGTTTATCACGTCAACAATATTTCAAGATAATTTACATTTTTGTTTTTTTTTTTTTATTTCCGGAAATTTCTTATTTTTATTCATGAATAAATTGAACGATTTTTAATACAATTTTTGCTATTGGTGTGGTCCCGTGGGGCCCCTATTTTCAGAATAAATCTCAGGGCCCCCGGCGATTACCGGGTATCTGGGTGGGCCAGACCGACACTGAGAGTGATCCCTTCTCACTAAAAACATAACTAACAAAACGCATGAGAAATTTAAAATAAATATAAAGTAGACAATTTTACCAATGAAATAAAATATGAAAACGACACAGTGTGCATTCAACTTGGGACGTATTGAGAGAGCGAGGCGTTTGACGACGAAGGGCAATAAAACCTCATAGGTATTCGAAATATTAAGTGGTCGAGAATTTTTTTCTCTGCTTTCTATTGAAAAAATAAATTCCTTTGAAATCACAAGGGTCTTGAGACCGCCTTCACGCGCACACACACACACACACACACACACACACACACACACACACACACACACACACACACACACACACACACACACACACAACGTGCGTTATTCGTCGATCGTTTATTTATGCGCGGACGTCCGACGCTCGCCGAATATCAAGTAGCGGCGCGGACGAGGTGTCCGTCGAACGTCAGCGTGTGTGGAGAGGCGGTTCCGTTGAAAATCCAAAACGCGTGATTCGAAAACAAGAACAAATCTGGCCCACGCGACGTTTCTGCCGTGTTTGGAAAACGTATTATATCCAATCGAATCGCGGCGTGAAACTCCTACGCGACGACAATGTTGACGCGACGGCGCGACAATCGAATTCGATACGGCCACCGTATTGTACAGCGTACGACCGATTTGGCTGACGAACACTAAGGAGTTTTGGATTGTCGACAGTGGTTCCCAACCTTTTAGAGGTTGTTACTATTACCCGTGAATAAGGTCAAATATTTACAATTACCCCCCTCCCCAAAACATTTTTTTGAGTAATTAAGTAATAAAATTATCAGAGTCATTAGGATTAGGGCATAAGGTAATTTCCAAAACTACCAACAACAATTATGTTATTATAATAATTTCAACCATTATAATAATATCATTGCAATAGTTGTACACGTGATCGATGCATATTTAATAATAAAGGATGTAAAGTATAAAAAAAAAAAAAACAAAAATTAATCAGTCTAGTTTTTACCCCTCGGAAAACCCTATTTAACTCCTTGAGGGGTAGTCACCCCCAGGTCGGGAACCGCTGATATAAAGAGTCACACTGTGACATGTGTTTGAAAAAAAAAAAAAAATAAAACAATTGATCTCCCTCATCGACTTAAGACAGATCCACCCTCGAAGAGTCTAAATAAAAACGAAATAGGTCCTATTAGACTGACGTACGTTTTTAACGTACACAACTAAACGATACGTATTCAGCTCGATTCGATTACGAAACGGTATACTCAGAATAAGGACTGTTTTACGATAGTTGACGATTCGATGATTTTTACTTCTCCGCAAGAATAAAATACATCGTGGCGTAAGGTTTCCGTAGCGATTCCTAATTGGAATCGCACGAATCCCGCTCTAAAACGTATTTCGCTTTTAGGATTAGTGGATATTTAATGTGTCGCCCGCGCGTGTTCGGCGTGGACGAGCGCACAAAGTATAATTCGAAACACTTTTCAGCGGGAAATTATACGCCGAAAAGTTGATTTTATAATTTAAATAATTCGGATCCGTCGAGAAACGATAAATTATTTATGTCATAAAAGCATCTGTTTTTGTTTAGATCAAAAATATTTTTACTATTACATAAATAATGCACGTTCGCCGTTGTGTGACTATTGAATACTAAATAAATAATCCACGTTGAATTAAGAATATTTTCGACTGTGTTTATTCAGTATTAAAACGGTCGCTCGCGCGAGTTTCCGCAGCATTTTTCGTTCATTATCAGAAACTTTATTCTTATTTATACAGTCCCGGCGAAAATGTTGTTCTTAAAACCTTAATACGATATACACTCGTATACGGTTTGTTTGAATACGCCGCGTAACGGCCCCGGCACCGTTTCGCGATACTTTTTAACGAAGTTAAACTTTTCAGTTCATCATCACACGCGCGCGCGCGCGCGCGCACACGGCGCTTTCGAACACGGCAAATAATCAAACATTTACCGAATCATTTCAATGTTTGGATAATTTATTGCTTTTACACCGACTCGCGCACACGGGGCTCGCGGGGCGGAGCGATTCGAATCGGCCGTCGCGGAATTATTATTCGTTCGAATAATAAAAATAACAATAGAAACACATTTCTGGTCGTGTCCGTGCGTATTTCCCTAGTGACGACGCGTCGTCACAGAGTCGATCCGAAAACGACGCGGACCACGGGCGTAGTTCGGCAAACGACGACGTCTGCGACACGACAACCCGAATTAATCGAACGTGAACTAAACCGAACGTTTTCCAAACAATATTTATTTACCGGTAATTGTTTATCACTAGGGAACGGACTTTAATGTCTTAAAAATTAAGAAAAATTCCCTTAAAAAATACGACATAATGCCTTAAAAAAAATGCTTTAATATCAAAAAAATGCACTAAAAACCATTAAAAATGTTATTAGATTCGATAAGAACAAAATGTTGAACAGTTTTGAGTACGTAGAATATTGATAAAACTTAAAATTTATAAAAAATACATTATTTTATCGACATCAATTAGTTTTATATCACGTATCGTAACGTTATCGAGATTATTTGATGGGAATTACGTATAGATAGATACAATCAGCCGGTCTTCGTAAAAATAACTGATTTATGAGACAAAACCAAACATTCAAAACAATTTAAATTTAATGTATAGATTGTAAATTTTCATTAATAAACGACATTTATAAAAAAAAAAATGTATATTTTTAAAATTTGTATTATTCCAAGCATCAAATATAATAAAAAATGACCTAAAAATCTAAAAGTGCTCTAAAAATGTCAAAAAATGCTTGAAAAACTAAAAAAGTTAAAAAAATGCAAAAAAATGCAAAATAAAAGTTTCATTTTTCAATTCTCTGATGTATGAATCGAATTATACACTTAGAAAGCATAACCCTATGCTACCCACTAAAAAATGTATTTTGCATCAAAGTCCGTTCCCTATTTATCACACTTGTACCTGATATTTTTCCAATACGTATTACCAGAGCCGGATTAACACAGGTGCAAAAGGATCTGTTGCTCTAGGGTGGCAAATTTTCGGTGGTGGCGTATAACTTTTGTTATAAAAATACTAAATATCATGTGTATGTTTAGTTATTCAAATTTATATATGCTCAAATCGAGCAATACAAAGTTGGCTATTGAAAACTTACGTAATTTCATTATAATAATATATTTTCTAATTTTTCAAATATAAAATTATAAGCTATATCACTGAATAGTGTATCTACCATGTTATGTTATAAGGATGGACTGGCGGCATAGTATAACCATGAATATATAGTGGTATTAATTACAGACAGTCTGTAGATTCACAGTTTACGTACGATTATGTAAAATTCTGTTGGAAATAAACGACTTGTGTAGTTTTGTCTAATCGATTCACTGTGCCGCATCGTTGACTACGCTATTTTTATCGTCTTATTTCTGTTGAAATATACATACCTGTGCCTATTGTATATTTATAAAT
Source organism: Therioaphis trifolii (assembly GCA_027580255.1). Lineage (NCBI taxonomy): Eukaryota > Metazoa > Arthropoda > Insecta > Hemiptera > Aphididae > Therioaphis > Therioaphis trifolii. The sequence goes on along the minus strand of CM050405.1, from coordinate 3,917,066 downwards.
AAAATATAAAAAATTTGAGGTTTTAAACTTGTAGTAGTTATTTACGTAATAATACAAGGTACCGAATGTATTTTTTTTTTTTTTTTTATTGTTAAAATATTATTCGTACAATATTACACGAAATAAATATTATTCTGCTTTGAGTTTTTAACGCGTTGTCGACAAGAAATTTCCTATCAATTGTTGTATATTGCTCCAGGGCGACTCTGACCCTTAATCCGGCTCGGCGTATTACATGTAACAATCAAAATCAAATCAAGACGTTTGTTTTTATCTGCGAAAATAATTTTAACACGCCGTCCGAGTCTAATTGTAAATCTCTTTCGACATGGATTACTGATGAGTCGGAAAATCCAAAATTTTCCATAGTGTTTCTAATCCCAATCTTTTATCGGTCGCGTAACAGAAAATGTTTCAATAATTAAAGTCAACGCCGTAGATGGAGGCTATGAAAGTTTCTGTGGGGGCCGTAGCCTCAATAGCCCCACAGGAAACTATACGGCCATGACGCGGCCGTCTCGAGTGATTTTCCCGTGTTGGCCTCGTAATATCGCGCGGCGTCTTTTGCAGCGCTGTGCTCGTACCACTGTCGTCTGGTCCGTCGTGTTCGCCGGTTTACGCGACCGTCGCAACAAACTGTTTTGGTGCCGATTCTTAGACCTAAATCGGATCTACATAAATGGCCATTACCCGTCTGCGTTGTCATCGTAATCTCTTCCGCGGTCTGCCACAGCCAATATGATACGTTGTCGAAAAAAAATCGAAAAAACGCGAGTTTTTCAAGTTCAATCAAGCATACAATTTCGTAGACTTACGATAGAAACCTCACTCGAGCTTCATTCGATGATACCCGAACATACCGTTCATCTTTTATTAAAAATCAACTACTTTTAATTGACTAGACGTTGCATTTGGGGCCGTTTTCACGTTTTTTCGAGAAAAAAGTCGAAAAAACGTGTGTATTTTAAGTTCAATAAGCATTACATTTCACAGATTTACGGTAGAAACGTCATTCGAAAAAATGCAAGTGAAAGACGAGTGGAACACGAGACAAAAAAAAAAATAAAAAAATAAAAAATAACCGTCTCTCCGGTAACACACGCACGAGGGGTTGATTTTCGTTTCATACGCTATTGTAGGGTAGACGAGACGCCGTCGTATGATTATGTTTAACGATCGCGTTTGGAAAACCATTAAAAAGTAAACCTCGAGCGACGACCACCTGCTGACCCGGAATGGGAATTCACGAACACTCGGCTACGGCTACGGCCCGGCGGCTGATTCGCTCGGCGTTTTTTCCTTTGCCGCAGGCGCACTGCGGGCATTTGATTTGCGAAAGATCGATTGCAAAATCGATTCGTCTGATCCTATGTGACACTATTACGTTTCGAAACGCCTCCGTGCGCACTGCGAAATCCCCTTTTTACGTTCCTCGTGCCTCCACCGCCGATCACTCACAAAGTGGGCCTGTTTAATGGTGAATGCCGATTCGGACTCCGCTTTAAAAAAAAAAAAAAAAAATGGAAAAGGCCCAGTGGTGGGGGGGGAAGGTGATCACCCCGTCGCCCCCCCAGAAATACGCCCTCGCGAGAGTGGGTGTACACTCGTCGTGCACATACGACCGAATTTCGTTTTTCATTTTTCCCGGTCGAACAAAGTGCGCTGGCGTCACACGTAATGGTAAATAAAATGTAATGAAACGTGGTCGGGGGTTTGGATTTTCACTGAAATTCCACGAAATGTCCGTTCGATTCGTTTGCGTAGCGAAAACGAGTTTGGACGTGCGACGAAACGATATTGTCCAATGTCATCTAGACACTACGAGTCTTTAATTAAAAATGTTCAACATTCCGATTGACTTCCGACACCGTGCGATTGTTGACTCCGACAGCAGCGTATTGCGTCGAATCGTCGTCGGTACGTAATTCGATGGAAATGGATCAGATAATGACCCCGGAAAGGGTTTAAATAAGAAGGGATTTGATTTCGTTTTTTTGATCGGTCTTAAAACGCACGTGGGAGCACGCGAAACAGTGAAAATACCCTTGTAAAGGCAACAAACCGTGTTTTTACTCGGAATAATGCGATAAACACATTTCGCAATATTACTCGGCACACCGATTCGATTGATTAGAAAAATATGCGAAATATCACGAAATTTAGATTAAATTACGCGCACGGTGTTGCATTACATAAAATATCTAAAAAAAAAAAAAAAAAATTAGTGATTGATTAAAATCAATTAAGTATAATATACATTATTATACGTATTACATAGTTCGTTATGTTAATAACAATCATAACTTTGGGTCTTAGCCGAAGTTCTAACAAGATTTTGTTTCAAAGTTAATATATTATTAATAATAATAATTTATTATGTAAGCTTTGACGTTATTCGAATTTTCGAATTTGCTTTCGCTCCGAGGAGCTGATCTCCACTAAACCGTTTGACGTGGGCTCGTTTACGGTTTTCGGATCCACCGCCGCGTGGATTTTCACGATTTTTGTTTCTCCCGACGGCTTTGCGCGCACGCGTGTGTCCGCGGTTCAAGACGGAGTAGTCGGTTTTCCAGAAGTTTGCGACGTCTGTTTAAAGAGATGAGACGAGACGAACGCATCCCCGAGCAAAGACGTAAATGTTGCACGTTTACAGCGAAACTATTGAATATTTTCACAATTTATTATTATTTTTTTTAATATTTTACAATTATTACTCATAGATAGATTTGTTCGTATAAAATAAAGATCGATTGGGTTTAGCTTGGATTAAATTTTTTAAATAATTTCTAAAATCGCAATAATGGGGGCTTAGTCCCCCAAGTCCCCCCCCTAATTGCGCCACTGTTCATAACTCTGTTGATAGATAAAACCAAAGAAATCGTACGGAATTTCTACGCGTTTCTACATGGAATACCAACTTTATCACTATGTGGCATACGGAGCGGTATGGAAAACGTACGAACAAAACATAAATCGACATAGGTAAAAACGAGGCTTTGAAATATTGTTCACCCCCTCCGTGTACATTGTATGATTTCTATAAAATAACGTCGTACCGAGACCGCAGTGTCGCGACAGTCCGGTCCGGACGGAATCGAATAATTTCGTTCACCGAAACCAAACCGGACCGAAACAACGAGGACCGGTTCGTACCCGGACCGACCGAATTTTCCCTCGAAAACGTTCCGGTCGGACCGAACCGATCGTTTGACGTTTTTTTTTCCATACGTCGAGACCGCCGGACCGCGCGGAGCACTAGTGTAACACTAGGGTGGCTCTTATATTTGAAAGTAGAAATTTTTTTGGGCGGACACGACGTGTCACACGACGCTTTTCCGCCACACAATCGTTGTCGCTCTTCGCCGAACCGTCGTAGTGGTTTTTCCTTTTCGTTTTTCCTCCAAACGTTTTGAACCCCCGCGACGAGTCGTATAATACGTCAAAACGCCCTTCTGCAGGCGAGCGTTCGAATCGCGCGCGCGTCGGTATTTTTTCTTTTCGACACGATTAATTTTGCGGCGCCGCTGACGTTTCTTCTTCTTCCCGTCGCCGATCCGCTCACCCCCGTTCTCGCGCCGGGGTAAATCGCGCGTTTCGCCCTTAGATCCGATTTCGTGGCCGAGTATACGCACGGGGCGACGACGGCACAACGCGGCGGAGACAAAAAAAAAAAAAAACAACTATTAAATTTTTCACCCTCGTACACGGAACGGCCGTGTTCGTATAAATATTAATAATTCATCGCGTGAAAGCATTCGTCGGAAACCTTTTATTTTCTTCTTTTTCTTTTTTGCTTTTTTTTTTTTTTCACTCGGAACATTATTTACACGATCCGAATGATCTTACGTCGTTACGCGAACCGTATTTAAAAGTCCGCCGACCGGTTCTCCGTCCGCGTACTCGCATCACACCGTGCAACGCGTATGTACAACAAAATAATATGTGGTCGTTTATTGTTTTTTTGAACTTTCGAAAAATATCATCTTTCCCCCTCCGTTCGGGGTTCACTACCATGAGAAAGTGAATTCAGTCGAATTCGGTCACGACAACTCAACCGTTTTTTACGTGCCACGAGAGGTTTTTTTGTCATATAAGAGGCGCATTAAATATTTGCCTCGGCAATTAAAAATAATGAATACCGATAAAAGAACAAATAACAAATAGATAAGCGACATTAAAGTAAAGAGCCTTCTGAGAGGAAGAAGTTGACGATGGAAGTCATAAGGAATGCGTTAGGGCATTGGAAAATATGTGGAAGGACAATGGGAATATTGATGGAAGAACAGATATTGGAGAGAAGCTGGCGTTTAGAGAGAAGGTCTGGACAATTGATGGGAAGCATTGTATATAGTCGGATCAACGCGCCGAGTACAGAAGGGAGAATCATTAAATAAAGGGACAGACGAAATGAGCGGGCCGGGAGGTGGTTGTGGCCGGACCGGAGGCGAGAAAAGGAGACGATGGCTTTACGGGAAACAGGGATATTGTCAAACCATGGGAATCGTAGAGCGTGAGGACAGACTAGGCGATAAGGAGCAGCGAATGTTGGAGGTAGGTTTGACCATTTCCGATTCCACAAACACAAAGTCCACGAGAGGTTGAAAATTGCTAAAGAGAGTGTTGTTTTAGATCCCGAGTCCGGCGAAAGAACTATTGGTTGTACGATGATGTTTTTTGTCTTTATTTTCTTCAGTAAACACCCTTTTATCGGTAGTCATAACTCATAATACTGTCTAGCATAGGTTTCGTCCGGCTACACTTTATAGATCTGAAATCGCATGCAGACGATACTATTGGAGGGTTCGTTTTTCTCTCCACGCGATAATTTTTCCGGGCGTGAGGAAAAACCGGGTTGAAACGGTTAAATTTTCCGTAAACGACACTTTCACTAAATCGATTTTAGTAATTTAGTCATAAAACAGAGAGTAAAGACGCTATAGAAACTTGATACTTTTACTCTATGTTTGACGCCGTATTAGTACTTATTGTTCACGTACTATGTATTAACGTGTTTTATATGCGTTTAAGTAAATATTATAATACGACTTTTACGGGATTCAACAAAATCGGTTTAAATTTAATTTATTGAAAAAATGTCTGACGGCCATTATGTGTAATGCATATGTATATCTTTCTTGTATGGTATAAAGTTCTTAAGTCAAAATAGTCTAGTTTTCAGGAAGAGAAAACAAAAATTTGAAAAATCATTCAAAATCGCTGAGGATAACACGTCTTGGCCGATAATTAATTAACTTTAAAATTTTTGGTGTACCTTCGTTTATGTCAACTATTTTGCAGAAATTCAAAATCAATTCTTCGAGGTTTTTAAGTGACTTAAGTTAAGTGGATTTTTATTTTTTACGACTTACGCTATTTATATCATTATGTATCAACAAGGTGAGCATTTAAAATGATAGATTAACTCGACTTAAGAAAATATGACCGTTTTAAAATTATTGATTTGTCTGATCCTCAACACTTAACTAGACATACGTGTTTTGTACCTAATAAAATGTGACTTAAAAATATGTTTAAACCTTAACAATTTTCACCGATAGTGAGTTATAGGTTTGACTTATGCGAACTGTACCAACAAAATGTCAAAAAAATAAAAATATTTTTGATTCTCATTAGGCTGTTAGCCAAAAATGTTAATTTTTGACTAAAGACCATACACGAAAGATATATACATACATCAATACGCGCGCTTGAGAAAATCACAATCGCGGAAAAGAAAACCGCTTTCCTCGTCGATTCGACCATATATCGTGTAACACGTACTCGCGTAAAAACGACGATCGTACCGTGGGCAGTAACACGTGTGTGTCACATTTTTAAATCGACCTTTGGAATGGTCGCAGATCAGAAACGACGACGGTGGCGGCGTGGAATAACGTTACGACGTGCGTCCTCCTCGCCCCGTACGCCGGCACACGGCTCGCAGGAGACACGTGTGGTGCAGATTTCATCTCCTGGTCCACGCGATGCTGTAGATACACTTTTTTGGGACGCCGTTTGTACGTGACGTTATATACTGCTCGGGCGTCGTCGACCTAGTGGTGCGAACGGTCCGGATGCTCGGGGAATCGTTCGAATTTTTCGTTGTTCGGACACGGCGACCGGTCTCAGACGTACCGCGGCGAAGGAGCCGATATTCAGCTCTCTCTCTCTCTCTCTCTCTCTCTCTCTCTCTCTCTCTCTCTCTCTCTCTCTCTCTCTCTCTTCGTGTCTATCTTTCTCTCCGTGTGTATCTTTCTCTCTATCTATCTCCTAAGTCACTCAGGGGCGCCGTCATGGTTTTCCCCGTCGAACGAAAGAAACAACCCTTACGCGTGTAAAAGGGCGTATATAATATAATATAAATACTCACATACACACACACACACACACACACACATTTATACATACGTTTATACACGTATATGATGGCGACCACACTGTAACAATGTAGACGACGGTGGCGTTTTTGAAATGTTAAAATAGAAAAGTTTTACGGAGGCGGCGACGCAATAAAAGTTATGATATTTATACGATTCCTGGGGCTCGTCCGGTCTCATTTTAATGCACACACACAAACACACACACACACACACACACACACACAAACACACACACACATACACACACACACACACACACACACACACACACACACACACACACACACACTCACACACACGTGCGTACACACAAACTATTTGTATACGTTATTATGTATATAGGTATGTGGTGGCGTGCGTTTTCGCGTCCCTCTTCGCCGGCGCGCGACGGTCTGTGCGGTTCAAGTCCCTTTTTCGCCATATAAAAAACGACGAAAAAAAAAAAAATGTAAAAACCGACCAATCGGAAAAGTCAATAATAATCCCACCGAAAACAGTCCGTGCGGAAAAAAATCTTGACTTAAAAAAAAACAAAAAAAATTTAAAATAAAAGTCTCGTGATGGCCAATGTTATAAAAGACGTAGGACGAAAAAAGAAATCTCAATAAAACACTATTATATATTGTGTTACGCGCAGTTATAAATAAATTTGATGTCAAAACAATATTATGATATTATAATTATTATTTTGAACAGTGATTTCATATAAAATAATGATGATAAAATATATTATGTGTATGTGTAAGTAGTAAAAAAAAAAATCCTCGAACGAATAAAACCATTGTTAAATCAACTAGTTTGAGTGAAAAAAGGTTTGATGACCTTATTATTTTTTCATTTACATGTCAAACTTAAAACGATTCAATAGCGATTTGAATTATAAATGTGTCGTAAACTCGATTGTTGTTTGTCCGTTGAGCGCGTGTCACTAAAAAAACGCACGCGTGTCATAAGCTCACTGCAAATTATGGTCTATTACACAGGGTGTTACGCGGAAATGTAGGTACACTGGGTGCTTTAACTGAGTACTCGAGCGTATGCAACTGGATATTATTGTTCACAAACAAGAAAAACACAAATTAAATATTGTATTTTAAATGAAGAAAAAATTATTCGTGTACATGGATTTCAAAATTCCTTGGTTTTCTCGAATCGCAACTTCTTTTTAAAACGTAATATCACGATAAAAGGAATCCATCTTGAATAACGATATTTCAATTTGTATTATTCGACTAATAGTTTTAGTGGTATATCAAAAAAAAAAAAAAAATGAAAATCTAAAAAAAAAAAAAACAACGCAGATAAAAAAATACTATAAACACCTAAAATTGTGTACCTAGATTTAGTTTTCTCGCAGGAGTCGTACGAAAACTTTTTACGTGTTACCCCGGTTCATTTGTTCGTGTATTTAATTTTTTTTTTGTCGTGATCGTTATTTTTCATTTTCTCAGACGTTTCCGAATACAAACGTCTCGCAAAACTTTAACCACGCTAATCATTCCGAATTCACACGCACACGCGGCGTTTGTGTGCACGTTCGTTCATCCATTATATATGATATCGGTCGCACCGTCACGAGTATACTAGTGTGCGTGTATATTTAATACATATAACATATATATATATATATATATATATATATATATATATATATATATATATATATATATATATATATATATAAATTTATAAATTGTTCGTGCAGTCCGTTAAAGTCCGTTCTTGTCAACCGTATTTTTCGGCGGTTTCCTTCAATATATTTCACTGTATACGTACGGGTCAGACGTTGAATATTTGAAAGCTACCTGGTAAGCCGCAACGGGTTTTCGATCCCAACGGACGACCTTTGTAAAAGTACGTATGTATAATATATATATATATATATATATATACTCGCACACCATGGAAATGCCAATGCCGTTCGCTTGTAAACTTGTGATTCTATCGGAAACAACGAGAAAAAAAATCCACACACACACACACACACACACACACACACACACACACACACACACACACACACACACACACACACACACACTTTTTGTTTACCGTAAACCTATACGGATTTCCCTTTAGAGCTTAAAAGTAAATCGAAAAACTATATTTATTGCAAATGCGATTTTTTTTCTTTATTATTATTACTATTATTTTTTTGTTTTTTTTCTAAACGATTTGCCCCGGTAAAAAATGATGATACGAGAACACCCTCCGATCTCGCGGTATCGCCGAGGTCTTACGATAAACAGAAAACCGTAATATCGTCAATAAACTATTTTATAATTTACAGCTGTTTGGACCTGCTGATGTAGGTAGGTATACCGCCGATATACGCTCGTACGAGAGTCTACGCGGCGTCTTATATTGCACTATAAACATTCGAACGTGCTCGTTTTCTCGATCTCTACTGAAACAATATAATACCCGTATAAAGCGTATTATATTAATAAAAGCGACTTTATTGTTTCGGAAAACGACGCGACTAGATGGAAATGATGTGAAAAATAAATTAATAAAACAGTTGATTTTCGTCAAGAAAGAAAACAAAAAAAAAAAAAAATATATTAAAAAATTAAAAAACGTAAAACACTAATCATTAAAATCACTCACAATCAGACGCATTCTGTAATAATGTGAAAATAAATCTAGTTTTCACGTTACGTTGCAAACGGACAGCGACGGAAATTTTTTCAAACGTACACGCGTCGACGTTTACACGGATATTTTTTTCCAAATCAGATATTCCGAAACGAAATCCAGTCAGGTATCCAACGACGTGTGTACATTATGTAATGATAACTCGGCAAACCCCATTAAAACAAACGGCGTAGATACGTTTCGCGTTATTGTTACATATAGTAATTATTATTATAATAACCTACTTTTTGTTCGGACGCGTTTCGCCGGCGCAGGTTACTTAAAGACTAAACCCCGTCGGGTTTCCGCGCTTATGCAAATACCGCGCGGGGAAAGCAAAAAAAAAAAAAAAAGAGTGCGCACAAGTTTGCCCTGACATTAATTATGTCCAAACAGTAACCTCTAGACGTGACGGTGCGTACGATGTTATTTTTGAAACGTTAAATTATATTTTAACGAACCACCTACGACAACACGGCGTTGAAGTAGTAATATTATCATAATCGCAAAAGCGCCGACTGGAGGGAAAAAAAACAAAAGAAGGAAATCTCTCGGAGAAAATTACCGTTTTGACCTTATTATGAGTTTTGAAATTTCGTCATTTTTTCAAAATTGTTTCAATGCGTTTTTCCGGTTCGTTTACAATAACGATTGCTTTGAGTCGGGGGTGAAAAACAAATGTCATATTCGGTCGTACTCAGTCGTGCTCGGGAACCAGGGACGTCCACAGATATGTCACTCAGGGTGGGGGGGCAAAAAAAATTGTGATTCGTCAGTAAGTACAACTATTAATTTTACGAGTGGGTTCATAACAATATTATACTCGTAATCAATGGCACAATGATTGTCGGAAAGTCACTCAGTGCCCTAGTCGTGTGAGACCGACTTCATGTAAAAAAAAACATCCAATTTTGTAACTGACGTGAAAAATTTCAGGGGGGCAATTGCTCCCACAGCCCCCCCCCTCCGGGCGACAATGTCGGGAACGATTTTGTTCCAAACCATGCGTTAGATCAGTGGTTTTCAACCGGTGTGCCGCGAGCGCCCTTTAAGTGTGCCGCGATAAATCTATTAATATATTTATAATTTTTTATTTACCAGCATTATTACCGATACCCGGTAAAAACCAAGGCTTTGCACCCGAATGGTTTTTTCGGGTTTTGGGTTTCGGGTTTGCGAATTTTAAATTGGGTTTTCAAACGGGTGTATAAAGGTGTTGGATATTCGGTTTTCGAGGGCCCAAAAATAAATTCGGGTTATAGAGGTATTGATCCACTTTTACATTTAAAGTGGACGGCATAATTTTTTGGTTTTTCGATGTTAATTTTTTTTTTTTTTTTGTATACACTTTTTTGGGTAGTAAATTTGGTCCAAAAGATTTATCCAGTATCTCTATAGATTTGAAATCACCTTGAAATGGTACTTTAGAGAGGTCATTTTTCTAATTTCTCAATAGTTTTTCCGACAACGAAAAAAAATTCGGGTTTTTTCCGGTTTCGGGTTCATTAGGGTGCAAAGCCTTGAAATCATGTTTCAGGTTTTGCGTTTGTCATTCGGGTTTTTAATTGTTTCTGGTTTTCAAATCATTCCGGTCTCACGGGGTTCGGGTTTTTGAAATAATTCGGTTTTTTTTTGAGGTTTCGGGTTCCGAGTTAATTCGGGTGCAAAGGCCTTGGTAAAAACTGATCGACACCAAACATAAAGGCTGAATCATTGATCGTAGATACGTATTGTAAGAGTGTTTAATATTAGTATGCACGCCGCAGCCGTCTCTATCGTTTTACGCCGCGTCGCGGAACATTTTATTGTCTTACATAGTGTACGAACATATTTTATGCATTGGTGTGCCGCGAACATTTTCCATGAGATAAAGTGTGCCGAAAGGTTGGAAACCACTGCGTTAGACCGTTGATTTTTCGTGTTCGTTATCGAAATCATCTCCGAGTACGAACGGCACGACACATTATACAACGCACCGCGCCGCTGGAGCGAACGACGCGAAACCGTGGTGCCGCGTTTATCCGCGCGCAGATGACCTTTTGTCTAGTAATTGGCGTACGGGTCGCATTTCACGTCTGGAACGTGTTCCGTTTCCAAAACGCGCGGGGAGTTTTTAAAATCTCGCGATCGTCGTTGTTTTTGTTTTTTGTTTTTTTTTATCCCCGTGGATTATAGACTAAAGTTAATTATTATATTTTATTACGTTCGCGTCGCGGCCAATGTGCAACACGATATGATTATTATTTTTATCATTATCATTATTATTATTATTATTATTATTATTATTATTTTTATAATTAGGGCCCGGAATTCAATGCGAAATGCATATTTTTTTGGTTGATCTCACACAATGCGTTTCAAGTACATAATTCATTTCCTGTAACGAGGGTTTCATAGCTACAAACTTTGTATTGCATTTTTTTGCATATCTCGAATTTTTCTCATTTTGAGAGCATTTTTAGCATTATTGGGTCATTTTGTTGGTTTTTAATGCATATATGTTCGATATAGGTACTATACAAATTTAGCCAATTCAAAATATTATCTAAAAATTAATTATTCTATTAAATTTTGTCTTATCTTAATTTATTATTGACTGTATTAAGTCAAATCACAAATAATCAGCCAGCTCGTGTTCGTCGTGGTCATTGCTCGTGTTGTTTGTGTTTTACACTGTTACATAATACCCAAGATAAAATCATCTACTTCTTCTCGCTAGCGTGACTACGTAAATGAATTCAGAAAAGACGACTTTACAACAGATAGTACTATTTTACTTAGTAAAATTTGTACTGTTAAAGTCGCAGCTGAAAAAAAAATGTTCGATTCAGCGAACATATGCAAGTCAACATCAATCAATTTTTCAGTTTTTTTTTTTTTTTTAATAAAATAATAAAAAATAATTTAATCTTATTTATAAATTACAAATTATATATATAAAAAAATATATATGTCATTTTTAAAGTCATTTTTTCATTTTTAAGGTCTTTTTTGTGGAAAAATGCATTTTTCAAAGGCATTTTTGGCTATTTTTTAGAGCATATTCGTATGGTTTTAAGTGCATTTAAATCCGGGCCCTATTCATAATAATTCGCGGAAAGAAAACGCGGCCCGTGCCCGGCACACGACGACACGTACAACAGGTATTTTTATCGTTTAAACTCGCACGTTTCGTAATCGCCGACAAACGACGACGGTCGGCTACGATTATTATTAGGTAGGTATATCGTTTCGGCGTGCCCACCACGGTCAATGGAATATAATATAGGTGATATTATTGTGTATTAGACGTGTTGTCGGTGGCGGGAGCGCGCGGGATTTTTCTCGGGTCGTAATAACGATAATGGCCCGGATACGTGGTGTTATCCGAAATACTCGGCTTGTCGGTAGCGGAAATCACTAACGCTTTTTTCCCCGACTTCATAACAGACCCGTCGAGCGACGGGAGAACACGGTTATTTCGTCTTTTTGTCACGGACGTTTTCGTGATGAAAATTATGATTGAAAAAAAAATATATAAATAATAATCAAACAATAATACGAATCGAGAGCGTTGTGAAACAGAGTACACGAATGAATGTAAAAACGTTTTACAGTCATAATTTACATGGGCCGCGATAGACGATTCGAAGTACAAAAAACACAGTGTTCTACGTAAAAAAAAAACCGACAATAATTATCGTTAAACAGGATGATCACTGTTTTCCGTATTTTTTTTTTTTTTTTTACCTGAGAAATAAAAGTAACGCGCTTGAGTGATGATGTTTTTTTCAAAACCGACGTGCGCGATACAAAGTAGCCGTCTTTGCGTCAGTCGAATTCCACTACAAGACAGTATTTCGCATGCGAGGAATCGCGCGAGCACGGATATCTCGTACTCGTCATTGGAAATCCACAGCAACCAACGCCGACGGTTCGTAACCGAGAATTTATAGAATTTCGAGAAAACACAACACGCGGCTGTCTAGGCGTTATTTATTTTCGTCGATCTAAGCAAAACACTGAGCAATAAACATAATTTTCGTTTTCGCTTAAACTTAAAATATCGAATTCGAGAAAAATGAATAAAAAAACGATAATAATTATATTTAAAAAAAAAAACGACACGAGAAAAAATAAAACTGTTATTCCACAGACACGTGATTGGTGTTAAACTTCAACAACGAATTCGGTTTATGTGCTAACGAACGTTTATGTCCCTTCGAATAAATCACTAACATATTATGATTATTCAATTAATAAAACGGTCCTTTTCACTTGTTCCCGAATCGTTTTTATTTTCGTTTTGTTTTGTTTTGTTTTTTTTTTTTTTGTTTTTGTTGTTTGGTTTTGCGTTCTATAACGTAAATACGTAAAACACTTGCAAATCACTCACATCGCCCGACAGGCATATATTATTCAAACGTACACGACACATGTTTACACGAACCGAATAATCATTGTTTTATAACCGTTTATAAGGTTTTACATTTTAAACGACACCGACTGTGTGTTTTCGAGTGTCAATTATTTAATAAAACACAGCCGAACGTTAAATATTTACGATCTGACGTAATCGAATTCAACAAGTAGATCGAATCGTTTTGTTCTTCGTTCCGATCTTTACCACTCGAAAACGACGATACGGTTTTTTGAAATATTCGCGAGGAGCGCGATTAATTTTTAACGACACAGTTCTTCTCGTTATCGTTTTGTGCTCGTGTACACGACGAGTGCATAAGTCGACGGATATTTCGTTTCCGTTTTAAATTCTAAACAATACGCTCAGAATGCAAATTGTACGCGCACGGTACACGACAATGGGTTCGCCGCGCGATAAAGGGAAATACAAAGTAGTAGTGTACACGTCGTCGTAGTCACGCGAGTAAGAAGCCATTCGTTTTAGTGACGCTTGGCTCGTGAAATCGATATATCCATCAACGTTGGAGCGTTGAAAACGATTGTAAATAAAAATCGGGTCTAACTAAACTTCAAAACTCGCCGCGGAGACTTTCAGGCCACGGATGAGCGTGTGAGGAATTTATCGATGCGTTTCGGTGGTTTTCTCTTTGTAGACTTGCCTACGGAACAGCGCGGCTTTCCCTCCGATTGGTTTGACGCCCGAGTATTTGGCGTACACCCCTTGAAACAATAACAGTGTCAGACATCGGCGTGATTCCCGGAAATTACAGCTGGTGCAAAACTTTCATAGATAAAAAAATCAAAAAGTCGAATCCGGTCGTTTTCAAAGTGGTTCGCTTTGCTCGCGTATTATTTACCACTTTGAATTTGATCACGTCCAAATACGAAAATTGTTCTCAACACGATCCGTATAATCTTCGTATTTTAAACTCTACACGAATATCGAATATATATTTAAAATATTATTTTATAATACAATTAATGTTTTTCTAATAAAAAATTTAACCTTTTCTGTAACGATACCAAAACAATAAATCAGTTCTATATAGTATACTTTTATTTGGTTAAAGTTCAGTTTCGGCAGATTCCGATAATCATACCTTTGCACCTGCTACATTTTTCAAGAGAGCGCAAGTGCACCGTCGTGCATCCCCGTAATTACGCCACTGGTGCCAGAGAAAATACCAACACGGCGTTTGTAATTACACCGCGAATTTACGATGTTTTCAAACGGACACGTACTTGAATTCGGTTTGAGTTGGATTTTTCGTCAAACCTCGGAGCCGTAGCCTAAACGTTCGTGTTGATTTCACGGGTACGTCTGACCGATACTAAGCGTTTGTTTTTAAAGTTATGATAAATATTCGTTTTCGTGTCGGTATCATTTTCAATGTCCGGAAGCGATACCATTGAGACCAGTGACGTATATAGAAAATATTTTCGGGAGGGGCTACTATATGGACAGATGTAAATTATTACTGCTATCTAGAATGACTAAAAAGATACAGAAGATACAGTAGGTTTTAATCTACATTTGATTCACAGAATGTCCCAAAACGATTTTAAAAACGCAATGAAATTTGTTAATTGATATTACTAAATGGTTTATGGTATCTGTTCTCTGGGTAGTCAAAATAAAAAAAAAGAATACCAAAAAAATAACAATAATGTTAGAGACCACGTCAACGTCAACACGGTTATATTTGACGTTGGATGAAATTCTAAATAAACATAAAGCACCATTTAAATGTAACAAACGTTTAAAGTTAATTTCGAAGTATTTTGAAAGATTTCGGGGGGGGGGGAGCTGTAGCCCACTAGCCTCCTCCCTTGTATACGCCACTAGTTGAGACGAATCGATCTTTTCGACTCGATACGCTTTTTCCGTGTGCATCTCTTACCCGCGAGGTCGAGACATACGTATTTGATCGTGTCGAGGGATCAGAAAAACCTGCAATAGCCTGTATTGACAACTGTTGGGTCCGGACAGTCTCTGTGTTTAAGAATGAAAGCGTTACAGACAGATCTGTTGATTTCTATTGGTTTGATTCGATATATTTTATATTTTAATTGTTACCGAGCCGTTAGTTTTAATTGTAAATTGATTTTTATCCTAGTCGTATTAATGTACAAGGCTGCTTGACACGAAATAATAACAATAATAATTCTATTAGCTTTAAAAAAAAATTTTTTTTTTTGCTTTTTTTACGTCATTTAAACGATTAACCGCAGAGGTCGGAAATCGGTCGAGGCTAAGTGTCGAACCTAAAAACGACGTTTTATGGATTTCCGTTTCTCGACTCGTCGCACTCGGTGAGAAATATATTGACGTTCGTATCGTGTATATACATATATATAAATATACGTACAAAACATCGGCACCGCAGTGTGTTTGTACACGCTCGTACGGTTTATATGATAACGATAATATATAGTGACGGAAATTGCTTAGTGCCGCGGAGAGCGGCGGAAGCGTTAGTTTTATTATTCCCCGGCGTCGGCGCTCGGAGGACGACTAGACAGAGTGATGTTCAGTAAACGTGTACCCGTCTTGCAGACGGACGACGGGAGGAGAAGAATAAGAGAGTGCACTCAAAAGTGGACGGCAAGTGACGTTTTGGTGTCAGAGACATTTTAGACCGGACTTTGCGTTACGACGCAGTCAAAAAAAAAAAAAAGTGAATAAATAAAATAAATTACAAAAATAATGATAATAAAATGAAAAAAAAATTATCACGACTGATCTACTCTGCCCCGTGCTATTACCGCGGAGTACGACTCGCGCATTTCAGGCACTTACGCACACAAACACACACACTTAATACCGGGCAACTTTCGAATTGACTTTTCGGTGCGATAGTATAATAATTCGTTCCATGTTTGGCGTCCGGACGTCATAAACTCCACTACGCATACGCATCATATTTTAAGTACAGCGATCACACGTTTACGTCGGAATGGTGTTGTTACTCGAGCCGTTAAGTATGCGATATCGGCACGGAAAACACAAAAACCGCGCGATCGAACAGGGGTCGGTGAAATAAATATACGGTTTTTATGTTTATTTTCACGTTTATTTATTTTGCTCGTTGTACTTCATTTTGTTCATTACTATCATGATTTCGTGCGCTCGCCGCATAATGTCACGGCGCTCTGCAATCACGATTCGAATAGCTAAGGAACCCATAATTTCGTGCTCGGATTTCTCCGCTTGACAAGTTTATTAGTATTTCGTTATGTATTTGTGTGTGTGTGTGTGTATGTGTGTGTCGTTTCAGGGTATTAATTGGTCGTGACGACAGGCGTACTTTACATATTATCACTCATTTGTATAATCACACAAGTGCATTGGCGCGTATAGATGCCAACGAATACGACGATGAATATTGTTTAGTGAAGCAGCACGGGCCGCTTCGTGTTTTTAGCGATTCGAGTGAATTTGAAAGTGATGAGTTTGAAAGTTGACGATTTTCATAGAAACAAATACGGGAATATATGAATGAGCTCAGTCATGAGTCGGTCGTAAAAATATCGATCAAAAAATTATTGAGTTATTAGTCAGAAGATAATATTTTTTAATTCGATTCAACATCGATATCATAATATCAAAATACGTTTAACGAGTGTAATATTGTATTTGAAATGTGTACACGTTTTCGTACGTGAAAATAATTATAGATTTTTAACAATCGTGTTTTATTTGAAAATCAGTAGACGATCAAACCTTTTCTCAAAGACGATATTGTTTTTTTTAATATTATAACGATGTACGTATGATACGCAATTACGAATGAAATCGAATGAAACGAAAAAGAAAAAAATCAAATGAAATAACTCGCCGAACCGTTTTTAATAACTTTTATAATATGTTGCGAAGTTTACTCGTTACGTTTTCGGCGTCTTAGGAGTGTATAGCTATAGTCTGTTGTTTTTGTCGTCATTGCCACGACTCAAAATATTCGTGTTGGTACGTTTAGAATTAAAATTTACGACCCGGGTTCGGTGCAAGCGGCCGACGGACTGCTCGCAGCGTTGCGGCAAAACCACTGACCGAGAATAAGTAGCAATAATTTACGCCGATAGAAAAGAAAAAAAAAGAAAAAAAAAAAAGCATTCGTATTTTTATTGTTTGCAGCAAAATGAGTGCAACGGGTAATAAATTCGATCGTGCAGTGCATTCTACACGCGCGTAATTCGACGCGCTCAAACCATCGATAGCTCCGCTCGAAAGAGTCATTTTTACATACAATATAATTACTTCTCTTCGTATACCATTACACGGTAATAACTCGGATTTTCGCAAACGATCTCTCCTTACAAAGGCTTTTTGGTGGGTAAAAAAAAGAAACCAGTAGCGGTGTCGTACGACGTACGGCTATTCGGGTACACTCTCGAAAAGTTATATAAGTACATTTCTGAATCGATTAATAATTCCAAAACTCTATACTTATCACGTCATAATATCGTTTTGCACGGTAAACGAATAAATAAATAAACAGCACTGCCTGCTCGTAACTCACACCCGGTATCATTTTGTACCTATACTCAAAACTCAAACGTTTAACTCTCTACTCCGACTCGGACTCGGGCTCACGGGAGTCGTGTATTTATTTTTACACGTATAATCGGGTATATAATATATGTCTACGCTTCTTCGTAAATATGATTCACACGCGTGTCTTAATTAATACGAAACATTTTTCTTTAGTGAGATCTCATCTTGAGTTTGGCTCAATCGTTTGGTCACGTATTTACATTCCTCGTACAAAAATAATATTGAAAATGTCCAATAAAAATTTTTCAAATTATTACTTTATACATTAAATATGCCCATTCCAAGAGACTTATATAATGTTCAAATCCCCCAACTAGGTTTCTCAAATTGTGAATTAAGGAGAAACGTTGCTTCTGACATTATGTTATTTTAATATGGTTTATTAAATAATCAAATTTATTCTCCTGAATTATTTTCTTTAATTAATTTTAATATACCCGATCGCCTTTAATAGAAAATCTAGTTCATTCTTTGTTCCGTTTTATAAAAACAACTACAACGGTTCTGCATCATTTTTTCCTAGAGATTTGTCATTAGCGAACAATATTGCTGACCGTATCGATTTTTTTTCATGTCGCGAGATATGTTTAAACAAAATGTAAATATAGCTTTGGGTCTGGTTGTTATTTAATTGTGATTATTGATCAAGTACGTTTTAAAATGTTATTAATTACTTAAATATCGTTACCATTATTGTTTAATTTGTTACTATCAACGTTCAAACTACTATTATTTGGTTCTAGATCTTAAATTGTTTCGTTTTAGTTTTTAGGTACTTTGATTTGTTCAGTGGAGACTATACTGTACTGTTACTTTCAATGGTTTGACCCGTTTATAATAAAATAAGTAAATAAATAAAATAAAATAAAAAAAACAAATAAATGAAAAAATAAAAGGGGTTGGGGGATTGTAGCCAAAATATGTAATCAGAAGAAATGTCTAATCAAGTGATCTACATTGGATCGCTCCGCGTTCGAATCGAATTCAAACGCGATTCAACGATTACAGTCGTGTAAGCGAGCCATACGTGTGCGTGGGCGTCGACATAAAATACCGCATAAAATCGCACACGCGTCGCGCGGTATAGTATTTCACGCGTGGACAGCATAATACTATGACACCGTCACACGTAGATAGCACACGAAACCGCTACCGAAAATTAAACGACGCCGTAGTTTATAAAAAAACAAACTAAAAAAATTTGTACTTTTTTCAAGAACGTATCAAACAACATTTGTTTATTTGTTATTATAATTTTTTTTTTTTTTTTTTTGAAACCGTCGCAGTCGTATCGCAAAACATCCCGTCAGATCGAGAATTCGGTAAATCATACACATGCCGTGTAATTATTCGCGCGTCTGTTATTACCGTCTCTCGGCCGTTGTAACATTCCGGATCGGAGTGAAAAAACCCCGAAATATAAATCATGCGCACTATCACGCGTGTACGTTTAACGGATCCGTGAAATAATTTCTGCGGAACACAATGGCCGCGGGAACAGATAAATGGGACGTGAAATTAAAAGTGACGTCAAATTATAATCCTACGCGGAAGAGACGTTTATTTGGTTTTTTTTTTGTTTTATTGTTGAAAAACGAAAATTCCGATTTTCGTTTTGTTTTTGTTTTTTTTTTTTCAAAGTTTAATTACAAAATAAATTGAACGTTACGAACGATATTGCCGCGTCGTCGCAGGGAATAAAAATAATTATGACGACAATAATAACGAAAACCGTACAGTAATCGTGGAAAACGTACGCGCGTCATATAAATTCGAGTGGTATAAAAGCGCATAATATTATAATGACCGTACCGACCCGTTATTATTACGGTCGAAACGGGAAACAACTGCAGAATTTACGCACACGCGTGCGCGTGTAAACGGACGCGAGTATGATTTATATACGCCAGTGACGTTTTGAAATTTGATTCTGGTTAAAACGATTGTAACCGTCGTTATTTACTCGCAAAATTAATAACAAACAAACAAACGTACAAATATCATCGACTGCGGCCGGGCCGCGTTTCAAATATGTATCGAATTACAAATTATTATTCTTATCGTCTGATGTCATCGCGTCGATCTACACGCGCGTCTGACGAGTTTTTCACGCGTTGTAATCGTCACGTTCTGACGCTCGTGAAACGAGGAATCAGGTGGTGGCCCGCGCAGGTGCCGTATTTCAGTGGCGGCTCGTGGTAGTTGAACATGGCGGTGCGATGAAATTTCTTTAAAAAAAGTCTCCTCCTACGCATCGTAGGTAGATAATAAAATCTTTGATTTAAAAAAAATGACTTTAGCGATCAACAATAATACTCGCATTATTTCTATTTCACACAAACAAGTTTAAAAAACAAGAAAAAGACAAATACCTATCTTTATACTTTAGACATTGCATTTAAAATTACGTTAATCGTGAAATTATATATTTGTTTACCAGGTCAATTCGTCGAAATAAATAATAATGCTAAACATTTGATATTATTTACGTCATAAAAAATAAAGATAAGAATAACATGAAAAATGTACGTGAAAATTCAAAATAGAAAGAAAAAATAGCAAATAAAAATGTATTACCTTCAATAGTTGCACTGATACACTAGTATTCTTCTACTTTAGAGACGACATTGTAAATAAATAATATCAATACGAAATTATGAAATATGATTTGATATCATTATGGATTATCAAGTAATCGACACTCATTGTTTTCTACCGGATTTTATTTTATCTAATGGTCTATCGATAGATGTAAATATTACAAACTCGTTGCGCTGTAAACGCAATAGCGTAGGTCGTCGCCGAAAATGTGCGACGAGAATTATCGCACATTTATAGTCCCGCCGCCGCCGCCGCGCCGTCCACAAATTTACTACTCAGTACACAGTTTAAGATACGCATTCATCGATAAACAGGTTTTTCGTATGCGCCCCGGGGCTAGTCCCACCGTACACGAGGAAATGACCCATGACTAAGGTGACCATACGTCCCGTTTTGAACGGGACAGTCCCGTTTTTTGAATCTCTGTCCCGTTGTCCCCTGGGAAATCTTCGGGACGCCTGGGAAATCTTCGGAATGTCCCGTTTTCAAAATGTAGACAAAAAAAATAATGAAAAAAAAGGTTCGTTGACGAAATATCGTTTTTAGAAAAATATACAAGTATTTAATTTTGTAATTATTACACGAAAACATTTTGTTTATAATAAGTTAATTACCTAGTAAGTGTAATAAGTTAATTTGATTTTTTATCCTTTAAAAACATTATAAGTACCACAGAAATTCGCTAGTAATATTATTAAATTAAAAATATTTGTTTGTAACAAATAATTATGATTTTTTTTTTTTTGTCCCGTTTTGATTAAAAAAATATATGGTCACTTTACCCATGACACTACGTAACGTAACGTTACAGGCGCTAATCACTCGGCCAGTGTTCAGTTTTTAGATTATCGCTTTGGAATAATTTTATTGTTGTATTAAGATGACATTTTTTCGAAATCATTATAATACCTAGTTCCATTTTATTTTGAAATTTTCGTATTGACACAGGGTGTGCGATCGCACCGTCGCACGTTAATACGAGCTGCCACTGCCGTATTTGCCGTGTACGATTCCGGGTCCTTCAGACGTAAGGCTCGGGAGAAAAACGACCGGGATCTCCGGAACGGATAAAAAGCGTCGAATATCGACCGATCTGCATGTATGGGATACAAAGTCTACTGTGACTTTAACGGACCACCCCCGCGCGTGTCTCACGACAGTTAATGACTGTACTGTTACGCGATCGCTCGTTGAAAACTCGACGGCCTCTCGTGCGCTGTCTCGTGGGGAGGTCTCGCATTATTATCGTCGACAAATATCACGGAGAGGGTGGAAATTGTTTCCGAACGGCACGCGGCCGAACTCGTGGGACAGTTGGTACGCTCGCGCGAGTACGACGTATCATAATAATTACATTATGAGTAATCGGTTTGACGTTAAAAAGCTCGTTAACGAGTGCCGAATTAATTCTTTGGGGGGAAAAAAAAAATGTCGACTCTAGTTTTATCGAAACGATTACACTTCACACTCGGATGTGATATTGTTTTTCTAACGCTACTAACCGAATCCGATATTAAGTCAAGTTCTAAGTGTTTGTCCGTAAAATCTATGTGATATTGTATTGACCGTTTTGTCATATTATTATTTCAAACTACAATGTGCAGGACGTGCCTGGAGAAACCTAAACCCATTAATTCGCACAGTCCTGGAAAAGAACCCCACAGGAAAAAGACCCGTAGGAAGACCGGAAATGAGATGGGAGGATGTAGTGAATGAGGACGTGGAAGAACTAGGAGAAGGAAGTGATTGGAAAGCGCGAACAGCAGACCGAGAGGGATGGAAAGCTGGATGTATGACGGGATGATCCTAGAGGCCATAAACACCAAAAAAAAAAAAATAAAAAAATTCAAGTCTGTTTACGCGAACTACTATTGTTATCATAATATTTATTCATTATGATAATATTTAGCTTTTACCACAATCAGCAATCGCTCAAAGAAGGTAGATATTCGAGCCCGCCAAAGTATTTTTCAATTATAAAACGTCTTGTGATTTAAATTTAGAAACAAAAAATAACGTTCATAATAATACGCGACTTGATTTGATGTCTTTTTAGTGCACCTACGAAAGTAAACATAAAATAATTCTATTGCGGTTTCTCTAGAATCTATATAGTCTTGCTTATGCGTAAATATATTGCTTTCGTGTGAATAGTAACCGTTGTAAAATGCAAATTATAAATAATACAGTCGTAAAAACGGTTTATTTTTATTTTTCCTTTTTTTTTTTTGTTTTGTTATAAACACACGAAAATAATGTGGGGCCGTTGCTCAACCTATTGCGGTTAGTCGGTCGGGTACTTGCATTGAAGGTATGTTGCTCATAATGCTTTGATTCATAAATAAATATAAATAAATAAATAATTCATAAATACCTCTGAAAGCTGACTTCGGCCGCACTGCCTTCTTGATTCAAAAAAAAATTTGATTTTTGACACCTGGCTTGACTCTAGACTCCAGATAACGTGGGTGTGTTTGTGTGTGTATGTATTGTTCGTCCGGTCTGTTTGTTTGATTGCGACCGGACGTCCGACCGGCGATAGTTTTCCACGAGAACTCGCAGAAAAAACATAACATAATATTGACATATTACCGACACAAAGTCGTTTACCGCGGAGACAAATATTCGTCACGGATTTAAAACAGGCGAATAAAAAAGTGCGACGAAGAAACGGCGGTGACGAGAAACGGTGTCGTAAAACATAACGATACGTCGTAGCCCGTGTTGGGATTCGCGTCCGCTCAAGGAGAATACAAATCCGAGCCTAGACCGACATTGACGAGAGTTATTTGTTTTTTTTTTTTTTGTCTTATACTATAAAACGAGCAAGGAATTCTCGAAATCTCGAAAACTGCTCTAACGATTTTTCTTATATTTCATGTATAAAGAGTTTTCGACCTCGGGAATCCAATGGACTTAGTCAAAATTTCAAGAAAATTTCATTTCTATGAGTTTTCATAAAAAATCTTTTTACAGTAAAAGTACCCGTGGGTGAGGTTCGCGGTACGGCAACGGACGGCGGCTAGACGTGGCCGTCCAAACTTCCCCTTCCATGTCACCGTAGCGCGACGAGATAGTTCATATCTTCATACGTTGCTAATGGAAAACCTTTCTTGGAACCGCGATGATGACAACGCGACGTTCTGGGTTCTGGTAACCTACAATTCGATTCTCCCTGCATGTAGCGTTCTCCCTGCATCGGACCCCCAGATTCTCCCGGCAGCGGACCCGATTACAATACTTGTCTATGATCGGACCCCCAGCGTGTCCGACGGCCAGTCGTTTAGTGATAAAAAAAAAATACACATTTAACTATTTAAATGATACAAATAATACTTTTAAAAATTCGAAAAATTAATTTTTTAAATAATATTCACAAATTTAATGGTAAATATCTTTTTAATTTTACATTTTATGAAACATTTTATTAAACAGTACTTCTGCAAAAAGAACAAATTCAAAACTCAAATTCAAACTTCCGTGTATATACTTATCAAGTAAATATTAATATTTTTTATTAAATGCAGTTTACAAATTATTTTATGGAGAAAAATGTATTTTAAAATCATAAATTATAAAATTTTCTTAGTTTAATTACACGAAATTTCCCACGTATATCTCATATTCGGAAAGTACCAATAAATTCTTTAAGCTTTGAACTTTCAGTTTATCACTATCTGCTACTATTGGGGAATTCGCGATTTCATGGTAAAAATAATTAAATTCATGAATTCTCCCCATAAGACTAATGCAATCAGGGTGAAATTAAGAATGTTAAAAACGAATCTTAAAAGTAAACGATTTTTATTTTTAAAAAGATTAAATTATTACATAAATATAATCTACTTTTAAGATTAAAAAAAAATTTATTCTTCAAAATAAAAATAATTTTTAAGAGATTTTAGTTTCGTTTAATTAGTCTAGACAATAATTGTCTATTCAAAATTGTTTTTTATTTCGCTTTGTAGTTTATACCGTCGGCCCATACGTACACGTACACGTATATAATATCCATATTAAAACACGGTTTATCCACCTACGTCTTATAAGATACGATATTATATACCTGACCTCGCGTCGCGGCCCATCTGCTGCTACGGGTGCCGCCGTCCGTCACCAAAACCCTCCGCGTAATCGCTGTCGAGGTCCCGTGCCCCGCACCACCACACTGGATTTCATACGCGTGAATTATGTTTACTCTCGGTCCCCTCGGTCCCCGGTATAAATAATAATAATAATAATAATTTTTTTTTCACCGGCGCGCAATAACCGCCGGAATATCTAACCGTGCGACGACGCGAACGCCGTATTCGATCTCGATTCGCCCCTTGTTTGTTGAACGCACTCGTCGTCGTTGTATGTCACAGCAGAGCAAGAGACGGCGAAATCGTTCTCGTTTAGCAAACGACGCGTAAACACATGACGTTTTTTTTTTTTTTTTTTTTTTCTTTTTTTTTTAATATTTTGGTTTTTGGTTTTTGTTTTTTACAAAAACGAGATCAATATCGGTGTCACTGGGTCGGCGTCCAACGATTCATTCGACCCGGACTGTATAATATACGAGTATATATAGGTATGACTTTGATGCTCTTGTCAGATTTTCACGAAAACCGTAAACTCTTATTTTACTGGCACCGATTTTTAGTTTTTTTTAGTTACTAAACGTACGATATTTTTAAATATTGCCCGACTCGTCGTTTTTCGACAAATAAGCATTACAATCGCGACAATGCGTTCGTACAACACAAATCGTATCGGTATTCAAACCGTGTGACGTTAAAACGGAGGTACGTTTTCTAAGGTTTCGATTTGTTGTTCATATCTCGTGAATTCTCGTGTACAATACTTGCACCGTACACGACGCACCGCATACGATGACAACGATAGTAATAATAATATTAGGCTAGTAAATTAGGGGAGCATAAATTGAAAAATATGCACGGCAAATATTAAAAAATATGCAAAACTTTCGATTAAGAATACAAAAAAAGTTATGAAAAAAAAAAAAAACTAAAAAGAATTATCAGTTTGTTCGTAATAATAGTAATAAAAATAATAATAGTAATAATGATTATTGTTATTTATGTTTGTTTTGTTTAAAAAAGGTTTTGAAATTATTTAATAATTAAAACAGTGTTGTTCGTTGCGTGTTAAAAACGTAATGAAACGCGGTGGGAAAATGGTTGGAATTTTTATTAAACTGAAAAAACAATATCGATAAATATATTCGCGGTGTCGGTGAAAGTATAAGTTTTCGTTGTTTGTGAAATTAACGACTGAAAAAATTGCGTTTTTATTTGAATACTACCGACGCGAAAAAAACCGAAATAAAAACGTGTCGGTGATAAGAGAAAAATAGATACGGGCTTTTTTTCAGCAGCCATAAACCACGCGTTCTATTTGATTTTCGTTATTACACTCGTTGTCGTGAGAAATCG
Organism: Therioaphis trifolii; assembly: GCA_027580255.1. Taxonomy (NCBI): domain Eukaryota; kingdom Metazoa; phylum Arthropoda; class Insecta; order Hemiptera; family Aphididae; genus Therioaphis; species Therioaphis trifolii. The sequence goes on along the minus strand of CM050405.1, from coordinate 3,891,054 downwards.
ATTTCCAGGTCGGTGGCGCATACACTATTGTCGATCGAAAGCACGTAAAAAAAAAATAATAATAATAAAAAAAAAATAAAAATAAAAAAAATGCGATTTCTACGACTTCCGTTCCCGAGTTAATAACACCACAGCGAATAACCAAATTATCATACCTCGGGCGTGTCACGCGAGCGAGCCTATATTATTATGACGGCATATTAAAATTATTATATATTATTATATTCGAATGCCATTTCAATATTGAATAATGGCCGCACGTCGTCTTCTCGATGTGATGTGTAAATATGCACACCGACGTGCACACGCACACGCGCGCGCACACACAAAAAAAAAAACACTATTTTATTATAATATTAATACGAAACGTACGAATATTTTGCGATATTTGTCATCTCGCCGTGTTGTTATAGTGACGAAACGTTACGCATACTGATAATGTAGTGCGGTCACGCTGTGCGAGCGTACACACACACACACACACACACACACACACACACACACACTTATGTTGCACCGTTGTGGCAGAGGCTATATTATAGAGGGACAAATAAGCCTGTGAAACACGTGACTCGCGCTCCCCCGAGACACCGCGTAAATGTCATCGAAAATATCATTTTACGCTATTTTACCGTATACAGTCGTGACTATATATTATAATATCGTTGTATATAAATAAATGCACACACACACACACACACACACACACACACACACACACACACACACACACACACACACACACACACACACACACACATAGAGTTCTACTTCTGGCCGAGCACACGTTTACCCTTCTGCCCCGTCGTTTCCGTAGAAAAAATTTAATAAATAAATACAAATTCTTCGCGACGGTTACTTTTTCGTAGTCGCCCGACGATCGAAATAATATTATGTTATGCGTCCCGGGTACGTACGCCGGCCAGGTGTAATACGTATTATTATGTTTTCTAGCCCGCTCACATCGTATATTATCTATCCAAAACGTGATCAGGCCGTGGGCGTTGTTTGGCACACGTGTCTGGGTGGGGGGGGGCTACTATACGGGACGAGAGCAACGTATTTCGAAAACTCTACGTCAACTCGAACTAATCGAAAGCGAACATATTTTTCTGAACGGAACAATTGTATTTGTTATTGATTTATCACATATTCAAAACTGATATTTTTATAATACACATTATTACGTATAACGATATTGTAAGAAACTCATGGACGCTGCGAGTAAAGTCGTTCTCGTAATAATTGATGAAAAGACGGAATTCGTGAAACTCAACAGCAGAGACAGGACGTATCGACACGGAGAAATTATGAATGTAGATGGACATATTGTATTCCACGGGGTTCCACAATTTAAATACTTAGGTATCCTCTTAACTCAGGACGGTGAGTTAAAAGTAGAGATTTCAATAAGAACGCAACTGGCCAACAACTGCTATTTTGGTATGGGAACCCGGATAAAGTCTAGATCGATATCTTTAAATTTAAAAATAAAAATATACATGACATTAATACGTCCTGTCGTCTTATATGGGTCGGAAACATGGGCATCAAGAAAGATAGAGGAAATAAGATTGAACACATTTGAAAGAAAAGTTTTAAGACGAACCTATGGACCTTGTCTCGACTCAAGAACCGAAGAATGGAGAATTCGAACCAATGAGGAACTACAAAACTTGTTCCAAAGACCGCAAAAAGGTCGCAAAAAGGAGACTGATGTGGGCGCTTAGAGGAAAAAAGACGCTATGATAAACACAGTTATTAAAGAGGAACCGAAAAGAAAAAGACCGCTGGCAGACCACGCCTCATATGGGAAGACTGTGTGAAGAGAGAAGTTCAAGGAGACGGAGGGAAATTTGTTTTACGGGATGGTCTTAAGTGTCAGACCCCTCCCCCCCCAAAAAAAAATTGCATATAACAAATAAAATCAAATAATAGAGACGTACTTTTTATCTGTAAAAATAATTAACACGTCGTCTGACCGTTTATTTATACCTATATATATATAAATTAAATTTAAAATTACCATCAAAGGCAACGTTTCATTGTCTGCGTAAAAGGTCCGTGTCTAATTTTTTGATCCGTTCAAAAGCCGATTCGGATAGACGTCTGCTGACGGTAGTCGAAGGATACCGCGACGGATTCTCGCGGGAGATTTCCGTGCTAACCGTAATCGTATCAGTCGTGAACGGACGCATACATTAAAACGATCGATGTAATGGCGGTCCTCTTCGTTGTTGTAATATCATATAGTCGCGAGAAGACTATGCAATTAACACGTGTCGTGGTGCGATATAATGTTTGTGAATAGAATTACCGCATAATTCGACCTATGACGTCGTCGACGGTGTGACGGCGCGACATATTGGACTTGAAGACGAGTTAGATTCGCGGCAACACGAGCACGGGCGAAACGGACTGGCGGAGGAGACCGAACTGCACTTCTGCGTAGCCGACTTCGCGTCAGTTTCAATTAGATTGGCTTATTTGATTAACCACAAAGTTATTGTAGAGCGAACGCGGGTAATTAATAGCAGTACCGATCCGTGCGTTTTATACCTATATAATATGCGAAACGATCTAGTAAAAGTACTCGCGAAGTTCACCGGTACACGTTGATTTTACAGTTTGTAGGCGCGACCAAAGTTGTTTTCAAAAATACGTACACACACACACACACACACACACACACACACACACATTACGATTGAGCAACACGGTGGGGCAAGAAGAGACCGCTTGCATTTGTTTTCATATCTTGCCAGAGTTTTTGTGAAATAAACGTATTTATTTCTACCTTTCGGTTCTCATTAAAACGACTAATATTTTTTCCAAAACGAAACATTAGCTCGTGTTTTTCATCATACACAGAGCAGTTCCAATACGAATATCGAAATCGGGCACTAAATATTACGCAACATTATACACTGAAACATGAATGATTTTTTATTTTTTTTTTTTAGGAAAAGTATTTATTTATATATAATACAACAATTACAATATATAAATACAATTATAATGTCTACTCCTTTAAGCCGTAGCTTTTGATGGAGTAGAGATTTATAACTTTTCTTATTAGTGTAACATAATTTAATGAGAAATAAAAATAAATATAATAACAATATGAATAGAAATGGTTATACGTATACACTATACCAGTGGTCGGCAACCGGCGGCCCGCGGGCCGCATCCGGCCCGCGTGGCTATTGAATACGGCCCGCTTTAAATTCTAGAACGACGAAATTTAATTGAACCTCATATTGCATAAATATAATTGAATGTTGCGTTTTTTGTACGGGTATTTTATCTCGGTTATATTTTATAATGGTAAGTATACCTTGACAATTACCGATAAGATAACATCTTCACCATATTCTTAGAGCGGGCACAAGTTATTTTAATGTGGAAATTGAAAAACTAATCACCAATTTCCCACAACAAAAATCACATTAAGCATTTTACCAGTACATTACATTCATACTTTCATATAATAATTATACTAAAAACTGTAATTTTTATTTTATACTTTTTATTATTTTAAGTTTTAGACTGTATTTTTTTTTCATAATACATAATTTAACTATACAGAAATAAAACAGAACATAATTAATAATTACTATCCGAATATACAAGTTATTTACGAGATAATAAGAATATCTAATACATCAAACACGGAAATTATTCCATTACTAAAATGTTACATAATTATAAAATAGAAAATAGCCAGTTCCATGGCACAACAACGAAGTTATAGAGTAGACAAAACGATAAAATTATTGACGTTTCAGTTAAAAAATGCATAAATTAGTAAACGCACATTTTGTTTAACCCGACCCGATTATATTTTCTTCGAGACGGACGTTTCGGTAGTCAAGTTGTATCGGTTATAGATTTGAGTTCTTTGTGGAATTCGAGTATCTATGTCGTTTGTCCGTTATTCGTCCGGTCGATTGTGCGTGGCATCGGCATGACGTGAGCGTCTTAGAGTGAGAGCGTCGAGACTCCGGGGCTGATCTCGGGACGGAGCGATTCGGTATTTGTATATAAGCCGACCAACGAATCACTTATTTTCAAAATGTAAATCGAACACCTATGACTAATTGGACAGTGTGCGAAAAGATTTTTGGAAAATTCGCTCGACGGCCCGAGGAATGCGTCTCGTGGAAACGCACCCTCTTCCTCTGCTCGTGTGACCTCTTTGCGACCCTGCATTGCTGTTATAGTCGTACCGTGTCGTAGTGTCTGCGGCGCACGCGTGACGTTCGGACCGCCGTGCCGTGAGAGTCCGTTCTCATAGCGAACGGTGGGTGGGGGATGGGGCGTGGTACGATGATAAATCGACACGCCGCGAAATATCATACGACTAATTAACCGGAACGGCGGCGGCGGCGGCGGCGCGACGACGCGATGTTTGTGTAATATCGTACGTCACGGCGCGGTAACTGTTGTGTCGCAGGCAAGTTTCCAAAACGTCGGTCGGGCACAGGCCATTATTATTATTATTATTACTATTATTATTATTATTATTGTGCCACTGTCGAAATGGAAACGCGCGTCCGTTGTGCGCGGCGCAGAGTCGTGTCGTTCGGCCGCCCATTACCCCTCGTTCGGACTTCGCGGGCGTATAAGATAATATCTATCTCCGTGACAGACGACGTTCGTGCGACAGCGCCGCACCGTCCGGTGTTCGTCTGCCATTAGGTTGTCTGCCCGGAGAGTGTACGTCACGAGTCTATATGACGCGGCCTCGGTAAATTCATTAAAATCCCCTTCCGGAGAACATAATAATAATAATAATAATAATAATAATAATAATAATGACAATAATAATGATAATAATAGTAACGACGACGGACGTGGCAATTCTGGCGACGTTCTCCGAAAGAAGTTCGGAAATAATGACGGCCGGGACGCGAGGAGGGACGAGGATGAGGAGGAGAAGAGAAGGTTAAAAACGATGGCCGCCTCTTTTCCGTTTTACAGTTTTTCAGTGGTCAGGAGGAGATAAAAAAAAAAAAAAAAGTAATAGTCATAATAAATAAATAAATAAAAATAGAAAAACCAAGAAAATCCAATTACTTTTATCAAGGTGGATGTCGTAACCTGCGATACGGTGGGTATAGGTATAGTAGGTATACTCGTACATATATATTTATATAAATTATATTGAGCAATTTTTGCGGCACATTTCCGGTAAAACAATCTTAACCGTTCTGAACTTGAAATAATAATATATATATATATAAAAAAAAAAAATGTATAGAAAAAAAGTAATTTGTTTTCCATTACAATTTATTTCACTTATTATAACTATTACTATAATCATTGTTATTATACTGCCTGCATGTGCACCATTGCACCACTGCAGTTGCACGGAAATCTGGAGACGTATAAAATATGATTATAAAATGCGGATTTATTTATACACACACACACACACACACACACACACACACACACACACACACACACACACACGTATATATATATATATATATATATATATATATATATATATATATGCGTTATACAATACTGATGTACAAAGAACGAGATGACGTAATTTCGTAAGCGAAATAGATATACCTGAATAGAAAAAAAAATGTCGTTTTGATAAATTTCCGTTTTCCTGTTTTGAATAACCCCGCGACGACGTTCAATACCGATCGGAGACAGATATAATACATAGTATACAATATATAGACACGGGTGTACAATACGGTTAGCAAAATCGTACGACCGTTCGACACAATATCATACACAATATCCGGTCGGTGACGTAATTATTCCGCGGATGAATCTTTTATTCGCGCTAAGAAAAAAACGGCATCCGGTCGTGGCGGCAAAACGGAATTCGAATTTCGTACGCCCAAAGTGCCGGGCGCTTTGCACCCTGTTTTGCCGTCGGTTTACTCGCGAGTAACGCACGAACGCCGTTCGTTGAACACGACTGTCGGACCGTTCGATTATTTTTACGATACGATCGCGTCGCGGTCGAAGAAATAATAAATAAAAATCTAATAAACATAATTTATTGAATATATTATATTGATATAATAAATCCGTCGTCGCCCGATGATTCGCGCGACGACCACGTGTCGTAGCAGAGGCGTACACATTAGACGTTATCGCGTGTCACACGGGTCAAAACCAAATTTCCGATCGACGCCGTTCATAACGAATTATCGCGGCACTCGGAACGAATTTTTTCGCACTAGTGATTTGATATAAATCATTTTTCAATATTTACTATAGAAAAGCCGTTAGGTGGCCTAAGACCTCTAAATCGAACTTTTAGAGAGACTTGGTCCCCTCAAGCCCCCTCCGATTTCCACCTATGCCAAATCATACACTAATACGATAATAATATGTTATTATCATTATTATCATGGTTATGAGTATTAATATTAGTATGATTATTATGATTAATATTATGATTATTATTATTATTATTATTATTATTATTATTATTATTATTATTATTATGTGTGCAGTGCGTGATACAATAACCCGCGGACAGGACGACAGACCGTCGTGTGAACCGACTGTGAAACGGTATTGTTTATTTAGATTTACGGTCGTCTGGTGATAATATTTAACAGCTGGAGTCGGTCATGTGACGTTGTACACGTAGAAATCTCTGGGGCGCGACGTCGCGTTCGTTATTATCGTCGTTTTATTCATTGTTATTATTCCGTTCCTGTAAATATTACTGCAGCACTCGGGACCCGGAAAAAAATGAAACGAAATCCCGCGCCCGCCGCGTTCTCGACGTTTTATATCGAAATAAATTATCCGCCGAAAACGCCGAACGTCTATAATATTATATTTTTTTTTTCGACTTTTTTCCATATTTGTTTCCCCGCACACGTTTATATTAAAATTTAATATTTACACGCTGAAACGCACGGACGACGGCGTGTATTTTAATTTCGCGTGTTGTTCACACTATAGGCGTTCGTATTTGATTTTTCGACGTTTTTTTTTTTGTTTTTTGTTTTTTTTTTTGCTGCGTCGCCTGCACAGACGGTGATATATATATAAATCATAACGTTTTATGACACTGAGTATATAATATTATATTACACGAAATATATACGCTGTTAAGACACTATTGTTTTTGTCGGTGCGACGATTGAAGAGATAAAGAGGGGAAAGAACTTACAATCGTTCGTGGAAAGAGATCCGTCGACGTAAAGTAAAATATATAAATGTATAAAAAATAATAATAATAATAATACAATACGTCTCGGCCGTTGTTCACGCACCGCCGCCGCCGCCGCCGCCGCCGCCGTGGTGAAAGATTTCGCGTTGATGAATATTTCCAAAGACGGCGTTCGCATCTGCAAAATCACTACAACGACGACTGTGACAACGATGTTTCGGATAATGCGTTGATATCGAGTGACTAGAGTGTTTGAAGAGTCGTCGAGTGTTTGGAGAGGTGTCGGGACGATCGCCGTGGGGGGGAGAGGGGAACGCTTTCGACGACGATTATGATATGATTATTATTATTATTGGCGATGTCGTGGCCGATGTACTACGCGCATAGATCGAAATCGCGAGTCTGTTGTGCGTCGAACGCTATCATGATGTCTCTCGTGACGTTTCACGAGATCCGCCGATGCCTATCGTCTGTTTGTTCATAATACGTATATTTATTCTGATGGATAGTGTACGTGCCGTGACAATCAACTGCGTATTGTTATCGATTAGGTCGTCGACGACCATTGTGACGAAAAACAGTCGAGTCTTTGGGTATTCCGGATGAAGCTGCACCGTGCCGTCGAGTGACTCTTTTAACTGTTGTACGGAAACAATGAAACGCGGCGAAGTATTTAAAAAGAAAAAAAATTGAATCTGTTACGCGTGTAACAATATCGACGTAAAGTACGCGAACGCACTGCACAAGCAAGCGATTTTCCTTCGAGACGGCGTGCAAAATGTGTTTCTGACACAGTGGTTCTCAATCTGGGGACCACGATCCCCCTCAAGCGTCTCATACATGTTTTGCAGGGTCGCCAATACATGAATGGATATTATAAGTTTTGTGTGATATTATTATAGCGATCATCGCTGTCGAAATTGAATTTTCCACAATGACTACAATATTAATATCTTTAAAGATAAATTGCGAAATCGGCTGGACGTGAATACGATTACTGTTACCACACTTAACAACTTAACCGTAAAGATAAGTTTTATCAAATCTGTTGATCAATAACTATGACCTAAATAAAAAACGACCTAAAGACTAAGGTGTCGTGAAATGAAAAAAATATTACTACCGATGCATTGTAATATTAACACATTTTTGGAAAATTCGGTTAAATAAAAAAATAATTTTTAATTCAACGCAATCGTGTTTACGACGATGTGTAACGGTTTTGAATGATATGATAGCAACACGATCGTCGAAACTTGGGTGAAATGACAGGGGTCGTGGCTTCGAGAGAACCGCTGTTCGGAAACCCACGATACATAAAGGGGTGTCATAACATGAACGCATAAACGTTTTAAAATTCATATTATGTGACGTTTATAGAGCCGCGGACGATATCGACCTCAAACTTTGTACACACGCGTAACTAGAGATGTAATCTCGGTTAATTTTTACCGCGTAAATTCACCGACAAGGTAAGTTACCGGTAAATTTACCAATTATTTTTTTTACTAGTAAATATTTTTTTACCGAAAAAATCATCACGTGACACCTTAAATTAAAGGTATAAATGAGTTGAATATTCATAACATATATTTAGTAGAATGGAATAGTTGATAATATAAAACTTAAAACGTCAAATGTTGTATTTATAACTATAGAAAAAACAAATAAAACTAAAAAATTAGAATTTTTGTCGTTTTTTTTTTCTTGTTGATGTCATGTCAAGGTACCTAATGAATCTGATTTGATTGATTTACAATTTATTTTATAGGTAAATTTATAATATTTATATTCATGTAAAATAATTTAAAATACACACAAAAGTCAATAATAGTCAAGAATACTACGAGGTACTTATACAACAAGTCATATGTTAAATTTATAACACCATGAACACCCTGCTATCCAGTAAATAATAACAATAAGCGTTACAATAATTATACGTTTATGAAAAAGAGGAAGCGTGGAGTTCCTTAGAGTGTCCCTAATGTGACATACAAAAATTATCTAAATTTACCAAATTTACAGAATTTGCGGTAAATTTACATAAATTTTCCTCGGTAAATAACCAAAAAAAAAAATTCACGTAAGTTTTACATCTCTACGCGTAACACGGCTTGTTATAAACACAAACGACCGCGAACCGGAGGCGTGGGCGGAAAAATTTTCACAATGCGATATTATACGGTCGATCGCGGGAAAAATCGATCGCGGGGGTGCCCGTCCATGAAATTTTCGCGTAGGGATTTTCGCGCACTTTACGAGCGTTCGGTAAAACACCCCTGGCAGGTTAGGAGAGGGGTGGTGGTGGTGTGAATTTTCGAGTGCGGCCCAATTAGACACGTCCGGCCGCGCGCTGAACACGTATAATTATCGCGGTTATTTACGAGCACGACTCTCGAAACGTTCACGACGAAACGCCGTAGGCATACGCCACAACAGACGATAATAACAATAATAATAATCATAATAATAATAATAATAATAATAATAATAATAACAAGAATAATTGAAAGGCTTGCTGCAACAACCAGGTAAATCCACTTTTCAAAATTTTTCAGGACAGCGCAAAATTTGTTTAAAAATCTATTATGTATACATAAATACTCTCAACAAAATATATTTGAATTCTATGCTCATTTACACGTCATACATCTTTAAACTTAGAATTGAAAAAAGTCGAAGGGAGCATGGATTTATCTGATTGTTGCACCGAAAAGTACATAATTTTTTATTAGTTGTTAAATAAAGTCAATTTTACTCTTCAATGTTGCAGTGTTTTTAATGCTATGATTATGTATAAATATCAGACGACAGCGTATATGCTCCTAAAAAAATAATGAATCCGGATTTATCTGATTGTTGCGGCAAATTGCAAAACACGATAAATCCATTTCTTTAAATAACTACTCTATCGCTATTGATCGGATTCAACTGGTCGACGCGTCTGATTTTCAAGAAAAATTTTCTTTGCACATTTCTGTAAAAAAAAGGGAAAAAGTGGATTTATCTTGTTGTGGCAGCAATCCCTTCAATTACGGTTTCCGTCTGTTTGTTCCGAAAACATGACTGTGGTCGGGTGCCGTTCGCGTGCGTACGCACACGGTTGTCCGCCTTCGTTTCGTGTATACCTCCTTCGGCGCTCCGCACTCGTAGATCTCGACGCGTACGGAAACGTACGACGTGTTGTGAAATGACGACGACGGATCAGTCGTTTACGCGCTTATCCTTATAATATGGATTTTTTTTTTTTTAATTTTTTTTTATAATATCTATAAAGTTTTCCTGACATCATCATCTAAACTTAGATGTAATGAATTAAATATTTTTTGATACGGTTAGAACTGTGGATTTAGAATGTACTGAATAATACAAATTCTTACATGACAAACATTGAAAGTTTAACAAGATAATGTACAGAATAAATTTATTATACATAATATACAAAAACAGTTTATCGTCGTGAGGACGCCCACGTTGGATTCTGCAGCTGTTTGGACGGGTATTAAGCCTAAAATGCAGCGGACCATTTTCTTTTGGTAATTGACTGAAGAAGCTTCTCATAATATGGAACGGTACACGCATTGTCCGAAACGATCGCGATCCGAACTTGCTTTTTGCTTTTTTTTTCGATTTTCCGCCGACACGAGAAACCGTCATGAAAGGAAAATCGCGCCGGGAAGGAAAATCGCACGTGGAAGGAAAATCGCACGGATTGAAAATCGACATCGGTCTCGGCGTGCCGGCCAAAGAGCACTCGGTAGAGACCGACGTCGGCGAACAGATAAAATGTCACTCGGTCGGGTCGACGTGGGCGGCGGCGTGTGCCCGTACTGCAGGTACGTCCGGGTAGGTCGGACACACCGCAGAAGCGTTCGGGCGTCGTTTTCGCGAAATGTCGGAGAGCACGGACCCGCCGTCACGCGACACGGCGTTTCGGGACGACCTTTGTTTTTGAGTTTTGACGGCACGTCGTTTTTGGAAAAAGGAAAAGAAATCATTTTTTCTTTCAACGCGACCTCGTCTGAACGTTTGACTGTCGCAGTCGTCGTACGGGTAAAAAAAAAAAAAACAGTCAAAACCATCAGCTATCGATTTCGATGACACGCGTATAATAATACTGTCACGCGCTACCGCGGCATATCTTTGTTGGGGTCCTGCTCCCGAGCATATCTCCTCGTCGCTGCGGCGAAACGACGTTGTACACCAAACATCACATCGTGTACGCGTCGTTATATTTCGCATCACGATCGAGTACCTCGGCGTCCTTTTTTCTTTGCGGCCGCGTCTCGCGTCCACCACGACCATACGGCGCGCGCACCGGTCACGGGAAAACAAAGTCGACCGCAAAGTCGACGCCGACGATGACGACGACGACGACGAGAGATTGAATGGATATTACGAGTGCGCGGTGCACAAAAGACGCGGCTGTGGCGACGGGGAAAATCAAAAAGAAAATAATAAAAGGGCGCGCGCAGTACACACACACACACACACACACACACACACACACAGATCGTTTCTGTTCGCGGATATTATCATTATTACTATTACTATTATTATTATTATTATTATTATTATTATTATGCTCTGTGACGGTGTGGCGCGGCGTTTCCGTCGTGTCGGTCCTTCTGATACATTATTTGTATAGAAGTGTACATACACATGCAGACATACATAATATAATATCCGTCGGTGTGTATGTACAGTTGCACACGAACGCACACGCACACGCGATAGCTATACCATGTGACGTTGTATTCTTATTATTACCTAATGCACCGCAGTGTACAATGCCGTGCGTCGTGGCAATTTCGCGTCGGTGCGGGCTTTCGATCTCACGGTGCGGGGAACGGAGGGGCAGGAGATGTTAATTTAATGAACCGAATCCCCGTCGGACGTTCGTGTAGGTATATTATGTCGGTCAATGGTCGGGGTGGAGTGTTCACGGACGTATACCCGCGGCGACGACGACGACAACGACGACGGTGACTTATGTCGATCGAACGAATCCGGATCTCGGAACACGGCAGCGTCCGCGATCGAATTTCCGCGATATCGATTCGCCGATAGCAATGTTTCGTCAAAGGGATTTCGAGGAGACGAGACGGCATAGTGGACGGACGACGGACGGGATGCAGGGACCTGACGACGTGACGTCGTTTAAAATCCAACTAGGAGGCGCGTGCACGAGCCGAGCGGCTTGATCGAAACGCGCGATCCGTGCGATCGATGTCGCCTGTTGTGACAGTCGCAGTTTACGTACGTCGACGGTCAGGTTAAAAAGCCGACGCAATTGTTTACGACGAGCTGAAAAAGCAAACGGCTACTGTCAGGGCCGCTCTTAGGATCTACGAGACCCGGGGAAAAATATAATTGCGTGGCCCTTCTAGTTTTGACTTTTTTAAATACATAAAAATAAATAAATCGTTTTATTTCGACTGCACTTTTTAAATTTTACAATACAACTCAAAAAATAAATCGTACAATTATTATTATCATTACTATACTTATAAACAAAATACATTAATATACAACAATTTAAACAAAGTTAATTTTTCTAGCTTTTGCTTTTGAAAATTTTACCAATAAATCACCATAATCTAGATTTCCACTAATTTCATTTTCGATTGAAACAGTGGCGAGATCGGAAAGGCTCTCTCTTGAACCACAGTAGTCCGTCAATAGTTTTTAATCGTTTTTAATTTCGAAAAACTTCTTTCAGCACCAGTCGTAAAATATTATATAGGCAATATTACTTTTTCTACTATTTATAGTTCAAAAAAAGCTTTTTAAACCTATATCTAATGAACTAATAAAATGTACCACTTGAATTTCAAGCAAGAGGCTCCTACAGAACGCGAGTCCCGGGGCATTAGCCCCGCAAGCCCCCCCCCAAAAAAAGAGAGGCCCTGCCTACTGTGCCCGGATCTCTCGGTTAGTTCGATTCCCAACGACGACGGGTCGCAGAGAAGACTGCGCAGGAAACCGTGTCGGGACGAGTGACTGTTTGCCGAAAACGCATATTATTATTATTATTATTATTATTTTCATTATTATTTGTCATCACTGTTACAACTGTTATTATTATTACGCACGCACGCGGTCGACGTGGGGACTCGACGGTTTTTGACGACCGGTGCTATACGTCTCTTCTCAAACTCTAACGCGAGTGTCGACTGCGTTCGCGTTTCAATAATTCGGTCGTCCGTTGTATACCGTGACGGCAATATGGCAACCAATAGGCACGCCGCGCCGCCGCCGCGTCGAACGTTCGCGTCATATTATTCCGACGTTCGCGCGGCGTTCGTAATCGAAAAGCCCAGCGACTTGATTGACGCCGTCGACTGCGCCAAAATCCGGGCCTTTGTGTGGTGATCATATCGCCCCCCGAGTGTGTTAATAATAATAATTATCGCGTACTGCGCGAGGCGGATTTTGTATAAAATCAAAAATATTTAAACGTATATGTATTTGTTTATTACTTAATAAATATTTATTTATAAATGTATAATATTTAAATATTTAAATATTGAAAAAAGATAGAATTATTACATAATTAATTTAAAAATATAAAAAAATTTAAAATTTATTCAGAATCGTCGTGATCTTCACGTGGGAAACAGTTGGATGCAACATATAACTTGAAATTTTCAAATGTAAAGTGGCGGCGGTTTGGTCTTAACATTGCTTTGTGACGGCTGAATGACAGCTCTCAACATCAACGGACGTGACAGGTGCATATTTCATACACGTTATTTCTTTTGGAGTGTATTCGATTTCTGAATAATTGTTATTTGGAGTTTTATTTAATAGTATGTCGTATACTGAAATGACTACCTACTACTTAGATGACTTATACTAAGATGAGATATCGAATCGTTGTCGTTTGATGTCAAAGTTGTACAGTTACAGAGACCTAACCGTATCGCATATCGTATCGTAAAATACTGAAATAAAAAAGGAAATTCTACAATATTACATAATTGATTATTTATTTGAAAAACAATTTAATTATTCTAAAATATTTGAAAATATTCAAAACGAAATTAGCATCAGATTACTTGAAATTAAATAAAACGTATACATATATCGAAAACTTTCCGACGCTATTACTACATAAAAATATTTATTTGAATTAAAATCCGTTCCCTTTTAATAACCGAGAAAACCGAGAGTTTTCGAAACGAGCGGACGTTTTCTTTGGCTCCGGCGGCGCACGACTCGCGTTCACATTGTGTTCTCGCCAGAAGACGAACGGGGTCGTACGCGACCGACAGTTTTTGGTTTTTCACCCCGTCGATTTTTCGTAACCCTCAAGAAACGTCGAACATGAATACAATATAGTTATTAGGTCTTTGATATTTCATGGACAATTATCATATATTACGATATGAATTGTAATTCATAATCGTATCGTCGCGATCGGAAAATGAATCGTTTGAAGATTTCGTCTAGAGGTCAATCAATGCACTCTATACCTTATTAGCATTTATACCTATTTTATCGCAGTTTATTTGAATTACGCGTTACGGCCGTTCGTAGAGTTAACAAAGACGGAAATCGACCGAACCCATTCGCATAACATACGTAGTCTTATGTGATGATATGAAAAACTCGATATTACACTTTCCTGGTCGACCGACGATTTTAACATTTACCGTTTGAATAATAATTTTTCTGGGTTACTGCGATTCGAATTCTATCGACATTTAATGGCGGAACACGCATACACACGGGAAAATATACCGTTTATTGTAGGTATCGATCGGCTCGAGAAGGAAAAATGGAGCTCTCGAAACGAAAATGAAATTTATTTTGTAAATAAAAATTAAAAAACGACAGTAATAATTAATCGATCAGACGAGTCGTTATCGTGTGTTATGACAATGTGTTATAACTAAATAATGTTAACCTTTTTTTTTTTTTTTTAAATATAATATTATATATATATACATAAGTATATAACTGTAGTCTGTAACTAACTAAGTGCAATACGCACAGGTTGTTTCACGCAGATTTACGCAAAACCATTTAACTCTGTAAATAACGTATAAATATATAAATGTGTGCTTTTGTTTTCATGTACATTTTAAAACACTATTAAAACTACGATTCACATCTATGTGCCTTTTAAGTTTTCTTAAACGGCATCTACAGGTATATTATCTACTGAATAATATCATGGAAAAAACTTTTATGTTTTATTTTAATGAGTAAATTTTTATTATTGGACCAAAGGTTTAAGGATGTAAGTGTAATCGCTGTTAAGAACAGCCAAGTGCGTATAATAGTGGTATACATAGTACATTTTTACTGTGCTTTCATCTGCTCGTCCCCCCTCCACTTAAACTTAAATACTTGTACCTCTGAAACTGTCGGACCGAGAATAAAAAATAAGTGTCGACAAGTCAAAAAAAGAAAAAAAGAAAATGGTTATTTTTTTATTTTTATATAACATCACGTCATATTATAATAATATATAATTATATACTGGTCGTAAACGTTTGGAAAACTCATTGAAAACTTAAAATGATTATAGATAAAATATAGCGAAAAAATTATGTTATTGAATTATCAAAAAAATAAAAAATAAATAAATAATAAATAAAATACGATTCATAAACACGACCCATAGTCGGACGACGGCCGTGCGGAATAGCTCGTAAGACACCTTGGAAATTAACATGTCATCGTTAAGTGTACGCGGCGTAACACGTGTTCGCACAAAACGAACTTCGTGGTAGTTTTCTCGCACGCACGACAATAAAATATAATTTATATTACCCCGCGGAGGGACGGGATTTCGGGTGGACCGGCCGGTGCAGGGTAGGCGCAGCAGGGTGTAGGTCGTTGGTTTTTCTTTTCCGTGCCGCCGGAAAAACGAACGGAAACGTACGCATATATATATATATATATGTCATAAACAGGCCCGGCCCCGGGGTAAGTCGATCGGGACGTTTGTCCTAGACCAGGCACGCATTTCGGGAACCCCACGCCGCATCTTATGAGTAGGGAACGGATTTATATGTAATAAAAATACAAAAATATGTACATATATATAGAAGTATAATAATTTATAAAATATGTACTAAAAGCATCCAAATATGTGGGAAAAAAATTTAATTAAAAAAAAATAAAAAATTATAATTATTAAATTCAGTATGAAATATGTGCTAAAAACATAGAAATTGGGGGGGAAAAATGTAATAAAATAAAAATACAATTATAATTATTAAATTATCAAATGATTTGTTGCATCGAATTAGTCTTGCAAGTTAAAAATTTGCCTAACTATTTCATGATTTACTAACGGCACTGATAAAATCTAAAAATCAAACGTCAGAATTGTTGTTTTTTCAATTTGTACGCAATTAATGTTGGAAATACGGTTCAAATGGTTATTTTGATTCAAATAATTCAAAATCCGTATATAAATATATTTAAAAAAAAAAAAAAAAACATATTAATAAATTATTGATGTACCTAGCATTTTAATAAATAGAATAACACTAACGTACACACGTGCACGCGTAAATACCAGTTGGGCGAGTCCATTCGGGTGAGTTGATAATTTTTTATGTTTTATTTAATTAACGAATTTTCATCGACTGAAATGAATTTAATTTTTCGTATTTCTTATTTCGTATAATGATTAATAAACCAAAGAAAAATTGAAATACTTTTATGATAACAATTGGACGGAAAAAACTTGAAATTAACTTTATTGACGAAAAAATTAAAACAATGTCTTGTTATAATATAATACGGTTAAAAACTAACTAACATAAAGTTATAACGGTTAGGTTAGGATAAAATTGGTAAAATTGAAAAAGTCAAAATCTACGCGAGTTACGCGTATTAATAATTAATGTCCAATAGTCCTAAATAAGCATTTTATAGTTTTAGCGTTATGATGGGTATACGCTGTACACACACACACACACACACACACACACACACACACATACATAAGGATGCACGAACGCGGTCAGGCGGCCGGCCAACCGTCGGTACCCATGCCGGTTAGGTAACTGTGCGCGCGCGATGGCCGCCCATCAATCTCCAGACGAGTGGTCTACACCTAACCGTGAAACGGGTGGGCAAGGTGGGACCAGGAGGCGGAGGTCTAAAGTGAAATATTCGTTCCAATCTCTTGTCGTCGTGTCGTATAACGGCGGCGGCACGTACATGATACACTTATGTGGCACGGAGGTAATGCTTCCCGACCGTCTCCCCACCACCCGCGGACAGTTCGGCCGTGGCACGGGACCCCTTTCCTCGGTCCGACGGCTTTCGTCGTACCGCCGCCGGTCACTTCCCCCCGTTCCCCCGGCCATGTCGTCCACCTCCGTGACGATCCGACACCGTAACGTATCGTACCGTACACCGAAAACGTGCCACGTCAACGCGCACTTGTGTATTATTATACAGTAGATTCTCGTTATGTCGAATCTCAAGGGGAACAGGAAAAAGTTCGAGATATCGAGTTTTATTAAAAAATTGTATAAAATTTAAATACATATATATATATATATATATATATATATATATATATATATATATATATATATATATACATATATATATTATATATGTATGGATATGAATTTTACATAATACGAATGCTTAAAATCCACCATTTAAAAAGCTGGTAAGTGAGATGATGGAGGTACAAGTTCGTTCTTCGTCCCTTCGGTCCTTGGACAAGATATTGGAGATGAATGTATTAAGTTTTAAAGAAATGATGACTCATTTCTTTAGTATAAAACGATTCTGAGCAAAGCTTCAGTGTAATATTATAATGTATTATTATTTAAATACTGTTTACGTATTTTACGGTTATTTGTATAATTTTTGGTGAGTTATAATAATTTAGTAAAGTGTGTATGAAAAAAAATCCTGACTCACGATTTTTGAATTTTTGTTAGGATAATTAGGTAGATATATGAGTAAGGTCATATTAAATTTTCAGAACTTTTTGTCAAATATTTAAAATTATATTACCTAAAAACTTCAAACAATTTGGTAAATTAAAAGTTCTATATTTAAGTCAAAAGTGCTATAATTGTTCTGAAAATGTTGTCCAATATAAAAAAGTATGTATTTGATATTGGATAACATTTTCAAGTTTCTAGCTTCAATACTTTTCGATTTATGACTAAATACCTAAAATCTGAACAGTGAAAATCTCGTTTACGGCGGATTTTTACCGATTTTACCGTTTTTACTCAGTTTTTTGATCGTTATTCTTGATTACTGGAAAAACTATGGAGATTTTAGAAAAATGACCTCTCTAAAGTACCATCTCAGTTCAATTTCAAATCTATAAAGTTGCTGGACGAAACTTTTGGACAAGGATTTCTATACGAAAAAGTGTTTACAGAAAAAAAAAAAAAAAAAAAAAAAATAAACATCATTGTAAAACCATAAGATCCTTCGCTTCACTCAGAATCTAAAACTTAAAATACTGAAATAATTGAATACATGATTGAACGAATAATTTTTTTTACAAATAAATCTGTCATTTAAGTTTGCTTATTATTACTTCTTTCTGCCTCGGCGTCTTCCACAACTGTAGTAGTCTCGACGAAATTCCTTAATATTTTTAAAGCATGTTTAGATTGCTAAATTGTAACTTCAAAAGTGACTTCTTCCTCATTTTGTGGTTCATCTTCACTATCGCTGATATTTTCGGTGGTTTCTGATAAAATTTTGTTATTTGTCCATGTTCCACATACGTGTGTAAATTATAATCCTTTTCCACACAATGTGAATAAAATATTATTTGTGTACTCGAGATAACGAAAAACGATTAATTTTATATCGAGATATCGAGAGCAAAACACTATGAAGTGTAATAGTAGTTTCAAGGGGAATTCAATGTCGTTCGAGATAACGAAAAATTCTAGATAGCGACGTTCGACATAATATTAAGAATCTACTGTATCGTGTTTACTTGCGTTTTACAACGTATACAAAGTAAATACACAATTTTGGTTGACAACGGACACGTCGGCTCGCGCACTCTGTTCTTTTTCGCCCACACAAAGAGTGGTTTTACGGGTTTTAACGGACGGATCGTACCTTATTATTCCGGCCCCCGTGCGTTCGTGTAAACAGTAACCGTTGTAAAATGCAAATTATTATAATAATACAGTCGTCAAAACGCTTTTTTTATTTTTTATATAAACACACGAGCGTAGCTATAATTATAATATATGTAAAATACGTTCGCCACCCCCGTTGGGGCTTTTCGAGAACAACCCTCGAGTACGAGATTAAACGTTATTATCGTGTACAGGTGTCGTCGTGTCTGTATTGTCTGTGCGCGCGTCGTGTTTATACAAATTATTACACTCGTACGTATACAATATAATAATATACTTGTTTTGTGCGATCGCGTAAACAACGCTTTGTCGTAACGCGATCATCACGACTCATTATCGCAGGATCGACAACGCGCTGTTACATTATTTCGTCGCTATAAAAATATTGCGTCGTCGTCGTCGTCGTCGTCGGTCTTAAAGTCTATGACGCCCGTGTTATTCGTCCTTTGCGTCGGTGCTGCCCGCGAATCGTAGAAATACGCACGTTCGACCGTATGATATCGCGAAATATTTCTAACCCGCGAGTACGGCACACACGCAGCGCCGTATTTAGGTGTATTTTCCGCTTGTAGACAATTTCCGATTCGCCGCCTCTCCTAAAATGTTTTTTTTACAAAACACGTTCGAATCCACTTTTTGAGAATTCGAACCCTCGCTTTTTTTCGCTAATCACACGCATACTGGTCCGTGCCGTATCGCGTGTGCGTATATAGTAAGTAGCTGTTTGATTTTGAGTGAACGGACGCACGCGTTTATGGTTCGAATCGTAACTCTTAATCACGAAACCAAAATCAAACGGATTGCTCTAGTCGAAAAATCAAATTCGATTTCGATGTAGTCGAATGAAAAATACCTTTTTGTCTGGGCATACGAGGGTCTGCGCGCGTTTCGTGACGGTAGACTCCACGCCCGGGACGATCGGATCTATCGGACGATCAGGGCGAGCTAGTGCGTTTGGCGAGCAGGTAACCGCACGATAACATTGTTTTTGACGACGAGCATATTATTATAGTTGCGCGTTTCTCGTTCGTCTCGGAACGCGACACGAAATGATCACTATACGTACAGTTCTGAGATAGTTGGAAGAAACAGAAAATATCCATCTGCGGCTTTGCTGCTCGAAACGTTCTTATGTCTAACCGATTGATATAAAAATGACCGAACTCCGGTCGATGAGACTGCGTATTTTGTTATTTCACGCGGAAACATTGACGTGTTTCTTTACTACACGAAAAGGTAAAGTCTGCGATTTTTTAAAACTTAATGTTACACTACTAGTTCATACATAAATGTAAACTCGTTTTTTCGTGATTAGAAAAAAAGATAACTAACAATAATTATCCTTTGAGAATCGAGTGTATAGTTAGAAAAACGCGTTTTGTATTTACTTGGTTTTTTTTTATTCGATCACGTACGCACTTGTTCGTAAATATTTATATATGATATATACGTCGAAATAAATATATAATTACCGAATTTAGCCGAAACAATGAGTATTTAATTAAAAAAAAAAAAAAAAAAAAAAAATGTTTACCGGTTCATGAATAATTCTAATTCGTTTTGCAATTAACTGTGAGCCATACAAACGTCGTGTCGTATACTCGCGATTTTTCATCGTTCGCTCGAAGCGTGGACAGTTTTCGCGAAAAAACATCACCGTGACAAATAGTAGAAACAAAAATACGTTAATTCTTGTCGTGTATAATATTATAGGCACGAAAATAATTTTACTTTCGTTTAACGAAGACAATGCTGAAAGGTTGTTTGCTACAGACGAGAGGAAAAAAAAATACACATATGTACTTACGTATATAAAGTAATAAAAAAGACCTTTAAAATGTATCACAATAAAACATTGCTGGGAAATTTCAATTATTACTTGATCCGTTTTTTATTTATTTTTTTTTCCCCCGGATACCGATTGGAAAAGTTACGTTACACTGAAATTCAAAACAAAACCGAATAAAAAATTCAACGAGCAATATACCTGCTGTGCCGTCAAGTCAATACTCGGTGGATAGATGACAAAAACATACGAAAAAAAAAATACAAAAATAAATAATAAAAAAACTCATTCGCTGGTATGTTTTTTAAACTGTCTTTTAATGACTTACCCGGGGAGTTATTTTCGTTTACGTAAAATGATAACGTTCGGCGTACTATCCGGCGCACTTACATTTCAAAAAGACTGCAGTGTAAAAACTGTTAGTTTTGGCCAAAAAAAAAAAAAAAAAACTTTAGTCCGTCGATCTCCGGAAATCGAAACGGCCAATTCGGATCCATATTTATAAAATAATCACTTGGGAGTTGTGTCATACAGTGTCATACAAGCAGTGATGGATCCAGATATTAATTTTTTATTTAGAGGGTGAAGGGGGGGGGGGGGTTAAAAACAAAAGTATGATATAATTTGAATGCATGAGAGAGAGCTATGAACACCGATCAAAAAATATATTATAATGATAAGTGATAATATTTTTCAATATTCTATTAAGAAAATAAAGTATTTTGGGTGATAATGTTTAACTATGGGGTAATGTCCCCTTTGTCCCGCGAAACGGACATCACGGAGCAGTTGGTATATTATAAAATTACACGATCGGAGTAGAAAATATATTTTTTTTTCTTTTTTTTTTTTTTTATCAAACATTTATTATATATGTATACAGTACGTATAACAGTGGCTTCCGGAACTTTTAAATTAAATATATAAAAAAATAGTTAACCCCCCCCCCCCTCACCACCGCAAAGAATAAATAAAATACATTTAGATTCTGAATGGAGTGACGGTTTATCGGTTTTATACTATTGCGTTTATTATTTTTTTCTGGAGTCACTTTTTGGAGCGTTTAACTTTGTCCAAAAAGTTTCTTCCGGCAACTCTATAGATACGTAATCGAATTTAGATGGTACTTTGCGGGTTTATTTTTCTCTCTCTTCGCCGTAGTTTTTCCGAGCATGAAGAAAAACCGGATAAAAACAGTAAAGTTCGTCGTAAACGAGACTTTCACTAAATCTATTTCAGTTGTTTAGTCGTAACTTCAAAACTGTAATGATGCCAGAACTCAAAACACATTCTTCATACATCATCGACACATCGTTACGTGTACGCGGTAAAGTTTTCCAAAAAAAAAATTCGATAATTTTCGTGCTAAAAATGCAAATTTGAAAACACTTCGTTTTTTATTAATTTTATTTTTAACTTATTTCGATTCGGTTTTAAACAATATAAAAAAAAAAAAAACAATTACTCCAAAATATTTTTCAATATTCAAAGTGTGGCGAAATAAATTTTGAAAAATATCTTAGAAAATAATTAATCTTAACGGCAACAACGTACCGATATCCATATTATACACCAGGCGCCTCCCTTGACGCGCACTCGCGTCTCCTGAGGGAAGGGCGGCACGTGGTTTTTCAAAATAACAACTCGCGGTACGTTTGTTTTTTTTTTTTTGTTTTTCTAATCTCTCTTTCCGCGAGAAGCAGCCCCTAGTCTGTGAGGCATTGTCCCTACGATATATTAATATACGTAATTTATCACCTTAATCTTACTAATGCGAAAGAAAACGTCCGAAAAATTCAATTATCGATCGGTCGCGATGGACCCCGAGGGACTCGGGTTCGCCGCACACGACGAACGACGGGCACGTCACGTGCGTTTATCCGATGGATTTCGATCGAGCGGGGGGTCCGACCTCGGATCGCGCGGGGACGAGTGCGGTGACCGGGCGCGCGCGACGTCGCGTGACTCGGCGCGTCGCGATCTATCGCGTGACGACGATCGCCGTGGCGGCGGCGGCGGCGGTTCGAATCCGATCGGGGACGAGTGCCCGCACCCGTGGGGGGAAGGGGGGGAGCCGTGAGTCCATCGAGTTAATAAAAATATCGCGTGGCCGAGGACGACGTCTGTCCGGCGGACCTAACGATACGTATGATGTATTATAACATGACGTGCGATACGCGTTTTGTGTTCGGGGTTTTAAATTCGAAACATTTCAAAATTGAAAATTTCACTCTTTTCGAAATATTTCAATGAAAATGTGAAAAATATTTTCATTTTTTTTTCTTTTCGCTCTTCCCGCAGATAAGTAATACATATTATAGATCACACTGTAGTATAAACATTGTTTATAAACGATCACCAACGATGGTTATGGTTTCTCGGTTAACGGTTTTAACCACAAGCGTTTAGTAGTGTTTTTATGCAACTCTATCGGTCAGCAATCAGTTTTTGTATTATTCGTTAATTATAATCATATTATATTCACATGCTTTTTGGAGCCGAATCGTGTTGTTCTTACAAAAATATTCTAGGCAGAATTTCAATTTTTTTTTACCATTTATTTTTCTACGTATTGTACTTTGTATTATATTTCGTATTAATTTTTCCGAATTTATCGGTGTTTTAATTAAATTAAAT
Source organism: Therioaphis trifolii (assembly GCA_027580255.1). Lineage (NCBI taxonomy): Eukaryota > Metazoa > Arthropoda > Insecta > Hemiptera > Aphididae > Therioaphis > Therioaphis trifolii. The sequence continues at coordinate 3,867,356 of CM050405.1, read as the reverse complement.
ACATTGCGGATACATTGCAATGTATTTATTAGCTCTAAGGAATCAAAAACAAAATATGACAAAATCGAACGGCAAACATTTTATTTTTGGTTATGAAAACATTACCGAGTTACGATAATGAACTGCGGTTAAGAGTTCGGATTTATATTGTTTTTCATAAAATTGACTTTTATACGTTTCACGATGTCTCACTTTGAGTAAATGTAGCCGTGAATCATTTGTTTTTTTATTTTTCGCCCGAATGAAATATTTCATGAAAATTTCACGAAGTATTAAAAAATAAATAAATTTCATGAAATTTCAAACCGTACGCACACATTACGTTGTCGTTTGCCGTCATTGAAATTCAATATGATGTTATTGCCACGCGTTTTATTAACGTTACGTAGACGAGAGTTAAACGATGTTATAACGTCGAACGACAACCTCCAGCCCGTCGGCGAGTGACAGTTCGGAAACGGTTTTATTATTAGGTACCAACAAATATTTACGGAACTAGGTGCATGGCACCAGTTTAATATTACTTTTACGGCTACTGATGTCTGTGTTTCATACGGGAAACCGTGCGACGAGCAGGCCGGCAGAGAGTAATAACTAGGGCTCGGAAGTTTTAGGAGCTAAAAAAGGTTAAATATCCGTGCAAACATGCACGAAAAAATTGCAAAATATCCATTGAAAATGTTAAGTATGCAAACAAATTTAATGAATATGCAAAAAAAAAAATATTCTCGATTCCAAAAAAACAAAAAATACAACCAATATTGTTAATCAATAATATACACTAAAACTATTTGTAAGTGACAAAAATGAATAACCGGTTGACATTTTAACATCACATCGGGCTGAAAATAAAATATAAAATATTTTTGAAATATTACGAAAAAAATACATGTTTTTTATAATACCTGTTAAATTATTGCATTGAACCACCAATACTTTCAACTTGATAATTTTGAGTTTCGAAAATCGCGTAACGGAAAACAATCTACGTTTTCTAGCCCCGTTATTGATTTCCGTCATCTACTACGGTAATCGATTGATATGTTCCGTTTTACACATACGCTCAAGCTGAAACACACACGACAACACTTGGAGCGCTATTACGTTAGTGGAGTTATAATTTATACGAAATCAGTTATGAAAAATCAAAAACACATCAAAAAGTATTCATTCACTATATAAATGCACCCTTACACCGAATATCATATGAAAAAGAAATCAATCTCCTTTGTAAAAAGATTTTTGAAATGTTGATAAATTGTATTCTCTTTTCATAATAATTACGACAAGTGTATTTTATTCTACGTATTTTATTTTTGTTTGATTTAGTCGATTTTATAATACTAAACGTATGTGAAAAAAATATTTTTTAAGTAAAGTGTTTGGGCTGAGATAGTATATTTTAGCATCTCCGTGGAAGTATGAAATGTACGATGTCGTTAAATAGTAGATGTCTAATGTGCAGGCGCAACGTGCAATGGCTCCGAGATGCATGTGCAAACGGTGACGTCGGCGCATTCGCACAATATTTCGAGTAAAAGTATTAATTCACTAGTGTATACAACACTTGGAACGTTTGATTTCGAAATTAATGGCAAATTACTATACTGTTGCCACGTTTGATCTTACCTGTAGATTTTTGCGGTTACGTTAATTATAATATTGTCTCGATAGTACATAAACACCGAATTAGTTGATTTTAAAATTAATCGATTTCGTGTCGCATATTTCATTATCGTTCGGCAACATTACCTTTTGCTTTTCGAATAATTTTCGCGTTTGATTTTGTCACCGATAACATTTTTACAGAAAAAATCCATAGTGAACAAAGTTTTATCAAAAGCGCATTACAATTAAAACGGAAAATGTGAACTGAAAATAATAATAACAAAAAAAAAAAAAAAAAAAACGACGCACGCGACACGCTAACAGAGAGTGAGCAACTGATTATTGTGTTAGTGACGGTGTGGCTTTTGAACTGTAGAACATTTTTGATTTATCGTCTTTGGTCGATTTGTGTCAAAGCTTATTTATCTTAATTACACCGACGGTATATAACGATCATAACGTCACACGAGTATTTAGGACCTGACCTATATATATATATATATATACACACGTCTGTCTACACAGTGGTAATCTTTATTTAAACTCTTCTGGGCGTAGACGACAATAATGCATCGTTGAATACAATATTATTTTATTAATAAAAAAAAAAAGTTTGATCACGTCAAAAATGGAAAACAACTCTTTGCTTGAACGATAAAGTTTGACTGAATCAAACTTTTTTCTGATCAACTAATGAGTTGTTCGAGTTTATTGAAACAAAGGTTCTCACTACAGACTTTATTCAATTTTAGTTGATCAACTATAATCGGTCATCTAAAATTGACTCATGAGAACGCGTCTTAAGTGTGTGGACAGTTTATGGCACGAGCAATTGTAACGCGTACGGTTATACTCACTTTCCAAATTTTAAAAAGAGAGCGTACAAAAAAAAAAAATTATGGCGATCGCAATTATGCGTTGAAAAACGTGCGTAATGCGTATGCCCGTTTCACGAAAATTGTTCAATGTCAATGTATTCAACATCCAATAATCGTTTCATTCTGCATTATGTCCGATTGTCCAAACCCAAGAGACAAACAATGTAAAGAGTTGAAATCGGACATAAAAAAATACGATTTTAACTGAAAATAATATTATTATTATTATTTTTATTTTTTTTTTTTTTATATTTACTCGTCCTAATTTCGCCGCACGTAACAAGGTCCCACAAGACCCGGTATAATTGGCCTCAGCACACCACTCAGCAAAGACCCAAATATAAGCGTATTATAATATTTACAATATCGTAATATTTTTTTTTACAATACTCTCCGTTATATTTTATTCTGTATTGATTCACATTATTTCGTCGTATTTTTTATTTTAATTCGCACGCGTTCGTTAAATTTGTATAAGCATCAGACAGAGCAAGTTGTCATCTGCACATGCGTATTAGCATTATCAAAATGAAAAATTCGACGAAACAAAGGGGCTATCACTTACAGTATAAATCACTATTTATTCCCCGAGCAACGCCAGGTAATTCAGCTATCTGTTTGTATGTATAAAAATATACCTCTAGCATAATCACAGGTACGTAACGAATTTAACACACAGTTTGAAACATATAAGAGGTAGGATTTTTAACGGGCTACGAAGTGCACGGGTTTAGCTAGTATTATATTATATTTGTATACTATCTGTTTTTATATTTTTCGTACGCCGCGCAGCCGAATCTTTCAGTTGACGACTATCTCTGTTTATGGAGAAATATTTACATCGAAGACTTTCGTGAGCGTGATTTCTCCTTTTTCCTTTTTTTTCATTACACTGTTGTTTTCAACACTTCCTCGGGAAGTTACACACACACACACACACACACACACACACACACACACACACACACACACACACACACACACACACACACACACACACACACACACACACACACAAACACGCCGTTCGCGAGTCGCATCCCGTCGTCGTATATAATAACATACGTGTACACGTCACACCGTTTTATAACCTACACGCGTCGGTTTATCCACTTCGGCCTGTCACTTAAACAAATCGGCGGTGTACATATAATACAACGGTGTACCCGTGCGAATTATATGTTACCTACGGCGCGACGGCGACGGCGGCGGCGGCGGCGGCGGCGGTGCAATACATGCGTACGTACGAGTGGGTAACCTACCCGGCGTGCACTGCGCGTAACACACACGAGGAGGTGTGCGTACGTTCACTGTAGGTAGTCGCATTTAATTTTCAATATTCCACAAAACTCGTTCAATTATTGTCGTCTGTAAAGTACGTATTATTATGATGTTTTATTTTATACACGGTACGCGTTCATCGTCAACGCACACTTCACCTGGTTCTCGTGCATTTGAGTAGAGATTAAAACGTACGTGTGTAAATAATAAATAAATAAATAAATAAATAAATATATATATTACGTGAACATAACTGCGTGCCTACACGACTATAAGATATTATTATGATATCGCTATAGGTGTCGACGTCGTCAATAATAAAGGAAAACAGACAACTCGAAATATTACTCGAAGGCCAATTTTAATTACTCTTCGGGCGTGCTACAGCATAAAAAGGTTGAAAATAATGTTCATATTATATTAATATTAAAAACGATGTCTACATTCAAAATAAATTATGAATATTGTTTTTTTTTTTTTATATATTACGATTGAAACTTCATTAAAATCAATACACACGCACGCACATAATAATATATTGCACATATTTTACGGAAATCTATTATATTTATAAAACATAGATGAATTTATAACTAAAAAGTTACCGAGCGATTTAAATTTTTCAATTTTAAAATGTTAAAATTCAAAAGTTACCGTAGGCTGTGGATAAACATTAAACGTGGGCCGCTAATTGTGCCCGTCCCAGACGCATAACATAATAATCATGTCGTACGTCTCATTAATGTACTGCGTAGCTGTAGTAGACGTTTTTGAAAATGTCGACCGACACGACAAAGTAAAACAATGGGCTAATAATAATAATAATAATAATAATAATAATAATGCATCATTCTATTATGTCGATCGACTTCGTAGGGCTCAGTTACGTGTAAATACGTATATTATATTATACGAAACTTAAAAATAAAAAAACAAAACAAATAAAAATAAAAAAACATTTTGAACGTGACTACTTGGGCGTAAATTACCCGATCCGCGATTTCTCACACCGCTCGTATCCGTACGTGGTTGTCGCACGACCACCTGCACGGTTTGTGTCATGTCGGATCGTCGGGTCGGTCGCCGTGGTCCGACAACGACGACGGCGGCGGCGTGGAGTCTGCGTTCAAACCGCCTCGTGATGTAAACGGGCAGTTTTTATTTCAGGCATGTCTCCCGGGGGTGGGGGAGGAATATGCCCCCCTGGGTACGATCCCACCCCCGGAAAAAATCTAAGAAAACAAGAGTTTTTGGCTCGTTTAGTCGTTATTTGCATCATGAAAAAAACGTACGTTAGTTTTTTCTCATACGCGATAACGGACCATTATTATACCATATTATTACACATTATTTTTTTAAAAAATTAAATCAAAATCATTGTCGAAATGATAATAATATGTGTATTGATATAAACTAGTATATAAGTATTTGACCGTAATAAGTAAAGACCGGATTTATATTCTCTTAAAATTCCCAAAATAAGATGCTAATATTCTCTAAAAAACCTTAAAATATTTTAATTATATTCTCTCAAAAATTTGTAAAATATGCTAAAATATGCAAAAATATTCAATAAACATCATTATATGCTTTAATATGCATTTTCAAAATTTTTTTTCAAGATTATTTTAATAGTGAGGTATTAATTAGGTATTAAAAGTTGCGTATTATACCTAATGGAATACTATTGCACTTTGGTAAGAGTGGGAAATAGGGATATAATATAAATATAACAGTATGATATTAAAACATAAAAACAATTATATTATATTATATTCCATTGGTATATTTTAATTAAAAGTTGTATTAATCACTTAAGTCACAGTGTGAAAAAATAACAAATATTAATATATATATTAAAACATAATAAAACAAAACAAATTTTTAAACAATAGGTAATTCTTAAATAGTAATTATTTAAGTGATTTGCATTTGCATAATGAAATTGCACTGAAGTAGCTTGGAATACAAAATAAAAATACATATATGAAATTAAAAAAATATATTCCTTTGGTATATTTTAATCAAAAGTTAAAATAACTATAATATACTTATTACTTATATACTAATATAATAGTTAAAAATAAATTTAAATTTTTTCTCACATTTACGAAATATTCCAAAATATGCAAAAAAAACTTTTCTACGCATTCAGAATTAAACGAATCGTCCACATTTTTTACTCTCATAAGACTGCATAGACCCAGTAACGATATGTAAAAACATGTAAATCCGGTCTTTAGTAATAAGTAACTGTAAAATATTAATATAAGTAGTATACATAAAACTTTATAGATGTGATCGCGCTACCAGGCAGTCGGTGTTCTATTTATCTATTCGTAGATGCTTTTCGAAATAATATTTATAATATCTTCATATTTTTTATTATTTTTTTTTTATTTATATCAAATAGATTTCTAGTTAACGAGCACAACAAACGAGCACAACAAACATGATTTTTAAAACATTAAACATAAATACATTTTCGACAAATCGATTAGATCAAAATTGTCTTTAATCGTATTTTATATTTCCGTGAACAATGCACCATCAAAACGTTACGATGCGCCCCCCCCCTCCCCGGAACGAAATGCCTGCTAGAACCACCGTAAACGGGTACGATCCCGTCGAGCGTCCGGAGAAGAGGAGGGACGAGAGACGATGGGGATGAGGGAGGGATGTTCGGACACGCAGGGTTTCGCGCGGGCCGAGAGACAAAACGACCCTCGTCCGTCGCGGGCGCCGTACTCGCGTGTAAAATATACGCGCACATGATACCGCTAATGTGCGATCGCCGCCGCCGCGCGCGTGTATAATAATATCGTTTATCGACCGTCCCTTATCTCTTCGGGCCCCGGGGGACGACCGCGCGCTGCCGGACCGTCGGAAAAACCCCAAAAAGGGTTCGTCCGCGCGCTGGACGACGGCCAAGTCCGACTGACAGCGGTGCGAAGAGATCGCGAGCGCTCCCGGTCCTGGTCAGGGACGTCGGACGAAAACGCGAGTTTTTGCCCGTGTCCGAGTGCGTTTACTCTCTGTCTCTCTCACTGTCTCTTCCCGATCTCCGACCCGTCGCCGGTGACCTGCGGTCATCCCGAACGTCTTCCGGGGCGTCGATAAAAGTTGCGGGTTCTCGCCGTCGCACAGTCCACCCAGTGGCGGATCTGTAGCTTATTTAAGAAGGGGGGGGGCGAATCGGCATCAAGGATTCTTAATTAACAAGGACGTAATAATTGAAAACGTACTGTATTTTTTTTTTTTTTTTTTTTTTGATTTGAATTTGGACGAAATCGACTGTTTTAATAAAATTTCATATAAAACTGATTCTCCACTCGGAATGATTTTTTATTGAAAAATGATTTATCATTGCTTTACGATTCAATACATCTACCCCACTTTACACAGCAAACGCAAAGAGAATGTACTTATTAGACTTCTTGTCGCGCTATATTCGATATTTGTTCTTATTGATAATCAAATAACAAATAATATTTGATAAGATATTCAAAAGGATACCGTTTTTTATTATTTGTTAAGTTTGACTATTATAAGTTATAAGTTATATATATATATAATAAGTTATAACTATGAGTTATAAATTTCATATTCATTATATCATACGGCGCTATAGTTCAGGTAACAAAATAAAAATCCTTAGGGGAGGATCGCCACGTCGCCCCCCCCCTAAAATCCGCCACTGGGTCCACCGCCCTGTGGTGGTGTGCAGAGACGCGCGCGTGCGACGTGTGCGTTTGACCGCTGTGAAAAGGTCCCGTCCGTCGCTTCTTTTCTTTCGTACAAGTTTTTCTACCGGGCCTCCGACCGGATCTTGCACGACGGACTCGTCTTCAAACTAAAAAAGTTCCTTCCGACCTTCTATTTTCTACTCTTAAAATCCTATCCATCAAACCGGTCCTTCGCCGTTCGTCTCAAAAACAGCTTCCTACTCAATATGTCGCCCTGTTGAAGCAGTGTTAAAGGAAGCGACATCGCCCCCTTTCCAGTACTCCGTGTTCACCCATGATATCCCAAAGTCGTTTTACACATTAATTATTGGCACACGCGCTGACGATACTCTAATATCGGCGTCACATCGCGTCCCAAAAATCGCCAGCTCAAGGATCCGAAATCACCTAAATATGATTTACCAGGGGGGAAAATCGTTGGAAAATAAAAATAAACGAAACCAAATCAATTCGCGTGACATTCAATTTACGAAACTACGACTGCTCTCCAGTTACGCCTGAACAACAAAGTCCGACTTTTAATTAGTTAAGACCGACTTTTAATTCTCGACGATATATCGTACTCGTAACAACTCACGTGTTTTTCGACAAACCATAATATAACACACGATTTTCTTTTCGAGCGTCAAATCGCCGTTCATCGAAACGTATAAACGCGTCAAACCGTATAGTGTTCACGCGAGACCGCCAATCGCGTCGATATAACCCGGTGTAGTTTTTTTTTTTTTTTTAATTAAAGAATAAAGGCTTCAACAGCAAAGGTTATTAGCCTGAAAAGTCACATATACGTTTCTTAAGATTAGGTGTACATTTATGAAATAATAGTTTCTTTACAATTGATATTTACAGAGTTTACAATTTTTTAATAATATTGGTAATGTTTAGGAATTTAATGATTTTTTGCGTGTTGTGTTCATCGAGTGCTTCTGCAACATTGGGTGGCATCTTCAGATCAGTGCGTATTGAGGTGTACAGTGCGCATTCCTCCACTGTGTGTTTAACGGTTAGTATTTGATTGCATGTGTTGCATATTGGTTGGGGCTCTTTGCTGAAGAGGTATGAATGTGTGAGTGCGGAATGTCCGATTCTGATACGCGTGATTGCGGTGTCTTGGCGTCTGTTGAACTGAGGGGAGGTATGCCACCTTCGGTGTAGTAGTATCGTCTTAAATAAAATAATTTTATAGTTGAAAGTAAAAAGAAAAAATACTGCTTTAAAAGTGAAAAAAAAAACGTCAGAAACCAATAACCGATGAGATATTCGAGGCTGCTTATTTTCGGAAAGTTTGGCAATGTCTGGTTCGATGCGAGACAACTGCAGGTTACGGAGGTCAGGTTCTACATTAAGGCGCTGGCGGTATTTGGTTTTAGTAGCCATGTAATACATTAATTATGTGTCGTTTTTATCTATTATCGAATTATTTTACGCATATTAGAAACACTATAATTTATACTATATTTCATATTAGAAATACAGAGCGTGCTGAGTAATTGTGCACGAAAAACAATTTTTTGTCTTTTTAACTACGATAAATTGTAAATTTTTAATATGTGATTCAACAACAATTCTTTTCATTCTTGGACGAGCCGTGGTACCCCTTAAATGAGCAGCGCGGTGTCCTTAGGGGTTGACAACCGGTGGCATAGGGTGTAACATCGACAGGATTTCACGTACGAAGACGTACCGTTTATTGATGTGCGACCCGTTTTACGATTTGGGTCGTCTTCGATCCGTCTCGGGCGTATAAAATCATCGTTACGATGGTCCGTCGACAACGATAATAATAATAATAATATATACCGGCACACTGCGAGGGCGTCGGTTATGCTCGTTCATTAAATATTTTAACCGTTTCGGACCCAATAAAAGTTTTTGTTTTGTTTTGTTTTTGTTATTTTTGTTTTTCGTTTTTTTTTTTCGTTTTTTTTTTTTATTTTTCTCCGTATAGAGTGAAAAATCTGCCGGCTGCCAATTATAACGTACAAAATATTATGAATAATCATACAAAATGTACACGTACGTAGTCCTCGATTATTTCGCATAGCAATATCACGGCACTTTTGTAGTGGTACGAGTGTGTACGTACACATAATATTTTAACGATGAACATTAACAAAAAAAAAAATGAAAAAAAAAAAAAACGAAAAAAAAAACGTTTCATTGGAAAATATCAACAAAAATATTATAATTGCGTGCACGTTATCGTGTTTATTACGATTTACGCGAGTATAACAAGCGAACGAGTGGTTTGGGCCATTACATGGTAATCGTATGCAAATAAAAAAAGGGTCGTGGAATTAAATCCCACATACGTACGGATATAATATGCGACTGGACACACACACGCGCGCGCGTGTTTTATATTATATAAAAACATAAATATATATTTATATGTATTGTGTGTGTGTGTGTGTGTGTGTGTGTGTGTGTGTGTGTGTGTGTGTGTGTGTGTACTTCTTGTATATGGATTTATGCGCACCGAATTCGTAACCGGCGAATAAAAACATTAACAAGCATTAAAGTCTTACTGCGATTGTTGCGTACGAGAAAAACCCGTTAAATTATCTTATAGAAATTAATCGAGTTTGTTAACTCTCTGTTGCGGTGGTGTAATACCGGTCCGTGCCGCAGCAGCCGAGACCCTCTTCGACTAGTGAGGGGCACTATCGAATAGTTACTATCGAGTTATTCGATGGTCTGGCACAGTGACGTCATTTGAGTTGGGGGGGCAACTCATACATTTGCCACAGTCTAGTGTTTAGCTGCTCAGTCTCTCAAGTTGGTACATATGAAAAATATAAAATATACAAAAAAAAATTAATAATAATAATAAAACCATTAAACCTTTTGAAAATAAATCATGAATAAAATTATTGACTATATTATTTTCTATATTTAAATGATAAAATTGAGATGACGGGAGACGGGCGCTCTGCACATATTGACATACCCAACTGCTAAATCGGTACATTGTACTAAGTACAAAACGTCGTTATTTTTGGACTAATACCTTAGTGGACTAGTTTTGTCTACAAATATTATAGTCGTTACAATGCCATCCATAAGAAAAGATATTTTCACATTATTATCAATTTGTATACAAACATTGATTAAATAATAAATATTATTCAATCTATTTGAATGCAGCCGAATAATCTGTGTCGTCATAATATGATGACGAATACGAACGAAGGTTATGAATAATACTTGTTCACCCCTTATGAACATAATTGAACAGTTATATAGTACATTTTAGTCGGCATAAAAAAAAAGTTCAGTCGGCTTATCAGTAAATGGTCGCCCTAGTCTAGAAAAAACTGAAATGACGCCACTGGTCTGGCATATTCGAATTATTCGATAGTATCCGATAGTATTCGAATGTTCGAAATATTCGATAGTATTCGAATGGTTTTTATTCCAATGAAAAATATTCGAATAGTTTTTAGTCGAATGAAACATATTCGAATAGTTTTAGAACAAAAAATTATTCGGTCACGCGGAATAATATTCGAATTATTTATTCGACAGTTTCAATCAACGATCGAATACTATTCGATAGTTCAAACTATTCGGGGAAGTGCCCATCACTGTCTTCGACACTGTCTATTCGTCTTGATGGCAACTGTATACACGTATATTGTACGTCCTACTGTCGTGCTCGAGTCGTTTCGTTTCGTCCGAGACGAATAACAGCAATATCCGACCCGACGTTTTGATGCCGAAATGTTTAACAACACCCGGGACAGTCGATCGGAAGTATATCGTACGTATTATTCGTTTGTATAATAATCAAATACGCGTAAAACGGTTTCATAATTGAAAACCGTCGAAAACAAATAAAACAAATGAAAAACGTGTAGCTCGAAACGCTGCGGAGGCTTAATAATTATTCCTCAACGACCGTTTTTCATTTAAAACATTTACATTAGAGTGTTATGACATTATGGTATAATATTTTGCTTTTATCGATAAAGCCCCTTTTGGAAAGAACGCGTGTACTGTCGTTTTTTAAATTTAAAACGGTTTTTTGGTTTTTTTAAATTGTTACAATGACGTACGGAGATGATTTTAAAATTTTCTAGAAAATTCGAAAGTATAGAAATGAATTTCCATTAAATATTTTGGAAAAAAAAACCTCCCTTTATATTTGGCAAAGCTATTTCGAAGTATTTATTTAACATCGTTAGGTGTTTTGTTATGATTCACACGACGATAATCCTTTTGAAATATTGTTGAAATTACCGTTGGAATTTAACGAGCCCTGCAATAATATTTAACAACCATTTCGACGTCAAACATTGATTTACGATTGAGTTCCTTAGATTTTAATTAGCTGTTACGCGTATTTAATTTTGACGCATTCCGGCGTCACTTACGTTTTTGAATCGCATTACTCGTCGAGTAATATTATTCTAAGTTTGGTGCAGTTTTTGAAAAACATTCGACTATTAATTCTACGACCTATATTGTACGCGTATACAGTGTCGTGCGTAAAATGTATTTATATTCCTTAAAGTTTCGAGAATTTAATTTCAGATGACTTTACAATGCAATAAGAAAATATGACTGAGATTCATTACGATTAAAAGTTTCAAAAATACGTAGGTAGACATTTTGTTTCATGAATATTTAAAAGCGTAAAAAAAAAAAATAACGCTTCGAGTAGTTTTTAACTCGTGGAAATATTTTTATTATTTTTTTCCCTCCCCCGTCATTGCTTTTAAACGTTTTACAGCATTAGAATATAAACGAGAGCGATGAGATAACCGAGACGAAAGCTTTAAACCACCGATTTTTTTTATACGCAATGTGTGATCTAGTGCACGGCACACGTCTTGTCCGATACATATTTTACGTACGTGACGTTTTCAGAGGCGCCGAACATATGCTTTTTTAATTACTACTGTCATAGATGAAATAGGTGGCCGATGTCCAAGGTACAATGATTTCTAAAGTTAACTTGTTTAACACTTATGTAGTTAGTGTGATTAGTATTCTAAAATCACAGGTATACTGATGCAAAATGCAAATTTCAGGTTTAAAAAAGTCATTTTATGTTGGCTGTATTGTTTTGATTTACGAAATACGATAAGTACAGTAAAATGGTATAAAACTTGAAAAATAAATATTCTTTATTTGTATTTGTGTAAAACTTAACTAAGTAAGAACATTTTTTTTTTATGAATATAACAATAAAAAAAATATTAATTTTTTAAATTTAAAACTGTTCTAGTTGCATTGTAATTTTTAAGTGTATCATGTTTCGAATAATATAAATACTAAAATGCTAATAATATAAATAATCAACAAGAAAGTTAATAAAACACAACTCCCCGAATCATTTGGTAAATCTCCCATAGCAACAGAGCCAAATTACAAATCATAACTATAAATTAATTCAAGAAAAAAGTAGGTAAAACGAAAAGAAAATTTAAAATAATTAGGTGGGTGGTAGGTTAGCTATACTAGCGAATCGCAATGTCATAAATGAATTTTTAGACATCGTCGCCTCCGGACGTTATAATATCGTAATCGAGAACGAAACCCTCGACGTTCGGTCCGGTGAACGCTTTGGACTTTGGCAGGTCGATGAACGACAGAAGCGCAGAAACGATTTCGTGACTTTAAAAATGAAAATTCGACGCGTCGGGCTCGCGACAACAGGTTTTTACACGTCGTATTCACTGGCACGGACACACGTAGACACTCACACGCGCACGAAGCCCACACACTGCTCCGGGGTGTTTTCACACGCCCCCTCCCCGTCCCGACAGCTTCTGTCTGATCGATGGGTTTAATGATTTTGGATTGAACGACAAACGAAATCGCGCGGCGAATGATTATCATAAAGGCTCGACACGCGCACGTATTATTAATTATTATTATTATTATTATTATTGTACAACGGGTAAAACGTATATGCATATTATATACATATATGTATGTGTGTAAACGCGCGTTTACGGCTCGCCGTGTGACTCGGTTAGGGCCCCCGTTAGTGTGTGTACATTACACGTACGCCGTACCGCGTATTAAATTATAATCGCTCTGCGTTTGATTTTGTCTTCGTTTCAATGATTAACGTTTCTCGTCGTACGATCCGGAAAACGGATTGGCGTAATCGTGTTTTGTAACCGTCCGCGACCGAGGCCACAGTGTTTGTTTGTACGCCGCCGTGGGCACACCGCCGTGTACGTTTAGGCTGTGTGGTATATCCACAAACACACACACACACACACACACACACACACACACACACACACACACACACACACACACACACACACGCACAGCGCGGTTTAATAACCAGTGTTGGGAATAGATAACTAATAATTAATCTAGATAAAGATAAAGATAATTATAAACATTTTTATCTAGGTATAGATAGAGATAATTATAATAAAGTTTATCTAGATAAAGATAAAAATTAGTACATTTTTATCTAGATCAATTTGAGATAATTTCATGTTTAATTTTGAAAATATTCAGGATCTACATCCTAAAGGTATAAGGTAAAAAAATAAAAATACAGAATTTAAAACATTTAAAAATACATGTACTTTTTTAAATAAACTTCGTAAAAGATGACAAATCATTCTCTGACTTAAAATTAAAATAATAATACATTTCTGCATTTTTTAATAAATTTTTGCGTATGGCTACTTAACTTTCATGATAGTATAATATATTATAATCTCCTTTCCTGGGCCTCTACACGAGTTTTTCTCAGTAATCTTTTCGATTAATTTAAAAAAAAAAAATTAATAAAATAATATATTTCAAATTTCCTTTTTTTTCAGGCCATTTAAATAAATTACCTATCTAGATAGATACTCATAGATAACTAAAATTTCATGTAGATAAAGATAAAGATAACTGAAAATAAATTTATCTAGATAAAAGATAAAAGATAAATAATTGTTATCTAGATAGTTATCTAGATACATTTATCTGAATATTTCCCAACACTGTTAATAACTAACCGTGGCGGCTATAGAATATTGCGATATCCGCGGAGCCGACACGCGGCCTCACGGTGTCGAGATGCGAGATTCTTTTGCCGGTCACGTTATAGGGCCTGGAAGCTGTTTTTTTTTTCAGAATAATACAAATCACAACGATATTGAGTCGATTATTATAATATTGTCAATCGTTATGACGAGGAATACGTTTTTTTGTTTGTAGCATTTGTTTTTTTCGATTGTAAATTAATTTTAGTACTATGTTTTTTTTTTTTTTTTTAATATTACTCGACGTACCGTTTAAAAAAAAAAACGAATACCCTTGTGGCCTGACGTAATAGGAATTTCAACTATTCAATAGTTTTGAAAAAATATGTTTTTTTTTTCGTTTCGAGTTTTCACGTGCATATAATCACGGACATAAAAATCAAAATATGAATCGAGATCGTTTCGTCCCCGTCAAAAACTCGCGTACGTTTTGCTTCACCGAGTACCAGTTGACATTATATAGGAAATTTGGTTTTAGAAAGTAATTACAACGTAGGACGTTTTTCTATTTTAATATGATTAAAATTGATATTGTTCCGGAGACGAACCGGTTTTTCGTATTATTGTATACGCATACGATGTAAAAAATACACTATTAATACTCTAAAATACTACTCTAAAACATAGTGTAAAACGAAGCCTAACCTCTGAAATCTTTTTCGGCGCTAGATAAATCGGCCCTATCTTTGAACGTCTTCCGTCCAAAATTTGCAACCCGACTTTGAGCTTTTAAATTTCGATTCATGATGTATATTCATAATGTATATACATCTATTAGGTGTTCGTTTTCATTGTGAATGAATTCAATAAATTTATCAACACCAAACATCACGACTGATAAAAAAGAAAACCAAATCACGATACGTTTTTGATTTTATAACGGATAAATCGATCAATTGAAAAAATCAAAATATTCAAATGGCATTTTGCGAAATTTCTACACATTTTACGTCGTTTGCATGTGTTAATTTGAAACATCAGGTTGCCCGAAAAGCATGGACTGCCGCAGCGGTTATTTTGGCAATAATGGACTATATGTATTTGGGTAAATTCAAAACTGTATATTTTGATGAAGTGGGACAACCTGCCTTATAATTGGATAGCCATGTGCGTGCGTGCGTGTGTGTGTGTGTGTGTGTATGTGTGTGTGTGTGCGTGTGTGAGTACACAGACAATGATAATTCGGAAATCAAACGAAATTGACTTTACAAACGACTAAATATCAGTATTTATTGATTGGTAGTAGGGCTCAGTTGTACACTATTCATGTCGCCGTGAAGCGCATAGGATCGCGTGTGTGCGCGTTCCGGGAAAGAGCAAAACTATAAAACGAAAAACTGAAACTCGAACTCCGGATTCGGTGTGAAATAATCTGGTGAAAATCAAAAGTTAAAAAACCGATAAATAAATACCGCGCGTTCGACGAATGAAACGCGTCGATTATTCAATTTAGAGTGTTGGGTTTTTAATTTGGACGGTAACAAGTCGTAAAATAACGAAAGTTTATTTTCGTTTCCCGCTAGAAAATCGTAATTGAGTAGGTCACGTGCTGTAGTCGTATACGTTGACGCGCACACACTGTGCGGGCTGTATTTTTCTTTTGTTTTCCACACGACGACGACGACATTCGACGTCCATTCGATAACGTCGCGAATTCACAATTTAATATTTTATGTGTTCAACGCGTACGCGTTTCATTGAATAACCAATACGGACCAGAGTTCGGAACCACATTTACGACCACGTCGTTATTGACTCGACGATTTCCTTATCGAGTGTAACATGTCGTACTGCGCCGTATGCGTTTGATTATCGTAATCACTGTTTTCGACGAATATCGATCCCACGTCATAGTTTCGAGGGTAATTTTTTTGTATTTCCGTCGATTCGACTCGATCGGAATCGAACGGCCGATTAGAAAAAAGATAACGTTCGAAAAAATACGTCAAATAAACGTTCCGACTCATTAAATGTGTTCTTTTTTTTTTCAATAAAAAAAAACTGTTGATTATTGAGATCTCGTGTTTTTGAAGGTTAGAGCTTAGGCACTGAGTTACGTATGTCGTACAGACAAGTAAAAAGCAAGAAAAACAATCCCCCCCCCCCGAAAATTCCGTTTTTGCAATATTAACCTTTCTCTAATCAACCGATCAATAGCGATACGATCGAGTGACAGGGCACCGAGTTTCAGGTTAGACATAGGCCCTCCTCACACGAGCATACTCAAAAGAAACTGTAATCGCTTAGGTACTAGGAGACTGAATGACTAGGCAACTAGAGTTGCCGATTATCTTCACACACAGTATACTAAATTTTTGTTTCTAGTTTTTTTAAACTAGTGTTGCCCTACTATTTCGACACTAAAGTTCAGTTTTTCGTATTATTTTATTATTATTATTATTTTTATTTTATTTTTCGCATATGTGTACATTGATATTTATACAGTAAATAAATTAAAATAAATACATTTTTCATAATGTCTAATAGTGATTCGAGTTGCGATGAAAAAATTATTCTTTATCATTATTATAAATACCGCTTAAACAAACGCAAAAGAAAACGTTGGATCAATCCTTATATTGAAAAAAATGTGAACTGCAAACTATTTGTTACTGCTAAGGAATTACAGGAAAGTGACTCCCGATTTTTTCCATTCTACATAATGAGAAAAGAAACTTACTTCCAATTAAAAGAAATGATTTATTATACACGAAATAAAAATCACCAATCACCCAACTCGATCAACCAAAGTAGCAAGGAGACCAGCATGTCTAGTCGCCAGTTGCTTAGTCGCCCAGTCTCCTAGTACCTAGGCGATTGCAGTTTCTTTTGAGTATTCCCGTGTGAGAAGGGCCATATTTTATTTATATTGTGTCTGGTGTATGATATACGTGTGTATTAAAATCGAGCGACTGTTGTCGAATCGCTGGGGCGCGACGTACTAGAAATAAATTATTTCGACCGTGGCAAAAGCGAAACGTAAGTCAACGAATCGTCAATGTTTGGCGAGAACGATATTGTTGTTTTGCTATCCGCGAGCTCGAACAATAATTATTATTATCATTGTACTCCACGCGAAATTGCTATGAATCGAAAATCAGCTCGATGATCCGACAACGGAGCCCGCCGAAGAAGGCATTAAGAAATGCTAATTCTAACCCGTTTTATAATTTACCGTCCCGATTGAATATCTTTGCTCTCCGGCTACCGTCACGGATGATTATTATTTATTTACGAGTGAGAAATAATTGAATCCTAGCAAACAAATTATCAACTTTCAAAATCATTGTTTTGACGTACTGCATAATTGACGAGCTCCGCTCATAAACGAGACGATATTTAGATTCGGGGATTTCGAGTCGTTGTGTACGCGCGTTCCCGTCACTTCAACCTCGTTACAGACAATAACACTTTCGGGTCACGGTTCTATACAGCGTGTGCACGAATCGCGACGTTCGGCGACGACGGTAATAACGCGTGCGTATTTTTCCCCGTTATCGCAAGTCGCGTGTTGTCAGTGCCGCAACATCCACCCGGGCAGCCGGGGCAATGCACCCGGGGAACGGCCTCCATTCCTATTTTGTGGCCCCTATTTATAATTTTTACAATTTTTAATTTTTATATACCCGGCAATACCTAGGTACTGTATTGTAAGAATTTGTGACAACTGTGTATACTGCGTAAGATAAAATTAATTTTATAAATGTTTGTACTATTATTTATTTATTTATTTATTTATTTATTTAATATATAAACGGACGACTGTCCCAAAACATAATAATATTAACATTGTGTTACACATTGATAAGTAAAACATTAATTTATAGATAAATATATACTTAAAATTGAGAATGAGTAAAATAATAAAGCTAAAGTAGAAAGAATACAATTAAATATACAAATTATTATTCAAATATAATCAAAAACAAAAGTATTACCTGCAGTCATAAGAAGGTTAGCAGGAGAGTTCAAGATATAATTTTTTGTTGAAATAAGTGGATAAAAGGGTTTAGGATCTCTAGTATTAATGTAATTAATTTTAAAACGGATTAAAGAGAGAATTTCAGGACAGTCTATTGAACCTAATATAATTTTTTGTAAAAATTTGGAGAGTAAAAGTGTACGACGGTCAGAGAGTAGAGAAATATTAAGAAAATTTAAAACGTTAATATATTACACTGTTACAGTAATTATCAAAAAATATTGATGACTGAAAATTATAGTCCGGCATTGATTTATTATTATCGTTTGATGAAATCGTTAAATTTGTTTAAAATATTAACATCATATTATTTTTGTAAAATGTATAACTTTATTCTATTATAATGAACTTATTCTTTCATGTGTTTTTATTTATAATAAATTAATATGATGGATATTAAAAAGTGTTGTTCTTTACTAAAATATATGTTTTACATGTATGACATACTTTTTAATAAAGATTATGTTTGTTTGTTGAATTTTATCTAACTAACTCCAATAAATTTGTTCACTAATTTAAACCCTGGTAGAGTGGTGCTAGACAGTGGCCCCTAAATAATCTTTTGTCCTAGGGCTCAAAATATCTAGTTGCGGCACTGCGTGTTGTTTTTGTTCGAATGATTAAAATCGAAAACACGGTTTGAAATCGTGATGTTTAATTATTGTTGATTTCGCGAAATAATTTGATTTACGCGACAATTTTTCCCCCGCTGAAAGGCCGTCTTTTTTTTAATTTTTTCCACGTAAACCCATTTTTGCACGACACAATTTTCTAAACCCGACTGATATACAATTACAACGTAATACGCGCATGTATGTGTATGTGTGTGTGTGTGTGTGTGTGTGTGTGTGTGTGTGTGTGTGTGTGTGTGTGTGTCGTGAGTTTGTTTCGCCGGAACAAATTGAAAACGCCGTTGGTGGTGCGACTCGACTTTAAAACTATGCGACGAACACACCGCGGACGACGTTTTATTTCCACCGAAACGTTTCGACGAGACACCGATCGCTGTGCAGTACAGTTAATGTATGTTAATCCACAAATCAACGATAATAGCACTTCCGCAAATGTTTGGCTGTTTAAATATTAGTTCAATTTAACATGTTAATTTAAGATAGAAACGCGAACCCGACCAGCCGTATCCAAAGGATATAATTAATGAGGCTGAGCAGAAAGTTTTCCCAAATCGAAAAGGACTCTTCAATTCCCCTCGGAAGACCTAATCAAGAGTGAAAATCGTGTTGTGTGCACTTGCGCGCATAAATTAAAGACTCTGAAAATCTATATATACTCGTGTGTATTTGTGAATGTATAAGACGGAAAAAGAAAAAAACGCTAGTAAATTGAGAAAGATTCGATTTCCATCGTTTCAAACGCATATTTTGTATTATACGATAATTTGTTTGTTTTCGTCATATTCCGTACGAAAATATCACAAAGTACGAGACACGACGAGAAAAAATTCATAGACAAATCATTCAAGTCGCTAACTTCACGTACGTATATACGTGGGATTCGCAACAAACACTTGACGGTCCGTCACCTTGTGATTACTGAATTAATTTTTATTCGACGTCCCGACCCATACGAGATACACACGACGGCCAAGTGTTGAACACACCCGAAATACGAGAGGAAAACGGTCACGCGAACACGTGTTACGCTTGCGGAAAAAAACGAACAGTAGACCACGGCGCTGTACGGGACGAGGGAACCCGTGACGATGCACTGCGATTAGCGAATTAACGCGAACACCCCTGATCGTAGCCCGGTATCTCATCCCCCCCCCCCGGTAAGAATATCTCGGGATAATCCCCCACGACTATTCTCCTGTCACTTCGATTCTCGGCCTCTCCTCTCCCGAGCTGACCGAAGGCAGACTGCTGGACTTCGATTTTTAAAAGGTCTCCTGGGCCGGGCGGGTGTGGTAAGGTCGCGAAGCACGCTAGATTACACAATGACCGCTTTGGAGATTCCGCGTTATCTCGTTTGAAAAAACGACGCGACGACGGAGAGAACGGCGCATACTTGTTAAGACGGTTGGCCAGGAAAGTTTGTCGGGACGCGGAGAGGTGTGAAAAAAAGAACTGTCTCGTGGGAAACGAGACGCGCGGTCGCACTAGAAAAAAAATTAATAATAAATAATAAATAATAAATAAATAAAATAATAAAAATATGCGCGTGTGCGAGTGTGTTCAATGTTCGTACGTGTGGGGTTCCTGCCAAGTGAAAAAAGTGCACATTACGCTTGAGAGGTGAAGAAAAAAAAACACATTAAACGCACATCCATAGGACATATATAATATACGCGCGTGTGTGTGTGTGTGTGTGTGTGTGTGTGTGCGTCGGTACCATCAAAACCTTTTATGGCGAAAAACCGAATACGTTTTAACGTCTTGGTTCATGAACCGTTCGCGGTGTATCACAATCATATTATGATTATTTTCGACGAGCTAATGTCGTTTGGATTTTGGCAACCGGAAAAAGAGGCGGAACGATTCCTCCGCGCGCTATCTCGTCTCGCAAGTTCCGCGTCCGTCCGCCAACCGACTCCTTCTCCGACCGCTCACCGTTTCGTCTCGTACGGTAATAATTCGCAAACGTGTCGTTTAAAAATGGATTCAGGCGCGCGGCGTGGGTTCACCGTATTTTATATATATATACTATATAAATATACGCGTTTGCGTGTTTGTGAAGAGAAACGAGCTTAACTCTGTCGAGTTCGAGTCGAAGGTCTGATGGGGATACGGACGGGTGTTCGGTCCTTCCGAGTATTTCGGGCGAACCGTTGCCGCCGCCGCCGCCGCCGCCGGCCTCCGTTCACGACCGTCCGAATAAATCACACGGACGCCCATCTCTCTCCACGGAATCGAACGTTTGGCAAAATATCATGGGCAACGCACGGACCCGCGTAATTATCCGCGGATTTACCTCCACGGCGAGAACACAAACGGAGTTCTCCCGCGGCCGAACCGACCGAGAGAGCATTAGAACCGATTAAAAACGCGTTTACGGTCTTTCGCCCGGCGTCGTGTCGGGTTTAATTATCCCGCCTCGGTCGGAGGACTGTCGTCGGTGTCCGCGGCCAGGTTATCGAGTTAAAGCGGCGAATAGACGAAACAGATCAAATACACATACGTTTTTCACTTTTTACACGCCTTTTCCCCTTTTTGATCACTCGACCCGTTCAAACGTATATTACGCATTTATACGACTCGATCGTTTTAGACTTTTATGTCACAATTAAATATTATTACGGTATCAAAATTACATTTTCACGTTCATAAAAGTATTTTTAGTGATCGTTTTCAAATTCGTGGGGGATGGATGATCGTATCCACCGCACGCCATTGCCCCCCTGAGATTTTTCATATCAGTTACAAAATTTGAGGTTTTTTTTTTACATGAAGTCGGTTTCACACTCCTAGGGCACTCAGTGACTCTCCGACAATCATTGTACCATTTAATTACTATAGTATAATATTATGCACCTACTCGTAAAATTAATAATTGTACTATATGAATCACAATTTTTTTTGCCCCCCCTCCCCTGAGTGACATATCTGTGGGCGTCCCTGACCACACCCCTTCTAGATCCGTACCTGACGACGGAGTTCACACGCCAACGGCGTTCACACGCAGAATTTTCAGACAAACTATACACTAGGTACCTACTCTGTCGATTAATCATTGAAGGACGTGAAACATACTCGTATTTTTCACCGAACGGATGGATATGCTTTTTTCATTCGACGAATCTTTTTCATAATAGCCGTCTACGGCACATTTCGTTATTATTAACGTCTGAAAACAAAAAGGGCACGGCACTCGCGATGCGGCCGCGCAGACCAAAATCGAGCCCGAAATAAAGGAGGGTATAAACGTTTCTTTTTAAGACGCTCGTGAAATTTTACGCGTCCGTTTCTCTCGTCTATATAGACGTGGCCGGACGCGAATTCCTCCGATCTATCGATCGTTACGTAATCGCGCGGAAACGACGTTTGCCAGCGAGAAAACGACGTGGTCGGTCACGGGATCCGACGACGACGACGACAATGAAGCGATAATATGACGTCATAATACCGCGCTCCCGAAATATCATTTACGATCGCGATCTTACGCGGCACGACGAGCCGAGCTGTACCTACACACCGCACGCGGGGACGGTCGTGGCACGGTGACGCGGTAGACTGACACACACACACACACACACACACACACACACACACACACACACACACACACACAACCGAGTACACGTTTTTCGACGGATTAGTGTATTATTGTTACGGCCCGGCCGGTCTGCCGGCGGGGTCAACCCGCTCGCGCGCGGCCGTACACGTGTTATGTCCGGCCGGGCAAAAGCAATTTAAAAGCCAAGTGAAACTTTTATAAGTTTATAACTTTTTATACTCGAAGGATTTCCGCGTGCGCAGCGGACGTGAGAAGAGTGTACAGCACCGTCCCTACCCACCTTCGTTTCAAAAATGAACCTCCCTGGTATTCTTCTCGTCCGCCCTCTCTATTTCAACCCTCTCAGAACTCTCTCACTCTCTCTCTCTCTCTCACACACTTTTCTGTCTATAGCCAGTGTGCGTCATCCACACACACACACACACACACACACACACACACACACACACACACACACACACACACACACACACACACGTTCTCACGAACAAGATTACTCACCGTGGTATAGCTCCTCGATTCACCCCCACCGTCTCAACCCCTCGAGACCTCGTCGATCGGTTTACTTCGTGGCCGTCGTGTGTTTGCGCGCGAGGTTTTCTCACTAGTCTTATTTCCCCTCCATCCTCCCCACCCCCTCCGTCGTCCTCAAGCCCGGTTTTTCTATATCTTATTCATTGCTTCCCCGCCCGCGTGATAATCGCGAATTCGCCGCGTGGCCTCGTTTAGTGCCCGCGTCCACGGCAGGTACATCACGTCGTCGTCTCTGTAGTCCGTACGCGAGGGTCGCCGAACGCCGACTTCTCCGCAGCGAGTCTTACGCGTCCGTCTACCCTTCGCGGATCGTCTACCCTCCGACCTTTTCAGCGGTCGTGGCGTTTCGTACGCGCCGCCGTGGGCTCGTGACTTTTGATCGTTGTTCAAACGCTCCGTCGACTTCTCGTGCAGGCGATAAACCGTACGATAACTGCACGCCCGCCCCAGCAGACCCACCCGAAACGCTCGCGGCCCCGACCGAAAAGCGCAGGACATTTTTTATTTTTTTTTCCCCCCGGAAAAAGTACGCACACGCGAACATCACATCAAAGACGATACGTTTCGAGACCATAAAACGTCGGCAGCGATATTAGTATTTAGTGCCGAGAGAGTACGCCCGCGTGCACGCTGTATACACGCATTTGCCGGTTAAATGCGTTTTTGAACATTCTTCCGAGTTTGTGTTGTTTAATGTTTAATTACTCTTTGAAAGTTGTGAATACTGTTAAAAAAAAAAAAAAGAAAGAAATTAAAAAACCATCGCGTCATAACATTTATACAATGTTACGCATAATCCGAAACAAATATTAACTAAACACTCGAGTTGGTGATTTTGATAAAAATAACGTTCACAAAGAAATAAAACACACCGAACCGACGTACTATACAACGTCGTCACGGTACACCTTTGTGCCACAGCCATTACGGAGTCGAAACTCGCAGAACTTTGTACGCGAGTCGGCGGGCCGTTTAAATAATTACGTTCGCTTAGACGGCGCAGCAGCAGTAGTAGTTTTGTTTACTTTATAACGAGTTTTAATTTATAAGAGCGCCGTGGCCAAATATCAAAACATTTCCGCGCGGCGGCGGTGACCCTGGTGGAGGCGGTGGTGGCGGTGGCAGCACGACGACATTCGTGCGATATAAAGTATAGTCAGTTGATAATAATTCGAATCTCCATAATTCGAAAAACTCCATAAATCGAACTAAACGCTTGGTCCCCCGAGAGACCCCTCGATAATACGAAATATCTGTCGGTGCAGGAGGTATACACACTACAATTCGATTTTATTTATTTTTTTGCCAGTAACTCTACGATTCGAATTTCTTTAAACACAATACCCTTAAATATGCATTTATGATATCGATGTATGTACATATTTAACGTGGTGTGATAACGCTATGGATCAGATTGTGGATAACATTGCTAGTAGTGATGGGCATAATCGAGATATCTCGATTATGAAAATAATCGAGATATTTCGATTATTAAAATTATATCGATTATATAATCGAATGATTGATTATAATCGAATGATTAGTAATCGAGATATCACTCGAAATAATCATTCGAAATTTCCAAATGAAATATTAATAATCGAGATATCATATTTAACTATTTAATAATTTTTATTCTCTTCAAAGATTCGAATATTTTTATTAAACGTGAAAAAGTACTTTATTAAAAATTAAAATGTTTAAATAAATTTATAACGCATCGAAAGTTTTCTATTATACAGTAGTTATAATAAGTAATAACTAACAATTTACTGTAGTAGAATTTAAAAATCTGTATTTCTTAGTTTCTTGCCAATTGAATACGATTTATTTAAAAATTTGGTTTCTAACGATTGTCTTGATAACTAATTCGATAGTTCCCATTACTAAATAGTAAATATTATTCGATATTTCGTTCAAAACATTTCGATTATTTTGATCGAGTGATATCTCGATTGTTAATATTTCATTTGGAAATTTCGAATGATTAGGTATTTCGAGTGATATCTCGATTATGAAAATGTCTCGATTACTAATCATTCGATTATTAAAATCATTCGATTATGCCCATCACTAATTGCTAGGTATCGTAAAGTGTTTCACAAACTCGAGAAAATCGTAGAAAATTAACGGATCATCCTCAATTATTATAGTGGTTTAAGCACCGAAAATTTTCTAAAAATCCGTGTCACAAAATAGTCATTATGTATTTTTTACCAAACTATACGATGAAATTAAAAATTTTTTAAGTCGGGCTCTAAATATAAAGCTTTAAGCGCAGCTTCGTCGTAGCGCACGAGTATTTATTAAATAAAAAAAAGGAGAAAAAAAAAGGTGAAAACGGTGAATAGAGATAAACTTAATGGCACTCGTCAACGTAGACGTGACCCACCCCGTACATAGCGACCCGAATGTTCTTCATGGCGTTATGTATTTTGTATAGCGTACGAAATCGGCACCGTGATCGGCACAAACAGATCGCATAATAATAACGCAATGAAGTCATATCGCGAGCAATCGACGTGACGATGATATGTCTGCACGACACGCGTGCAATGCGTGATCATAATATAATATTATATAATATTATGCGTACGCTGTACACGTGTTCGAGTCCGTTTCCGTTATGCCGTCTAGCGTTTGACGCAGGCAGAAAACGTTTCGGCGGATTTTAATTAAAACCGAGGATAATTATTACGTTGGGCGTGGGTAAAATATTATTTTTCCGTTTTAATGAAAACGATTCGTTTTTTGATACGCGCGGACGAGAAAACCCGTTTCTACAGTGTAAATAAAAACGAACACGAAAATGAAAACATAAAAAAACAGAACGTTAATTAATACAGTAAACGGGTCATATTCTAAAGTAAACCGAGTAAAATAAAAATAAAAATAAAATATATACTTATGTATATGACGTGTCATCACTACTCCGCATATATGTGGCGTATAGGTAAGTGTCGTACTATATTATACGTACATAATAATATAGTGTCGCATTTAATCGCGTTTTAATAATTTATGCATTTCAGTGTATACAAAAATACAAAAAAACAAAAAAAAAAACTGGTAAGTGAGATGATGGTGGTACAAGTTCGTCCTTCGTCCCTTCGGTCCTCGGACAAGATATTGGTGATGAATGTATTAAGTTTTAAAGAAATGATGACTCATTTAAATGCTTGGAACAAAAACCTTGAGTCACGATTATGGATATTTTTTCGGTATTGATAGTTTAGTATACGAGTAAACATGTATTAAAATTTCAGAACTTTCTAACAAATACTCAATATTTCATTAGAAATAAACTTAAAAGAAATCAGACAATATCGTAAAAAATCGTATGATAATTTATTAAAGTGTGTATAAAAAAAAATCCTGAGTCACGATTTTTGAATTTTTTTTTAGGATGATTAGGTAGGTAAATGAGTAAAGTCATATTAAATTTTCAGAACTTTTCGTCAAATATTTAAAATTATATTACATAAAAACTTTCGAACAATTTGGTAAATTAAAAGTTCTATATTTAAGTCAAAAGTGCTATAATTGTTCTGAAAATGTTGTCCAATATAAAAAAGTATGTATTTGATATTGGATACGATTTTCAAGTTTCTAGCTTCAATACTTTTCGATTTATGACTAAATACCTAAAATCTGAACAGTGAAAATCTCGTTTACGGCGGATTTTTACCGATTTTACCGTTTTTACTCAGTTTTTCGATCGTTATTCTTGATTACTGGAAAAACTATGGAGATTTTGGAAAAATGACCTCTTTAAAGTACCATCACAGTTCAATTTCGAATCTAAAAAGTTGCTGGATGAAACTTTTGGACAAGGATTTCTATACGAAAAAGTGTTAACAGAAAAAAAAAAGTAAATAAATAAATAAACATCATTTTAAAGCCATAAGATCCTTCGCTTCACTCAGAATCTAAAAAAAAAAAAAACAAAAAAAAACAAAAAATAAATAAATAAAATAGAAGTACGTTTAAACGTAAAACAATTACGTTTCGTGTATCTGAGAACGAGTGCTGCTCATAACGCACTTCCACGGGTTATTTTGAATTTGTTATTAAAAAATTATTTTGCATTGTACATTCATATACGTGACAATATGAGAGTTTCAGAAAAACGTACTTTTTTCCCCTTCTCTCGTTCTTCGAGTTAAATTCCGTTTTTTTTCTCTTTCACGACAACGTCGGGTCATTAAAAAAAAAATCTTCGAGAGTTTTCACCTACAGTTTAAACGATATATTATACACACGCGTCTTATGATATTGTATTACAATGTACGTGTGTGTAAATTATTATATTAAAAACTCTGTCTCGAATCGATTGAGCGATTCGTTCGCCGTGACCCGCGACGTTATTAATGACAAAACTTTATAATATGGCGCGTTCCGACGACGGTCCCGGGCGCGGCAGAAGCATTAATAATCGTATCGAACTTACGGTCCGTCTGTCTGGTGTTCGTTTCTAGAAACGTGTACCACGAATGGATCGACGGGAAAATCGCTCTTCAAACGCGTCCGATACGCCACGGCGTACATAATGCATAATGACGCGTATACGGTCACACGGGCCGTGGGCGGCTCAAAGTCATTACGTCCGTGGACGGTGACGTTCGCACACGAAAACCACCGCCCCGACCCGCAGTGTCAGGACTTGTCTGGATAAATTTATCTAGATAAATTGTATTGATAATATTATTCTTTTATCTTTTATCTTATCTAGATAAATAAATTTAAGTTGTCGAAGTATTTATTTTAGATAAAAATTTCACTGATCTAGATAGATTTAAAAGATTATTTTTTTATTATTTTTTTTTTTGTGAAAATTAGCTATATTTGTTTGAAATCGTTTCATTCTGATTATCTGAGGCCCGAATTGTACGTAAAATACAATCCTGGGCTAAACAAATACGAAGTCATTCTGTAAATAGGTACTTTAAATGATTAAATTATTCCTATTTAGTACTTATAATTTTTTATTGTTTACTTGTAAAAATATATAAGTATAAAAAATTACGAAAAAAATATACATATCATGCAGGCACGTACTCACATGACAGTATAGGTATATTATATTTTTTTAAATTAGTTGTCTTAATTTTAATTTGTATAATTAGCTGTTATCTATCTAGATAAAATATTTTTATCTTTTATTTTTTCGTCGGATGAATAATTTGATTTGTTTATCTCTTAACTGCGTTCTTAGATAAAATGTAGTGTTGTTATCTTTGTCTTTATCCGGATAATTTTTTTTTTTTTTGCTATCTGTTTTCCAAAGGAAAAAAATCAATTGGGGGAAAAAAAATACATTTATTTTTTTTTATATAAATTCAAATCGAAAATTCCCGCGAGACGCGCTCGAAGCTAATTTACGAGAAAACCCGGCGCGGCGTTTCGTGCGCGTTAATATTTGAAACGGCCGGTTTGGTTTTCCGCAAACGCGGTGCGAATCGACACGCCGCGCGGCTGAATTAAACACGTCGCGGTGTTGTCCTGACCGCGTATTGTCGTGCAGCGCCCGTGTTGTCCCGCGGGACTTTTGCTAATTTAAAGGATGGCGTGGGCCCGTCGTAACGGAGTGCTCATTATTGTGCGACGAGCGCCTTTAAACGTGTAACGATTATTATTGTTCGACGCGACGACGAACGGGCCGAGAAACGAAAGCCCGTGCGTCTCGATCGGGAACGGGGGGGAAGGGGGGATCTACGCGATTCCGGCCGTATTGAAACGGTCCCGCGACGACAACAACAACACACACGCACTCGACAAATAATATATTAACGGCGAAATCCCCGTCAATACACGTTAACCTGTCGTCGTCGTCGTCGTCGTCGGCCCATTGTCGTCGTTTTTGTTCTTCTCGAACTCTCGTCGAACACGTGCGACACAATATATTATTATACTCTACAGCACAGGTATTCAAACTGTGCGTCGCGGCTCCCAGGGGCTTCGCGGAAGTTGTCGAAGGGAACCGTGTCTTTTAATCGAAGACCAATATATTTATATATGTATCATTTTTTTTTTTTAATTCAAGGCTTTTTATACCAAATTTATTGTTTATTAGTAGGGCTCGGAAGTTATTGCACTAAAAATCTTTAAAAATTGATTGCATTATTGCACCGAAAAAATACCCAAAACTGCGTTTAAAAATCGCACATAAAATATTTTTAAATTGACTTTTAACTTTAAAAAAATACTAATGGTATAAGTATAGTGATAATGCCTTATTTATTTAATTTGAAAATGACATTAGGTACAATTATTATGAATACAATTTTTAAAATATTAAAAATTAAAATTAAAAATGTAATTGAAAATATATTAAATATAAAATATAACTGGATGGTTAGGTTAAACTGGACGAAACTTTGGCCGGATTTTCATGAAACTGCGAGCAATTTTATCAAAATTTAAAAACAATTTTTTCTTTTTTACAGTAAAAAATCGTCTACCTTAAAAATGATTGCACTGCACGATAAACGATTCTTTTTTTCTAAACGAAAAAAAAATTATTCCTAATAATTGTCAAATAGGTATATAAAATTGTACTATATAAATGAGAAAAATCAATAAAATTGCAATTAAATTCAACAATGCCCAAAATTGCAAAAAATTGCATTAAAAACTTTTAGATTTAAATTCGTACTCTTGAGAAACAAATTTATAACGTACTTAGCAAAAAATCCAAACAATAGGAAAAAAGTTGCAAATGCAATAACTTCCAAACCCTATTTATTAGTGAATTACTAGTAACTAAAAATGGTGTGTTTATTTAGGTTAGGAATATTCATGTAAAATCAAATTTAAATTTATCAAAGCTTTGAAAAATTAACACCTTTTGCAACTTCGTATCTCTGTGAGACCGGATTTTGTGCGTTAGCAAAACAAAATATCGGTCAAAAAAGGACGATGAGAAGGAGATGAGAATAGCTATTTCCATACTTGAGCCACGATTTGAACACGTTATGAAGCATAAACAAGCTCATCCATTTCACTAAAAATTTAGTAAAGAGTTGAGTAATATGAATTGATTTTTTTAATCATTAATATTTACTAGGAATTAACATGACATATTTAATTACATTTTTTTTTTACAAGAACTACTTATTTAAAAAAAAATGTTTATACGTCATACGGTGAATAAATTATAAATATAAATTACATACAATATAAACGTTCACTTTTTGTCATTTATAATTCGGGAGCCGTCAACATTTCGTGAAGACACAAAGGAGCCGTGAGATGAAACAGTTTGAATACCTCTGCTCTACAGTATTGTGTTTTGTTCGCGCGCGCTTTCCGTTCACAACAATAATACACCTGCAGCCGGATGTAAATTATATTAAATATTGGTACGCCTGTTATTTTAGGCCCGACACGTCTTGTCCTGAAGGCATATTATTATGTGGATATTTGGGGGCGTATGTATCGATTCCGCCGATTTTTCATCGACTCCGCCGGCTAAACCGTATTGAATCCCGAAGAAGTAAGCGATTGCTCTACGACAGAATTGATGTCAGCTTCTCCAGACGATGAAAACGTAGTAAAGTTATGTGATTATTCGGTTTATAGTATTACATTGACGTAGAAGCAACATTCAATCCACGCGTTTGAGCGTCGAGGGAAATAACATCGGAACGTAGGTACTACTAATAGCTGTGAGTCTTTACACTCGACATTTAATTCACAACTTACGAAAGCCCATCCTAACATTTTTATATTTACCCATGTTTTAAATAAAAAAAATACAAACCGACGGTTCACATACATATAAACGGATTAAATATTGAAAAAATAGTGCTTTTAACTAAAAACAAAAAAAAAAAAAGCAATGTATTCAAAATTTAACTAACGATTTGAACCATAAAAGAATTTCTATGTTTACTTATTTAAAAAATGTCTCCAAAAATTACCAAAAGTAGTTAGGTTAGGTAATATTTATAAAATCACTATCTTATCATACAATTTTTTACAATCACATATCAATTTTGAATTATATACTTATTATTATTTTATAAAATTTAGACATAAATATTACCAAAATTACGAACACCGTCCGGCGGAATCGATATGTAAATATATTGTATACAGTAGCCGGCGAAATCGATATAAACCTTTTTTCTAATCAGGTTATTTCGGCGGAATCGATAAAATCCCGGATATTTGGTTACATCTGTGGAGGGGGGTCGACATTTTTACCCTCACCCTTTAACATAATATACGAAACATTTTTCAGAAACGAGCCTCCGTCTAGTAGCCATAGTCTACTTCATTTTAGACGAGTTTCCATGTACGTTTTATAAATAGATAAAAATTAAAGGTGACGAGAACACAATAAAACCAATAAATAAAATATAAATTATTGATAGCTACTTCGGCAAACATATCAATAATTTCACCGTTATTATTGATGCATTTAGATAGGTAATATACTTTTTTATTCGTATGAAATTTATTGAGTCTATTGAACTCTCGGTGGAATGATTAGTAAAGTATAATATTGTAAAGGAACAAAAACATTCCGCGAGGGCTGGATAACGTTCTGGGGGGGGGCTGAAGCCCACGAGCCCCCCCAAATATCCACGTATGCCTTAAGGAAATTCGTGGTACGGAATCATACGAATCGACAAATTTGTCGGGTGAATTTTTTTTTTTTTCTGTTTCACGAATTCCGTCGTTATACCATGACGAATACCGGTTGTAATTCAATACTGATAATATTATAAATAAAATGTTTTAACAGCAAATCACGATCGATCGTGGTAGAACGCGATATTATTTTGAATAACACATCGACGAAAACCTACTACGCAAAACTTTCTCGAGATTTTTAGCGAACCAGTGGATTTCCGTCGGTTAATAATTATACAGTCGAACGTATTTTGTTCGTAAGTGCACAGGTATTCCGAGAATTTTTATTTATCCGTGTTTATTATAATATTATACTAATTTGCGGCAGAAGAAAAAAAAAATTGTTAAATCCGTGTCTGAGTGTTTTCATTCACTGCAAAGGTCCTTCAAACCGAATAAATTATCTTTGTGTTTACTCGTTTTTTATTTTACAAAACAAAAATATTTCAAAGTGTAAGAAAAAAAAAACAAACAACCCTATATATTGAAATAAATCAAGACGACATCAAACGAGAGTGATTATTAACGGTGTGAATACGGAATAAACCGGGTGTCGGCGTGATCTCGTAATTTTTTTTCGCAGAAAACTCCGTGTATCGGCTGCTGATAAATAATGCGAAATAAATAATGCGATTCGCAGTCATGCATGATCGACGAAGCACCCCTCGAATTTTCCGTCCGTTTTCCATCGAGAACGAGTAGGTTTCGTTCTTATACGCGAGATTCACCGACGCACGCGCACGCGCACACGACATAATATGATCCATCTCTCGCAGTCGTTTATTTAAAAAAAAATTCTTCGTACACGTCGAAAAAAAAAATTTCGTATAATTTACCGTCACACAAAGGCATAAAGTTTATTTGTTGTGTTGTGTTGTTGTTCTTTTTTACGCTCAGATAAATCATTATTAAAAAGTATATACACCGACTCCCGGGTTTTTAGGCGAAATTTATTGCTCTGTCATATATCCGTTTCTTCGTCTTTACTTTTTCGGGAGATATTTCAATGTCGAGTATATTAATTTTAAGCAGCGGCGCATAATGGTCGTATACATATAGTTCACATATATATGTACTCATATATATATACATTATATACTTTACCGCCAAGACGCTACTGTGTTGCGACCCGCGACTGTCATTGTTTATTATTGCGACTACTACCGCGTGTACACGATAATACGAATTACGAATAAAACACCGTTTAGAAAGAAATTGCAGTTTATGTATGTAAATACGTGCACGCAGTCACGTAGGAAAGGCGCGGCCTGGGGTGGCTAAATAAAAATATTTACTAGCCACTTCACTG
The DNA here is from genome assembly GCA_027580255.1 of Therioaphis trifolii. Taxonomy (NCBI): domain Eukaryota; kingdom Metazoa; phylum Arthropoda; class Insecta; order Hemiptera; family Aphididae; genus Therioaphis; species Therioaphis trifolii. The sequence continues at coordinate 3,834,177 of CM050405.1, read as the reverse complement.
GCCACCCGCACGCTATTTTTAATATATTCAAATTTCAATTGAGTCAAAGTAAAAGTATTATAATGTTGAACCATATTTGGAAAATGTTTGTCCGATGTTTGTTATTACGTAGATCATACATTATTACATGATATTAAAACATTCTAAATTCGTAATGACTGATTTATGAATATATTAATCAGATCGTATTACACTCGTTTACAGCCGGGGATTCGTCGAATTAAGACACAATATATATTAATGATCATATAGCGCTATCGGTATACTTGATTACAGTTAATAAAAATAAAAATGCATTTGGTATATAATTACTTTTTGTTGGATTATTTTCAGAGGTGGGGAGGGGTGAGTAAATGTTGGTCACTCAAGACAATTTTCGGCCATTATTAGGCAACCCTAATGGTGTAATTTCTAGCTACGTGCCTGTACGTAAAACGTTGTTATTATACGTATACTATACCACAGCTGCGGTTCTCGACCGGTGACATCACGCGGAAAGCGTTCAGTCCGCTGTATTGTATAATGCACGTATACGAGTGAAAAAAATCGCGTTGAAAGAAAAGTAAAAAAAAAAAAAAAAAGTAAAAAATAGACCTGTCGTTAACATTTAACGTCGTGAGGTTACAACGTTATTATACAAACAGTTATTATATATTAATAGCTGTGTTGATGAACCGCGTACGATTGACGAGCGAAAAATAATAGGCGAGAAAAAAAAATCGAACATTTGATTTCGTTTAAATTCAAATTCGTTTTTTTTTTTCAAAAACTTCTAACAAGACGACCTATTTACTTTCGCTTTCGTCGTCTGTAATTACTGCGTTTTATACAATATTTTCTTTTGAACCATCGCACGTGCCGTATTGCAGGCTTCTCGTGAAAATCCAGCTACAGCTTACGAAATGATACAAAGACACCTTCTATGTAATCCATCTAAAACGGATGAAAATCTAAATAAACGAATCCAAGTCCTCATTCATAACATTAGCGTTAAAAAGAGAAACATGCCCCCAATAAGTTACAATGAACAATATTCCAATCCCTGCGTGCTCCGAAGTAAAATACCTAGGCCTTATGTTAGATATAGTAAACTAACCGGGAATCCCCAAATTAAAACCAAACGTAAAGCCCTAAACGCCCGTCTTCATTTACTAAGGCCTCTCTTGCGATCTAAAATGAACGTAATAATAATACAAAGATGTTAAATTAGACGTTATACGTATAACTATAACACACCTTAAATCAAAGCACCAAAATGTACTATGCGAGACTCCAAAATAAGCTTCACTCACGCACAAAGCCCTTGATTATAAAACTAGGCTAAAAAGAAAATGGTGCGGGGACCTTTCGTCCTAGCATAAAAAAATACACAACATTTTCCAGATTTTAAAGAGCCACTAAAAATTTTCGTAATTTTTTGAATGTAATTTAATTTTTTAATTTTAACAGACGTAACAGTTATAAAATGAATTTGTAATATGTGATATATTTGTAATAATAATAAAAAAAAAATTTCAATAACAGAGACGGCGACGTATGACTAATTAGTTGTAGATAGCGTCGCGATTATCGGTTTTAACGGCATGTACTATATTATAATATAGTCTATAATAAACGTTTTACAACGATCAAATTGTTTTAAAGATATAAAATATTGTTTTCGAATAACATGAAATATAAATTTTTAGCTGGAGAGCCGCAACTTTAGACCGAAAGAGCCACATGTGGCTCGCGAGCCGCAGGTTGCCGACCCTTGGACTATAATAATATATAGTGTATACATATTATTATTATTATTATTATTTAGTATCTATTACATCGTCGACTCGTCTGCGGCAGTTGTCGACTCGAACGCGCCTGATAAAACGTCGCCAGGGAACGAATAAAATTCGTATAACTACGGTGGGTGTAATTAATTTTTCATACGTTTCTCGGCGTGACGACGACGACGACGACGACGCACGCAAGTCGCAGAGTGCACTTTAGTGTTTTACAACGTACACGCAGTCAAAGCGCGCGTCGGGTATACATAAATCGTGTAATCCGAGGGTGGGAATTAATAAAGCGTCGGGAAATAACCACGGAATTTTCGAAAAAGTCTATTGTACACATTTTACACGAGCACACAGTGTTGTAATATAATCTACGTATATCTGTATAAAGTACATACACGTGTATATGTATATGTTGACCGTGTGTGTGTGTGTGTGTGTGTGTGTGTGTGTGTGTGTGTGTGTGTGTGTGTGTGTGTGTGTGTGTGTGTGTGTGTGTGTGTGTGTGTGTGTGTGTGTGTCAGTTTGACATTATATACTACGTACAATATAATTTATATATATTATTCTATAATGCACTTGAGGGTATAAAACAAACGCCTTGGTGAATTTTTTTTTCAAGTCCACGGCCTTATATTTTTATATGGTATATATTCATATATAATACGTCATGTACACTTTGTCGGGGTGGCTTTTGGCCGTATATTATTATTATACACGGAGGGTCTCGTCCGGACACCGAATGCATTTTGCTCCCCGTTTGGAAATAATTCCTTTATTCCTCGCCGTAATTTACCTATAAATCGCTCTACACAGACAAACTTACACACATATACATATATAATATATATATATACCTACCTATATACCGATCAACAAACTATCGCGTCTTACTTTTTCATTCGTAATTTATCGCACGCCTCTTGAAATAGCGCGTAAAAGGTATTTCTACAGTATGCACCGCACACGGACGTTCCGCAGTAATCGGAGTCGGCCGGTTACGACCTAAATAGTTTCTAGTTATATAGACTATAATATTCCTATTATCGTCTAATAAAAAATGTACGAGTGAAAATTCGATAGAAAAATTGATGTTTTTTTTTTTTTTTTTTTTTTTAAATAATAGGTATCGGTACCTATAGGCTATACTATTCAGTATTCTTTACTGTTCTCATCGGTTTTAATCGTGTACGTAAGAAAATTATTTCGTTACTATTATACAGCAATAAAATTACCACGCGGCAAAACATTTTCAAATTCATTTTCGTTTCCGAAACATTATTTTTAATACCTGTGTGATAATCGTATATTCTATGAACTTTCCTGTATATTATTTACAAGTATTTTACCTACCTCCGAAACGAAAAATAATAAAATAATTTATCAATGTGATTTAGGTATCATTAACTGTTTTAGTTCAGTTATCACTTAAAATTATACGGCATAATATTATAATAAATATATTATGTTTCAAATGCGGAGTCGGTAAATTGCGTCCCTATAAGTACCTACGGTTAGGTTATACGGCATGGTCATATACTATGCGAATTGCGGCCAGCGTACTTTTAAAACATACGTAAATTGCGGCCCGTGTACTTACGAAAAAAAATGAACTTTGCTTCCTTTCAGTCTCCTATTGACACAACCAGACACAGAACAAGAAACCACCATGATGTTGAATTACTTGAATTGCACTTTATATTTTATAGTTTATAAATTATAATCGAAAAATTGTGTTTCAATCCGAATCCATATAAAAAGATAACTGATTTATATAAAACAACATTTTTATATTATATCATTGGTTTCAATCACAGAAAAATTATATTTCATGGAATAGGTAATATAAAATGTCATGGGTTAATCAATCATATTTTTCCCTGTTCCCATATGGATTCTAGACTTCAGTTTTATTCGTTGAGTATCTAGTTGTTTTATATATCTGTGGTTGCTATACAGTTTACAGTATTTTTTTTCAATCTAATAAAAATGGACGTTACGAAAAGTGAAAGGAATAAAACGTTGAAAATAGTTGGTGGTTTCAAATTTCGTTTTCATAAATTTCTAAACAATGATATTCAACGTTGGTGTTGCACAGTTAAAACGTGTAAGTATTTTTTTGAAATTTGATGATAATAATATTTGTATAGATAGTTTTAAGTCTGTTATAGTTATAGTCCTAAGTCTGAAAAATGGGAAGGAAAATATTGGTTTTGTGGAAAAAAGGCTTAGACGTAATTTACATATATGAATAAGAAATAGTTAGATAGGCATATGTACAAAAATATACCCGGGCCGCAATTTACGTATAATATATAAAATATACCTGGGCCGCAATTTACGTAGGTATGTATAAAATATACCCGGGCCGCAATTTACATAAAAAATTTGAAATGGGACGCAATTTACAGAGACCCTTCAAATGTTTGAAAAATTACCACATTTTTCATTTCGAAAAAAAAAATCGGTTTAAATAATCTTCATTCTGAATCTTATGAACTCTGAACCTTATAAAAAAAATACGCGTTAGCTAATTAAGTATTATTTTCATTTATTTAGTAACGGAAATAAAAAAAATATCAAAAAATACGCTTTCATTCCGATTATTATTCCATATTTCTATAGGTTGTATCTATTATTATTTATAAAAGTCAAGGTTCTGTTTACTTATGTTTAAATTACAGTGAAATAAAATTACAACATCAAATTAATGAATCGAGTTAGTAGAACTCTTTGATATTTTAAACCTGCATTGAACCAATAACATGAATCGTAAAAAGCAGCGCCTGCTAATATAAGCGTAACTATGTTTATTTATTTTATTTTTTTTGTGAGATACATAAATTACCTACGAACTTACAAATAAATCAACAGTGCTTCACTCGATTTGGTTCTAAAGTTTTACAATGTTTTACAATTATTTCACAATTTTAACAAATTATTGTTGATTAACGGTTAACATAACAATATTATGTTATGATCGAACTGCCGGCGATCTATATTTTGCTAGCCATGCTTAAATTGATTAATTTTTTACTTTCGGTCAGTCCGGCCTCCGTGGCGCAATTGGCTAGCGCGTTCGGCTGTTAACCGAAAGGTTGGTGGTTCGAGCCCACCCGGGGGCGTGAATTTTTTGCATTTTTTTCACCGTTCCCTCACCACGAAACGACGAGAATCAACAGTAGCTGTTTTTGTAAATGAAAAAAAAAAACAGATTATTTAATTATTACACATTTTGATATTTTTCCCGAACAACTACAATAAACGATAATAATATCACACTTTTTTTTTTTTTTTTGAAAAAAAAATCACACTGACTGTTCGACGTCTGAATCGCGTAGTAATTTAAAATCCGTTTTTTTGTTTTCCAAAAATCGCTTTTTCCTCGTTCTACGCGGGGATCAAAATCGAACTTTATTCTCAAACAGGAGGATCTCGTAGTCATCGAGCGAGTTTTTATACACTTGTACAGCGTTCACATTGAACTACACCTGTTGTTATTACACACTTACGTATATATACACCGCGTTCAACGTCTCTAGCGTATTACGCACGTCAGTGGCGTAACTAGAAATTGTTCAAGGGGAGGGTCTAACATTTTTACTTAATGTGTTCTCTAAATATAATCATTGTGATGGGCGATTGTCGAGGAGGGCAAGACCGTGCACTTGCCTTCCCTCCCCTCCCCTCCTGGAAAATAATATTGACCTAAAATTTAATAAGTGTTACCTTTTTGAGAATATATTATAGCTCATAAATTGAATAAAAAAAAAAATTGATTCCTCCTTAATATTTTACATATTATGGGCGCCCATGATTATAGTTTAATTCATAACCAACCGATTACTGTAAATGTCAAATAATTAACAGTTACACACACACACACAAATGAGTTTACTACATTAGACAGATATTATAATTTGAAATCAATTATGTATGATCGACATGGATATAGTCTTACAGACGTTACCGGGCTCTATATAGAGCTCTGCACAGTCCGGTCTACACCGGTCCAGTCTCTTCGGTCTCCGTGTACAGGACCCAAAACCTCGGTCCGGTCTTTTTCGGTCTTTGTGCATTACAAAATCTAAAATGTATCCACCGCAACGTTTCGAGGATGCAATGTGCACGAAATATAAAATACAATTAAAAAAAATTAAAGACAATTTTTTATCTAATCAATTTGTCAAAAATGTATTATTTTGATATTTTAAATCATGTTTTAATATACAAGTTTTGTACTACTTGTTAACTAGAAATTTCTTTGATCCAAATGAAAAAAACAATTTTGATATCACAAATATTAATTCGATAAGCATCCATAAATAGATAAAAACACCAACTGCCAGTATTGTAGCACGATTACATCTATATAATGTTTTATATGTATATATTTATTTATTTATTTATTTATATTTATATTTTATGGTTACTTATTACGGTAAAATACTTATATACCAATTTATATCAATACACGTCATATTATTATTCCTTCGATAATGATTTTGATTTAATTTTTTACATAAATAATCTGTAATATTACCATATTAGTCCGTTATCACGTATGAGAAAAAATAGCATACATTTTTTTTTTACGATGCAAATAACGATTAAAGAGCCGAAAACTCTTGTTTCTTAGATAATTATCATGGGGGGGGGGGTCATAGCCCCCTCGGAGGCATGCCTGAAATAAACACTGGACGTGAATATTATTCATGCGAAACTCTCGACCACGGGTCGGCGGCGGCATATCATCGCGCGTGTACGTTCGTTTTTATCGTTCTTAATCCGCGTCGGTGTTCCGCACTCTCCGGGTCGCGTTTTAGATAATAATTATGCTCGTTCACAAGGTTATATGCGTGTATACAGGGTGCTTCTGATGTCACGATTAAAACAGCGAGCGCAAAACACGCTACACGTGTCTGTTAACAGCACTCGAGCCGTTTAATCGTACGGCTACGGCTGTGTTCCGAAGTGGTAAGAGAGAGAGAGTTCGAGTGCAGTCCACGTCCTCGACCGATAGCGAGACCGTATATAACGATCATAATATTATAGTGGTGCCTGATATCGTTGTTTTTTTTAATGATTCGTGACTGTTGAATCCGGTCTACGACACGGGTCGGTTGGTGATATCAATCAGTGGTGTGACATAAGACCGGGTCATCCGAAAATCCGAAAAATCCGGATTTCGGATTCCGAATTTCAAGCCTCTAAATCCGGATTTCGGATTCACGGATTTCAAAATTTAAATTTTCGGGTTTCAAAACTGAATTTCGTGTTTAAAAACGCAGCGGATTTCCGTATTCTAAATGAAACAAATTAAATTTTTTGGTATAAATCAGTAACTTATGAACTTTTCCCATTCCGAATTTTTCTATTCAAATAGTATCCAAAATAATTTTAAAATTTAAAATTTGTTTAAAATAATTTTAGCACGTCATATGAATAATTATGACATACAAATTTAATCAATGTTTTTACTTATATTATATTTTAATACTTAGGTATACTGTAATAATTTACACATTCAGTTTGAACTGTAAAACCTACACGTAAATAACGTGTTTATATTTAATATTGTTCTATTTTTTGATTTGATTTAAACATTATTATTTTTTGGATTGTACAAATATATAAAATGCGTGAATTCGTTACAAAACACGCGTAATCGTCGACACTTTATTGCAAGTCATATCATATAAAACCATTGTAATTAATTGTTTTCAAATCCGACATCCGAATTTAGAACAAAATATCACGATTTCGCAATCTGGATCCAGAATAAACTCTGGATTTCGGACTTTGGCGAAAATCGGAATTTTCCCCGACACTGTAAAGACACTAAATACGTCGTCTATCGAAATATCGAAATATCGGCGACGAATAGCGGACGATATTGATCGCGACCATACACTATGTATATCAGATGGGGAGAGTGTCGATATCGTGTGGTTGACGCGATCCGCTGTACGACGTTTATCCGGGGAAAACATCGTCTGAACCGAACGGGAACAGCTGCAGACGCGTTGAACGCGCGCGACGTGTCATAAATCATAGATTTCATCGCTGGGTTTTGGTTGTTTTCGTATCGCGAGAAAACGTCGTATCGCCGTCAGCCTTTTAGGATCCGCACGGAGGCGGCGCCGAGGAGAAGAAAAACGTCGTTTCGCCGCCGATTCAAAGCGAAACACGATTCGAACACCGGTGGACGGAAATAAAAAAATATTTTATCCACGAACCCCGCGGCGACGTCGTCGGCCGAGTCGCGTGGTGATCGACGGACGTGCGCGCCTCCGATTCGCGTGCGCTCTCGGGGAACGAAAAGGTTTTTAATATTTCAAGCGTCGACCTTGGCGAAATACCGTTCGAAACGACACGTGATGATATTATATTTACGTGTGATTTTATATTATGTTATTTTGTCGGCGTTTAGAGTTTTTTAACAGGATCGTCCGGATTTTTCAGCTCAAATAAACGGGACGCATTTAGTCCTGTTTTCACGCGACTGTCCTGTTTTAATCCTGTTTTTCGCTATTTTATCATCAAAAAGTGATTTTATCGAATAATACCGAGAAAAATGTCATCAATAAATAACAATAATACTTTGGTTCCAACGACCGACCGCCACGGCGCGCTCCGACGATCCAGTGGCGTATTTAGGATTTTTCCAAGGGGGGAGGGAGGGAGGATCAAAATAAAAAATTTAATAGGGACCCCTTAATTATAAGTATTAAGCTTTAGTGGCTACTGGACAAATGTATGATTTATATACTGGGTTGGCATAAATTCGAGGACTTAGCTCCATGGCACTACAACAAAGTTACAAAAGAGTTACAAAATACACGGAAGTATGAGTTCACATAATTAAACGAGATGAATTACAAATAAACCCCGTAAGATTTTGAATATTTTTTACTGTAATTTTGCATTTAAATAATTAAATATAAAACAACAGTAGACACGTTTTGAAAAACTTAATATAATTTATATTTAATAGTTAACAGATATTAAGGAGTAACAACGTATTTTATTCTGAATTATATTTTATTTTTGTTTTATGTAACAAAATTTAGTTTCCTAGATTTTTTTAGATAATTCGTCCACAATTTAATAGTCGAAAATTAAAAATATTTCACAAATTACTATTTACCAGTGTCAAAGAGGCATAGAGCTAAAATAAATTTAGATTTAAATAAAAAAAAGTGTCCATCTCGAATCTTGGGGGGATCAAACCCAATGATCCCCCCCCCCCGTAAATACGCCACTGCAACGATCAACAGCGCGTGTCGGAAATATTTACACGATAACGGAACACCCGAGCAGAACACTTGAATATTAGCTTGTACGTTAGCCGTGATGTGCTGGAAATACTATAAAATAATATATCCATAGATATGAGATTTTCATAGTATTCGTTGCAGATAACTTTCGTTATCAGCATGTTACGTGCCGTGGTAACATATTATTTTACACGTATTTTCAACGTATAAACTTAATATTGTGTTGATATAAAACACATACGAAAATCCCAAATAGCGATCAGTCGAAAAAATTGCGCAGACGTAGGAGAAAAACGGCGTGAAATTGTCGAATATATATTGATAAATCAAAATATTAGCCTACAAAACATATTATTATCAGGAATTATTGAATATTATTATGCTTTGGCAATACCTGCAGGAACAAATGCGTGGCAGTTCAAAGAACGTTTTCCAACATAATTTATTGTGAAGTGATGATAAAAGTCGTTATCTTATTATGGACACTGTAAAAGCTATAGTTATTGTTAAAAATCGTTTCGAAAATTATTCTTGTAATGAATATCACAATTTTTCCTAAAACAAAATTAATTCTTAGATGTAATAAATTCATAAAAAAAAAAGTGACTGGAAATAAGAAGGAAATGTAAATATTATAATTTATACAAATATTATTCTGTATATTGTGTACACCCTTTTTATTATGATGAGATATACATATATTAAATTATTTAATATTTATACATGTTTCATGTTTTTACAATCAATACATTTTTTTTTTTTTTTTTTTTTTTAATAATTTTATTGCAAAAAAAGTGTCCGTTTTTTTTTATATTATATATATGGGTGCGGCATAATGGACTCCCACATTTCCGAGGTGAATTAAAAAAAAAAACTATACAAGATACGGACATTTTTTTTTATTTATTAAAACTGCATTAAATAAGGTTTTTTTAAAAAGTTGTTTGTTTTAAAATAATATTGTCCAAATGATTGCCTTTTCAATTCACGCACATTTGTCGCCGTTCTAGAAAATAATCCGTAATGGACTACAATATTTCAAAACATCATTAGCACGTAATTAAACTGATCAGATAAAAGCGGTTTTTTTCACTGGGTCAGGTCATTAATACGATTTTTAGTCGTTACAATGTCGTGGTCAGGTGAACAACGTGGTTTCGTCGTCGAGGAGTTTTTCAAAAACGCCGAACGCGTGACAAAACATTACATGGCCTCCTCGCCTCCCTGATTTGAGTCCATGTGACTATTTCTCATGGGGATACCTCAAAGATGAAGTTTTCAAACAACGACCTAGAACCATGGGTGAACTAAAAGAGGCCATCCGTCAAAAGATCTCCGCGATTCCACTCGATATCCTGGTGAGAGTGATGGAAAACTTTCGAGAACGGCTCCATATGTGCGTTGCTCGTCAAGGAGATCATTTAGACGACATTATTTAAAAAAAATAACTTTAAAAAAACCTTATTTAATGTAGTTTTAATAAAAAAAAAAAAAATTCCATATCTTGCGTAGTTTTTTTTTTTTTTAATTTACCTCGGAAATGTGGGAGTCCATTATGCCGCACCCTGTATTATACGGTCTGCTGAAGATTATCCGTAAAACAGTCCGCCGTCGAAAGTGCATAGTGTAAGTCTCTCGCGAGTGGGGTTTTTTTCGTCGAAAATCTGCGAAAGGGAAAGATCGCGGGTTTTTTTATTGTCGTTGTTGTCGTTGTTGTTTTTTTTTTTTACTCCAGTCTTTTAGTACATAAAAAAAAAATGCTATGTGTGTACTGCGAACGTATAGGTCTGTGTACATTCTCATTGTTTTCACGCGTGTCCGCGGTCATTGTTGGCACTTTTTTTTCCCGTGACTTTTTTTTCGTTCTGTGTCGTCGTTTAACGTCGTCTCTCGACCAGTTCAAACAACAACGACGCGACAGGTAGTCGCGACGACGTACTCGAGCAAAGACGACAAAACGCGGCGGGGTGCCAAAGTCGTCTTCTCCGTCTCGACTGCACGTCGACCCGAACTCGTAAAGTCAAGTCTGGCGGTGGACGCGAACCACCGCAATAATAATAAGTATACGAACGATGCCGATTTCGAGTCACATACCCAAAGTCTATCGCGAATACGATACGACGACGTTACGAATATTTTCACAGAATATGAAACCGTCGTTTGCTCACGAGACGCTCGTTTTATATGCTTTGAAAGCCGGTTGCGTTTAAGTCACGTCATGTACCTACGTCATAAACTCTAATCGCACGCTCGATATCGAGTCGTGTTATAAAACCATACGGATAACGAATATAATATTATATTTCGAATAAGACGTAACTTGTGCGGTAACTGGTAAGTCGATCGGTTTTGGAATGGCTGCAAATGCGTTGTGTCCCAAATATTGAACTGCAGTGTCCCTCTAAGTTTTTTCGGGTTACACGAATTGTGTCCCTCGGTTTTTTTCGGGTTACACCGAGTTTGATCTAACTAATATAGATAAAAATAAAAAATAACTACACAAATAATTTTAATAATATAACATATAAAGCTAACACTTGAATAAAACAATTTTTATAAATTTACATTGAGTTAATATTATCTAGTTAACATATTATAATACGTTGGTATTTATGTTGGTTTTTTTTTTTTTATTTATTTATACAACATTGAAATGGAAAAATTTATCGATTTGGATTTATAAAATCGTTTTTTTTTAACTATACAACTTGTGTACTGCAATTTCATAAAACAGTTGGGACACAATATTGGTGTATCCCACTTTTATCAATGGGACACAACTCGTGTAGGTACGAGAAATTGAGTCGGGACACCACAACTCGTTAACTGCGTTTCGAATAACTGCACGATTACGATACGTGACGATTCGATGACGCATACTTCTTGAAATAATGGCAAACGACTGCCGTTCATTAGTGACTTGGAATATTTATGTATGTATGTGTATGTGTGTGTGTGTGTGTGTGGGTGTGTTTTCGTTGAAGCGCATTGAAGCACACGTGTCTGATGGTAAAAACGGTTTTTTTTTTTTTATATAAATTTACCGAGCACGTGTATTTACAATATTACACTTGTAGGATATGTGTTTTCATAGGACTTATTAGTGCATATTTTGTAAAAACAAAAAAAAAACTCCTTCAACAGTATCAGCTTGAGCGGTGGAAAACAATGAAGTCCCCTTCGCGTGAAAAATAATAATCCTAACCGGACCACATGGAGTTTCCTCGCGACCCGCGGCCGTCTACGCGATATTTACATATTTATCGTATACGCGCGGCGCGTTCGCTCCGGCGTAGTATTACTATTATTCATACAATAACAATATTATAACGAGAAGACGGTCGAAAAGGTTTCGGCACCGTACGGCGGCAAAATAAAAACCCTGTTTTTTTTTTTTTTTTCGTTTTGTTTGTTTTTTTTTGCGATAATGCACGGTACGCCTACTCCGTTTTCTTTTTTACCATTTTATTATTAATATTATTATAGTACACTTCGTATTATTATAACGCGCACAACACTGAACCGGTGTGGTGTTACGGACCAGAGTACATACGTAAACCGTTATTGGGCTTACGGTTTTGTTTCTTATTATTATTTTTAAAATTTTTTAATTAATTCATTTTTTTTTCTTTTACGCACGTGTTGCCTACGAGTAAACATCGCGGGACCGAATTTTGAAAATCCCCAAAATATTATTAATGTGTATATTGTGTTACGCTCTTCGAAAAAAAAAACGCGCAAAAGTGGTGAAAAACGTGGAACGTTTTTTTTTCCCGTTTTTAATTTTAAAATCTAAAACTCGTTATTTCAAACGTCCCTGATTTTTTTTTTTTTTTTAAATTTAACCTCTCCTGTTTTTCATCGTCGTACCAATAACGCACGTACGATGATATTAAATATGATTCGAAAAGAATTCCGTTTTGTTTTCTCCGGTAAATTGTTTCCAGTTCTTATTCGTAACGATATCCGTCGTCTTGTGTTTTGCGTGGACGAAGACGCACGAAACGAAAACGTTTCGATGTATTATTATTGTTGTGGTCTCGAAATGAAAATGCGTCGACGAACACGGTGTTTTGATAACGTGCGCCAGCGATTTTCGACATTTAACTGGTCGTTTAATGAAATACGTATTATGGTATACGACGCGTCGCGTTCGTTTGCAGATCGGTTTCGAAAAAAAAAAAAAACAAAGAAAGAAAAAGAAGAAAGAAAAACGTGCGAATACCAGCCGCCGAGCTGACGCGATACACGACGGCACACAAACGCGAGTTGGTCGATCGAATCTTCCAAACGTATATTTTCCATTTGATCGTGACATTTCAAAGAACAACCAGCGTCGCGAACGATAATCGTCAAAACGTATTTCTTTATTAATTTTTGTTTTCTTGTTTTTCAAATGAAATTAAATTTTAAAAAAAATTAAATAAATACGTTTTCCCGCACTCTCGATTTGGGGGAGGGGGGGGCTAGGGTCGCGTTTTCCCAGACGTCACCGGGGAAAATCTGACTCCGAATCGCTGGTCGACGCGGCGGCAATGCGCCCATAACGCTATATCGACTGGTCCGCCCACACGTGCGATATTCTCCTCCGAACGGTTTCGACCGTTTTCTAACCGCCGCCGCCGAAAAGACTGATGGTCTACGACGCATATTATTTTCGTCATCGCACACCATTTATTATCGCGTGCGTATAATATCTGTTTCGTCATCCCCCCCACCCCCGTACCGGCCCCCCGGGCAATGAGTAATGGTTATTTATTTATATTTATTATTTTTATACGTTTTCTTCTTCTTCTTCTTATAATTCTTTCCGCTCGTTCTTTTATTCCGCCGCCGCGACAATGGAGCCGATCGCGCACGTTCTCCGTCCAAAACGTTTCCCCCCGGCACGTGGTGTATAATATACAACTCTGCGTGTGCGTGTGTAAAGTCAATGTCGCCGCCACCGCCGAAGTAGTAATCATTTATTTAGTTTTCGACGGAAACCATATAATATATGTATATGATACACGTATATATTGTATAGTACGCGTTTATAAAAATATATACACGAGGTACACGAGGTCGACGGCGCGGCGCAACCACCGGCGACGGCCTTTGTGAAGACAGTTTTGGTCCAAATGAGTTTTCCCGTCGATCTGTCGGCGAACAGAATCGGACGGACGGGGTGGCGACTTTATGCAAAGTCATCAAAGTTTGTTTGTTCACAATCGTCGTCTAGACTCGCGGTACGGATGCAATGTGATGATATATACACATATTTCCTCCCAACACACACACACACACACACGTCACGCTCACGCCACACATGTGCTCGTCGTAACACGTATAAAAGCACGCTTAGGACTCGCGTCGCGGGTGAGCGTGACGAAGAGAATTTTCTCGATCCGAACCGTCGACTTGTATTAAATACCGTTATTAGTCGACACTGTAACACCTTATAGTTTTGTACGTCGAATTTCGACGATCCAAACAGAACGTACTAATCCGATTCGAATAATTTTTCACGCATATAGTCTAACACACTTTTTTTTTTTTTTTTATCATAATAAATATATTATACGTTATAAATTAATTTTATTACTGTTATGTCTATTGATATTTAAAAATACAATTATGTTTAAAAAATTACGAAAATTTTTAGCGGTTCTTTCAAATCCGGAAAATTGAGTGTATCGTAACTTTTGTATGTATTACATTGGATTCGCATTTGATATCGTTTTACGTGTGGTCGTGTTGAACGCGCGTCCGTTGTCACGCGGCGGCGTAGATGATAAAACGTCGAACGTTTTTACACGTTAGATGGTTTTTTTTTTTTTTTTTTTTTAAGTAAAAAAGACAATCTACAATCTATACAACCATACGCGCATTAATTATATGAAATAAAAGGATACGATATGAAGTAACAAGGAATATGTTGATATGGGGAATTACCCAGTGGTAACACCCAGCACGTGAGATTATTATTTAATGATGGTTAATATGGATTTTTTTTTTTTTTTATACCATGACAAAAGGTCCCTGCACCGTTTTCTTTTTAACCTTCGCTGAGGGTTACCGGGTAGAGTTTTTGTCGCTAATTTTATAATCATTTTATTATCAGTCAAACGCACTAGAACCAGATCGATTTTATGAAAAAGATAATAATAATTGTTCGTCTAAATTTTATCTACGTGAGTTTTAAATTCGATTATGACTTATGCCTTGGCTACTTGCACTATGTTAATTTATTTATTTTTTTAAATTTTGATATTTCATTTTTTCTTTTTTGACCGTTGTTTAAAAAATATATATATAAGCGTTTTAAATTTAAAGAAACCGAATATGAGTTGAACTTTTTATTTGAAACTCTGTACGTTTCGACTCCACCACAATAGATTTTAAATTCTCACATACAACTCATGAAATTGAAAAAATAAAAAAATAATAAAAAAATGAAAAATAAATGTTAAAATACTAATATATATACATATATACAAATTTATATACATGTATAAAATATGATGTTTCGTTTTATATAACACATTTTAAATTGCGGTAGTCATTTAGAGTACACAAAAAACGTATAAATACAAATATTTTGTAACTTCAATCAAATTTGTATTATAAAAATGTAGTTTACCATTGTACAATTTAATCGCCTTCGCTCAGGACACACACTTCTACCTGCCCACGCCTACAAACTGGACTTAAATGACTCTCCACTGTGATATTTACCACATCCTGTTTGACTGTCCTTCTCTGCACGCAAAACGCGCTACTCTGTTTAACTCCCTTAATGCCCTCAATTACGTCCCCAAACCTTTTCTCTATTCTTAACTCAAACTCAAAAGTAGTTATACATTTAATTATTGCTTTTATTCAGGAGGCCGGCTTTTGAATTTAAATTTTGGTATTTCTATTATTTTGTTATTTTATTTTTATTTCTTTATATTTTTTCACTTTGTGTTATTTAAAACTTACTGATAACTATTGTATTCGATATAACCATAATTGTTGAGCTATAATATTGTTTTTACAAAAAGCTAATAAAAAAAAAAAAAAAAAAAAAAAAAAAAATGTAGT
Organism: Therioaphis trifolii; assembly: GCA_027580255.1. Lineage (NCBI taxonomy): Eukaryota > Metazoa > Arthropoda > Insecta > Hemiptera > Aphididae > Therioaphis > Therioaphis trifolii. Next base: position 3,818,060 of record CM050405.1, on the reverse strand, counting down.
TCTCTTGGCAGTTCGAATGTTATACGGTGAAAAAATTTAAATGCGTACATTGAAATTCGGTTAACACACCGAAGTGCGTGAAAAATCAATAATTACATTAACGTCAATCGGATTGGTTTTCGTCGATACCGCGTGCGCAGCTGAACCAACACGTGCGTCGCAACGAGCTCGAATAAAGCGATGACGATTATTATCACGCGTTTGCCGCGTGGAAAATAAAAAAAAACCCGGACTGATTCAGACCACGTAAAAATCTGATGTCGATGGTCATACGAATACAAATAATAATCATACAAAAAATAAATAAATAAAAGTAGTAATCACAACAATAATACTTGCGATAATCACGACGTTTCCGTGCAGTAATTTACGATAGTAGGTAGGTACTAATGACGGGGGTGCGCGTACGTGGCATAAACATAATATCCGTTGTACGAACGCAAACGGACGTGCGTGATCGCGGTTTTCGCAGCGGCAAAAAAAAACGATATCTAAACAGACGAAAATCGAAGCGAAAATAATTTAAAAAAAAAAAAACAGTGTACGTATACGATACGAGAAAAAAAACGCGCATATTGCGAAAATTTCGCCGTGGCAGGGTAATTCGAAAAGTTTTTCTTTCGTACGAAAAAAAAAAAAAAGGAAAAAAACACAGAAAATTGCACCGTACACGGGTTCGACGCACGTCATTATAATATAGTTTTATGATGTGTACAGTGCACACACACGGCTGATCTCCGCGCGTCAGCGTAAACAGAAAATCAAATTAAAAACAATCGCGGTACGTACACACGGCTTGTCCGAAAATTTTCTCGGTTAAAGGTCTCCGGGTAAAAATCGATAATACGATATTATATTGTTATGATACACGACGGCGGTGCACACGAGAAATTTAAATGAAAAATACGATCCGACGGTGAGTGTAATAATACGTAGGTACATTGAATTTCTAACGGTCTCGTACGAGTCGCTTTTAAAAAACACCGAATCGATGTTGTTTTGTTTATCGGAAAAACGAGCGAATTTAAAGAGGAACTACGTAAATTTGGATCGCAGACAAAGGATCGAACCGCGTTCGACGTAAACGTCGACAACGCATGGCCGAAAATACATCTGTCCTCAGAGGAGACGACTTTTTAATTCAATCGTCGAATTTGATTAATTTCTATAGCACGAACGACCTGTGTGGGTCGTAGCGCCCGATATCCTCCCCTCCCTTCGTAACCACTCACCATTACACGTTCATATTGTTTATACGATACGAAATAAACACAATTTAAAGCTCAAATGTGTTTTACTGATAGTAATATTAAACGACTCACAACAGTGGCGTGCTGAACATTTTTCAGATCTGAGGCGAACTAAAAAAATTGACTACCCACCCACGTTAAATGCAATTTTTTTTTGACACCTCCCTCAACATTTTAAATATCAAAAAATTAATATCGATTTACACCTGACATATTTTAAAACCAGACATTTTTTGCACGATGGATATTCTTGGCTCCGTGAGTAGAATTTCGTGGGTTAAATTTTAAATTATTTCTTCAATTTTGAGCAAAGCTTCAGTTTATGTAAGTAAATCAATTTTACTTCAAAATTATAAATTTCGTTATTATTACAAAAGAAATTCATTTTTTAATTAGCCAGGATAATATATCTCATTTTTTAACTGAAAACAGGAAAAAAGTTTTGATGAGAAAATAAGTGTTAGAAAAAAACATTTTCATATAATAAAAATTGTATTTTACCAAATATTTCTCATATTATTGTTAATATTAATTTTTATTATTATTTTTTTTTTTTTTAACTTTTGATTAAAAGGAAAAAGCATTAAAAGCGTTTTTTGTCAAATATTATGTAGTTTTTCCCATATTTTGAAAAAAATAATGTTGAGAATTTCGAAAATTGACTTTTCTTAAGTATACTGTCTAGATTCTAGAGGAAAACTGTGATTCAAAATATTTCCGGTCGAAACTTTTGTACAAATATTTTCATTCGAAAACGTGTACCCAGAAAAATTAAATAAATAATAATCGATAAATCAAAATTAAAATTAAATCTTAAATTCTTCTGTGGTTGTCGATCGAATACTCGTAATACTCGTGCCACCACTATTCATTAACACTATCATAATATGTAATGATAATTTACTACGCACACATGAACGGCTCACAAACACACACACAAACGTACTAATATTATTGATTATAAAGCACCTCTAAAAAAGGGCCAGTTTGCAATACCCTTAGTAAAATTATTGATCATTACTCTAGAAATTATTTGTATTTAACCACTAAACCTATCTACTCTTCCAAAGCCGTATATGTGGGGGGTCTAAGGGGTCCGGACCCTCCCGAAACTTCTTCAGTATTTTACAAATGTTTAAAGTAACTATTTATTTTTAATACCAACATAAATATTTTCACTTATAAGTTATAAACGGCTTAAACTCCAATTAAATTACTGCTGACTAATATTTGAATCATTACATCATTTCGACCAAATTTTAAAAACAAAATTCAGTAAAACTACAATAAACGTATTTCGGACCTCTCCCCCCCAAAAAAAAATATTTATTTCTGGATACGGCCTTGCACACACGTACCCACCCACCAGAAAAATTATCGTGAGACAATCGGCTCAAAACATTTCTCTTCGGCACGTCACTGACTCACAATTGAAAACATCGAGTGTTCGATTCGTATCGACGTAAAAAAAAAACGATAATACGTTTGTGTGGAAATTTCAAAACGATCGTTATTTCTACGGTCGAAACTAAAAAAATAAAACATAATACGATTCGGGGGACAAACTTTGATTTTCACGGGGCACAGTATTTCGGGCCGTTGAATTCGATAATTCACAGCAAAACGTCGATGCCTCGGACGGGACCCAGACTATTATCGGTGGACCGCTCCGGTTAATCCGTCGCCGCCCGTACGTTGTATAATACGCATATATAAATATTTATACGCGTGTGTGTGTGTATGAATTATATATTATATTTCACGGCCGTCGAGGATTTCACCGCGGCTCGGATCGCTTTCCGACAACCCCTCCGCACTCGGACCAACACTCGCCACCCCGAAACATACCGGGGAAAAGAGCCGCGGCCGCCGAATTAACAACATCGACAACACCGACGTAACGACGGCCATTAGACGCGTAATGACCGATAATAACGAACTGGACGGAGAGGCCTCGAAATATCTGACACTGACTCGCGCGCGTATAATAATATATGCACATATTATTATTATTATTATTATTATTATTATATAATCTCCTCGAACGCACACATCGCACACATTAACCTTCGCGTCAAAACAGACGCCCACACACACACAAGCGCGTGCGAATGTGCATCAAAATGAGGGTGCGTTCGGTCTGCTTTGTGTACAGGGTGTGACATAACGGTACTTTGCGGGTAGCGTAGACTCGTGAATTATTATCTTCTAGAGACACGCGCGCATAACGTTGCCGACGAAGAGAAGAGACGACTGCAGACGGGGACGCAGGTGGTTTATGTGCGCACGAACGCAGCGAAAACAAAAAAAAAAATAAACAAAAACGAAAATCGACGAGAGTGTTCGAATGATTTTCATAGCGACGACGGCGCGGCGTTTACCCGCTCGCAGTGATCGACACGTGATCGTGATCCGAGTCTGGTGGCTCGACGACATTCATTTTGACGACCTACACGTGGTCGAGTGAGCGTTTACCGGTCGCTCTTGAAAGTACCATTTTTTTTTGATACGACTTCCTCCGAATTCACCACGAACAAAATGCAACAGTCGCCTTCAATCAATAATAATATTGTACTTGCGATCGCTCTCAACGCGTGACTATGGAATAATGAAACAAAATAACGCGTGTAGGTATGATTAAAAAATAATATCAAAATTCAAAATAACATAACGCGCCTCGTAAAAATAAGCAAAATTTTTGATTTATACAGTTTTTTTGTTTTCATTCTTCGTAAAAGTGTTGATAAAATCTTCTGATTTTGTTTTCGTTCACGCACGCGTATATATTTATGTTTTTTTTTTTTTTTTTGTTTTTTTTTTATAATTTTTATAGTCATGTATATATACTCGTTTGAATTTTTTTTTTTTTTAGAACGTTTCGCAAAAACGAAAATTTTTCGAATTTGTGTGAAGTCATCTCCGGCGGGAAATTCCCCTGTTTTTACGGGTTTTTATAATTTTTACACGTCGTGGATGACTGCGGGTACATTTTTTTAACGGCAGCCGATGACAACTGGTCGACACCCTTCCGAACGCCGCCGGAATAATAAATAAAATACAAAAACGAATGTCGGCTGGAAAAACGCCGCGAAATTTTCGCGATAGATCGTTTCGCGTGACACTCGCGTGGCACTATTATAATATTGATGTAGGTACACGTTTTGCGGACGTGTCGTGCCGATTTATATTCACTCCGCGGCACAGCGACGTTCCCCGCGTGTAATGTACGGAAATGAAATTTTGTTTTCCCGCCTGAAACCCAACAGAAGTGCTGTCTGTGTAGCGGTATCGCCGAATTCGCCTACGGCTCCACGGAATTTACTACGTCACTACGGCCGTAAAACGAAAACGTCGAAACCGACAATAATTAGTGCGTTGTTTCTGAGCTGGCAAAACCGATTTTGCAGCCGCTCGTCTGACGATCCGTCGCGTCGTCGTCGACACAGGCGGGCTTTTTACGCAAATCGCAATGGTTTTCTAAATTGTAAAAATAAAAAAAAATAAAATAAAAAATAAAAAATTATCCGTAAAATGTATTTATAATAAACGTACCGATATTATTTTTTAAATATTTTTATCGTTTGTGAACAAAAATGCAATTCTAAGTTACCGGTAAAACTGTTATCGTTGAAGTACTCAAAGACTATTGTAAATATCCGGCGTATCTAAATAAATGTTTTTGATTAGCGAACAGCAATAAAATTTCCATTGTCGGCGACAGTAATATTATTTTTCGTCATCAGAGTATCTTGCGCGAACGAACGACGTGTACCTATAACTCAGGGTTGCCAACTATTTAGTTTGGAAAATCGGGACAAATTTTCCATTAAAAGAACATTTTCTTCTGATTTTAATATAAATTATAAAGGTTATAATTTGACAAATGATGGCATAATAATTACTATCTGTATGTAAATACTTTATTATCAGACATTTTATAATAGATATTTAATACAAATAATGATTAACAAAATAATAATAAGTACCTAATAGAATATTTTTTAGTGACTAAATTTTTTATGAAATAAAAGGTAACTATTTATAATCAATGATATTATGTTAAAACGGTATAGAATCTAAATATAGATAATACAAATTAGTTATTGCTGCGCTCGATAACAGATGAAATATTATTGTTTGTACAATCGCAGAAAAAGGTAAATTTATAATTTCCTGATGTCCCGGGAAAATTGTGTCCCGCATAAATTTTGATCGGGACACGGGAAAAAAACTTAAAAATCGTGAATGTCCCGCTAAAATCGGGACGGTTGGCAACCCTGCTATAACTGTTACAGGCATATTTGATGTAAATATGAACTATTTTTTTTAATCGAATCGTAAGCGCGATTTTTTCTCGTGATTCGAGCTCACGGTATAAAAAGTTCGTTATAATATTACAGACGTTTCATCCGACGTTTTGCATTCGGTTTGTGTAGGGGAGAAAGAATTTTTCCCGTTCGGACTTGCCCCCGCCCATTCTCCGGGTGGATTCTGGTCGTGTCACTTTGTAACGCGGTGTTTTTAGCGGACGCGTGCAATGCAGCGATAAAAATTTCGTTTTCGTGTCACAACCGTCTTTGTCCGTGATTTTTTGTTCGTTTTTCTCCCCCTTGCCCTTCTACCGACCCCGTCCCGGTGGAAAAGGCGCGGGGCATTATACGAGTTGACGAGTGACCGCGCGCCGCAGCAGCTCGGCGGCGGTGCAAGACAATTTCTCTCCCCCTCACCCCTCCCTCTCGCGCACTATCTTTCCCCGACGTTCCCTCGTCACCCTAAAAGGTATTCCGCATACGTATATACGTATAAATCTCGCGGAATTTCATTAAAATTATTCATTATTACTCGGCCGTTCAGCGCCAAAGTCGAAAAGGACGGCCCGTCGTCGTTCGACGTTCGGTATGTACCTATGTATTGTGCAGTTGTGCTGCTCGACGGGGCTCACCGTTATTTATAACAGCCACTGCCGCCGTGTATCCGCCGCCGTCGCTGCCACGACGACATCGGTCGCGCGTCCTTTAATTATTCCCGCCGGATCCGGATTCCACGGTCCACGAGTAAAAAAAAAAAATAAAAATAACAGAAAAAATAAAAAAATAAATAAATAAAGAGCACGTAAAGATACGTCCACATTATTAGACGCGACGTGCGTAACGTGCGTAACGTGTAACACCCACCGTGCAAAATACTGTTACAAACATTCCAGTAATATACATACTTTTATGTTCCCTGATAAACATTGCTAGGTATGTAATATTCTAAAACAGAGGTTCCCAACCTATGGTCCACGGACCACTGGTGGTCCGCAAGACATTGTGTAGTGGTCCGTGAGCCATACTTACAAAATTTAAAAATATTTCATTTTTTTGGGGAGGGGGACCTCACAGTTAAGGTCCAACAAAACGTTTGACATCATTTGCAAAAGCTCAAAGATGAATTTAAGCGGTATTTCCCAGAATATAATGGTTCCGAAACGAAAAGTATCCGATATATGATTCGAAACACTTTTATTGTTAAAGTCGATGAGGTACGTGATGATAACCAGGAAGATTTGATAGAATAGCAAAACGATCAAAACTGTAAGGATACGTTTGAATCTTGCATGAATATCGAAGAGTTTTGGTGTAAAAAAGCGATATATTATTATATTAAAAAGCGATATACACTATTGCGTACCCTAAGATTCGAGAAATCGTATTAGTTATTTAGTCATGTTTTCGACAACTTAGTTTACCTATAATAAATATTATACTATGATGTACAGTTTTTTCATAATAGTAATTTGCATTAAATGTAAATAATTTTAAACTTTTATTCAAAATTTATCAAGCGTAAACATTATTATAATCTTGATATTGATGAATTTCATTGGTTTTAATTTAGTCATGACCTAAATTCTAAAATATGTAAAACAAATTCATTCTTGTCAATAAGAAAAATAGAGACTAAAATATTGAGGTGGTCCGTGACATATTGAAAGTTCTCCGAGTGGTCCGCAGAGTCAAAAAGGTTGGAAACCTATGTTCTAAAACAATCACAGGAAGGTTTTTCCACGTTACTGTAACAGCGTTCGGTGTTCGTTTGCTTTGTTGCATGATTCGCATGTCGCCACATTAGTTTGCAACATGTTACAAGTCATAATTCAGTGGTTTCCATACGGCTGATCCTGTACTCGTGATTTTTTTCACTTTGATTTTTTCTCTTCTGTATGCAGAGCAGTGACGGTTATATGTGACTTTTAAGGGGGGAGGGGCGAAAATAACAAAACAAAATGGTAGGGTTAATAATGTCTTTCCTCAATATTTTGAAATAAAATAAACGCATCGTATAGCATACATATTTTTTTATTTGTCATATTACATCAAATATAATTAAAAAAAAAAAACTACAGTAAAAGCGTGTGCCTATTCTTTTGATTAGCAAAGCGTGTAATAATATTTTCTATATCTATAGAAATATCTTTATGAATGTGGAGTAATGCTAGCCTATTCAACCTTTCTTCGCCAATTGTCGACCTTAACCATGTTTTCAATCTACACAAATAAAAAAAAGCACACCGCACATGCATATTATAATGTAAAAGCTATAGAAATACAAGTTAATTAAAGAATAGCCAAACAGTTAGATAGAAATAAGAAATACCTTTAAGCTAAGCAAAAAAGCTGATAGTACACGGTACCTATGAGAACAAAAATAAACTAAACGCACAGACATTTTAACAAATTGCAGTACGATAAAAATTAAAAATAGGTACATGTTTTTTCCTTTTTGTGTAAAATTGTACCATGATTTATAGGTAATAAATAAATAAATTTACAAAAAACGGCCCAAGGGGGTGGGGGCGATCCACCTATCGTCCCCCCCTTATAACCGCCACTGATGCAGAGAGTAAAATGATGATTTTTTCTACGACATTCGTCAGGCGACACCACTTTCGATAGACTCCCGTTGATAATAGATCAGCAACGGAAACGATAGACACGTCGTATCGTCGTCGTTAAATGTTATCGGTGACTCGGGCTCCAAATTGTTGGCCGGATAAATAAATAATAATAATAACAATTTCTTCGACAAAACAAAACAAAAAAAGAAAGCTAATAAAAACCGGAAACGACGACGACGACGACGACGAGTCAAACGTCTGAGAAAAAAAGGTATTTGAGACGCAGGCAACGTGTATCCGAAAAATATCCCGGCCACGATTCACATCAACAGGTATAATATCGGGACGTGACTTACAGTCAGCCAAAACGACAAACGATCGGGTTCGTCGAATCAAAACGCGTATTTATTATCTGTGTCTCAAATAAAAAGTGTTGTTTAGACGGTGCGACTATATAGTATAGTAATCTAACCGATACCACTGTGACGTCAACACTATTTTATAGTTTATCATTCCAGTAGAGAGAAAATCTTGTAAAATTGATATGAAAAAAAAAAAAGAAAAAACTGTCGCTCGGTGAATTATAAAAACAAAAAACAAAACCGATCGTCTTTATCTCTAAACAGAATATATCGCAACGTATAAAAACCCCACGGGTCGAGTAAAAACCTAACGCGGCACGACACGTACTACGAAAAACACAATACGACAAAAGTTTCACACGAGTTTATATAATGTTCGATCACTGCCGGACGTTTAAAACGCATTATCACTATATCCAGTGGCGTATTAACGGGAGGGGGTTCGAGACTCGGGCCCCGTCAGAAGTAAAAAAAAAAAAAAAATGTCAAATTTACGTCTGGATCGAAATTTTTAATTATGTAATAGTTGTATTTACAAGATTCGAACACAAAATATATTATAAAACCTCTTTTGAATTTGGATGGTAAAATTATTGATTTATAACTCTCATACATATTATTAATATTGTAATATTAAAAACTTACTAATTTTCGGGATAAAAATATGTATTTGAATAAACATTATTATTATAAATAGATCTTTTGCATCGTTTCGAATACAGAAAGTATTTTCTGGACCACTCCCTCCCTCCGAAAAATAAAAAAATTCGAAAACGCGTCATCACTGTATCTAATACCTACGTTAATAAATTCAGCCGCTCGTGTCTGAATCAATTTCGCATTGTACGCGTGAACGTGTTAGCTTCGCAGCATATGTATATCATAAAAGTCAAAAACAGATTGATGAACAATATAATATAATATCTCACTGTATAAGACGTCATTTTTTTGTTGCCCCCAAAAAGTTTTTACGAACCACTCACGGAGTTCCGAACCCGACAAACGTCGGGCGTATCTCCTAGGTCGGGTCGTGCGAAAATTTTTAAAACAAAAGTCCTCGCATGTTTTTCCGTCGTTTTTATCGGATCGTTTTTTACTAAACGCGTGTCGGTAATTCATCGTGTACGTTTTTTTTTTTCACGTTGTACGCAGGGCCGGATCAAGCCATCCGTACGCCCTAGGCATTGAAAAAAATTGAATTTCATAACGGCCACTTCTGAATATTATTATTTTATATTATTTTAAATTGATACAGCGTCATGAGTTTACAATGGAATTATCAAATATTTAATTTTATCAAATAAATAAAATTAATGAGCACTAACATATCTAGATTACATTTTTTTTTCGGCATTTTGAAATTTGGAAAACTTGTCGTTGATTTTTTTCAATTTGTTTTTGAAGCTTGTCACTTACAGTCATGCCTGGTTCACGAAAATGTACAAAAATTAGAATTTTGCTACAAAATCATTTCCCAGATCTAATGGATGTACCTGAACTAAATAAGTCACTTTTATTTCGATTTCACTTTTGGTTAATTTGTCATCAGTTAAACAACTAAACCGTCATGTAATTTTGTGTATGCTTCTTTTCGTTTTTTAATTTCCACAATTAAGGAATCTATCATAACAAAGCTGTTTGTATTTCAAATTTTTCAAGTACATTTGTTTCAAATTCAGGTGTGATATACTGTAATAATATACTCTGATAATAATTTCCGTATCGCATGGCCATCGCAAAGCTCATCGTCTAAATAATATAGGTATTGCGCTCATGTAAACAATTTGATTATATATTTTAGACTGTTTTTAGAATTTGAGTGACGCAAAAGATCTTGTTTTTATAATGTTTATTATTTTTTTAAATTTAACCGTCTTTCGTAGGCCCTCCGTACGTCGTAGGCCCTAGGCACAGTGCCTACAGTGCCTAATGGTTAATACGGCCCTGGTTGTACGTCGCGATAATTATTTTACAAATGGAGAGGGGGGAATAAACACGTCATATCCGACGTCAAAATGTTTGTTGCGTTCGCGTACGATTCGACGGACAAAACGCGTTTAACGATTAATGTTTTATGTTTGTACTTTCACGGAGTGGTCGACGACTTTTTTTTTCGACGACACCGATAATAATTATTGGTCGCGACATTTACACATCGTGCAATAATTATAATCGGTGCCGCGACTATGACGTCTTGTCCCGCCGAACCGGATAACGGGTCACGGCCGAGTAGAGACCGCTTTTATCAAAATCACGTAGGTACTATCGTTATGATAATAACAATTATACTTTTTTTTTTTTCTAGTATTATAATAATTATCGTAATTATTATTATTATTATTATTATTATTATTATAAGCATTCATGTTAATTAAAATAATGTCCGGACTTGAAAACAAAGACATCACGCGACGAATGGGGGGGGGGGGGAAGGGCGTAAATACACGACACGACACCTGAGTTGGTATTTATCAGAGAACAATGAAAACGGCTCGCCGTACGCGGTGGTCCATTAATAAATGAACCGTTAAGCCTAAGACGAAGAATGTTTCCGTTTGATGTGTACGTGTTTATTTTTGTTTTTTTTTTTGCTCCTTTGAGTTTTAATTTTCTTAAAACTTTGAATCCACGCAGAAAGAACGCGGCGCGGCATGCGATACCCATATCTCTACGGAGGAGTCACGAATATTATTATTATTATTATTATTTTTTTTTTTTGTTACTATTATTATTAGGTATTATTTTTTTTTTTGTTATTATTATTATTATTATTTTCTAATTGATTAGGAATTCCGAAACGCTTTTCTACGGACGCCGCGACAGACCCGACCCGGAGTCACCGCTAAATAACGTTTCGATAATATTATTATATTATATACGTTCGATCGCGTACGCGCGCAATATCACGTTTCATCGTTCCGCGTAATAATTCAATTTTCCAAATAGTCGCGGATTACGCGCGAGGCCGTGACAAAATTTATTTCGGACCACGTTATGTCACACGTCGGCGACGAATCCAATTAAATCGCGGAGACGGGACGCGAAAATGATTACGTCGTACGCATAAAACGGTACCTAATCGTCGTTTTTTTTTTTTTTTTAAACTCGGCGGTATTAATCATTGCGCGGCACACCCGAAAGGGGGTGGTTAGAACATTTTTTTTTTTTTTTTTTTCATAAAAATCGTCGAGTGATTTCTGTTTTTTCACGCACCGCATCAATACGTATTTCCCTTTATAAGTCACACGTCATAATAATAATAATAATAATATAATAATAATACAGTGAAACCTCTCTGAAGGCAACGACTAGTCGCAACTACTGACCTATTATATAACAGGGTGTTTCACGAAGATCTGACATGTTAAATAACTTTTGTTCTATTCGATATTTTTAACTTTTCATTTTTTTTATAATGAATACTATAGCCTAGCGCTACAATAAAATTACATTCAATTTTTTTTTTTTTTTTTTTAAACTCAAATTTCAAAAATTAAAATTTTAATTTAGAGTTTGTAAAATAAATTAAAATAGCCGTTTTGTAAACATAATTTTTAAAAAAATTTTGGTGTTTGAAATTCTTATAAAGGTTGATCCGTTAATTTTCTATGATTTTTTAAAGTTTACGAAAAATGTAATAATATGTATCGTTTATCAGACGTAATCAATCGTAATTGAACTATTAAGCAATTTAATTCGATTTTTCGTTAACTTTAAAAAATCATAGAAAATTAACGGATCAACCTTTATAAGAATTTCAAACACCAACATTTTTCTAAAAATTATGTTTACAAAATGGCTATTTTGATTTTTTTTTCAAACTCTAAATTAAAATTTAAAATTTTAAAATTTGAGTTTAAAAAAAAAAAAAAAAAAAAAAATGTAATTTTATTATAACGCTAGGATATAGTATTCATTAAAAAAAAGAAAAGTTAAAAATATTGAATAAAACAATAGTTATTCAACATGTCAGATCTTAAACACCCTGTATATTATATTATGTAACAACTTGTAAGTCAGCGATAATGGTGAAGAGAGTTACTCAGAATGTAAAAAATATTTTTTGAACCTCCCCCCCCCAAGAAAAAATTTGAAAATACGCCACTGCTCTCAGAAGAAGAATCAGGATGTTGTGAGATAAGATGGTGCCATAGTCATGCTGCCATAATGAACTGCTATGTCACTAACTGTCACTTAAACGCTCGAATCCCTCTTCGTTTTAAGATCTTTTTTGTAACCAATCAACGATATCGTCTTCATCAACATTAGTGAAACCTGGAACAGACGTAGCCGGTTCAAGACGAGCTTTCATGTCCGTATATCTTCGATATTTTCTTCGTCATCACAGTCTGAATTTTCGGAAGAGCGACCACGGTCAATCGCGAACACGAACAACCGCGGTTCCGCTGTATTTCGTTTATTTATTATTATTATTATTTATTATTTATTATTATCATCAAGCGCGCGCAACTCACTGACGTTTTTGTACGGTGCACGTCAACGCGCCCGAGAAAGTCGTCGAACATAATTATTTATGAACACTGTGCACACCATACCGATTTGATCGATACCGTCCGGCCCTCGAAACCCGTCCGAATATTTTTCATTTTAATCTATAACACCATCGGCGAGGCGTAATAATAATAATAATAATAACAATATTAATATCGTCTTTTACTGCTTTATTATTTGTCGCTCGTTGTTATTTATATACGTCGTATAACCATCCCTCTCCGCCCCTCCCCCTATAGAGATTTCACGAGTGCGACGACGACGACGACAGCTGTCACAGCTGCTGCTGCTGCTGCTGCGATGTAAGCTAGACTGGGAAACATCGACGTACATCGCGTTAGTGCAGTAATGTAATATCACGCGCTCCCGTCTCGTCGTAAAATATAATATTATCGTGCGAAAAGCGCACCGAAAGTCCTCGTGACCGGCGGCGTGGGTCCCGGCGTGCGCACGGATTGCGTCCCGAAATCCATTTTCCACACGAATATGCGTCCCGACAATATATTTTATCGAGGACACGGTAATATCGTCCCGACGTAAAGGCATCGCATTGTTTTCCTTCCCGTTTTTCTACAGACTTTTAACACTGTCAACAGCAAATAATAATTACTATCGGTTACAGGTTAAAAATATTTTGTTTTTTCGGCGGGAAGTCAGACACAATCAGACTTTATGTATGTATTTAATATACGTACATAATCGAAAAATCGCTGTACTTTTTCGTCCTCGGGTAAAACGGATACAACATCGTCAGTAGAACAATCCTAAACTTGATCCGATTTCAAAAACGGGAGGCCAAAAAAATATTTTAAGAAAATACTTATTTCACAATTTGGTTTTTTTTTTTTTTTTTTTTTTTTTTTGTATTTTTCACTTAAACCAAGCGTTTGAATTTTCCTCCGCCAAATTTCACCTTAACGAAACCTGCATCGTTTTTCAATTTCAACTGTTGGCCACACGATCAATGACGATGAGCTAATTGCTTTCTCAAAGCCGGCAATTATATTTTTTGGTAAAAAATCGATATTATTTTTTTGACATTCATATTTCAGGTGTGCAAATGCTATTGTAATAATATAATATTATGTATTTATATTTTCACCAGCCGGACGCAATTCGTGTACCTTCTTATCGATTTTCGTACTTCGGGACGCAATTCGTGTGCAGCCGTGGGTCCCACGCCCGCTCCCGAGTGGCGCCCGTAGACGGTTGCACGGGGCGCTTTGTTCTGCTCGGGCGTCCGGGGGGGAGGGGGGCATAGTGATGTTTTGAAAAAAGCATCAACGTCGTCGACACTAAACCGTCGATATCGGAATGATTTTTTGAAATTTTTTCAAAAATCACTCGCCGCATTTTAAATCGTTTTTGAAAAACTCTACGTGTCGAACGACGTGCTCGATTTATTTTTTCTCGGCCGATCAGTCGTGATCGAATCACGTGATCAATAACGATCAAGTTTCCAGATCTGTGTACGTTTTAATAAACGGTGGGTTTTTATGAACGGTTTGAAAAAAAATTTGGGCAAAAACACCGCTCTATATTATCCTCATTCACGGCCGTATATCGCGTCTCACGATGATTTGCGACTTGAAAATAACACGACGACAACCCTCGGCCGATGTCGATAAAATTGTTTTTCGTACTGTTATTTGTTTTGATCGTGTAAACGGATCGTAGAAAGATCGAGGCCTCTCGGGGTTTTCCGTGTGTGTATTTTACGGACTATATTGAAAAACAAACAAAAAAAAAAAAAAAGAAAGAAAGAAAGAAAAAAAATTGCACTGCGTCGTTTGTCGCGCACGAGTGACGGCGGGAAAGAGCGCGCGGAAGAGAGATGACACGGTCGAAGAGCGGATGAGCACGATTCGGTTCGTTCCAACTTTTTGGAAACACACGATCCCGGACGATTTTCAACCTAAAAATAGGCTGTGTAAATAATGACCCCCGAGTGCCAGGGAAGAAAAAAAACAAGACTCCGTTCGATACTGTCTTTTATTTATTCTATATTACATTATTTGTCGATTTTTCCGTCGTCGTCGTGAAAATGAAAAACAAATAAACACCATGAATATCGAAGCTTCCTACGGATATTTTATTATATTTTGCACGCATTTTGTTGTTTGATCTAAACGTTGTCCGCGTGAATCAGTTAAGGTCGGGTCTGTAAACGCTAGAAACCTAACCTAGTCGGTCGGTTAAGACCGTTGGACGCAACGAGGTGGATCCAGAGGGGAGGTAACGAAGTAAATAAACCTCCCCTCGAGCTATTTTTTATTTCTTTGTACGGGTAATAATGTACCGCTCTATGTGACTCAATTCGGTATTGGAAAAATTTTAATTAACCCCCTCGCCCCAATCGGGTCATTTCTCGGTCCGCCACTGGTTTGACGCAGGTTACGTACTTTAGAGACGCTGATCTCGTTCTCTTTTCGCGTTTCCTTCATAACCAATACGACCGAACGGACGAATAATAATAATAATATATATTCCGTACGCGTCCGGACGAAAAAATCTGGCAACGTCGCACTGAGGAAAACGTCAGGTGAAAAACGTACGGGATCGCGCGGAGAAATTTTTCCGAATCGTTTACTATTTTATAAATAATTATTAGTCGTTGGCGTATCGACGTGGCGTCACTCACGGGTTTTGTAGTCGAACGTTATTACGGGCTTGTAAAAATAATTTTAGTAAAAAAAAAAAAACAAAAAAAACAATTTATTTCCCATCATTAATTTAAAGACGGAGCGGGTGGGAGAAACAAGTAGAGTGTTTTATTTATCATTATTTTGTTTTTTTTTTTGGTTTCTTTTTTTTTTTTTTTGCTCTCTCCGAAGACGCAGGGGAGTCGTCCGCGGTCCATAACTCTTTCTGCCCCGCGCCGGCACGCTGTCGCGGCGGGTCTTGCGGCGCGAGTTTTTCGAAAAATCGTCCCGATTAAACCCGCGATCGCGGATTACGGATTTGCGCGTCCGCGATGATTGATCGTCGTCCCGAAAAAACCGTTCCGCTCCCGCGACGACCTCTTTCCGCCCGTTCCCTACAGAGCGACGTCCGCGCGGCGGTTTTAGTGAGTTATCACGCGTCACACACTCGCGCGACCGCGTATAATAATGATAATCGTATTTTTTTTTTTAATTTTCTTTTTTTTTTTTTAATAATCATGTGATTGCGGCGGGGCGCGACCCCACGGCGTTTTTCCCGACGATTTCGCGCAAACGTCACGGAAATTTCACGCGACGTTGACCTCGGCCCGTGTCGCTTTCAATAGCGACGCGTCAGCCGTTTCATTATACTATTATTATGGTCATAATTATTGTTTTATTATTATTTTTTTCATAATAATAATAATTATCCGAGTCATCGTAATAAATTAGTGCCCCGAGGCATTAGTACATCCCGGGACGACGGGATTAAGGGCCCGGATGGCTTTGCGAGCAAAACATTTCAGGGGTTCTTCGCCGCAGACGTCTTGACGTAGCTTGATGAATTATTATTATAATTATTATTATTATTTTAATTATTATTATTATTATTATTTTAAGTTAGAGTTTTTTATTTATTTTTTATTTATTTTTTTTTGTTTTACAATAAAACTAAAAATCTCTCCGTCACTCGCTGATATTAATCACGGCGACTTTCGTCATTAATCATACGCGGATAAAAAAAACAAACGAGTCGAATTCGAATCATCGTCCGGAACAATCACTACGAGCGTGTTTAGTTTTTGCGATCCACAGAGACCGCGACGATTATTGTTTTATCCGTACATATTATTTTGATAACGACGTTCGGACGTCAGGTCGCTTCCGCGTCCGACGTAGGACTTGCGATTCGTGCGGCGGCGGACTTGTCGCGTGAAAAACGCTCATGCACACTCGATGAAGTACCTACAATATAAGATAGCTTTAAAATTTAAAATTTCGTAACGAGTAAAAATAGTTGAGTGGGTAGGTGATAGGTATCGATGTATCGATTATCGACTATCAACCGACGATACGATAATACGGTTAAAGCCAACAGGTGTTTACACGCACTCACCCGTACGTCGGCGAACACGGCGCGGCGTTTTCACCGAAATCAAAATAGAACGTACGAGTAAGTCCCCTCGTTCTGCACGAACAGAGCTCGCGGTACATCTGGATTCGTCGTCGAGTGGTACATCTCGGAATGACCCCCCCCCCCAAAAGAGAAGTGAAAAAAACTCTTACGAAGCGGACTCGCCTCGTAAACTCGGCAGCCACGATGTTCTTCGAAATAAGGTCATCCAGTGTGAAGGCCCGGCTCGAGCGATTTCACGCGCCTAGAAAAACTTAAGTTTAGCCGCCTCTTATACGTCATGTAAATACTATATCAAATATTTTTTCACATAAACATTACTAAAATAGAGTGAATTCTGAGTTCATTATATATTTTATTTGTATAAAGTCAATAATTTATAAGATTGATATATTTATGGACAAGTAAATCCCGACTAATTTTATAAAAAAGAAAACAATTTGAAAATATTTCTATTATAATGCAAAAATCGATACGGTGAATACGGTCAGGTCGCATTGTTATCGTAAAATTTGAAAAAAAAAAAAAAAGGAAGAAAATAATGAGAAATAAATAATTTTTCCATGGCCAATTATGTAAAATTGCTTACATATAAATATGAAATTATACAACCTTAAAACCTCCCCCCAAAATATTTTTTAGTCGTTGATTTTGGAATATAGGTACCGTGTTGGTGTGTCGTCCTAGAATCAGTGTTGTATTCGGGTGTGTATGATGGCGTGCGTACGGCGCAGTTCGAATCGCAGCTGCGTATACGTACCTGTACGAGACGTATTTACAAACGACGCGCCTGCAGACAATATTTGCACATTCGATCGATTGTAATGAACAACAACAATATATAAACAACAGCAATATAAATAATAATAATAATAATAATAATAATATTTTTTAAGTACATTATATCGAGTTTCGCGGAACCGTCAAAGAGTTCTTTCCGTTCTATAGAACAACAGAAAAAAAAAAAAAGGGAAAAAAGAGACCTGCACCTGACAACTGTTCACGACAGTAATGCCGTATTAATATTGTTGTTATACTATTCCTTTTTTGCGTTCAGAGGGCGTTTATATACGCGCGTGTGTGCGCGCGTTTTTATTCCCGGAGGCTCATTGATTTTCCTTTATTTTTATTTTTTCATTTAGTTACAATTTCGTTTTTATAACAATAAGTTCGTTATATTCCGGGAATACATCCGTATATATATACAGGTATGTGTATAGCCCATAGAGCGTATTATTTTAATTTTGAACTGTCAATCAAACGTGTGTGTGTTGTTTTGACTCGTCGACCCTTTAGAAAATACCTCCGACGTATACAAAAAAACAAAAAAATAATAAAAAAACCAAGCGAAAAGAGTTGGCCGCGATGTGTTGTTATTATATTGACCCGTACTACGCGCATTATGAATAAGCGAGCAGTTATTTTGTGAAACGCGGCCACGTGACGCGTAGACAATACGCTTTATATACAATATACATATACATATATGTATAATGTATATAATATATAGTAATATCGTATTTATAGTCGTTATGTATGCGTTTATTATTTATTTTTTATTTTTTTTCCTTTTCAACGTTGTTTATAAAAGTCATAAAATGATACGTCCTCCCGTACGAAAAAATAAATAAATAAATAAAAAATACGATTCAAAGCCGAAAATTTAATAATATACTTTTGATTTTCCGTCAGATTTCTATACTCGGTCTATACGACGGCTTTTAATTATTGTGCAGTGTTGGCGCGCGCGAGCGTTGTGTTATTTTTCGTATTTTCGACCGCGTGTTATAGTCACGATTAGTAATTATAGTATAACGAAGTGGTCGGCAAGTGATTTCTACTGGAGTCCGGAAAACTAAAATAATACGTGAGCGGGGTCCGTAGAAAAACAATTAATTTTATCGCATTATTCTATAGTTATTAATTTTTTTTTTTTTTTATACAATCCGAGGGTTGGTTCGCAACCTTCTTCTTAGGGTCTTCAACCCGAGGGTTGGTTTGCGCCTAGAAGAAGGTGTTACTAGGGAAGGGTTTGTACCGTGCAGTGGTTTCCCGTTGCCTTTTGCCTTTAGTTATTACTAAATTGTTAAAATTATTTGAAGAGTAAACATGCCTTGTGATGTTATATGAGAAATCGCATTTATTGTCTTTGGCTAGTAACTTAAATTGGGAACTCTTGTAGAACATCTAATACGAAATAATACGTCGTGAAGGCTCGAGAACCCGTTAACTTTGTTCTGTACTTGTTTAGAAAAAAAATTGTTTTACAAAACGACGCCTTTTTTAATGATCACGATGAAATTTCAAATAACGTACTTATTGAACTCGTATCAAAGAAGGATGCGTCGACGGTCCAGATCACTGACTCCCGCGGTCCGGATATGGACCGCGGTCCGGCCAGTTGCCGACCGTTGGTATAACGTAACGATTCGCCAGTCCATTATTTCGTCAGTCGCATCACTCAATAATAATAATAATGATAATAATAATATTTCAGTGTTATCAGACGAACGGCCGGCACGTCAAAAATGTTATAATAAACACACACACACACACACACACACACACACACACACACACACACACACACACACACACACACACACACGTCATGAATATAACACGATGTTCTACGATTACCGTTGCATCAAGGTCGTCGTTCTATACGGTGCCATCGTAACACGTCTACGCGTTCGTCATCACAGTCGTCACGTGTTCAGTAGATGCGATTTCTAATCGCGAAAACGACAATAACCCAATCGACTTCAGTCGACTCGTCGGGTCATCATCCGTGGCGTCCACCGCGGCAATTTATTGTTCGCTTCGGACGTCGCTGCGAGGCTGCGATCTCTGTCGTCGCTGAGATAATAATATTATGTCGACATTTCGAGGGCGACGTTTACAAGTGGATCGGGGAGACGCGATACTTTAAAAAAAAAATTTTTTTCAATGGACCGGGGGCCAATTTTTAAATTTCCCCCGTTTTTGCGGGGGGTGGCAGTGGTAAGCGGGCTATGTAATATTATCGTCGTACGATCTATCTACGAACCGACGACGACTTTTTTTTTTACAAAACGAACGTTAAAAATACTACAGCCACACGACACGCGTGATTATATTACCAGAGGCGCCGTACTTTTACTTTTGCTGTGACTATAATGTCATTATAGATGAAATAGGTGGTTGTTGTCCGAGGTATAATGTTTCAACAGTTGACTTTTTTAACACTTATGCAGTTAGTATGATTATAGTTGAATATTAAAATTAGTTAAACTCGATAATCAAAGGTATTCTGATTTGCAAATTTCAGGTTTAAAATAGTTATTTTATGTAGGCTGTGTTGTTTTGATTTACGAAATACGATAAGTACAGTTACATGATATAAAACTTGAAAAATAAATATTCTTCATTTGTATTTGTGTAAAATTCAACTACGAAAGATTTTTTTTTTTTTATGAATAACTCAAAAAAAAATTAATTTTTTTATTTTAGAAATTGTTCTGGTTGCGTTATAACTTATCATTTTTAAATGTTTTATGTCTTGAATGATATAAATATCTACTAAAATGCTAATAATATTAATAAACAACAATAAAGTCAATAAAACACAACTACCTACTCAAATCATTTGGTAAATCACCCATAGCAACAGTATCAAATTACAAATCATAATTATAAATTAATTCAAGAAAAAAGTGGGTAAAATAAAAAGAAATTTTGAAATTGGGTGGGTGGTATATTAGCGAATCGCAATGTCATAAATGAATTTTTAGACATCGTCGCCTCTGATTATGACCGCGTTAGAGCAAATGAAATGCGAACGTTTTACTCGTATGGTACCTGCAGGGCAGGAGTGACGGATGTAAAAAGTGTCGGCGCGCCAGGACAAACGCGTATTAATAATAGTGTTATGAATGCAAGTGATGTAAATCATCCGACGTTCCGCGTAAAACCGAAGTGTCACGGGGGACCATTAAAATCGAAAAGCTTTATGCGTTTTGCAAATTTTAAAATTCGCACGGTCATCAAACATTATATCATTCTTAATTATCGATCCGAAAACACGACTTCGGTTCGCGATTCCCGCCGTGGACGTTGAAATAAATAACGATTAATCCATTTACTTCGGACCGTGTATACAACGTAATATTTTATTTACATCGTATAATCATTATAATTATTATTTATCGTTTCGGTCACCTTTTCTCGCCGGTCGGTTTGTACGCCCGGCGAAGGGCACTCTTGCAGTCGAAATATCCATACGTAAAGTCAAAACGAAACGAAAAAAAAAAACGAAACAAAAAACAAAAACAAAATACGCGTAAATGGCCACTTCCAGTTTTTATGAAATTATCCAAAACGTATTGGCTCGGTAAATGGTATAACATGAACCCGAACGTTAACATGGTCGCTGACATTTTGTTATTATTATTATTATTTTGTGTACACATTATCGTCGTGTTATGTTATGTAAATCGTACATAAAATAAAAAAACTATTGTTTTTTTTTTATAACACGTGTGTGCACAGATCATTATCATTCGCCGTCGAGTTCGTTTCATAACCCGGCCGACGATGTTGTGCCGTGTGTTCGCGCCGTACGTTTACTGATACGTAATTTACCTTTGCACGTGGGTCAAGTACACGTTGCCAGATGGATATCGACTCGATATTATATCATTATTTGCTACGCGTAAATTTACGTTTTGTACGTATTTTTTGAAATTATTATTATTATTATTATTATTATTATTATTATTAATATTCGGACGGCAAGAATGAACCACGTGCAGGTGACTTTTCAATGAAATAAATTTGTTTTGCGAATCGAACCGGGTAAAAGAAAAACTTCGGCCCGCCGGAAGGGAAAAACACGTGAAAAAATATTACAAAATGTTACAAAATATCACTTTCGGTTAACAGCCGAACGCGCTAGGCCGATTGCACCACACAGGCCCGTGTAGTTTAGATTTCGAGGATTAATCGGGATTATTGGGTATACAAATTGTGTAACACGATGCTGAATGAAAATACAAAAAAATAAATAAATAAATAAAAGTCAACAAAACAATTTTAATAAAATCATAAAAAAGATCGCCCCCGGGTGGGCTCGAACCACCAACCTTTCGGTTAACAGCCGAACGCGCTAACCATTGCGCCACGGAGGCCGGATGATCGAAATTCGTGGGCGAACGGGATTTGTGATAACGACGCGGAATAGAATGAAAAAAAAAACACTTCACGGAAAAAAAAAACCACAAAAATCAAAAAATTGAACGCCCCCGGGTGGGCTCGAACCACCAACCTTTCGGTTAACAGCCGAACGCGCTAACCATTGCGCCACGGAGGCCGGATGATCGAACTACGTGGGCGAACCGGATTTGTGGTAAGGACGCGGAATAGAATGAAAAAAAAAACACTTCACGGAAAAAAAAACCACAAAAATCAAAAAATGAACGCCCCCGGGTGGGCTCGAACCACCAACCTTTCGGTTAACAGCCGAACGCGCTAACCATTGCGCCACGGAGGCCGATGTTGAAATGCTGCGATTGAACGAAATTGAATGACACTACAACCATATTAGGTTAGTTGTATCTACTTGAAAACGGAGAACACGACCCGAAAGAGTTTTTAGGGTGGCGGTGGTTTTAATTTATATATATTTATAATAAAAAAACGCGATTCGTATGCGCCGGTATATTTGTGTATACGTGGGCGTATTGGCCGGTTCGGTATTGAGGCATGTTTTAGAAAGTCATATTTTAGAAAATAAAACTTTTAGAATGCTGAGTTCTAGAAACACTGTGTTTTATTACTCGTACTATGTTTTTTTTAGACATATATGTATTTTTTTCTGTTTACTCGTACCTATATAAAATGTTTTCTAATAATTATTTTAAGGTAAAAATAAATATATAGTTGTTAAAACTTAAGATTATTAGCAATAGCTCTCATAAATTCATCTAAATTATGATAAAGAATCATCAACTATTCGTTTACATATTTGCAATAAGTTATTATTCCGTGTTTCATTGTACTTTTTCACTCTTGAATAGGTAATTTATTTGAAATCAACGATACAATTGTTGCTTCAGTTTTATTACACACAAATCAGTTCAAACTAATTACAGATTTGGAAGGGTATCAGAAGTTCTACATTCTGTATCGTAAATTCTATTACCAAAATACGACAGTGATTTACTTAAAAACTCTGAATTTTGATATTTCTCCTCGCCAGTCGAAAATATTTTACGTTCTACAACACCATTTGAAATTTTTCTAAAACACAGATTTTCTATAAAAGTTTCATTTTCTAAAATATATATTTTCTAAATCTTGTCGTTCTGAAACTCGGCATTAAAAAAACTTGACTTTCGAAAACACGTACCCAAATCGGCCGGAGGATACCTGTCGGGTTGGCCGTCGATCGTTCTAACTTTCGCGTTTGGAAGTCGAACTCGCCTTCCCCGCTGCCGTCTTTACGCGGAGCCGTGGACCGGATTGCCGTTGAACGTTTCGTTTTCGCGCAGTCGTTTTTACTCTCACGTGTCGCTCAAACGCCGGTAATGGAATTCAGCAGGCCGCCGCCGGTATCGTTTATTCGTTTATTTCGATTTCTCGCTCTCGTCGTGGCGCCGTGGCGTAAAAACAAAACAAAGAATAAAAAGGGTGGACGTCCCCTCATCGCCTCGTCTCGCGGTGTAACTCGGGCTCGGCAGGCACCACGGTATGGGTAGATAGACGCGGGGTTTTTCTCCGCGAAATCGCGTAGTTAAAATTCCAATTTTGCATTCTCCGAGTGCGTGCGAATTAAATTAAACATTCAGCGAAACTCATAAAACCATCGTCGGCCGTTGGTTCGTCAGGTGCGCGTGTATGTGTGCGTAACGCGTCCCACACGTCAAACTTAGTAAACTACAACTGTTTAAATTTTTAAATATTTTTCGCTAAATCTCGTGAATTCGGAATCGTGATCGAAATGAAAAATGAAACGGTCTGTCATATCCGCGGAGACGCCGATGATGGTCGTGACATATATAATGTATATAATACGTATATGTACACATTGGCATATTTTCAAATTAGTTCTGGAGGGGGGGGGGGTCCAAAAAATACTTTTTATCTTCTGAATGGCCTTCTTACCATTATCGCTGAATTACAAGTTGTAACATGATAAAACATAAATACATTATAATCAGGGCTCGGAAGTTGTGGCACTAAAAATTTTACTTTTTATCTCCTTAATATGCATTTAAAAACTCTAAAACGTGCGCTATAAATGGCACGAAAAAACAAAAAATATGCATTTAACTTGAAAAAACAATAATTATAAATTTATTGTGAAAAACATAATATGTTATTAATAATCACACATACCAATTACTAATTAATAATTATACCGTTTTATAAAATGTTTACGCTTAATATGCACTTAAAAACTCCAAAATATGTGACGAAAAATCAAAAAACACGCATTTAACTCGAAAAATAATAATTATAAATTTATAAATTTACTGTACGAAAAATTATTGATAATTAAGGTAGTAAATGAGTATTCTCTTCCTCTGTTCTTACTCAATGAGTAATTCATGACTTTTTGTAAACTTAATTATTATTATATTATATCATAAAACACATTTCGATTCGGACGTGAATTTGATTTGTGATTTTTTCATTTTTGAGTCGGGACTCGGGACCACTCCTCTCCCCCTCCGTAAATAGCCGTAAATAGCCTAAACCGTAGTAAAAGTTACGACGGGTTTGTAGCGATCCCTCTCGCCGGCGGTACGTCGACGTGTCGTCCGACGGTTATCGCGACGAACAGATCGTTTCCAGGTACGGTCAGGAGTACATCGTGGGATCGAGTCGTCGCCGTGTTGTTTTCATTACTCGCGAGTCGTAACGCCGTGCCGCGGCGGCTGCAGTTCGTCGAAAGGCGCGTCGACGTTCGGCAATAAAAAACCGCGATAACAGAACCGCCGGAAACAATAACCACCGGAAATAATAACCTCCGGAAATAATGACCGCCAGACGCCGCGGGATATCGTATACGACGAAAACGTACGCGCCGTCGGGCAGACAGTTTACGATTTTCGCGACGCTCCCGAAAGTGCCGAGTCCCCGTGGTGGTGACGGTGGGGGTGGTCGTCGTCGTTGTCGTCGCCGTCGCGAGTCCCTCATCCCCCTCCCCCCCGTAATCGCCACCTGTACGAGCGTCGTTCTCGGCGTCGTCGGTTAGATAAAACGTCGCGTAAACAGTCATTACTCATGAGTAGGGCTCGGATGTTGTAGGAGTTGCATATTTTGCATATTTCATCAATCAAAAAGGAAAATAGTGCATATTTCAATGATTTCATGCGCATATTGTGCATATATTTCAATATTTTTCAAAAAAAAATTGATTTTTTTTCTTCCTCAACCTATGTATTTTAAGTAATATTCTGATGGGCCATTAAATGGTGGTTCAATGTAACAACTAAACAGGTACTTATTATAAAACATGTATTTCTTTCATATATTTTACATTACAAATACTGAAAATATTTTTAAAATTATTTTTCAGTTCAAAAAGAAGTTAAAACGACAACCAAAATATGAAAATAAAACCTTAATTTTAAAAATAAAATTTTTTTTTGCATATTTAATAAAATGTTAAGCGTATTTTACATTTTTCGATGCATATTTTACAATTTTTGCTTGCATATTTGTATGGATATTTTCCTCTTTTTAGCTCCTATTACATCCGAGCCCTACCCATGAGTATTCACTGTCCAAATCTGGACAGCGAGAGACAGTGATCTGGACCGTCGACACGTCTTTCTTTGTTAGTTTCATAAGTACGTTATTTCAATTTCCATCGTGATTATTAAAACAGGTGTCGTTTTGCAGAACATTTTTTTTTTTTTTTTTTATAAACGAGTAGAGAACAAAGTCAACGGATTTTCACCTTGAGCCTTGAGGACACATTGTTTCGTATTAGATGTTCTACAAGAGTTCCTGATTTACCCGATTCCCGATTATTTAGGGAGTAAGACCCTAAATATAGACGAAAATTCTCGATCAACCGTGGTTATCATTTATCCGTATGATCCCTTCCCACCATTACCCCGGATAGTAGAGGTTCTACTGTGTATATATATATATATATATATATATATATATATATATATATATATATATGTATAGTGTACCCCCTTAAATATTTACGATACCCTCCCCCCCTCGGGATAAAAGATTTGAAATAAACACTGGTCCGAGTGGCCAGGTAAGAAAACGGGTTTTTGTTCTTTTTGTTTGATCTAATTTTCGTTTCACCATATCGTATCTTACTAATGTTTTTTATTCTAAAATTAGTATCGTAATTAATATCGATCTTGTATCTTGTAAACTGTACCAAAGGGCTTTGCCGGTATAATATAAATAAATAAATAAATATATAAATACAATTTAGCGAATTCAGTGCGAGCAATTACACCGTACACTATACCTACCGTACGTACGTTTCTCGTCTACGACACGGTCGGGGAGACATTTTGTGAAATCCGTAACGACTCGGCGTGTTATTGCTGCGGCCTCCACGTTTCGTGGTCTCATCTCGGTTAACAGATACCTATTGTTTTCCGCGCCGCGCTCGGGTTTTAATACTTTCTTATACGTACATAGGTATACGCGTATAACGATAACGTATACGTCTACGCTTTTAAACGGGATTTAGACGTTTTCGTTTTATTTTTCATTTACTCCCGCACCCGTCCCTTCTATCTTTTGCCCGTTTGAATTGTCGAACAAACGCGAATAACGAAACTCGTCGTCGGTTGCGCGGAAAGCCATTATCATTATTAATAACCGACCGAGTGTACGAAACCAAACAGCTGTCAAATTAAGTCAAGTCTGAATTTTTGAAAGCTTAATTTATTTATACTGTTATAATGACTTATTATCCCGGGACCTTTGGAAAATATGTGATGAAAGTTTCATCGGGTTTATAAGAGGAAACCGCCGCCGTCTCCACCGTCGCCGTCGTCGTCGTCGTATCAGAACCGTCGGCGCGGGAATCATTGTTTTAATTCGCCGTCTTAAACGACGTCGATTTACTCGTGCGATCGCATCGTTTCAATTGAATATTGAATTATATTTGCTTTCGGTCGTGGGGGGGGAGGGGGGAGGACAAATAACAACAATAATAATAACAATACATTTTTTATCCGGAGCAGTCGCTTTTATTCGTCACGTGTACACACTTTAATGCGATGTAATAGTCGTTATTTACTATCAAACAATCCAATTACTGTCGTCGTTACAACGATCGTTATTTATCTCCGGTCATTCGAGCGTCGTGGCCAAAAAAAAAAAAACTGACGCATAATGATATCATATCGGAATCGTGTACGTACGACGACGACAAGAAACGTGCAGTGGCGTCACCGATTCGCTCGTCGATTTTTATCGTTCTCACAACGAGGCGACAAAAGTTTTTTTGGACTTGGAAATGTACTGAGCTAAAGAACATTATCGACAAACCTGAAGATACAATTGTACATGACCGTGATACGTGAACCCGTAGTATACTGTACTCCGCGGAAACATGGCCACTTAGGAAAACAGAAGAAACTAGACTCAAAGTGTTTGAAAGGAGAATCCCACGGACGATTTATGGCCCATGCGTCGACACAAACACAGGCGGGCTGCATACGAACTGAGTCCAAGTATAACCTTTTATGATGAATTGAGTCCCGGGTTGTTTTAGGGTATATATCAATTGAGTCCAGTGAAATTTTAGGTATAATACTAATTGAGTCCATGTTTTAATACTAACTGAGTCCCATAAAATTAAAAAAAAAACACATTTTCCTTCCCATTTTTACAGACTTAGGACTGTCTGTAAAAAATAAATTACAGGTATGGTTAAAAATGTTTTTTTTTTTTTTTAATATTTTATAAATATAAATAGGTACGTTTCGCATTGTATATTCAACAAAATGTTTATAAATTGGTAAATGTTTGGATGGGCTGAATAAAACATTGCATTAATTTTTGAATGAAACAACTATTGGTAGTCCTCGCCAATGAATAAGTAAATGAAGCCCACATTTCCGGAGGATATTGTGAGCTTTCACCTATGTAATTTTCTAATATATAGTCAGTAAAACGTTCCACTCGATAGTCTTGAGATAAAATAGAAATTAAGTCATCGGTGAAGCAATCATTGACATCTGGCGGGTTTAAAAACGAAAGCCCGAAACTTACTATATTATCTGACAAGTCATACAAATTATAACGCGCGGCACGGCGGTGCGACATAATTTCCGCCGTGTCTAGACGGTTATTTTATATTTTACTCAAAATAATCCTCGGACTCAATTCGTATACAATTAGTTCCCTAACCTCGGACTCAATTAGTATATGATTCGTTTGTACCCGGGACTCAATTAGTATATTACTTTTTTCCCGTTCAGGTATAGGGACTCAATTAGTATACAGTGCACAGGCGGACGGCGTAAACGTCATGACAGAGAATTCGAGGAGCTGTTCCAGTTGACCGAACATCGCGAATGTTTTATAGTCGGAAAAACAATCGAAGAGTTCGCGGTCGGTTAAAAACCCCCAGGAACACCACGTATACGTTGGCAAGACTGTGTGTAAAAAGGGACGCGGGAAGCGTTGAGCCAGAGATACCATGATGAGTAGTGGTAGAAGACAGAGAGAGAATATGGAGAGAAAATCTGTTTGGTGGTATGGTCTCAATGACCGTAAACTAAAATATAAATATAAATATATTATACATACAGTAAAACTCGCTTAAGACGCTTTCCCGCATAAGACGCTGTTTTCCGTCGGTCCCAAAACGTTTCCTATACGAATCAATGTAAAAACTACCTGTTAAGACGCGCGTGTTTTCGCCGTCTAATCGGGTTAGCAGATTACGATGAATTTTAATAACCGTGCGATAATAAAAAATAAAAAACAAAGAAATTTCACCGTTTACGTGTACTCGTGGTTTAACTTTACGCTATACCTGGTTCATCATTACCTAATAAAACAGTTTCACCGAATTTCATCTTATTAAATTTTGCAATTTAATAAATGCAGTTCATTGGTAAGTGTACTGCAGCAGTATAGAAAACTTTCTTACTGAAACGCGTCGTCAGAATCTTAAACAAAACTGAAATTGATAATTTTTTTTAACATATTATAATTAAAAACTAAAAAAATTAATCAAAATACATGTATATGTATGTTTTTATATAAATGTATTTCTTTTTTAATTATATCCAATAGCAAAAAATATAATTAACTGTACGTAATTAGTTTATTAGTTTATAAATTAACCTGTTAAAGTCATGTTCAATAATTGAAAAAAACGAACTCGATCTTTCAATCGCTATTTTTTTTTCCAATTCCCGCATAAGGCGCTTTCCCACCTAAGACGCTCTAAAGAGCCGGTCCATTAAAGAGCGTCTTAATCGAGTTTTATTTTATATTTATATAATATTTTATAATTATGTTAGCTACCGACTGGCCGCATAAACGTCACGCGATAACAACGATCGCATTACTGCAGTTGTCGGTAGCAGTTGGTTCGGAAGCAGTCGAAAACTCAGAACACGACGACGTGTGCACACAATACGATAATACGACGTGAAAAACGCGTGGGATCCAAAACGACCTTAACCACGCAGTTAACGTCGATTTCGAAATGACTGCAGAATTTATCGATATTTTGTCAAAACTCGCTTTCATTTTTAAGTCCACCGCCGTTTTATTACCTTTTTTTTTTTTTACTCCGATAAAATTTATATTCCGTGTGCCGAAGGCTACGTGAAATATGTTTATAATAAAATTATATTAATTTGCATAAAAGGTCTTCTCCATACACCTATTAGTTACTATTGATAGGTATAACCCTTATATACCCGTACAAAAAAAAAAAAAAAAAAATTCCGTCGTAAATATTATTATTATGAACGTATGAACTGACTTTTTTTTTTTTTTTTTGTCACGTAAAATTTATTCATGCGCGCGAGCGTGCACGTATCGGTTTAAGTGGGCGATAAAATAATAAGTTTTAGATATTTTTTCGGGGAGAAAAAACCAACATTAAATACATTTTGTAAAAAAAAATACGTTTCTTTCCGCAATCGATATGACAATATAGTTCTGGTTGTAACAACATATCGTTTGTTAATTTATTTTAAAATCATAATATTAGGGAACGGACTTTAATGCCATAAAAATAAGAGAAATTTCCTAAAAAAAATACGACTTAATGCCTTAAAAAAATACTTTAATATAAAAAAATATCCTAAAAAACTTTAAAACTGTATTTAAAATCAATAAAAACACAATTTTGAATTTAAAACTTATAAAAAAAAACATTGCTACGAAACATTTTTCTCATAAAAAATATTTTAAATGCAATAAAACCTTCTACTGTGTTCTCAATTATCTTCTGTTCATTACCGTAAAAATTATTTTCAAAAAAGTAATAGGTAAACGATTTAGAAAGGTATATTTATCATACTTTTACATTAATTTAACATTTAATATTCTCAAACATAAATGTTCGACGGTTATCGGCCAGTAATATATCGGCCAGGGCAGTAACATGTTGTAACTTGTATGTATGTATATTATATACGTGTGTCTGTCTACACGTGTCAACAATAATTTCGTAAATTCGTAACATAATAAATATTTGTTTTTATTTTATTAGAATGAATGTTCATACGTTTTTATCGAATTTTATCCAATCCTGTATAAAAATGACTTAAACACATAGAAATACACTAAAAATGTCAAAAAGTGCTCTAAAAATGTAATTAAGTCTTAAAAATGCAAAAAAATGCAAAATAAAAATTACATATTTCAATTCCTCGATGTATGAAATGAACTTTGTGGTCGGAAAGCAACGTTTTCGGACATTAAAAAAAAAAAAAAAAAAAAATGCAGTCTGCAATTCAAATCCGTTTCCTAATCATAATATTAGGCGAAAACCACTTTACGTTCTGGAAACCGTTTACAGTAAGTAAAATATTATAACGATGATGCGCCGGAACTAATTTCAAAGTTTCATCATACGATTCGGTGAACGATAATAATAATTATAATGACAATATAGTAGTTACGTGTGTGCTTCAGTCAGAGCCACTTAAAACCGAAACAGCGTAACGCTGTTCGATACGGCAACGTTTCAAATCCTGAGCTAAACTCGTTGCGATCCGGTCTCGGTGTTTTTTACCGAACCCAACTCGTCGAAGAATACGGCTGTTGGAACGTTCGGATTTAATCCACATCCTAAAAATATGAGGACAGCGCGTTTGCTAGAGTGAACCACGCGCGTCGAAGAGCACGCCGCGTAAGTACACCTCGTGTTCTATTCGAAAAACGGACCTAAGATTTTTTGACCGCAGTCTCAACTCGTATGACATCTTTTCTCCCCCTTTGAGGTTTTCCCCATAAACCGTTTCGGTCGAATAAACGTCGTCTAAACGGGTTAAATCAACAACTGTTTTTTTTTTTTTTATATGTCAAACGGGGATTAACAAGTAACGAGTAAAAGAAAACGTCGTAAAAAAAAACAAAAAAACAAAAAAAAAAGAGTATTTGCGAAATGGAGTAAATTTAATTACGAGAGCAATAATAAAAGAACAAATTTTCGTACCGCGTGGAAATCAGTCTCTGAGTAGATAGGTACTTAATTATCGTCTTATTAAAAAAACGACGTCATTTTTCAATTTTTTTTTATTTTATTGACTATTTCGTCGGGCCCCGATCCCTTTGGTCGTATTTATACCGGCAAACCGATGTATTTTTTCCCCCGCGACGTACGACGTTTGTGTTTCGTACCGCATCGAATTAAATCACCTCGATTCGCGCGTCTGACGGCGAATCGTGTAGTCGTGACGGATCGATTTCCCTTCGGAGTCTTCCCGTATCCGTTATCACCGTCGCGTTATTTACCGTCACCGAAATCGTTCGTGTTTTTTTTTTCTTTCCACGCCGTTTATCGAGTTCTCGACGGACTGTCGCGTGAAAGGCATTAATTTAATTTGTTTATTTGATTAAACGCCGGGTAGGCGTAAGTACAGATTAATGGTCCAATATTGTATAAATCATAAATAAAAATATAATCGTATTATTATAATAACCGTGTATTATAATATTATAAAATTTAACGCAACACTACATTATTATCGTTTTTTATTTAATGTATATGTTTTATTATTTTTTGTAACTTTTTTTCACTTTCGTTTAGTGTTATCAATCCGATTGTGTTATCAGTTATGTGCCGCACCAAAGTGATCATATTAAGCGGCTACCACTGTATACATAAGGTGACCATACGTCCCGTTTTTTGAATCTCTGTCCCGTTGTCCCCTGAGAAATCTTCGGGACGCTAAAATGTCCCGTTTTCAAAATGTAGACAAAAAAATAATAAAAATAAATGTTCGTTGACGAAATATCGTTTTTAGAAAAATATACAAGTATTTAATTTTGTAATTATTACACGAAAACATTTTGTTTATAATAAGTTAATTACCCAGTAAGTGTAATAAGTTAATTTAATTTTTTTGTCCTTTAAAAACATTATAAGTACCACAGAAATTTGCAAGTAATATTATTAAATTAAAAATATTTGTTTGTAACAAATAATTATGATTTTTTTTTTCCCGTTTTGATTAAAAAAATATATGGTCACTTTATGTATACATGCATAGTGGCTACAGTTCGAAACGGTTTGAAAGGAACTCATGTTCATAGTGTGACTTATTATGTATTATACAGTAACATAAGTTGTATTTAAAATTAATAAAAAAAAAACATCAAATATACATACAATAAAATTACAGTAAAACCTCGTTAAGACGCTCCCGCTTTATACGCCAGCCCTCTTAACACGTGGATTTTTCCCGGTCCCAGGTACTTGTACACTTTTAAAATTGAAAAAAAATTGTTGTTTATTGAATACACAAATTTTTTCATCATACAGTTTAATAATGCTCAATTTATCGTCACACACGAATAACAATCAACATAAAAATTATAAATCTGCGTGTGATGTCACGTGTACACTTCAACGTCCCACCATATAACTAACGTACGTACGTACTAACGAAATATAGCGAGAGTATAAACCATATATCAAGATGTCAATAATTAATATCAATTTCTCTGTCGATAAAAGGTTTGAAAAAACCAGAAATTAGAGCGTATTATGCGGGATTACATAATATGCGGTGGCGTATTAAGCGTGTTTTTTTCAATGTTAAAAGTGTACAAGTACCTGGGACCGGGAAAAATTCACGTGTTAAGCGGGATGGCGTATTAAGCGGGAGCGTCTTAACGAGGTTTTAATGAAATAATAATTATTTTTCTTTTACTCTAACCGCTTAGAAACGTTTTCGATACGAAGCAATGGCTTTTTACCACAAGTGTTTTTGGCTGTCGAGACGAAAACTTTAGATTTATCCGGTAATAAACTACTTTTATCATTTTAATAAAATTTAATGAATCGCGAAGAAACCCTGTATAAAACGAAATGTACGCGTCGGTTTTCGTGGAACGCATACAAGGGAACCGGCAAACTCCGATACCGTATTCAAATATATCTTTAGAATACGGCTCCCTTATTCGGAGTCCACGCGCTGCTAAGGATTCGATTCGGCTTGAAAGATTTCAACGTAAATTTCACGAACATGCAACTTTTAGATTTCTTCATCGTGATTTCTATCATGTCTCAAAGATTCTTGACCTCGACTCTTTCGAGCGGACCGTAGACGAATGTTTGACATGAAATTTCTGACTGGTCTTCTATCGAATGACATAGACTCTCGTGTTCTCTTATCTCTTATAAAACGTCATTTCATATTACTATATTTAAATCCAATCACATAAATAACGTAAACCTATAAGACGAATAACGTCTGGCGCCAAAGAAGTGATCCTTTTTTGTTTAGTCGTAATATTTATGTTGTTTTAATTTTTATATTTCAATTTTACTGTCACTATGCATTTTATTGTTATTATTATTATTATCACTATTATTTTTTACTAGGGATGTGTGCTCGGTAAATTTTTACCGCGTAAATTTACCAATTATTTTTTTACTAGTAAATATTTTTTTTTACTGAAAAAATTATCATGTGACACCTTAAATTAAACATTTTAATGAGTTGAATATTCAAACATATCAGTAGAATAGAATAGTCGATGTTGTAAAACTTAAAACGTCAAACGTTCTATTTATAATTAGAGAAAAAGACAAATAAAACTAAAAAACTAGAATCTATTTTTTTGTTGTTGTTGTTGTTGTTGATGTTATGTCGAGGTACCTAATGAATCTGATTTGATTGATATTGTACAATTTATTTTATAGGTACATTTTTAATATTCATGTTCATATAAAATAATTTAAAATACAAACAAAAGTCAATAATAGTAGGTATAGTACACTACAATGTACTTATACAAAGTCATATTA
Organism: Therioaphis trifolii; assembly: GCA_027580255.1. NCBI lineage: Eukaryota > Metazoa > Arthropoda > Insecta > Hemiptera > Aphididae > Therioaphis > Therioaphis trifolii. The sequence continues at coordinate 3,783,518 of CM050405.1, read as the reverse complement.
TACCCTACTACCGAGTAAATAATAATAATAAGCGTAACATAAATTATTATAAGTTCACGAAAAAGAGGAAGCGTGGAGTTTCTTGGGGTGTCCCTAATGTGACATACAAAAATTATCAAAATTTACCAAATTTACAGAATGTTCGGTAAATTTACGTAAATTTTTCTCGGTAAATTACCAAAAAAATAAAAATTTACTTAAATTTTACATCTCTAATCATTACTACTACAATTGTATGTAGTATCTATTATATTCAATGGGCATAGCCCGTTTATTTTTGACAAAATGAATAAATAAACAAATGAATATCGTACGTGCAACACGTGGCCTGCGCAATTTTTTTCCAAATAAATCAAACGTTTCGAATCAGCGGTTCCGGCGCGTAATAAAACACGGTTATTTTGACGGAACACGCACGTCGAGGCTACACGTACGTATATATACACGTATAAACGTACGCCCGGCCAGCGTCGTCGTTAAAACAATGTAAAGCGCCGCCGGGTCGGCAGCGCAACGAATCGAAATTCAAAATCGCGTTTTTTTTTTCTTTTTTTCTTTTATATTTTTCTTTTTATTACGCTCTTTTTAACAACGTAGGCGGCGACGTCGACCGAAACGCATTCCACGCACTCCCGGTCGAGATGTCACGCGATACGAACGACAGCTGCTTCGACCAAACGATCGCGGCGGCGGCGGTAATATGTGTAAACACAACATAATAATACAAAGCCGTCGATTATATTATTATGTTATACACCGACGGTTCATGTAGTTGGAAGTTTAGAAACAATATTAGACGATTGAATGAGATTTGAAATGTACGCGTATAAATATTCAAAATCCAAAAAAAAAACGAAAACAAAAACAAAAAAAAACCGAGAAAACGGTTTTCTTTCAAATTTTTCTTGACGACCGAAAAAATATACGAGTATATAACCGTTTTTCCCCATGTCTAATCGTGCTACGCGACGTGGAATTTTCTCGGTTTTTCTCAAAACACGGGCGACGACGCGGTCATAGGCAGACGGGCGGGTGGATTTTTCAGGGCGACCGAAAGGGTTTCGAGGGGAAAAAAACGAGACTGGTCGATAAAACGTGGAACGCGGTCCGCGGCGGCACATGCGTTGCGCGTGCGACGACGGTCACGTGTGCATCATCGGAGTCCGGTTGATTATTTTTTTATCGCCGCGCAATAATCGTGTTTTCGTAACGGCCGACCGTCCGTGACCGCGCGACGTCCACTCGCCCTTCCACCCCGCCCGCCTCATGGCGAACACGATATTTTTTTTTACTATTGCGTTGTCGTGCGTTTTTTTTAAAATTTTTTTTTTTTTGCTTTCTTCGTTTAATTTTTTTTAATTTTTCTTTTTTTTTTTTTTATTTAATTTTCTCGCCGTCGGTCATTTAATCGACGTGCCGCAGACGCTTTTGCACGACGACGACGTTATCGTTATTCGCACAATAATATCGTTTTCACGATTGTCATTATCATTATTATTATTATTAGAATTATTATTATTATTACTATTATTATCGTCATTATTGTTGTTGTTGTTGTTGTTATAACGATTATTATTGTTGTTGTTGTTGTTGTTGTGGTGGTGGTCACGTCGAAGGTCAGGTCACGACCGGCGGCGTGCACGACGGTCCGCCTCGGGGATAGGGTCGAAAACCGCCAGTCATCGTGTGAGTCACCGGCAGAGACCACGACCGGACGACCGCGGCGAGTCCGTCGTGTTTTGGTCAGCGCGTATTATCATCGCAATATACGCGTGCGAACGCACAAACACTCGACGCACGCCGTGTCTCCGTCCGACGGGAAAACAAAACTTTTCGATGACTCTGCGTTTTCCACCCTACCTATTGTATCTTGCCGAACGTTGGCGTATAAAAATAATAATAATAATATGTGTGTGTGTGTGTGTGTGTGTGTGTGTGTGTGTGTGTGTGTGTGTGTGTGTGTGTGTGTGTGTGTGTGTGTGTGTGTGTGTGTGTGTGTGTGTGTGTGTGTGTGTGTGTGTGTGTGTGTGTGTGATACACGCACAACGTCCCCCCGTCTTCGTCCGTCAGAATAATCGCAATAATTGATAGTTTGTATAATTGTATGATAAATTGAATTGCGTGTGTTTGTGTACGATGTACAGTCACGATCGTGACGACGCTATTTCGTGTTCGCTTTTGGGTGGATTCGCGCGAGTCTCTCGCTCGCTCGCTCTACAGTCTGCGAACAACAATAATATTAATCACGAGCGGGTTTCGTTGCCGAGCGAGATTTTTTCCGACCCTCCCGGAAATCCCGGACGTATCCCGATCGACGTCCCTTGCGGCGCGGTAAAAACCACAAATCGCAAATCACCGCGTTATATTAATCGGACCGATCGATGAAAACGGCCGGTAGGTGACTGCGGTTGAGTAATAGCGCGCACCGTTCCAGGGGTCCACCGGGGGTAGGCTATACATCACTTTCGATATCGCGCTGAGGCCGTGACGACGGCAAACACGGACGACGACGAAGGCAGTAAGTGGGTTTCCGGGAGAGGCGATCGTCTTTGTCGGACGTTTTATTTTTTACAAGCGATGCGCGAAACGTATTTTGTTATATGTATTATGTATTTTGTGAAAATATTCATTCCTGCGTTATGTACCGTAAAATCGGTTGACTTCGGACACATTGGTTGACTTCGGACGATATGATAACAATTGATAAAGTAGAGTATACGATCGGTGTGATTGAATTATAATCATCTTTTATTATTTATTACGGTAACTAACCTGTATTGGGATGTAGGAAACGTTTCGTAACGGTGTAACGCTGATAACATGGAAGCCACGAGGTACGAATAGTTATTTTCGAATCAAAAATTGACTATAAGCGACGTTTTGTTGTGTTTCACGACGACCATGATAATATAATGACTACTGAGCGTCGAGTAAAAGAAAGTAAAAAAAAAAGTGATTAAATTCCGTTGGGGCGTCGCCGGCGACGATCCAAAAGGGCATAAGCGCCAAAATCCATATATTGTACTCAGCTTTCGATCGATATCGATACTTAATCAAAAACATAGCTGAATGATCAATCGAAATAGATTCAAATCCAACTTTGTGCTTAATGAGATGGTTTTTTTTTTTTTAATAAAAAATATAAGTTTTGATTGAAATTGAAATCGATAAGTCAAGTCATTGGTAAAAAATTGTTTTTTAAAAATCCTGAATGATTTCGATTATTGTCGGCTTATGCCCTTATGGACCGTCACCGTCTAATCATACGTAGTCACTTGGACAGCCAAGTCTGACAGACAGTGTTCACGAGGAGTACAGAAGAAAAAAAAAACCGCGACACGAGAACTGCTCGACGCGGGCGGCAAACGACGTGTACGTTTTATCAAAGGGCGTTGGCCGCTTAATCGCAGAAAGATAATAATAACCATGATAATAGTAACGATGTTTAGCGAAGATTCGACTGTGGCGTAACAAAGAGAACGCATAATGATTGTAACGATTGACGACCGTCAGTAGATATAATTCACGAACAATTGCTCGAACGACGAGAAGGAGAAAACGGATAAGATACGGTCGGCGTCCTAGTCGTATATCGCTTTGAATATTTAACATAATAATAATAATAATAACAATAATAATAACGATAGGAGCGTTGGGTGCAAACAGTATTATTATTATTATTATTATTGTTGTTATTATTACGTATCGTATTATAATTAATCTTCGACGCGAAAATCGCTCTACTGATTTTAATGACAACAATATATATTATAATGAGAAGATCGTATTACGCGTATCGGATACATTATTATAATTATTATAATTATTATTATAATTATTATTATAATTATTATTATTATTATAATTCCCTCGCGGACGGTGTCGAAGAGACGTCGACCAAGACGACGACGACGGTGGCGGCTCCTGTGACGATAAGCAGCGATCCTCGGGTTTCGTCACCGGACTCAAATCAGGACTCGCGAGGGAACGGCGAACACGCCAAAAGAAAACCTCCGACCGACTCGGATCGGACGACTCGTCGTCACCGCGGCGGAGGATTCGGATCGACGAACGGGTTAAAACACGCCAGAGTCTTTGGTTTCTCGGTGTTTTTTTCGCCGGACAATGAAAACACGAGTTTCGTATAATATACGTTTCGCCGTCGGACGTCGTTATCTCGTCTAAACGGTGGTTTATTTTTTTCGCCAACAGTACGTCTACCATCACCGACAGTCGACAGTTGTGATAAAATATTATCTCGTCTGTCGTGAATATAATGTCGTGAAATATTTCATTACAGTCACACTTTGTCAAGACGCTCCCGTTTTGTACGCGATCCCGTTTACACCGGGAATTTTTCCCGGTCCCTAATACCTGTAGGCCTTTTGACATCGGAAAAACCTGCTACCGCTCAATACGCCCTATTCAACAGTCCTTCGAACCCTTGTTAGCCTTATTATTGATCCCGCTCAGTGCACCGATAAAAACCTCGCTCATAGGTATAGAAAAATCGTCATTATTTGTTTATCTTATATACGTTTCACGCACACGCGCACAAATTTATTATTATTAAAAAACGATGGTAGAAATCGAAAATAGGACCGTAATTGTGCCGTCCCGCTTAATACGTGGCTCAACGATTTCCCCTACGAGAGCGGTTCGACGAGATTTTATTGTATAATTCATTTTTAATCGGTTTGTCGTGTAAAAAACGTGAGTTGATGTTTGGTTTATTTTTTAATTTATTTATTTATCAACAATGAACGCAGAATTTGTTCAGTTTGCGATCTTCGCAGAAATTTCATTCGTACAGTAATCCTCTGGTCCGTGCACAGTGTACATACGGCCAGTCCGTCGCCGAATCAGTTTATTCGACTGCGGCGCATCGCGTCCGTGAATATCAAATCGACTTTCCTCCAGGACACCGGACTGGAAAGATTAGTTTAAAAATAATTATTATAATATAAAAGAAATCGTTCTAATTCGTGTATTTCGAAAACATAACAATGCAGTTTCATAAAAAAAAAAAAAATTAAAAAATGACCATAATACCGTAAAAACACGATAAAACAAACGGTTTTTATAATTGTTTGGATAAAAAAACCGTAATTTACAAGCGTTTCGACTGTCGTACGTGGAAAAAGTCAAACCCGTACGTTATACAGGGTCAAACGTCGGACGCGCCTCGAAAATCATCCTGTATATGGGTCACGCCCGTGTGAGCGCTCGCGCCGAGCACGCTAACGAGTTTAGGGAAATGAGGTCTCTTGAGCCGTACGTTTAAACGAACACAATATGTAAAATACATGTTAATGAACGGGATCCCAGGCGCGCGCGCAACGATCTTCACGCGAATTCGAGGTATAATGTACACGTATAAGCATATGCGTGTGCGTGTGCGTGTGTGCGTGTGTGTGTGTGTGTGTGTGTGTGTGTGTGTGTGTGTGTGTGTGTGTGTGTGTGTGTGTGTGTGTGTGTGTGTGTGTGTGCGTATACGGCACATTATTATGCGACTAGTACGTCTTTGGACCCGTCGTCGGACTACGTCAAGAACGTATTATTATCATACGCATATCCAATCAAACGCGTCGTCGTATTTGTCTCGTATGCATACCCCAAGGCTTCCAGCAATACTATGGAGGCTCGTGTGTGGTACACACATACACACACACACACACACACACACACACACACACACACACACACACACACACACACACACATACACACACACACACACACACACACACACACACAGGGACTGAGATTCGTGATAGAATTGTATGCTTACGTGCCCGTGTGTAATGATTAAAATAACTGAATATATAAATATATTATAGATTTTTATTTAAATCTCACTTGACGTTATTAAATATACGAATAAATAGAAAAACGCGTTGTGAAATAAAAAACATAGCCTGTAGTGTTGTACTCGTAGATTCGGCTTGTATAAACGATTTCAAAAATCGTCATCGCAACATCAGGCCGCAGTATGTAGTCAAATTTCAAAACTCGACTTATTTGTGCTTTGACTTTGTTTCAATGCGTGCGCAGATTCATAATTTGTGTTTTTATTATCAATATTATGTATTATAAATAGTTTTAACAATGTTGTAGTTTTAGCTCGGATTGTATGAGCAATATTTTTTCGTATGCACTCTAATCATTCTGATCCAGTCAATAAATTAGAAAAAATACAAAACAATTTTTTACGTTTTTATGCTTTTAAAACTAATAAGTACCCGTACAATAACACCGTTGAAATTGCAAACTCTATAGGTTTAAATATATCTCGTTTATGTATAAAATCCTGAATGGTATTATCGATTGCCCTGAAATATCACAAAATATTGACCTCAAAGTACCTTCTTTCAATTCAAGATTTAACCCACCATTTAGTATTCCTCATTCAAAACATAATTACTTTACTAATAGTCCGGAGTGCCGTCTACCTAAAAATCATGTGATTTAATGTAATTCATAATTTTTGTTTTTTTTCGACTCCATTACTAATCTGAAAAATTGTATTTATAATTTAAATCTTAATGTTTAATTTGGTTAAATGTGTATTCGAGTTTCCCCTCAAATGTTAACTAAACGATATTTTTAGTTTTTAGTTTACACTCACTGTACTCTTACCCTCTGGGGTGTTAAAATATTGATTTGTTTAAAGAAATATTATTATTATTATTATTTTATAAACTACGTTACGTGTGATAGACGAAATTTAACGATTTGCGTTGATTAACAATGATTCGCGAACGAAAGATAAGCGCAGGACGAAGGGAAAATGAACCCGACGTAGTAGAATATTCTAAAAAGTTACAGGTTTAGCTGTTAGGCTAGACGTGACGGACACAATATTATCACATACCATACTGATTCACGAGCTACGGTCATGTAAAATCCGTACGGGAAACGCCGAGAAGACGTCCTAGATAACTATGAGCGATGCAGCTAGAGAACACTAGAAGGTCCGAGGGTGTTGGGGGACAGTAAAAGAGTAGCTTTGAACGGACATTCGTGACGAGGTTTAATGGTAACGGTAAAATGGGTCTAAAAGGCGTCGGACGAGAGGGATAAAAAATCGTATTATACAATATCAGAATCGTAACAATAATATGTTTTACCGTTTATTTATTTAATTTTTTTACATGATTTCGGAGCGACGAGAAAGAGAGAGAGAGAGAGAGAGAGAGAGAGAGAGAGAGAGAGAGAGAGAGAGAGAGAGAGAGAGAGAGAGAGAGAGAGAGAGAGAGAGAGAGAGAGAGAGAGAGAGAGAGAGAGAGACAGAGACAGAGAGAGAGAGAGAGAGAGGAAGACACGGATTTCGCGAATAATAATTATCATTATTCGATCGACCGTAATTTTACGCGGAAAAAAAAACCCGAAACCGTAATATTTCTGGATTAGTCCGAATGATTACGGTCGAATATTTTCATCGTTACCCGTGATAATGGTCCGGCCCGGCCGAACGCGTCGGCGGTAAATCATTCCCGTGGGATTTACAGCGTTACAATATTTATCGGCCGCGAAACGGGTCGAGGAAAAAAATTCGGCACGCCTACCGATGTGCAGTTGTCGTTGGTCGTAATGATTGAAATTCGTAAAATTTTTTGTAATTTAGTTCCGCGTAACGTTTTGCCCCGGGGATTTTTTCCTTAACGGTCACGAATCGAATAAACGCCCGATGTATCGTCAATATTGTACGCGAAGTTCATGCGCGACGAATAATAATTATAATAATGTAATAATAGCGATGATAAACATAGTACAATAATATTATAAACGTTTCGAATCTTTGCCCACACAACGACTCGAAACTAACAACTACCGCTGAACTAGTCGAAACAGTGTACGGGCGCTTCCATCAAAATGTAAGCAAGCACAGTAACTTACTCATAGTTAGTAACTAACTCATAGTAAGTTACCGACTGATGCCATAATAATTAAAGTCTACTTAAAAAAAAAGGAAAAAAACCCGCCACGCAAACCCTTCGCTTGAACATGGCGTAGATATCAATTAAATCAGTGGTTCCCAACTTTTTTGGCACTGCGGACCACTTGGAGAACTTTCAATATGTCACGGACCACCTCAATTTTAGTCTTTATTGCTGTACAAACAAAATTTGATTATGGGTTGAAATAATAAGATACGTAGCATTATGAATAGAAATCTATAAATAAATTTTGTGCTATAAATTCTATATACATTTATCAGTATTTATGACCCCACCCCCCCTTTAAAAAAAAATGAAATGGACCATAGGTTGGGAACCTCTGAATTAAATCAAAGAGGTGTCACCCGCAACGGGTGGCTTGCTCGACGGGTTTTTCCTGTCGATTCAGTCTTTGTTTGTTGCCGAATTTACTCGTTGTATTATTTTTTTTAGTGCACACTGATGTAAACGTTCTTCGATAAAATAAAACAAAAAAACAAAAACAAAATAGTAATGATAAAACAGTCGAAACGCCCAAGTGACAGAACAACCGATCGGAGCAGCGATTAGATATACAATATTATTATTATTATTATTATTACGGGTTTTCCCGAGGAAAAGTATTTTATAGGAAGCGAAAATCGCTTGGATAGTCGTGCATTACGGTTTCCGTTACTAGTTTCATCTTCGCCAGTGCAGGCGCGGGCGAAACATATCCACGGAAGGGTTCGAGGGTCTGTTTGTGATCGTAATTTCACCGAGACCGCATAGTACAAATATTAAATTCGTAATATTAAATTTAAAAGTTCGGACTCGACGTAACAATTTCTATTAAGTCAATAGGTTTCGTACACACCACGTACACGGCGGCTCGTATCGGTTATTTATTTTTTACCGGCCAACCGTGGACAGAGAGTGAGAGAGAGAGAGAGAGAGAGAGAGAGAGAGAGAGAGAGAGAGAGAGAGAGAGAGAGAGAGAGAGAGAGAGAAAAGAAAGTATATAATATCGTCTGTTTTTCTCGACCTGTAGGTGGTTTTCAAACTTTCAAATGAACCTGCACACACGAAAGCGGACCGGGTGGGGGACGTTATCGAAAATGACAGTTTTCCTACACGTTTTCAGAGAAAACATCATTACGGTCACGAGTTTGAAAACCGTTTCCGGTGACGTCAAACGGCGTAAAAAACACGTACACGAGCTACCGAGACGGAACTGCACACAGAAGAGATTCCGTTGAATTCGGTCCGATGTTATTTTCGGATTCACTTCGACGAATTCGTTACCCGACTGCGAGTATGACCTACAACCTACGCGGCGCGGTCTATGTGTTTTAACGTCCCGCGTGTCTCTCCGATGGTCACGTTTTAAATATTATCCGTATTAAATATATCCCGTTGAATGTTTTTAAACGTTCAAAAATATCAAAAAGACTACCCACGTCGTCGGCCCGGGTCTTTTCGCCGTTTATAAATATCATAACGAACGCAAACGCGGTCTCGTAGAAATGATTTATTTTCGGTCCGGAGAATTTTTTTTTTTTTTTCAAAACGACAACCTCTCTTTGTTTGAAAATAATAACGAAAAAGAAAAATTCCAAAAATAACCCGTTACGCTGAATTCGAAAAAAATACAATTTACCGTCTACGAAAACAATATTCAATATTTAAATACGTCTAAGAACTCGAAGTTTAAATGGAACGAAGAAAAAACAAAAAGGACCTTATCGGATGAATATATTTTTACCCCCCTCCCACCACAAATACGCCAGTGAAAACGTTCAAGGCACAAGCGGCCCCGTCGATCGATACGAAACGCAAAACACCGTCGTCGAATAACGCGGAGTAATTCAAAGTTTATATTATTATTATTGATAAAGACAACAGTGGCGATACAGAATGTACAACAGGTGAGCGAGAAAACTCGACAGCAGACTGATACGAGTGCTAATGATAACACAAGTTCGCCCACCGACTTTAGGGCTATTACTCTCTTCTCGCGGTCGGCCGTCCCTTCGGTCACCGATCTCTGTCCGTCGCTCGGACCGACCGCGACCGCGTTTACGACTGGCTTACCGTCACGAGCGATCGTCGTCGTCGTCGTCGTCGTCGTCGTCGTCGTCGTCGTCGTCGTCGTCGTCGTCGTCGTCGTCGGTGTTGGAGGTGGTGGTAACGGCGGTCGTACCGTCACAGCTTCCCGTTCCCGACGCGGCGGCAATGGACCGGCGGCACGCACGCGTCGCTACAGGAACTCGGCGATTATCGACTTTCGGAGTCCGGCCATGCCGTCCGCGCGGCAATCCGACGGCAGCAGACATGCGCAGGCCGACGAGTCGGGCCGATCGGACGACGACACCGACGACAGCGAAGGCGTCGACGACGACGACGACTCGGAAACGGCTCGGAAAACGGGCGATATCGAACGTATTCGGTGCGGCGACTTTTGCGCCGTCCGGTTTTTCTTGTCGCCCTTCGGCCGGTCTTTGGTGGAATTGTCGCCGTCACCGGCCGCCGTCGTCGCGGTCGCCGCCGCCGTTTCACTCGTCGCGTTTCGCGCGGTCGTCTCCTCGGTCTCGGCAGACGGACGGTCTTCCGTGCAGGCCGCCTCCACCACGGTCGTACAATTGTCGGCGGTCGAGTCCGCGGCGGCGGCGGCGGCGGTGGCGGTCGAGTCCTCGGCGGCGGCGGCGGTGGCGGTCGAGTCCGCGGCGGCGGTGGCGGCGGTTGTGGAGGCGGTGGTGGCGGCGGCGGTTGTGGAGGCGGTTGTGGAGGCGGTGGTGGAGGTGGTCGTCGTCACCGTAGTCGTCGCCGTGGTCAGCTCCATTATGCAGATCGTAGCCGTCATACAGGCCGTGGTCGCGTTCGACGACGGCACGGTCGTTGCGCTCTGGTCGTCGTTGGCTTTTTTCTTTTCGGCGGGCGTCGTCAGGTACTTTTTGGTTTTCGGCGACCACGGCTTCGTGACCGTGGTCGGGGTCGTGTACTTGATCTTGAAGCACCGGAACCCGTCGCCGGACTTTTGCCGCTGACCGTCGGCCGCCGTCGTCGACGGCTCGACCACTCCTCCCCGTTCACCTGTTGTTTCGTCGCTGACACCTGTAACACCATGTTCGTCCATAAGCCGTCCGTAAACACGTAAACGGCGTTGCGAATCGACGGCGCAGATTCTTTACTGTTTGAATATTTAGTTGGGGTGGGGGGTGGGGGCGAGATGAAATTTGCGATTACGCAATGAATACGAAAATCTTTGAATTCTTCCCGTAGTCAAATACGGGCTAACCGTTTTTGAATTAAACAAATGTTTTGCTACGCGTAAACATTAGTGTATATGCGACTCGAAGGACAAATTTTTCACCCTACACGTGTAACGGGGACGATACACGATTTTGCAGTTTGACACCCTGCATATTTTTTAGTTTTTAGATGAAAACGGTAAAAAAAACGATTAATCGGACGGTACCGAAAAAAAACCAAATAGTAGAAAAGACGAAAATGTAATACGGTCTTGTAGCTCGAGTATGGATATTTCAAATTTGTCTCGGAAACGATTGGAGAAAGAGCGTCAACACGTCGCATTCGAAAATCCACACAAAATACCAAGTCGACTTTCACTTTCCTGTACGCCTGAGAAAACGACTTCTAGTTTGTGCATTGCATGATGATAAGAAAAATGCAGTTATGATAATGGACTTAAAATCAATAATAAAAAAAAAAAATTGAAAAAAAATACGTGTTGCACTCGGGGACTGCTGCGGTGAAGCTATTGCATAGCTTTTTTATCAACTTAGGAACCATCAATTATTTTTTACGTGGAAACGCAAACGTTTAAGTGTGTAATTTGATGTAAAAATAAGAAATTTCGTCAAAATTCAAACTTAAAACGCTTGTAAAAAATATTGTGCACGATTTTCGATATTTTTTCATCACTAGTAGAAATACTTATGAGTATTATTGTATTAAATTTTTAGCCCTTAATATCTAAATGTTAAAATTTACGGAGCAAAAACTTAAATATTTTCGATAATTTCAAAATTCTATGTATAAGTCAAAAGTTGTTGAATCTTTTTTAAATTCTGAGTATGCGCATGACTATTATTAGTAGTAAGTAAAATTTTCAAGTTCCTAGCTCTATTATTGATGGAGTAATGGCTAAAAAACTAAAATAGATTTCACAAAAATCGAAAATACGGCATTTTTCACGTTTTTCTGTCGATTTTTCGGTAGTTATCGCTCACGCTTGGAAAAACTATTGAGAAATTCTAAAAACGAGCTCTCAAAAGTACCGTTTCGACAAAATTTCCGATCTTTAAAATTGCTGGATGAAACTTTTGGACCAGTATTTCGATAAGAAAATACATAAAAAAAAAAAAAAAAAAAATGAGTGTTAGGTTTTTTTCGTTACGGAATCATCGTTACGTATCGACTTATCGAGTAGGGGGCCGACTGGTCAGCCGACAGACTGACTTGGGCGAGGGTTGTCGGCGTCGACGGTCGGCTGACCGTTTCCGTCGTCGGCGGTGTTGATGACGCGACCCACGATCCGCCCGAGACCGCGGCCCGACGGCTGCGATCGCGTCATGGCGGCGACGACGGGCGCGCGTGACGGGGCCCGTCGCGAGCCACGGTGCTTCCACGACGATGTCGGCCACGACAACGACGGCGACGACGACAAGTCTGCTCGGACGATCGGCGACAGTGACGTCGCGACGACGACCAACACGGCGGCGGCCGACCAGACGGCCGGAAAACCGCGGCGACGGTGACGTTTCCGGTCCATGGCGGCCGGAAACCCGGAAATGGCGGCGTTTCCCACGTGCGCCGGCGTATTTCAGCGCGGAGTTTTCGTCGTCCGTCACGGCTGCGCTGTGACACGCGTCACCGGCTGCGATTGTAGTCGCGATTCGCGTGTTTGATGACGATATAGCAACGGGATTACGGCCGTTGTCGTAGAACGTATTGCCGTGGGTCCGCGTCGGAAAAAAGAAAATAACAAAACGAAACGAAAAAATAATAATAGTCGAAATACCGCTCGAAAAGAGTTTTTCCGACAGACACGAGAACAGCTGGTTTCGGAACGAGTGACCAAAAACGCAGTCAGTACTCCGTGCGGTGCCGATTCACCGGGCACGAAATCGTAGAAACGCGACGACGGGGTAAATCCGGTGCAGAATCGTTTCGTCCGCGGACCGTCGGAAAACGAACCGTTTTCAACGTTTTCAAAATTATCATATTGTGATACCTTAAATTAAACGTTTTAATGAGTTGAATATTCATAACACATCATTAATCTGATTCGATTGATTTACAATTTATTTTATAGGAACATTTTTAATGTTTATATTCGTAAAAAATAATTTAAAATACAAACTAAAGTCAATCAGAGTACAGTTCACTACAAGGTACTTATAAAACGTCATTATGTTAAATTTATAACACCACGAACACCCTGCTATCCGGTAAATAAGAACAATAAGCGTCACGATAATTTTAAGTTCACGAAAACGAGGAAGCGTGGAGTTCCTTGGGGTGTTCCTAATGTGACAGACATAAAATTATCGAAATTTACCAAATTTACAGAATTTGCGGTAAATTTTGCTCGGTAAATTACCAAAAAAAAAAAAAAAAATGTACGTAAATTGTACACCTGTATTGCGACCATTCTCGCACACAACGCGCCCGGTCAAAAGCAATGCGGTTTTATGGCGTTGATTTCGTTTTCAAGACGTCACCAAACACCGCGACGACGTCCAGACTTATTATTAAATCGTTCAGTCGGGGTGATGTACCCGGAACGCTGACACGGTCGGTCGTTTTTTTTAATCTCTCCGCCCGCGAGCGTCACACGTCGTGAAAGCGATGTTACGATTATTGTTTGCACGTCCGATTGCGATACCGCACGTACCCGATTGAATCGTCACGGCGTGCAGCTCCTGTGGAGGTGGGATTTCAGTTTGCTTTTTACATTTTGTGCTTTCGACGGGTGAATGTCGACTTCGGTGGGCCGAGTCGATCGTGTCTCGATGACGATTCGTTTTCTCCGAACGCGGGACCGTAGAGAACGCAATCGTTTATTCGGAGGACCTCCGTGAACGCTGCCTAGTTATGGCGGGTAAAGGGGAGACGGGGGGAAAAATAGCGAAAAAAATCGACGGCGAAAAACGCACGGCCGAGGAAAATAAAAAGGAAAAAAAAAAAAAAATTAAAAAAAAACACACGAATAGGTGTTGTGCGCGCGTGTTGACAATTCATATACACTCCGCGGCGAGGAGTATGTAAACACACGGTGTTAAGTTTTTCATCTATTTCTAAATGTATATACGTTTATATGTACACACGTGCACACACACATACACACACACACACACACACACACACACACACACACACGCACGCACGCACGCACGCACGCACGCACGCACGCACGCACGCACGCAACACGCACGCACACTACTCCTATTACGTTAAACAAACACGTCACACCGGCGGCGATGACGGAGCGCGTGTTTGCGGTTTTTTTTTTTTTTTTTTTACACGTAACGGTACCGTGGGTCGGAGAGCAAAGAAAATAAGGGGAAAAAAAGCGCTACGAGTTTTTCGTCGGGCGATACGCGTATCATCTCGTGGCCCGTCCTGTGTGTCACGACCTCGACGCGAAAAATGACGATTTCGGGAGTCGTTGGAAAAGTTCCAAAACGTTTTTCGAAACGACCCCGGAGCGGCGAACCCGCAGTCCGCAAACGGAATCGAACTGGGCCGTACGATATAGAAAGGACTTTGGAAGCCTTAAAAATAGAGACCGATAGCCCGAAATCACGATCAAATAAAAAAAAAAAAAAAAAACGATCGTTTCAGCATTAAATCAATGTATGATTAATTTGTAGATCTGTATATAATTTATATATTATAAAAAAAAAAAAAAATTAATACATTTTAGTCAATAGATAATTATGTGAATCGTTATCATTTCAATTTGTTTCGATTGCGATCGGTGTACAGATATATAGACAATATGTTTTCATGTCCTCTCCTAACGAAAAATCCTAAGAACGCCGCTGACAGTGTGATTAACAGAAAATATGTATGTATGTATGTACGTATGATGATAGTAAAAAATAAAAGTTATTGCAATAAAATTAACGGAGATAAATAATATGTTATGAATAATTGGTAATAAAAGCGGAACAGAGATACAGAACTACAATACAATAGGTACATAATAATATTACGAAACATTTTATTACAATATTGATATCGAAACCGGTAGAATTCGAAAGTTAGTGACGTGGTAGAAATATTATAATTTGAAATCGAGATTGGCTCACCGATGGGTAAGTCCACCAAGCTTCCGTCGTATTTTCTTTCCAGGGTGTTCTTTTCGGCTTTTCTTTTTGGCTTACTTATTTTTTGAAAATGTCGTGGTCTTTTGTTTTTTATTCATTCGCACCGCTCGACGAGACGTTTCTTAACGTTTTCGTCTGATTCACCCCAGTGCTAACGTCACGATACGAGCACATTTGGACCGTCTAACCGTTTGGAAATCAGCGATGGAAAAAAATAAAAAATTCAATAAAACGCGACGCGTCCTGAATACCATTACCGCGCACACCGTTATAATAGTGTGTTTATCCAATAGATCAGCATACGTTTACACGTGCACGCGAACCGGTGTTATTAATTCTTATACGACACGAGGATTTCGACTCTCGCGATGCGCTTTTTTTCTTTCCATTTTTTGTTTTTTTTTTTTTTCATTTTTCATTTTTCGTTTTTTTTTTTTTTTTTACATTTTTTTTTCAATTTTCATACGCGAATATCAATAACACGAGACACCGACGACGTCGTCGTCGTCGTCGTGTCATTTCGTCCGCGCCGACTGATTGACACACGTTATGTCGTATCGTTCCGATTACATCGGCCGAATGATTGATTCAACCGTAATGGCTGGATAATAACGACCGTACGTATATAAAAAACGTATATTTTATCATTTACGTAGGTACGTATATAGTCCGCTCGATATACTCTCGTACCTATATTACGATTCGTCGATGCCGCGCGTTGGAAGAGTTTTTCGTTTCGTTTCCCACCGGGAACTCCTCCCCCCCAACCCCGGTAAATAATGCATTCGATTATTTCACGTGTCCGAGCGTTTAGAACCCACACGTCACGTACATAATATCGCGTGTCAAAATTGAAAAAATAAATAAAAAAAAAAAAAAAATAAACGTTAAAAAACCGTTTAAACCGATGATTATCGTAAACTTTACGTTTGTGCGTATTTGTATAAGTTTTTTTTTTTTTTTGATTTTTGTTTCAAAGAATCGAGCGTTTTACATATACATAGGTATACGATCCGATACCGCGGGTTTTTTTTTTTTTTTAACATTTGTTCAGCCGCGGACGTTTCGCGCCCGTACGAAGACGCTCGGACACGCGTCCGTTTTTCCACCGAGCTTTGATCTTTTGAACGACTCATGCCCCGGGTAGGATTTTATCGCGTAGGCTCGTCCGTCTGTATACCGATCGCATTCGAATACACGTTCGTGTGAATGCCACATAAGTTATAGTGAAAAAAGGGATCACCCGGTCACAGCGCCGAGGCATTTTCGCCGAACTGCGGTCCGCTCTTTTGTCGCTTGTGTCCACGGAAACGCACGAAAACGCCGGCGTGATATTATCATCTCGGATCGCGACTCGCGCATTATATCGCGGTACAACATTTCAACGGTACGTTCGTTCGCGGAGGGAGAGAAAGAGAGAGAGAGAGAGAGAGAGAGAGAGAGAGAGAGAGAGAGAGAGAGAGAGAGAGAGAGAGAGAGAGAGAGAGAGAGAGAGAGAAAGAAAAGCTGTTTTTGGAAATAAAATGACAAACAGACGTCGTCGTAAATGGGGTCACATCGAACGTTACGATCGTTTCGAGTGCGCGCCGCGACTTTTGCTCGCGAAGAGAGTCGAAACGTGAAATATTCCTGGGGGAAAAATAAAATAAAATAAAAACCGCATGACATAATCAAATGTGTACACTATGTGACGTAACAGACGTAGCGTGCGCTCGTGTACATTGTCGTGTCCCGAGGAGTCCGATGCAATATCGTTATTGTTATTATTATTATTATTATATCGTTACGCGAGAAATGACGAACGCACAAAGTACTACTTTTGGTAATAGAATTTTCGAAAACGTATCCACTCCAACTGCGTTTTCTATAGAGTTCTCTGCGAAGGGTGCGCGGGTGAAAAGTTATACTCGTGTGTGTATAACGAGTGCATAGAAAATGGAAAAAAAAACGTCCGGTCAAACGTAGCAGCGAACCGCTTTGTTGCCAACGATCTTCGCAACAGTCGTATTAATTCCGTTACACGACGACGACGTTATGCGCACGTATAATGTATACGTAATAATGTACACATCGTACTAATATTATTTTGCGCCCGTGTAGAGTCGAGAGATCACGCGTACCGCTCGGAAACGGCCACCCGCCGCCGCCGCCGCCGTCGCCGGGTTATTATAACTAGGCGAAAATCAAATTTATCGCGTGTACACAACACGCGGACGGACGTATGCGCCCACTATACGATATACACCTGCTCTCTCTCTCCCTTCCCGTTCCAGTAAGTCCCCGGACGACAGACCGAATAGTATTAGTTTTTAAACTCGATTTCCACCGTATCCGTCACTGCAACACGCCCCGACCCTCTTTCCTCGTGGTACACATAGGATAACAAGAGAAACGGGAAGCCGAGAGTTTAAACCTTCCCCCTTTCTCTCTCTCTCTCTCCTCTCTCTTTCTCTCTCTCTCTCTCTCTCTCTCTGTATCTCTCTCTCGTAATTATGGCGAGCAATCTCCGTCAACATCGAAATCAAACGATTTCGCGCGCCCCCGCGAACAAAGCTCCGGATCGATGATCAGACGTGTCTCCGTGTCGCACGCGCACATAGAAATTATCTATAACGAAAAACTACGCTCCAAAAAACGTTTGGTGTTGGGTTCGTTTCGGAACCGAAACGGATTCGTCGCTTACTCGTACGCAAAGTCTCTGGTTATGATTGTATGTTATGCGATTCGAAGTCACGTGCGCGCCGGCCATCGTCGAAAAAACGCGTACTATGGTAATTGCGTCCGATTGACGTCCGTTGCGGTTTTTGCGCCTGGTTTTCCCTGCCATTTACCGCAAACGTTTTAATACAAGGCATCGACGTTTTCGTTTTCGTTTTCATTTTTTTTTTTTTTTTTTCGTATAATTATTGTTCACTATATTATTGGTATTGCGCTCTCGACGACTTCAATCAACCGCGGTATACCCCGTGACGGCCAGCGATTCGTGTGCGCGGAACGGCAGATTTTAAATTCGTCCCCCCCTCCCCTCGATGGAAATTATAATACTGTTCCCGTTCAATAATAATAACGATTTCTAGAAAAAAAAAACAATTTTTTATTTTTATTTTTCCGGACGAATCAAATATTACATCTAATTTATTACCGAAACCAAAGGGTTAGAGGGCATTTTAATTAAATTCCCCAGTGTTGTTTGAATTATAAACAGCACGCGCCTGTGCAGTGTGTATCCGAATATAAATATATATACGATTTTTTGTCACTCTGCTTGATATCGTTTCGGTGGGATTTCACTGCGGTCGCCTATTAATTTAATAGCGAAAAAATAGAAAACAGTGTCGCCGCTGTGTGTACGCGTCGAGGTCGAAAATGTAAATTCGAGCAATCTCTCTCTCTCTCTCTCTCTCTCTCTCTCTCTCTCTCTCTCTCTCTCTCTCTCTCTCTCTCTCTCTCTCTCTCTCTCTGTGGAGCAATTATACAATTCGACCGCTAAACGAAAGGACGTCGAGAGAGAGAGCACGAGCCCACTCGGGAGAGGTATTTTTCATTTGTTTTTTTTTTTTTGCGTGTGTTTTATACTTTTTAATTGGAACCATACAGCTACACGCCGCCGGGTACGATGGGTTGTGATTACACCGTCGTTATTATTACGATCGTCCCACGACCGCGTTTCGGAAACCACCGCGGAAAATATTTATACATCGTTATTTCGTTATTTATTGTTTTCAGCAAAGCCCGGGGACATAGAGGCGGGACGGGTGCCGATACGGGGTAAGTTCCCCGCGCCTCTACGAGTCGCACGAGATCCGTTCGGTTCTGAGAGTACACGACGCGCACGAATTGTCCGCGGCGAGTTTAGGTGGCGAAAAACCGTCAAGAACGACGAATGTGATATGATAGTTTTGGAAAAAAAAAAAACATAAAAAAAAGTTTCTGGGTAACGTGGAGCTCTAACTCTTCATGTTTTAGCCTCTGTAAAAAAAAAAAGAAAAGAAAAGTATTGATCCCGCCTTTTTCAACTGGAATTCTACAGCGCTGATATCGAATCATCAACAATTTCCAACGCTTTATTTGCCGAGTCGGTTTTGAAATATCTCCATTAACGTCTAGTTTTCGCGCATTAATGTTCTGCACGAATCGGACCGCAATCCAAGTCTTTATGTACAGGACCCAACCGCGGTCTGGTCTTTTTTTCGGTCTTTGTGTATTATATTCTAAAACGGTTTGGTCCGGTCCGGCCCACCTTCAATTGCAATTCGACATAAGTTTTAATGGCATAATCGGTGTCTAGTCTGGTTTATTTTAACATGTGAATACTATACATGTAAAATTCCATTGTTAAAAGTTCGATAAAAGATGAATGAAATAAAATAAAATAAAATAAAATATAAAAATTTATAACTGTAGTGCGGAAGGGACGGGAATTCGTAATTTATTTATATAATAGAAAGATATTTTATTACTTTAACTGAATATTTAGGATCATTTTTTTGAAATCGGCCCAGTTCGGTCTTATTTTCATATTTTTTTTTTTCAAAATCGGTACAGTCTTTGTCTTTTCTAATGCGTTAAACAATAAATGAAACGGCCCGGTCCGGTCTGAAAAAAAAACAAAAAAAAAACGGACCGTGCAGAGCGCTATCGCACACAGACGTGCTCGTAACGATTATCGTCACCGCGGACATGAATCGAGAAATCGTCAGACGACGAGAACATTTCGTTTCAAACACTCTCAAAGGTTCACCGCCGCCGTCGTGAATGTTATTTTCCGCGGTGCACGGCCGAGTTGACACAGTGATTGGATTTTCCGAGTGAACGTCTGCCGGCTAATAATTAATAAACAACTATATTTCAAGGTTCCGTGACTGTCGTCACCCGGTTTCGAGGCGCGCCCGTCGTCTGACGATCGCGACGGTCGCCACGGCGTGCGTTCGCTACAGCTGTTTAACTCGCCTCGCATCAGGATCGACCGACACGTCAAACTAAACCGGCGGTTCCCAACCTGGGGTACGCGTACTCCTAGGGGTACTCGAGACGATCTCAAGGGGTACGCGAAAAAAAATTGAGTAATGGCGGAAAACCCGAATTTGGCTCATTTAAAACTATTCGTTTCGGAAATATTATGCAATATACGTTATTGAAAATTAAAACTTGATGAAAGCACCGATGTTACCAATATTTCGCAGTTTTGTGATACAATATAAAAAAAAAACGATTCTGAGCAAAGCTTCAGTGTAATATAATATATTATTTATATACTGTTTACGTATTTTTCGGTTATTTGTCTGATTTTTGGTGAGTTTTTTCGTTATTAAACCCTCATAAAATATTCAATTTTTAACTCGTTAGAAATGTTCTGTTACCAAAAGATTCGAAACATGTTTTTATATCTATATTCCAAGTTTCATTGTGATCGGACACACCAAAAAAGATTTATACAGATTTTAAGTTGAAAATTAACGTAAAAACAGTCGATATTCATATACGAATTTATATGAATTTGTTAAAACGTGTATAAAAAAAAATCCTGACTAACGATTTTTGAACTTTTGTTAGGATAATTAGATAGGTATATGAGTATTAGGTAGGTCATATTAAATTTTCAGAACTTTTTGTCAAATATTTAAAATTATATTACATAAAAACTTTCAAACAATTTGGTAAATTAAAAGTTCTATATTTGAGTCAAAAGTGCTTTAATTGTTCTGAAAATGTTGTCCAATATAAAAAGGTATGTATTTGATATTGGATAAAATTTTCAAGTTTCTAGCTTCAATACTTTTCGATTTATGACTAAATACCTAAAATCTGAACGGTGAAAATCTCGTTTACGGCGGATTTTTACCGATTTTACCGTTTTTACTCAGTTTTTCGATCGTTATTCTTGATTACTGGAAAAACTATGGAGATTTTGGAAAAATGACCTCTCTAAAGTACCATCTCAGTTCAATTTCGAATCTAAAAAGTTGCTGGACGAAACTTTTGGACTAGGATTTCTATACGAAAAAGTGTTTACAGAAAAAAAAAAATAAAAAAAAAATAAACATCATTGTAAAACCATAAGATCCTTCGCTTCACTCAGAATCTAAAAGTGAGTTTGTGAGAAAACAACTCGTTAATTTTTGGGTAGATATTAGAATCGAATATGAGCGGCTCTCTGACAAGGCAATAATTGAGTTCCTATTTCCGTTCACTAGTACGGAGTTGGTCGAAAGAGCGTTTTCTTCATATTATATTATCTTATTGAAAATAAGTATGGAAATAAACTAAACGCAGCTCCAGGTTTAAGATTATATCTCGCATCATTTGAACCCGATATCGAAAAACTATGTAATTTGAAACAAGGTTTAGGATCTTACTAATTATTTACATTGTAATTTTTTGTTTATTAAATTATATCGTTAAATAAGTAAAATAATTTTTTTTTTTTGTGTCTTATCACTCAATATAAAAATACATACATTGTTACGTTATATTATATTATTGTTGTTTTTAATTAAATGTTTTAAGAGTGGTTATGTGAAAAATTAAAAAAAATTTAAGTGGTGTCACTCTAGAAAAATATTAAGCTTAAGGGTACAGCGGGAAAAAAAGGTTGGGAACCGCCGAACTAAACTAACGGACAGATCCCCGTACTCGTGGTCACTTTTCGTCGAGTGTAAAAATATGAAATTCCTATGAAAACGCTACTCAAACATTAACTCAACATTGATTTTAAAACGTTCGACTTCAGTGGACTACGGAAAAAATATAAATATTAAAATAAATAATTAAAAATAAAAACCATTAAAACGAATATTGTAGATTTTATTTTTTTGTCAATTGACATATACCGAGGTGTTTTGCGTACGACTCGAAATCCGTTTTACTCGGACGTCTCTCACCGGCAACCTGTCGATTTGTTTTCTCCATGATCACCACTGGACTTCTTTATCGCGATTCGATTGCATTTCTATGACACAACGACTATAAATACGTCATGTAAACACGAATATTACCACTGTCCAGTATTATTTTCTCTCAAATACAACACTTTGATGTCTATCGATAGCGCACTTAACGATACAAAACTCACTCGTTTCACGTGTTCTGGGCTGTTTGGCTGAATGATTTGAACCTGCCTATTTTAGGTTTTGTTCGATGTGATCTATTGAAATTGTGTTTATTACTGTTATTTTGTTTTTCAATGCGGTTTTTGATAATAAAAAAAAAAAAATAAGTTATGTCCTACAAAAAGACGCTCTATTGATCAGGAACTTTCGACATTGGACGGTCATATTTATCGCAAACGAGACTTTTTGTCGAATCGGATTTAGTTATTTAACCACAACAGTAATGTTTCTAAAAACTTAAAATATTCACTACTGCTCACTTGTGTAAACTCGAGAACAATTTTCAAAAAAAAAAAAAAACTCGACTACCTACAGGATCAAAACGGAACTACAAAAAACCATTTTTTGTTTTTCAAAAAAAAATTATCGTAGGTCATTGACGACGGGCGAACTTTTCGCCGGCACCAACGTCATACCGGCTTTCTGTCTTTGCATATCTCTCATTTTCTCTCCCTCCCTCTCTCTCTCTCTCTCTCTCTCTCTCTCTCTCTCTATCTCGAAACCCATCCACGACTAACGTCAAACGCGCCAGACACGTCGTTTCTTAGTCCGCCGTCGCTCGACACGCGACCGCGCAACAATAGGGGCGCGTCTTTACACGATAACCGCCGTTGGCCCGCGGCGCCGGAGACGAGACGGCACTAAACGAATCAACGGATGAGACGGATGATCTTCGCCGGCACAGTCCTATACACTACTATTATGACTCGTCATACAATAACACGACGATATCACACGGTACGGTACGTCTCCTTCGCCGCCGCGCAGTTTACGACTGTGCGCGTATATATTATTATATTCATACTAGACTGCGTTTACCGTTTCAGCGAGCACGACGTGCATAAGCCGCGGTTCGAACCGCCACACGTTATGGAATTCGTTTCGTCTCCTCTTATTATTATTATTATTATCGTCGTCGTCGTTTTACGTGTACACATATATCTGCCATTTCGGTCTGGTGAACCGCGTGGGTATTAGAAATACGACATTGAACTCGCTCGGGTCGTCGTCTTCATCGTCGTCGTCGCACAGTGGGATAAAACTGATTTCTAGCTTGCAAAAATTAATAACTCTTAAAATGTATGCTACAAAAAATGAGACAAATCAAAACTTACAGTTATTTATTTATTTTTTTTTTCAATCCTTAGATAGGTTAAATGACTTTGATGGTTCTCCACTTATCCCTATCCACTACAGCTACTTTTAGTTCTTTATAGTTGGTTTTCCCTATATCGTCTATGATCTGTTTCATAAATGGTGTTCTTGGTCTACCTCTTCCTGCTTTTCCTTCTATTTTTCCTTCAATTATTATCGTTATCCATTCATTATTTCTCATAATATGTACTATCCATTTTTTCCTCCTTTCTTTGATTGTCTTCCATATTGCTTTTTGTTCGTTCATTCTTAGGTATACTTCTTCATTTCTAACTTTCTCTGTCCAAGAAATTTTCAATGCTCTTCTCCAACACCATGTTTCAAATGCTTCAACCTTTTTTCTTTCCGCTTTTAGTATCGTCCATGTTTCTGCCCCATAGAGGGCTATACTCCATACAAAACTCTTTATAAGATTTTTCCTGGTGCTTAAGCTGACAGTGTTTACCGTTAATAGGTGCTTCTTTTTGTAAAATGCCTGTTTTGCTTGTGCTATTCTACTCTTTATGTCCGTTTCGCTTCTTCCATCATGTGTTATTTTGCTTCCTAAACATGTAAAACATTGAACAGTTTCCAGCTTCTCATTTTCAATTGTTATGTTCGAAAGCAATTACTTACAGTTATAGGGATGCCAAATTCGAATTTTGTATCAGTTTTGTAAATTTACCCTTAGTTAAAGGGTTGGTAAGAGGGTGTTTTTTTTAAATTTTACATTCTTATATTTTACATCAATTTATATGTTAAAAAAATTTCTGAACTTAAATTTCATAACAATTTATATCAATACAATAAATCAAGTATCAGATCCATCTCTTTCGTCAATACTATCATCAGAATCAGAATGAATGAAAAGAAACTTTATCTAGTATATCTATAGTAAGTAATAAAAAGACACATACTTGTCACCATTTCTAATCCGACAAAAATGATAAAATTAGTAAATCAGACCAAAACACTGACGAGAAGCAATAACTAATTAGCCCATAAACGGGTTTTATTACAGAAAATACACACGTCACCTACATTTTTATAATAGCTCTGAAAATTCAGATAGGCGAGTAAAGGCAAATTAATACTAGTTTATTTTAAATAAAAGAACATTATTTTGAAAACATAATCTGCCTGGTCGGGGTAATATGAAGTTATTTTAATTGGCAGCTTATGAAACGTTTAATATATAATATTTTATTAAATTTCGTTATTTGTATCTTAGGAAAAAACATTTATAATAATTATTGGACAAATATATGTTCAAAATCAGTTAATATATGATTAATTAAAAAATCTAGCGATATGAAATCGATTGTAGTGATCTATAATTACAAAAACAAACGCTAAATTTTTATCTCAGCTCAAATTAAATAGTTATTGATTTTATGTAATTGCATAATATGCAATTATAACTATATTATAGTTAATATATAGTTATTATACTAATACAATAAATGTGCTACAAAATTGTATAAGTAAAAAAATATCAAATTACCAAATTTTTGGGAATCATTTCGAAAATTTACTTTTTGCAAGATAGACGTCGATTTCATCGCACTGTGCGTCGTCGTCGTCGTCGTCGTCTCCGCGTTCTCGTCTCTCCCCCGACGACGGCTCGACCGTACAAAGGACTGCGCGCGCACCGGTACCTATAATATTATTAAAACACGTACATATTATTATTGTATTTACTAGAAAGTCGCACGAACGAATAATGCACGTTTAGAGCGGGGTTTGTGCATTCACCTGTTGGATAGTTATTATTCCCCCGGAGCGTTTCGGAACTGAACTACTAAAATAAGCATTAGTGATATGAAAAAAAGCCAGAAATGGTAAGATATGTTTTTTTCTTGATAAGGCTAGGATAAGCTAAAAACAAATGTTAAACAACATAAGACTAAAAAAATAAATAAATAGTAAATAAGTAAATGGCATATTTTTGTAGTGTTTATTATTTAACAGATACTAATATTACTGAGTAATTATAAAAACAATGCTATATAGAAAATACTGAATAGTATAAATAAGAAAAACATTTTATGAAATATAAAATTAAACTTGAAATTTCATTTAGTTATAATAGCTTTAAGATACAAAATATTAATAAAAGAGACAACATTTTTAAAGTATAAAACAAAAAATTAATCAGTTATGAATTATACTCAGTTAAGCCCTGATTGATTGACTTATTAATTTGAGTTGACAGAATCACAGCGGGTAACAATATTCATATCAACTATATACAATATACGCGATAAGAAAATGAATTAGAAGAGGGGGATGGTGGTTAACCGATCTATATTCCGAATTTCTATCTAAACCAGTCTACATCGACCATGTTCCACTGACGAATCGGCTCACCGGTTTGGTCTGGCGAATTTGTAGTCTTGTAGAATAAATAAATATTTAATAGACATCACATTTAAAATTTAAGGTTTTAATTAAATATCAAAAAATCGCCAAATAATGGCTAATATATGATATTAAATAAGCTAGTTTTATGGCTATAGGCATTTACGAAATTTGAATGGTTAGATGGGTATCAGAATATGCTAGTTCTAGCCATAAAATGGCTAAATTGGCAACACTGCTACCAACTCGTCCCGGTCCCACCGGGATCGCGGTCGTCATTGTCATTGTCGTAAACACCCGACGAGTTATTGAAAACAACCGGCGAGTTGGACTCCTCGTAACGTGACGAAAAAGTCACGAGTGTATCCATAATGGGGCGTTCCCACGAGGCTGCGAATCACGACAGTGAACCACGCTAGTCAACTTTCGTTCGTGACAATCACGAAAGTGTGAATTGATGAAACGTTCACACGGTCGGGGGAGTTCGTGCCGTTCACGCCTCGTGTTTCGACTTAGTCGCTATCGAAACATCGATCATGAATGATCTGGTTGCTGAAAGTCGTGCTGTTTTAAGTTCGTTTTTTGCTACTATCTTAGCGAAAAAAGATGGAGCGCTTACAGGACACAAGAAAACGGAAAAAAAGACGTGTTTGTGTTAGAGAATGGATACAGAGAAGAAATATGTTAGAATCTGTCTGATATTTTTTTTAACTCCTGACAGAAAGAGCTTCTTAAATTTTTGAATTTCGATATAACTTCTTTTGGTCCAAATCCAGGAATATTTCATTCATGAATTATTCTCTTAGCTGCGGCGGTACGTACATCTCTGTCACGGTATTCCTCCAAACTTGGATCATACAACACCTTTTCCATAGAATATAACTCCAAAAAACGCGTAGTTTCATTGTCGTTAAACATAATTCCCCGTGGCTGTGACGACATCTTGGCTTCACGAACGGTATTTCACGACTGAAAACCAAACACGTTTGATCTATCCACGCTTGAGTCGTGCGCCGTTCCCCACGAAAGCGAGTTTAACGACTATGCGTTCACACAGAAGTGTATTTCACAAAAGCGTGGTTCACTGTCGTGATTAACGCCTCGTGGGAACGCCCCATAATAGTGAACGTCCTGCCAAACAGATATATTGTGTCCGCACTGTAAATCGCGTCCACTCGAGTCAAAACACTACTCGAAAGAAAAAAAAAACAAAAATTAGCGAATCACACTTTAGTGTCGGACGAATCGCATCGATTTTAGCGCAGAGATCTACGACCACGACGTGTAAACGCATTTCGGTCCGGGATGTGTGATAATATACGTGTGTTGTATTATCAATTCAGAGGCGGCTTGTCATAAGATTACCAGGAGCAGTTGCTTCTATTATCAAATAAAAGTAGTCGATCAAAGTTTACGCTTTGTTTTGTTACACCCATTACAATTCATCTACAGCAGAATAGGTACCCATATCCTTCCTGACGACCCCACAAGACGTCTCAAACGCAACAGGTGCAGAGATCGTCTTAACCAATAAAATACATTTATATTACTCATAAAAATGTCTATTCATTGTAAAAGGTGACTCGACTGCGAACTTTCCTTCACGTTACTCAAAGCCATTTTTATAACACGCTATTATACCATATCTTACTTATTGTACCTACGTAATGTACAGATCGTAAATTTTCAATAAAAGCCATTAAAAAAAAAAAAAAGTATTCATACGATGTTTAATAGAAAGGAAGGACCTACGACCTACTTTTAATCAACAAACGAATAACGAAATCAGTAATACGAATAAAGAGTATAATAGGTAATAATATAGCAATATGGGCGTCTTTTTTTTTTTTTTAAATATGCGTACCAACTAATTTATGTTTTGTACTCGTGAGAAGAACCTAAAAAAAAAAAAAAAAAAACAATATCCAACAGCTTTGTGAATTCGATAGGTGGGTGGGTGGGTGGTTGTATGAGTGCTTGCTTACTCGGGTTTCAGAAACTCCAGCCGCCGCCGATTGTATAATAATACGTCCTCGGGGTTGATTGCGATTCGGTCCCGGACGACGGCGGCGGCGTCGAAAACGCAATCGAATCACACGAAACGGTTGGCCGTGGAAACGGACGACGATTGAAATTCACGTCGATTTCCCTGAACGGCACACAGGATATTGGAACGGTGCGATTACCGAGCGACGACCCTTATAGTATGAACGTTATAGTTATAAACGCATAAGCTACGAGCGTACAACGTATATAGCGATTTAAAAATCACGTTCTTCCGGTCCGATTAAGTCTCGTAATCCCCACGGCTGTCCAGTTGCTCGCTCGTGTGTGTGTGTGTGTGTGTGTGTGTGTGTGTGTGTGTATTTACACGTATATTACGTTCGCACGCTCGTCGTCGGCCATTTCGTATGCGCTCGTAATGTTTGCGGCGACGCGCGCACCTGACATAGTGACGTATTACCGTTTTAATCGTGACGTACGAGCGAATGCCGGATTGACTTCAGAACGGGTCGAAGTAATTTTTTTTTTTTCCAGTCGTAAACGTACACGTCAACACGAGTTCATAAACACTATTATCTATATGTGTATAATATGCTGTATTATTCACTATTGGCGCGCCGTCGTCGAAATAGCCTAGTTTATCGTATGTTCTCAACGTTATTATATAGATATTCAGTTTTTTCGTATTTTTTCGCAAAAAGCTTTTACGGTTCCGCACGAGTCGATTGCCTGGTCCGAAGACCGTACCGATAAAGCAGCACGAAAATTCGCTTATTAGAACAGGTCTGTTCTCTCGTACCCCCCGTCCCCTTTCTCTCTATCTCTCTTTGTCACCTCCGCTAAAGCACTACAATCAAAGGCATATTATAACGTCTTATATAATACGCGTATAAACAGTGTACTTTCACTCTCCCTACGGTGTTCGTAGTTCAAACGTTAAAATAAATCGTTTGAGTGAGAGGATAAAAACACACACACACACACACACACACCTACAAAAAAGCCTTTATACGGAGCGTTTACAATGAAAAAACACTTTTTGCCATCGAAACGCGAAGAAAGTGCCTCAGTACCTGCACGAGTTTACTGTGTGTTATTGACACGTCGTTACACCCGAATACAACCACCGTGTAGGCAGGTACGAGAAAAACAAAGAGCGTGTGTGTGTATGTGTGTGTGTGTGTGTGTGTGTGTTTCCCAACAGACCGTTTGAAATTTCTCACGAAGCTCGAATATTTGAGTATTAAACGTGAAACACCGTTATCGAATAATCGTTTTGAGTATTTTTCTTTTTTTTTTTCCTCGTTTAAAAGCAAAAATCTTACGTCACGTACAACCTACTTGACTAACACGAAAATATTAAATACGAAATAATCGTACGGAATAATAAAACGGCATATTATCATCACGGAGGCCCAACACGACGTTCTCACGCGCCGTGTCCACGGTCCGGCCGAGCTTTCGCCGTTCGTCGTACGCCCCCGATCACAGTTGAAATCTCGACGACCGTGGAATTTCGGAAAACCACTTACCTCCATAAAACACTCTGATCCCACCTGACCCGTGGGCTCTCGGTGCTCTCGTTACGCGTGGGTTTCGGACGTACAAACGAAACGGGTCGTGTATACACGCGTTATAGTGTCTATTATACGCGTAAAGCACGGCCTCCAGGGAAATATCTTAATCACTACCTCCCCCAGCACCAAAAAAAAGGATTCTTTCTACTGGTATCGTATCGTATGGGTTTCGCTCGGACAAGAGTTCAAACGGGGAGAAACGGTCGTTTGGTAAACACGATTATTGTGTTTCTGAGCGGTTATTCTATTCATATTCTATTCCGTTTACTAGAGCGAAACGTTGTCGTACCGGTGTCGTCACTTGATAACGTTATGAAAACAACGTGAAGAACAAAAACCATTAAACCGTCATCATTTTTACAGTTGACTTTACGTTTTTTTTTTTTTTAATGAAAATTAAAAGACAATTAAAAGACGGTATTAACAACAACAACAATACCGGCCGTTACTTATTAGGTTGATGGCTGTCCGCAGAAAAGAAAAGAAAAAAAACTTACGTCGAGTAGACTTTGTTACGTTTTATTTATTTATTTATATATGTATTTTTTTTTTCTATACATTTCAAGTCTGTTATGGTTATACGATTTTTATTATTATTATTTTTTCGCTCATAATCCGAGTTGGGAAACTCAAAGACGTGGTGAGGCTTATTCACTTCTCTCGAGAGGCCAAAGATGTTGGATTAAAAACACGCGTCAAACGGTTTTACGCGATGTTATATATATGTGTGTTTTTTCGTTTTTCGATTCGACTTTTCGCCGAGAAACGAACGCCTATTATTACACCACGCCGACACACATCAAGACACGATCTGTCCGTGAAAAAACGTAAGCTCTTTTCCGTAATTTTTTTGTTTTTGTATTTTCAATTTTTTTACTAATGGCGTTCGCACACGATCCATCTCTTGGAAGTTATAATAAAGCTAACACGACAACGTGCCGGTCTCGGGGCCACTGGTATACTTTGACAGGCACTCGTTATCTTTCTTTCTTACTCTCTCTCTCTCTCTCTCTCTCTCTCTCTCTCTCTCTCTCTCTCTCTCTCTCTCTCTCTCTCTCTCTCTATCCATCTCTCTCTATTTTTATGCGTATCTCGTCTAAAAGCCCATCGTTTTGAATTTACGATATCCGTCCGGTGTGACCGTGGCACTATCTCAAAACGAATTCACCAGGCGACGCATCATGACGGACGGAAAGCGAAAATTTGTCGGGTGTAATTTTACCCTCGGGCATAAGTGGTGATGGTACAGAAGTTTTGAGAAATTTAAGCAGCTAGTGAATAAAAGGGCCATAGAGGATGCGTAATGTGTGTATCGGTATGTGTGTGTGTGTGTGTGTGTGTGTGTGTGTGTGTGTGTGTGTGTTTGGTGTATCGTTCGCTTGTGTATATAGGGTGTCTGATTATATACGTCACAATCATTGGTTTAATACATTTTGGTTTTTCGTGTTTTTTAATTTGTTCCGAAATTGCGTACCTATAATTTTGCACAAAATACAATTTTCATCACGTGTTATTTTTTAGCTTTTGATTTTTTTCTAATGGAAATCACTATTCGTAAAAAATGTTTTCGAAAATGTTATTTAATTTGCATTATTGGATCGATAGTTAAAGAAGTATACGATTTGAAAGCTTATAGTATAGCGGGGTGGAAAAGCAGAAGTACTTCAAAAAATAATATATCACGACCAATCCCCATTTGAAAACTTTTAGTACTTATCTATCTGTGTATCTTGAACTATTGATCGACAAAAAATAAGTATTATATATCTAAGTAATATTATTTCTGAGTTGTGGTTACTTTTAAAGAACACTAAAAACATAGAAAACTTTGTTGTTACAAAAATAGTGTAAAATTTGATTTGCACACAGCAAAATTTCGAAACACCTTTTCAATAATAATAATAATAATAATAATAAAAAAACGCGATGTCGATTGTGAAAACGAATGTAGCGTGGCATCTAAAACACCCTGTAGGGACGTTTATAATTCACGGCTTACATTACAATCCTCTTTTTCTTAAAAAAAAAAAAACGTCTTCGAAGACGTGTGAAAAACTAATCATTTTGAAAAGCTTTTCGCTTTAGGCGTCATCCTCGCCTTTTATATACGGTACATATATGTAGTGTGTGTAGTACGTCCAGTTTCGGCTTTATTTTTTTTTATTCTTCGCTCCAGGCTGTTCTTCCTGGAAACGCTATACTTACCGGTTATTTTACGATCGCCGCTACACGCTGAACACACACACACACACACACACACACACACACACACACACACACACACACACACACACACACACACACACACACACACACGTGTAGGAAGGGGAGGGTTGCCTCATCGTGATAACATTTTGAAAACCGTTTGCGAGGTGGAACAAAGACCGAGGGGGGGTAGGAAGAGGGTCTACACGCGTAACATTATATATGTACGCTCTTTGACGAAGTGCGAAAAGCCTTTTTATTATTTTTGTTTTCTTTATTATTATTATTTTTGTTTTTATTTTTTCATTTGAGCATAGGTCTTTCCGTTGTCAACTATGCGCGAGGGTGATCGCAAGAGAAACAATTTTTTTTCGGTCCTTTTTTTTTTATTTATTTATTCATTTTCTTTTTTCGCTTACACGGCGCAGTCAACGGGAAAACCGTTGCGAATATAAAATTCCATTTGACCGTAGCCCGCAGGCTCTGCGCGTGTCTTACCGTATACCCGCGGCAGGTTCGTCGACGTATTCCGAGCCAGGCCACGGGCGGAGTGAATTACCTCGGCCCGTACGCCTCCGCGTCCGCCGGCGCGACGGAAAAGACGTCACGTCCGACGCGTCGAGTGGCGTCGAGCGGCGGTCTCCGTGCGTCCGGCTCGAGACTCGAAAGACAAAACGCACGGCTCGTAGCACAACAGTTTCCGTCATATTATGTTATTGAATCAATTAAATCTAAAATATTTAAAAAAAATCTCGACGCTCGAATTATTAAAATAACAGTACTAAGGGTTTGTTTTTTAAACCTCCCTACATCAGTCATACGTGTATTTTAATCACACGATATCGTGGGAAATTGTTCGCTACTCCCGATTAATCGCTTTCGGGATCGTAATTATTAATATTATATTTAAGTATTTCTTCGTTATATTTTGTTTTATTATTGATGTGAAAACATCTTATACGGCGTTCTGTCCTTTCCGTTTGGGCAGTGAAATTTTCGACCGTTACCTTTTTCGCGTAACGCTCGTTTGACATGTTTCTACGTGTTCATTTTTTATATAAATATATATATATTTTTTCTAATAAATGTTATTAAATACATTTTCATTTTTGCTTTAACTGAGAACATAAATTTCCATTCCTGTTTATGATTTCAGTCAACTATTACTTTCGTATTATTCAAAATATATAGTTGAATTGAATATCGCTTTGTGTCCGGAAAATAAAATTTAAACAAATTTAATTCTTAAAACATTTTAAACCTAACCTACAAATATTATAAGAGCGTGTCTTTTAAATTAAGAACATTTACTTCGAATTCGACATATTAAATCTATATTCCTAAGCTCACGTATACCTACCGTATTCACATCTTCCGAGGGTCGCCCATGACACTCTCAGTTTTATTTTATCACTATTTATTTATTTATTTTTTTTTCTATGTACGTTTAACTATAGTTTTATACACGTTTTCGACGGCATCGTTACGTCTTGGATATTTGATGTCTCGCGCATTTTTCGCGTTGTAGTCATCATCGTATTTGACCGCCGATAAACCCAGGGTTCCTTTATCAATTTATTATTATAATTATTTATTTATTTATTTATTTATTTTTTTTTTACTGTCGTCGACAGTTCACGTGGCCGAATGCGTCTAAAAAGATAATCGAAAATAACGAAAAACGTAAATATCGCGTTCGCGCCCGAGACGCGGTACTCAAAAGGCACTTTATTTTTTACGACTCTAGTCATTTTTTTTTTTTTTTTTCATTTTTTTTTCTTTTTATTTTGTTCACCGCGGATCGAAAACCCGTGTATCGCGAGCGCGCGACCACCATTTGACGATCATAATAATATAAGGCGTCGTAACAATATACGCCCGCGCGCGGACGGTTTTTATACCGCGAATACCGTTATTGATTGCCCATAGGTTATACGCTTACCTATATTTACTACAGTTTCCCGGCTTTTGAATTCGCACGCGCTAGTAAATGCGATTTTACGTTTTAGTCGGTGACTTGATTCCGATGTTAAGTCTGTAGTCTCATGCAAATCTCGTTTATACATATTCAGCCTATAATCTCCATTTCGCTCACGCACACACACACACAAACACACACACACACACACACACACACACACACACACACACACACACACACACACACACACACACACACACACACACACACACTCAACACACAAACACACTCACACACGTGCACACTCAACACACACACACCCACACACACAACACATACTGTGAGAGGTGTAAGATAATAATACTATTAATCTTTCGAGTATTCAATAAAAATCCTGGAAATTATTTCCAAGTGCGGAACGTTTCAAAAC
Organism: Therioaphis trifolii; assembly: GCA_027580255.1. Lineage (NCBI taxonomy): Eukaryota > Metazoa > Arthropoda > Insecta > Hemiptera > Aphididae > Therioaphis > Therioaphis trifolii. The sequence goes on along the minus strand of CM050405.1, from coordinate 3,749,500 downwards.
GTAAAGTAACGTTTTGAACGCGATTAATTATTAATGTTGAAGATTAATGGTTTCGTCGTTACGCCTCCTCTTCGCGCCCGAATACGCATATCCAAGTGTTTGAGTGATACGTTTGTAACAAGCTCGAATGAATGTTTTTCTTAAGACGTATTTTTTAATTTTTTTTTTTACACACACTTATGCTCCGAGAACCCTATTCGGTTATATTTTGATGTTCTCTTACAGTGATCGTCGATTTTGAAACTATACAAACCGAAACTAATAATAACACACGCTTCAAAAGACGGTAAATCGTCGATCAATGTTGGATTCGACGAAAAGAGTCGGAAAACGATTTTGAATTTTCACGCGTTTGTCGCATTCATCCACCGCAAACTCACTCGCGATCGTACGCGGCGTTTTCTCACGCCCCACGCCAGTCGTCGCGTTCACCGAATCCGATATTATGTCCGCCCCCCCTATAATCCATTCGAGTCTTGACGCCCGTTCACGTCTCGCGATGTTCCGATATAGTGTTTAGCGGATTATACGATCCATGTTTATGTATTACGTCGCATTATACAGTACGTATCGACAGGGAGAACGATACGTACACATCCACGAACGCGGTTCGGCGCACAAAGGCCGCGTCGGCATAATACTCGGTGGTCGTCTCACGGCGTATAATCATCGTAACATGCGAAAACGTCGAATGTCTTTGGCACGAACGAAAAACAAACTCCGTTCCGATCGAACGTACGTATTACACACGTACACGGGCGACGCGACGACAGGGAAAACCGATATTTTTTTCTCGCTCGCTTTTGAAAAACGAAAAGAGGAAATGTCGTTGAGAGTATTTTTTACTGTTATTATTATTATTATTATCATTATTTATTTGCTTTTTTTTTTCTTGTTTTCTTTTTCGTTATTAAATAACTCGAAGCTAATGTTTGTACAAGCTCGAAGAGAGATAGATTGAGAGAGAGAGAGGGAGAGAGAGAGAGAGAGAGAGAGAGAGAGAGAGAGAGAGAGAGAGAGAGAGAGAGAGAGAACGGATGATTCGTACACGACGTTTGAGAATCCGGTATTTATTGCATTTTCGAGAAATATGAACACGCCGTAGATATTATTTTATAACGTACGATCGGTGCTGCGATCCGAGACTATTGCCGAGGAGTGAAACGACTCGCTCGAAAGACTATAGCATTCCAAATCGGGCGATTTATGCCAATCGATTAAGACCGGAGAATCGATTCTCGTTTTATCGAGCTCGGCGGCGTGTGGATTTCAGACTTAAACTGAATCTTTCTTTTTTTTATTTATAAATATTAGTAAAGATTTCACATTGAAAACACACACACAGACACACACACACACACAAGTACTCATTCATATCGTTGTATTCTGGAAAATGTACGCATTTGCATTGAGATTCGGCTCGAAAGAAAAAAAAAACACTCAATATTTCAACGTTGGAAGAATGCGAGCCGTTAATATAAATATTGAATTACTCGATACTGTATTTCGCAAGAACATTATTAAGTCTTCACGACGAAATCGTCGAAATAATGCGTAATTTTTTAATACTCGTGATTTGGTGTTTTACACTCACAACGAGTGCGACCGTTCAGCTGCCACCGCTCTCGCCGCCGTCGCTCACTTTTGTCCTCTTGTCACGATCGCTCGACTTGCTGAGCCTTTCTTCGGGCGAAGAGACACGCCCGACCGAGTCAGGATCGGGCTGGTAGATCACTTGTTTACTCTTAAGCTTCGGACCGCTAAGACGTCGAAACAAAACGATCAACACGACGACTATAGTGAATATTCGCGTCGGAACTCAAATACGATTGATACGACCGATTTGGCGAAAAAATTACTGACCGAATCCATTGGCATTTGAAACGTCATAATATATTTCCATCTTTAAAGTGGGTATATATTTTAATATGCCGGGGAGCATAATAACGAAATGGAGACCAAAATGGCCCCGAGGAAGACCCAGACGGCGGGGGGCTGATGTAGAGTCCTCAGGACGATTGGAGTGAAAAATGCGGAGGAAGTGTCAAGAGACAGGAAAAGCGTAAAGAAGTCATTGTTGCGGCAACGAGACCTTAATGGTCTGTAAGACGCCTATGAACTAGAACTAGAATACATTTTAATATATAGGTGTTACGAAATATTGTTAATCACGCGAAAAAAATGGATACGTTTTAGTTGATTAACATCGAGAAAGATGTTTTGGTCGGAACAAAGAATGAAAGTATATTCTACAAATCGCAGTCAATAAAAGAAGTTAGTTAAAAAATGTACGGATATAAAAAAAAAAATGTAATCCCGAGGTTTTTCTCGAAATCATTTGAATACAGTACAGCTGTTGTTAATCATCACCAATGTTTCAAATCGTTGTTTTTTTAGTTTTATTTATTCATCACGTCTTGTTGCGGTGTATGAAAAATCCAAAAACGAAAATTGTCACTGATTTTTTTTTTTTATTTACGTTACTAAATAGCCGTATGCCCTTATTGTTTTGCTCTCACTAAACGTATCGTTTATTAACTAACAATATCAGAAGCTCTTATCTTAATACTGTACGAGTTGATTAACTTTCGTGACACTTTAAAAGTGTGTCGTGCGTGGTGGATGAGGGGCGGAAAAGTTGTACAACTCAAAAACATTTCAGGTCGATCGTAATTTTTACCCCGAAAAAAAAACAATTTTTCGATCCTGCTCCGCGTCTGACATTTGTTTATTTATTAATTAATTAATTTATTTATTTATTCATTTATTTATTTATTTATTTATTGATGTAAACGCCTTTTTAGGCTCAAGTACAGTAGATACTAATAATTTAACAATACGAAATTGTGACATTTATACAAATTGAATAAATAAGATAAGATAACAGTATAAATAATAAGATCAATAACATTTTCTATGGAAGTTAATAATTACAATATATTAGGAAACATGGCTTATTAAATATGAATTTCGTGTAGAAAATAAATCGACATTCTCCAGTTCATTACATTCTCGAGCAATACGATCTAGGTCGGCAACCTTTTTGAACTGTCGGGCCACATTTAAATATTAAAAATAGTTCGCGGGCCAGATAAAAATAAAAATATTTTATTCTTAAATTATTTATCATGCGAAAAAAAATACACTGTAAAATTTAAAATAATAAAATGTACAAAACGAAAATTACTGTTTTTAATATAATCATGTCATGAAAGTATGAATGTAATGGTACTGGTAAAACGCTTAATGTGATTTTTGTTGTTGGATGTTGTCGATTAATTTTTCGATTTTCGCATTAAAATTACTCGTGTCCGCTCTAAGAACATGGTGGAGATGTCTGCATCTTATCCGGTAATCATCAACGTGACTGATTTAAAATACCCGTACCGAAAACGCAACGTTCAATTATATTTGTGCCGTACGATGTTCGATTGAATTTCGTCGTTCTAGAATTTAAAGCGGGCCGCCGCCGGTTGCCGACCACTGATCTAGGGGATTATTACAACCATAAGTTTTGCGATGAAAAGGAATTGAAAACGTCGGACGTTGCCGCGAGTTATATTGCGGAAAATTGAAATTTAATGATCGCGACAAATCCAGACGGGACATGACGCGATTTATTAATTTCGACATGAAACGAATATCTATATAGGTTTACGTCTAGTAGTAGAAGAGATTCTAAGTTCGTGCCAGCTTGAATAGACGATAGAGACGTAGAGACTGATGGACTGAATTAGTGACCATTCGATTCGCTCTTGTAACCGTATTCAGATCTTACGGTTCGGCGGCCGCAACTTCGTCGCTAGGTGTTCCCTCTCGCGTCTTTCAAAACGATGACGACGGCTACGACGATACAGGGTGTCGCCGCACTAGACGTCGCGGCACGTCTGACGAAATCGTTCGTCGTCCGTCGTCGAAAGGACGTTGACCCTTGGCCCTTTTTTTTTTTTTTTTATTTATCGGACGTAACGATTTGACAATGTTAACGGCAACGGCCCGTCGACGACGTCCGAAAGATCGTCACGAAGGAAATAGCGGCAGCGGCGCGGTGGTGGCGGTGTGGGGCACGTCTAGAGACGGCGGCAGACGTGCACGCTAAAAGCTCGGGACGATCGATTTTCGTTCGGAGAGGAGAGAGGATAAATGTCGTCGACGAGGGAAGAAATAAAAAATGAAAAAAAATAAATATTTTCTCGTGACCGGATCGAGTGTACGGCGACGCGCACGTCGGCCTCGTGTCTGGTTTTAAAAAAAAGCGTGCGTTTTTTTTTCTACCCGTCGTCGATTTTTGACGTGCCCGACGACGCCGGACATAACTCGAGTAGCAGTCGAACGGACTCGAGCAGAAGTTTGTCGATACGAATGAAACGTCAAAAACATTTGCACGACACGAGTGCGATCCCTCGTCGGTGTACCGTCGTTTTTATCGCTTCGTTTTGTAGTGAACTAGGAGACCAGTCACTAAACTCAATATTTATTATACTGACGGCTCTGAGCGTGTTCTTCGACAGGTTGTCCCAAAGTCAATGTCTGAAATTAGAAAATACGTTTATTAAAATATAAAGACAAAATGTGACTTATAATAATTATGTTACTAAAAAAAATGTGAGGACAGACGGTAACGGTCTTGCCCGAGAATAAGTGGGTTTTCGTGAACACCAGAGCTGGCGACGATGTGACCGCACGGGGCTACGACCGGGTAGTGTTCGAGGTTTGGGGAACGGACTTGATCCAATTTTATGGGAAAACAGAGTCGGTATTTATACAAATCATTGCGATCTATTTTAACCCTTCCTAATGTATAAATCGAGAAAAAGGACGAGGAAAAAGGGTGTGTCAAAACTAGGTGCGGAGAGATAGTTGTTTTTGGTAAGGATTCTAAATGACAAGAGATCATGATTTTTGGGTAAGGCGGCCACTTGTCGAAGTATCATAAATTTGTTATATATGCACTTGTTGTATATTTTAATATTGATCGTGTTATCGGTTAATAGCATTTTGTTATAAGTATATGTTTTATGTGAAATATTAATATACGCGTGATATCGGTTTAATACAATTCGTCGATTTCGGATCGATTTTATATTTTATATTAATTTGTCTTTTTCGCTTTCAAAATTTTTGGTATGTAGTACCTCTAGAACACTTATATTCAAGGTCATTTTGACAATTTTCTCGATAACAAAGTGTTAGTAGACCTAACCCGAGCCGTACATATTGAAAAAAAACCAAAAAAAACCAAAAAACACGAATCGATTATCTCCGTCTTCTCGGGGTATATCGACAACGCGGTCGAACGATATTCTCTCGGGACCCCTAACGCACGGACACCGGACACGGCGAACGATCTGCAATCAATCGACGCGGCTTTCGCGCGGCGTGTTTTACGGACGTGATTCGGAAGGACCGCCGCCGATACGGATCGCCGGCAGACTCTCGGACACCGCGGCACGGTCCGTCCGTACGTATATCTCACGCGACACGACGATAATAATAATAATAATAATAATAATAATATCGTATTTCTCGTCGTCGGGTCGCCCCGGAGAAGAAAACTCGGAACGAAACCCGGAGGAGAAACGTGCACGACGCTTTTACGCGTTTTTTCGCGCTCCGGGTCGTTTTTGTTTCTGGCCGAACGCGCGCGTTATTGCACGTAATAATTTACGTCGTCACACACGCGGGTGGAACAAAAAACAAAACAAAAAAAAAATCGATCTGTACGTTTTTGTTTCGTTTTTTTTTTTTTTTTGCGTTTCGATTCTATTGCGTTCTATAACAAAAGGGTAGTTACGATGTTTTCGTCTCGTCGTCGCGGTTCGGTCGCGCCCCCGAGCGTTCTGATTATTAGCACACGATGTGATAAACTTAAAAGCATACGCCCGCACGCGGGCCGTCGACTACCCGTCGCGTGTTTTTTTTTTTACTCGAACCGATCGAATTTACGGTTTTTAAACAGTGATGTGGCGAAATAGTATTTACCCGTGTATATATACGTCTTGAATATTCGTCGATGAGACGTGATGAAACATTGGTCCGTATAGGCAACGTACGGGTGACAATGGGGGAAAAGGGAATCTGAAAACCGACAAGAGTATAATATTGCGAAACAGGGTTCTAGGCCACGAAAGCGAAAAAAAAAATAAATATCGAAAACGAAACAGCGAAAAACGTAAAAACGAAATTACATTTTTATGAAATTCGAAACAGCGAAGAGCGATATTTTTTACTTTTTTTTTTTCATTTTATTGTATTTACAATAATTATGTCGTCATTTTTTTATTTCAATACAATTTTACTTTTGCACACTTGTCGAATTAAATTAGCAATACCGTTAAAAACAAAAAAACGGTCGCAGTTTCGGCCCCACGAGTTCACGTCGTCTTTGCGTTCGTTTAACGATTGCTCTGCGGGTACGTCTGCGGTAGTATTATGAGAAAATAGCTCGCGGCACGTCGTTATCGATTCGCAGATGTCTTGTCATCGACTCGCGTTCGCGTTTTAAAATGTCGCTGCGATTCAGAGGTTTTCGACCGGCGTCATAGGATTTTGTTGTACCTCTTATTATTTTTACCCCCCCACCCCTGGTTATAATATCCTTGGATATTATTACCGGGAGTATAAATATCCTAGGCTATTTGTCCCCCCAGTAAAATCATTGGGGTGGGGGTAATAATATCCTGGGATATTATTACCACCCCCGGTATAAATATTCGACCGGTGGGTAAAAGTATCCTAGGATATTATTACCCCCCTCCCGGTATAAATATTCGACCGGCGGGTAAAAATTGCATGTTACACGGGCACGAGCTTCGGAAAAAAAAAACGTATTCGCGTAGTCGTTGAACGGCTATTACTGTTATCACATAATTGTATTATCAATAATTATTGTCAGCGTCGTCGTCTTCCTGTTTTCGAGAGGTGCCCGCGGTCGTGTCCCGTGAAAAAGGTACACACGAGTCGCGTGCCGCTACGTCGGTCGGTCGGGTGGTATGGTTTTTGTTCGGATTTCAGGGATTTTCCGATTTTCGAGATAATCGATTAATGTACCGCGTTATATAAAATAAACACGGATCTCCGGTCGACGAACAACAATAATACTATAATAATAAGCATACTGCCACTCATCGTCATCACGGTCAATAAAAAATATACTGTCGGTTAGGCCTTGTATGATTTACGGGCGATTTGAAAATGTCATAAAAAAAAAAAAGTAAAGACCTAATTTTTGAATTAAACTATTAATGTGAGATTATATACTGTCGACCAACGTTTTCGGTGTAAGATTCCAGTCGAGACTCAATTCAGACGATTTCAAAACTGTGTTGTTTTTTTTTTTTTGGGGGAGGGGGCTCAATTATAATTTACCGGCGACGCGTTGTAAATTATCAAATGACGAGTTGTTAATGAGAACCCTTCGGTTAAATACATGAATCGAGTCCGGGACGTCATTCGAGTATACCTTTTTCACGAGACGCAACTCGTCATGACGTGCACTCGTCGTGACACTGGAGATTGAGACGACGACTGTGCGTGCGACGTCGCTTTTGACAAGACACTTTATACGGATATTTAGCATAATATTATATTTATTATATTATATACTATAAAATGCATGTGATATAATTTTACACGATTTTCGCCGAGTAAATATTTACGTTTGTGTGTTTTTTGTTCTGTTTATAGGTGAGTCCGATCAAATCGCGTCGCAACCGTTGGAATCGAATGATAATAATAATATATACGTGAGTAAAATAATTAACTTGAATATTCATAATACGTATAATGTAATCAAGGTGCAGTGAATTTCTTATACGAGGCAGTGCAATTAAAAGGAAAACATTTTCTCTCTCTCTCTCTCTCTCTCTCTCTCTCTCTCTCTCTCTCTCTCTCTCTCTCTCTCTCTCTCTCTCTCTCTCTCTCTCTCTCTGTTTCGCTTTTTTCCCTCCGGTTTAATTACGGACGTCGAGTCTCTACGGCCGAAATGGGATTTAAAAGGGAAAAAAACAATGAAAACGCATTAGCGATGATTTTTGATAAGGTTAACGTAACGAATATTATCTTTTTATTTATACGCACAAATGTCTTTATATATAATATATATTTCCGTTATGTGTATATAGTTTTTTTCATTTTTTTTTTTAGTTTAGAAATAGGTTTTGTATAAAGAACTTTTTAATCAAAGCCGTGTTGAAGATATAATATAATATATACATTATATTATTATACTTATCTAAAATATATTTCATTTTTTTTTTTTTCATTCGTACTGCGGTTATTATTATTTTTCGAACCTTGCAGTAGTCCGCTTTGCCCGACCGAAATCGATTAAAAAAAAAAAAAAAAATAAAATACAATCTCTAACCGAGTACACCTATATAATATATATATAACATATTATATAACGTGTATAGACATACGTTTAATGTAACCTATTGCGCAAAATAACGCCGCGATGATAATAACGATAATAATAATGCTGTCGTATTGGAAAAGTTCCCGCGGATCTCGCGCCGTATAATATTATAGTTGTAGTGGCCGCCGCCGCGGAGACACTCAGACACTCAGCTTTATTACATTGTGTCCCGCAACAGATTTTCAACAACTCAAGAGACTTCTTTCCCTCTCCCCGCCCCGCCCCGCCCTGTCGTTCCCGTTTTTACACGTTTTATTATGTTTTTCACATAAAGAACCGAGTTTATTATTATTATTATTATTATTATTATTATTATTATTATTATATTATAACGCCTACCGCGGCACGGGGTAAAGTTTGCTTTTTCTTACCTAAATGTATTTTTATTTATTTATTTATTTTTTTTTCAATTTTGTTTTTCCCGACGATACACGTCCGATATCCGTTATCGGTGTTCTCCGGGACGTATTCAAACGATTTATGCCGGCGAATTTAGATACACTGCTGAATCGAATAATATAAACCTAATTTCTGTAAGCTCATTAGTTGCTATTCTATAGTGTAGTCCTTCAAAACTGATCATATCATATCTTACGCCCCACCCTGTATAAAGAAGCTCGTATAAAAATTCCATACTAAATACCGTTCGTAAAATTAATCATATTAAATAGTCAAAATCAAAAAAAAATTAAAATTAAAAATAATTTAGAGCATGAAATGTTACATCGCCCCTGGAGCGGTTATTCGACTTGACGCGGAATTCAGACGAAATGAACTATAACTATGTCAGAAGGGACAAACAAAAAAAAAAAAAAAACGAATAAAAACGTATCGTTGGTATTAAAATTAATTACACCATCGTATTAATATTTAGAGCAATATCCTTCTCGTACGTTTCATGCGAATTCAAAATCATTATTATTACGTATCGTTAGTAAAAAAAAAATTAGAAAAATTAGTTTTTTTATTTAAACAGATTGTAAATATCATATTATATATTTTTTAATTGGAAAAATCATATTAAAAAATTATTTAAAAAAAAAAAAAAACGAGTCACCGATTAATCGAACCACAGAATTACCATTTTTGGTTTTCACGGGCTCTTCTCCAGGCACGGAGTTTCCGGAAAAACGACCAAGGTATCCTTTCACTACTATTTTCACCGTTTTTATCCACGAGGAAGAGGAGACGAAGGAGGAGGAGGAAGAGTAGTCGAACGCGCACGTGGAAAACCGTTTGAAAACGAATTACGTCGTTGAAACGATGGGCCGACGGCGGCGGCGTGTTACATTGTGTGGTATTTAACGACTCGCGTTGTTTTGGAAACAACATAAAATCCGTTCGTAACGACCGTATCCAAAGGTCCAGTGATAAATCAGTAGTTGTTTTATCCCATTAGTAGTCACGATTATCAAAATACGAAAACTAAAAAAAAAATAAACGGTTTCGTAACAAAGTACGAAAGATATTATATAGTAATACCTATATTGTACCGTGGTTCGCGTTCACTGTGTTATTTTTTATGTTCTCGGGCTTGAAACAGTACGAACGCCTGACGTGGATCGAACGAATTCACTCGACGAAATCAAAATCAAACAGACGACTCTACCTCCTTAGACCCGTGTCCTTGGCAAATTTTCTAAAATCCCGTCCAAAACCAAAACACGCACATCTGTAATATTGTCCTACTTGGACCCGTTGTTGTCATACGGCCTTTATCTTTGTGGCACCGTCAAAAAAATCAACACTCAAAAGATACGAGTATTCCAATCGAAAATCCTCGGACTCGTTTCTATAAAGTCATTGAAACAACTACAACTATTCACGATTTAGAAATCACAATTAAAATCGTACCAATGCCAAATGTTCAAAATCTACAATTTATATCCATTTATGTACCCCCCTCCCCCCTTCCGGGAGGCTCAAGCTATAATGGCCCTGAGACCTTATGAATGAAATCAAGCATGTGCAACCTAAATAATCTATTAGCTAACGCCGAAGCGCTATCATTGGCCAGTTTTTCCCTCAAGCCAACGTGATATTGTGTAAAAAAATGCTCTATAATATGCTTGTTATTTTTTATGTCAAAGTGTCGGTCAACGATGTTCAAACTCAACGTATCAGATTACATGCACAAACTCATGTTTGAAATTATAGTACGTTCGCAGTTTTCTATTTTTTGTCTCAAAGTGTCGAAATCGAACGAATTTCCGATTCCACGTAAATATAAAAAGACTCGAAATTTTGAAAAGTTATTTTTTTCAACGTGTCGATCAATGTTATTCGAATTCGACGTATCGGATAACACATATAAACTCCAGATGAAAATTGAAATACGTTCGTAGTTTTCCATTTTTTATCTCAAAGCGTCGATATCTAACGCTCGTACTACAAATCGTATAAATTGAAATTATAACTGCCTAATAAAAATACAATAAAACAAAAATTATTTTTATATTTATATAGTATAACTTCGCATTTCGTACGCATGTGCATTGATTAAAATCATGAATATACGAACCTTACTGACGACGGGCGATAATATTTGTATGTTAATGTTGCACGTGTCTTGATAAATCGACAAAATCATTTGATCATTTCTCATATTACTCACTACAAAAAAAAAAAAACAAAAAAAAAAAATTAAAATTACCAAGTGTATCGCACGGTCACTACGATAAATGGAATATTTTTCTAAATACAGTAGACGCCGCTTATAAGACTCACGGATATAAGGTTCAGTCGCTTATTAGACTCAAAATCGTCTGGAACGGTCCGGACGTATCCAAATACATTGAAAAAAAATCGGTTATAAGACTCGACACTTCGGTTATAAGACTCAAATTTTGTAAAATAAATAGTAGAAAATAAACTTTTTTGGTTATAATTTAGAAATAAATTGATATTGGAAAATTAATCGCAACGATTATCGTTATTATAGTGTACTGATTATCTGGCGGCTGCACAGTTATCGTAATTACGGGTACCTACATAAATACACATACGTGCACGTAGTTTTTTTTTTTTATCGGGATTATTAAATTTATTCAATTATAATTAGTTAAGAAATGTATTCAATAATAAAGTATGTACTATGTAATATGACGTGTTAATGTATTAAAATCAAAGCAAAATATGTAGTAAAATAAAATTTATAAATACGTAATTAATTTTTTTTTTCCACTTCGCCTATAAGATTCATTCGGTTATAAGACTCACTTTGTGCTGGTCCCAAAGTGAGTCTTATAAGCGGCGTCTACTGTATAATCAAAAAAACACCGCATAACGTCATATTATACTCTCGGTCATCACACGAACGTCGTCGTAATCAACGACGTAAATCAATGTATATTACGAACATCGAGATTTTTGTGGAACCTTCAAGTTTAAGTCGTTACGTCCGGTTCGTCACCGCGACGATCAACGGTTATTGGATCATCGAAAACGATCGGTACTGTACGCATATTATGCATGTATGATGTTGTATAACCACTGATTACGAAGATTTTCCCTTTGATTATCCGTCTTACTGTTTACCGTGACGAAAAAAAACACTAACGATTATAATAAAAAATAAATAAATAAGAAGAAGAAGAAGAAGAGAGAGAAGAAGAATACGAATAATAATAATAATAATAAGAAGCACCGTTGAATATAGTGACTATTTTAGCCGCATTAAAAGCCGCCCTCTCCGCCGTACAACTCTGTGTATTATTTTATTACGTCTCTCGGTTCGTTCGTCGATAAATTCCAAGGTATTTGCGACGCGGTACAATAAATAAATAATAATGGCTCTTCTATATAAGACTCCGCTGCGGGTGGAATGAAAATACAGAATATTATTTTGCGATCCACAAAAGAAAAATCTGACCGAGATTATTCGCCATTATTAATGATTAATGAACAACGAGAATATCACTTTAGGACTTTATCTGACCTACTGCGTCGTGTCCCGGTCGGTGTATACATGTATGTATAGACCGTTTGTGAAAAAAACAAAAATAAATACGAGTAGATAAATAAATTGCGTTACGCGATTCGTTCGTCTGGACGACATCGGTTCGGTTTTTACGGACGGGGCCGTGGTCTGACTTAATTTTCGGCACGAGAGGCGGTGGACCGGGAGAGGGCTGACGTTTTATCGGGTGAATTCGTGATTATTTCGAACGTCGTCGTCGTGCGGTTAGAAAAAAAAAACGATTTATTTTTAAAAAAAAACAAAAAACAAAAAACAACGGCGAAGAAAAATACGCGGTCGATATTCGATCTCCTCGATCGTTTAAATATTGTGTACGTGTACCGTATGTTGTATACCAGCGGTTCCCAAACTATTTTCACTGCGACCTTCAGATTCCAATATTAACTTACATGCGACCCAGTCATACTTGCTTGCCAATACCAGTAAAAAAAAAAAAAAAAAAAAAAAAACAAATAATAGAAATACCATTTTTCATCGATATAAACTACGATATTATTATTTTTTTAACATTTACTTGCATTAAATTGGTATACAAATTTTTAATTATTTTAAAATTATAAAAAAAATTAATTATTACTATTCACTTACATGTTTTAAATTGAGTCAAATATTATTCTTAAATTAATAAATTAATGACTATGACGATGTTGTTGCATACTGTTCACAACTAGTTTTTCAATATCTGGTTTAATTTTTATTGCAAGGGCACATCTGATATTTTGTTGTGGATCAATTATTTTATCTAATATAGATTAATCTCAATCCATAATAGTTGTATGATAAGACTGTATAATATATAATATGATATAACAATATACTGGTATGTATACTCGTATGAGTGTATTACCCAAAAATATAATTAATTTGATCTATATCTATTGATAATAATACAGGTAAATTATACTTATTTGTTGCTGTCAAAGTTAAATATTTTACAAAATAAAAATACCAAATAAGTATTTTCGGTGTATAATTTTCCAACAAATCAAAATTACATTTTACACAACTGAAACAAATAAAAAATATGTCAATTTATTTATTTTTCTGCGACCCACCATAAAAACATCCACGACCCTGTTTTGGATCGCGACCCTGAGTTTGGGAACCACTGTTGTATACGGTGCAAAGACGGAAGACGTACGTAATTTTCACCGTCGATGGGTTTACCTCCACACACACATCAAGCCATGCGATTTGTATGCTGTAATTGTTTTTTTTTTTTTTTTACATATCCGTATAAAATGTGTTATTCGACTTCATCGCCGACAACTATTTTAGTTATTACAGTTATGATTGACTATGAACAAAACCGTTAGCGAATAGATAAGATTTATACATTTTACCCGACTGTTCAGACGTATTCAATCACTGTAAAGTGTAAAACGTATTCCGAGTATTGCGCGATTCGGAACTTTGGTCAAGCACGAATCAACACGAATAAAATATTGCGACTTTAAATATTTTCAAACCGTTCATTATTAAGGTCCGTGTTGTTCTATATACGAGTACGGTGTGTTTAATAACGAAATAAAACTACTTAATTACCCGATAATTTTAACTCGAGTGCGAGTGCTTGTACGCCGCAAAAACGAAATAAAAATATAAATTACAAAAACACTGACGGGATTGTAAACGGACGGACCCCCTCCCCACCACGGTTAGGTTAAAGCGTACTACGGAATCGTACAGACGTTTTTTTTTTTTTATATATATATTTTATAAATCACCAAACGATTATTTTGAAATCATTTACAATAAATTCGAATGATAAATTTATGATTTTGTGTGTACGAATTTAATTTCGTACAGGTCGATCGTGACGTGAGTTAGAGTCGATCGCAATTTTCTATCATATTTTCTCAAATTTTTTTCAAAAAACGTAGAACTCAAATTTTCGAGTTTTTTTTCGATCGTTGAGTACACAATTTGTGATAGTAACAAACAATATTATGTCTGTTAATAATATTAGGAAAAATTATATTATATAGGTACTGAAAGCAAGTGGTTTGTATACATTATAATAATATGTAATTCGAACGGTGTTTTGAATTTTGATTAAATCATTTTTTTATTTTTTTTATTTATGGATATCAAGTTTTAAAATAAAAATTCGAGTGACTGTTTATTTATTTATTTTCTTATTTCGGACCGCACAAAGTGCGTCGTAACACACACGACTTTATGCCGTTATACGGTGCGTTTGCGTGTGCGATCGTCCCACGGAGAATAAACTCGGTGCAATCGAACCTCGTCGCACGATGAATTCATTGTTTTCGAGTAGACTTTAAAACGTTAATAAGACTATACGTTTTTATGAGAAAAATCACTTTTTTTGTTTTTTCTATACCGTCTTATAAGATGTTAGGTTTTCTTAAACGACTATTTTCAAAGTAATAACACTACGCGAAAGATGATATTATTATTGTTATTTTTTCTAAACGTTCTCTTATTGTTTGTATTATCGGACCAAAGAGGTCGTAAGAGCTGTGCGAACATTTAAATTGTTTACGTAAAACTTTTAGAATTTAAAATCAAACAAGGAAAAAATTCATATCTTCTAGAGTTAATTCGTGTCGCGATCATCTCCGTCGGACGCCCGGTACAAGTATATTATTTAATAATATATTATCGTATTACGTTTATCGGGTTTTGTCGATCCCCTCGCCTCGATCCCGTCGCGTTTTAATACAGTGCTGCCAGTTCACTAATAAAAAGAGAAGAGAGAAAGATAGACAGACAGAGAGAATGAAAGAGAGAGAGAGAGAGAGAGAGAGAGAGAGAGAGAGAGAGAGAGAGAGAGATAACAAGCCCGCACCGCTCTAATCCCGTTATTCGTAATGAAACATCGCTGTAGATACAGCTCTGCGGGCCGAGCGTCAGAGTTCCCGAGGGAGACTTCCGTCTTTAATTTAAAACGCAACCGACGGAAACGGCCAAACTCTCGTGATTTTAGTTTACGTTTGCCGAACGGTTAATACAATCTGATGGCGGTGGCGGGGAGGTGGGAGGAGCAGGAGGACAGGGGAAAAAATTAAAAGGAGAACGAAAACAAAACTGAAACGATAATAAGAGAGAAAAATTAAGTTTGCGAAAATAACACGAGAAAAGATTAAGTCGACACGACGACAAAACAATGAGCAAACAATGGGCCGACGTTTATAATCTCTTTTGGACTAACGCAATAAAAACCGCGGACACGACATTTTGTGAAAAGTTCGAGATTAACGAGCTTCGCGATTGATTTGGTTCGTATTTTTATTTCCGACCGATCGGACCGATCAGAAGAGCGCGTGCGCGAGTGGAACCGTCTCGTCTCGCAGACGACGTTACGTCCGTCGCGTCGCTCGTCACGAATCGGTTGAACCGGTTGTGCTCTGCACAGTCCGTTTTATTTTTAACCGGATCGGACCGTTACATTTTAACCAATTCCAGGACTGGACCGGATCGATAAAAACAAAATCCAGCCAAACTGGACCGGACCGATAAAAAAAAAAAAGTCCGACTGGATCGGACCGTTTCGTTTTTATTGCGCTAGAAAACACCAAAACCGTACCGATTTGAAAAAAATATATATATAAGAATAAGACCGAGTGGGACCGATTGTAAAGAAATGATCCTAAACATTCAGTTGAAAATATTTGATATCTCTCTATTATACGTATAAATCGATTTAGAATATTCCCGTTTCTCCCACACTTCCGCTACGTTCCGGGAAAAATTACGATCGTTATAAACGAACCGACGACGTTGATTATATAAATCTACTTGACGTAAAGTATCACGTGTTAGAATGAACCAGACTAGACCTCGATTCCGACATCAACACTTGTGTCGGACTGAAATCGAAGGCGGACCGGACCGGACCAAATCGTTTTTGATTACGTTTTTAGTAACGTATCGTATTTTTTCGTACGTTGTATCTATCATTGGCCATTAATATTTCAATCGTGATAATTAGCTACCCTGTTTCGTGTTATTTCTAAATTTAAACTTATTCTGTACTTGAGTCTATGGCGTAAATTTAACAACAAACAAACAAATAATACACAAAGACCGAAAAGATCGGACCGTGGTCCGGTTCGGTCCGATTTGGACCGTGCAGAGCACTACGGTATACGTGTCGTTCGTAAAAAAATAATAAATAAATAAATAAAAAGTCACAGTTGGTTTGGTTTTCGGCGGTGAAACGTTGGGAATAAAATAATAATAAACGACTACGCGTGACGCGTACGAGAAACGTAGTCGGGTACAGCACGATATTATTATGTCATACGACACGATTAATTTCCGATAGTTGTCGTTTTTCGGATTTTGAAATCCGAACGGGGTGGGGGGGGTGCGAAAGGTCTATCCACGATTTTCCAATGAGGTTTATTTACGTTTCTTCTTTCGTATTTTTTTTTCTCTCTGAGCACCTACCCGCGTTTTTGGGTCGTTGACTTTGTTCAAAAGTCGACGTTGCATATTCCGCGTAGGTACTCGTTCCGCGTAGGTACAAAGGCGATTCTTTTCTGTTCTCAAAAGTTTTTCATCGTTATTTCAGCTCCATATCGTATTCATATTATATGAGTTACACGTCGTCGGCACAGAAGAAGAACAGCCGGACGACCATGTCGAAAGAGTGTGGTGTGAAATCGTTACGCGATATTATTATCGCACGTGTTCGGTACGTGTAAGACGTCGTGTTTGACTTTTCGATCCTTTTTTTTTGCATTTTTTTTTTTATTCATTAAGATTAAAATTTGTCGGCATATTACACGCTATTACTGGTCAGTTTAAAAATTACAAATTACAAGATTCCATTTCTAGTTATAATTAGTTTAGGACAGTGGTTTTCAAACTAGGTGCCGTAGCACGCTGGTGTGCCGCGAGCATTCACTCGGTGTGCCGCGGTGTATTGAACATTTTTTTTTCCATAAATGACCGATCGAATTGAATAATATCGTGATGAACGAAAATGGATGCGTCCGACCGTTGTGAATCTGCAACATTTAAGTTTATATAGATAAATCGAAGGTTTGCAGTAAGAAAGTGACTAAGATAAGTTATGTTGGATAATAATAATTGCACCCTGACAAAATGTATCGGTAATGTGATTTTTTATAATACAGTGAAATCTACCTTAACGGACAACTCTGAATAGCGAACACCTCCAATTAGCGGACGTTTTTGTGTGGATAGGAACATGTTCTCCTCCTTTATTTTTCTCTCTGAATAGAGGACACCTCTAAATCAGCGGTTCTCGACATGTGCTCCGCGTACCACTAGTGGTACGTGGAATGTTCATAAGTGGTACGCGAAGAAAATCTCCCTTTATATATAAAAAAAAAAAAAAAAAAATTGGAATGAATCATTATTCGCAAGCTGTACGGTTTCTAATCCCTTTTGTGTCAACTTATTTGTGCGAAAATACATTTACCCTCTTATAGTACACAAAGAACGAATATATAAATAAATTAAACGTAGAAAGTGATTTAAGGCTTTGGAATTACCAATATGGAGCCCGATATTGACGTCGTCGTCCGTTCAAAACAACACCAAACTTTTCATTGAAGTATTAAGCAAACCATAATAATACAATAATGATAATAATTTATCGCAGCTACAAATTCAATTTAACTTCCTTTCGTGCATTCGATACTTATATTGTCATAATTTTGTAGTTCTTAATTAAATGAAATTCGGTGCATATGAAATAAACGTTTGCATTATTAATAACCTCCCTCCCCCAAAGAAAAAAGGTCAGGCGGTACGTAAAAGTTTTCAAACTGTGTAGGTGATACGCGAATACGAAAAGGTTGAGAACCGCTGCTCTAAATAACGGACAATATTTCGGCTACCGAGAGTGTCCGGTATTCAGAGGTTTCACTGGGTTAAAATTAGAGACCATAGTGTGCCGTGATCAAAAAAATTTTGAAAACCACTGGTTATGTGGATATTGTGAATAGTATGATAAATGTATATATTTTAACGTTAGTATTTGTAGTGGTTAATAATAATATTATGGTTGATCTTCGCTTTGGTCTGGTATAAGAATATCTTGCGGTAGACTTGGTACTTTTCGGTCCGAAACGAAAAACGATTGGACGCGTGATTTTGTTTCTCGTATCTAATGATGTATTATAATTATTATTTTTTATTTCTTTCGTCTTGTTTTTCTCTTAATTTACTGTTATTAAAAACCACCAAACACGCCATACAGCAGTCAGACCCGTTGCTAGGGTACAAGCGACCCGTGCGTTGCTTTAGGGCGGCAAACATAAATTATTAAGTGTTCAAAAAAGACGGCGATACTATCGCTGTTTTGCGTCTTCATTGTTATCGTATACATTTCACCGTCTCGTTTGACTGCCAACTACCGCTTGGATTATAACATGCCCATGGACGCACGTCAAACACTGTGACGTGTACGCAGTACAGCGTGTTATGGCTATATCACACAATATGTAGGTCGTAACCCCTTACATCGATTCTCGGCTGTTTTTGACGTTAATACACATTTGTTGATTTCAATATTACCCACGTGCTCATTTAATTATTATACCTATTCAAAGATCTTCGGTTCAATCCGAAAAGCACTTTTCTTATTCTTCTTTTGACTGTTTTCATTATTTGTTTTGTCAAACATTTTTTTTCAAATGCATAATAAGTAGGGCTGAGGAGGACTTCTAGTACTTAAAAATCTCAAAATATGCACGCACTTATGCACTAAAAAAAAACAAGAAACATGCACTTAAAACATGCTCTAAAAATTTATTTTATTTTATTAATTCATCTAATTATAATATTTGTATGCCAAAAAAAAAAAAATGTAATAAGAATTATTTCTATAAGTTAATTATAATAAATTCTTGAAAAAGACGGGCAACCAAAGTTCACTTCCTATACAAGTTTCGATTTTATCAGATAGACAGAAAATTATCTAAACGATAGTAAAAATATTATTTTTAAACAGAAAATTTACCAATAAGTTCTTTTTTGTCTATGCTAATAATTTAATAAATTATATCGAAAATCATCAGATATGATCTTGATGTTTCAAAAATACCCAAATACGCATTTATATGCAATAATGACGAAATTTGCAGATTAAAATTTTAAATACAACTTCCTGGTATTATGAAACACATTTGTTGATCACTAACATGATTCTACGATCTTTCTAAAAAAATATGAAAATACTAGAAGTCCTCAGCCCTAATTATTAGTTTACTTATATCTGTCAAAAAACACAAATTAACACGCACGTAAAATTAATCATATTTAATTAGATACAAAATAGGTATTCTTTTAATAAAGGGTGGCCAGATTTTGAAATCACCGGTCCGAGATACAATATATTTAATGCCGAATGACTTTTTACATTTAAATCGACAGTAAAAACTACGAATCGACGACGAAAATCTAAACAGGCATAAGTTACATTTTTGAAATTATTCAGGAGAACTGAAAACGATTTTTTACCAGTGACGTAACACATCATTGAATATTTTCAAATTAAAAAAAATTGTCGTCAAGCTCAAAATTTGATTTCAACCTATTTCAAATGATCATTCAACTATATTTTTAATGACTAATTTATATAAATTGAAAGCTAAGTATAATATGGATTTTGGCGCTTATGCCCTTTTGGATTGTCACTGCCGATATATAAAATATGAATGTTGAACGCAAGTGATCTATACTAGTAGGAAATTTGTCAAAATCAAAGAAAACTATCTGGATTTTATTAAATACGTATAATATATTATTATTATGTAATATAGTCAACGATTCACCAATAATTAACGAATCGCCGTTATGATTCGTAACAGTATATATTGCTTTCATCGAATCGATAATTATTATTTCGACCGCTAAAATTTGAAATCCATGACATTTCACCGTCTCGATATAATTTTGAGGGACGCCGGAACACGGTGTGGAAAATCGCAAGTGTCCCGGAAAATCCTGGAAGTATTGGCGTTACACGGCGGTGTGTCTAGAGAGTGAGAGACAGAGAGAGAGATAAAAGGGATCAGTGAAATAGGGGGGGGGCAGAGACGGAGAAGAAATCGAAAACAAAATACAAAACGATTTTCGTCTGGAGCCACGCGGTACGAACCGACGGCGAAAAAATCGTGTGGCGGTCAAAGGTATAGTGAACGAACGTTTTAATAAACGCTCGAAACCCTATCGCCAGTTTAACAACTATTCAAAAACTATTTTACAATCGACTGTGCGTTTCTCGGCGTACGGCCCACGAGCCACTGCACGAC
Organism: Therioaphis trifolii; assembly: GCA_027580255.1. Classification (NCBI taxonomy): domain Eukaryota; kingdom Metazoa; phylum Arthropoda; class Insecta; order Hemiptera; family Aphididae; genus Therioaphis; species Therioaphis trifolii. Next base: position 3,728,847 of record CM050405.1, on the reverse strand, counting down.
TTCGAGTACGTCGAATTAATTGCGGTGTCGTCGCCCGTGCCATAATTTTTGTCTTTTATGGGGGTCTTTTGCGGTTTTGTAGACTATTTTTTTGTTTTTTTTTTGTTTTTTTTGGATTTTGCGAACTGTCATCCGAAAATAATTGTTTTCATTATTCAATTATCGTAGCACTCCGCGACCGTGCGGTTTCCGTTTGAAAGTCGCGACAGAGGTCGACTGCATTGCGGTCTGTGGTCTCCGCGGTTCTTCTCGGCCGTTCCGATCTCCCACGACACGCGAACGAATCAAATTGATATTAATCGAGTCGCCCGAAAATTATAATAATAATAATAATAATAATAGTCACTGTAAAAAAGCGGGCGCGGTTTTGGTTAGACGTTTTTCATTTAACTTTTTTGATGACCGCGAGACAAGCGAAGCCGCTTGCAATTATCCAGTGTCATTACGCGCCGTAGTCGTTAATCAAATTTAATTGAGGTATTAAGCAAAGCGTGTCACTCGAGTCTAAAATAAAGTCCTGAAAAATGATTAGTTCCCCCTCCGGCCGCGCGTGCGCCCGCAGAGTTGCAGTTGTTATTATTGTTACTTTCGTGCTCGCGTACACGGCCGTGCCCAAAACCATGCGGCGGCGATTGCATGGTAAGAGATAATTTTCGCCGGAAAACTAACTAGCCCCGGTTTATTAATACTCCAGAACGTCTGAAAAACACGGCAAAAGAATAATGGGACACGGTTAAATTTGACTTTTATTCTCGACACCTTTTCCCCACTTCCCACCCCCGGTCACCGTGATTGTTTTTAATATTATCACTAGGGCTGGGATTTTAATGGCCTTAAAAATCGCGAAAAACGACCGTAAAAAAATTCAAAATGACTTGAGAAACTCAAAAAATGCATTAAAAAATGTCTTAACTTAAAATTAAATAAAAAAATATTCTTTATTGTTACACTGAATCACGAGACCGTGCTTCAGGTTTTCAAATAGAAATGCCCTCCTGCAGTCCGTCAATAAGTTTTTGTAGATAGAAAAGCTCCTTTCTACATCCACAGAAATTCTAGGTGAGTGTTTTAAGTACGTCAGATAACTTGCTGCAAGATCAGCCGGAAATCCAAATTTAGGTTTTCATATATTGTTAGCATATAAATATTTTATATTACGGGTATTAATCTATAATCTATAATGTTTGATTTTAAATTCAAAAACATCTCATTAAACTTAAAAACTCCTAAAATGCCTTAAAAAATGTCAAAAATGCCTTAAAAACTGAAAAATTTCAAAAAAATACAAAATAAACTTTCTCATTGCCATTCAAAAGTACATAAAACAAATTTACGACAAGACGAGCATTGCTCAATAAGCTTTGGAAAACCATGCAAAGTGCATAGAAATCCCAGCCCTAATTATCACTATAACTTTCCCCACCCCCCGTTTTTTACTATCCCACCCACCCTGTTCGTAACCAAGCATTTTATTCGTGAAACCGAATCCAAGACAACGTTCTTCGAAGGAACGTCACAGTGTTGTGTACATCTAAATATAATATAATATGTCCTATACCTATCATCAATCGTTTATCGCGATTTCATTTCATTACAGTTCACACACGTTTTCGCCACGTGGCAATAAATGAGCGTACGTCGATTACTTCAACGTATATGACACAAACACACACACACACACACACACACAGTAAATTAAGTATAAACTTGAAAATAGCACGTGTTTTTCTTATGGTGATCGAGTCACACGACCGCCACAGAAGATCCTTTATTTTCTGGTCTCCTCTCTTTTTTATAATTTAACAAACCTCATTTAAAATATGTTTGCTTACACGCTAATTTACAGTGTTTACTATTTCTCAATCGTTTTTTTATACGCTATATTCATCTATTTCAACATATATCCCTATAAAATGTCGTGACTTGTATTTATTAAGACATAAATGACTGTTATTACTAGAGTTAGGATGTTGATGACTTTTGATTTTTTTTCCTTTGATTCTATACAATGCTATCCTAGCTAAACATTTGATTCGTGCTCTCTTGATGCAGATTCTGATTTTACTTTGCATTTTTTGCATTTTCGAGATTTTTAGCTATAAATGCATTTTTTTTTTTTGTTTTTTAACGTCATTTTTCAACATTTTAAGACATTTTTTCATCTTTTAGGTCATTTTTTGAAGTTTTTGTACAATGGTGGGCCATTTCAGATTTTAGAGCAAGTGTTGAACCCAAGTTTGGAAACAAATTTAATTTATTTAAAATCTAACTTTGGATTTGGACAAGTAGTAAACAATTACTATTACACCCATTATCACGCCCATATCTCTAATAAAAATTATTATTTATTAATACATTTTTTCACTTACTTAATTAGTTTTTTTAGATCATTTTGAAGGTAATTTTTTGAAGTTTTTAGGGCATTTTCGCACTTTTTAGAGCATTTTTGCATTTTTTTTTAGTGCATTTTTTCGTGTTTTTTAAGTCATCAACCTCCTAACTCTAGTTATTACTATTGCCCAATACTACAGTTACGAGTCGTGGGCCCCTAGTGTAGATTCACTCGCGTAGATACTTGTCTTTTTACCAGGCGCGCTGCACGTTAAGAGTTGTAATACTCAAAAACGAATATTCGACGATGAATACAATGGCATATCGTCGTGACCTCGGTCGTACGGATTCGACGTGACACGATCGAATGCAAAACACTCAGACCACTCGAGAACAAGTCTCATTTGTCGTTCCGACGTATTCTCCAGATGGGACGGAAGTATGCGAGATAGTCGGTGGTGTAGCCACTAGAGTTAGCAGCGGAAGGCCGGGCCTCTCCTTCGTTGTCTATATTGCCAAATCAGAGACGGACAAAGGGAGACGAGGGCCGGGACCATCGGAGAGATAAAAATAGGGAGAGGGTGGGAGGGAGAAGCAGTGAGAGAGATATATAGGAAGAGAAGGGGAACCTCGGAAAATACATTGATGAACTTCCTTTTAATTTTTTTGTTTTTATGTTGACTAAGCCAAAATGAAAATTACTGATTTCAACATTTTTTAAATAAACGCACGGTAATGTATTTGCACACACGTTTGTATATTATACGTTAATTAGAGTTTTTTAATTGTGTTTTAGACCGGGACGATTATTTGAATTTGTTCGTATCTGATTGTCAGCATTACAAATTTGAATTTCGAGTTGAAATCAACACTTAAATATTTTCAAACATTGATAACGTCATGTTTGTACGATAAACGGCTAGCGCAGATAAATTTCATTGTATTGTTTAAAACACAAATCCTGTATCACGTGTACGTTTATTGTCGTTGTTGTTTTTTTTATGTATTAAATCAACGCGTAGTATCTATATCGTCGAAATTGGCGCCAACACATGACAAACCGCGGACAAGACTCGGTGGTCCTTTTACGTACTGTTTGTTTCTATATTTATTATTTTTATTTTTATAATAATTTATTTATTTTCTTTTTTATTTATGAAAAAAAAAAAATGGTAATAATAATATGTAATACCACACGTCAACAACCTGCAGCACAGACGTCGTGACGTTCATCAAATATCAGGCTTGAATCACACGCAATACTAGTTTCGTGTCGGTGACCCGTATGCGAATCCATAAAAAAACAAACGCAATATCTCAGAACGTAGAAAATCATACGAGTTTTTACGGAATACGATCCTACCGTTACCCGGGACGTGGGCGAATCTGTGCATCGGAAATTCTCGACTTTTTGTAAAACTACGACCCCCCCCCCAAATAATGTGGCCATGATTTCGACGGTCCTATTTCGTTGTGATAATATCATTGAAAAGTCGTTCCAAATTATCGAGATTCAAACGTATTCAAACACAAATAAAAAGTGTCTATACGATAAATTCACGACATTAAAATTTAAAAAATCGTACGTCCGATGAGTTTGTTTACAACAGGTTTTATAAATAAATTAATAAATTAAAGTCAACGATATATTGATACGTGGCCGTTTTTTTTTTTCACCGTCGGAGGTCAGGAATCATTTTGTCGATTTTTCCGAACGAAAAGATCGGTCGCGACTCGTTATCGCGCAGATCGACGACACGTCTCGCTCGGCGGATTTCCTTTTAACGATCAATAATTCATCGTATTAAATCCGATTTTGACGATATTGCCGTCGGGATAATCACGCGGAACACTCACTAGCTGTTTTATGTTTATTAGCTCCGGCAAAACGTGTGTCCGGGACCGCCGAGAAGGTCGAGAAACGCTGCTTTATCCGCGACGTCTCACCGACCGTAGGAGACGTCACCGCGCGTTCCCCCCAACAGTCGTCGTCGTCGTCGTCGTCGTCGCCTTCGTGATTTTCATCCGCCGAGTCGAAACATTTTATTCGCGTGACGTCCGCGAAAGCGCGTAATAATTTAATTATACATCGTATTTACACGCGGCGGCGCGGCGTACACCCAAACGGTTTAATATAATACTTTGCGCCCGAAATCGCATTTGAATATCTCGTCGAATATGTATGTATATATGAATTCACGTTTTACGCTCGCGCGTACTGTAAATAATTAAACCTGGTCGCGAAACCGAAATTTGCATATGCAAGACGCGAGGGGCCATGTATTGTTATACGCGGCGGCTCGAGTGGAAGGAACCCGCGGCGGCGGCGGCGGCTACTACTACCCTCGAAATCATCTTCAACAACCCCCGTGATTTGTAATCGCTTTCGTAATACAATAATATATTCGAAATCATAACAATAATAGTAATATTCCGCGGACAAACGCGCCACAAGCGACAAGCGGCGGCACAGAAACCGTGAAACGCGCACTACTGTTGTTGTTCGGTAGGTGATTCGTAAGTGTGTAATCCGCCGCCCGCCGGGACGCGGTGCCGCCGCGGCGCTGATTAATCGCACGCGGAATCAAATTAATATAAATCCGATTTGCGCCCGTTTTGCGGTGCGCGGTGCACGGCGTTTTGATATTTTCATCGCCGCGTGTATAATAATTATTATAACAACGTCGACGACGACGACGACGACGGCATCAACAACTGTGGAATAAAATTAAAAAACGAAACGAGACCGCGGTTGTTTTTCAAACTCCGCGCTGAGCAGGGTAGGCAAAAAACCGGGCTTTATCGAAAAAACCAAAGCCGGTCGGGTTTTTTCCAATAAAACCCCCCAAAAACTCAAAAACCCGTTGGATTCGTGTGATGTTATCTAACTGGGTGGTTTTTGAGAAAAAACCCACGTGAAACGTTTTTTTTTTTTTTTTGTATTTTGGCTAATCTGTTTTTCGTCTTATCAGTAATGATACTGAAAACAAAAAATTTTTACGTCGTATTCAAGTGACCATTATTTCGTGGTTTATGACATTTGTATTTTTACACGTCATTAAACTATTTCATCTACTTGAAGTCAACTAACAAACAAATATATTATGTATTTCCTTTTTTCTCGAATGGGCTATCCGCTATAGGTACACTTTGAAAAAAAATCAAGGCACATTTCTAAAATTCACTTTATACTAGCAAAAACAAAAAAGATTCACTCGCAATCCAAAATCATAACGGCATTGGTCCGCCGCGAATACGAAAAAATAATGAAATAAATTTAAAATTGATTTTTTCGAAGTAAAACGTAAAAGCCGATCGTTGAGTGACCCGAAGTGTTCGTTTTCTTCACGTCTCACGCCGCCGTGGAAGTTAGTTTCGAAGAAAAGTAATAATATGTTTATTTAGATAAGGACGACGGTGAGTGTACGCTACGCGTTTTAAAAGTTCGCGGTTTAGTAAACGTATTTAAACGTACTGTATCATACCTATAACTGTGTACGTTCGATTCATTTTACGTGGTATTGAGACCGGAAAAAAAGTTTTCCCCCGCTATTCACTGGTGTTTAGAGTCAAGAAAATAAGGCGAAACGCTCATGCGCAGTAGTCGGCTGCTCGTCGGGTCCATCCACAAACCCGCACACACACACACACACACACACACACACGCGCGCAAGCACACACACACACACACACACACACACACACACACACACACACACACACACACGCAAGCACGCACACGATTGGGGACTAGGCTGCGGGAACGCATACGCTTTGAATCGTTACGACTGATCTAAGCGTGTACACTCGCACACGGTCCTTGTAATTCGTTTCGGTTTTTGAAATTTCCAGTGTTCACGAGTGTTGTACTACCAGAATTTCAAAACCGTAAGGGAGGGGTGAGGGTGACTCAAGAAATAATACTATCACTCCGGCACGACCGAGTCGACGATAAAGCGAAAATATAGGGAAATGCGAGTACGATACGAACAAGAGCTAATCGAGAGAGAGTACGAGGTACACTGTAGGGTGGGAAGGCGCTGTTAAACCCGGTGAATAACGGGTAACGGGATTTTCCTCAACAAAAAAAAGAAACATTATTTTGTTTGACCTCGTTAAAATCAAAATTATTCGTTTTCCCTTATTTGACGACCATTGACCGAGGACGAACTGATTTTACATTACTCTCTGACGGATATAGTTGTAATTATTGAAGTGTATGCTTTTCGTAGTTATTAAACGTACGTCGAGGACGCGCGTTTTATCGTTATTCGAAGTTTTTTCGTTACCAACAAGTAACTATGTAATTAAAATTTAAACGCTCGGTACTGTATTGGAGGCAAATACCTATTTTTTTAAACTAAAGCTGTTTCGTGTTTTAAATTATAGTAAAAAATGTTAATTTTTGTCCCTACTGTAATATTATCCAGATACACCCGTTTTTCACGTTGAATACCTATGCGCGTAAGTATTATTGAATAAATTATGAAACGTCTAGAGGAATTTGAAAAATTCACGATTCCACCTAAGTAAATATTAAATCGACACGTTTTTATTTAATCACATATACATTTTTTCAATTATATATATATAATTATATAATTAATTAACTATATATATATATATATATATATATATATATATATATACCAAAAATACTTCGGAGAAGTAAAAAAAGTCTCCTGTGCTTTACTTAAATTGATTGGAGTACTTGAATTTTGAGGTAAATAAAGAATTTAAATCAATATCAAAATTCTGTGCCTAAGAGACAGAGTGCCATAACACGAGAAAAAAAGATTTTGAATTTTGATTTTTGAGGTAAATAAAGATGTGAAATCAAACCTCAACATTCTGTGCTTAGTAGATGCCAGAGAGAGAATACAGTTCCTGTTAAAATTGTGGTGAATAAAGAAGTGAAATCAAATCTCAACATTTTGTGCTAAAACTAGCAAAATTGACTATTGAAAAAAATTCGATGACATGAAATTTCACCACATTTTCAAGCACAAAAAAAATTGCACATAACCAAAAATATTTGCCTGCGAAAATTCGCATGTCCAAGAATATACTTTTACTTTTAAATTCTTTATTTACCTCAAAATTCAAGTACTCCAATCAATTTAAGTAAAGCACAGAAGACTTTTTTTTACTCCTCCGATGTTTTTTGGGAGATTTCGGCTATTTTTCTGAAGTTATATAATAATAAAATAATAAATTATAAATATTATATTAAATATAATATTCGAATAACAGACGATATAATATAAAATATACAGTACTACTGTAACGTAATAATAATTTTATAATAATAATAATTAATAATAATTATTAAAAGAAGATGCATAAACGGTCGTCAGTCCGTTCGTATGTGGCTGTAATAATATTGTAATATGAATATTATATAACAACGAGGCTATGAGCTGCACGGCGGCTAGCGAGCAAATGAACAGTAGTTAGAAGTTACTAGTTTTGTTAGCCGCCGCCGCAGCAACCAAGTTCACACATGCGCACATGGTCGCAACTCAACGCGGTATTGCGAAAGCGAAAAACTGGTAAATTCGGCCGTTCTCCATATACATATGTACTTTGCATGTAAAAAAAAAAAAGACAAGTGGCTTTCGGGGATTGCCGCGATAAAGCTATTGCATATTAAATAAATAAGAAGTTGATATAATTATAAAATTTTTTATTATTCTAGTTATTCAGGAATTTGTATCATAGAAACTTTAGGCCTATGATATAACTAAAATATGAAACGTAAGTTTTTTTTTCTCATAAAATGAGTTTGTTTTGTTGGTATGACAATACGGTTCGCCGCGTGGTAGACAGAGAGCGGGATTACGAGATTCCACAGGTAGTGGTCACGCTTTTTCGTTGCGAAAAATTTTTTTTCAGTCACTACACCAGACTTGCGATAAAAGCTGTGCAATAGCTTAAAAAACGGCCGTTTTCCTGTATATATATCTCTCTCTCTTCGCTCTGTCCTACGACACCGGGCCGCCGTAAAGCACAGAATGCTCTCTAGCGAGATCTGTCGATATATATATATATATATATATATATATATATATATCCTATATTTTTTCTCTCCCACTGCGATATGAAACTTACAGTTTTTACCCCGTGTCGATAATACATTTAACGTGGTCTTGCTAGAGATGGGAATTTTACCGTAAACAAATTTTCGGTACATTTTACGCAAATTTACTTAAATTTTTTAATAGAATATATTTTTTTTTACAAACTTATTACGAACTCAATAACGTGTTTATAACACAACTTACTTTTACCACCACACTTGTCCACATTTAACCTCAAGTATTATATTTGAATATGTATAAGTATGAATGGTATGATCAATATATTATGCAAATTTTAAATTAATTGAATTAAGGAAAAATTACAAAAATTAAATTATTATATTTATATATACATATAGATGCTTCTCTTTATTGGTTATTTCTTTACAGATCCTGAGCTACCTAGGTTAAATTAAATGTGAATTCAATTATTATATTTATAAATCTATTTAAAGAGTGATTCATAAAATCCATCGTCACTTAAAATATTATGTTCATCTGATAAGTTATCAGATTCAACTAGATCTTCAGTATCACGATTTTCATCTTCTGTGTCTTCACTGTTATCTTTATTTACAATATCATCAACATTTTCTACATATTTATCTTTTATGTACGAGATACATATTGACGTATCGACTAGGTACCGATAACCTCATAGAAATGGCATTAATGTTGACGTGCACATGAAAACATTTGAAATAAGTGGTTGCTTGGCTTTTAGAACGGTGAAAAAAATTTACTGGGTAAAAAAAAAATATCGATAAAATTTAACATAAAATTTAACGAATTTCATTACGTTCGGATTGGTTCCCGTTATTTAAAGACACATATTATCTTATAAATTGTTTGAATATGATTACGGATAAATGTACGTACCTACAGTACAAAACCACGAGAAATACGACGATAAAATACTCAATACACAAGAATCGAGTAACAGTAGGAAAAGCAAATCGTAATCGATTTTTAACAATACCTACTACATTAAAATATTGTTTTTGAAACAATTTGGAAAAAACATCCGGACGTAGGTACATTTCGTGACGACCCGGGAACCAATTCGGATATTTCGGAACACACTCGGAAATATCACGATTTTTAACTCCTTATTTATCGGCGGGCGTGTTACACGCGCGACACGAACGATGATAGTATATCCTCGTCATAACCGGTTTCCGTCTGGTGGCAGGTTCGGTCAGTCGATATCGTCTGTGGTGATCGGTGATCGCGGCGACGGGTCTGAAACATCTGCAGCAGTACAAAACGCGGAGGCGTTTCAAAAAAACTATTGCAAAAGCAAACGCATTTTATACTTGCGTTGAATTCCAAACGATATTTCGTTCACGTCCGTCGTGAAATACGCGTTTCCCGTTGAATTCATTAGTTTTTAAGCAAGAACGTTTCCTCCCCGCCCCCCTCAAACTCTAAGAGGCCCATTTATAAATTAGTTGCTTTTCCGCCGTAAACAACACACAATTATTTTACGCGCCGACATCACGGAAGTTAATGATAATACTGCGATGGTGACGGTGATGATTTTTTACTTCTCGAAAATATATGCTCGCAATCAACTTAGTTGTTCTTCTTGTAGTCCCTCTCCCCTGTCGGAGGTTGGAAATCATCAATTTGTTTTTTGTCTTTGATCGCCTTAAATAATTGATCACTGCTGCAACCATCGTTTTAAATTTTGCATCCAATTTGTTCTAGGTCTTCCTTTACTTCTTTCACCACATATCTATCCATTTGAAATGAGTTGTAAAATTTGATATTTCTGTCCCCTCATAAAGTGCTCACGATATCGCATTTTCTCGCTTTGGCTGTTTTTCCTACTTCCTTGTCTTTTTCAAATTCTCCTCAGCACTTCCAAGTTTGTAACGCGATCTACCCATGGTACGTTCAAGATTGTTCTGTAGCACCACATCACGAATGCTTCTATCTTCTTCATATCAGCTTCTTTTTGAGACCACGCCTCCACTCCATATCAGTAATATGGAAAGCACATAGCATTTTAACATCCGCACTCTAAGTTCTGACGATAGGTCGCGATTCGAAAAGATTTTCCTCGTTTTAAAGAATCCTGTTCTGGCGATTTCCACCCTGCACCTTATTTCTTAAGAAGCGTAACCATTACTGTTTATCCATGTTCCCGAGTATTTGTGAGAATACACAATCGTTCTACAGCTGTATTGTTCGAGGTCAGTGTTTTACTATCATCATGTCGGGTCAGTCTGTCTTTATTTATTACCATGAATTTAGTTTTATTCGCATTCATTTTCAACCCATACTTATTACATGTTTGAGAAAGCTCATCCATAATTTCTTTGTAGGTGATGCGTAGTGCCACAGAGAATAACAGTGTCATCCGCGTATCTCAAGTTATAAATGAATTTCCCATTTATTTTTACTGCTATGTAATCATTTTGGAAGGTGTCTTTTTAAAACCAACTTGATTGTTACTAATATTATTATTATTATTATTATTATTATTATTATTATTATTATTATTGCGTTTGAACATTCGAGTACCCGCATTCGACAAATCCGACGCTAACGTTTACAATAATGTATCTTAAAACGTCGCTTCGTCTCCGCACAATACCAACTGTGTTACAGTCCTAATCACACGTTGAACTCACCGTCTCGTCACGTTGAAAGGTAATATTATATTTTCCGAACGCGTGAAAATAATCACGTTCACGTGAGCAGTAGGCATACGCGTCGCATTGATGACGTCATCGTCGTTTTATTTTCCATCGACATCACGCTACGACGTACTCTCGTCCGATCATGAATATTATTCCCGGAACAGAGTCGAACGCGTCGTTTTCGCAGTGATTTTTCGGACGCGATTTTCCAGAACCACTGTCGAGTCTCGAGTCGGGCTGATACGAAAAAATAGGCAAATGAAAACTGGACCCGCGATTACCTTTTTTGCTGTAAACTCGGCCTGGAAATTTCAGGTAGTAAAATAGGTCGGTTGTCGACTCGATAACTAAAGATGTGAATCGTTTCATACGGGTTTTAATTCAAAAATTATATCGAATAAAACGAACAGCCGTTTTTATTTGTTTCGATTTCGATTCAAATCGAAAAATCCAAAAGAGGTGGCGTTTACGACGATATGATGACGACTAACCGGAAAATAAAAAAATACGTCGGCGTGACTCGTACTTTCTGCGGCCGTGAACTCGTTTTCGCCCGGTTATCGCCTACCGGAGTATTTTGACTGAATTCAAAAAACAAAAAATCAACGCATACCTTTTAACGTTTCGAAAGAGAGAGAGAGAGAGAGAGAGAGAGAGAGAGAGAGAGAGAGAGAGAGAGAGAGAGAGAGAGAGAGAGAGAGAGAGAGAGAGAGAGAAAGAGAGAGAGCTCGTGTTTGTACGATTCGATAACACATTTGAGTATAAACCACGACGGTCGACGAGTGTCCAACGGCGACGGCGGCGGCGACCGCGGAACCAAAACGCTGCACAGACCCTTAACGCGACGCGCGTCTCTAAAATCCTTGCACGAGGGCTAATATTACGTACACCCCGCAGAATCGTTACGACGATATTAAGCCAAAATCATTATTATTATTATTATTATTATTATTATCGTACCGTATCCGTGTGCGTAAGACGGAAGCCGTCTCGAACCCGGCCGAGAGGTGGATAAACGTGATGTACGCAAGTGTGATTACGCTAAACGACACTGCGTCACACCCGGTGTGTGTGTGTGTGTGTGTTGTACGGGACGGCCGCTCGTTTTTGGCCTACGTGCAAACGAGCGGCGTCGCCCGGCGGACACCTCAGCGCGAAATCACGTAATTCCGTCGGGCGGAGTGGTGAGCGCAGGTGTACGTACGACTTACGGGGCGATTTCGCCGGAGACTCGGACGAACGAACGGCATCCCGCCCAGGAAACTTGTTATATTAATAATAATAATGATAATAATAATAATATTAATAATAACAATGATAATAATAATTATATTAATAACAACATTAATAATATTAAAGGCAGTGCGCGTTTAAGTTTGAGCGTTCGTTATTGCACGCGTGTGCACCGAATCGGTGGCATCCAACCCTTCGGTTCGGGTCAGGCCGCGGTCATGACGCTTTTTTCGAAAACGCGCCTTGGGGTTCCGTGGAGCCAGGTAGCCTAGGGCTCGCGATCTCCGACCAAACGTGAATCGCTAAGCTTAAAAAAAAAATGGGGATGGAAATCTTTCTCGGGTAGAAAACGTACTACGATCTTTTTTGGATTTCGATTGATACATACGCATACCATATAGCCCGGGCGATATTTATTTAACGTAAGTAAAAAACACATTGTTTTTTTAAATTTTGACATAAAATATAATTTACCTTAAAAGTCAACAGGTTTAATTCATATATTTAACTATTTATTTCTTGACAGACACGCACCGTGTAGGAGCATTTGAACACGATCCGGTATATACCGTCTACTGTGTATTTTTCGAATGAATAAATGTGTGATTGATCTTTAATTGTATTGATTACGCGTATTAAACAATGAAGAATTATTGAACTTACGTTAGTTATTTTCCGAGCAAAGTATATACTTTTGGCCACACGGAGGCTCCGATGTTAGGCAAATTCCGATTCGACCGTTAGATTGGCTTCCGAATGATTCCCGCAGTTAAACAAGGTTCGACCAATAAAATTAAAATCCCTCGACAAAATAATCTCTCTTACATTGTCGCGTCTGTCGGCCACGAGAAACGGTGATTTATTTCGAATCCAATAAAAATTAAATATCTTAGATAAATATATATATATATATATATATATTTTTTTTTTTTTTTTTGAACGTAAGTTTTAACGTGGTTAATATTATTTCGATTGAATTTTCATCATTATTCACGTATCGATATAGCTATTTTATTAATGCGAAAACGTGATTATCTCCGAAATAGTTTCCGTTAAAATTGATCATTTTTCCTGACCGGATACGGTTTGATGAGCCTCTCTCAAAATATATTTTAACATAATATTTTCTCGTCAATATTACATCCATGTTTGTCTTATCGTGTTTTTGCGACGTTATTAAACATTTACTTGGAAATATTTTGTTTTAACTACGATATTATTATTATTATTATTATTATTATTATTGTTATTATTATGATTATTGTTATTATTATGATTATTGTTATTATTATGATTATTGTTGAATGCAATGGTCGATTGATAAAATCATGAAAAAAAAAAAAAACGTAATAATCACTTAAACCAACTAGGCGTATTTTCCGGAGCGCCGAATCTTCGACTGGGGTGGCCGAGCCCCCCCCCCTTTAGAACCCTCCTGGTCGCGTGAACACATCGCACCGCGTGCTCGAAATTCCATCGTCTTTGCGGCGGCGTCACGAACACTCTCAAAACGACACCCCGTGCGGGCGACCCTCGCACGTCGTCCGATCTTCCGAGGACCGTTTACACGTATATTATTCATGACCGCCCGCTCGGTAATAATGCCGTGCATAATATATCGTCTCGTTGTCGTTGTCGCCGCCGTCGTCGTCGTCGTCTTCGTGTTCGGTTCTTAATTTATGCATACCCGTGAACCGCGCGTGTGAACGGTATATATTATAACGTCTCGCGCGTGACACGTTGCGGTCGTCGAGGGACGGCGAGGGGGTGGGACGGCGGACGACACGGAGGGACGTGTGCGTGCTATATGACGCCTCGGTCCCCCCGTCTTCCCGCGGGCGGTCTGTGGCGCGGTGACCACCGACCGGGTAAAACGGAAAACAAACCGCGGGTTACGGGGGGTGGGAGGGAGAAGGAAAACGAACACGTCAAATAACATTGTTATGACGACGAGTAAACGTCGTCGAGTGCCTGTAGGCCAGTGCACTCGTCGAACGCGGTACATATTTTCAAATGCGTTCGAATGGAAAAGTGGAAAAAAAAAACAAACGGTATTTTTGAAACGTGATTTGAGTTTCGTTTTCGAAAAATAAAATAAAAGCAGCAAAATTAAAAAGCGATACGGAAGTTTGCACGGAAAATACTTTCGATGGCTAATTATTTGTTTTTCTCGGAACTCAACGGATACGGTCGTTTCTTTTTCATGGAATCAACTAGTGTGTACGATTTTCTTTTTCGTTTTCACACTCGGTTCTTATTATTGCATCTGAAGACGTGCAAGAAGAGATCGTCATTGAATCGGTGCCAAACTGTTATTAAGAAAAAAAATTACTAAACAATATTCACGCGCATTTAAGGTTTTTCGATTTGGGCAGGGATGAGATGAAAAATATAACATTTTGAAACGACGAATTCGCACCTCCCGCACATGTCGACCAAAAATAAAGTTTGATTACACTCAAAAAAAAAAACTGTAATAATTATTTAATTTTCTAATAACCGTGTAAATAAAAAGCAAACAAAAAGAGAAATAAATATTAGTCTATTATTTTAAGTAAAAAAAAATCAATCGTCGATAAATTTCAATCTATCTATACATTTTGTGGATATTAATTTGCTGAACTTGTTATTCAAAATTAAATTCGTTTTCTACAAGTATTAAAACGCGTTTTCTTGAACATATTATATATATATATAGCCTCATAGAATACCTTCGCGGGCCACGGATTGGGCACAAATGAGTTAGATTGATGAATTCACCAAGATATAAACAGTGTTCAAAATGATGGAATATTACCATCAAAAAAAAAAAAAAAAAAAGGAGCGCATGTGCAGTAAGCTTCAAGCTCTCTCGATATGTTGGCTACACACTCGTTACACACACGGTATAGCCGTGGTAGCATCCATCTATCCATAGTGTATGATCTAAATTCTAAGATGCGAGTCGTCAGAATAATACATAATAGTAATGATGATAACAATAATAATAATAATAATAATAATAATAATAATAATTACAATAATAATAATAATAATAATAATAATATTTTTAATATCGTTATCGGCCGGGCAAACTTCGCGGAACGGACGACGGCGGGGTAAAGTATGGTCGGGGAAGGGCTGTAGAAGTAGGACTACGCGTAACGGCCGCGTTAGAATTACGTTGTATTACCTGGGTATCATACCTCGACGCTATAATGTAATATTATTATTATTATTATTATTATTATTATTATTATTACTATTATTATTATTAGGTACGTGCGCCGGCGTACGTTATAACTACAATGACTACAACAACTGATATAACTGTTATTGCCGTCGTTATATTATTATATTATTACCGTCGGCGGCGTACGGCACAATGTACACCAACGTACTCGCCGGACGGACGCGCGACGGAACCCTATCCGAGAACGCCGGACCGGCACATGCCCACCACCCTCTCCCCACTAGTCCGACCGCGTACCCCGGCCACGATGATATCGTATTAATATACCTGGCGGTAACTCCGACGGTCCGAGGGGGGTCGGGGGTGACCGCGGCGGTGGCAAAGTCGTCGTCGTCGTCGTCGTAGTTTCCTGACAGTGTTCCCCGGCTCTAGGCGACAATATAATATACCTACATAATATATCTGGTGATTTATTATGATTCATGATAATACAGTGTAAAACCTCTAAGTCATTGTCTGCGGTAACGTAATTCGTGAGATTTCGCTTGGCGTCCGCTCGAAGGAGTCGCTATGGGAAAATACCGTTGGGTACGTACGTATATGGCCGGTTATCCCGTTCGTCCTGTATTCAGAAAGATACGTTCCGTACGTACGTCATATGTGAAAAATTCGAAATTTTTCTTATCGTTTTGCAATTTAAAATGTAAAAAAACTATTGATATACGCCGATATCTACAGTAAATGATGATAATATTTTGATAATAATCACGGGAAGCTGCAAAATAATATTTCAATATTATCTTTTAAGACATTTTTTCATGTTTTGTATTGTGTTTTTTTTTTTTTTTTTTTTTTTGAAGTTTGATAACATAAAATCAGTAATTATATTTATTGCTATTGAAATTTTGACTGTACATTTATCATAGGAAAGTCTTTTCTATTATTTGTTTTAATTGTATTTATTTCACGGACTGTTTATAGCGATTGTTTATTAAGTTTGAAAAAAAAGTAAAGTTACAACAAGGTTACATGTAATTTTAGTTATTTACCAAATATTTACAAAATATTTAATGTTGTGCTATGATTGAAAAAGTAAAAACGAACTTTCATAAGATCGAACAATAACTTTTGAATTTTGAGCCTAAATTTACTTTAGACAGACTACGCCCTCCCCCATCCTCTTAATCAACATATTTTTGATTATTGATATGTTTTAAAATGTCCCGTACTAAGAAAAAAAAAACCGCGTGGTACTATGTTTCTAATCTCTCGCTGCACGGCGACTTAAAAATATAAACAGTTCCTAGCACAGGTATAAATAATTATTAGAAAAAATTTCACACCAAATTCACCAACCGCACATAAGTATCTAACCTAGCCAATGAATCCATCCCGGATAACACTGCACGTCGATTGAAAAGAAATTCGTCGTCGGTTCGTCTACATCCGAATCGAGTTCCCGCCGGTGGATCCGTGCCGTCAATTTCTTCCCGGAAAAACGTAACGGAACGACACGTGAAAATGTGATCTGTCGTTCAAAACACGATTCGTACCCGGAGATCGAGCGTGCTCGCGTATAGTGGCTTCTTTTTTTGTTTTGTTTTTCCAACAACGTTCGCAACGGATCGGACGCGCATTTCGACGATACCACGTCGTCGAACGGTCGTCTTCCGTATTTTATAGTATCGCCGGAGATCAGAGACGCCGTGACGATAAAGTTTCGCGTTCTGCGAGGACCCGACCGTACCGCCGCCGCGCTGCCGGCAGGGCCACGTCGTCGTATCGTTATTTCTCGCGTGTTACCGCTACTACGGCGGCGGGGGCGGAGGACGGAGGTCGAATTTCAACGTTCGCCACTATATTATTATATAGCCGCTATTCCGTTCGACTCGGCGTGGGGAGCGCAAAAAAAAGAAACTCAAACGAAATTCGTTTAATTTCGAACGAGTGAAACTCTCGGCGTGGCCCGTCGAGAGTGAGCTCGGTTTTATTGCTGTTTACGCGCGTTTAATTAAAAATAAAAGGAAAAAAAGAGAGAAAAAAACCCCGGCTAATATTCAAGAGCGGAAAAAGTAATGAGGTCCGGTCTCGCGACTATAATTTTTCATTATTCTCCCAACACGTCTTAGCGAAATTGATACCTACCGCTAAAACGTATAGCACGGATTTCACACTCCCGTTTTACCTCTTTCGGATTTTATTTTTATTTATACACATACACATATAAATATTTAACTATTTAAAAATTGAAACTTTATATTATGCTGGTATAACTAGGGAAACCTACGACTGTCGTCGTATAAAGAAAAATCTTATCTATATATTATAAAAATAAGTAGGGTTCTTAATTTGAAATATTTCAAAATTGAAAATTTCACTCATCTTGAAATATTTCAATGAAATTATGAGATATAATTTTTTTTTTTTTTAAATACATGACATGATGTTGGTAAATAATAATATGATATGTATTAGTGAAATGTTATCGATCAGATTCTATCATTCTGTTGTCAACGGGCTCCTAACTGGCGGTTGGCCCGGAATGACGGCAACACGGTGCCCAAACTACCCAGAGAAAAGATTTTATAAATACGGGTGACCAATAATATGAACAATATATATAACAAATTTTGCTTGTCTGCCAATCGGTCAGAACTAATATTCATACAAATAATTAATAATATACAAAATTGAGACGGGCGCCCAAACGGGGGGGAATAATTTTACTAATTTTAATAATAAAAAAAATTACATTCGCCCTATATATCTGCATACGCGCTCTGTGTTTGGTGTATTATTTCTAAGAGGGTTGCACGAATCGTTAATTAAAGTCCGAATAAGACGGATTTATATATATATATATATATATATATATATATATATATATATATATACAGTGGAAACTTGATAACTTGAATCGGTTTGGGGGCGAGGAAAAAATTCGAGCTATCGAAAATATTTTTTTATTTTAAAACACCAAGACTTCAATTTTATAATTTTATTTATTTATGTAATTTCTAATAAACGTATAATGTATGTAGTAGGTACTATTTAGGAATGTATATTGTATAAAAATTGTTTTTAAAAGTATAAAGTAATAAATAAAGTAGACTAAAGTAAAATAAAAGAACTATTTTTTAAAGAAATCAGATATTTGACCTATCTGTGAAGTTTTCAATAACGTTTAGCACGGAAAAAATCTCGTCTCCAATTTCTTGTTGTTCTTGAATGTACTTACGTACAACCAGATGTAACCCATCTGTCGCCTGGGCAACAGTAGTTTTAGTCGAAACCAATTCACCATCCTCATCAATACCCAACTCCTCCACACTTGGCTCGATTGATAATATTAATCGGATTTCGATTACGATTTTCGTTATTTATAATAATATACATAATTGGCTATTTGACATTCGAGTTATGGAGGTATGTACATTGTGCGTGTGAAATATCATTATATAAATTCGAGTTATAAGCTAAAATTCAACTTAAATCACTTCGACTTATCGATAAATTCGAGTTAGCGAAATTCGCATTATCGAGAAAGTGTATCACACGTATCATATTATATTGTAAGCCAGGGGCCAAGGCATTCCTTAGAGTTATCGAAAATTCGACGTATGGAGGTTCGAGTTATCGAGGTTTCACTGTATATATATATTATATGCATATACGCCGAAGACGCGTAACGATCTAAATGAGCGCGTAATGCTGTTCGACGTATAATAATTTATGTACATCGTTCCGAAATCACGTGTTTTCGTCGCTTAAAATATGGTCCGGGGCCGAACACGACGCGTTCACAGGCTCGTTTAATTATCGTCTGTTTTTTTTTCTCTATTATTATTTTTTCATATTCTGTTCTAAATCAAAAACGCGCATAGTCGGTTTTCGTTCTACCGTCGTCGTTTACAACCCCCTCCATACCCCCGTCGGATCCACTCCGAGACGCCGGATTCAACCGCGTACGTACACAATATGATGACGACGCCCAGAGCCCTCCACGGGCAGAACGCGCTCTCGTACGTAGTAAATCACGGCGCGCGCCCGACGACGGGACGCGACGATCTATTTCGGTGCTGCCGGGCGCGACGTTAGCCTAACCGCGGCGGCACTTATTAACGATAATAATTATTATCGTCATTCGATCCGCCCGGCCCGTTCATTCGGCAACACGACACTAGAGTGTAATATAACACAAAGATTACACTCTGCACGACTGTAGATTCGCTGCGAAAGTCATCATCTTACACCATGTGACTAAAAGCGTTTTTTTTTTTTTTTTTTTTTTGTCGCAGGTAAGAACCAGTTGCCGGACGTTTTGTGAATGCGAGCGAAGCGGTTAGAATATTATATTAAGTAGAGACGTGTGAAATCGCTGGCTGGTAACTGACAACTGTCGATCACTGTCGCAGTGACGGAAAACCGAAAATTTCGTTGCACTCCTAAACAATAGACGTATATTAAGGTAAGGGCGGCAAGTGACGATTTAGGGCGCGAATATGTTTTTTGTAATATTACATAATTGGAATGCGTACGCTTCATTCGTGGAAGCTAAATCGATCGAAAGCTTTTAGTGTACGTTTTGATGGTTTATCGAAAATCAAGCGCTTTGGAGAATATTTTTCATGAATCAAGGTCGACAATTTGTTATAACCTATTGAGACGATAAAGATAAATTTTATCTCGAAATAATAATAATGGTCAGTATGTATTGAGAGTATTTTTTTTATTTTTATTTAACAAATAGTTGGTAAGTGGTACGTTTTCTGATATTTGAAAATATCAAAAAAATGTTAATAATTCAGTGCTTATCTAATTTAGGTAAGGTAAATATTTGAGTATAATTCAACAATTATTTTAAAATACCTTTTTTGTTTTATAAAGAGCAAAATAATAATTAAGAAGAATGGAATCTAACATTTAAAAAAGATTCCAAATCAATTAAATTAAATAACCCTAGCTAAAACTTATATAGAATAATAATAATAAAATTAATGTTTTTAAGGGCATATTTAACCGCATATTTTTAAATGCATATTTGATGACTATTTGGTGCATGAAAATCCTTGCTTTAATTATAACTGTTGTTTATAAATTCATGTAGTGATGGCATTTACAACATAACACAATATTTCGATAACTTACAATAAAGTGGTCGACAACCCATAATTCCGTACAAACATTTTTTTTTTTTTTTTGATAAAGTAATTTTATTGTAAAATATAAACAAGACGATTTACATATTATTTAAATGTTTACAATAAAGTGTCTACCCCCTATAAGCGCAATGCTTGTAAAGGTGGTAGAGAGGTACATTACATAATAGGATGCAAAATTACATACTAATAATTAAACCTTATATTAAATTAACATAGAATAAAACATAATTTAATAAATTAAAATTCTTATGTAACACTAATTCAAAAATATGTTTAAACACTATGCCGTGTTTTCATTAGTTTAGACTATTAGTGAAAATAACCACGAGTTAAATTATTGTTGATTAATGCACGTAATTTTAAGATTCTCATTCGAGTAGTTGATCAGTTTATTTTATGTGTAATGGCATTGAATTATAATAATTTGGACCTAATTAATTGAAGAAACTTTTACCAAAAGATTTGGGCGATTGTAAACTCGGCCCGAGGAAAAAAAATTTTCAAAAGGTCTATTGTAAACTCGGTCCGTGTTTTTTTCAGGTAAAAATAATTTAGGTGTAAACTCGGCCGGGGTTTTTTCAGGTAAAAATAATTTAGGTGTAAACTCGGCCCGGATAAAAATGTACATATTATGATATTCTTATAATATTTTTGAGAACCATTTAGCATTAACCGGAGGACACCTAGAGGAGGCGATACTCATTATCCTCGAAAAATTATTTTCATTGTCATGTTATTATTCATAGTATGAAATTTGTTATATAATCAATGTAAAATGTATTTATGTAAATTTTTTTAAGGAAAACGCCATGTGTTAACGTATTCACTCACTGATATTTCCTTATTTTTATAATTTGTAAGTGTTCTTTCTAAGAGTTCTCTTTTTTTCTAGTTTTTTTTTTTTTTTTTAATTGAAATGGTTCATCTAGGCTGTTGATTTTAATGTAAATATCTGTTGGTAGTTCATTTAATTTTGCAATGACGGCATATATATATTGGAATGAGTGGAATTGAAACTTGAATTAAAATGCGCATGAAATGATTCACATGTATTAGTTGTTAAACACGTATCAACTGATGCACAGGCCCATATATCAGGTGGTTACATAGGATCTTCTCATATGTATGTATTGATTAAATAATCTGTCCTTATTATATTTTATTGGTAAATATTATCGGGCTGAGATTACAATCGACCTTTTTATTACCTGAAATTCCGGGCCGAGTTTACAATCTACTTACTTTATTACCTAAAATTTTCGGGGCCGAATTTACAACAAAAAAGGTAATCGCGGGCCCAGTTTACATTTGCCCAAAGATTTTTTGCAATATACGACTTTTACATAATAAGCACTCATTTCCGATTTTTTTTTTCTTATATTTTCTACATCAAGATACCTTTTTATAAAACAATGTCGACATACATATATGTACCTACATATTATACGACAGAAGTAAAACCCAAAACGGCTTGGGGTACGACGACGTACGAATCGGCTACAGCCAGTGGCCGTGTTCGGTTGACAAAAGACATTAAGACAGAGAGATATAAAAATCAGAGAGAGAGAGAGTGTGTGTGTGAGAGAGAGAGAAATCACAAATAGACGGTTAACCGCGGAGCGCGAGTTAGACGCGTATTAAGTCGTTCTTTTCCTCAGCCCGACCGACCGACCCTTTCGTAAATAAATCTCGCACACCCCGTGTCCGGGGCCACAAAGGTCTGGGTGTTTTACGACCATCCGGTGCGCCGTGTGTTATAATTTATGCTATTATCGTGAAATATCATTTAGTCACAAATCACGCGATAATAACGTCCACCGCCGACCGACCGGCTTTCGTTCGAGGGCGCGCGCGCGCGCCGTGTGCGTGTACGTCGCATAATATAATATGTATTATTATTTTATGTACCCACGCCAATAACGCCGCCTAATGCGAGGTGTCGTACGGGAACGGTGGCTCCGGACGTCGGTCGTGGTTCGATACGGTTCGGAACGGACGGCCCCGTGACATCGAGTGTGTTTCGCCGACCGTTTTCCGGGGAAATCGAGAAAAAAGAATCGATAGACCGACGTGTGTCAGAGTTGGCCGTTATTCGAATGAAATTGTATCTAGATGATTATTTAGATAACATTTTACTCGAAGAAATTATTATTCGGATGATTTTTTTTCACAATTATTCGAATAAAAATGTGTTTGAATAATTTTCAATCATGATTATTCCAATGAACAATAATTATTCGGCTAAATTTCAAACATAGAAATTTGATTAATTTTCGTTTATTTTATTTTGGTAAACACAGAGTTTATACAAAAAATTACCAATAATCACCAAAAATTACTCGTATAACTGTCTTTGAAATTTATTCGAATAATTTTTTATTAGAATAATCATAGTTGAAAATTATTCGAATGATTTTTTTGTTTTTTTTTTTTTATAGATCCTAAATCTTTTCTGGATCGGCCACCCGCTTCGAGTAAAATGTGTAGACACGGATCCCTCGCCATAAAAAATAAAAACGAACACATTTTTACTTTATTTATTTTTCAAACTTACGATAATAAGATTTAACCATCGCGGTCTCGTGAATATAATAATATGGATAATAATAATAATGATAATAATAATATATACATTTGTGTTTACGAAAATAACAAATACACATTCGATCACAGTGAAAATTCGCGTTGTAAATCGAAACGATTCCGATTTTTACCGACGATATTTATCATCGAATAATTTGAATAGATTTCGGACGAATTTATTTTTTAGTTGGTTATTTGAAAAATTCACTGACACTCCGTAGACCACCGAGTCGGGACCACCTGCGGATCCTCCGACGAAAAACCCGCGCTCAGTGTGACATAACACCGTTATACATTGTCATGACTATAATCATTGTCACGTACCTACGAGTACAAAAAAAAAAAAAAAAAAAACACGTATACCAGCGGCTTGTAAACATACAGTGTAGTTCAGAACCTAAAGCCACTCTTTATCGAATGTCCAGCAGACAATAGACCCGAGTTTCAAAAGTCAAACGAAAATATTGAAATGATTCATTAAAATACAATACGCGATCGATAAGTAGACGAGTCTATTTTGTTCGAAACCGTCACACATTGTACCCCCTCTCCCGCCACTGGCGAGAGTACGATAAATTAATGGTATTGTATTGCTGTGCGAGGGCCCATCAAAAATTAACAAACCAAATGATACGTTATTCCGTCGTAGACTCGAAATCGTTCGATGTTACGTAACACACACACTATTTAGAGCTAAAAGAAATTAATGTATTCTCGTGGGCGGCGACGAAATTGTTTGCCGACCGGGAAAAAATTCTAAACACGCCATATCGCCGCTCTGTGACCGACCCCGTGTTATACATAGAATGCACCGCTTACAGTGTGTACACACACGCACACACACACACACACACACACACACACACACACACTCTCACACATGCGCCGAGAAGGTACTTGGAAAATTGTCATATATTCTTGATACCTAGATACATATCTAATTTGGTTATTTTTTTTTTACTATACATACATATTATTAGATCGGAAACGCCTCGACGTTTTGTGCGTGTTTCGTATGAAATGACGCAGCGCAATGGAATTATTCGTTTTCCTCTGCGTCGACCTAACGCGGGACTAACGGGTTTTCGTGTGTGAGTGAAGAGTGCATGCGTATGTGTGCGTATGTGTGTGTGTGTGTGTGTGTGCGTGTGTGTGCACTGCGCAGAATATACCAATTAACGGACGGGGACGTCGCACACGCACATACCCACACACACACATACTTTCGTGAGCGCGCGTGCACGTCATAATAATATCTTTATATTAACGTCGGTACGCCTCCTATCCGTACTACGCCCGCACGCATTTGTTTTCATTTCGACTGACCTTTTATTACTTATTACGCGGAAACGTGACACGACGTGTATTCGCGTACACACACACACACAATCGGACCATAACACACGTTCGGTCACGCGCGTTATACGCTCTATAGGTACACATAATATTATTATTGTTATTATTAGGGCTCGGAAGTTGTAGGAGTTGCATATTGTACAGTTTACTCTCAATTTATAGCAGACCAAGCTAGAAATCCGACCTATACTAGCGTGAATTGAATAATTGAAAATTAAAATTGCATATTTTGCATGTTTGGTCAATTTTAGGAAAAATATGCATATTTTGTAGATTTCCATATGCATATTATGCCTATTTCATAATTTGAGAAAAAAATTGATTTTTTTTCTTTCTTAACATGTATATTTCAATTAATATTGAAAATAAAACTCAAAATTATCAAGTAGAAAGTATTAGTGGTTCAATGCAAAAATTTAACAGGTATTATAAAACGTGTATATTTTTCGTAATTTCAAAAATACTGAAAAAATATTTTATATTTTATTTTCAGCTCAAATAAGATGTGAAAATACCAACCATTTATTCATATTTGTCGATTACAAATAGCTTTTGTGTAAATTATTAATTTATTAACAATATTAGTTGTATTTTTTTTTTTTTTTTTTTTGAATTGAGAATAATTTTTTTGCATATTCATTAAATTTATTTGCATATTTAACATTTTCAATGCATATTTTGCATGCATATTCAACTTTTTTTAGCTCCTACAACTTCCGAGCCCTAGTTATTATCATTAGTATTATTTTTTATTATATGTTTGCGCGTAACCGTGTGACTACTGTGTACCGCACGGTGACAAAGAGTGTCACACGACAAACGGTCTGAGCACGGGTCATCTTGCGGACGTACGGTACGCGATCGACGGGACACGGTCATAATATCATCATCGCGTAGATCCGCGGTTCCCGACCTGGGGTACGCGAGATGATCTCAAGGGGCGCGCGGAAAAAAAAAACCGAGTAATGGCGGAAAAATCATCGAATTTGGTTTATTTAAAACTATTCCTTTCGGTAATACGCAATAAACGTCATTACAAATGAAAACTCGATGAAAGCCCCGATGTTACCGATTTCGCAGTTTTGTGACACAACTTTAAAAGGTGAGTTCAAGAGAAAACAACTTGTTAATTTTTGGGTAGATTTTAGGAACGAATAAGAGCGACTCTCTATCAAGGCAATTGAGTTCCTATTACTAGTGCCGAGTTGGTCGGAAGAGCGTTTTCTTCATATATCTTTATTGAAATTAAGCATAAAAATGAACTAAACGCAGCTCCGGGTTTAAGATTATATCTCGCATCGTTTGAACCTGATATTAAAAAAAAAAAAAACGATGTGATTTGAAACATGGTTAAGGATCTCATTAGTTATTTACATTTAAATTTTTCGTTTATTAAATTGTATTATTAAATAAGTAAAATAATTAATTTTTTTTTATGTGTCTATTATTACTCAATATAAAAATACATACATTAATACATTATATTATATTATAGTTATTTTTAACTAAACATTTTGAGAGTGGTTATGTGAAAAAATTAAAAAAATATAAAGAGTAGTACAATCTAGAAAAATATTTAGGGATACTGCAGGAATAAAAGGTTGGGAACCGCTGGCATAGATCACAGAGACCAAGGCGCGTAGGCTACTCGTACGTTAGCAGTGTTGGGACTTATCTAGATAAATTTATCTAGATAAATTATCTAGATAATTATTTAGTTATCTTTTATCTTATCTAGATAAATAATTTCATTTTATCTAAAAGATTATCTAAGATAAAAATTTCATCCATCTAGATAAATTTATCTAGATAAATTATTAGTCTCTAATTCTCTATACAAAAAAAAAAAAAAAAATACATATTGGTTTTTATAATCAATTAATTTTTTTGATAATTAATACTTTAAATTTGACTTTTTAAGTCATCTGAGTAAAAAATTGTATGTTCCTAATAATACTATATACCTATTGACTATAAGGTATTATTCATTATTTATCTTTTTGCTAGGGGCCTGGAACTTGGTAGGTGCTAAAATATAAAGTAAACCTACAGTTCATTGTTATGTTGTGTTGATGACTCGTCAACCGTCGTCAACATTAAATTAATGATATAAATTATATTATATGTATTTTACCTAATAAAAATATTGTATATCTACTTATGAAAATTTAAATACATACTAAAACTGTTGTTAAGGTTCAAAATGATTGTGAAGAGTCGTGTTACATAGTTTTTTCATGATAATATTTTCTCCCCACCAAAAAAAAATAAATATTTTACCTGTGGCATAATACTGAGATAGGACCATAGACAAAAATATCCCTCCCTAAAATTTAGTGCTAGTGGCGTCACTGGTTGGATGCCTAAGAAGTGAAGGGTAGTTTTATACTTACGTCTCAACATTATGCCCTACGCCCCTACCCTAGAAAATATTGAAATGATGACCCTGCTTTAAAGTAGGAATTTAAAAAAAATTATCTATTTTTTTATCTAGATAAAAAGTATTTATCTTTTATCTTTATCTAGATAAATTTTGATTTAGTTATCTTTTATCTTTATCTAGATAGTTTTTTGACATACTATCTTTATCTTTATCTAGATAAAAAAGTACTTATCTAATCCCAACACTGTACGTTAGTAGACATTCGTCCCGGGCCTAGCCACGAAAGCTTTTGGACTGTCGACGACCACTAGACGTATTTCGTTGTCGTTCGTTTCACTAGAGTGATCTATCACTAGAACATTTGCACTCGGGAATGATAAATATTTAATTTCACAAGGTTTCGATGACATCAGTAACAAACACACACACACACACACACACACACACAGCATAACTAATACCTATCCCTTCCTCCCTCTGTTTCTTCTTCTTTTCTCTCTCTTCGCAAGACGAAATATATAAACGATTACACGCATATATTTTACACCGAGGTCAGAATGTTATTTTTAAAAACTTAAAAACGCTTTCAAACGTGGAGTTTTGTTTTTGTTTTTTTTTTTTTTTTTTTGTTATTTCATGTTTTCGAATCACCTAAAATATATTTAAAAAATTATTTTTTCTCTCGTATTTGGAAAATAAAATATATTGGTTTCCGTTCCGTTTTCGAATGTTGACCTTTCAAATCGTCTCTTCGGTATATTTTAATACGATAAATTCACATTTAATTTTACATTTTCCCAAATTAATATTTTGATGATTGTTTTACTAAAAGTTGTTGAATTTGTTTTCGTATTGTTAGAATTCTTTAGTATGTATTTTATTGATACAAGTTTTGTTTATCTTTTTCTCGTGACATTTCTCTAACAGTTTTTGTCATCAATAACATTGCTAACCTTGTATGCTGTTGATGTTTAAAAATACTGTTATTTAATTATTTTGTTCGTATTATATGTGACAGCGCTATTTGTTTTCTCTCTGACCCATATACTGCATACCAAATTCGCAGTCGGTAAAACCAAACTTGAATAATTAGTTTCTTCTAATTCTAACTTATAAGCAATAGGTAATGTTTAGAAATTTGCCTTTTTAAGAACCAGTAACCTAACCGGAATTAACCGAAACCGGAACCGGAACCCTCATTTTGTAATTTTAAGAACCGGAATCGGAACAAGAACCGATTATTGATAATTTTTAAGAACCGAACCGGAACCAGAACCGAAAAAATTCTTAAGATTCCAGTCCCTGATATATATACTTGGAAGCATAGTGTATAGTGCCGTAAATTCATATTATATTATAGTATTACGTAGACGGTTTGCCCGACACGCACACACTCGCGCAGTTTTTGTTATTATTATTATTATTGTTGTTGTTGTTGTTGTTGTTGGTGGTGGTGGTGGTGGTGTCGTTGTCGTTATCGCCGGCGATGGTCGTTGCGTACACAAAAGACAAAAGGGGTTAAGTTTTCATAGCGTGTGACACCGCTCGCACGCACACGTGCACGCTCCTTATCGGCGGTAAGTCACGAACAATTAATAATGGAAAAAAAATATTAAGAAGAAAAAAAAACCCATCGGCGTGTCGTGTTAGTCGACTCCGGGACTCGGTGGAGTGCACCGGCCCTTTGCGGGACACGCACCGTCGAACCCACGGCCGTCCGCGCACATCACGCGTTTAGTCCCAGTAGGATAGGTTACGGCGGAAAAGCGTGTTTTCCACCTGCGGCCGCGGGGATCGAGTTCAAGGGCGGGCGGGGGAGGTTTTCGGAGACATTGTATTTGAAGGGCGATAATCCGAAAAGTGGTATGGTCAAAAATCAAAATGTTCACAAATGAAGAAAATCTAAATCGCGTCTTGTGACGTGTAAATTTACGCTTTCAATAATTGGCTTAATCAAATGTAAAAAATCAAAAAAAAAAAAAAAATGATTGGCGGTGTTAAAAAGTATTAACAGGCCTAAATGTGGTATTGCCGGTATCACTACATTTTGAATTAAACACGGATTTCTCTCGTTCTCATAATTTTTGAAAACATTTATGTATTGAAATACGAAACAGAAAAGAAAATATTAAATCAAAAAATGATTCAACCCACAGTGTAAAAGTCTTCCACTAATTTATTTTTAATTTCAGCATGGCAAAATATAAAAATGCACATGACACAATATCAGACTGATAAGTGACGACCCGTCACCGTCGATAACAATATGAATTTACTATTTTCGGTATAAACATAGAACGCAGTGTTCTGGTGGTACAAAATAAACTATTCGAGTCAATATTGATTATTTTCAATCATATTATCAGAATTTGATAAAAAATAATTTGACTTATACGTTTACATTATGTACAGTGGCAATATCACGTTTTGTCATACACAGCGTTTTGGTTGGAACACGGCAATAGTACGTTTTGACTTGATATAAAAATAGGCAATAACACGTTTGGAATTGAATGGCAGTATTTAAACCGATTTTTTTCCATAGAAATAATCGATATGAATTGAATTTAAGGCCAGATTTGAATTCCTCGCGTCCCCCCCCTCCGATAGAAGCGATGTTTATTTGGGTTTTTAAATTTTTGGCAATACCACGTTTTGAATTATCGCCCTTCATTTTCGACGTTCGTCCTTTTTTTCCGCCTGCGTCGAAAAATCGGTCTGCACTCCTCGCCACTACATTTCGGTACACTGTACTACGCACCGTCCATCTTTCCGTGCGCTGTTATTCACGCGCGACGTCCAAAAGTGTTTTCACGTCGTCGGTTCGAACCGAAAACTTTCGAAATTTTGATTCCGATGGTCTGCTACGTCGTGGATTCCACTTAACGCGTCATACGTACAGCCAGGGGATGGCAGACCGGGCAAATGGCCAGGGCTTCGCGAAATGAGAAAGAAACCGAGATATATTTTTTCTTTTTTTCTATTTTTGGTAAAAAAAGTCGACGTATGTCGAAATCCGGAATAATCTGTTAGTTGTGTCGGGAACATTGGATTTTTGGATTTCCGAAAGAAGTTTTTCCAAACTCAAATAAATTAAGAAGAATTTCAATACCGCAATTAAAAATTGAGTGGCCCCAACGCGTTGGCAATAGGAACAGAATAATCCGAAAAAATCAACTATGAAAACATTTTGGACGAATTCGAATCCGAAAAAAAAATAGAAAATAACATTCTAAAATTATTTTATAATATTGTGCGCCATTCATTAATAAACAAGTACAAGTATAAAGGACCAAAATTAAAAGCGGTGAAAACGTGTTATATATGTGTTTCTCCTATCATGTAAACACAAATAGGGTATGAGTCCGTGCAAAAGACTCGTCAAATACGAATATAATATTATATACAGTCGAATCTCGATAATTCAAAGTTAACGGGACTGTTGAAAAACTTCGAATTACCGAGAGATTGAATTGTTGAGTAGTTCGAAATAACGAGAGGACAAAAAAAAAATTCGAATTATAGAGAGTTAAGAAAAAAATGTTGTTTTTATTATTGTACATATATATATTTATTTATTTATTTATTACGTAGCTATATATGTATTGTTTTTAAATTTTAAATTAAACTATGTATATAATAATAATAAATACTATGTAAATTAAAATATTATTATAAAAGATTATTATAATTCTTTTTTTCGGCTGACGGCTATCTACGACTCGACGAGTTAAATTACGACTAGAGACGATTAATTAATAAAACAATAAGGTTCTTACGATAATATTATATAGCTGTCGAAAGTAATAAGATAAATTTCTACACGATTGTATAGTAAATTATTAACAATAAGATAATAAGAATACAGATAAAATACGTTTGGGGAATATACTTGGAATTTCCGAGCGTTGAACGAATGATACTTCAAATTGTCAAGTGTTAGTGGCCAGTTTTCCCAAAATTTAATTTCGAATTACCCAGTATACTTAAATGCATTGTTTTTGTTTTTGAATTACCACGTGATTTTCAAGGGACCGAGTATTTACTTCGAATTACCGAAGGTTTCGAATTATTGAAGGTTTGAATTATCGAGAGTCGACTGTATATATACTGTATTATACATTGAATGTTAATCAATTAAAATTATAT
Source organism: Therioaphis trifolii (assembly GCA_027580255.1). NCBI lineage: Eukaryota > Metazoa > Arthropoda > Insecta > Hemiptera > Aphididae > Therioaphis > Therioaphis trifolii. The sequence continues at coordinate 3,697,750 of CM050405.1, read as the reverse complement.
GGTATTACGTAGTAAGATCCTGAAAATTAAGTATAACAAAAACAAAAACCTAAATAAGAAAAATATTTAAACTAGTTTGACTATTAACTAAATACTATATAATTTGACGATGAAAACATTGATTGACGGTTATTATATTTTAAACGGTATCTTTAGTCTTGATCGACTATTATTAAACTTAGATATTACGTCAAAAAAAAAAAAAAAATTACATAAAACAATAAAACCAAAATGGGGGAGGAGGGGACGATATAAAGTGTGTCTGTCTTTTCGATCGGCGATAAACAATGCGTTCCTTGTCAAACACTCTCGAAAGCATTGCCCGGGGCCTCGTAAAACCTAGCGCACTCGACGACGCTGCGATGTTAAACACCGCGTACGACGTTTACGTATGAGTTTCGTTTCACGTCCGATTTCGAACGCCGACGAAACTGAGTTTTTTTATTTTTATTTTTTTTTTTTTGAGAAAGGTGATTTTTATTCACCTTTTTCCGGTTTTTTTTTCACGTTTCAGTTTCGAAACGGTAATCGTTTAGTATTTCTTTGCTGTAGAATTTCCGACGTTGGAATTTTAACCGTCACGCCGGTAAGTTTTCGAACGTCGGCGCTTAAAGTTCAGACCGAACCGAGTGGAAAAGCCACGGGGGCGCGCTCGACGAAAACGTCGGTCGACTCGAACGTAGTGTTCAGACGTGTATACGTCGACTTTTCGGCGGTATACAGTACGAGTGATGATAATAATATGACTTCAGAGCGCGTTTTTCGTTTCGCGCGCGCTCGCGGAAAAAACTTTGAAATTCTCATTGGCTCCGTGGCCGGTGTCATAGGATAATTTTACCTCCTATTAAAATATTAACCCCCTCCCCCCGGTAAAAATAACATAGGATATATTTACCTGGGATTATTCAACAAATAGTTAACAATACTAACGTCTTACTTCAACAAATTAATACATAAAATAATATACTATAATAATTCTAAAATAAATTGTAAACACCTTCAACACTATCATAATGTATAATAAAGTAAATATAGGTTTGAAAGTTACAAATCAAGATTTACTCTAGACAATTTATTTACCGGGAGGTAAAAATAACCTAGGATAAATTTACCCCCACTATCTACAAATTTTACCCGGGGGGTAAATAACCTAACCGGGGGGTAAATATATCCTAGGATATTTTTAACCCCGGTAAATATATCCTTGGTTATTTTTCCGGGGGGAGGTAAAAATATCCGGGGGTAAAAATCGCCTGTTACACCGGGACGCGATCTGACGCTGTGTACTCGGGTTCGCGACGGCAAATCACAGACGGGTTTGGAATTCGAAGTCGTTTATTGGTTTGTGAACTTTAAGATACAGATAAAACTATATGTTTTCAATCGTTTGATACATGTTTAAACGATTTTGGAAAAAAAAAATATCTCTGAAAAAATTATACTTAAAACGGTCAAGTGTATAAACGGTTTTTATGTTAAAGCTCTGCTCGGAATCGTTTCTTTAAAATTCAATACACCCATCACATTTACATCATAAAATAATTCAAAATATGAATAGTCCATCGAAATTTTCAACTGAAATAAAAACAAAAATGCGTAAGTACATAAAAAAATATTCACTGACCTGCACGGTTTTAATATTATTTAGTAGGCTTAAATCTGTGTGCAAGAATGTTTCATATATTCAAATCTGGATACTAATACCATTGTCATATTTATGAATTTTGCTGTCTTTAAATTGTATTTTTTCTTGTACATTTTTTTTGTTCGTGTGGTCTTTCTACAATCGGAGCTTCGTGATTAGATAGTTTCGAGACCGACCGGCACTGTGTCGCTAAAAATATTTCAAACGCGTAGTTTTTCAACTTTTAATATTTAATGTATAGTCGAATTCATTTTCGAACAATTTTGATAACCAATGGATTTATATAATAAATGTGTAGGGAGCCGACTCGACGCATAAATCTCGGGAGCCAGTTAAATACGTAAAAATGACGATTACCCGAGTTAGGGAGCCAATTCAATAGCTCCGCCATCGCCATTATCTACTTCGACGATCCAAGAACAGCCCATATTGCGAAGTACGTTCTTGATGTTTCCGTTTAGGTTATTTTCGTCGATCGTGTTGTCCCGGTCTTTTGAAACGTAACTCTTTAACCGCCTATCGCAGTGTCCCTGTGCCGTGTCACGGGTCGGCAACAGCTGCGCGTCGGTTTTGGCCGTATGAGGCAGTTTTACGACCAAATCGAAGATATTTTGAATTCGATAGTTGAAAAATGCACGTCATCACGAATTATTTTAATCGAGATAATTAATATATGAAAATCATTATAAATACCAAAACAAATCATGCAAGTAAAACACATGTTTTGAGTTTTTTAGCACATATTTATGTACATGTCTCGGTAGCATAAATACATGTTTTGATTTCATAAATACATATAAATCCGAGCCTTATTAATCACTCATTAACGTCGTACACTATAATCGCTCGTACGGAGAATCGTTCGCGAACGACGCGTTCCCAAACGCCCCCACCCCCGTATTATCGTCGTTTCGCCGACACGCGTCCGTCGGTAACAATGATACTGTTATCGTTCTCGAACGGGGTGAAACGACAGACGCGTTTCGACGACGGCTATACGCTGCGATTAGACGGGTATTGGTTGCGTGCGTGGACGCAAAGATCACGTCGAACACACCATTGTACACTTGTATGAAACAGTTGGGTTCGAATCGTCCGGAACAAAACAAATACGACCTTTTTTCGAAAACAAAAAAAAAAAAAAAACAAAAAATGACAATACTCGTATGTTTAAATCGCGTTAAAAACGTTGATTTTAAATACTTTATTGGTTCTATTTGTTTTGATTTGTAAACAAATAATAATATACACGTGAAACTTTTCGATTATTTTGAAACAATTAAGCTTTTCGTTGTTTTATTTTATCTTTTTTTTTTTTATTTTTTATTTATTTATTTATTTTTTTTTATTCGCTCCGACTGTTTGCTTTCGGTACACATCGAAACGCAGTGCAGAACAAAGTTTTTTTTTTTTCGTTTTTTCGCCGACAGCCAATGCTCGGCGACGACTCGTCGTCGATTCATTTTTTTCAAAAATATTTTATACACCGATCGTCGCGACCTGGTAGACCGACAAGCACGACGCGTCACGTATCGCTACACGTACAGTGGAAAAACGTGAAAAAAAAAATGAAAATCGTTTTCACCGTCGTCAACGTCTTCGTCTTCGTCGAATTTGATAAATTATACACACGCGCGTGAGCCACCGCGTACGTTTTATACGAAACGTATTCGCATTATCATAACGGTAACTTTTTACCGACGCGAGCTGGCTGGGAAAATATGATTTTCCGTCGTATTTAAACGTACAACGCTCGTGAAATTGATATTTAATTTGCATTCAAATGCATTTCGTCACGATTCACGTTTTATTGCGATTCCTCGTTAAACCGATAATAACACACTTTAACGCGTGATCACTTTTCGACGTGTGTGTTTGTGTGTGTGTGTGTGTGTGTGTGTGTGTGTGTGTGTGTGTGTGTGTGTGTGTGTGTGTGTGTGTGTGTGTGTGTGTGTGTGTGTGTGTGGTGGGAGGGGCGGGAGTAGTTGATAATACTTCCCCTCGCCCGGATAACGAATCAAATCGTATTTTGATTTCTCAATATTTCGAGTTTTTTTTTTTTTTTCTACATCAACCCGTACGACGGCACGCACGATCGAGACGTCCTCCGGGATATTAAGAAGTGTATAGGATAAACGATTTTTCTCGAAATACTGCGCCGTTTTATCGCACCGATCCGTGCGCGCGTCGTGCGACGAACGTCGAACGATCGGCGAGAAAACATTTCCCCTCGAATAATGGCTGAGATTTCAGCGGGGACGTAAGACGATGAGCTGTTTTATTTATTTTTTTATTTTTTCTTGTTACTAACCGATTCGATACCATTCGTTATGTTCACTCGTTTTTTGAGTGATTTTATGTCCGACTTAAATAATCATCTAGTTTCAATGAATATTCAACAATTATTATGTTGTGCTAATAAGCATTATGTATAACTCTCTACTCCATCACAAGCTACGGATTAAAGGAGTAGATATTATTGTATTTATATGTTATAATTGTTGTATTATATATAAATAAATTTTTCTAAAAAAAAAAAAAAAAATCGTTACCTCAACCAATCGAGTTCTTATTAGACTCGTAGGCGAGTATTAACAATCGGTTAAATTCGGACGTCATTAATTAAGAAAATTTTGAAAAACACTCACCTCCTCGTAAGAAATTACGATCATTAATTCGTATAGATAGCGATGATGATGACAAAGATGATTATTCAGTAACTCAAAGTCCTACGATGAAACAACTTGAAGAGTATGAAAATTTGAAAATCAAAATTCCCTACAATCAAAATCCTTTAAATTGTTGGAAAGAAAACGAATCCAAATATTCAGCTGTATCATTACTAGTCAAAAAATACTTAAGTATTGTGGCCACTTGTGATCCCTGTGAACGGTTATTTAGCGAAGCTGGAACAATCATCTCCAATAAAAGAAATAGATATCTCCTGAGCGACTCAATCAACTATTATTTCTGAATTTATATTTCAAATCGAATCCAAGTTCTGAAACATTGATGGAATAACTGCTTGAAGAAGAAATATTTTGTTTAAATAAATTCCTAATAAATAAATAAATAAATAAATAAATAAATAAATACTCAATGAATACTTTTCAGTTAGTACGGCTTTAACGGATCGTTCACGTCCTCCACGCGAACGACTGGTATAAAAGATACCGCCTAATATTTACGTCCGGCACCGATTTAACATCGATTCGTTGGACGACAAAACAATATAATACTTCTACTACTACTAATAATATTGCTAATAATACACTTTTTCTTCCCGTTCGAAATATTTATCACGAGGTTTCGACTCGACGTTTTTGCGACAAGTGATTTTTGGAGAAATTCAAATTAATTTTGTTCGAAAACTCCAGGGGCCTATTGTTCAAAGGAAAACGGTGGCACGGTACGTTAAGTCAAAAGCTGTTTAACGAACCTCGCTCGGTTAGTCGAAACTTACCGGTTATGATTGTGCGGGCAATCTAGACGGACGGTATTGTTTATTATTTCGATTTTTTTTTCGATTTTGTCGCTGCTGCTCAATACTTTCGCGCTGCCTTTAAGGTAGTTTCACCTGCACAACGCAAATCAAAATATATTTCGATACACGCGTGATTCGCGATTATTCGACGACCCTAAAGTCGTCACACGATAATAATACGAAAACGGAGTTCGGAATTTCATCGCGTCGATCGGATCGAATCAAATCCGTCAGTGAGACCACAGCAGCAGCAGCTGCGTCCTATTACACAGTATCGCGTATGAATTACCCGCGTGCTCGTTACGACGGTAAAAGTTAGTTTCCGACTTTCCGTGTACGATACGTCGCCTCGAAGAAAAAGGTGAATAAATAAATACGTTATTCTCGCGTCGCATTAATGATTTCCAACGATAAAAGTAATACGAAAAAAAAAACACACACACACACAGCAAAAGTATTGTTAATAATCATCCTATTGTTGTCGAGAATATATTTAAATATTTATGAATAACACATGTAGTGTTTCTCGCGTGACATCAAACTTCAAAGCGAAACCGTCATAATGTTATCTTGACACACACACACACACACACACACACACACACACACACACACACACACACACACACCCTGCGCGTACGCACATGTAATATTTTATGTACGAACAATAACGACTCTGTTTTTTTTTCCACTCGATTTCTTTTCTGTTTTTCTGTTTTCTTTTTTTCTGTTATTTTTTTTTTTCGTCGCGCATCGAATTAATAATCAAGGAGTATCGAAATTCTTCCGATATTGAAATTGGAAACTCGTCAGACGTTTCATCGCTTCGCTTGTTTTTTTTTTTTTTTTCGTGTCAATTCTTTTGTAGAACGGTCGAATTTTTCGACTTCTCAAATTCGGTTCATTGTTATTTGTGACGACGTCGTCCGCCGGATATTAATTATAATATTATTATTACGTTACCGCCCGCGAGCAAATATTGATTCTCCCGGCGGCTCATAGACGCTACTAATATTATTATTATTATTATTATTATTACCGTATCGTGTTCTATCGATAAAGACGAATGTTCATTATTACGACGACGTGAAATCAAAATACTACCCCCACCTCGCCCCATTTTGTGTAAATGTTTTACGAACGTTTATTTGAAAGTATAATAAGGGCTGATGTCGAGCAGAGACTTGCGTAGGAACAACACGGTCGAGTTCAATGAACATTATATTATGTACTCGAACAATACATATATATATACGATTATATTATGTGTGTGTGACATAATAATACATAATACATTATGCATGGAAAAAAATACAATATGTTCCGTGCACAAAGGACTACACTCGCCGGCGTATTTATTGTTTTAACGACGTTTGTACGGATTATTCGTATCGTACTGTATTGTTGTTATTGCGTTCGGATCGCGTCGAAATCATACGTTTGATTGACCAGACGTCTTGGAAACGCGACGGCTGCTGCAGTCTAGACGTAGTTTAATACCGTTATATAATACGTAATATGATTGATCCGTCGTCGACCGGTACGCTCTCGGACCAGATCCGTGTTTCGCGCACGAAATACCCGTGTCACGAAGAACGAGACGGTGTATTTTCGGATTGACGAGAGGCGATTTCTGATTTTCGGCACCCCGGCCTACGGCGCGGCGTCCGCGTTCATCGTCGATTATTATTTTAATTAATAATAATTAATTAAAAGGAAAAATAAACCATTTGATCTATGTTTTACTAAGTATTTGAGTGTGTGCGGGTCACATAAATACGTATATTTGTGTTGTGCGTTCACACTGGTGTTAAAAACCACTACCTACGTCTGTTTTTTTTTTGGTGATTTACGGTTAATATCATTTTCAATTGCAAAAAAAAGTCAAAATGAAGAAACACGCTGTAAAATATTAAAAAATAATATGTATACGCTCAAATAAAGGAAAAAAAAATAAAATTAAAACGCGCGTATATGTGTACAATGTGTATCCCGAACACGCGCACGCGTACACGTTCGTGCTGAGAAATTCAAAAGAGTCCGCTGCCGGGAAAGTTGAAAAATAGTTGAAAATAGACATTTGGCCGCACACGCAATTGTAACGCAAAACTCGAATTTTGCGCCGGACTCGACGGAAAACTGTCACGATCTCGTAACCATGGGGTTTCGCCGTTATACCGTGCGACAAAACGGACGCGGCGCGATTTCACTGAAAAAACATACGAGTATGTAATACAATACCACTCTTTAGAGACGTAATGCAAAACCGCTAAAAACACGCAATATTAAAATATCATCGATAATCGTTCACCCCGAATTATGATTACGTAAGCCGAAAACAACTAAAATTATAATTTCCACTGAATATATTAATGATAATATGGCAAATTCAAAATTATGTATTGTATGATATTGTATTGTATTTACCAAAACTACCTTGGCACCTCGCATATTTAAATCTCCAGAATTTATCACTTGTTTTACTCGAAAACAGATTTAAAGATATTAACTAATTGTAAAAAAAATACTAAATAATTTTTTCTCAGCTTAGAATGTATAAGAATGGAATAAAAAAGCTGGTAAGTGAGATGATGGTGGTACAAGTTCGTAGGTTCCTTCGGTCCTCGGACAAGATATTGGTGATGAATGTATTAAGTTTTAAAGAAATGATGACTCATTTCTTTAGTATAAAACGATTCTGAGTAAAGCTTCAGTGTAATATAATATATTATTATTTAAGAACACATGGCCGACAGGTGAGGTTAGCGGTGCGGGTCGCGGTACAGAGGTGCCGTTTTTCGTGTCACCGACTATTTAGTGAGTAGAATTCCATACGACAAGAATGAACCGATAAGATAAAAAATTGTGTTTAATGAGTCGAAAAAACTATAAAAAAAAAAACAACAACAACAATAATAATAATAATAATTATCATACGAGGCAAAAAAAAGTTCCAATCAAACGATTACCCGGGGGCGCGCGATTCGATGCACATCCAAAGGCCTTCCCACACTAGATATGTCGGCATCCGTTGCGTTGACGTACGTTGACGTACTCTTTTTAAACCCTACGTGTTTAATTACGAGTCCGCACACTGGATACGACGCGTCAAAAACCGTATACGTTGGTACGTCGCGTCGACGTACGATTTGAAATTGCTATCAGTTGAATACGTCGAACGTATCGTATATTTGTATTTAATCTATATTAGACTATTATTATTATTATTGAATTTCCCTAATCTAATCGATTATTTCTCAGTTATTATATTTTTCGAGTTCAACACATAATATTTTTCGTTCTACGTTATTCGACCACTGACTGACAGACAATTTGGTCAATTATTATTTAACTCACTAGTTATAATTAATAAGTTTATAAATTGTGTAAATAATAAAAATTAAACTCGAAAAACAACGCAGGAACAATACAATTCAAAATAATTTAAGTTGAATTTTCAGGAAAGTACGAACAAACCACACTACCACCTGTGCACAACACACTAACGTAATCTAACCTAACGTATTGTAACGACGTACGTAAATAGACGTATTTAGTGTGAGAACCATGTACGTCGCGTCAAACGCATAATTTTGACGTATTGGTTGTACGTCGAAAATTACGTACGTTGACGTATCTAGTGTGGGAAGGCCTTAATGCTAGCTTCCCGCTCTCGCCGAGGCGACGCGAGCACCAGAGTGTAGTCGGTTCACTCGTGTCGTCTCGTCTCGTCTCGCCTTGCCTCGTGCGCGCTCCGTTCGGTGTGGGTTTTTTTGTCGCGAGTCAAAGGACACGTGCCACGAGGCGAGGCTTATCAACTACATTCTCTTGTCTAGCATATATTATGAGAAATCTGATGATGACATTCGTAGGAAATTTTCGAATTCGCCTGAAGGTTTAAAAAGCAATTCTGCTAACATATGATCGGTACTTAGGCTGAAAATTTTTTAAAAAAAAACACAGATAATGATTTATAGAAAAAATTTAAGAGATACGATTCACCGACTCGATACGACCACCGGGGGTTGCTTTTCGTCTGCACGGCTGCCAACAGACTACGTTCGTTTCTTCCGGGATACGATGTTCGCCAAAACCGCCGGGTTTTGTTTACGGTGAAAATATTATAATCGTGTTCGCGTGCGAGCGACCGTCGTCGAAAACGGCACAGAGTTTAAACGAATTCATTATTTAAGAGACGGAAATTCGCGCGGTGCATATTTTATAAGACGTAAGTGTACCGCCGCCGCCGCCGCCGCCGCCGCCGAAAACGACGTGACGGAGGCGTGCGGCGAACGCGCGCGTACGAGAGAACGAATAAAAAAAATAAAAAAAATCGCCGAAAACGGTATTATAGTGATGCAGTCGTGTGGTCGCGTCGGACCGTCTCGTATTTAATTATTTAATCCCGAGCGATATCGTTTTCGATTTTTTTTTTTCATCTTCGCACCCGATCTCGGTGACTACGACGGCCGGAGGACTACTGCGCTGGTTCTCAAGACGATTTTCACCCGACGCGTGTCTCACGACCGTCTCGTTTCGACGGAAACAACGACGGGACGGGCGTGGAGTGTTTTATTCCGTCGCTGTTTTTTTTTTTTTTTTAGTTTTTATCGCGGGCTTTGAGCGCGGCGACCGAATCAAGAAATTCCGTGACGGAAAAACCTAACACGCATTTTTTTTTTTTTTTATGTATGGACACACTTTTTCTTATCGAAATACTGGTCTCAAAAAGTTTCATCCAGCAACTTTTTAGAACGGAAATTTTGTCGAGATGGTACTTTTGAGAGCTCATTTTTCGAATTTCTCAATAGTTTTTCCTGCAAGCGTGGGTGATAGCTACCGAAAAATTGACAAAAAACGGGAAAAATGCCGTATTCTCGATTTTCGTGAAATCTATTTTAGTTTTTTAGCCATTACTCCATCAATAATAAAGCTGGGAACTTGAACATTTTACTGACTACTAATAATTGTCACGCGCATACTCGATTAAAATTTCAAAGAGATATAACAACTTTTGACTTATGTATAGAATTTTGAAAATATTGAAAATTTCTCATTTTTCGAAAGTTTTTGCTTCGTAAAATTTTAACCTTTGGATATTAAGAGCTGAAAATTGAATACAGTAATACTCTTAATACATATTTCTACCGATGACGAAAAAATATCGAAAATCGTTAGTCATCATATTTTTTTACAAGCGTTTAAAGTTTGCATTTTGACGAAATTTCTTATTTTTACATCAAATTACACACTTGAACGCACGTAAAAAATAATTGGCGCTTCCTTAGTTGATAAAAATGCTATGCAATAGGTTTACCGCGGCAGTCCGCGAGTGCCACACGTATTTTTTTTTTTCTGCTCTCTCTTTCCTCGTCCGCGGTCGCACGGTTCACTGAACCCTTTCTCATCCGCACCCTGTGTATGTGTATGTGTGTGTGTGTGTGTGTGTGTGTGTGTGTGTGTGTGTGTGTGTGTGTGTGTGTGTGTGTGTGTGTGTGTGTAGCGTTGTACTTCCGGACTACGATTTTATGCACACGCTTGCACTCGAATTACCCGGCAAAAAGTCAGTGGCGGTTTTCGGGTGAACGCCGTCGAGCGCAGGTGGCGCGTGCATACACGACGTACGTACGAGTATATACATTTACAGGGTGTTCAACAAGTCGAGCAGCGTTCTCACGGCTGGTGTACTTGTACTGTAGTATTCGTCACTTACGAGCGCCTCGAAAACTGTCTGCAAATACGGCGATACGATGAGTCTAAAGCACCAGAAGTATTCTCGTAATGGGTTTCCCTGGACTCGATAACCCTGGACTGCGAAAATAGTAGCATTTTTGCAGACAAGATTATCAGACTTTTGTAGTCAAGATTAAAATATGTTTCAAGATAAAACGTTTTAAACGAAAATCAAATAATATCATCGCAGTCGTAAGTATAAATATCCAGCATCAGGGACTCTGTGCATTTCGTCATCCCAGAAGCAACCGTCAAACGGCTAAATAGACGTAAAATAAATCCCGTAATATAATAATAATAATAAATAATAGCTTATTCGTGTCACATAAAAAAATTATATATTTCGATAATATCGAAATCAAACAGTGTTTGATTTTAATGATATATATATATATATATATATATATCGTTAAATTCGGTCGACGTTTTCCGTAATAACACTTTTTAACCTATTAATCACACTGAAATCGAAACAGCACTGATTGAAAATTAAAAATCGAAAAAGCGCGTAAAACGTATATTTCGTTTAAAAACGTTGCCCCACCACCGACATTCGGTTAAAATCTACCGACCACGGGAACGTATAACTCGAACACGAGGACTCGGCGGGTATTAATGCTCGGCCACTACGCCGGTCCCTATAGGAACACTTGAATCGTTCACTTGTTGAACGTACGATATTAATTCGCGTATTCGGCCTACAGTGTTCCGGCTAGTGATGGGCTGTGGGTAAATACCCAACGGGTAAGAAATATATTTTGGGTAAATACCAGGGTATTTTTTCCTTTGAAAAATTGGGTATTTTTTTTTTTTAATATGGCTATACTGTTTTATCTTAAATCGTGGTTGTAACCAAGGTGGATATATCTCTACTTCGGTTGTAACATACATATTAAAGTACATTAAAATATCACATGACTACAATACACACATGGTAGAAATGTAGAATATAGATATACTGTTACGCTTATGGCATTAAGAATGCGTTGGTAAGCAGTGGCGTCATTGGGGGGAGGGGGGCAATTGCCCCACCCTTGATTTCTTATGGGCTGGTCAAATTTTCGGTATCGTGGGGCAAAGGGCCGATGGAATTGCTACGTTTCGTCACCACTCATAGTGGGGTTATTGGTATAGTTCATTAAGTAAAATTAATTCAAGATATACAGAAAAAATTAAAGTACTTGTATACTTAGTGAAGAAGGTGATCAAACGGCTAGGGCAGTTGGTTTTAAAAATATTTTTTTGTTTTTATTAATAATATGATATTTTGAAAAAAACATGTAGCCAACTTTCCACTTAAAACGGATTTAATTAAATATGGGTGTTTTGGCTTGGATCACCACATTGTAACATTAAATTTGTTCGTCGATGAACAAAATTTTATTGAATATTATTTGTTCGAAGTAATATTACCCAAATTACCGGGTATTTATTTTAAATACCGGGTAAATAATTAGGGAATTTACCAAAAATATATTTACCGGGTATTTGCCCATCACGAGTTCCGGCCGTGGAAAAGCGCGGCTATTGAATCGTGCACTGCGATTAGTGCAGTAATTCACATTGCGAATCATAAGTTACGTCTCGCTCGTGTAATAAAACTGTCGGTTCGATTTTCCCGTCGGAATCAAAACGTATCAGAACACGGCTTTAACGTTTCAATTTTTTTTTTTTTTTGCTTCGACGTAAAATCATAAATCATTAAAATAGCGAAAAAAAAAAGGGAAAAAAAACCAAGAGTTATGACTTTAACAAGAGCTATTCGTGGCGCGGTTAAACCGTTTCGCCGTCGTCGACGTGTATACAATATTATAATAACGATATGCCGTCAAGCAGCTCGACGTCAACCATACGCCGAATCAAACATAATAAATAATAAATAATAATAATAATAATAATAATAATACGGAGTATATATTATTATTTTATTGGCGTGGCTGTACAAGACGCTGGCACCCCGCTGCGTACACGGCATATTGCGCCTTTCGTCGTCGATTCACCTCACTCAGCCCTCGCGAATGTATACGTGCGGTAAACTCGACGTGAAAAATCGGCACCCCGCCAGAAGTTATTGCCTAACCCTCCGACGACGACTACTACGTCACACTGCGTATGTTGCGTAATCGATGCGGCGCGTTTTGACGTCGTGTACACGCGTATAATAATAAAAATAATAATAATAAATAATAACAACACGACGGTGAGTGAATATCGAGTCGCGACGGTGACTCGATGACGGTGTAAATATTGTTGTTTTCCGCGGGATAATGTACGTGAAATATCGATTTGCGAAAAAATCCGGAGTTTGTCGATTGCGCCGATTTTTTAAGACTACCTACCTGAAATGTATACATCTTTTGCGCCGGAGCATTTAGAGCTAATCAAAAACGCATACATATTTTGCGCCGGAGCGTTCAAATTATCCTAAACGCCAATAGCAGAAAAAATCTAAAAACAATAAGTTGGTTTTCATTTATTTATTTGATTAAAAAATTTTTTAAAAAATCTAAAACAATACGTCAACTTTAATATGGATCAATGCGTTTATATAATTATAAAAATTGAAATAAAAATCGCCATGGTGGTCAATGATCAAATGACGTCTAAAAAAAAAAAAAAAATAATCAAAAATTAAGAATTTAAAAAGAAAATAATGTATAGATTTATAGATTTTTTGTTACTTGCCTTATTATTATTTTTTGTTGTGGTAGTGGTAGCTTACTCTTTTTACGTAATCAAACATGGTTATACTTCCACTTAAACATTTGGATATATTTTCATCGATTTCTGTTTTTTGTTTTTTAAAGTTGATTTTTTATTTTCTTTTCTTTACGACGCTATTCATTTTTATGTATGATTGAACTTGAATAGTTTTTAAAACATTACAAAACACAAATATGGGTCGGCGCAATTGACGTACATCTATAATTGAGATGAATAACATTTTACCGGCGCAATAATTGATGAGTAATTTTTTTCTGTGCCTTAAATTTTTTATTTTACCTGCCAATTTTCGGCGCAATCGACATATCCCCGAAAATTCGACTCTGTCTGATGAAATTGTGTAATATATTTTTCGTCGGTTGGGGGGGGGGGGAGAGCGTGTTTTTCGTTTGTTTTCGCGCCGCTGAAAAAAAAAACAACAACAACCACGACGGCTCCTGTTTCACCCGCACCCGGCCGTCGTCGTGATGACGTGTCTTCGCGGTTAGGTAAAATAATAATAATCATTCGTCTACGTTTGTCCCGTCGATGTTCGTTACATCACGCGAAATCACGGACGGGCGCGAGTTTTCCCGCACAGATTTCCCCGAACCGTCGAGTCGGTACAAATGTACAATCATCGTTTCGGGCGGCACGTTAGAATCCCGGTTCCGCCGCCGCCACCGCCGCCACCGGTCGTCGTTGGCGCAAAGCTAATAAACGTTTTATTTTTCGGCTTCATTAAGGAATTATGCAAATTTTTCGCGCGAGTTAATTTTATTACTCCGGACCCCGGGAGCAGAGGGGAAAACACGACGTTTTAATTATTCATCATCGGCGCGAACGCGTGCTTTTAATAATCGCGTACACGTTCCGTTCGTTTTGTATTTTTTTGTCTCTCTTTTTTCTTTTTTTTTTTTTAGCATATTCATTCGGTTTATGTTTCTCAGTCGCGTTTTAATTTCATTAAAACCAGCAAACTTTTGTAGATTATCAGATTTTTAATTTTATTATTAATATTTTCTTTTTTTTTTTTGAATTCCCGACCAACTCGTGACGAACATCGTGTGTCGTATGCTATATACGTGAAAAAATTTATTCTCACCTTACCTAAATAATTGTATTCGATCTTGTAGTTTTACAGTTGTCGTTGAAATCATAATAGATTTACAAAAATGTATCTTTTAAGGGGAGATGGTATTTTGCGCCAATTTAATTACCTGTAATTTGCGCCATCAAAAGGTACATTTAAGGACGTATGTAATTTGCGCCAAAATATAAAAATATAACATGTATTTTGCGCCACATATACAAATTAATTTTGGTAATTTGCGCCACGACAGAAAACAAAATAGAGTATGTAATTTGCGCCACACTTTCAACTTCAATATTGTTGGAATTTACCAGCAGATAAATTTACTGATATCGCATAGGATAATATACAATAGTCAATAATACGTACTGACGTGTGTCCAATATAATATTGTTGTGTTCTACTGATAATAGACATATCGTCTCTATTAGATACGAATGAAAGAGATTAGTCTAGGAAAATTATCAATGTATTGTTACATATTATTGTTAATATTGAACAGCAATGTCGCGAATCGTGATATTACTAAATATCGTGAATTTACTTATTTAATATACATGAAGTTCGTTTTACTTGTGGCGCTAATTACAATTTCAATAAGGTGAACTATGGCGCAAATTACAATTTTTGTAGGTAAACGATGGCGCAGATTACATATTGCCATTTTATTTAGTTTTATTTGGCGCAAATTACAAACTTAAAAAGTGGCGCAAATTACCAAAATACAATTTTAGATGTGGCGCAAATTACATATATTTTTTTTTTTTTTGGTTGTTTTTGGCGCAAATTACATATGCCCCTTTTACGTATCTCGAAAAACTTTCGAACGTATTGGTTGGATTGACTGAACGCCACCATTAGGTGATCCTTGGTAATTGCCTGTCGAGTAATTTTGTTGCACCACGTGATCCTATATTGTAGTTGACCTTTAGGTGTCTGCGTAAACACTCGATTGTTTGAGTTTGAGCACCTGCATTATGCGGATCTATCAAGTTTTTACTGTGGTTAACAGTTTGGTGAAGAAAACAGTGATTTTTTTTTAAAAATTAGGTTAAAAAGGTTGAGATCATATTGATTGTTTTATGTTATTTATTTATAGTTTACAATTTTATTAGTTATCGAAAATTGTATTGTAAATAATGTAAATGAAACACCGTTTGTTACTATTGACTTTTATGTTTTGCTCAAGTCATGAATGGTATATTTTTCCTACGATTAGTAGTTTTGCAGATGTTATGTAGGAAAAATATTGTAAAATATCTTCGTTTGTTTAATTATTTTCAAATAAAATTTATGAAATAGATAGAAAGCATACTTTGTCCGCGAGTGAGACGAGCGGCTTGGTAAAGTGTCTAATTGATACGTTTTGTTAAAAATAAGTTCTCAATCCGGCTTTGCGCGCACGCGCACGTTTGACGGCAGTCGATAATATTTTTATTCGTTTTATTTCGCGGGAGTGGGATACTGACGAACCCTTTTCGTAAATCGCCTATGACGAAACACGTGTACTCGGGATTTCGATCAGGCCGTCCACGTGTGCAGTCGTCGTGTCCACTAAAATACGGTGGTACTATCGAGTTTTCGTTCAAAATGGCCACACGATTTCCGGTTTATGTGTGGGTCACTGCGTTTTTACGGGGTTCTCCTGCTACTACGTACCTATATAAACTTTAAACGCTCGTGTCCCTTGCATATTTAATAGATGTATATATTGGTCGTAAAAGAAAAAACCGATCTATTCCGACGTATCACGCGAGTTCGAATAAAACTGGATGGTTAGTAAAAAAGTTTGAAAAATTTGTTAGACCTCGTAAATAAAAATCGAGTTGATTTTCCCCGTACGAATTCGATTCGTGAAAAAAAGATATGAATTTACGCGAGGTTAAACTACGTTTTATCATTCCAGTTAAATTGCACCTCGTATACGATTTGAAATGCAGATGTAACTACATTTTTAGGAAAACGAATTGCATTTATTGTGTATGTACACTATTTTTTATTTAAAGCGTTTTTTTTTTTCAAGTTTAAATTTGTTTTCAACTGTGACTGCTATTTACAACATCATATCACGAAAATGACGCTTTTATAGACAATTTGATATTTACATTTTTACGATTAGAACAATAGTAGTCATAGAGACATACGTGTTCACGTTCAATGTAGAATAGCGACAAGGGTCGCAGAGGATCCTGAAAACATGTTTTGTCTTTACCTCACTGATCAAAAATCATCAATGCGTTTACTAAACTCTTACACTATATATTAATTGGTTCAATAACAAGAATTTAAAATATAAGAAAATAAGAAAAAAAATTAAATCTCTCCATATTGTTATGTCACGTATAGTGGTTACCGTTTAAAAAAAAAAAAAAGCTAAAAAACTTAAGCAATAGTAAAAAAAAAAAACCATAGGCTTTCTCCGTAAATATTATATTGTTCGATTATTATTATTTTGAATTTTCGCATAAAAAAAAAAAAAAAAAAAAATTTAAAAATGTATGGATTACACAGAGTTAAAAACGGGGTGAAAAAACGTCTAAAAATAACCCCTAGTACATACAATGTGCACCAGCTATATTATATTATTTATACGCGAAAAATTAGCGGTCGCGAGCTGTTTTGCCGATCACTTCGTGCCGCGGTGGTGACGGCGGTAAACCGTATTGTCCAGACGGAATTTTATCGTGATGACAAAATATTATATACACGTCGTTTTCTAGGAATTTCGCAAAAGGGAATTTCGGGCTTATGGTGACTTATGTGTCATGACCTATACGATAATGTAATATGCGTCGTGCTGCTCACATGCAGTGACGTCATTTGAGCACGATTTCAGGGATTTTAAAAGTTACTCGAGACGCGCGGGCCCGTGGGAATTTTTCCCCTCCCCACACCATTATTTTTTCCACTTTTCAGTACTTCGTCACCGATAAACGTCGTAAAAATACGAAATCGTGCGAAACGAAACGATACTCTCATACGCGTGATTCGTCGAAGAATATAGCTCGAACACCGGGCAAATCTGCAAACGCCGCGAATCGTCCGAACCAAAGTTTTCATTTCTGTTAACAGCACAGTTTCGAGCTGTTGACATTTCAGAATGCGATACTCGGTAGTATTTATCGAAAATAAATTCTGAAAATTAAAATCGATTGTACGATACAATACTATTATCTTTAATACACTTATTATTCACCTTAACATATTGTTAGATAAAGTATAATGCTCCATCATATTCGAGTCTGAAAACATTTTGTAAATTTTTTTTTTTTTTTGACAATTGTTTACTTGGAGTAGAAAATAATTTGTAATACCTTGTTGAAATGTATCAAATAAAAGCAAAAAGAAGCGCTCTTTTCAAGCACATTTCAAAGACCTAGGGAAAATAAAAATTCATAAATATCAATAAATTAGGGGTTTAATTATGATCTTGGAGGTCTGATCCCCCTGTGATTTTCGCCTGCGGTCATTGGCCCCACTGAACGGGTTTGTATATAATATAATATTGTTATCTTCGAGCACCCAAAAGAAAACGACGCAATATGCTCTGAATATATCAGTAAAATGTCGGGTGCCCACCCCGGAGTCAGATACGGTGTGATTTACCTCTGCTCATGTGTGTTTCACTATATATTTTTACGAAACTGTTATTTTTACTGTTTTCACCGCCGGACATTGAGGATTTTTTTAAATTTTCCGTACGATTCGTAACTATAAATAATAATAAGTAGCTACTGTCTGTTTACAGCGCGATTTTATGAAGGATATAAGTATTTCGGGGGAAATCCTAATGCTTAAATTTGTGTTCTCGTACCTATATTTGTCGAAAACGTTCAAATATCAGAACGTACTAGCTCGTATAGTTATTCTCGCACGCGATAAAAATACTATTCCACGTTAATACGTATGCTCAACTCGTAAAATACGAATTACGGTTTTTTTTTTTTTATCGTCTGATATAATGACGGGGGTGAAAATTCACCGGCGGTGCATACTCAACCCGCCGGTGAAACGTGAACGAGATAATAGTTTTCGAGGTCGCACACGCCATCGCGATGTAAAAATATTTTTATTCAAAGAAATCGTTCCGTCCGAACGGCGTGTTTCGAAATTCTGAAGCTTTGCTCGTAATCGTTTAACCAAAGCTACGATATCTGTCGTTTCTATAAAACTCAACACGCCCATCTCCATTAACTCGTCCGAGGAGCGAAGAATATCCCGAGGGACGAAGTGCGTCAGTAATATTTCTTTCTTTTTTATTTATTTATTTATTTATTTTTTATTTTTTTATTTTTTTTATCGTTCACGCGGCGTCTACGGCACACGCGTCGTGCTGTGTTTATTTACGACATGTTGTATTTAGGCCGAAACCACATTATCACAGCCGTGCGGGCGGAGAGGAGCGCGCGGAAGTAATCGGCATAATTATCGCGTTTTCGGAAACGGAACAGTATTTTTGCTCGCTAATCTCGGCGCGCAAATAATAAGATATCGAATTACGTGATTAAACAAATCATTAGCCGCGCCGCCGCGCGTACGCTACACGGTGCGGCCTTGGCCACGCGGACGCGTGCGGAAGAGTTTCCTTTTTTTTTTTTCTTTCTCGTTTTCCTTTGGAATTAGAGCGCCTAAGTGTTGGAAAATCAAAATCTTTATACTCGGCCCGAGGAAAATAACGTTTTTCTAATTAAAATATCAAAACACCCGACACCGAGTCGTTATTTTCGTATATATAATATATATATATATATATATATATATATATATATATATATATATATATATATAATATATATACATATACGCAGGTAAACATTTTTTTTAACGAACGATTTGCAAAAATATTAATTAAAATTAATAAGTTTTTAATGAATCGACGATGTGTCGGAGAAAAAAAAAGTCCATGTTAAGTTTAATTATCAATGCGGAAAAAAACCTACAAGTAAGTGTGCAAGTGGGACCATAGGATGGCATATTTTTTTCTCCGTCAGTTCGTGATCGATAGAATTATGTGTCGTAGAAATATTTAAATTGCTATATGATTACAATGCTGTTACAGGAGAAACTCCCCGTCCAGCGTTTGATAAATAAGATTAAACTTACATCGTGTACGCACTTTAGTATGTACCATAATATATTGATCCTTTTTGGCATTAGTGCAGCTAGGGGGAATGTTTTAGGTCCTTGGCAGCCCCTAGATCAAAATAAACACCCCTGAAAAAAAATGCTTTCAAATCTTCAATTGAAAAAAATAAAAATGAAAACTAGATAATTTACCGTACTATAATAATATTATACTTATACAATAGTAATTTTATGAAATACAATTTATTATGTTGATTTAGCTTGGAAAAAAAATGATGGGTACGTGAAAACATCTCGTAAACGCTGTCAAAATATCATACCGTTATCACATGGATACTTTTACGCTTGAGTTATTCTTGATTTTGGGTGTTGACGTATTGTTTTATTGTCGTTTAATCAATAACGTAAGGTGGTTGTCTTCGAGAATCAAAAATTTCTGTCACGAACGCGCTAAAAATTTTGCCATGGAGGTCCAGTGACGAGTTACGAAAAGAACCTGGAGCTAAAGCACCCCCTCGTTCAAATGTCTAGCTGTGTCTTTGTGGACGCATACTGGTTCGCCAAACGCGGCCGGCCGAAAAATTGCTTTTTTCTACCTCTGGACGGAGAATGCGGTCACTTTCCATCGCGTCTATACATTCTTCGGATATTCAACATTCAGTGCACGCATGACGAAAAATTTTTTCTTTTGGCCAAATATAATTTTCCCGAGTAAGAATCGGTTTTTAAACATATACCGCTGGTATGATTGCAAATATATGTTTTACTCGTTTCAGCGGCCAGTTTTGTGACTTTTATTGTTACTTTTAAAATTCACAAGCCTCGAACCGCGTTTCGAAATACAACTTTTATTAATGGAATGTAATTTAGTGATTTCACTGTTCGGTGTACGTTTGACGCCGAATCTTCGTTTGGAGGTACCGGTTCGAGCAGGGCTCTTCTACATAATTCCTATCTCCGTCTGACCTTGTAGCATAGGAGCAACTAGGGTTTTATTTTTTTTGGGGAGGGGCTCATTTTTTTTTTTTTTTTTTTTTTTTGGTATAAAAACTGCAGCCTATGGTGGCTTTACCCTCGCATACCTCCATTATAAATCATAACGCATTTTATACAATATGTCGTAACACAGTTTTAAGTCAACTTCAAATACAAAATTTAACAATATAATTAATATAGTCCTTTTAATATGATAATAACAATATGGTATGTATAAAATACGTATCAGTCAGATAAAATAATATTAAATTAATACTAATCTTCTATTTACCGCTGAAAATGTACCAATAATTGTTTTTGTGGTCAGACTATTATTTACATCTCTTTCGATGTTCAATATTGATAAATTTGAAAACCGTTCTTGTCTCATTGTCGTGCTCTTCCAATTTTTTAATCGCCGCATCGAAGAAAACGAACGTTCACAGGTGGCCGTACTAACAGGTATGGTAAAAGCTACTTGTAGCAGTTTATATAAATTCGGGTACACATTGTCAGTTGCTACCGGTTTAATACCATCAATAGCAACATTTTCTTTGATTTTAACCAGGCAATTTTTGGCAACGAGCATCTCCGATTTCAGAATTTCTACTGATGTATTCGTTTCGTCCTTGAAACAAATAAAGCGAATTAAATAAATAATTAAGTTTCAAACAATAAAACAATTTTGAAAACATGCATTTATAACATATATCTATACTGACGATAGTTATTACTATTAAGCGCTAAATAACCGTTCACAGAGATCACTAGTGGCCACAATACTTAAGTATTTTTTGGCTAGTAATAATACAGCTGAATATTTGGATTCGTTTTCTTTCCAACAATTTAAAGGATCTTGATTGTAGGGAATTTTGATTTTCAAATTTTCATACTCTTCAAGTTGTTTCATCGTAGGACTTTGAGTTACTGAATAATCATCTTTGTCATCATCATCGCTATCTATACGAATTAATGATCGTAATTTCTTACGAGGAGGTGAGTGTTTTTCAAAATTTTCTTAATTTCGTAATATTGATTCAGAGATAATTTCTTCTTCATTTTATATTTCTGGATCAGAAGTTAATTCTTTCAACTCTTTCAACCAATATCGCGATATTTTCGATAATTATTTTTAGGCATCGATATCGAAATTGTTCGAAAAATACCCACAATATCGATATCGTATCGAATTATCGATATCATTGGCCAACACTACTATTAAGTGAAATTTGCCTTGTAGTGTTCGATGAAATAAAGTCCATTGTCATAGTCAATTATACAAAAACCATAATTTTCAAACTATATACAGTAGACTCTTATTTTATAATTTGTATCTGTACCTGTTTTGTGCGAGGCTAGATAAATATTTGAAGGGGGCTAAGCCCCCCCCTAGCCCTCGCCTAATTGCGCCTATGCCTTGTGTAGTAGAAACGTCGAAGTGTGTACACACACACACACACACACACACACACACACACACACACACACACACACACACACACACAACGTATAAACGCAATTTTCAAAAAAAAAAAAAAAAAACATTTTAAAAATAACAAAAAAGTACATTTTTCTGGTAAAAACGTTTTTAACACGAACCGTCGTGTACCCGTCGCGGCAGTCGACAAACACGATTATAAGTTCGAGACGATACACATTATTATTATTATGTTTACTTATATATATTATATCGGTATATCGGTATATTGTGTTTAGACACCGGGCTAATTCAATATTGTCATAGCGGTATCAATGCAGGTATAGCCGTGTAGTAGGTATACGCGTCTCGAAAACGTGCCGATTGCCGCAGTGCGCCCTCGTGCTCTGTGTACGCGGTTACACAGGCCCCCTGCGGACGGGTGGGTTGCTCCCGGTTATTCGACTCGAGCCGTACGCGAACGAACAATAAACACGCCGCACAACACGTGACGACGTCTATCGCGTGTACGATATTATAGTATTATCGTGTTGTTACGCCGCCGCGTTTATTCATACATATTTGCGTACGGCGAATTCACCGAACGCCCGGTATTAATTAACGCGTTTTGCAGCGGACGTGCGCCAGAGGCATATGACGTTGTCGAATCGCACAAGTACGTCTAATCGAAACGGCAGGTGCACATATTATAATGCGCTTTCTCGGAATCGATTTTCCGAATGCGTTTATAAACGATTTTTACTAGAGGTCTCCATTTCACGTGTATTTAAGAACACGTACATACGTGTTTTTATGGAAACGGTGTTAAAGCCCGTGTATTTAAAATACACGTGTATAATACGTGTATTTAGAGTCCCGTGTATTATAGAATCCGTGTACCCGTGTGAAATGTCCGTCTACCTATTACCCTGATCTGAAGAAGATCTAAAAGGGGGAGGGCCCAAAAGTACGTACCCTACATTACCATACTACATACCCCCCCCCCCAGTTATCATACAAAAATATTTCAGTAAGAAATTTAAAACAATATGTCATATAAAAAAAAAAAAGTATTAATATATTTATTTTTATAAACATTTTTAAGGTTTTATTTTCTTGGGCAATAAATTAAAGCGTTTAAAACATAAAATATCAACAATGGATTTTACCTGTATGTCACAGTAATCTATTTTTAATTATCGGGTGATCACAAATGACATAAGAATTAAGATTACATTAACTAAGTGAAATAACACCACCAAAAATAATATTCCACACGTCAGTATTACATAGCAATATTATTCATTTTTTTTTTTTATTTAAAGTTGATAAAAACTACTAGACCTTAAACACACGGGTAATTTTAGTACACGGTTAGATACAATTTTAATACACGTGTTTCTTAATACACGTGTACACGATCTTCAAAAACGCGTGTAATTAAATACACGGGTAGGTATTCGTTAATTTTACTATTTAAGGTGCGGTCTACGTGTACACGTGTATATCAATACACGTACCAGACCGAGAGCCCTAATTTTTACGCTGCACACACAGAGCAAACGACTTTTCGACGCCGGGTCGACGAGCCGATTGACGGTTTCCGAAAACAAGCTTTCTCACAGAATTCCCATATTCGAAATATCGTTTAGGTACTCTAATCGTACGATTTCGATTTAAATCACCGATATTCTCGAAAACTATTTTTTTATAAATTAAATTTTGTCCTGTGTAGACCTCAGAAAGTGTTTTTTGCGTGTATTTCATATTAAATTTAGTTACATACTATTACATCCCGCTTGAGAAATTTATCTTTGTCAATCAACACATTGTTGCCGGTGACAGGCACGTCGTCAAGGGGGGGCCTTAGGGGACCTGGCCTCTTCAAAAAAGTCAGTGGCCCCGAACTGGCCCCCTTGAGTTTTATTTTTAAATATTATGGTGTTCGATTGTCCCTAACCGGCTATAATATCCTCAGTGTTTATTCCATATATTTAACGATCGTATTACAGAAATTAAATTCTTAGATTCTATTTTATAAATATTCGTCACTCGACAATTTGCGATAAGACGATAATACGTATATAAATAGATTGAAAACTAGGAATTCCAAAATAGACGACTTGTCCTTAATATAGTTATATATTAAATAATATATATAGTTGTTTAAAATGTATATTGTATAACAAGGGTGGCCAACATGACTATGTACGCGATTCACATGTATTGATGAGATTATATCAAGAACCAAATTCTTAAAAACTGTTCGGTAAAATTGATATCAATTTTTGGAACGACGTATTCATGTGAATCACTTTATTCAACAATGAAAATAAACAAGACAAAATATCGTTCAAATTTGACTGATGATCATCTCATAGAATTGCTAAGAACTGCTTTTACATCAATTCAACGAGATCTTAAGTAACTTACTAAAAAAGTAGAACCAAAAAAAATACCACGCAAACAAATTTAACTTAATGTTTAATTTTTTAATTTATTATTCATATTATTATCATTTTTTTTTTGTTTTTTTTTTTTGTTTATTAAACTGTGTATTCTAGCCTTTATCTATGCAATAAAAACATTTTTTTTTTTTTTTATAAATGTACACAAAAAAATTGTAATATTTCGGTTTTTGTAAATAAGACCGCGAGCCGCATACGACTATGACGAGAGCCGTATGTGGCTCGCGAGCCGTAATTTAGCCACCCCTGTTGTATAACTACAGGTATATATATAATAAAAATATAATGCCAATACAGACAATATATTGTGAAATGTAGTATTATTTTTTATGGATATTGTCTGATAAGGAGAGGAGTGGTATTGGGTACATAAAACAGAAAGGGGCCAAAAAACGTTGGCCCCCTTATAGAAAAATGTCTGGTTACGTGCCTGGCTGGCGATTAGAACATGTGTATCGATTCGAAAAGTCACGGAGGTTGATTCGTGTTTGAAAAATAAAATATCGAGTATTAGATAATGTTAACCTATTTACATCGTCAGTCTCGGAATAATTATTGTTGGTATTAAATATTCTTATTGATAGTCAAATACTTTTTATATTTTTTAAACGTGTAAATTATTATACGTTCGATTTTAACTAGGTATTGGTTTGCATATTAATCACACGTTTATCATAAAAAACACCATACCTATTATGAAATGTAGAAATCAGCATCATGTTTGTATACCTTAAGTGAATCGTTTTTTGTTAAAATGTCATTTGTTTCAACAGATGAAGTATCGAGAAATGGTAAAAAAAATTGCATCAAGTCCATAACACATGTGTTCTTTTAACAAAAATCACGAAATAAAAATAATTATATTATCTTAATATATATAAATCTCGTGTCACAATGTTTGTCCTCAATGGACTCCTAAACCACTTAACCGATTTTGATGAAATTTTTTACACCGTGTGTAATTTGGTCCAACTTAAAAGATAGGATAGTTTTTATTTCAATTTTTTAAATATTTTAATTATTTTAATTAACTTTTTAATAAATTTGTATGATTGCATGGTGTATTTCGGGTTTTCCCGTGACCGACCGCGACAGTATCTATATAGCTATCTGTAATCTGACTTCTTTTCTATTGTGTGTGTTTTATCGTCGGCGGCGTGTATATTTTACCGAAGAAAATATTTTCCAAAGAGCATTTGAGAAACCGAAAACGACCCTAACTGAATTCTTTACATTATATACAAAAAACCAACTAATACGCGGGCAACGCCGTGTCGGGACAGCTAGTATATATATATATATATATATATATATATGATAAACCTATATACAAATTACAGAATACCAAAATAAAACCATTTTTACGAAAGATGTAACATGTGACCTTTTAACGAAAAACGGTTCAGATTACGTCCCGAATTAAATGTATAAAACAGAAAATATCCGATGATTAGCGATAACCTCTCAAGTTATAGAGAGCATATTTTATAGGGACGATCTTTACAGCTAAAATCGTTTATTAATATATTATGTTTATGCAATTATGCCCGACGGCCAACTCATAAATTCGCCTTGTATTCCGCGATTGTAATACTGTGCAGGTACACATTGAAAAAATATAAATTTTCGTTAACCCACGTCGTCATTACATCATTAATTAGAAAATATGCAAGAAAATCAGAAAAAAACTAGTTAAAAGCATTTTTTTTCTAAAACTAACGGAGCAAAAATAAGCACTTTCAAATTTAAAATTTAAAATCGTTGTTATATTTCGTGAATGTTCATAGTACTAGATTTTAAGACAGACCAAAAAAATAAGCAAATGCTTCAAGTCCCGAGCCCTGGGTATAATAGTCCGTTATCACGTATGAGAAAAAAGAAACGTTCATTTTTTTTTTTTTTTTTTATAAATAACGATAAAACGTGCCGAAAAGTCTTGTTTTCTTAGATTCTGTTCGATGTGGCGATAGATTGAGTCCAGGGTGGGGGAGGGGGGAGACGTGCCTGAAATAAGCATTGGTCACGGACCACGGAATGACTCCGAACGTGTGAACCATGCGTGAAAATGTTCGCGGCAAACTGAGCGCGTCGACAGTGGATCGTTGGCGCAGCGCGTGTTCGTTGTGAATAAAAAAAAAAAAAAAAAAAAACGTTCCATTGCAGGTTCGGCGCGCTCGTGTGTATGCTGCTCGACGTCCGGTCGGACGAAGAGAACGTGCCACGAGACGAATGTTATAACTAGGGATGAGAAGTTATAGGAGCTAAAATAGACAAAATATGCGAGGAAAAATTATGATATATGCATCAAAAATTTGAAAATATGCAAAAAATGTATTATAACATGCAATTTTTTCTATAAATAAAAAACGCGTTTTCAATAAGTTAATATAAAAATAATATTTCGTTAAATTTGATTTCTATTAAAATATAAATAATTTTTAACTGAGTGGTAAAAAATTAATACTAGGTGTAAATATGAGATGATAAATGATCGGTAAGTGTATTGATTAGTCAGGTGATTCAATCTAAAAAAACAAAAATTCAATTTTATAAGTTTTGTAATATATTTGATAATTATTTTTTCAAACCTGTACATTTGTGCCATTGAACCTCCAGATTGTTTTAATATTTTCGGCATCCATCATCTCCGACGATTATCCGAAAGAATATTTTTGTACGGCAAAAAAACGTCTTTCCACATCGGCTAAAGTTATGGCGGCATTCTTGAAGTAAATAAGGTCATTTTTCATGTCAATTGTATTGAAATACACATAATTTTACTAAATATGCGTTTTTATGCATGAAAAAAAAAACCATGAATATGCAACTTTTAAGAAAACTACAAAATATATGCAAAAATATGCAAAATTTCACTACCAAATTTCAATTCATTAAGTTATAGAATAGATTTTTAGCTCACCTAGTTATAAATAGAAGATATAGAAAAAAAATGCAAATCCTATAACAACTCATCCCTAGTTATAACTAAAGCCCGGATTTATATGCAATAAAAATCATGAAAATATGCCGTATAATATATGCAGTTAAATCATTAAAATATGCAAAAAATATGCAGTGATTTTTCTTTGCTCGGGAAATCCACTCACGTATTTTAAAACAAAAAAGAACTACTATATTTTGGCTACTAACTACTAACTCTAGTTATGGAAACAAAAAAAAAAAATTGCCACGGTTGTAAAGTTGTAACTCGAGAACAGTTTACTAAATCTTCATTTCATACCCTATATATATATTACATTAAAAAATCAAAAATGTTATGTATTACACATCGATAACGACGATATAACGATCACTGATGACTGATGATTAGATTAGATCTTAGGTGATCTATTTCTTTTAATACGATGGGATTTGACGATGGATAACTAGAATTACTGCGTCGCTAATTATTCGACGTCCTACCAACCGAATTTTTTTCGTGACAGCGAATTCATTGAAACGTGCTACGAACTTGCATATTTTATAGCTAAATATGCACTAATGGTCAAATATGCAAAAATCTGCAAAATAAAAATCTAGCTGTGAATTCCAAATTGTATGATTCGTAAAAATTATTAACGAAAATTCAAAAAAAAATGAAAAGGAAAAAATATGCAAAAACTAATAAATCCGGGCTCTTATAGTTATAACCAGGGCTCGGAAGTTGTGGCAAATGCATATTTTTTTTTTGGTTCGTCTTAGAACACCCGAAGTAAGGTAGAAACATGTTTCACATTTATCTGATGTCATACACGAAATTTTTGTTTGCCATTTTTTGCATATTTACGGTTTTAATTACTATTTTGCTATTTTAGGGTTTTTAGTGCTATATTCTTGGTATATTTTCAAATAATATAGGAAAAATACACATTTTGTTGAAAATATTGATTTCACATGGTTATTTTTTTTTCAAATATTTAAATTATTGGAAATAAAGCGAAAAATATTTCATTTTTCACCGTTCTTCAAACTCATCGACGGTCCGATGTATTAATAATTCGTGGTATTTTATAAAATAGTTTATTTATTAATTAGTAATCGTTAAATGTAATTATTAATAACATTTAATTTTTTTTTATAATACATTTATAATTATTATTTTTTCAAGTAAAATGCATATTTTTTGTTTTTTCGTGCCATTTATAGTGCATATTTTGGAGTTTTTAAGTGCATATTAAAGAGCTAAAAAGTAACATTTTTAGTGCCACAACTTCCGAGCCCTGGTTATAACTTGTAAGTTTATGAAAATTACTCAATGTACGAATTGATATAGATTGTAATTGATATTCTTTTTAACAATAAAAAAAAAAAAAGTTTACGACAGCCGCACGTGTTCCGGTCGTGGCCCGACGACTGTCACGGCCGTCCTTGAACCGGTTGACGCGTGAGAGCGGCTCGCCGCCGCCGCCGCCGAGATCCACACGTCGTTTCCAGGCGGCGCGGTGTGGTGGTACCGGCTGTGACGACGGGAAACCGACTGCGCGGGGACGGTCGACAGCGCTATCTAGCCGACGACGACACGAGTCAGTCGGAAACATTACGACACGCCACGGTGCGACGCGGTCCCCGTGTGTGCACGAAATGTGTACAACATTACAGGCGCCGAGCGTTCCAGTTCTTCTTCGTCGTTTTGATTAGTGATGGGCACAACCGATAGTTTTAACTATCGATAGTTTCAAAAACTACCGAGTGATTTTTCAATTGAATAGATATTATTGTTCATCGATTGTTTTTAAAAATTATCGAGTAATTCACACGATAGTTTTCTTTCGGTAGTTGCATACGTCTTACAACGACTAGTTTTGACTATCGAGTTAAAAAAAAAAAAAACAATCGAGTTAAAAAAAACAATCGAGTGATTTTTCGGTACCTATTATCGACCGAATTTACTTGATAATTTTCACTTATTAAATTTGCATTGGGTATGTAGGCCTAAAAATGAATGGATTACGATTATTTTTGGATACGTCAATTTTTAAAATTGTGCGGTTTTAACCTATTAAATGTGTGCGGTTTTAACCTACCAAAAGTGTGCGGTTTTGTCCTGTATTTTATCAAAAGTGTGCGGTTTTTGGAGTCAACGGATACGACACGTCACACATCGCGCACGGCCAATTTCCTCGGGACAACATGGCGCTGTCCCTCGCACCTGTTCATTCTGCCGATTTCCGTCCGTGTCCGTCCCGGGCTTAACGCTATCGATCTCGGGTCTAATAATCCCTCGATCTCCCGGCGCGACGGGTCGATCTCAACGCTTAATTGATTTCGAATCGTATCGCAAGTTCAACCAGCCTCCGTGGCGCAATTGGCTAGCGCGTTCGGCTGTTAACCGAAAGGTTGGTGGTTCGAGCCCACCCGGGGGCGAAAGTTTTTGCACTTTTTTCATAATTACAATGCCGCGCGTTTGACACCGCGGTCGAAATTTTACGTCTGCTTTCGTCGATTTTTTAAATCAAATCGTATTGTTTAAAATCGCGGTACGTCAAGACGTATTTATTTTTATTTTTTTATTTGAAATACACGCCCGAGGGCATTTAGTACAGAGTTTGAAATATTTACAAGTTTGATAAAAAAAAAAAAAAACATATGCATAAAATAATAGTCTAACTATAAATACAATAATATTAAGTAAATGGATTTGCACTCTGGTTGAATTAGATTATTTAAATTTAAAAAAAAAACGGTAAAAAAGAAAATATATTAATTTTGATCGCTTTTTGATAAGAATGAAAGATATCCAGTTTGTTTTGTAAGTTGTTACAAGAAACTAGTGCTCTATTATAGTAGGGGAAAAATATCCGTATAGTGTTTTATGAATAGAAATGTGGAAGGTCTGTCGGTTTCTAGAATTAAAAGTGGGGACTGATAGATTCATGTTGCTGAGCAGAAAACTGTCATTAATTGTGCCATGTAAGATTTTGTAAATAAATATGACGTCAAAATATAAACGTCTTGAACTAAGAGAGTTGATATTAAACAGTCTTCTAAGAGGTCCATAGCAATGGTCCGTTATCATGCAATTATTAGGAATTTTCGTATTAATATATCTTAGGAATTTATTTTGAACTCTTTCAATTTTGTTTATCCATACAAGTATTCGCGTTATATCGTTTTCGAAATCATTATATCAGTACTACGGTACGCGTGTTGAATCAACACTGTTGATACGTTATATCGTACGTATAATACCGTGCGTTTTATAGGCTCTCGTCGAGTACCTCTACTATGTATACGAGTATATTCTGTGCAACACATTAAATAATATCAGCGTTATTTTATCCGGCGCTCTGCTGCACGCTTTGCATGTTATTATTATTTTTTCGTCGGGCTCGGCTGATGCGACGATAAAGTGCTTTTGTTTCGCGTTTAGCTTCCTTTTTTTTTTTCGTCGACTGCCTGCAGGTGTGCGCACACGTCATGTGCGTGAGATCATATTTTAATGTGTGTCGTACACCTACAGGCGTATCCGAGACCATCGCGGGAGCTGGAGCCGTCTACGAGTTGGTCCTTTTTTTTCTTCGGTTTCCACTCCTGACGTATTATTTATCGTGTGAGTACAACGAGTACGCATGTGGAGTATACAGTATAGCACATACCAGTATATCGTGTCGAACGACGCTCGTGAGGTATTGACGTGGTTTGGTCAAATCTGATTTTTTACGTTTGCTCAGTACAAAATTACAATTATAAATTAACGAAACGCGAACGTTTCGCGTGTACGCAGAGCTGTTGTAGAGTCCAATCAAACAGTACAAGTCAACTGGTAGAAAGAGCGGCTTATAATACAAACGAACAAAAAATAAATAAATAAATAAATACAATAAATAAACGACCCGAAACGTCTTAACCGTGAGCGTATACAGGTTGTATTACGAGTGAATGGTTCAAACCCATCTCAAAACATAGTCTAAGAAATATAAATATACTGATTTTTTATGTTTTTTTTTTTTTTTTGTTTAATTCACTCATAAGAATTTTTTTTTATTTTTATCATTTTTGAAAAAATAATTGTTCTCTACACACGTGCCCGGACACAGCGCTATTTTAAGTGTTGTAGGTACCGCCTTGTAGACGAACTCAACATCCGAACTTTTAATTTTCGATTCGGAAAAACAATAATAATGCCGAACTCACTTAAACGATGATGGAAATTCTCTTGAGGTCCGAGCGTTCTAAACACCATCCAAATTAGCTCGCTTTTCTTTTCTTTTCTTTTTTTTATTTAAAGATTTACAGGCTTCAACTGCTATGGTTATTAGCCGACATTACAAAATTAGAACATTACATTTCAATATTAGATTACATTACTATGATAGGTTGGAAATTACAAAATTACAAAAAATTTGATTAAAGGTTGTTTGAATAAGTTTACAATTATTATTGTATATGAGCTTGATTTATATTTTGTTAATAAGGTTGTCTTTGGTGATGAATTGGATGGTTTTTTGAGTTGATTCTTCATTTAGGGCTTCTTTGATGTTGGGAGGGAGGTTGAGGAGTGTGCGAGTTGGCTCATGTATCGGGCATTCTTCGAAGATATGTCTTATGGTGATGCGAGTTTGCAGGCATGTGTTGCATATAGGAGGTTGGTCTTTACTGATAAGAAAGGAGTGTGTTAGAAAAGTGTGGCCAATTCTAATGCGAGTGATGGCA
Source organism: Therioaphis trifolii (assembly GCA_027580255.1). Lineage (NCBI taxonomy): Eukaryota > Metazoa > Arthropoda > Insecta > Hemiptera > Aphididae > Therioaphis > Therioaphis trifolii. The sequence continues at coordinate 3,665,494 of CM050405.1, read as the reverse complement.
ACATTTTGACGTCGACGTTCGGGGGAGTTGGTTTAGTTGAACTTTTTATATACTTTAGTTTGTTTGTTGGGAGAATGGAGTTCCAGGTGTGTTGCCATGACTTGAGGGTTTTGTGTCTGATTGATATGAATATGTCCTAGGAAGATATTTTATCGATGGTGATGTCGTGTAAATTTTGACTAGCTAATGAAGCTGCTTCGTCGGCCATTTCGTTTCCTTTTATGCCTATTATTATGGGAAGGTACCCACATGCTCGCTTTTCTCTTCGGCAATCGTGCAATACATTCGGTTACACGTATTAATATAACCTATACGCATAGGTATAACGTGCGTGCGTGCGTGCTTGCGTGTGTGTGTGTGTGTGTGTGTGTGTGTGTGTGTGTGTGTGTGTGTGTGTGTGTGTGTGTGTGTGTGTGTGTGTGTGTGTGTGTGTGTGTGTGTTTGTGTGTGTGTGTGTGTGTGTGTGTGTGTGTGTGTGTGTGTGTGTGTGTGTGTGTGTGTGTGTGTGTGTGTGTGTGTGTGTGTGTGTGTGTGTGTGTGTGTGCTACACGTCTGTACGATCACATATTCGTGGTGTGTCGCATTATATTATATGCCAGCGGTGGTGGTGGTGAGTTGATTACACGAAACTCACCCAGTACACGTATGTAATATATATTATTGTACGTCGTATATAATAGGAGAACGACGACGTACACACTGCGCTCGTGTAATATATTGTATTTATATACATTACACGCGGTAGCTAGTATTCCGATTTCGACGCGACCATATTATTAATAATAATGATTTCGGCGACAACGTATCCCAGCTAATCGAAACCCACCCGAAAACACGTGATAATAATTGTATTATTATTATTATTATTATTATAATGTCGTTAGTCCCGGCCGTCGTCGTCGACGTGTTTTGTGTCGCGGCCTGCAGTGTGCGAGGCGTATTATACGGTCACGTCGACCGTAGGTATACGCTTCGCGGTCGTCACCGTAAAAATTATTCGCGGCCACACGCGTACGAATACGAGTGGTGAAACTATACTGGAGCGGCGGCGGTCCGAGAAAAAATGTGACGGGAATTTATTTTGTTTTGAATATTCCGATCAAATGTCTGTGGCGTCGAAATCATTTAAATAATTTTATTGAAAAAAAATAATAGTAATAAAAATAAATATAATATATTATATAGAAATTAACAACTTCGTAAAGAACCTGTAAAATGATTCGAATGTTATTTTGTGTTTATAGTTGAATTATCGTTAGAATTTCGCGAATCATACGAATTTAATATTAGAAATTATATTAGATAGCGTATTATTTGTATAGGTGTTTATTTTTTTTCTTTGAGGGAGTAAAATTGTGTAATATGTGCTCAAAAAAGGCCCTGTATGTGTAAGGGCTATTTGTGTCGTAAAGGTTTCTAAATTTAATTTAGAAAAGTTTCAAGTAACTTATTTACAATTAGTAAAGGTCAAGTACACTTATTGTATGTACTTGAATTTACAAATAACTATACGATTTGAACGATATTTTGTTTGTATTTTTTATTATGTCAAAGTAATTATCAATGGAAAAAATCCCTATTACGTTTTGTTATAATATTTTTTTTTTTTTTTTTTAATTGAGTTTAACTTTTCAACATCTTACTTTATAAGATTATGCAGAGCATAATTTATTAAAATTAAAAAAAAAGAAAGTTTTCCATACATATTTAGAATTTGCAAAATTGACTTTAAAAATGCCACACGCACCTGTTTGATATCATAGGTGATACTTAAAACAGATATACAATACACATCGATTAAAATGTAGCACATATTATATTCCTTGACAGAAGTAAACACGATTAACAAAAAATAAATAATTTAACTAATACCCCTATCCAAATTGATTATTGTGTTATGAATCGTAACCATTTTATATGTTTACAACGAAAGTAAATTAATCTCCAAGTATAAATTTAAAATTAACACCTACTCATTAACTATTTAATGTCGATTAAAATTATTGAAATATTCGGTAGAAAAACGACACGATTTTATTTCAATTAGAATACATGTTATGTCCATGGCGTTAATTATTATTAATCTTGGTACGATTCACTAACGCGATGTGCACGATGCAGGTGTTTTATGAGGTCATTGTCTTCTTAAAATATTTATTCATCAGCTACCCATCCGATATGTCTGCCCAGAATATTTACTCAAACGAATAGAACACCAAAAAAATATGTTTTTGTTGAAAAAAATTTGAGATACCAAACCTATTATTTACCACACCTAAATCTTTAGATTGACAGTTAGTCAACTAATATGACTTCAAAGTTACGAATAATATTATGTAAACTTACATATTATAATGTAAGAATAAAATATAATATTCACTGAAAACGTAAAATCGTTTTTACAATTATTTAAATATTTAACAACCACGTACGTCATTTTTTCGTCCCCTCGCTTAATTTGTGTCAACAAAATGCCAATATTGAAAATTTTACACCGGGGCCCAAATTCTAAAATCACGATCAAATCACGTTATTTTATTCAAAACGTCGAGTTTTATTTTCATTGTTAATTTGTCAATTCGTTGTCAACCTAACCCAACCTAACCGAGTGTCGGCGTAAAACAATGTAGGAAACGATATTCGAATAATATTTCATATTCGGATTTGAGGTGTTATACATTTGTGCAGCTTGAAATCGAGTTTAAAACGCACCCGTTATTCAAAAAATTTTTATTCTAACGAATACGGGTATTTTATCTCATCGTCAGCCCGGCAATGAGTCGAAGGGAATGAGTTTATTCGATATATTATGGAAATATTAATGTAGCAATAGGTGCATCGTACATAACGTAGGCGGGTATGCCAAATGACTTGATTTTAGGCCCGGGATAGTTTAGTGTAGACCAGGGGTGTCCAACTCACGGCCCACCGTAAATTTTAATGTGGCCCTTACTTCGATTTTTTTTCCTTGTAATCATAAATAAAATGTAATGGCTCGCAAACGGATTTCTACTCACCAATTGTTTTGGTAAAAGTATAAATAAAATGTGTTATTATTAAAATTTATGTGGCCCACAACAACTTCTACTCGCATGACGATGAGGCCCAATCTTCACAAAAGGTTGGGCACCACTGGTGTAGACACTTAACCCAAGAGTCCAAAATCCAGGGCTAAATATTTTGTCAGGGTGCGAGGAATTTTCCCCTATTATTTTCCCCCACCTCGTGCATATTACATTCAACACCGACGAGAATAAAACGGTGAATTTTTCATACTCAATGCACCTAACGCAAACCGTCCGTTATTATTATTTTTTTTTTAAATGTATCATAATAATATGTATCGTTTATCAGTCATTAGATAATATCACTAGTAATAATAATAATTTAATTAGATTTTTCGTAAACTTTAAAAAATCATAGAAAATTAACGGATCAACCTTTATAAGAATTTCAAACACCAAAATTTTTCTAAAAATCATGTTTACAAAATGGCTATTTTGATTTTTTTTTCAAACTCTAAATTAAAATTTAAAATTTTGAAATTTGAGTTTTAAAAATAAAAAATAAAATTTAATGTAATTTTATTGTAGCGCTAGGCTATAGTATTCATTTAAAAAAAAGAAAGTTAAAAATATTGAATAGAACAAAAGTTATTCAACATGTCAGATCTTCGTGTAACACCCTGTATATATTATATAATATTAATTTACGCTGCAGTCACATAAACGCATAAAATATTTATCGGATTTTTTTTAATTTCTTACAAAATTTGCCGCCCTAGGCCCGGGCCTCACGTCCTCACGGCCTAGGCCGTAAAGTACTCGGCCCTGGTTTAACTATATATATGTACGATATTACGACGCGATCATTATTTATAATTCGAAGAATCTCAGATTCTACGTGTAGTATTGATGTCGCGTTTAATCTATCTGACCCTAAAGTTGAACGAAGATGCGAGTTTACTCTTTTCAATGCTAAAAACGACTGCTCTGCTGCAAGGGCGTCCCTGACCCTATTTCAGGGGGGGGAGGGTGACTTTTAGACTTGTAATGTTGAGGAATAAAAAATAATTCAACAATAATATTTAGAATTAAAAATAAATAAAAATTCTTTTAAATGAAGCACAAACTAATCAAAGTTATTATTCTATAAAACAAATTCTTAGAATCGTTTGTGTTCAGCAAATCTATCTATTATTTTGCACGCATCTAGTGTACTACGTGAACTGTGATGACGTATTCGTGTACTACAATAATATCATTACTATTTCGTGTTTAACAAAAAAAAAAAATTATCGGACGTTCAGTAACAGCTATCTAGATAACGTTATCTAGATAACGTGTATCTAAAAGTATCTATCGTTATAATAATAATTTAATTAATAACGTAAAATCATGAAACGGATCAACCTTTTATAAGAATTTCAAACACCAAAATTATTCTAAAAATCCCATGTTTACAAATGGCTATATTGATTTTTTTTTCAAACTCTAATTAAAATTTAAAATTTGAAATTGAGTTTTAAAAATAAAAAATAAAATTTAATGTAATTTTATTGTAGCGCTAGGCTATAGTATTCATTTAAAAAAAAGAAAGTTAAAAATATTGAATAGAACAAAAGTTATTCAACATGTCAGATCTTCGTGTAACACCCTGTATATATTATATAATATTAATTTACGCTGCAGTCACATAAACGCATAAAATATTTATCGGATTTTTTTTAATTTCTTACAAAATTTGCCGCCCTAGGCCCGGGCCTCACGGGCCTCACGGGCCTAGGCGTAAATACGGCCCTGTATATAATATATATATGTACGTATTTACGACGCGGTCTTGTGTTATGATATTATTATACGTTGTGCAAACAAATCATTAATTTATTACGTAACCGCTGCCAGACGCGTTATCAATATTGTGTGATAGTCAAACACCGTGGGGATCGGAATCGTTATTAAGTCGCTTTTACGCTGTTTGCTCGGAAAACACCGGGATATCGTGAACAAATATTGTCGCAATGTGCGCGGGCGTTATATTAACGGATTTTTTCCCTCGTTAGCGCCGGGGTAACCGAAGGCGACGCGCGTAGACGTGTAACGGAACAACTGTTTGTTCCGGGCCGTCGCGTCGGTGTTCCGACGTAATGATCGACGGATGATCGTAATGACGATGAGCGATGATCATGATCATGATGTTGGTTAGGGGTTTGGGCTGTGGGTAAATACCCAACGGTTAAGAAATTTATTTTGGGTAAATACCAGGGTATTTACCCACGTCATTTTTTCCTTTGAAAAATTGGGTATTTTTTTTTTTTAATATGGCTATACTGTTTTATCTTAAATTTTGTTTGTAACCAAGGTAGATATATCTCCACCTTGGTTGTAACATAAAAATATTAAAGTATATTAAAATATCACATCACTACAATTTACACCACGGTAGAAATGTAAAATATAGATATTATACCGTTACGCTTACGGCATTTAAGAATGCGTTGGTAACGCGGCATCAGTCTTGCTTTTGCGCTTTTTTTTTCGTTTTTGCTTTGTTAATGAAATACAAATTATTTATTTTTATTGTTGCTTAAATTTGCGAGCTATAAAATAAAATTACGGGAAGAAAAAAGGACATAGTGCGTAAATACTTTGAACAATTCATATCTAACGATAAACGTCAGTCATGCTAGTTTTGTCAAAAAGAGTACAATATGAATGTGAATAAAACGAAAGCACATTTACTTAAATGTTCAAATTGCCCACGACAAATAAAACAAAAATTTTATTCGAATACAACTTCTAATGTAACTGAAGATCAAATACAAACACAGTTGATGAATACGATGCTCATTTAGCTGTCAATTCGCACAAGCATTTAACCATCAACAAATTTTTCGACCACATGAATAAATCAGAGAACGTAAGTAAAATAATTAATTTAAAAAAATTATATTAAATAGTAAGCTTATTTCGTTTATCATTTATTACCAATGTATTATTATTTAAATATAATATTTGCTTGTTTAACACTAAAAACTTGGTACCTACCTGTGTAGGTATAATTATATAAATTGACAAAACATTTTTTTTTTAATTTTACATTATTACATAAATTATGTATTTAAAAGGTACAAAAAATCAAAATGTTAAGGATTACCTATAATATGCTATATGAAAATTACAACTTATAATAAATTAAGGGTGCTAGTTCGGTATGCGCTCTACTGACAAGTTTCTGGTTCGGTATGCGCTCTACATGTTTTTTTTTTTTTTTTTTACAATTTAATTATTTTTGGTATTATAAACGTCGTTATACACGTTCTGAATGTCTTCTAGCATGGCGAGAAAAAGGTCCGGACTGTCTTGACGGTAAAGTTGCTAGCAATAGTAATCAAGATGCGACTGTAAACGGTTCAAAGGAACACCCAGCTCGGTTTCTTTGATCATTTAATTTTTACGTCCAACCATGATCTCTCAATGTTTTGAGTATGGGCTCCTGTATTTTCATCGGCATATGCCATTTGGTGATTTACCGTCTTATATACAGTATACGTAGTAGGTAATAGAATTTAAGGTAAAGACAATCAAAGTAAAGAAAATCATAAGATAATAAAGTCGAAAGAAAAACCCAACTAGTAATAACATATAAAAACGAGGCAGATAACGCATAGGCAGTCCGTTGTCGTACATAGAACGGCGAAACCGGTAGAGTGCATACCGAACCAGCACCTAAATGAAGTACCTACATAAATAGTATTATTGTATTCATGGCTATAATAATTTATATGAATATATACAAATTATAATTTATTATTTTAATACTGGTGTTGTATCTTTCATAATATTTTATATTTATAAATTTCTAAACAATCTATGCTTATTAATTTATGTTTTTTTTTTTTTTTTTTTATTACTTCTACTTATCATAATATTTTTTCATTAAGTAGATATTTAGGCTTAGTTTAAATCTATTTGAATTAGGTAACATAGTTCTCTAAGTTGTTACATAATAACATTTATTATACTTATCTGTTTAAATAAAAATTATAAAACTATACCTAATTTAGGAATTTTGGCTTGGATCACCACATTTCAACATTTGTTCGTTGATGAACAAAATGTTATTGAATATTTTTTGTTTGAAGTAATTACCCAAATTACCGGGTATTTATTTTAAACATCAGGTAAATAACTAGGGAATTTACCAAAAATATATTTACCGGATATTTGCCCATCATTAGTCACGACGCATAATAATCGAAATGTTGTGTGATCGTGAAGACGTGTACGTATTTTTTGGCTTTAAAATAGCATACTAGAACAAAAACAGATTTTTATTTTTTTTTTAATTCGATAAATTTGATGCTTGAATTCAAACAGATTATAACGTACTTGAATGATTTATATAACAGTGGCGGCACCAGGGGTGGGCGAGGTAGGGCCATAGCCCTACCTGAAAATTCCTTGCCCTGCCAGTGGCCCTACCATCAGACTGACCTTAAACATAATAAATAACAGTCATTTTAAATAAGCAATACAGAAAAATGGTATTTGTTCAACGAATGTAATACACAGATATACACTATGACTACCTATACTCTACGTCAACGGTCGGCAACTGTCGGACATCGGTCCAAATCCGGACCGCGGATGGCAGTGATCTGGACCGTCGACGTATTATCTTTCTTTGATGGTTTAATAAGTACTTTATTTCAATTTCCATCGTGATTATTAAAAAAGGCGTCGTTTTGTACCTAAAATGAATTTTTTTATAAACAAGTACTGAGCAAAATTGACGGATTCTCAAGTTACTACTAGCCAAAGACAAGAAATGCGATTTCTCATAATATAACATCACTAGGCATGTTTACTCTGAAAATAATTTTAGCATTCTAGTAATTACTATTGAATAATGTATAGGTAATACAATTTTTTTTCTACGGACCCCGTTTACGTATAATTTTAGTTTTCCGGACTCCAGTAGAAATCACTTGCCGACCGGCCCTGCTCTACGTGTTGTACGTCTTGTATATTATCTAATTGCTTGGTATCACCACGAATATAATAGTTATAAATCATTATTTTACTATTTCTATTATATTGTTCTGTATATAGGTTTATACTATTCGGACGAGATTTACATACATACATAATATCATTGATTATAGAATAGACGCCACTGATTTATAAACCGAAATAATGTACCTAAAGGTATCGGTCAAATGATTTTTGATAAAAAAAAGTAATGATTTATAATCGAAGCGAGTCCAATCGTTTAGAGTATTACTATTTAAAATGTTTGTCGTACACATATAAAAGACGGTAATTATTGTTCGATATCGCAAATCCAATGAATTATCCAGAGAAGATCGAGTCGATAAATCTTCGTCTGTATATGTCTTTATCTTCCTCAACCAGTATATAATGTCGTCATAGATTGACATAGATGCATTTGCAAGACACGACTAAAAAATATAATGATGTGAATATCAGTATTATTATTTGTAAACGCTTTCTGTTTTGCTTTTTTCGGAAAATTCTGAAAAATTGTATTAAAATTTACTCGGAAGACTTAATATATACTAATATGTATTATGTATAAATATTAAATAAATATATATATATATGTTACGGGCAAAGTGGAAAATTCGGGCAATGTATACATCGCCCGATGCAAATTGGGCAATGTGAATTGTAAAGTATTTATACATTAATAGTATTAATTTTTATATACAATTTATTTATAAAAATTGCCATTCAAGCATGTGAAAATAAATAGGTGGTATAATAGTATAATAAATAGTATAATTTGTAATATAAAATAAAAATTATTTGAAATAAATTAGTATAAATAAAAATAATAATAATATAAAAATTAATTAATTATGTATAATAGTTAGTGTTTAATCAGAGAACAGACGTAGCATTTAATGATTATTAATTATGTAATTATTAGAATAAATGTACTTCAAATTTGTTTAAATGTATAATTTGTATAAATACTTCACAATTCAAATTGCCCAATATGCATCGGACAATGTGTACAATTCCCGGGCATTGTATACATTGCCCGAATTTTCCACTTTGCCCGTAACATATTTATATATATATATATATATATATATATATATATATATATATATATATATATATTGTGTGTGTGTACATAACTTGATCTTTTATAAGTCGATTATACATGTAAACAAGAAATATTATGATCCCGAAAAAAAGAATATTATTTTCGAAGTTGTCTACTCTTTTATTTTTATATTTAATAAGCTCATGGAAAATCTGTGTGGGATGTCAAATAACACATAAATCAGACCTCAGTTTCTTTTCGACTTACTCGTTTTTTTAAGTTTTCTTATTTGTACGCGTTCGCCTTTGATAGAACCCGACGTCGAACTGATATAATACGTATAACGCACCGTCATAAAATCGTCTTAAATATTTTGTTAAGTCTGAAGTCTGAACCAGCGGAGTTTAAAAATTCATAAATAGAATATTGATGAGGCGTTATGATGCATTTAATTATCGTACGACCCCTATAATAATACTCACGGAATGAAAACAGAAACAAACGGTTAAATACGCTATAATTATTAAGTGTCTATAAAAGCATAACACGACCGGGTCGCGCATAAATAATTTCTTTCCACAACGATGTCATTCCGATATCGCTCGTACCGTTTTATCGTGTTGATAAAATAAAGTTTCCGAAAAAATTAAATAATGATGTACAAAAAAAAAAAAAAAGACATTAATTATTTCTGTTAAAGGGTTGAAATACAGGTAAGACTCGGGCCTAACCGCAGGTCTACTCGGTACGGTCACGGCGAAGTAACGCGAAAGCGGTTCTACTGTAGTGACCATCGGTGCGATCCGGTGGGGGTTCGGGGGGTGGGGAGAAAAAAAACCGTCCACGTGCTCATTTCATTACTACTGGCCGCAAAGTCCCGCACAGGCCGACCAACCGCACCTATATGCATAGGCGAAGAATAGTGGGGGGGTTAAAGAGGATATAGCCCCCCAGAATTGTGTTTAACCCTATTTGTAAAAATGTAGTATTTTATCCATCCACGGTCCATGTATGAGAACTGGAAACTTTTTATACTAAATATTATTTATTTTCATATCCATATGCAAAGAACATATTTTTATTTAAAATTTTATATTATTCAGTTATTTATAAATTACAATATCATATGGATATCAATAAAAATAATAATATTTTATATATATAATATATAATGGACCATGATGTTATCGATGTTTCTGGGGAAAATACAAGTTACAGTGTTTAGGTTAAAACCATGTGCTTCTTTAGTCCTTCATATTTCGTTCCTTTAAATTTTTATTTAGTTACATATTTAGAATATAATATTATGTTGTGCACCCGAATCATTAGCCACTATGCCAAAGTAATTCGTATTACCGAATTAATTCACAAGAAGTCTGGGCAGCATCGTCGATAAGTATAAGTGTAAAAAAAATGGGGGGCCATAGCCCCCCTCTCCCATATGAATTCATCACGTCACGCCTATGCCTATATGGTTTGTATCAGGTATACCGCTTCGATCCGCCTTATATTTTCATTTGATTGACTCTGAATATTTAAAATATACAAAAATTACTAGACACCGTATTTCGAGAAAGCGTTTATTTATAGTACGTACATGGATGTAAACACAGACTCCGCAATATTGTATTTTATTGTCGATTCGATGCAGGGATACGCTTTTATAAATTTTGAATAATATGTTCCCTCCTCCACCCCGGAAACTTCGAGAGTAACCCGTGTGCGCGAAAACAATAACGTTTACACAGCCACTGATCGCAGTCGACCGAAAAAGAACGGATCCGATATCACTGCAACGTCGTCGTGGCGATAAGATAATACGACGGTTGTAACACATTTTATAGATCGCACGGACGGCGAACCTTTTTCGTGAACTCGGTGGCGGGAGGGACGAGGGGGGAAAGTTTCGTTTGTCTTGCCTTCGCGCACAAACGATTAAAACAATAATAATAATAATAATAATAATAATAATAATAATAATGATAATTATAATCATAATAAATAAATAAATAAATAAAAAACACCGCGCGCTCGTGACGCGTATACTCGTATCCCTATAGTACACCGCACGAGGGTGTTTGTCATGCATAATACATCGCGAGTGTTCGCCGAACGCACACGTCTGAAGTGTATCTACACGAAACACAGTGACAATGCACGCCTACACGAGTGTTTGCGAGACGTATTAATATTAGACGCGAGCGATTTCGTGACTTTCGATACGCGCGCCGAGAGCCCGTTGTCAATATTGGCACACGGCACCGGGCGGGTCTTCGTGCCGAGCACGTGGATCGGAATACTTTTAAGGGGTTTACGCGCACCCGGTTTTCGCTCGTCGAAAAACGATTTCCCGGAAGAAACGGCCTCGTCTCGTCGAAGAGCGGTTCGGTTTTAATAAATCATATTTATTTATTTATTTTTTTTTTTTTCATTTTTTCGAAAAACATAAATAGACTTTGTGCAAGGCGCGTTGGCGCTTTGGTTTTCTACCAAAGAGAATACGTTTTCAAACCACGTGAAAAGCGATTAGCCAACGATGTGAACGGTTTTCACGAGTATTTTTCGATTATTTTGTTTGTAGATTTTTTTTTTTTACGTAATGTTGATAATACTATTGGGGCGAAGAAGTGAATAATATCGACGATTTTATTACAAGTCTATATTACCTACACACGAAACACAATATCAAAGATAAATATTAAAATACAATTCAAATTTTCGCACAATAGACGGGACTTGTTTAATTCGTTTGAAAAACAAAAATTCAGGCTGACGAATCATTGAATTCCTCGAAAGGTGCGGGGCCCCTAAAATGTCGAGGCGCGGGGCAGCTGCCCGGTCTGCCCTGCCCTTCCGCCGGCGCTGCAGTGACAAAACATAACGTTCGGTGTTTCGTCGGACGGGTGTCGACACACAAAACGTGTTTTTGAAAGCTTTATCGATAGGTTATGAAATAAAAAATTAAAAGAGCCGCGTCAATCGACAACAGTAATATTGATGAATCGAACCGTTCGGCAATACAATTTAAAATAATCGGTTTTTTTTTATATATAAAAAATAATCATGAACTTATTTAAAAAAAAAAAAAAAAACATAGTATATTGGTTCGAATGAACCAACGGACGCGCGTGCGAATAGCTGATTCGGTCTACCGTGTTGAACATCGCGGACAGAATATAACATAAATACCAAAATAGATCTAATGTTTGACCAAGATTATGTTCTCGTTATAATATGTCAATGTCATAATTTTCTGTTTTGTCATTTTAATCGTTTTTACCAAAAAACGTTTATATTTAGTTTTCGTGCGTTTTTTTGGCCCGCGCGTTTTTCACGCCACCGCCTAATAATCGTCCCCCGCGCGCAATAACGAACCGCACGCGTTTCGTCGATCATATTGTATACGATTTTTCGGACGATTTATTCGATTCCCGTTCGCGTCGTCGTTGTTTTCCGTTATTAATTATTTCGGATCGTACTCCGTTATGACGTAATAACGTTCGCGTGGCGCACATAAATTCACGCGCAAAAATTGATGTAGTTACGCACATGGAGTCTCGTAATCCCGATTTAGTATAATCCCGTCATAACGCCGTTGCACGCACGTCGCGCGCGTACACACACTCACTCGCCGTGTCTCTTTATGCGCGTTATTCCACGGTAAAACCTCTGTGACGCTGTGTGTGTGTGTGTGTGTGTGTGTGTGTGTGTGTGTGTGTGTGTGTGCGCGCGCAAGCTCGTGTGTGTGTTATTACGCCTCATACTAATTCGACCCGATCGATATAAGAACCTCTATTAGCCTCGAAAGCGCTTCCGAAACCGTCGCAGGACGTATTTATATCAATCAGACGATTAATCGCGATGATAAATCAACGCCAAACGATCCGTAGCGTGACCGCGTACGCGTATGTCGTTGCATTGCGATCCGAAAGAACGGACCCGAGTCCGTTGCTCCGCTGTTGCGGACGTAGAATCGACTTGATTCGTTTTTGTTTTTCGTTTTCGTTTTTTTTTTTTTTGTCTCTTTTGATTGCTCGCGGCAAAGAAAAAGTATTTCGGGGCTGAAACGAAAGTCAAAAAGTCGTGATTGGACGACAGCGAGATGGTGCGCTTCTTTTCGCAAAACGTTCAAAGTATAAGACCGTCTCGCGAAAGCGACGAAGCGAAACTGCGTAAACAATCGTTCGTTTGTTTTACCGGGTGAATCGAGAGCTCGGATCAAATTCGGTTTTCGAACGCCGTCACATTTTTACGTTTCGCTCGAAATTATTCCCTACTCGTGCGATATTTTCGATCCGAATCGATCTCGACGATATTTTCGCCACCACAAAACGCACGATTATATCAAACCCGACGTTTTCTCTTCCGCCGACTGGAATATTGCAATAAATCTATTGCGAAAATCGCATCGAAACACGTTCGTTTATTCGTTCAGAGACTTTCACGAACACTTTATAGGAAAAAGAGCTAGAACGAAAAAAAAAAAAACCCCCCAAAAAAAACACTGCGTTTTATCGTCGCTTTTAACATAATAATATTAATGGCGTGTTACTGTCGGGTACGCACGATTCCGAAAATCGCGTACACTCCCGCACACTCGTTTCGAACGTATGATATACGATATTTATCACTCGTTCAAACGTTTTCCCGTGGCGTCGTTATTATTTTTTTCGCGCGGAGAAAAAAATAAACAGAACACACGCGCGCGCGCGCGCCCACACGTGTACGCGTGTGGCTCTGAGTGTTATTAATGCCAAGCGAAAAGGTTTTTGTCGGGCTTCGTGCGCCGTCGCGTCCACAAAAGAGCATCCGACGTCGAAGACGATAGTAAAATACCGCGGACGGCGTATTAGAATAACGGACGACCGGTCGTTTTGAGTTCGCGAAAAAGACGACGAAAACGAAAATATATATTTCGACGAATCGCCGTCAGAACGGGTGACGTTCGTGAGGGGGGAGGGGGGATGCCTACGCGCTCGTTTCTCATCCTACCCTCGTGATAAGTCAAAGTCGGGAAAGAACTGAAGAAAACCTTCGTATTTAGTATTTAGTATTTCACCAGACAAATTGAAAAAAATTATTTTTTGAAAACGCACCAACAGGATGGTCCGGAAATTCCGAATAATCGACTTTTTCTTATTAATCTATACGTTTGACTGACCGTGACTCAACTTTAATTTATAATTTTGTTATTTTGTACCAAGTTTACCTATCGTTATGATGTTTTTATAATTTTTTATTTTTTTGAAAGAATGCCGAGGTCGTATTTTCACCGGTAAAATTGATGTAAAAAAAAAAAAAAAAAAAACACCAATTATATTGTACATCGTATCGTGGTATTATCGAAAGGAATGTACAGGTACGGAGGTAATATGGATGATGGTAAAAAATCGAATAGAGTATAAAAGTAAAAAAGGAAAGCAAATCAAAATCGGATGCACAGAACATTCGCAATAAAAATAATCTTAGCACAAATCTTCGGGTGTTTTTCGGTATGTGACGACGCATAATAATTCTGCAGTCCGTAAGTGCAGGTCATTATTTCATTCGTACATGTGAAAATGTGACGGTGATTAAACCGTATAACGCAGTAGGCGTAGAGCCGAGAGAGAACGGATAATAAAAGAAAAAAAATACAAGAGGAAACACAAGTAACACTAGTAGACTTACAGAACAAAATAATAAAAAAAAAAAAAAGAATTGAAATAGATAAAAATAAAATCGCAGCACCGTTCCGCGACGAAGTTGGGCGGGCCAGACTGAACACCGACAATGGAACACGATTGTTATTTATGGTCTCAGCGTATATATTATTAGTACGGAAAACTACATACATACATATATATATATATATACATGTACGGTATAACCTTTATATTATACGCACGCTCTTGCATTTACCGATGATAAAGTTGGCCGGGTGAAACGTCCGGTGCTCTTGACGAAAAAACACGCCTACACGTAACAATGAAAGAATAAAAAAAAAAAGCCCAATGTCTCTAATATATTGTTATACACACACACACACACACACACACACACACACACACACACACACACTCGCTTAGATTAGTTCCACGAGACCCGTCGACACGTATATTTGAGCGTATATTATATTATACACATAAATAAACAACGTACACGTACGACGATATGTGTCTGCGTGTGCACGAGGACGGGGGCGTCTTCACAACAACGTTTAGTGCGATATAAGTCACGCGGCCATTAAAAATATAGGACGTACACACACTTAACGGATCGCCTTGTGTTCAATGCAGCTGTATTCACTGATGCCAACACCCACACACACACACACCCACACACACACACACACACACACACACACACACACACACACACTAGCGTGTGTGAAAAGTACTATATACCTGTGAGTATATATATATATATATACCAGTGTGTATAACATATATGTGTGTAAATATATATGTGTACGCACGGCACGCACTCAAACCCTTGTAAATGATGTTACACAATTTCACTTTAGGGTGCTGCCGGTAGATGTTTGGGGCATAGGAGAGGTTTGGAAAGTGAAGGAGAAAACAGTGGAGCTGTGTACAGAAACTGCAGGAATACACACACACACACACACACACACACACACACACACACACACACACACACACACACACACACACACACACACACACACACACACACACACACACACACGTGTATATACATGTATTATAGCGTGGCCCAGTGCCGCCTTCGCCACTGTATAGTTTTATTAGCAGAACGTGCTTCGTTTTGGAAATGTGAATAACGTACACACGAGCCGCCACCACCGCTAACAACAGCCACTATAATATACACGATGTGTATAAGTAGTTTCACGGAGCTGTATACGTATAAACACACACACACACATACACACAGATATATGTGTATATATATATTTTTTTTTTAGATTTTATTTTTTTTTTCGAGACCCAATACGAAACACGCTGAAATTGACCTCACCGCCTCCGACGTATTTCCGTACACAAGCGGCTATAGTGCGAATCTCTGTGCCAGTTTAAATGTAACGTATTATAAATCGTGTAATAACAATAGCCGTAAGAACGGTGATTTTTTTTTAAACTGACAATGAAATAACGTCGATTCGAAGCCAACTAGGTCCAGCCGATAGAGTAAGTGTCGTAAGTAAACTCTTTTCCATCGTGACACACGATGTCGTAAGTCACTTTTGATAAACACCGCCGACTCGTCTGGAACATTATACCGAAGTGAAGGGAACACGTTTCGTTTGTATGAAAACAATTCGAGTTTTCACGGCACACTGTAACGTTGGAAAACACGTGGAGTCTATCGCACAGTAACTATATTGAAACGTCAGTAGCTTATTTAAGGGGACGGGTGGCGGGGCGGATCGGTATCATGGATTCTTAATTAACAGAGACGTAACTGAAAACGTACTAGAATTTTTTATTTATTTTTTTAAGTGATTTGAATTTTGACGAAATCGACTGTTTTAATCGAATTTCATATAAAACTGACTCTCCACTCAGAATCAATTTTATTGAAACAATTATTTATCGTTGCTTTACGATTTAATACATCTATATTTGTTTAGTTCAGGTAACAAAAAAAAAAAATCCCTAAAAATCCCACGCATATTATTATATTTGCGTCCGGCACGCTTGATTTCGATAAAAATGATAATGACGACTGGACGTTCTCTACTATCGAGAATATGCCGAGTAACGACCGTAATTTAATTGCAATGTTTCGTAACTGTGCGTCGCGTAGTCGAAGTTTTCCGCGCGGCCACAGTGCGAACGGTCTCCGCGATCGACGATAACGATAAAATCAGGCCGGCGGTTATTCGTCGTCGAACGGTATCGAACACAGATTTCGTCGGTTTCGATTTCACATTTTGCTCGCGGCCAGAGGTAAATCCGCTTTTATCCGTGACCCTCGCCGGAGGAGTTCCCGAACTTTAGGGTCTAGACTCCCCCCACTGATAGCTAGTTAATTTTTTTTTTTTGTTTTTCGTTAACGAAATTTCATATTTTTAGTTCAGCATAACCACGTTTGATAGTTATTGATAATATTTCTTGAAATTTATCAAAAATAGATTGAGTAGAATATTGCCAAGAGATAATATTCACTTGATCCGAGAAACACAATATATTATCTTAAGAGTTTACCAAAAAAGTAAAAAAAATACGATATACAAATGACATTAAAAAACACATTCAAACTGTTCAGTGTCGATACTCGTATTATAAGCATCGTTGAACGAAAACAGTCATTTTTTTTATTTGCGTTCTATCCGTGCGTATTTTACAATATAAATAATCATATTTTCACTCCATTTTTGAGTTATGCTATTGATCGAATAAACAAATCGATAGCAAATGTTGGTTTTTAATACATTAAATTAATAATGTGTTTACTGTTATATTCGTTAATACGGGCGTATGATATTTTTAGCTGTTGAACTGCAATTAGAAAAGTTCAGACGTACTATTTGACAAAATTCCGGCAATAACTCGCCTGACCTCGCCGTATTTCCACTCGCTTGTTTGAACTCCCACGGCGAACTCCAATAACGCCGCACGACTCTGCAGGACGCGTAGTCGGATTTCGCCGAGAGTCCGATCCGTTGTAAATACTATCGTTATTGCCTCGGGCGAGTGACCAGACGTGAGAGGAAATCGATCCCTGGACACCCGGCTCAATAACTAAAAATATATTATAATGCTACACGCTCGGTGTGTCGTAAATGGTTTTTTTTTTTTTTTTTTTTTTTTGAGTTTGCTTCTTTCGAATTCGGTCCGTCACGCGTGTTATAGCTATAAACATACATACGTATATATATATAAGGGCGCACAAAACCAATTTTACGCGTACGTTTTCCGACAAGATTAGGATTTGAAAGTAGGAAAAAAAAATTGTAAAACGATTTTGAGTCCGGCAAAACTCGTTTCCCCGCCGTGCAATAACGTTCATCCAATCGAGTTCTCAGCCACGTTTCCATTCCGTGGCTGCGAATCGTCTCTAAACACATTTTTATTTTTCGTAGATATCGCCGGGAGCAGTGTACTTCGTAGATTTACACCGCAGTGCGATTCGACCTTAGATTACGAACTCGAATTTTTTTCACGTACCATTTAAAATAACATTAATAGACGTGCATTTTCGCGGAAAATTCGTTTTTTTCCCCATTTCGTTTGTTTCGTTTTCGCACCTCTTACCGTGACGATTTTCAAATCCTCTGTCTCGTCTTAAGGCGCGTCCACACTATAGACAAAACGCGAACGAGCGCGAATTCAGAGATAAAAATAGAAACAAATTTTTATATTTGGACGTGATAACGAACGCGAACGAATGGCGACGAATACGTTCGTTCGCCTTCGCATATGGTCGATAGGACGGCGGCGATCAAGTGAACGAATTCGTTGTCAATTTAGACGTAAATCGGCGATCGTATGCATTCGGCGCGAATAGCATATAATTCATAGCACTTGGTTTTTGTTTCCGATTTCATTTATTAAAAATTCCTGTACAGTTAATTCTGTTAATTCTGAGTTCGTTATATTTATTTGTATAAAGTTAATAACTGATCATATTGATATATATATATTATTTATAGACAAGTAAATCCCTACTAATTTTATTAAAAAAAATCAATTTAAAAATAGTCGTATTATAGTATAAAAGTTAATAAAACCACAAAATTAATGTTAACATCGTATTAAAACTTGAATTTTCTCGCTTTTGCGTTAGCGAAATCAGATACAACTTTTTCAATGTCCATACTATAGGCCAATTCTTTCTCAATTGAAATCATTGCGAGGCCCTCTAGACGATCTCGTCACTTGCCCGATCACGCTGACCAAATTTCATATTTTTATATTGGTTTTTATTCTTCACTACACACGATTTGACATGAGATAGGAATTTTTCAAAAAAATGATCTAAAATACAAAAATGTTAAATGCCGCCCGTGAAAAATGCCGCCCTAGGCGCGGGCCTACCCTTTGAGCCGGGCCTGGTCAGAACGTTTCGAATATTTTACGAGTAATATCGCGACCGTCGATAGCGCGTGTGTGACCGCCGCGCGCGTGTGCGCACACTGTCGTATCATCACATAAATGATACCGAACACCCAATTTTATTTAATTATTGTTATAAAATAAAATGAATATATATTGTCAGCAAACGCACACATACACATACGAATACACACACCACCTTCAAAAATGATGACCAGATAGATCAACAGAATAAAACAACTCCGTAAGACGTGATGATGGTTCGTTCTGCTGCCATCGTTGTAGAGGACGAAACGCTGCCCGATTTACCAGTGAGGTGATCGGCAATTCTTTTGTTTTTGTAATAATAATATTTTTGTCTTTAATTAAAAAGTGTTTATATTTAATCCTTTTTTCTATTTTTTGTACTTGTGAAAAGTATATGAGAAAGTTGGTACATTTAAACAAAAACGGTGTTTAAAACATATTGTATTTTCAAACCTCAATCCAGTGCTCGATATTTTTCTTTGTCAGTTTGAGGAGAGAAGTACAATATCGTTTAGGTAAAGGTTACCTCACGCTCGAAACATCCAGTGCTAGATCTTTTTCTTTGTCAGTTGTTTCGAGTGTAAAACAACTTTAGAGCTGTAAGGGAAAGTAAGCCTTTTAAAGAAATCTGTTTCGACTATCCTATTAAGCAGTGCTAGATTGTATTCTTTGTCACTTAAGAAGGTAGTCGTCCGGGCCAATTAATAGGTTTTTCTTCACATGCTTGTTTAACGGTTAGAGTGTACAATACCAATAAACACCTTGTTTTGTGTTGTTATACGTCAAGCCTTTGCGTGGCGTATACGACCACACACGTCCGCTCGTGCCGACGTGTCCGCAAGACGCGAGTCATACGAATACGCGGCGCGACCGTGCCCTGGTGGCGCGACACCGTTCTTCCGAGCGCAATAATAAATTATGATTATTAAAAACACGCGTGGCGAATACGTGACTTTGTTAGAGCCGCCGCGTATAATATATTATTATATAAGTGCGTTTGTCGTGTGTGTGTGTGTGTGTGTGTGGCGTGCGCGCGAATTTATTCCGCCGGCATTTCCAGCGAGTGCGCGTCACGGCGGGCGAACGAAAATAATAATAAAAATTGAAATAAATTCGCGAAAAACCGAGAGGGAAAATATTATTACGTTTGGGAAATATGCGCCCCCGTACGTAAACTCGGCGAACAGGTAGGTACGCCACGCACACACACACACGTATACACACGCACACACGCGCACGTTTTATAGGTATAATAATAATACGGTGCGTAGCTTTACAATGTAATTTTCGGCGCCGAGGTAAACGCGTAATATGCGAAAAGACCGAAGAACGAGATGTAATGATAATTATTATCGTTATTGGCGAAACGAATCGAACGCCCGTTCCGCGTTTTAACGTAATCATAACACGGTATCGCGTGTGAATATATTATTATTATATACGTTTCGAGACAGAGTGTGAGAGAGAGAGAGAGAGAGAGCGAGAGACGGGGGGACGTTTTACGACCGAAATGCGTTTTTTCGACGGGACTTGTCCGCTAAACCGAGTGAGCGAAGGCGCCCGCAGGGGAGGAGGACTAAAGGGGCCATTGCCCCCCCCCACGAGATTTTTCCGAAACTATATTTCGTAATCGTACGTTTCGCGTACTGATCATAACGCGATTTCATGAAGATCTGTTTGTGAAATAAAAATTATAATGGTTGGACACCGCGACACCGGTCCGCACTTTGTACACACGTTTTCGTACGTCGTCTACACGCTTTTTTTTTTTTTTTTTGTCGTCTACAAAGTCGATTTCGTCCGCTGTTTCCGATCGCTTGGAGTCCGACCGCACGGAGTCTGCATCAGGTCGTGATTGAATTTATTTAATTTCACTAATAATTTTGTCAGTCTTTTTATCTTTTCACTTGTGCGCCCTTAAGGCTTATTGTTTTTATATTTTTATATTTTATCCCCCCCCCCGTTTCCCTTCGATCCAAAGCATTTTTAGTGTGTATGTTTTTATTTTCGAAAATAATACAGTCGGCTTCAAATCATAATTATTTTTGTTTAGCTATTTTTCCGACCTCGATCAAATCCTCCACACGTCTAAATCGGCACTACCTTGCTCTCTACTTTTTCAAATCAAGCAGTTCGTGTTGTTTTCGATCTTAAAATAACCGTTTTGATTTGGCATTCGGATTGGTTTTATCTGGTCCCCCGGGTGGTATTTTATCGCGCAGGCGCACTCACGGGCGCGGGAGACCGCGTGTTTTTGTTAGGTTAGTCGTGTGTTTTTCGGGATCAATAAACACGATAAATCGTTGTCGTATGATGTCACTTATCGTCGGGACGATAATTATTATTATTTGTGTTTTCTACGTTGCCGTCGGTGCGATTACAAAAAATATAGTTTACGTGAGCCGATCACCGACGACTGCAAACACCCGCGCGGGAAGATTCGAGTTCGAGATTTATCTGACACCACAGATTACGCGTAAAAGACCGGGCGGCGCTTTGCAGCACACGGTTTTAAAACGGATTTAGGCACACAACAGTACAAACGTTAAATCGGGTGTGACGTGAGCGAAACGTAAAATCGACTGTAACGAAAAACAACCGCGCAGGGACGTATGCGTCTTGCAAGAGTCTGTCGATCGAAAATGCATAATCTTTTTCTTTTGGAGAAAATAAAAAACCCCGCGTTAATCCGGACGTAATTTATTTACTCATCGTTAATACGGACGCTCATCGTCGGTCGGAACGAGTGTCCGATGGCGGAGGCGCGGATAAGAAGGATATTCTCGCGGGAGGCTCGAGTTCTTTGTTGTGTTTTTTTTTTTATTATTATTATTATTTTTTTTTTTAATCGTCATTCCGTGGACCCATGAGCTTTGTCTTCCGTGCGCTGCCGTCGACGTGCGCATAACACGCACGCGTAAAATAAATATTTGATATTAATTTATAGCGCCGCGCATAAAAAAATGTTTTATCGTTACACGCAAACGAAATGTGATACTATAATAACGGTTTCGGTTTTTTCAAATTTATTTATTTATTTTTTTTTTTTATCACCCGTACGATACGGTTTTTCTCTCGACAACGTTTCCTCCACACACGTCGTTTTGGTTTGTTTTTTTTTCCCCGAATTTCAAACGTTCGATGGCTAATCGTATTATTAAGCTGCTCGTTATGAGCGTGTACAATCAAATTATTATTTTCAGATCACAGCCCATAGGTATGAGACTTGTTTTTTGATCAAAATCTCTATTTTAAGTCTATACGTATACCTCGTATACAATAACAATATTATAACAGAAATATGGCTTGATCGGCTCGACGGAGGAAACCGTTCGGTAACAATAATACCTCGTGTTTTTGATCTGACGGGTTCTCAGAGTACGAATTATTATTATTTTTTTTTTTTTTGTAGATACGATCGTTCCTAGGTCGTGTTGTTTTTTATGTTCTTAATATAGATCGAAACGGCGGCGGTCGATGACTTGACGGGAGACTTGACGGTCCGGGTTCGAACGGACTTTGTAGTGAAATCGTTTGTGACGTCCGGTCGCTAATTCGTCAACCGCCGGGGTTCGTTGATCCTTGTGCAGACAGTGCACTGTCGGTCTTCATACGCAACGCGGATGTCCAGTTGTCTGTCCAAGACTAATATGGACCAATCACGTCGGGCCACACGAGTAGTAGTGAGACCGTTCAAGATCATCGACCACGTGTGATTTCGTCAAACGATCAGAACGACGATCGGCGGAGAACGGACGTGAGGTTTTCGCGACCAAACAGTAATATCGTCGTCGTCGTCGTCGTCACTCGGCGCTCGAATCCTCAAAACGGTTCGAACGAACGCGTGGCAATATCGTTTGTTCTAAAACGAGCGATAAAACACAATGGCGACCGAACACGAAATGCACGTCGTGTGTGTGTGGTTAAACACGGTTAAGTGGTAGTTGTGTGCGCAAAAAATAAATAAATAAAATACAAAAACAAAACAAAAAAAAAAAACAAAAAAAAAACGAGAAAAAAAACAAAACGTAACGTTATTATATGACGTGAGCTTACGCGTGTAACGCGAGACCCGCGCGGTATATCGTTTTATTATACGCGCGAAAAGCCGCTTTTGTACAACGAAATAATAATAATAATAATGATAATAAACCGTCCGTAATGTACTTTTCCGTACGTGTTTTTATCAATACCGAGCGTTTTTAACGTCCGGGCCGATATTATTTCACCCTGAGAGAGAGTGAGAGACAGAGAGAACCGTCGGGACGTTGTATGACCGAACGGGAACACAACGAACCCACTCTCTCGCGGTATATGTATACGATCCCGGCGAAAACGCGCGTGTCACGTATGTATAATACGCGTATATCATACACACGTATATAATAATATATAATATACGAGTGTTATACGTGCGCGCGAGATGTTCCGACGTAATGCGCGTGTATATGACTGCGATAAAACACGATTTAGAAGAAGAAACGAAGAAAAACGAAGAAGAAAGAGAGAGAGAGAGAGAGAGAGAGAGAGAGAGAGAAAAAGAAACGCAACGTCTTGCGTTCTATTCCCGGGGCAATTATTTTTGAAATATTCCGGGCCGTTATCTGCCAGATTTATACGCGATTTACGGTCGCCTCCGAAATTCATGTACGTTTCACCCGGTGCGTCCGTACGCCGCCGTCGGAGTAGTCGCACAGACCGCTCGATCGCGGTTCTCGCCACGACTGCGGCGTGTCGTAGGCAAACAAAACGCATAAACGTAAAAAAAAAAAAAAGAAAAAATGTATAATTCATCGAAATCCCGATGTGCTGTTAAATACGTTCGTTTAACGGTTCGAGATCGTTTCGTTTAATACGTAATTCTATTGATTATTTTTCGTATTTTTTTTTTTTGTTTTTTTTTTGTTTCCTTTCCGTGGCCGAGAAACGGGGCGTAAAGAAACAAGTGATTACAATAAACTGATTTTTAATTTAGTTTTTCCTTTTTATCCTTTTATTTTTTTTTTTTTTATTAACATTAAACAAACAACTGTGATGCAAAAATGAAACAAATTACGTCGTTTTAAAAACCGTAAATAAATATATCTTTAAAAGTCTTTAAGTTTAAGTCGTTCTATTTAAATTTTCGGTTTGTAAGTCTTTCGATCCCTTGGCGGCGACACAAAAGACCGCAAAAATTATTTTGAAATCACCGCTCGGCAAAAGGGAATTTTACGCCTTTTTATTCAAATTCAGACGGAGACAATGGTTAATTTTATTACTATTCTTTCGTTTTTTGTTCTTATTTCGCCGCCCAAGACGACTGAACGCTAATCTGTTAAATACAATTTACAATTTAGGAGCAGTAAAAGTCGATTGAACAACTAAACTCACGCAAACACTCACACGTGAACACATACACACACACACACACACACACACACACACACACACACACACACACACACACATGTATTATTTTATAAGTATACTCGTATTACCGTTTACAATTCAGCGTCGGATTTTCCCTGATAAAATGTGAGGATCGACAGGAATTGACAAGCACGTGCCTGTACGACGATATTTACAATTCCCGTATATTATCGAGGTAGGTAGTAAAAAGGGGGGCGTCGTTTTTATTTTATTTTTTACTTTTTACTATCAAAAAAACGTTTAAAAATTCTGTTGCGTTGTGTAAACGTAGCCGTCAAGCCGTAAAACAATTCTGTTGACGGCCTCGCAAATTTCAACTCGTTGATTTCATTTCGTATATTATACGTATACCTGCGTGTGTTGATAAATCGCGTCATAAACGTCAATTACATTGTACATCATCAAACGCATGCACCGGGACGGGTGTAATTTATTCGGGAAATCTGCAGTTACCATGGTATACGCGTATGACGCGAGTTTTAGCACAAAATTTCATTTAACCCTATCGTATCTCCGTGTAAGTGTGTGTGTGTGTGTGTGTGTGTGTGTGTGTGTGTGTGTGTGTGTGTGTGTGCGTGTAAACAAGTGTGTGTGCGATTGCACTTTAACGTTTATACTAAACGTTTATGCGTTGTTGGGATTGAAATAAATGTCGGAACAATTAAATCCGTATAAAATGTATAGGTATATATTTATATATTTATATATTTATAGTGTGTAGCTTGTACGCATATTATAAGCAGGTATAATGTTTAAATGAATACATTAAATACAGCTGAATAAACCAAATTGCCCCACTGTGAAATCTATTGATAGTTTTATTTATTTAGTCGAGCTTTTAATAACTTTGTATAAATACACACACACACACACACACACACACACACACACACACACACACACACACACACACACACACACACACACACACTTGTTTATATCATGCATTTATTATTACATGTGTTGTATACATTCAATATGAATGTTAATAGTCGAAAACGCAGTGCATTTTTCGATGAACATCAACCTAGTCATTGATAGAATAATAAAATACGTTTTTGAACCGTTCAATACGTCCGTCACAAATCTATGGACACCGCGCCGCGGACCGGCTCCTGCAGCCTCCGTGAGCTGTGTTTTCAAATCCTATCTCGTCTGTCGCGCATTCCACCACGCACGCCCAGATGGATCGTCGGGCTCCGGTTAGGTTAGAAGTGGTTTCACACTAGAAAAGTGCTAAGACGGTACCACACATGTTTTCTTTGCGCGTCCACTTCAATCGCGCCCGAAATCGCTCACGTCTAGGTTAGGGAGGGGGCTATTTACTATACGAACGCGATGATAACTATACGTTCACGCGATTGTTTTGTCGAGAAAAGATTACGAAAACACGTGCCGTGTCGCGCGCAGTGCCGCAATTTGCTATTGGCGGGGGCCCCAAAACCAGACAGAATTATGGGCCCCCTTTTCTCTACATTTATTTTTTTTTTTAAGCAATATTATATTGGTCACGAACAAAGCTTATCAATTATTTCTATACTTCCGAGTGTTTTTCTGTTCGATCAGCAGGTTAAATCGATTAAAAATTTGCGTCTTGTGTCTATGACATCAATCGATGTATTGGTAGGAAAACATATCATAACTATTACGGGGTATTTGGATAACAACAATTTCGAGTTTTTTTCTTTTTTTTATTTTATGAACGAAATGTATAAATAATATTATTATTGACATTATTATATTACTTTTAACGAGGGGCCCAGATCTAAAAATAAATCTCTGTCCAGGGAATGTAACGCATACCCAGCGTCCCCTATTGTTGCGACACTGGTCGTGCGACAGGAAACGCGAAACGAGACCATAATATAATATTATGGTCTACGTACGGATCGACGGAATAACTATTTATTAAATATAGTACGTGGGTAAACGAACGCGAAGTTTATGTTCGTGGAAATCAATAAAAAAAAAGCTATTGTGTCGGATGGTGATTAATGAAGTGACTTTTTATTGTTAGTTTTTTTTTCCACGGCGAGTGGTCGTAAAAAACGAGATCGCATCAATGAATAATCTCTAAAACATGTGACTCTGTACGGTGACACACTGAGCTCGAGCCTTGAGTTTGTTCAGTTCGCACGTTAAGAAGTGTGTGTGTGTGTGTGTAGGGGATTATGATAAAGTGCAGTGAAAAGTAACGTTATCGCAATTTTATCCAGGATACACAAATCAGAGAGAATTAAGTTTAGGTTTTGAAAATTTTTTTTCAGTTCGCTAAATGACCATAAAATAGAGAAAAAAACTACACGATTTATTAGCTTATTTCTAATTAATATAATCAAAAAAGATATAAATTATGTATTTAATTAAAATCTCTTTTTTAGTGTAAATAGTTCATATTTCTTTTTTGTTATTAAAAATAATAAAATGTGTATAAAAATTGATGACCATTTATATCGGTAGAGAAAAATCATGTTGATGTTTATGGATTCGTAATTCTCAAAAACAAACGTTCCATCTATCCGAGTTGCAGATATAAGGTAAAGACATGACCATTTTTTTTGAAAATAAATTTCACATTAGCTTCAATTATTTTTAATTTTGTGCTTGCGTCTTTCTAATATTTCTAAAATTTTATTTGGCGATTTTGAATTTTGGATTTTTTTTAACCATGGTAAAATATGGGCACATATTATGTTAAAAAAACGAACTTCAATATCTGCATTATATTAGGAGTAACAACTACTGACTTTTCAATTAATTTACACACTGTATAATATTATATAATATACCGAAGTAGAAAAACGATATTTTTCGTTGGGACCCGTTAAATTTTCGACGAATTTCATGAAAATAGAAAAAAAAATTCGCGCGAGCTCGCCGCAAACGTAGCCGGGATACTCGTGTTCAGCCGAGTTTCGCCCCAGTCGTTCGACCCGTACGATCCGTCTTAACGGTCGATATCATAACACACCGTGCACAGTCGCTCATACATTTGTGATATTACTCGAGATTTTTTTTCCTCGTTGCGGGACTTTGGTCTTTTGAAGTTTTCCATATCCGCGCCTATCACGTATATTACACCGGGCATTCGTGCTCTGTTATACGCTTACACACGCACACACACACACACACACACACAAACGCGGTTCGTCCACTAATGTAATTGACCTATACCCGATCACCGTGTACACGGACATATTATGTCTGTGCGAGTGTAACACACGTACTACTGTGTTACACATACATCATTGTGTGTGCACGTCGTTGTTATACGATAGCGCCACGGCACGTCGTTTGAAGAATGTTAATACATTTAAAATGCGTGCTATTGCGCGATGTTTCCTAGTTAATATTTCAGACGGACTCGTATTGTTATTATTATTATTATTTTTTTTTCTATCATCTCACGCCATTTCGTTTTGTTCGATATTCTTTTTATCCGATTGTTTTGCTTTGAAAAAAAAAAGATGGTCTATAATTTTTTTTTTTTTTTTTTAATCAGAAATAAAAGTAATGATTTTCAAAAATCAACTTTCAATAACGCTAATATTCACGTGGTGTTCCACGAGACATACGACTATTATTATAGTATCTGTGTATTCGACATGAACGTTTTTTTTTTTTTTTTTAATAATATAAAATTAAAATATTTTTCGACCGGAATGTCGAATTATAAATGTCCCGGATGTTAATTTTAGCATTTGAAATACTGATTTTTAATTTGTTGAAAAATCATAAAAATACATTTTTAGTTATTAATTTTTGATTAATCGTAAAATTACAATGTCATCTTTTCGAATTGACCACGAACAAATTGTAAATTTGAAAATATTGAATATATATTCAATAAAATGCAGATAGTTTTCTTTGATTTTGAATCATCTACTTGTATCGATATAGTATTGTCGTATACGCCGATCACTTTAAACGTACACAAGTAAAAAGAAACAATAATATCGTAAGCACTTTTATTAAATTACAATATCCAGTAGTGGCCGAGTCACACGATCACTACCCACTCGCTTTCACACTGGTGGCCAGTGGTGATCGAGTCACACGACCACCACACACTGACCCTCTTTCCGTCTTTACGAATTATTCTATATATATATCTATTTTAGTATCGAAGCACTATCGGTAATATCGATATTAAGTTTAACCTAGTTACATTATACTCATTGACTAAGCTTAAAATTATACCGATTGTTATTTCATTACATAATTTTTATCTTAACCTAATTAGATGGAATACATGTTTTTTGAATATTGCTTATTGAATATTTTGTTTTAGCATTTTACCTGTTACATATATGATTGTTTTCTTAACCTAGTTATAATAGTTTTAATTTTAATATTATGTGCGACACAACAGTAGTATACCTAATAAAATATAATATGCGTAAGTAATGCCGGTTCGGTGACATCGAAATCGGATAACCCTGCGGCTTATATGTACATATCGACTCTCCCAATGAAAAAGGAAGTAACTCGAATTTTATCATTTTTCGGTAGAGCTATATTATAAGGTTTAACTTAAATTACTAACGGTTTTTAACTGTTTCATATCAAATTTTTCTATGAACTTTGGTTGTTTGATTGAATATAATATGATCACCATAATTTTTTGTTTTTTAACTTCCACAGTACAATGTATGATGAAAAATAAACTTAAGTTACTTTTTTTTTCACGGGGAAAAAAGTTATTCGGAGAAGTAACTCGAGTTACTTCTTTTTTCTTGGGAAAAATCATTTATTATAAAGAAGTAACTAGAGTTACTTCCTTAATCTTGGGTAAATATAGATAAGTAATAAAAATAAAATATTTTCAAATAAAACTTTTTTATTTTAATTTCGCAACAAGAATATTATAATAAACCAAACTATAAAAGTAGAAAAATATATTGTCAGTATGTTCTAATTAACATTATCAGTGGATAACTGTTTATAGTCCGGTGTTTATAAAATAGGTAATAATAATAATATTAATATGTATTATAAAATCGAATAACTTACTTTTTTGTAGGCCATGCTTGATAATAAAAAACACTATAATAATAATTATTAATATTATTAATTGTATTAATAATATTATTATTACTGACGTCTGACACTAAACAGTCAAGTTTATTGAGTTTATGTATGTATATCATTATGCATGCTATCGTTAAACACTATAAATACAATAATATTAAAATAAACAATAAATTATTGTTGTATTTCAAAATACAAAAATGAGTTAAGTACTTCCTTTATCTCGGGAATGTTGATTTAAAAATATAAGTAACTTAAGATACGTCAAGGTGGATTGATATATATCCACCTTGGATACGTCTTTCTTCGCCGGAAACTTTATCACGAAACATTATAAATATATTTTAATACTATGATTTCTAACCTCTTTGGAGTAGTAAAGTTGCTGCCGTTTTCGCGGGTGGTACAGCACATATTCCTTTATCACATTTCAACAAAAAGTGAAAAATGATAAAATTCGAGTTACTTCCCTTTTCTTTGGAGGAGTCGATATGAATGCACGATGACGAGCCGCGACTTGATAATTGTGATCGTTTTGAGCTGGAATCCGAACGATTCGGTATTTGACGGTGAGTAAACGAAAACCGTAAGAGCTTTTTTTTTTTTTTTTGAGTAGACATTTTCGGTATCAATGGGACGATAGACGCGCGCGCGCGTGCGCCTCGTACATCGCCGCGAGAAAAGAATCGCCGTTATCCGATCGCCAAACTCGATCAGGGAGTAATTAGGGAATTTCCGGGACGAGTATAAATAATAATAATTTTAATAATTATAATTATTATTATTCGTCCGTCGCTCAGCGGGCGTTTGTTTTGGCGGAAATAATACGACTCGGAATCGCGTTACGCCGCCGCCGATAACACCGTTTCGTGAATAATACGCGCGCCGTGTACACATAAGCTGATTGATCGGACATGATTTTCGAGTTTTCACCACAGTTTTCTCCGCGGCGTTTATCGGCAAACACATTACACACACGGGACACGCGAGAACAACAGTATAATTACGTCGCACCACTGTATAACGCGTTTAGAAAAACGGTATAAATGTACGAGCACTCGTGTCTTTGACTAGATGACGGTTTTTTTTTTTTTTATAACAATTTTTATAAATTATTAACAATATATTTTTTATAAATTTTAATAATTTTTTAACAAAAAAAAAAAAAAAACAATAAACTTATATATTTTCGTATTCACGTCTTACGATGGGATACTTACGTAGACAAATTACGAGAATCTATTTTTCCGTTTACAAGCGAGGATATTCAATGGCCGTTGACAACAGTCGAATAATCGCTGGATAAAAATATCACATGATGTTTTCGATCGAGAAAGGCGACGCAAACCTGAGTGTTTGTACGCACTGTGATTGCACTTCCGTGCAACATATCATGTTAACACATATGATAACATATTTCATATTTTTATATTTTATATTTTTATTTTTAACATATTTTTTGTTATTATGATAACATATTTTATCGCACACAACCAACAATGGTAGCGAAGAAGGCGAGTGGCTACTGACCGTCGAGGTCATATTATTATGATTGAAGTCGAGCACACTGGAGGAAACCGAGTCTACAATACATAAGACCGTATCGATGATGATCCGGTTGTGTTCTTCGTGTTTATCATTGATTTTTAAAATACCAATCGTAAATACATCTCAGTTGATCGATACGGTTGTTAACGAATTATTTGAAATATAATATTGCGATTTTATAATATATTTATGATATAGGTAGTAGTATAACATTATTATAGTGTTATGATTTATCAATGATAATAATTAAATAAAACAATGATTTGTTTATTGATTGATAATATATACGCCTTTTTGGGCTCAGTACAGAACAATTGAATAGATTAAAAATAATACTAATTAAACTGATGTAGATAATACAGTGAACATGGTGATAATTAACAAAAGTTAATGTACAATAAAAGTATATTATTTAGTTTGTATGAATTAAATTAGACTAGGCGTTTTAACCTGGTTGAGTCATCGTTAAAAAAATCAAAATGTTTTAATGTGTTTGCTGTTGATAGCATTCTATTTGGTCGGAGCGTAAAGACTGTGATTTTGGTGTTTGGTATGATAATTATATGAATAATTTAAAATACGAATCGATTGGTATAAAATAATAAAATATTTTATTTTTATTTTTATTTTTTATTTGTTTGTCTCGTTACTTAAAAAATAACGGCGTACAGATCTAACATGTATTCTATAATCTATGCGCCGTGGTATCATTAAGCGTATAATCTCCATGTGTACTCGCCGCCTTTAATGCGTGTGGCACGACACCGGGCTCATTATTTTTACGACAGGCCAATAAAAGTCGGATAGCAGTAAGCCGACGTTAGTAAATCTATTTTGAAATTATCGATTTAATTGTTTATAATTATTTACTTCTGTGCAGATGGTCGAATTGCCATCACCCACTTTAGTATAAAATTTGCGTATCGAAAATGTTTCTCGCAGATCACGATGATATTAATATTGTTCGGTAAATGTAATTAGGCGCTGATTTTCTATTGTTTGACCAATTTTTTTTTCCACGTCCCGAAAAACCGAAAAGTTCCATTTCCATTAAATCCCCGAGATTTTCAATATATTTTTCGCGGTTATTTGTTATCGTGATATTTTTTGAACACTCTCGAGTGGATTTAAATAGTTTCGAACAATTCGAATTTCTAGAAATACGATTATGACGGCGAGATAAATGTAATAAACATAATTTTCTGCACCGTTTTCAGGACATTTTACACACTAAATTAACGTTTCCAATATTATGGTCTCTAGGTATTTTCATAACACAGAAATCCGAACTCTGCTGGAGCTTATAATTAACGTACAAAGAGGGTGTCCCACGGAGGTTTATACAGTGTAATTTAATTGCGGATGGTAAATAATTTAGATTTGATTAAAATTTAAAACGATTTCCATTAAATTTCATCAACTAAAAATCACCGATACGGAATGAGAAATAAAACTATTAAAACTGCTATTATTTTTCAAACAACATGACATTTTATATTTCGACTGTACGAAAAAAATTAAAACACTAATGTAAAATAGAAAACTAAAATACTCGTGTGTTTCATACTAGATTAACCCGCACAGTATAAATATCCATGTGACATCTTGGCTTGTATAACCTTGGTTTAGATGTACTACTAGGATCTGGCAAATGGAACAACTTTTGTGCTATTCGATATTTAAAATGTATATATTTTTGTAATAATTACTATATTACTGCACTGCAATGTTTTACACGTTTTTAAATTTTTACCTCAAAACTAAAAATTCCATATTTAATTGTTTTATAGAAAAACCAAGGCTGCCGTTTTGTAAACCTCCTCGAGGAAAATGTATTATTTCAATTATTTAAATTGAAATTCTAAGTAACGTTCCATTCGTTTATGTTCTGTTACATATACATTTTACAAATATTTGAAGTTTCCTAAAAATGTTAATGACATTGTTCGTCAACATTTTCTGGCCAATGTTATATGGACAAAAGAATAGGTACCATTTTATTAAAATATATTATACTCGTAATTTTCAAAAAGTTTGAAAATTCACAGTCAATTAATGCTGTGACTTAGACAAGACATTTTGTCACCAACATTTTTCTAAAAATCTGGATTATAAAATGGCTAGTACGGTGTTTTTTTTTTTTTTTTAACTGTCGAGTGAAACTCAAAATTTTCAAATTTGGGTTTCGAAAATAATACATATTTTTTTCGAATACATTTGTGTTGTATTAATGATAGTAAAAAAAAATAAAAATTGGCGAAAAATAACGAATATACGTAACAGCTTCGATTCGTTCCGTGTACGTGAGATCTCCGTGATACACCCTGCTGTACGGCTCGAGACCGCTCTGAGCGACGACTCGGAGGATGATGACGTGTCGTTGGTCCGATTTAAATACGGTCGGGACCCGAACGACGACTCGTGCACATTATACGGTCCGCGCGGCGAACACAACAGTACTTAAAACGCACAATGTATACGTATACACACACACACACACACACACACACACACACACACACACACACACACACATTGTGTGCGCACGCATTTGTATACGGGTCGAGCGACGTCGTCGTGTCGTTCGGGATGCGGGGGTTGGGGAGGGTGCTAAAATACGGTTCGGCGCCGAGCTTTGTGTTGTTGTACCGTCGCGATTAGGCGCGGGATTAAAAGGGTTTGTATGTACCGCCGGCGGCGGCGAAGACTGTGGAAAACGAGGGAGAGAGAGAGAGTGCGCCCGCCCGGACGAGGAGATGGCTCCCGGGGCCGAATCCGGCTCGAAAACTACACGCCGACGACCGTGCGGTGTATATAATGCCGGGGGGACGGTAAGCTCGGGCGACGAGGAAAGGATTCGAGACGTATCTACCGCCGTCGGTGCTGTTCTCCGACGATGACGGAGGGAGAAATGACGACGACGACGACGACGACGACGACTCTGTGTCGAATATCATTACGGCATCGGCGAAACACGACGGCGCTCGAGTATAAAAAGCCGTACTGAACAGCAGTGCCGACGATCGATAGGACGCACGAGTTCTCGGTCGGCGGTGGTTCAAGTGGCAATAAATGTGTGTGTGTGTGGGGGGGGGCAAAAACACTGTAGTTCCTGAAAAACGAGGTTCGTTCCCAAAGCCCCGACCAGTGGTTGATCAAAGGGGAGAGGTAAAAGGGTTAGGTTAACTAACCCGCTTTGTAAATAATTTCTGAGTCTACAATGCCTGGAGGAGACTGAGCGAAGAGGGCGGTGATGACGAAAGGATCTGAGACGCGTCTACTGCTGTTGCTACTACTATTCTCCGATGACGGACAGAGACATGACGACGACGACGACGACTCTGGGTCGAATGTCCTTATTAACGGGCCCGAGCACGAAAATTCCGGCGCATGGGTCCCACGATTCAGATTGTTAAAACGTTAACTTACGCTACTATTTTTTAAGAGACCAACAGCTACAACGAGTCGGTAGGCAATTTTGTCATGTGGATATCCAAAACGGAATAAAATGTATTTTACAAAAGTTACTCTTAAAGGGTGGTTTTTTTGGGGGAGAAGGGTAAACTTTTTAAAGTAAAATGGCAACTTTCATTTGTTTTTTTTTTTTTTTACTAAATTTAAGTAATTGAAAAAATATTAATCGATTCACAACATAGGTCTGTGAGCAATTGTTTTAAGGGTTAAGATATTACGATCACTATGTGGTCTATGTGCGGTCATAACACAATGTTACAACGTACAATGTCGAAAAACTTAAAATCACGCTCATACTTAGAGTTTAGCGTGGATTTATTGTGTTTTATTCCACCACTAAAATGTACTAAAAACACTACGACTACGAAAAACATAGGTTCCCATTTGATTTTCAAAAGATCATCCCCAAAACTACTCTTTATGGGCAGTTGAAAAACATGCGATTTCCTCGTCATCATAGATTTTCGTAAATAAAAAAAAAAAAATAACACCTTTCATAATATACAATATTGTACTCTGTTTCGAACGTCTATGACGTCTATTGACTATTATTTCAGATAATCATATATTTTATCGGTTTTATTCGATACGACGCTGTGTCATACCATGAAAAGTCGCTCGCGATCAATTTATGCTTCAAAGTATCATACTATGAATAGTCGCTCGCGTTCAGTTTACGCGCTATCAATAGTCCGCTATCAATTGTCGCGCTATCAATTGTCGGCTATCTATTGACGGGACACCAATAAAATAGCTCTAACACAATTGCTAAATTACCCTGTATACATATACATATTTCAAGCGTTTAACCTGCGCTTTTTTTTCAAAGCACGTGTCCTATTAGCCTCGAAAAAGGCTGTTTTGCCGGTATGGCCAAGAGGTCCTACGACGTTTGGCCGCCAGTTTATTTTACCAATTATTATCCGGTTCTCTGTGATATCGGGTCATCGACAACGGGTTTCTCAAAAACACACCGATCATTCAACTCTTCCGAAACCGATGCACGTCGGCGAAATTTTAAACTATTGGCGATCGACTGGGGTTTTGGACACTTTGACGCGCCGAAAGTTCTGTCACACTTTGATGTGTTCGAACCGGTTGGCTTTGACGCGTGACACGTTCGCAACAGAAATTACGCTACGGCCGAATCTGTTTTCGATCGAAAAATACGACTCTACGGGTCGGTGGAATCAATACATACACCTGTTGTCTCCGTGTTTCGAGACCGACGGAGCCATGACATTCTTTCCGGTGTAGTTTACCATCATTCGTATCAATTACACGTCCAATAACCGAATCGAAAGTAATATATTATTCGTTTTCCGAGTCGTCGACATGTAACTTTTAACGACATCCATGATGATTCGTACATTATTATGGAGAAACATGGAATTATTATTATTTATTTATTTGTTTTTTTTTTTTTTTTAATTTCCTCGAAATATCTGAACAAATATCACTGAAAAATAATTTAAATCATCAAAAATAATAATTTGAGATTTTAATTACGAGTTAATACCAACTTTTATAAGATAAAAACACACATGTATCGCTAATAATATTTAAATCGTTTTGATCGAGATCAATCATCTCGTTAATATTATTCCATTGTTACTGAACAAAAATAAAAATATTTCCATCATACTACGACGTAATGAATATTGTAAAGGTATTTTGATGAAATGTATTCATAGTTTTCTCGTGTTAATTATGACTGAACCTTACGTACCATAGAGAGAATATAGAACTAATGTTATATAATACGATGCGTTTATAATACGCGTATTGTGAAATAAATTAAAATGTTCATTCAATATTTAATAATCTATGTTTTTTTCTTTTTCCAGGTACGTGCAAAAAACTATTTGTTTTGAAAATATATACGCTCATCGATCAGGTAAATTTGGAATTAATATATATTTCTATATTGAAAATAAAAAAAAAGAATAATAATTATAAGAAATCGACGACCTACGTTTTGTCGAGAGCACAAAGTAAAAACGCGTTCCGGGCGAAAACGCGAAATCGTGATTAGAAACGTCCTTTGTTTTTTGACCTCTGGACCGTTATAAAAACAGCCGTGAGTCCGGTGAGTTTACCACGTGGTCGGTGAGAAATCGCCGTTTCTAACCTGTGCGATCGTTACTCAATCGAAAACGACGTGGAAGCGAGTCGTCCGATCAACAGATATTCGCGTGCCGCGTTCAATTAACCGTACAACAACATTTGGAAATTAAATTAATTTCTATTTTTTTCTTTTTTTTTTTTTTTGTTTTTTTTTTCTGAAAGTGCTCGATATCGCGCGTATTTACCACGCGTATGTGCCGTCACGGAAGACGGTGGTCGCGTGCCGTCGGATGGTTTATTTTCGTTTTGACGGCGGTATTTATTTCGGGAGTGGCGCGCGGCCGGAGTGCCGTAAACAATAATAATGTTTTAATAACCGCCGCTCACGGCCCGTCGGAGAATCGAGCCGGAGAAAACGTTACACGAACGGTGGCGGTAAAACGAGACGATCGGAGACTCGATAATACGTGCCCACGCGCGTGTTCTTTTTTAATTCACGTTGTTTATTTATTTATTTCCATTTTTTTTTTTTTTTTTAATATTCGTCTCGATAATAAAACTCGCGTGGTTTTACGCCGGCCAATCCGATCGTGATCATTTACATTTCGTTTTAACGCGCTGTTCGTTTTTTTCCTCTCGGATTTCACCACCGTATTATACAGTGTTTCCCAAAATGGGCGATATGCCCCCCATTGGGGGCAATAGAGCTATCTAGGGGGGCAATGGAAGTTACAAGCTAAATTGGGGGAGGGGGGGAATTTAATGACAAAAAGAGGGAGGTGACAGTTTCAGCTGTCGATTTAGCGATAACAGAAACGACGAACATATTCGTTGTCGTTTATTATCTTTATAATAATATTGTCGTATTTGTTGTGTATTATTTTATTTTATTCGTTTTTCACATCATGGACGAATCGAAAAAAAAAACGCAATCAGTGTAATATTGAATATAATATATTATGAAGAACGGTTTTATTCAATCACCTACAAAATATATTACATTACCAATGTGCTTCATTTGCCAAAAATTATTTACAATGAAGCTGTGAAACCGCCTAGACTGCAAGAACATATTTTAACAAAAGTTCATGGTAACGAAAAAAAAACATGGATTTATTTTGTTTTCAAACACTTGAAACGAAATTTTTGAAACAGCCGACATTGGTCAATATGTTTTCAACAACGTCAAAACAAGATGATGACGGATTGCGAGCTTCGTACAACATTTCTCCACTGATTGCCAAATCTGGTTAACCTCATACCACTGGCGAAGAAGTTATTTTTCCAGCTTTAAGCGAAGTATTAAACACAGTCCTACATAAACCAGCTTTTGACATTATCGGAAAAAATCCTCTGAGCAATATTACAGTGCAAACAAGAATTGATAAAACGGCATAATCTGTCGAAGAAAAATTATCTAATCGAACATCGAACCTAATATCAACGAACTCCTAGCAAAACACCAACCACACCCATCTCATTAAGATACCTTTTGTCATTTGTACCTATACAATATACATTATGAATATTTATAAATAATATATTTAATTTTTCATAGCTTACTTTCAGTAGCGGCTATCCTCAAATTAATATGTGTTGCTGAAAATATTTCTGAGGACCCACCCACCTTCATATATTTATTAGAAAATATAATTACCAATTATCAAAATATAACTTGTAATAGCTAAAAAAAAAACATAATCCTCTATTTTATAAATTAGTTACAAAATTAATAAATTATACATATAACTATGAATTAAAACAAGAACAACCGTTTTTTAATTACAAAATATACATTGTGCAATACCCTTAGTACAATTAAATTAAATATTTGCTTAAAACCACACTTTTTTAGTACTGTTTCGTTTTTACTTATATTATACTTATAAGTATTAAGTAATAAGTCATAGTATTATAAATAAATACTCTAACACCTAACATCCATTTCACCACCAACCCAGGTACCCACCCACATACCAAATTTTGTATGTGTTGCTTAAGCAACACATAGACCATAGGATAGCCGCCACTGCTTACTTTCGTAACAATATTTTTTTAGGGGGCGTCTGTCGGATTTTTTAATTTTTTTTTTTTGGAAGTGGATGGTAGAGGCAATAAGTTTGGGAACCACTGGTATAATACATATAATATATATATACACACATACATGGTATACCGTACGATAGGATAATTGTTGCGTTTTGAACTCGCCGAGAACAATGGATAATTATAATATGCCTATTAAAATGTGTTCTATTATGTTTCGGAACAGGCGCCCGGCAACCCTCGGGCCGCGGGCTTTCACGCGGTTCTTTTGACTTTTTCAACGTGATCCGCTAAATGTGCGCGCGTTAGGGCACGTAAAAATATTTTTCATTTTCGGTCCGTCGTAATTGTATTGTATTTTGTTCGTTTTTACAACGAATCTTTTTTCCTTTTTTTTTTTTTTTTTTGTTGCTTTTTTTTCAGATTATGAATTATAAAGCAACGAATATGATTTTCAAAAACAAAAATAATAATGCACTGAAAACGTTTTTTTTTTTTTCATACCGATTTTACCACCTTTTTTGAGCGAATTATCGAATAAAAATTATATCACTGCGTGGCCACGCGGATCGAGAATTTTCCGAAATATCGCTTTGACGGACAACACTATAAACTTACTAAACGCGGAGGAAAGTCGAACTGTATCACTGCTCTACGCAAACGAGCAAATCGCCATCGTATTCCGAACGCAAATATTTCCTCTTTGATATTTCGATTTATCGAAAAAATCGTTTTTAAAAATCTTTATTTCTATTCGGTACCAATCAACCGATCGTGTATCGAACACTGTTTCGTGCGGTTTTATTTATTTAAACTTCCTTCTTTTGACGAATGATTTGTTCGTAATACATATGTAATTTGTGAAATTCAGAAAATAGAATTATTTTCCATAAACACTCCACGGTATGTCGACAGTCATTGTTTAAGTCGTATGCAAAGAAAAAAAAAACAAAAAAAAACAAAAAGATCATTTTTTTGTTTCATTTTTTTTCGTCGACTTATGAGTCGAAAGTTCATTGACTAAACTGAAGTCGTTCGAATTAAACTTTGATATTTCGTTACCCGCGCAGAGACTTGACTCGATTTACCTA
The DNA here is from genome assembly GCA_027580255.1 of Therioaphis trifolii. Taxonomy (NCBI): domain Eukaryota; kingdom Metazoa; phylum Arthropoda; class Insecta; order Hemiptera; family Aphididae; genus Therioaphis; species Therioaphis trifolii. Next base: position 3,625,698 of record CM050405.1, on the reverse strand, counting down.
ATCGCATGCAAATTTCTTTTCGCGTAAATCACATTAAAACGATCTGCGTTCGTATGTTCGTAATTCAGGGACCAGAACCGGAACCGAAAAGAACCGGTTCTGGAATCGGTTAACCTTAAAAATGTAGGAACCGGTACCGGAACCGAAACCATTATTTCAAAAAATTAAAAGTCGTAACCTTAACAAGAACCTTAATTTTAAAAGGGTTGATTTCGGTTAGAAGTAATGACTATTTGTCGATGAGTACAGAAAAATATAAGTTTTATTTTTTTTTTGTTTTTTTTAAATTTTAATGCATAAATTTTATTAAACACATTTTTTTTTCGATTCTGGCCAAAATATATATATATTAATGCAGTAATGCATTATATCATTTATTTCAATTTCTTGTTTTGAGATAATACAAATACACCTTCAATCGGGTAAAAATATAGCAATAATAATACGGACATGTAATTAAAGTTTCACCTATTTATATATGTGCAGCTAATTCTTATTTATTATACTAATTTTATTTTTTACCGATATTTTTCAGTATCGGTACTAGCCGGTTCTATAACCCTTACATTTTTTAGAAAACCGGTACCGGTACCAGAACCTTTAAAAATTTTGATTGAATAACCAAAACCGAAACCGTAACCGAAAAACTCAAAAGGTTCCAGTCCCTGGTTCGTATTGATACGTGCACGCGGTAAGTGTACTATGCGTGTCGCGGTTTTTCGTTTATTCGAAAGAAAATAACAAATATTCGTTGTTCGACTACGATAACGACGCAAACGCATACGAAACGAATAATAATAAAAAAAAAAAAAAATCATAAAAAATTAAAAAATATAACATGCATGTTCGTCGTTCAGCGGACACAACGTGTAGTTATTATATTATCGTTATGTTATGATATCGCGTGTTTGTTGTAGTGGTCGCTGTCTGTGAGCATAAAACATATGTGCTACTCGTGTATGAGTATTGTGTGTGTGTGTGTGTATGTGTGTGTGTGTGTGTGTGTGTGTGTGTGTGTGTGTGTGTGTGTGTGTGTGAACCTATATGCGAGTGCATGTCATGATATTATACGCGTGGACGACGCGCACCGTATTTACCTCCGACGCCGCAGACGCCGCCACCACTGCTGCCGCCGCCACCGCCGCCGCCGCCGACCTTCATTAAATGTTAACACCGGTTTTAATTAAACGCCGGGCGCGCGTGACACAAAACACGGCGTACCCATATACAAAAACTTCAACAATATATTAGCGTGCACATTATATTATATATGCACACGCGGGCGGCGGTGTGGCGCGCGTGCGTGCGTTTCGCGTACACTTACAGTTTGGGTCATAATATCGCGCCCTCGTGTGTGTGTGTGTGTGTGTGTGTGAGAAGTTTGTCCAACACTTTCCATTAGCATCGTCGCCGGCCAACGCGTACATTAATTAGCGACCCTGCGGAAGAAAACACAAGATTTGCTTTAGAGCCCATGAATATATGTATAGAATATAATATATAATATTCTGTGTGTGTGTGTGTTTCTATACGGCGTGTGTACGCTATAGTGTGGGGTGGGCACACTCAGTGGCGTATTTAGGGATTTTCCGCCTGTAGACACTTTCCGATGCGGCACCTCCATGCTGCAATTTTTCACAAAACCCGTTCGAATCCTCGGTTTGAGTACTCGAATCCTCGCGTTGAACGCACGCATTTTTCAGCTACCCACACGCGTACCGGTTCGTGCCGTATCGCGTGTGCGTGTTAGTGCGTGTAAGTAGCTGTTTGATTTTGAGCCAACGGACGCACGCGTTTACGGTTCGAATATTGTATCTCTAAATCGTAAAACTCATGATGATTCGTAAACGAATTTCTCTAGTCGAAAAATAATTCGAATTCGATGTTGTCGAATGAAGAATACTTTTTGTAATTCTGTAAAAAAAAAAAAAAAAATAATAAAATGTTGAAATTTGCCGCCCTCCAAATGTCGCCACTCTAGGTCCGGGCCTACGGGGGCTGTGCCTAAATACGCCTCTGGGTACACTGTGTTTTCACCTCACGAGTCGTCATCGTCGGCCCCGGATGAGTTGGTGCATCGAAGACCGTCATCGTATTATACATGTATAATAAGGTCACAGGGAAAACGTGAAAAAGGAAAAAAATATCGCTCAGGGCGAGTAATGTAGAACGCGTGTACGTTCCTCGGATATATATGTGTGTGTGTGTGTGTGTGTGTGTGTGTGTGTGTTTGTGTGTGTGTGTGTGTGTTTCGAATCCGTTCTTTTTCTCGTTTTTCCCCGTCAAATCCAACTATATATTGTACTAATATCCAACTACTATAACGCATAGCTACTGTAATATGGTACTCGCAGTATACGAAACACCGGATCACACACACACAGACACATACACACACACACACATATATTTATATATATTTAAGTCTGGTGTCATTTCTGCTGTTCGTGTAATGTTCACCTGCGTTCTCAAACCACGCGAGTCAGTGGAATCAGAGAGAGAACGAGAACGTTCTGAATAAAAAATCGTTTCTTTACGCCTTGTTCGTGTGAACTTCAAAGAAATCGATGTCAGTTTGTCGTAACACGAAACGCATTACTCACTGCCCCGATCGGTGTTGACGAAAAACAGTGACTAGAAACAAGTGCAGGTAGATCGCATAACGGCCAGTGTAGAAAACGACGATTAGAAAATCGCAATGTATTTAAAATTATGAAAAAAAAAAAAAAATCCTAATGAGACTTTTCACCGTTACGTTTTTCAGTCCGAGGACCGTGTATAATAAATGAGTATGTTTTTCCGATCAACGGTGAATTCGTGATGAAAAAAAACAACAACTAAAACCAACACACGTTTTAAATTAATTCGATACGAATAATATAACGGCTGAGAAATTCCAAAAATCCGAGCCGAATAAAGAATCCTCCGTGTGTAAATACTAAATATTACGTTTATTCCGTTAAAAATAAACAATAATAATAATAATAACGTTTTAATTATTTATGATATCTCGCGCTACGACGTCAGTGTTGAAGAATTAGCGAAATGAAGAAATGAAACGAAACTCCCGCCAAAGTGCCAAAGGCCACTCGCGACTACGTGTTCACCCCGGAGGGATTTTTATCTCTGCGACACACTCGGTGAGTAATTTTACGTCTGTGTGGCCATAAAGCTTCGGCCGACGTTTTAAACGCCGACGAGGAATGATAATTATTATTATCGCGTACAGTGAACTCGATTTTCCGCGACATTATTCCCAGGCTCACAGCGGCGGCGGTGGCGAAAATAATAATAAATCGAAATCTCCCGCGACGATATTTTGAAATAGTAATGTGAACGCGGTGCTCGCGATTGTCGCACTGCCCCGACGGGGTTACAAAGGCCTGTGTCGGTTTTAACTCCCTCGCCTCCTTTCCACCCGCACACGGTACCGTGGTGCCGCTCGTAAATATTCAAGTCGTAATTAAACCGTTGACGCCGGCCATAGCCTATAAGCGCGAAATATGACCCAAAAGCAACCCGAAATGCGTATATAAAAAAAAGCCGGTTAGACGACGGTGGTAGAAGTCGATGTTTCGTCCTTTCGATCCTCAGACACTAACGGTAGCGTTTGCCGCGGAGAATCTTTGATGACCACTCGTTGCCGTCGACGATCGGTTCTTGCGTTGTGTTGAAGTTTCGGATTCAAAACGATCAATTGTTGTATTCGGGAAACGGTTCTGAGCGAACCTCATATTTTAATGGTAACTATGCATTATCCACTTTTTTAGCAAAAAAAAAAAAAAAAAATTAAAAGCCCTAATATTAAGATGATAAGAGTGACTTTCAGATTTCCAGGGAAAATAAAATTCTCAAATAATAACGAGAACAACTCGTGTCGATATGAATAATATACGTAAGAATGAGCCATTATTTCGACGTCTATAAAAAAGAAAAACAAAACGATCGGTTCGACGGTACCTATTGATGTGTAAATTTTAATAGTGTAGCTACATAATAGGATTTGTGCAGCGATTTCGGGTGTTTTTTATATCAGAAATTAAGAATTTTTCGAAATAAGAAAAAAATAAATCTGACATTTTACGCAAAAAATGCTGTTCGAACCGAAACCCCTAAAACTATTATCACTAATAATTATTTAATTTAGTTGGTTTTAGCGAAATCGGAACCGAGAATAAGAACACATTAAATGGCAAGTCGATTGGTAAATGGAAATTTTATAAATCTTTTTTCGTTTTTCAAGCCGTCGCAGTAGTTCTCTGGAACCGAAAACGGTGAATGGACGAGAAGGCTCAGCCGTTCCGGCGAGATGCCCAGAGGTTTTATCGAAATTCGATCGTTCACAAAGCAAAAACAGATTATACCCTCTTACGCGCGCCTGAGTTTTACGAGACTCGAGCCGGTGTTAAAAAAAAAAAAATGTTAAGACCGCAAATCAGTTTGAGTCGTCGCTCTATACTCTGTGCCACGAGAGAAGTAATCCGCGTCCCGACCGAAATCACAATGTTTGACGGTCGGCATAACCTGTATAGTGTGTATCATGTTATGAAATATTACGTTTATAAAAGTATATAATTTATTATATTATCACTCTGTATATTGCTTTTGTTTCGCGCTGTATGCACGCCACAGATACCGAATGACGCAAAGTGGGATAAACGGGGCTGCATGGTCGGTCGGCATGCGCGCGAAACGGTTTACTTCTCTCGTGGCGCGGAGTATAGTCTTCTAGGAAAAACTCAAACGACGCCACGGTAAAAAGCGGGCGAGGTGACGAAAAGCGTAATAGGGTATTAGAATATAAAAAAAAAAAACCTATTATTACAGGTACGCCGTCGCCGGCGTATTACGCAAATGCACACACACACACACACACACACACACACACACACACACACACACACACACACACACACACACACACACACACACACACACACAAATACATTCGATATACGTGGAAAATACGAGTGCACGACGGTACGATATTATTATGGCGCGCGAGACAAAGTACCCAATTCCGAGAAGACGTCGTTGTCGCAGTCTTGCGGGGACGTGATTTAGATTTAGTTTGAGTTCGGAGAAAAGAAAACGGCAAAAAATGAAAAAACCAAAAAAAAAAAAAAATAATAATACCCGTAATTAGTCCCCGGCACTCGGATTTCTGGGAGTAATAAAAACGAAACGAGTATTAAAATACGCACGATAACGTGTCAAGAAGGTGGCGGGGGAAATGATATATTTTATTGGATTCGCGGCGAAACGGAGAGCGAGAGGAAAAAATATAAACGGCCGCGGTTATAATGGGTACGATAATAGAAATAAAAAAAAAAAAAATAATGATAATAATAATAATAATAATAATAATAATAATAATAATAATAATAATAATATATAATGCGCTGGTAAAACGTATAATACGACCGTATTTGCGGGCGCGTCCGTTCGCGTCCGACGCGTCCTAACGCGTTTCCACGTCGCGAAATACCGCGGGCGGGGGAGAGGGACGGCGGCCCGCGAGACGCTAATGTTGTAATATTATCACACGCGAACGGGACGGTCATTGAGAGAATTTGTTTCGCATCGCGTCGACGTAAACGCAAAACAAATCGGCCGTCGCACTGATCAATCCCTGAAAATATGCGTTCGCGTGAACGACGCTAAATCCCAAAGAGAAAATATTGTTATAAAGAAACGACATGATTTAGAGACACGATCCCGAAAACACTGGGGCCCCGTGAAGCAGAGCTTTTTTTTTATTAGAAATAAACAATCTATACAATTTATGTACAATAATAAGCGTATATTATGCTCAGAGAAAAACAGGACGTGAAAATTTGATTAAGAAGCCGCCCACTGGCAACACTTAGCGCGAATTATTTATATAATATATTTATTTTATTAATTTTTATTTTTTATTTTTTATTATTATTTTTTTAAATTTTTTAATTGTATGTATGTGTAAAGGTTGTTTGTGATACTGTAACAAAAATAGAAGTAGATAAAATATCAGCCTGTGAAGTTGCAGAGGAATTAGAAATTTTAGTTGGAAAAATAAAAAATAGAAAAAATCTCAACTTCCTTAAAACAAATATTTTATCGCTTTTAAATGGTTTAAAAACAATAATATGTATAATGAAAACTCATTCAAAAAAAGTACCGATCTATTTTATAATACTTTTTTATCTTACGTAGAAAAATGGCGTTGCCATTTTGACCTGTTGAAAATATTTCGTTGGGTCCAACTAATAAACTGTCCTACTTGGGAAAATGTTCAAAAATGTATTAAATTTCTTATGGAAAACAACCGAAATAATTCTAACATAAAATTAGATGAAGATAATTTATTTGATGAATTCAGTCATGTAGAACAAATTTTTAAATCACGATTTCACGAATGGCAAAAAAATTCAGCTAAAGTAGAAGTTAAGTGGTGTGAAATATTTGTATACACTAAAGCTCACAACATTGATACAACTAACATATCAAAAATTGTAGAATATTCTTTGGCAATTCCGGGTACAAATGCTGCAGTAGAACGGATATTTTCAACCATTAATATGTTGTGGACAGATGAGAAAAATCGATGTTTGGTTGAAACTATCAAATCAATTTTAATTGTAAAAACACATTTTATAAACTTATCTTGTAATGAGTTTTATAATATTCTATTAAAAGAAACTAAGTTACTCGATGAAATCAGTTCAGCACAAAAGTATACAAAAACATTAAAAGAAGAAATTTACCTGCCATCGTCTTCAAAATAATTTTTTTTTGGATTTTTGTGTACATGTTATACTTATTAATATTTTTATTTTATTTGTATTTGAAAACTATTATACAGCATACATATAATTTGTTTTTTTTTTTTTTTTAATATATTCAGTTAAAATTAGAATTTCTTTTTTTTTTTTTAGTAACTTAGTGTCCCGTATTTTTATTTTATTTTTATGGTCACCCTAGTGTAGTATATATTAAATCGGTAGTTGCAGGATGTCGCGACACCATTTCGTTTTTGACCTTCGCCTCGGATTTCCCGGGAGGGTTAGAGAGGAGAGGTTTTTAATAAGAGGATTTTGATGGGATAGAAGTCTAGTGCGGGAGCGCATGTAAAAGGATTGAGCTTCTGAAAACGAAGACTAATGCGGCGTTTATGTATGACAAGTGTTATTTTATCCACGAAAAATTTTCAAACTTCGAGTTGGTCGAAAAACGCGTGTTTCAGCATCGATAATAATTGAGCACGGTGAACGCACGGAAGCTGAATCTCGAATGTCAGATTTTTATGCGTGTCGATTAAAAAACCACGAACAATAATGAAGAGAATAATAAAAAAAAAAAAAAAACAAGAAAAATGATTAAATCTCACGGAGTTTATCGTGTTTATCGTTTTAAAAACATGTAAACCGTATACGGGTAAATACGGGTAGAACGGTGGGCGTCATAGTGAATATTAATCGTACGACGTAAAACAGTGGACGGCCCAAAGTCGCCGAGGAAAAACGAGTATCGTCATCAAGTATAGAGTTACCGACGTGAATATTTCATCGCATAGTACCGACGACGTGATGTATTCATCGTTCGTTACTCGGATAATCTGTTTGCAACACCTATTATTTTCATCGGGTATTTTTTTCATTTTATTTTATTATTATTATTATTATTTATTTTTTTAAATCAATTTTCTACAAAACGTAAACTAATACCACTTTCGGAACGTTCGTTAATCGCACCGATCTCGTAGTTGTTGTTTGTAGTGGTTTTCGTTGATAACGATACCTATTATTTTAGGGACGACGTAGATTTTTGGGAATTCGATTTTTTTGTTTTTTTTTTTTTTTTTTTTAGCTGGATTGAATTTAAATAGTTCGATTCCCTATTGTCGCGCAGTCGAATCAATTCGCTTTACATTTTTTCGCGTCGGTTATTCCATTTTACGATATTATGATGATTTTTTTTTTTTTTTTTTTATCACCGACGACTATGTACAGTGTACACTGCTTTTGCTAAACTCCGGTGTCGTTCAGGTGTGAAACGAGCGTTTTATATTCACTCGGTTGTCGCCGCAGTCGCTTTTGATATTTTCAATTACCCGTACGCACTTTCGTGACGACCACGTCACGAGCGAGCGAAACGCGTTTCCGGATCGATAAAACGGTGACAAACGCACTAATTGACTTGGTAATTATACTTGTGTTGAACGCGTCGAGCACTGCGGCCGAACCGCAATGGAAATCGCCGTGTTATGTCATCGTATTGTTATGATTTTTTCCCCGACGAATGTTTTCCACATAAACGTACTGGTGCGCGTATTGTGAATTCGTTCGACCTTGTCTTGAAATAATTCATGTGACAGTCCATTATAAGAAGAATAGCTAAACGTCGTAGAGATGCGGCGGAAAAGCCTCTTTTTTTATCTCTCTCTCTCTCTCTCTCTCTCTCTCTCTCTCTCTTTCTCTCTCTCTCTCTCTCTTTTTCTCTCTCTACGCTGAAGCCGCAAGCTGTAATAACAAGTCAATGTGATTAAAGCATTTTACCCCCAGGCACACCTCACTCAATCAAACGCCGGACCAGAAAACGTCACGACAAGTCGAAAAACTCGATTACACGAACTTCAGTGACCGTTTTTCGAAGTAAATTAAAATAATATTTGATTACTATTTTGGCACTCTATCACGACGTTGCTGTATATTCGTTTATGAGACAAATCTTACACGAGCATAACATATCGTAAAACGTTGATATAAGTGCACACGTCTCGTTATGTTTATGAACGGTTTTTTTTTTCATGTACGAAACAATCACTGCAGTAATACTACATAACTCATGTGTATTTAGCAAAAAAAAAAAAAAAAAAATATGATATGTTATGCCATTTTACTCACATCATACATCCTTATTCTCTTAATGGCTCCACTCTTGAACGTGTTTCCAACGTCAAAGACCTCGGGTTCTGCATAACCCCTTATTAATATCACCGTTGGTAGAGCCTTAAAAGTTCTGGGATTCTTAAACACCGGTCTTCTCACATCCGCTCTCTGTCTTCGTTCCCTTTATTTCTCTCTTGTCCGCTCTGTTTTAGAATATGGTTCAGTCATATGGCACCCTTATTTAGCCAAAGACCAACTACGGTTGGAGCGAGTTCAAAACCGCTTCCTGTCTTACGCCGGTTTCCTACTCAAGATTGATCACCCACCCCATGATTACATACCCGTATTTAAGATCTTTATTAAATATTCCAACCCTTTCTTCTCGTCGTATAGATGCTGATCTCTCTTTCATCACCTCTCTTCTCGACGGCTCGGTAGATGTCCCCGACCTTCTCTCTTCTATCTCTTTCCGTGTTCCAGTTCATTCTACTAAAAATCACTGTCTATACCACGTCCCCTCCCACCGTACTAACTATTCCCACAAGAATCCGTTAGATAGAATATTCTCCGTCTACTAAACAGCTCCTAAACCTATAGCTGAATAAGATAATTATTATCATAACTAAAATATGTTTAGTTTCTAGTTTTATTTTATATTTACATGTACATGAAAATTACCTGCTGTTTAGTTTAAGCTTATTGTATTTATAAATCGCCGATTGGCGTCGATTAAATAAATAAATAAATAAATAAATAAATAAAAATACGTGTTGAGATATGCGTTAAACACGATTTCGTTTGTTTAGACACGTTCGAATATCCCTACACCGGTTATCGTTCACACTCGTCTACGCGTTGCATAATATCATATAAAACGATACTGACGCGCGAAATTACGTATCCAGATCACTTTTTTTTTTTGAGTGGGTATTAAATAGATATTGTAATTTTGATTCATTTTAAATTCAAGTTTCAATGTTTAATAAAAGATCTGACGAAAACAAGTGCAATTATGTTTTTAACGAACATAATCGAATAACTAGCGTGCACCTTTGCACTCTGTGTGGTTTATACTCAGTCGACATTAAAACTTTAATACTCGTCAGTCTGTGAAATTCTTATATTTACATCAAATTACACAGTTAAACGCACGTGTGGCAAATCGATATCATGCATATATTTATATTACACAAAAAGCCAACATTATTTATGATATTTGGACAAGTGGCTGACCTTACACAAAAAGTTATAATCTTAATAAGCTTGTGACATTTGATAATCCTTGCCAAAAACAACTATCTCTCCGCATCTAGTTTTGACACAACATTTTTCCTCATCCGACTTCTCGATTAATGCATTAGGAAGGGTAAAATAGAGTCCAATGATTTGTATAAATACCGACTCTATTTTCCCATAAGATTAGATTAAGTCTGTTCCCCAAGCCTCGAACACTACCTGGTCGTAGCCCCGCGCGGTTACATCGTCGCCAGCTCTGGTGTTCACGAACCCACTTATTCTCGGGCAAGACCGTAACGTCTGTCCTCACATTTCTTTTAGTAACATAATTATTATAAGTTACATTTTGTCTCTATATTTTAATAAACATATTTACGAATTTCAAACATTGACTTTGTGACTCTTGAACTCAACCTGTCGAAGAACACGCTCAGAGCCGTCAGTATGATAAATATTGAGTATAGTGACTAGTCTCCTGGTTCACTACACACGTAAAAAATAATTGGTGCTTCCAAAGTTGATAAAAATGCTATGAAATAGCTTTACCGCGGCGGTCTGCGAGTGCCACACGTATTTTTTTCTCGTATTATTTCATAAAAAAAAAAAAAAAAAAAAACAACGTCAATATGTCATATTATGTTATTACGTCACGTCAGACGCGTGTGTATTGTTGTTTCGCGCCACGTCGTATGGTACGTGTTTGCGCGCGTACGTCACGGGTTTTTCGGGCACGTCGTTGGAATGTCAATCGCGCGACGGCGACGCGGTTTCGTGTGTGACCCGTGCACGGGCTTTTCAGGAGCGCTCTCCAAATCCCGTTTTCGTTCCCGAAAATCACGTGGACGGAAATAACGCGAGACATTAACGAAGCAATTACTATACGCCGCGGCGTACGGTGTCGGCGATTTCCGAAGCGGCTGGAAACCCATTACCGCGGCGCGACGAAGGTTTTTGCCGTTTATCCGATTCTCGTTCCTCGAAATCCGTCTCTTTTGTTGACGGATAACAAAAAAAAAAAAAAAAAAAAAACACTAGCGAAACGATCTCGCACCGTGTTACCGGTACGGCGAGTCGGCAGAGACGCTCGTACTCGTGTGTTTTATATTGTTATTACGAGGACTGAAGACTTTTGGTACTCAAAATCTAATAATATGCATGCACTTCAGGCGCGGATCCTGAAGAAAAATTCGGTAGGGGTCATGTTTTAAAAAATAAAAAATTATCACAACTTATGCTGTTATAAAAGTCAAATGAAAGAAAATGTTCAATAATTTTGTATGTACCTACTATTTTTATATTATAATAGAGCAAAAAATAAATAAATAAATAAATAAATAAATTACGTTTATGTAATAATTGTAAAATAAACATAACGTAAGACCTAAGTTTAAATTCTGGAAGAGGTCATGACCCCCATGACCCCCTCCCAGATCTGCCACTGATGCACTTATTTTGCACTTAAAATATGACATAAAAAAATTATTTTCGCACAATTTACAATACGATATTTTTCCGTCGTCGGTTGTAAATACTGGACCGCCACATTCGCGTCGATTCCGACACACAACTATTTAAACGAGAAGCCGACGATTGTTTTTCCTTCGGCATATTTGATAAGAATAAATAAATGTTAGTGAAAAAAATTTAATGAGACGAAACAATTATTCGACGAAAACGTTTCACGCAGTGTGCACAATAATACGAGTAGGTACGCGACGAAATATGACGGACGACTGAAGTTCACTACTTATACGCGTTTCGGATTTATCGATTTCATCGGTCAGATAGTGAATTACCTAATCGATACTAAAAACATTATTTTGAAATAGAAAATTTACAACTTTGTTCTTTTTTGTCTGAGCTAATTTAAGATAATTTATTTCGAAAATTGCCAAATATGTTCTTAATTTTTCTAATATACTCAAATATGCATTTATATGCAATTTTGACAAAATATGCAAAAATATGTAAAATAAAATTTTTAATTTGATCTCCTGCTGTAATGAAACACATATTTTGTTATTCGCTAGGATTATTTACGATTTTTCTAAAAAAATATGAAAAAACTAAAAGTGCTCACATTTAGTTATTACAATGAGTCCGACTCTCGACGATTCAAACCGTCGATGATTCGAGACTTTCGGTTATTCGAAATGGAAACGCTCGTTTTCTTGAAAATATCGCGGCGATTCGAATAAAATATAATAATAATACAAATAAATTAACTTCGCTCGGTGTTTCGAGATGATCAAATGTTGGGAAAACTGGCCACTAACACGTGACAAAGTGGAAGTTTCGTCCGTTTGACGCTGGGCGATTCGAAGTGTATTCGCCGAATATATTTCGTACAATATTTTCGTTACCGATTCACCACAAGATCGTGTGTAAATTTAGCTTATTATTATTTACGACAACTATCCAAAATTTTTATTATGAAAATAGTAATTAAAATATAAAACCGAGTTCAACGGAGCAGAAATAAATCGCGGATTTCTTCGAAAAACATTAATCTTTTGCGATAGATAATAATTTGTAATTTACATAACAAAATTTAACACGTATTTAATAATATTATGTAATAATAATAATTGTGTAAGTACATATTTTTAAAACAATAAACAGTTGTGATACCGACTGATTTGCTGAGCTATTTAATAATCATCTACAATCATAATAAGTAAAAAAAAAAATCGTTTTCTCAAATCTCGATAATTTGGATATTTTTTATTTTATTTTTTGCTCTCGAAATTTCGAACCACTCGGCGAATCGAACTCTCGAAAAATTCGTGATTTTCAAAAGTGCCGCCGACGTTGAATTATCGAAAGTCGAGACCGTCCGTTCTGGCTACACGCGCTCGTTAACACGACCGGCAATTAATTATGATCAGCCGACGCGGTCACGTTCCGATCGTTTTTTATTTATTCGTTCGTTTGTTCATACGACGCGAAACGGGCGGTGGGTGACTCGTCGATAATAACGAATGTTATAATACGTATTATCGTCGTATCGAATCCAAACGCTCGGAGTCCGAATACGAGACGATCGTAAGACCGGATAAACCGTAACTCGATGTTTACAGCCGTGAATAAATAAGAGTCGAATGACGGGCAAAACGTCCGCGTGATTATGATAATCACAATCGATTCAGCCCGGTCGCGTGTGTTGTTCACGTCATCAGACGTGACGTACGCTTAGAAACTGCGATTTCTGTATTTCGTTGATTTTTTTTTGCGTTTTCGACGCGAACTCGAGAGATTCGCTTTTTTTTCACCCGTCTTTGCGACGTGAGTTTTTCTAAAAATCCTCGTGACGTTAACGCACCGAACACCGTCGTCGGTGGCGTGCGACTTGGGTTTGAAGTGTGTCGCGTTGGCGACGACGCTCCCGTATGGGACGGGTGATTAGTACACGCTAAACCAGGGATGGCAAATAGGATTTTTTCGACGTGCCAATTTATGACATACTTAAAAAAAAAAATTTCAGCCGTACCACAATTATTTTTTGCATCACAGAAAAATACAAACGAAAAATTAACGATTATAACGTAGAAAATTATGTAAAAATGGAAATAATGTAAAAAAAAATAATATTAAATTATTACTACTGTTTGTTAGAAATCTTTTGCTTCATATCGGTTGAAAGCTTTTTTATGTCTGGTTCGTATGATGATGTTGATTGCAAGGCAATACACGCTGTAGAATCTTCCTCCGTTGATCTTTTCCTAGCCTTTGAAAGTGTATGATTTAATACCAAAGAGAAACTTTCGAAAGCATATTATGTTGAAGGGAAAATTGTTAGCGATGAAATCGCCAAATTTTTGATGGAATAAAATTCATCTGAAATATTATTTCCACATATTTTATAATGACAAAGATGAGATAATAATACGTCGTTGTGAAATATATATATCAGTGGCGGTTCTGGCATTAAAATTTTGAGGAGGCAACAATTTTGTACCAACCCATCTGGACCTATTAAAGCGAATCGCACAGTCCTAAAAACTCATTTATTTTGTTTAAATACAATTTTTTCTTTAAAAATCTGTCAGAGAACGGTTTCATTTTCACTATAACACATAATTAAAAGGTAAGACCGTGACTTGTACACACAAAACATGAAGAACGCCTAAACTCTGTTTGTACCCAAAAGTTAGAATAATAATATTATCGGTCAGCCGCTGTGATTCCAGTGATTCCACAGCCTGTGACGTTTTCCGACGGAGGCAACGGAAGTGTGCAGTCTCCGTGGAGAATCGCGCATGCGCAATTGGCATATTTTATGTGCGTTTGTGTGTGTAAATTTGTGTACACATGTAACGTATCGATAACTGTGGCAGCGGTTGCCTCCTGAGAAAGTGGGGAACCGCCGACACGAGATATTATTAGTATATTAGTATATTACTCTAAACAATATTATATTCGCCTGTTGACTGTCACTGTTGAGCACCGTGCACGCAGCAGTGCGGCACGCCGCACAGGCACTGGGCATTCTCTTCTCTTACCCATGAGCTGATGAGCACCACGGTCTTGAAAGATCGAGACCGGGCACGGTATACTCCATAGTCCGATCAATACATAATTTAAATTTATATTTATATTTATTTTTATTAATTTCCCTTTTAATAAAGTGTCTGTGCTTGAAATTAAAAGCAAAACATATTTAATAATTTAAATAACATTAACCGTATAGTTTCTTTTATTTTCAAGGGAGGCACTGCCTCCCTTGCCTCCCCGGGAAAACCGCCACTGATATATATATAATTAATATGTGCAATTTATTGTATTTTACTTAAAAATCAATAAATATATTATATGGACAAAAGAAAGTTTTTCGAGTGCCATCGAAAATCTCATGCGTGCCACTTATTTGCCATCCCTGAGCTAAACACTGATCGTGAATGATTTCTACGCGTTCGAGCGAAGTTTTATTGTGTCAAAAAAAAAAAAAAAAAAAAAAAACCAAGTCATCACTGTACACCGAATGGAAAAAAGGAGAAACGTCGTAAGACGTGGTCGTCTAAGTCATTGTTTCTCAAAATGGTGGCCGTGGGGGTTTCAAGTATATTACTGGGGGGGGGGGCATAAAATGTTTTTAAAGCTGCTTTACTTTTTTAATTTCTCTTACACCGACATACAACTGTGAAATTTATTTTTAAAATTTCAATAATGGAGGGAGCCTTAGCAGTATTATATATTCAGTTTTCGGGGGGGGGGGGTTATCAAGAAAAAGTCTGCGAAACACCTAAAGCCTAAGTAACACGCCCAGATTCCTGATGTCGATTAAAATCAATTAAAACGTAATCTTGTTCGATACGGTCATGTACGGACGTACTTATTGTATGTATAGTTTTTTACTCATTTACTATTTCGTTGTAAAAACAAATGATTTTACAGTAGTCAAACGGACGATTCGCGTGTTTGATTATTAATTAAATAAGGCGAATAACTAATTATTACTCGCTGCTAACGCGCGGTAGGTACCCAATCATTTTACGGGTGGGCAGTCGTTATTTCATTACCGGAGCCATGCTGATTTTTCTCAGGTCACACGCTACCGCCGCGGGCATCAATGAAATTTTTACATCAGGTTTTCGATACTTCTGGTTGTAGAAACATCGTTATAGATACAAATGAAAATGGTAACGATTCACACAAATATATATTGATTAAAGTTCATAATTATACAAAATAATTAAAATATCGGTTTACCTTAAAAACGCCTCCATCAGTACTTATATTTTGGACTAAAACATATGCCATGTGTAGCATATGCCATGATCTACCCCGCACCTCCCCGAGACTGCCTATGCCTCTGGATATCCATGTCGGCTGGTCGCGCGGAAATAACGATGAAAATAAGTACATTCCCGGTGTCGTAGTTTAACCTTACCTCTTGGATAATCTTACCACGGGTAAGATATTCCTTGGATAATTTTACGGTTCCCCGGAATAACGTTTCTAGGATAATCATACCCCCGGTAAAAATATCCTAGGAAAATTATACTGGGGCACGGTAAGAATATCCTAAGATATTTATAACCCCCCTGTAAGAATATCCTAGGATATTTTTGCTGGGGGTAAGATATTCCTAGGATATTCTTACCTCCTAGAAGGGGTGAGATTATTCTGTGATATTTTTACCGGGGGTAAATTAAAATAAATACCCTAGGATAATCTTACGGTCCCCGGGTATGATTCTCCAAGGAAAATCTCACCCCCAGTAGAAATATCCTAGGATATTATATAATTGTTACTTCCCAAGTGAGGTAAGATAATTCTAGGATATACTTACCGAGGGGTAAGGGGGTAAGATTTGACTGTTACGCCGGCATGTTCAAGCACGAACGTCGAGACGTCATGACGTCGCAATGGCGGGGCGACCGGAATACGGAAGGGTTTGACGGAAGGACGTTTTTGTTTTTGTTTTTTTTTTCCATATTATCGAGTTACGCGATAATAATACGTGGGCATACACGGTTTCATTTTGTCCGTCTCCGACGGTACGTCCGCCGTTGATGATATTCGACTACAAATAAATTACCGAGGGACTTGTGGGGTTTTTTTTTTTTTTTTGGTTTTTTGTTTTTCTACTTCTCTCGTTCATGTGCCACCGTCACGCGAACGCCGCGGCATGATCACGAACCCCGGCCTGCGCTACGGCGGCGGCGTCGGCGGGGCGGCGGGCCCGACGTCGAATGAACGATACGTTTCGCAGTAAACACTCGATACGTATGCTTTATGTCGTTTTATCATATCCATTTACTCTGTTTACGTCTCACGGCGATCTGCTGACTGCCATTCAATCGTGAACAATCTGGTTGTTTTTTGTCTATACGATATTGAAAACGCTAATAAAACTTAATTGTTATGAAAAAAAGAAAAAATCCTCTTTACACGTTTTTAATTTATGTTCTTTTTCATATGTTTTTTTTCCCCTCCAATAGTTAAAATGTATAAATATTCAACATATTTTAGTGTAGCGTATTGTAGACACAAGTACTTTTGCGAAGTGCTCTTGTTTCTGCACTATGTTACGCCTTGGATCGAAAAAAAAAGAAAGAAAGAAAGAAAGAAAAAACCGACAACACAATTTTCGAAAAAAAGAAAAAAATATTTGTATTTATATTTCTTTTTTATAGGAACGAGTTTTGAGTAGTGGCGGGAAAAAAAAACTATAAACTTGAATAATCCACGAAGCGAAACGCGTGAAAATGGATTATATTTCGTACGAAACCAATCACATTATTAATTGTTTAAATATGCATACGAACAAATAAAAATCGAATTCACGCAGCGCTCAAAGTGCGTCCGTCGTTTATTATTGACAAACGGTCGTTAGACACGCTGCACATTTACATAACACCGTACGGACGTTACGAAGAAAAGCAATCCCATTATACGTGACGTAAGTACGACTATATCTCGTACTCGACCGGATATCGTCGTTTCGGTCGTCGCGACGACGGGTAAACGAAATATTTGTCACTCCGGGACTGTCGTCCGAAATTATATTTCCGCGATCTCACTGGAAACTCACATCCGAAGAAACCCGTCGCACTATACGACGTACGTACTTACTCACACATACACACACACACACACACACACACACACACACACACACACACACACACACACACACACACACACACACACACACACACACACAGGGATGACGATTGTCATACAGCGACGACGATTCGACGTCTCGTCCGATTTTTTCAATCTTCTTAATACCGACGTTTTGTTTTATTTCTCGATCACGCGTTCTCGGTTCGGACGCGCCGATACTTCAACGTAAAGTGCACATTCGTCACGCTTGGAAACGTTTTAGTTTTAGTTTTTACACACGTTCAGCAGATACGTCATATTAATGTGAAATCATCATCATCCGAAGCACTTGTGTTGAAAATTTCTCTCTCTCTCTCTCTCTCTCTCTCTCTCTCTCTCTCTCTATCCCTATTTATATATATGTGTAGCGTGAATGTGTGCGAGTGAATATTATTTCGAATGTCGTACAAGATTATTTTATTTTCAACAGAATATAAACGTTTTTCTGGTACAGTGAATTGAGAAGTTTTTCAAATGTGTTAGAAAACTACACTTCTTATATTCCCGGAAACTCAAATCCGAGGTAATCGTAGTGGAAAAATTGATTTTCCTTTTTCGTTTTCCGAAAGAATTCTTTTCTATGCGAAACTAAACGCTACGTTTGTAAAAGCGCGCAGTCCAATTTACAGACTATTTAAACGGACAATTTTCGAGATTCGATTTCAATTTTTTTTCCTCTCTCTCGACGCGTTAAGCCCGTCTAAAAACTCTTTTGACAATCGATATATTTAGCAAAAAAAAAAAATAATAAATAAATAATAATAATAATAATTATAATAAATAAAATAAAACAAGTATTGATTTTCGCCTCCACTCTGTGGGAGTTTGAAAGCATTTACACAGTTTCACTTTAACATAATTTCACTATTGCGTTATTTTACCGTGTACATCGGCAGACGTGTTATTGAATATTACAATCGTCTATTAAACGTTTTATCGTCTTCGGTCAAGTGCCATTGAAAATGAGTTTTCAAACGATTTTATTTTTATTCTTCGTAAAAGTATTACAGACACAGCCGAACGAGTCTGTGTGATCCACGACGTTACTCGATGACATTTTTTTGGTTTTTTTTTTCTTTTATCAAAATAATTATTATTTTTAGTGCGCTCGAATATTCTATCGAGAATCGACTGGTTCAGCGTGATTATAAGTAGATCGGAGAACGGAAAATATATTATTATCTATTCACAATACGATTTTCGGTGCCGACGAGAGAACATTGTTCGTAACGCGATGCAGAACAATATTCTGTAAAAGCAAGTAGGTAACGCAACTGTGTTACGTTAACAATGCGAATTACAATATTGCGTTGTTAGAGCAGTACTGGGTTTCGTTTTTGTTCGAATGTGACCGAGAGAACGGAAGAAAAGTGCGAAATAATAATAATAATGATAACAATAATGATAATATTATCTCGGAGAAAACGTTAAAATCAATTATTTAATTGTATTAAAATATCATTATATTATCCGTCGTTTCGACTGCACCTGTGAAATTCCCTTTTTTTTCGTCATTCGTACTAGTGTTATGTTATATTAATGAATTTTAATATTAAAAACTAGGTTAATTGCTAGTAGATTAACGAAATGTTACGAGTTTTTGCGGATGTTTATCAACAACAGAGTAGAAATTAATGCAATATTTCGTTAATATAATTATTATGTATTTCGCCAAAGAACATTGTTTTTTTTTTTTCACGTACACTTGTAAACTAATTACAAAACGTTATTGCTGTTGAAAAAAAAAAAATAAAAATGTACACAGAACACGTACACTTGTGTTTATCGTTTTAATTATTACTTTAATTTTTGCAATTCACCAGAGAGATAATGAAGTACGCGGGTACGAATTTTGCGAATCGTTAAATTTATTACCACGGCTGCGGTATTGTAATAATAATTAACGTGCGTCCCTCCCCCCCCTCCGAACAGGGGTGGCGGCGGCAGTAGTAATAATAACAATAATAATATAATATGTCATTTTTAATCTAAGGCACCGCGGGGCACGATAATACGGTTTACACGCGCGATGGCCAAACGTGATTACAAAAACATTATTACGTTTTAAATAATGCGCGCGGCGTTCTGACATATTAAAAACACGGAAATAATTAGTTATCGACGAACGACGTGTGTGTGTGTGTGTGTGTGTGAATTTACGTATAAAATATGTTTTATTCACCGGCGGCTGCTCGGGTAACCGCCCGTATGAATTATTTCGTCAAGCGTGAGGGAAGGGGTGGGGGTAGGAAGTCGTAGTCCACCCTAAAACCACGTATTTTATCGTTCCGTATTAACGCGTACGTGTATTAATGTGTTGTACAAATTGCTCCATTAAATACGCTACAGTCGATAATATAGAATTCGGTTTTTTATATTTTCCAACGTTTTAGTGAAAAAAAAATGAAAAATTAACTTTGTTTTTCGTCCGCGTGGTTAATAGTTTCTTGTTGTTTTTTTTTTTAATGTTAACGACTACTACTACATTTGCAACGTGATGTCATGAACGACGACGCTATTTTTTTAATAGTTCAATTTGAACAATCGTCACTTCAAGCCAATAAGATTACGATAATAAGCTGAACCAATAGTTTAAAAAGTAGAAACGTTGTATTGGAGAAGAGAACCAGGGCATTTCGCAAAAATGTACAGCGTGCCACTGGTTTCTACGAGTTGAAATTTCAAACGAAAACGTTCAAGAAAAATAGTCTCTTTCGTGATATTATCGTATTGTCATAATGAACAATTATGAATAATTTGCATTCGAAAAAATTTTAAAAGTCACGTGAATAAAAAATGCAAAAAAAAAAACCATTCAAAATAATCAAAAAAAATTTAGCCGTTTACCTATATACTGAATGTTTTTTAGTACCCCGAGCGCGTGAAGTAAATTGTCATTTTTTGTAACAACAATCAATAACGTCACGAACGATGATCACTCGAGTATACGTTTTAAGTCTTCTATCGAAATAATAACACGATGAAACTCGAGGAAAAATTAGTCATTATCAGAACTGAAATCTTTTTCTCGGTGCAATTGTTTTATGATCAATCCGAAATAAGTCAACGTTTTTTTTAAACAATTTTTTCACCAGTGTTTCATTCACCTTCGTCTGGATTATTTTTTTACAAGCTAACCATAAATGCCGGTCAAATCAGAACTATCCCGTTTTTCATCATCGCGTCCCGGTCGGCCCGACAAATGTTTTACTAGACGCGTTTTGTTCCGTCTTTTGAACAGGTTTCGGGTTTTTTTTTTTTTTTTAACACTTTTTTTCTCGGATAAAACAGTCGGCAAGTCCGTATATTACTTTTTTCAAAATTAAAAAAAAAAAAAAACAAAACAAAACAAAAAAATCAACGCGCAGTGTAACGCCCACGAGTATGAATAATCGTTTAACGAACACATTATAATCACACGTCGGTACCCGCTCGATGTGGTAAAAACCGAAAGCGTCGAGTAGGTAAATCGTGCGGTTTTTTTATTTTCCGAATGTGATCGGTGATCGACCCCGATACAGTTGCGTATATAAGACCTCTCTTCGGTGCTCGAGCGTCGACGAGACGGCGCTTTTGATCTTGACGTATCCATTATCGTTAGCTCTGCTCGATCCGAATCACTGTACACGCCAAATCACACGCGTTCCCTCGACGTTTTCCACACCGACTGTGAGCCGACGCGACGGGTTTTAGTAGTTACGACGACCGAGTACGGCGAGAAACCTTTAAACGACGTTAGTCGCTAACTCCCGTCCAAACCGCCGCTGCAGACTCCAACGTGGGCGTCCTCACGACGTCTTAGATCGATAAACTACTTTTGTACATTATGTATATAGTTGTTGTGTATAATATTATTGTCATTGTCTTGTTAAACTTTGAATGTTTGTTATGTAAGAATTGTTACTATTCACTGCATTCTAAATCCATAGTTCTAACTATACATGCGGTATTGTAATCGAATTAAAAAAGCTGGTAAGTGAGATGATGGTGGTACAAGTTCGTCCTTCGTCCCTTCGGTCCTCGGACAAGATATTGGTGATGAATGTATTATGTTTTAAAGAAATGATGACTCATTTCTTTAGTATAAAACGATTCTGAGCAAAGCTTCAGTGTAATATAATATATTATTATTTAAATACTGTTTACGTATTTTACGGTTATTTGTATAATTTTTGGTGAGTTATAATAATTTATTAAAGTGTGTATAAAAAAAAGTCCTGACTCACGATTTTCGAATTTTCGTTAGGATAATTAGGTAGGTATATGAGTGACGTCATATTAAATTTTCAGAACTTTTTGTAAAATATTTCAAATTATATTACATAAAAACTTTCAAACAATTTTGTAAATTAAGAGTTCTATATTTAAGTCAAAAGTGCTATAATTGTTCTGAAAATTTTTTCCAATATGAAAAAGTATGTATTTGATATTGGATAAAATTTTCAAGTTTCTAGCTTCAATACTTTTCAATTTATGACTAAATAGCTAAAATCAGAATAGTGAAAATCTCGTTTACGGCGGATTTTTATCAATTTTACCGTTTTTACTCAGTTTTTCGATCGTTATTCTTGATTACTGGAAAAACTATGGAGATTTTGGAAAAATGACCTCTCTAAAGTACCATCTCAGTTCAATTTCAAATCTATAAAGTTGCTGGACAAAACTTTTGGACAAGGATTTCTATACGAAAAAGTGTTTACAGAAAAAAAAAAAAAAAAAAAAAAAAAAAAAACATCATTGTAAAACCATAAGATCCTTCGCTTCACTCAGAATCTAAAAAATAATAAATAAATATTTCATTCATTACAACCCAGTTTAGATGTTGATGTCGGGAAAACTTTAAATCCGATATAAAATTGAAAAAAAGAAATTAATTAATTAATTAATTAAAAAAACAGTCACTAACAAATCATATCGAAGATGAGTCAAAAAGAAAAACGTGGTCTTTTGATTTTATCGCGTGCGATAATCATTTAAAAATTCCTCTGGGTTTTTTTTTTTAAACCTTTCGCTTTTTTTTCTCATTCAATCGACAACAGACAGACGCGGTGCAAACGTTTTCTGGTCGAGGTCAATATTTATATTGTGGCTTCCGTAATTATTATTTTCATCGTCGGAAGAAGCACTCGAAGTCGGAATAACTGAAATCCGTCTGTGCACCATTTTTTCCCAGCACCGATCGAACGTTCGCTTCCATAGAATTCGATTACGCGGTAAACACCTTTTTTTTCTTTTTTTTTTTTTTTTTTGCTCTAAATCACATATCGCGCTTTCGAATTTTTCGAGAAATCGGTGGTCCGCACAACTTCCGGGCAATTCCGCGGACGCGTTAAAGTCTGAAAACTACGAGCCAGCACGTCGTGACGTACAACAGTCCCGTCACTGCTCTAACGAGTCGGGTTTGTTTCGACCTTCGCGGATAAACCACGCGTTATGACTTATTCCATGATCGTTTCGGGTTGTTATTCCTTATTTGGACGATGCACGATAATTGTATCGGACGCGGCGTCGAAAACGCGAAATTTTTCAACTTTTTACCTGATCGGTTTCATAATACGGCGACTCGAGCCCTCCGCCGACCCGCCCTCCGGATCCGCACCATCATACGTACATCGCCGGCCGCGTCTTTTCACTCTCTTATCAACCGCAAGCTTAGCCCCGGTCACCCGTCTCGCACGAGAAGGGTACGCGGGCGAAAAGGCCACCACGACGACCGCCGTGACGAACTTCTCCATTAGTCGAAACTTCTCCACTAATCGAAACGAATCCGTGGAAATGCAGTCATGTCCAAAATATCAATTTTTCAAGAGAAGCGAAAAACCATTTCTACTGCGGTTTTTCAACCTGTTTATTGAGTGAAAGCTCAACGAATTTTCCCAAAAACAAAGTTGAATAATAATCGACGAAAAAATATTAAAATAACAAAAATGAAAAACTCGATATTAAAATATTGAAAAAAATATATTTTCAACCAAATTATCGAAAAATGAAAATAACGTTACGAAAAATACTTTATATTTTTTTTTTAAACACGTTTTTATTTACAAAACATACATTGACACTTTTTTTTATTAAATGTTGCGATAAAATTCTTTATACGACTCGTCTGAATAATCCACCGTGGCGAGTAAATCCTTTTTTTTTTTTGCCTTCGTCGACGGTTATAGTGGAGTCTCCTGGATTTGTGGAATATCTTGAGCTTGAACCACATCATTGAGCGAGTGGTTTTTCTTAAAAATATATGATAATTTTTCCATTCATCGATTTCGTTAAAATGTTTGTCTGGTTAAAATGTCCGGTGGTAATAGTATTACTGACGCGAATCACTGATATTAGTCCACGTTGAGTCACTACCAACGTTAGGCTCGTTTCACACTTATACGGTTTGGTTCGGTTCGGTGCGTACTCGATTCGTTTTCGGTGATCGCCGGACAAGTGTGAAACGGTGACACGGTGCGGGTTCGGTACCTAATAGATAACTGATAGAACCGAAAGCCCCCTCGACACGAATCGTTTTCGTTCGGTTTCCATTTGGGTCCAGAGTTAACAAAAGCAATCGGTCGTTTACACGTATAGGGTTTAGTTTCGGGTCGGTCGCGTTTTCGGCAAGCGAAAATATTACGATATCATTTTTTCATTTCGAATTTTGTTATTTACATAATATTTTGACAATGTGTAATTCACTTGACATTGATATCGATCGACTGATTTCGGTCCACCCGCTTGGCGAGCAGTGGTGTATTTTCAAATTTGTTCTGGGGGGGGGGGTCCGAAAATATTTTTTATATTCTGAGTAACCCTCTTCACCATTATCGCTGAATTACAAATTATAACATAATAGAATAACAATGTGTATATTATATATATATATACATAATAATAAAGGTAGTCAATGAATATTATCTTCCTCTATTCTTACGTAATAAAGTCATTTACGACTTCTAAATGCAATTTTATAATATATTTCGTATTTGAGTCAGAAAGTCAGAAATCTTGTAAATATAATTATTATGTTATTATATAGTACATTTCATTTCAGACGTAAATTTAATTTTGTTTTTTCTGGGGGGGTCGAGACCCGGGGACTCCCCCCCCCCGTAAATACGCCACTGTTGGCGAGGACAGGATGATTAGGATTTACCCAGTGAATCACGAAGTTCGACATTCAATCCACAACACCGTGGTTCGTATTTTAATACTAATTGTTCCGTCGTGTCACCCGCAATAAAAAACCTCGTGTTCCGCGTCTACCACCGCACCGAGAAGACCACCAGTCGTGTTTCCGGCGTGTAAGACGTTCCCGACGACCCACCCCGAGCGTAGGTGTACATTATTATTATTATTATTATTATTATTATTATTATTATTATTATTATTATTATTATTATTAAGTACTGTTATACACGAGTCGTTCGATTCATTACCTTTATAGTCAACCCCTCTGAAAACCGTGACCCGAGCCGCCACGATCATGGGTTTTACGCGCGTCGGATTTTTCCTATTTACTAATTTACAACGCGAAGAAAATAAAAACCGTCGGAACTTTACGAGTACAGTAAATAGTAATATCGCTCGCCGTACACGCATTTATATTTATATACACACGACGTCCGGCTCGAGAGCAATAAAAACATTATTATTATTATTATTATTATTATTATTATTTTAATAGGCGAATATTGGTCATGCCTGTTAATATTATCGCGCCTATCGTCGTTTCACCGTAAATAATAATAATAATAATAATAATAATAATAATAATAAAAACTCTAATACGCGAAAGCATAATGAAAATACTTTAATGTTTCCGCGAGTGCGTGTCACCCGGTCTTTTTTTTTTATTTCTTTTCTTTATACGTCTAAACCAAAGCGTATCCAAACAATCGGGAGATATTCGTCGTTCCGACATGGAGCCTCGGGTGACTTATTAGACGTACGCAGTGCGTACAGTCGAATAATTTTCGAAATAAACCCGATAAATTGACGTTTAATCGATATTATTTAAGCGCACGGCTACACAAATTTAATATCGAAATATGTGCGCCATGAGACTATATCATGAAAACGTGAAATAAAAAATATGACATTATATTATTCAACATAATATTATTATTATGATATTATTCGTACCGAACACTAAGATACGCGTCTACAAAATGAAAAAAACAAACGATTTTACTATTAACTCGACGTTTTCCAAAATTAATTTTTATTTTTCGTTCTCTTCGAACTCAGAAGTGCCGGAAACGTACCGTGATTTATCTTCCGAAATCCACGTGTGCGCCTTGTGTACTCGCAAACTGCAGGTTGAATTGAAAAATTACGATCTGTTTTATTATTATTTTAATTCGTGCGAATTCGTACGAATCAAGTCTATTTTTGAGGTAATAAGAGAGTTGTGAATTAAACGCACGTATTCATATCTCGTTTTGCAACTCGTTGGTAGAAAACGATTCGGCGCAAATGTTTTACATGTCTACCGGAAAGTTTTTCCGGGTTCGGGGAAAAACTGTGTGAAGACCGAGTGAAAACGGTAAAATTCACAGTAAATGACACATTCACTAAAATATAGCGGTTTCAGTTATTTAGTCATAACTCAGAATTCAAGAACACCAGAAATTTGAAATTCGCATCATATTTTATGGTATGTAAATACATACTTAACGAAAGTTTTAAAAAATTTGACTACTTTTTAGCAAAAAATAAAAAGTTGAAAATAACTTGTTTTATTAAAGTTTATTTGTAATCACTAGGGCTAGGATAGTATAGGATTTTGCATTTTTTTTTAGGATTTAAAGGACATAGCTTTTCAAGCACAAAATGTGTTTTGGTCATATACGAGTCCAAATATATAGTTTTTATTTTGCCTTTTTTTGAGATAGTATAGAGAATAATCTTCGATACCGCGAGTTATCTTACTCGTTAAATTAAATGACAGTGATGCGCAGAGTACAATGTGTAGTAGTCACATAATAGTGCATGATAAGTCCAAACTTCAAACTTTATTATTCATATCAAGAAAATCCTAAATTAACATTTTTTTGCTATTTTTTTATAATATTAAAATCTAAATAATTTTGTAACGAAATATTAATTAATAAATAGTAATTAATAATTATAATGCATTTTAATAACATTTTAAAATCATTTTTTATCTTTTGGGCATTTTTTAAGGTCATTTTTAGGTTATTTTAAGGTCATTTTTTAAAGACATTTTTAGGTTATTTTAACGTCATTTTTTTAGGTTTTTTGGGTCATTTAAATCCTAGCCCTAGTAATCACATTTTTAACATTCGACACAAAGTTCTGGAAATTTAACGTGATCATCCTCATGCACTTAACCAATAATATCAGAAGGCGATAATTCCAAATTTTTAGAAGAGTGTCTGCCACTCAATATGTCATTGATTGTTTTAAAATCAATAAAACCGGGATTTTTTTCTGTAACAGCATCAATTTTCTTTTTTACAACATCTCCCGTTGGTCCGCTTACGAATTTTAATTTTTCAACCGATGATTCAACAATTTACATACTTTCATTTAAGGACGTATTTTTTGTTTCTAATTTTGTAATTATATGTGCAATAATACTAAAATTCACTGAGATAAAATTAAATTATTTTTCAATTTTTCATTTCTTATAATATTTTGAGCTTTATCAATAGCGGTAGATGTGTTCAGAATAATATTGATAAGATGATGTTTGGTCGTCGAAAATTGATGAAAAAATCAAAAATTACTAAAATATGTACTTATTTACCAAATATGTAAAAATATGTAAAATAAAAGTAGCATCATTTTAATAGGAATGATTTAAATCATGAACATATCTTATGGAATTTTAAATATCTTGTTAAAAAAAAAACTATGCATTTAAATATTATAAATCCGTTCCCTACTCATTACGATAGTGCACGCGCTACGGCTGTCCGTCGCCGTTACAACCATATCGACGCTATCGGTTGTAACGACGACGTCGCAATGTCATCGTCGCCATTATCACCATTACTATTATTATTATTATTATTATTATTATTATTATCCTCATCATCAGAGTAACGTCTCGTTTGTCACGACGCGTCGTCGTGTGCACGCGCACGGTATACTCTATACCAGTGGTGGCCAAACCTCGGCCTGCGGGCCAAATCCGGCCCGCCATCATTTAAAATCTGGCCCGCGAAAATATTCTACATTACAACACTTGTTTGCGTATACTTCGTTTCAAAAGAGAACATACCGCTTTCGCGCATCACGACTGACGGTTGACGGCTGTCCCAAGCCCAATGTCTCCCACTTTTGTCTTAATTACGCGTCGATCGTTTACGACGGTCGTCGATCGAAATTATTCGACGTGTATACACCAATTAAATCAATTGTTTACAATCTTATTGTCGTCGGACAGCTGGTTTTTGGTGGGAGATGCGCGCTGTCGAACGTAAAACGGTTGCCACCCGGTATGTTCTCTTTTGAAATAGAATATAGCTATAATATTTGATACATACGTAAAAAAAAAAAATCGAAAAATTAAAAATACTGTGTACATTTTTCATAATATTTAATTCCACATCGCCATACCGTACCGTTTTTATTGTTACAATGTCATTTAATAATATACGTAAATAAATCGCATTATCGTATCTTATCTTATTTTTGTACGAGCACAATGGCTGTTTAACGTAATATGTTTGTGAGCAAGTATTCTCAACGATGAAAATCAATAAAAGTAAAACTCGATCAGCTCACATTACGAATGAACATCTCCATGCCGTTATCCGTGTAAATTCTACCAAATATGAACCTAAAATTAATGCCCTCTGTCAACAGAAACAAGCTCGTAATTCGCATTAAAAAATTAATACGTTTTAATATATTTTTCGGAAGTGTAAACCGTTATGATTTTTTTTCATTTGTAGTAATAATTATTAAGTTAAGTGTTAACTAAAGCCATTGAACTTGGTGAGTACAATAAAAACGTCGTTGAATGTGTTATTACTTATTACATACCTATGCACCTAAAATTCTGATGACTTTAAAATTAAAATTTCACTTTATGGCCCGCGGTAAAAAAAGTTTTTTTTTTATGGCCCGCGGTAAAAACAGTTTGGCCACCACTACTCTATACGTACGTGTTGTTAACACTCCGGCGGCGTGATAATTGCGAACACGGAAACGGCATTAAGGCGGTCTCTTCGAGAGCCACGTGTAGATCTTCGCCGCGACATCGTCGTCGTCAGCGCGTCTCGATCGGCGATTGTACCCATTAGTCAACGCTACGTGATCGCGTTCGGTACGATATTGCGTCGCCGCCGTCGGAACCGATTCGAATCGCGTCGTAACACGTCGTGATCGAATTTGATCGACTATTGATCTTTTGTAACGCGACGTAGACCGTATTATATTTTTGGACGTCGAGAAACGAGTGTCGGTGATCGGAAACACTCCGACGAACGGATCGTTTTGAAAAAACTCGATCCGGCTCGTTTTCGTCAAAGTAGTGTTTGTTTGTTTTTTTTTTTTTTTGTTTTTGCGCTATTGCGTAGCTTTTATCGGGGGCTTTTAGCGCGGCGACCGAATCGAGAAATTCCGTAACGAAAAAACCTAACACTTTTTTTTTTTTTTTTATGTATGGACACACTTTTTCTCATCGAAATACTGGTCCAAACATTTCATCCAGCAACTTTTTAGAACGGAAATTTTGTCGAGATGGTACTTTTCAAAGCTCATTTTTGGAATTTCTCAACATTTTTTCAAACCGTGGGTGATAACTATCGAAAAATTGACAAAAAACGAGAAAAATGCCGCATTATCGATTTTCGTGAAATCTATTCTAGTGTTTTAGCCATAACTCCATCAATAAGAGAGCTAGGAACTTGAACATTTTACTGACTACTAATAATAGTCACGCGCGTACTCAATTAAAATGTCAAAAAGATTCAACGACTTTTGACTTATATATAGAACTTTGTTTTTGCTTCGTAAAACTGAAACCTATGGATTTCAATAGCTGCAAATTTAATACAACAATACTCATCTGTATAGTATGTAAGTCACAACATTTTTTTACAAGCGTTTAAGTTTGCATTTTGACGAAATTTCTTATTTTTACATCAAATTACACACTTGAACGCACGAAAAAATAATTGGTGCTCCCTTAGTTGATAAAAATGCAATGCAACAGCTTTACCGCGGCAGTCCGCGAGTGCCACACGTATTTTTTTATTTTTTTTTGTTGTTCTGTCGAGGTCTATCGAGTCGAACGAACGTCCTTTTCACGCACTCCCGTGCGTTCATGTACTCGTGTGATCGGTCTTTGGGCGATATATATTATCTATGCATACGGTCACAATGGTTTGAAAAAAAAAAAAAGAATAAATTAATTAATAAAAAATGTTTAAATATTCGTATTGCACCAAATAATCCCACCCGACGGTTGAAAAGACGTCGGTGCAGGGATTTACTTAATCCCTGACCGTAATGCCACCGAGGGCTCTGTCACTGGATGGCCTCCTTCCACACACACTGTATCACCTTGTGAACAATTTCTATATTACATCCTAAAAAAAAGAAAAATTGATAAAAATATTTATATCGTTTTTGTTGAACACGACGCGGCGGTCATATATACAGCCGTACATAATACTCGAACGCGATATTATCAGGTTCAGGCCGGTGAAACAGACGATAGTTTTTCGTACGATTATGGACGCCGTGGCAAAATATATCGTAATGTATCGATATTTTCCCGCACAGTACGTGGAAAAGTGGCGTTTCGGGTGACGTTTTGTTTTCACACGAGCGAATGTACGCTTTAACGAATCGACGCTTTTCAAAGCGCATCGAAAACAGAAATACCTTGACCCGCGTCCGCGGAAGTGACCGTTCCGAGGGCGTCTTCTTCATTTTGTTATTACGTTTTCTACTCCGGCGACTCCGCGAGTGCTCCGAATAACACGAGTTCCTCGAATTAAGTGAATTGGATACCAGACGTATTGATCTACGACGTACGTAGTACGTACGCGCCTTGTTATATCGTATCGGTATATCGCATTGGGTCGCACGATTAACGTTCATATCGTTTAACTTCACGTTGTCTGACGACGCGAAACAAAAATGGTTTTTTTGTTTTTTAGTTTCTATAGTGCTATTTTTGAAAATATAATGTTATACTTTCCATAATCGGAATAGTCATAAACTCGATTGACTCTGATTGATTTGTAAAAATGCCAACACAGAGACGATTTAATTGATCCGTTACTCAGTGATTCTATTTATATAGTAAAATGTCGATTAAACACGACTAACGAGAAATGTACATAATTGATGAGTGTGTGTGTGTGCGGTTTTTATCTACGTAAACGATTCCGATTAAGAATGCAAATAAACAGAAAAAACAAAAGTGACGAGCGAACGCTCTTCTGAAATAATGTCGTTCGGTTGGGTTATAATAGTTGGAAACACGTTCGATAATTGAATATCATATTATCATTCGGTGTACGACGTGGACGTGGTGCGCGCGGAGACGTTGTCGATCATAAAATCGAATAGATAATAAAGTACGGGGTTGTGACGGGGGCGAAGGCCGTTTACGACGGGCCTGGGACCAATCCATAAAAAATGTAAAGGACGATATCCGGGCGGAATAGCCGTTTTCGTGAGCGCGCGCCGAGCGACGTACGACGATAAAAATATTTCCGTCGCGTCCTCTTCTCTCTCTCTCTCTCTCTCTCTCTCTCTCTCTCTCTCTCTCTCTCATTCCCTCTCTCCGTTTTATCATTTTGTTTTTTTTCTCGTCCAATTCCGGCGACTATTTGCGTGCCGTCTTTGAATGCGGCACACACACACACACACACACACACACACACACACACACACACACACACACACACACACACACACACACACACACACACACACACACACACACACGAATAATGTGTTTGGTTTCGACGACGCGCGACTGTGCTTAAGTTCACGCGCGAGTGTGTATGTTTTTTTTTTTTTTTTTACAAAATACACGCATTCGTATATACATATTATATACATAAAAAGCATACACATATACGCGCGGAGGACAAAGAATGACGTCTAGTAAATACAGACTCGAAGAGTGCACAGGGCGAGAGAGGATTTGCGCACTCGACAAAGTCATAAAAAAAAAAAATAAAAAATAATAAATAATAAAAAAAACTAAGGGACCGTTGAAATATTCATGTATGCGTATGATAAACAAACACGACTCTGTATTCCAAACGCCAAACAGAATTATTATTATTATTATACGTCATGTTTTAAACGTCGTGCGCAGAGTGTATATTATAATACCATTGCAGTACGCGTACGAGCGCGCGGGTGTGTGTGTGCAATGTTATTGATATGCAAATGTGAATAAACCGTTTGTGACTTTTCTGTATCGTTACGGTTATTGTCGTCGTCGAACACGGACCGTAAGATATTCGGTAATACGTGACGATTTGCCTGCGTAACGATATAGACGAGGTTCGACGGATGCTGCGTGGACCACACCGGCGTGGTTTCGCCACCTGTCGATAATCATCTCCGACCACGTGCCTCGTGGCGACACGCGTGAGATTTTCGCGGGGAGTAAAAGCGCCTATAATGGTGACGTTACAACTACCGCTCTTTCGAGTTTTTTCGCGTTTTATTTTTAGAGTAGGTAACGAGAAGTCACGTAAAGTCGCGAAGCGCGTGGAATTCCAAAATACTGTCTTATAACTGGGATTCCATGATTTTATCAAAAATCAAAGAATATATTATTATTCTTATTATTAATATATTTTCATACGGACGGAACGTTTAGGGTTTTCTATGTTTTTACTTGTGATGAAATACGCCGTAGATAACGATAGTTGGTTAATATCGACGAAAACGAGTTAAGACGAATTCGAAATGCAGTCAAAAATTATTTAATTTTTAATTTTTTGATTATTATTATTTTTTTATCTCCTTTGTACGATGTTTTCCGTACGACCGACCCGTTGAATAAACGCAACGATAAACCGACGAAAAAAACGACGACTACAGGTGATTTTAAATATACGACGCGATCGACTTACACGCGTGTTGAACTCGACGCGTCCGATACGTGGAAAGCGAAATAAAATTTAATATCCGTCTTGAAAACCACGTGATCAAAAGCTGAGCGATAAATCGCGTTTGGTGAACCTAACGCGCGCGGTTTGAAAATACACAGACATTAACTTTTCATCGAGTATAATTTTATTCGTCATGCTAGACGGGTTCGCCCGAGGTCTCTCTCGGTTCCTTTTTTTTTGTCATTTCTTTTTTCACATCCAGTCGTGACCTTTTCGCGATGCAATATTTCCAATACCTACGTTCACGTTATTTTTTTATCATTATTTGACTTCCATATTTCGCCGTCGTCTCGCCCCTTTTTTATCCTTTTCATCTGTCACTAGTTTTGTATCCTATTTGTGTTTCTTATTTTAATACACACACACACACACACACATACACACACGCGCGCGCGCACAACAGTCCTTTCCAATCGTTTTTATTGACGTTCTCTCCACACGCACGCACACGAACACACACTTGCATGCATGAATACACACACCAACACACATTGATGCGTACAGACGTATGCTAACAAACACACACACACACACACACATACACACTTATACACTAATACACACACCACGTGTACGTATGAACGGGGTTAGTGATTCGTCGATACGACGCGTGCTAATATTGTGCGAAGCTTTTGCGGATAACGAATAACTTGGAGACGAAGGTGACGGAAGAAAAGACCGTCCCGTCCGTTTTTATCATGCGCTCGTTCCTCGATCGACGACTGCCGCCGTCGCGATAACAAAAAAAAAAAACAAAAACGACTAAAACAAACAAACACTATAAAATAAAAAGCTGGTAAGTGAGATGATGGTGGTACAAGTTCGTCCTTTGTCGCTTCGGTCCTCGGACAAGATATTGGTGATGAATGTATTAAGTTTTAAAGAAATGATGACTCATTTCTTTAGTATAAAACGATTCTGAGCAAAGCTTCAGTGTAATATAATATATTATTATTTAAATACCGTTTACGTATTTTACGGTTATTTGTATAATTTTTTAAATGCTTGGAAAAAAATTCTTGCGTCACGATTATTGATATTTTTTCGGTATTGATAGTTTAGTATATGAGTAAACTTGTATTAAAATTTCAGAACTTTTTAACAAATACTCAATATTTCATTAGAAATAAACTTAAATGAAATCAGACAATATCGTAAAAAATCGTATAATAATTTATTAAAGTGTGTATAAAAAAAAAAATAGTGAGTCATGATTTTTGAATTTTTGTTAGGATAATTAGGTAGGTATATGAGTAACGTCACATTAAATTTTCAGAACTTTTTGTCAAATATTTAAAATTATATTACATGAAAACTTTCAAACAATTTGGTAAATTAAAAGTTCTATATTTAAATCAAAAGTGATATAATTGTTCTGAAAATGGTGTCCAATATAAAAAAGTATGTATTTGATATTGGATAAAATTTTCAAGTTTCTAGCTTCAATACTTTTCGATTTATGACTAAATACCTAACATCTGAACCGTGAAAATCTCGTTTACGGCGGATTTTTACCGATTTTACCGTTTTTACTCAGTTTTTCGATGGTTATTCTTGATTACTGGACAAACTATGAAGATTTTGGAAAAATGACCTCTCTAAAGTACCATCTCAGTTCAATTTCAAATCTAAAAAGTTGCTGGACGAAACTTTTGAACAAGGATTTCTATACGAAAAAGTGTTTACAGAAAAAAAAAAAAAAAAAAAAGTAAACATCATTGTGAAACCATAAGATCCTTCGCTTCACTCATAATCTAAAATACAGAAGTGACGAAATGAAATAAAATAGATTTTCGTAAATCAAACGTGAAGGCGGCTCCGATTTTCGAAACACCGCGTGACACAAAACCAAACTACAGGCGACGCGCTCTCTCGTGTTTCCCCGTCCCGCCCGAGCGCCGCGTCGCGGTCGTGTTTCCTTTATCATTTTTTATCGTCGAAACGTCACGTCGTTACCGCGAGCGACGGCTTTCCTTTTCCCTTTCCTTTTCGATCCCTACCCGGGAAATCCATACGTTGTCTTCCCTCGGGCGCGCGCCCGATCCCGCGAATCCCGCGAACGCGCCCGCGAGCCCGGCCGGGAGGACGAGCGGGGACGCGCCCGCGAGCAGCCGGCTCTGGAAGAACGACACGGAAACGGACGTCGTAGCCGGGCGTAGGTGCACGACGACGACGACGACGACGATAACGACAACAATGCGGCCGCGCGTCCGGACCCGTACGGGGACGAGCCGTTTTCCGCGCGTCGTCGGTTTGTTCGCGCTTCCGCCGCCGTGGTTATTGCTTTTCACGGAGGCGACACGAAACGCGTCTTGTGTACGGCGTCGGGCGTGCCGACGTAATTGTAAGAAAATATTTATCGTGCGCGCGCACGTGTATAATTTGCATTGAAATCATTCCGATTGTGCGGCAGCCGACGACCGGAAACGAAACGGAGAACGAGATGAAAGGCCGTGTTTGAAGGGAGGTTTGTGGGGGTAACAGCCTCCACAATCCCGTCACCTGTACGGGGGCCGTGATATTTCGAAGTAGTGGCCTGAAACGTTCGACGATTCGTCTTCGTCGTGACGTGTTCCAACACTACGCACGCGTGTCCTCCGCCACGCAAGTGCCGACACTGTTCTCACAAGGGACGAGTTCGTTGTTTTCGAAAGCCTCGACGAACGCGTTTTATTCAAACGGGCGCCGCCGTCGAGTCGAATCGTCACGATAGTAACGAATAAACGATGGTTATCGGGCATCACCAGGGCTCGGAAGTTGTGACACTAAAAATGTTACTTTTTAGCTCCTAAATATGCACTTAAAAACTCCAAAATATGCATTTTACTTGAAAAAAAAATAATAATACATTTATTATAAAAAAAATGAAATGTTATTTATAATTACATTTACCGATTACTAATTAATAAATAAACTATTTTATAAAATGCCACGAATTATTAATACATCGGACCGTCGATGAGTTTGTAGAACGGTGAAAAATAAAATATTTTTCGCTTTATTTCCAATAATTTAAATATTTGAAAAAAAAAATAACCAAGTAAAATCATTATTTTCAACAAAATGTGTATTTTTCCTATATTATGTGAAAATATACCCAAAAATAGCACTAAAAACCCTAAAATAGCAAAATAGCAATAAAAACCCTAAATATGCAAAAAATGGCAAAAAAAAAATGTCGTGTATGACATCAGATAAGTGTGAAACATGTTTCTATCTTACTTAGGGTGTTCTAAGACGAACCAAAAAAAAATATGCATTTGCCACAACTTCCGAGCCCTGGTCATCACCGTCAACCATAATAGTTTATTGGTCGTACAAACCGCGAAAATCACACGAACAATACGGTATATTGTGTAAACCGCGAAGGTGTTTGGAAACGAGGAAAAGTCGTTCGTTA
The DNA here is from genome assembly GCA_027580255.1 of Therioaphis trifolii. Taxonomy (NCBI): domain Eukaryota; kingdom Metazoa; phylum Arthropoda; class Insecta; order Hemiptera; family Aphididae; genus Therioaphis; species Therioaphis trifolii. The sequence goes on along the minus strand of CM050405.1, from coordinate 3,589,468 downwards.
GGTAAAGCGAGCGGGTTTTTGTCGGACGATAAAAATCACGCGTTTCGTGGCTCTTTGTGGAATTTTTTTTCCGCCACACACGTCTCGCTGGTGCTTTGAGCGAAGAGGATGTAAAATATTGTCGACCCCGGTTCGTCCGAACGAGTCGAGACGATCGTGTACCTAAACACGTCACTGTAGTGAAACGTTTGTAATAAACGTGATATCAAAGCCTACCGATGGAGCGCCGGTAGGATTTATTCTCTTCGGGTGGGCCGTCGAAATATTTAAACCGGCTGATTTTCGTATCGCTGCTGTACTATGAAAATAGGTCTATAATCAGTAGGGTGGGTCACTTTTTTTAATTTTTGATTTTTTGACCGGCACAGGGGTAAAAGGGTGTTAAATAAAGCTAAATAACACGATCGTGACGCCGTGCTGTGTCACGTTTCTCTGGTCGTCGCACGACGTCGATCGCCACGCGGTTCGTATCGAAAAACCGTTTTCCCGTCGATTTTCTTTGATTGAATTTCGAAATTTTGATTTTCCCGTCAAATTGTCCGACGTTCGATTTTTCGGACCTCCCCTTGACGGGAACGGCGGGGTGTGTACCGTCATTGACCTCGAAACAAAACCTCGAAAAGATTTTCCGGTCCTTATGCCTTAATTTCCGCAGTAATAGCGCCGTGGGGGATTTATCGGTGTAAAAAAGAACAAAAAAAAAGAAGTGTAATTTGATTCGTAGCTTAAATGTTAAGTTATTTTTAAAAAAAATCATGATTTTCGGAATCGACGTGAACAGATTACAACTGTCAACAAGTGTGGTTTCGGGCTCATACGCGTTGACGGTTTGTGGCGAATCGGTCATGTATTTCTGGTAGTATCAGGGGCGTCATATCATTTTTTTCTTTTTTTTTTTTTGGCAAAAAAACCCATTCTTGCATTCGTGTAATTGTTTTGAGCTCTTAACTATTGCAACACCGCTTTAACTGTCTTAAATTCATAAAACGCTTAAATGTCGCTACAATATTACAATGTATATACACAAATATCTACAATTTATATTCAATGTATACACACAAAGATATAATCATACGTTTTTATCGTTTATGTTAAATTCAAGTTAAATCATTTATATGATTTATTTTGAGCTGTAATGATTAATCTATAATATTATAATAATTTTTTTTTTTTTTTGAAAAATAAAAAATAAATAATGAAAAGCTTATTTTTCACTAACACTTTTACTAACCAAAAATCAGTAAAGTATGCGCGCGCGCGCGCGCGTGTGTGTGTGTGTGTGTGCGATTTTATACTGGCCCGCTGTGCTATATAGTGTGTATCCCCTCGTCTTATGAGTGTACCGGGTGTAACGAATGTCACGACGGCCTTCAACCGAGCCACTCTTTCGTCGCGCGATGGCCGCATACGTCGGTGTGGAGTTCACGTCTTTAGGTGTGCTGCCGCGCTGAAACACAAAAGTATTCGAATAACGCTCTCGGGAATTCGAAACTGTTCGGAATAATCCGGAGCGTGCGAATTCGCGTAGCCGCGACTCGTGAATCGTTCGAATACTTTCTTTCTTTTTCTTCGTGGCTTTTCGTGTGTATTTCACCGGAATATTATAAAGTCTGAATTCTCTTTTATCATCGTAAAATTTCATATTTTCACCTTTGACGACACTCTTAAAAACATACATAATTGCTACTTTTTTTATAGAGAATCTTTAGCCGAAGAACTCCAAATAATCTATGGTTTTCCGTCGTGGATTCTTCTAAAGAAATCTTATTGAAACAGATTCGTACGATATTGTTCTGGTTTGTCTGCGATTTGTTTATAGTATTGTCGCCTAATCCACCCCAGACCAGCAGACCCATATTGTAGGATAGACTGGTATAACGCGAAATAAACGACTAGCATTGTTTGTGTAGGTACTAAGCCCCTTGATTTATAAAATCGATGGCTGCGTTTTATATTATATTCATAATAAATCATTTTATTAATATTATAATGGGTAATTTTATAATGTACGCGTGTAACAAAACATCCGCTTATGATCTGCACGCTCTTCTACTTTTGATCCCGGTGCACAATTTTCAAGATCCGCTTTAACTTCGTCATTCCGCCTTTGCCCTGGCCACTCTTTGAGTCTTTTTCCATAGATAGTGTGCGTCGTTATTCATACATCTATTACCGTACCTGTGGATATTATGTCCAGACCAGAGATGTAAAATATCATGTTTTCATAGACCTGTTGAAACTTTTCAGAAACTTTTCATACTTTCATGAAACTTTAAAAAAAAATGAAACTTTTGATTTAACACTTTTATACACCTTTAATTTGTTTAAAAATTATTTAAGTCTATAACCAACTTAAATATTAACTGTTCTCAGCATAGATTAAGACATTGTTATTTAACAGTCTCAATAGTTCACAATATTAAATACTTATGTAAAACTATAAAATATGAATAATCTTTGTAAGCATATAATGTAGGTATGTAACTAATTAACAGGTCAGGAAAAAAACAAAGTAACATTTAAACAAAAAAACTTTTTCAACAAATTAAATCATAGATATTAAAACTATTGTTCTATTGTACCTAACTATTGGTGTATACTGTATACGTACGATTATGAAATTAAATTTTTGATATTGAAAAGTTTCAATACTCTTCATTTCAATAGCCTTGAAACTTTTCAAATTTCATGAAAAGTTTCACTTGAAAAGTTCAGAAACTTTTCAGCCTCACATCTCTGGTTCAGACATGTGTCACCAGTTGCATTCGTTTACCTCTTATAGATGACGTCATGATGTTGAGCTTTGAGTATGTTCGGTAGGTTTCTTTTTGTTGGTTCTTCTTCCGTACTCTCCGTTTTCCACGATAGAGCTATACGTCTCGACATTTTCTTTTCGATCGTCGGGATTTTCTCTTCTTCGTCGACCACGTTTCGCATCCGTGGGCTAGAACCGGTCGTAGATAGCTCGCATACAGAGTGGATTTAGAATTCGTGGACAGTAGCTTTGATTCGAATAATTTTCCCGGCGCAAAGTTACCTTTGTCAGCAGCTGCGATTCTTAGTTTTATCTCGTTATGCATATCATTCGTGTTGTTCGTATTGGTTTCTAAATATTTAAAGTCCGATGCGATATACGTCGTTTTAACTAACGATTTACGTGCGTTTAACTGTCTCGCGAAATCCCTTTGCCGGAATTGAAATTATTATTTTAACGACTAAAAACAATCTCATTAGATCATATTATGATTTATATATATATGTATTTATTTTACTGGTTAATAAACATTAAAAATAAAAAAATTTAAAAAAATATCGTCCGGAAACGTCGAATGCGGCTACGCAAGAATATTTACACTAGGGTGACCATACGTCCTGTTTTTTACAGGATTGTCCTTTATTTTAGAGTTGTGTCCTGTTGTTCTGACAAACGTCTTTCAAAACGCTTTTTTCCTGTTTTTTATTCAGTCTAAAAAATATGTTTATATTTTATACGAACAATATACACAAAATATCCCAAATTATTTTATTTCAGAAGTTTTTCACAGAAAAATGACAAATTAAAAAGTTGATTTTAAATTTATCATCAATACGAATAAAATAGTTTTTAGAAGAGTGAGTATGGGAATAAAGTATTTGAGAACACTGTAAATTATAAAACAATAAATAGTTTTAATTTACCATGAAACTAATATTTATATTAATTATTATTATTATTTTTTTTTTATGTATTCATTAAAAATGATGTATTAGTTTTGTAACTGCTTTAAAAGAACAGAAATAATATCTTAAATACACATTAGATACCGATTCGGGTATATTAAATCATGTTTTTTTTATTATGATTGAAAATCGTGATAAAAAATTTGATTAAATTATTCAAAAAAACCAAGAAAATTATTTTAGTCCTGTTATTTATTTTTTTTTCAAATACCATCACCATAATTTACACTCTACGGTGATTCATAGACGGTATCTCGCAGTCGCAGTGGTCGGACACGTCGAAAATCACGGTAGTCAGACACGGTAGTCGTGTGATTACCGCGACCGCGACGCGGGCGTATCCGCTGAATTTGGCCCACGCCGTTTTCACGTCGATCACAAAAGGAAGGGTCCTGTGCCAACAAAAGTCCTAACCAAACACCCACGCGCAACCGTGGCGCGCGCGAATATCGTCAAACAGCGCACGACGCGTCGTCTTCGTTCCGAGACGGCGTCTAGGAAAATCCTACGAATTACAACCAGTTATTATGCAAACGCGCGCCCGCTGAAAATCCTAATTTATTCGCCGGAAAATCACGGCGGCCGAACGGCGGACAATATTACGGTGGCGAATTCGATAGTGAAGTCGTACGCGGTGCGCATAATTATCATCGCGTCAAACGCGTCGGACATTCACGTCGGACTGGGCGGCCGAATTTTTTTCACCGTCGCGCGGTTAAAATTAAGTTAAAAGTCTGTCGAACTGGTATGGTGGCGGTCCTTTTTTTTAAAATTTTTTTTATTTTTTTAATCATCATAAATTACATAGAATACAAATAAATTCAGATAGTTTACGTGATTATCTGTCTCTTTTAAGCTATTAGCTTGACGTGTTAGAGATAGAGAGTAATATTAATAGTTAAAAATATAACTCATCTTATATAATTAGCAAAATAAAGCGATGAATACATTAGAAATTAAAATAATATTGACAATAGAAAAAAAAGGTTTTTTTTTTTTTAAATGAGACTGTTTTACATATAAAGGTCTTAGGTTGATTGAGAAAATAACCAATGATATACAATTTTTTAAATATTTAATTCGGAACAATGAATATTTTTTAGATTCTGAACGAAGTGAAGAATGTATTGATTTTACTATGATGTGTTTTTTTTTTTTTTTTTTTTTTGTTTTTTTTTTTTTTTGTTTTTTTTTTTTTTTGTTTTTGTGTCTGTGTACACCATAACTACTCGAAATAATGCTTCAATTTTGAACTTCAGGGTATGTTTTCGGTGGCAAAACGAATATCGGAGGTACCTTAGAGAGGTCACAAGTGAAAATTCCCAAAAGTTTTCAAATGCCACGGGAAAAACAAACAAAAAATGAGGAAAAAACGGTACTTTTTGTGCAAAACCCGTTTTCGACGAAATCGATTTTTTTATTTAGCCGTTACTCAAAAACCAAAAATTGTAGATACTTGAAATTTTCACCAAATGTTTATATTGAAATCATCTATACGTGGTAAAATTTTTGAACACTTTTGACTTTTTTTGAGCTTTTTATAGACAATTTAAATTTTTGACTTTTCTTAGTTTTTTTTTCTGAAAAGTGGATAAAAAAAATTTGGCTGGACAAAAAATCTTGAAAATTTAATATAAAGTTCCTCATAAGAAGTACTTATCGGTATAAAAAAAAAATTCAAAGCGAAATGCACACCTTTTTTTTTATAAGCATAAAAAGTTTAAATTTTTATGAAATATTGAAAAATCGCGAAAATTTGAACTCATTTTTTTCTGAAATGTGGATAAAAAAAATTTGGTTGGCCATAAAACTTTGAAAATTTAGTACAAGGTTCCTCATTAGAAGTACTTATTGCTATTAAAAAAAATCAAAAATCGTGAGTCACAATTTTTTTTTATAAGCATCTAAAGTTCAAACGTTTACGAAATAATTACATGATTGCGTAAAATAATAATTTAGCCTTAAACGATTTTTGATATTTGTTCTTATTCAAAAAGTATAAGTCGAAAAAACTTGAAACTTTCACCAAATGTTTATATTGGAATCATCTATACGTAGTACAATTTTTGTAAACTTTAGACTTTTTTTGAGCTTTTAATAGACAATTGAAATTTTCAACTTTTCTTTGTTTTTTTTTCTGAAATGTGGATAAAAAAAATTTGACTGGACAAAAATTCTTGAAAATTTAATACAAGGTACCTAATATGTCGAACTTATTGGTATAAAAAAAAAATTCAAAGCGTAATGCACAATTTTTTTTTTATAAGCATAATAAGTTCATATTTTTACGAAATGTGTAGAAAATCGCGAAAATTTGAAGTTATTTTGCAGTTGAAAATTCATAAAATTTTAAGTATTCAAAACTAAGAATTGTAAATTCGGTACAAAGTTTTACATACGTTTTCCTTCAATTATCTGTAAAAAAATTTGCACTGGAATAAAATCAAAAATTTTTATGAGTGTTTGAAATTACAATTTTTTCACATAATCGCGTAAAATAACAATTTAGGCATCATTGATTTTTGATATTTGTTCTTATTCAAAAAGTATAGGTCGTAGAAACTTAAAACTTTTACAAAATGTTTAAATAGGCATTTTCTTTACATAGTTGTATTTTCAAAATATTTCGTTTATTTTTTAGCTATTTATAGGCATTTGAATAATTCGATTTTTCTTAGATTTTTTTTTTATAAAAGTCGATAACAATTTTTTGGCCCTACCAAATCACTTGAAAATTTAATAGAAGGTTTTGAATAAGTTGATCTAAGAGTGATTCAAAAATTATTCAAATACATAGGCACAATTTTTTTTTATAAGCAGTTGAAGTTCAAAAATCGACAAAATTTGTCAAAATCACGAATATTTGCAAATTATTTTGTAGTTGAAAATGTATAAAAATGTTTTTATTCAAAGATAAGAAATGAAAATATTATGTAATATCACAGCTGATAAAGATAATTAAATAGATTAAGTTTATTATAATATAATCAGTAGCTGACAGCTGTTCTATACAAAATATTGGTAGATTGTAAACACAAGGTGTATAACGTACCTTTACATGGTTGAATAGAACGTTACTAACTTCCAATTTCCAGTTATTTTAATGTGTGTATCAGTTCCATAAACATGCGGATTTTATATATTATTATTAATTATTAATATTTAAATAGACGTAGCCACGGAGCATTCAGCATATATGGACGGCGGGGTCGGGTGGTACCGTCACGATAGTGCATTTAGGCAAATAATATGGTATTTACCTACGCCCTATCTATGCACATCCTGGTTTGTCCAATGCTCACGAGCAGAAGTCACATGAATAGACAAATGTAAATTTAACCCAATCTAGGATATTAAAATAAAATATATATTACAATTTAAGGCTGACATCTTCATCTTCGTTCAGAATCGTTTTTTTTTTTATAATATAAAATAATTCCAAAATCTATCCAATAATGCCTAATCTAGCAATGCATCTCGTGTATCCCACCCAACTACTGTATCCTGTACTTAACTTACAATGATTTATCATTGCATTCAAATGTAAAGTACCATACAACTAAACTATCGTAAACCAGGTGATCCCATGATAGAAAGTGCTATACACTCCTCACCATTATCTTGTCCGAGGAGCGAAGCGACGAAGGACGAACTTCCACCACCATTATCTTATCGGCTTTTTATATTTTTTTTTATTGGTATGGCATAGAGTTAAAATATACAGACCCTAGATAATTTACAAATGATCGACCAAAAGATTTATAAGAATATCTTACAGGTATATCGTACCTGTAATTTAAACATTCTTTAAATTTTCTCTTTTACAATCTGACAATTTGTAATCTTTATCATGACTGAGCTTTTTAAAAGCGAACAAAATAGCAATTTTTTCATAGAGAAATCTTATCGGTAAAACTCCCAACTCCCTATAATTTTGATTTGTAGAACCTTGCAGGGAGTACTTATTTAAGCAAATTCCTGTCCTGTCTTCATATTTTTGACGAGGCGACTTGAGTACCATCCCCTCATTTTAATTTGAATTTGAAATTAATTACGGAATACGGACTAAGTATGTTGACGAGAGGTAATGCACTATCGACACTGTATAATATAAGAGCGTACCTTCCCCTCATTTTAATTTTAATTTGAAAATAATTACGTAATATGGACAAGTATCGACGAGAGGTAATGCACTATTGACACTGTATAATAATATAAGAGCGCACATACTTTTCGCCAGTAAACAAATTATGTTTTATATTTTATAATAATTTTATACTTACACACGGTGTACGATTGTAATTATTGTTTTGAACAATGATGATTAGGGTAGAAGGCACTTAAAAACCCTATAATATGCACTTAAAATATGCACCTAAATTTTTTTTTTAGTGATTTAATTTAAAAGAATTAGTACAATAAATAGGCTTTACAAGTTAAAACGTTTACTTAATTCAAATATATTTTATACCGTTGCCAAATAAATAAAGTAAATATTTTTCTTAATTTTCCCAATCAAGCCGAAACTTTTATTTCTATTGATTGATTTTTCGTTATTTTTATTTTATTTCTTCTTCTGGCACTAAACAAAAATATCTATTTTGACGGTGTAGGCATACGGTTCACTGTGGTGCTGATGTAGTACGAAGTTAGTTGGAATAAAAAATGAAGAGTAAATTATATATTTTTATCTAAACATTTTGACTGTATTGTTTGAAATAAAAACGACTATGTGAAAAAAATTGAATTAAATTCAAATATGTCTCAAAAAGTATTAAAAAGCGTGTAAAAATGTAAAATATGTACTGAAAAAAAAAATTACTCAAAAATGCATTTATATGCAAAATAAAATTTCGAAAATAGCTTTGTAAAAGTACGAAACGTATTTGTTTCGTACTCTGCCATTTTCGTAACCGTGCAAAACAAATATGCAAACGCTACAAGTCCTCTGCCCTATTGATGATTAACAAGGCTACCGTCGCGTCGAGCGTCTGTTCACGGCACCGTCTCTACGCCATCACTCCGGTAGTCTTTGACGAGCGACCTAGCCGTGAGTTTACCGTTTACCAGCTGCGTACACAAAAAAATATTTTCGGGGGAGGGGGGTGGGAGGTCGAGGTTGTATAATTTCATATTTAAAAATGTTACCGTAAAATTAGTAATAAACAGGGCTCGGAAGTTGTGGCACTAAAAATGTTACTTTTTAGCTCCTAAATATGCACTTAAAAACTCCAAAATATGCGCTATAAATGGCACGAAAAAACAAAAAATATGCATTTTACTTGAACAAATAATAATTATACATTTATTATAAAAAAAAAATGAAATGTTATTTATAATAACATTTACAGGTTACTAATTAATAAATAAACTATTTTATAAAATGCCACTTATTATTAATACATCGGACCGTCGATGAGTTTGTAGAGCGGTGGAAAACCAAATATTTTTATATATTATTATTTCAAATAATTTAAATATTTGAAAACAAAATAATCAAGTAAAATTATTATTTTCATTAAATTGTGTATTTTTCCTATATTATGTGAAAATATACCCAAAAATAGCACTAAAAACCCTAAAATAGCAATAAAATCCCTAAATAGGCAAAAAATGGCAAAGAAAATGTCGTGTATGACATCGGATAAGTGTGAAACATGTTTCTATCTTACTTAGGGTGTTCTAAGACGAACCAAAAAAAAAATACGCATTGGCCACAACTTCTGAGCCCTGGTAATTAACTAATAAATAGTAATAAAACAAACACATTATTATCTAATATCACCCTTATTGATAGAAACCACTTATATTTCGTTAAATATTGAATATTTTTCCTGAAATTTCGGGGGGGGGGGCGTTTGAACCCCTAAAATTTCTCCTTGTGTACGCGCCTTCCATTTACCCACTAGGCCATGGTTTTCTCGTTCACCCGCGTGGGTGTGAGACACTGGGAGTCGTCGACGTTCAACGACTCGGCTGCAGGTGGTCGTGTGTACTTCTCAATAATAGTAAAAAAAAAAAAATGAGAAAAAAAACACTTGAAATCTATATCGAAATGGGCGTTTTACGATTCAAAACAGTCGTCCTGAAATCTCGGACGTGGAATAGTTCGAGTTTGTTTTTCGTCAAGACGAGAAGAATTAATTTTTATTTTTATTTTTTTTCAAAATAACGCTCTTGGCCAGCTTCTTTTCAACCCGGTCGTACTGTGCACAACGACACACGTCTCGAATTATTTAAATGTTTCTGACAGTCGCTCGTAAATAAAATACGATTTTTTTCAATCCCGTTTTTTTTTTCACGGTAACGTTACACACAACATATTTTACATTTTTATGGTGTCGATTTCAATCAGAAACCTTCTCGATAACGCATTTCGCGTTATGACGATAAATACGTGCAGTACAGTCGATAAAACGTTCCGTACACAAACAATAAACACACTTACACGGCCGCCGTCGTAATAGTGTATGTGAATATTATTGACGTCGACGAAAAAAGACGCTCACCGGACGGGAAAACGATCCGAAAACCGTAATAGCTATCGGGGACAGCAATACGGGATTTGATTGAAATGAAATGCGCCAGAGAATTATTTTTCATCAAGACTTTACTCGTTTCTTTTGGTAACATTTCATTTGGGATTTTTTGTTTTTCGGTTTTTATAGTTTGTTTCCGAATTCCCTTTTAATATAGAGGGTGACAACAACCGACTGCTTAAAGAGCGTAGACCCTAATGGGGTTTTTCCCAGTATTTAATAATCGAGTGATTCGATTCCGGACCAATTTATAAGACCACGAAAATTGGTTTTGTCTTTATTCATGTGTTTTGCTGTTGTCTAAAAAAAAAAAAAATAAATATATATATTTATGGACTCGTGTAACGTTTTCTAGTATCCTCGAATATCTATTCCATGACGAACTTAGCACACTCAACCCTCATTTGCCACCCTGAGCCTAGAGCGCGATCGATAAATAAAAAAAAAATAAAAAACTGGCTTATGTTCTCAGATTTCTGCCCTTTTCAACCCTTTCTTAAATCCACCCCTGTTTACAGACGAGTTTACCCGTTCACGCGCTCGGATCCTCGGAGTTTCAACGACGATATTTCATACGCCCGCGCGACTTTTGACCGGCGTGTAATTATTGCGAAAAATGAAAAAAAAAAAAAAGGGGGTAGGAAATGAAAAGAAAAACACCGCCGGCGCCGGGTGGTGCACTCCTCGTACGTATATAGGTACGCGCGTATATAAATAACTACCGGCGGCGGTGGCTTAATGATCCGGATGTTTCGCCTACCCCGACCCATCCCACCCCCCGTGACGGGATATGATTGTTTTCGCGACCGATCCCCCTCGTATGGGTTTTCCATTATGCCTCTAACCCTCCGACAACGTTTACCCGCGGACCCGTCGTGATTTTAGCTGTATTTATCACTTTATCTCTTCTTTTTCTCGTGCGTGCCGGGCGTTACTGTTAAAAATTAATGTTGCGAAATTCGCAGATTTATGTCGGTTCGTTTTCTCGCGTATAAATCCGTTTTCGAGTCGGCGACGCCACGTGAAATATGTACGTCTCGCGCACGTGTGTGTGTGTGTGTGTGTGTGTGTGTGTGTGTGTGTGTGTATAGAGCCGCAGTGTACGAGTTCGCTGGTAATATCGTGTGTGATCTATGATTCGCGTTGACCGCACAATGAGAATAAAAACTAGTAGCTACAGTACCACGCGTTAGTGTTTTAACATTGAACCCTGACATGGTGAATAATTGTTTCCTTATCCCTTTAATTACTAGATTGAATTAATTATGTAACGCCCATGAATTGCGATAAATTATCGCATAAACCAGATAAATGGAAGTTAACGAAAAATGCATTGAAATACAAAACCGATTGCCATTGGTCAAGACACATTTAAAGAAGAATTAAGTTATTTACTGGTTATGTCTTTTGCCAGTTGATCGCTTCTACGGAACGATTAATGTGAAAAAATATCTCTCTAAAATGTTTGTGGCTTATGCTGTTTCTCGTACCAATTTCAAGTCGTATTTGGACACGTAATGCATGTACAATGTGAAAATTACTATCGGGAAAACACGGAGTTAGAGTAAACATAATGAAAAATCAAAAGTGAAAACGACACTTCGAAATATCATTCCACACAACAGTATTATAATAGTAGCTATTGTGCACTAAACAAAAAAATTATGTATTCATTTTGAATTTAAGTCAAAAACCCGCTCAATAATATTGGTTTTTTTTAATTTTCCTTATTTTAAGTGACAATGAACGCAAATGTTACCTTTCTCGTTTCACCGTGTTACTACCTATTGATTTCCTATATTACATTACAGTAGGACTCCGATTATCCGATCGCCAATCATCCGGACGTTCAATTAACCGGACTAGAAAAAAATGTGCCAAGTGAGCTTTTTTTTTGGTTTTAAAATATGTCACATATTATAATTAAGGCTTATTTCGTTTCAGTTAAATATATAATAAAAATATCATTTGTTTATGGTTACGAATTTTAAATTATATATCAATGATAAATACATACGTACAATATATTCATACAATTATATACTTTTGATATATCGTACGTCAATCAACCGAATATTTGCTTATCCGGACCACCCTTGACATTAATTAGTCCGGATAATCGGAGTTCTACTGTATTTGTAAATCAAATCGATATTCGATTGATTACGCTACGGCGGTACGTAATTTCAAACGTTATACGTAACATTGAGGCCATCTTTTTTTTTCATAACTCATCAAAACCATAATATTCTATTACTGTTGATAGTGTTAAAAAAAAAAAAAAAAAAACCAAAATCTGTACTTTTTGTTGTTTCTATAAATTACCGGGTTACACTATGTGATATTATACGTAAAACTGATTTTATTCTAATGTCGATATAGTTTTGATTGCAATTCCAAAACAAAGAGACTAAACACCACGAATCTAATGATCAATAGAAAATGTGGGTGACGAGGAAATCGTACCGAAGGCTCCGTCTCTCCGCCGACGCTCGTCTTGACCCGCGTCCGGTGTAAGGGCGATCGTGGTCCTGTTCGTGAACGAACGTACGTGACGTCGCGAGTCGACTAATGCGATCGAAATGGATCCCGCGAAACGGGTGCTAACGGAAGTAGGACTATACTTTACACCAGTGGTTCTAAACCGGTGTTCTGCGCAACAATGGTGTTCCGTGAACTTGGCTAAAGTGTTCCGCCAAAATTTCAAAATTGGCGAAAAAAAATTTCAAAATGATTGTTAATTAACATTACTCGGATAATTTAATTTTTGATTTCATCTTTTTCAATAATTAATTGTACTTACTACAACACAATGAATTATATTAGTACTTTTGGGTAAAACCGTACATTTTTATTGTAAAACAATGTACAAATAATATAGGCTAACTAATATAGAAGAGGAAATGTAGAGTAGTGCTTTCACATGTAAAACCAAATATTGAAAATATATTTAACAGTCGTCAGGTCCAAATATCACATTAAAATATTAAATAATCTAAACATTTCGTTGAAAAAAGAATTTATTTTATATCGTTTACCAATTTCATTACATTATTACATTGACTAAAATACGAGTATCATCATGTATTTAATGTTATTAAAAAAAAAAAAAAAAAATGTAAATTTATTTTACGACCTAGTGCTCCGTAAAAATCTCATAAAATTATAAGTGTTCCGTGGCTCTAAAAAGGTTGAGAACCACTGATATACACTATACTTGTAAGGGACGTTGCTTGTGTGGTGCAGAGATTTTACCGCACGCCTTTTAACGCGAAGCTAAAATGTTCTCTGCGCGCTCAGTGGGTGGTAGATCTTTAGCCGATGAACGTTGCCCGGGGTACACTGCTTGGACGCGATCTACCTTTGTTACCCCGAAGGATCGATATATGGAAACTCTCGTTAGACAATGAGACTAAGAAGTGGACGGCACCGGCCGAACACCTGCCTGCGGAGAAAAATATTTTGAGTGGCCGACGCGGAGAGCATTAAATGGCCTGAGAGTAGGGGTTGGGTGATCCAAAGAAAACCCAGCTAAATGGGGGCGTCATTCCTGAGGAGGATGCAAGTTGTGGTCGTGGACAGCTCTAGACCATGTCCCACCTGTTGAGATGCCCAACTTCCGGCACACTAGACGACATCGTGTCAGCGACAAAGGAAGGATAATAGAAGTGGCCGAGTTCTGGCAAGATGGCATCTGACACACAATCTCAAAATCGTTCTACTGCAGAATCAAATCACACCGACACCCAATCGACATTTATTTAGTATTTATTTATCGTATATTATTATCTATTTACCACTGTTTGTTTGATTTATTGTATTCGTGTTTATCTACGTATTTACTTATTGATTTAAGTGTCACCGACTCGTAGCTGTTGATTGTCATTGTAAATTAATTTTATCCCAGTCGTATTTATTTCATATACAAGATCGCTTGACACGAAATAAATAAATAACTATGTTTGTACGATATTTTCGAGACGGCTACATGTTTTCATTTCGTTTCGAAAAATAATGCCGAGTGCGTGCCCGCGCCATGTTGTGATACGATGTCATTATCGTCAAAACGAGCGGCGATTAATCACGAGATTATCCGCGAGGAGGACTTCGGGGTCGTTTTCGCGACGGCGGCGCCGATACGACCGTTGTGTTTTTCTTAAAGGACTCGTTGCAAACGTGTCGGTTCTCCGTCACCGTGTATAAAATATAATCATATACGTTGTATGTACATGTGCACAGGGTGTCTCGCGAACGTCTATACGTATAGGTATTTGTGATTTTTCGAGTGCAACAAAATAAGGTCGTGTGTTAATAATTTAAAAACAATTTTTTTTTTTTTTTTTTGAAATATTATTATATCAATATTTTATTGAGTTTATTTATAAATAAAATTGACCGAAACTGTGGTGTCGATGAATTTCGAAAATCCTGAAAAAAAAAATTGAGCCATCACGGGACGCCTGGCGGACGTGAAATTTCGGAATTATGTCGTACGGAAAATACGCATCAAAGTATGTTTTTTATAAAAAGGACTTGCGTTTGTCAAAATCGAACCCGAGTGTACGAGTCCGCTTTGTGGGTCTTACGCGCGAAAACGGAAGAAAGAAAAACATTAAAAACAAAAAAAAAAAAAAAACACAGAGTTCGGTTACGACGTTATCTACGCGGGTATGTCCACACGACCGGCGAACCTTCGCAGGACACTCTGTACACGATAAGTGCGCCCGTCCTGCTCGTCGTGTGATTCAACGTCGTCGTGCAATTCGTTTGTGTTTCGAAACGTTTACGTGCCGAAATCGTCAAACGGCTCTATAATATTATAAAACAACATATTTCCGTCTTCGACGACTCGGTTTTTACACCGCCGCCGCCGCCGCCGCCGCCACTAACGTCTCGTCGAGGGCACAAACGATTTGCTCGTCGCCGTTGTTCGCTTTGATCTTTTTTTTTTTCGTGAGTCGGTCGCGAGTCGGTCGATTATGCGTCGTTTGCTCATCGCCCGTTCACCTCGGCCGATTAGTCGAACACAACGCGCCCATCACTCGTCGGCGTATCAAACAATAATTATTATTGAAAACTGGAAAACAAACGGAGACGTTAAGAGTGACGGTTTAAATGCATACACGTTGAACTCGACGGAGTTTCGAATTTTCACGGGACTATAATGGTTTATGGTAATTATCGTACATTTTAGACGTTAAATATTTCAAACGTTTTAATGTGACCACTGTCACGGGTCTATGGGCCTCCACGAGCTCTCTCTGGAACTTGAATCGAAAACGGCACTCGATTTCTAATGAAAAACCGATTCGGGGGAACTCTCAATATTCACATTCTTTAAAAAACAAAAAAGCGTATTAAAAAAATTACGAATCGAACATCAGATCTCGAAATTGGAATTTACGAGAGAACGAGACGCCCTACCGTCATGGCTAACGATTCGCGCATTAGTATTTTTTTTTTCACTCCGTCGTCTTTGACGTCCAATCAGAACGCAGAAAAAAAAGAATTAAAATTTGATCTCGACGCTCGAAAAGATCTACGGCGATGTTTTGCTCAGGCAAACAGACGGCACGCAAACGATAAACGCGGCTCGTCTAGTCTCGCCGACCACTGTGTTAATCAAACGCTCGGGGTGCGTAAAAAGAAGAAAAATATCGTTACGCCGTCGACTGTGAAAAAATAGGTTGGAAAAACGAGCGGCCGTCCGTCACGGCGGCGGCGGCGTAGTCGTTTTACGCGCGTATAGAAAACAAGAAACGCGTCGCCGTCGTTATTGATATTATTTATAATTTATGATATCGGTATGTATTTTTTGTTGTTGGTGGAGAGAAAAAAAAATAAGCAAATAAATCCCACGATCGTGAGGAACGGAAGAAAATTCACCGTGAACGGCCGATCACGAAGATCCGACACATGGAACGAATAACTTTATGATATTTTTCTTTTTCTTTTTTTTTTCTCGTGGATATTAATCAATACTAAAGTATGCACGTCATCGTAGAAACGTATTTTAAAAGATTTTTCTCGTATTCAGAACCCAAATTTGTAAATTCGAAGTTTTACTCACTCTGTAGTAAAGAGAAAAAAATCGAAATCGCTGCTAATAATTATGTAAAGCATGTAATATATATTATATCCAAGTACAGCTCTCAACATTTACGTCACTATACGCGAGTGATTTTTTTTTCGGTACCGAATATTATGAAGTAGGAGAAAAGTATATCGTTAGGAAGATATTGTTTGAGTGTACTATTTGCAAAACGAATAAAATTTACTCGTATTCCTTTGTCGTCAGGACGGGTTAGGCCACTTCGAAGTTTACCTGCAATAGATTTATATGTCCAGTGATGCGAATCGTATAATAAAAATTGTATTTTATTATATTATAATACGTCATGTACAATATAGGAAAATACGAATAGGTGTAATTGTATAAAAAAAAAAATTCATCCACCTGACATTGAAGTTGTAAATTGTTTTGAAATATTGAATAGAATCAGTTAGTTCAGAAAATAGGTATAGTTAATTGTATTCTCTTTTGATTTGATGATAAGCATTTACTAGCGTTTACTATAATATAACCACGGTTCGACACACGATATAGATTAATCGTGGTTTGAGATGTATTTAAAATTGTGAGTATAATCAGTAACCACAATATGGCGTATTCTTAATTCTACAGAAAATTATATTTAATAATAATGAATTTTAGTTAAATTTAGGGAAACTTAGTGTACCTACCTACTTATTATAACTATCGTCATAAAACTACAATTTCACTTGAGTAGGTAATATCGTAACAATGAAACTAACTACTTTCAAACAATGTTATATTGAAAAAATTAACTATTGCCTACTTACTATTTTTAATTACCTGTTTAATAAGACGTTTAAATACTACTAATCCGTCTTAGAACAGCACCAGCTCCAGCCTCCAGCTTAATATGTTGAAATATTATAGTGATTGTTCAGTATGTAGATACGTGGTATCGATATCAAAATGAAATACGTGGTATCACAAAACCTTTAATTTTAGCGGGAAAGAACAATAAAACGGAATCACGATACATAATTATTAAAGTGATAGAAAAAATTATAATCAATACAGTGGTACCAAAATGTAATATTCGAAAAAAATGTTAGTCACGTGCTATTGCACTGACAGTCGCGATATTAAACTTTCACATGGTAATGAAGTTTTATCACGCCAATTTAATCACATCTATTGTTTCTGAATATATAATTGATGGTCTGTACAACATATTTGACTGTGGCTTCTAAATCGTGATAAATGATAATACTTATTTTCTAATAAGTACTGAGCAATAATTTAATTTAATATTAACATTGTTAATTCGTTTTTAGTTTATTGCTTACTTAGTTTTTATAGTATGGGTCGTCCTTCCAAACAAACAGCTATTGTCGATAAGTAATTCATTAATTATTTCGATGAAAAGACTGAAAAACGAAATTGTTTATTTTGCAAAGAAGCTTATGCGTATAATGCGTTTCGTTTGGCTAAACATTGACTGATTTGTGAAAAAAACTGGTGAAAATGTCTCCATACAAAAAGGAAGGATTGCATCAATGTTTAAAACAACAGTAATTGTAAGTAAATTTTGTATTGTTAAAAAACTATACATTTATATTTTTATCGAAATCTAGAAACAATATTAATTTTATGTTATATTTTTTTTCTAGTATTATTAGTATAAACTATGCAAATTAACATATAAGAATATGGCTAAGCAGTGATACATATTTTATTGTGAAGTTGTTAATTTAATATATTTTTAAAATACCTACTAAAAAATTGTATTTTTATCAAAAACTAGAAATTTTTTTTTTTTTATGTTTTTTGTTTCTCATACACACTATGTAAACTACACGGACACATTGGCCAGTTTTCAGTATTTAGGTAACTATTGATAGCAATTTATAGCTACTATAAGTGGTTTTTATAAAATACCTAATAATACATGTACAATACTTGTATAATACAAGTATTATAATACCAGTGAAATACAAAATACGGTATTTTTACATCACTGAATATGTCTAAGGGAACAGTGCGTGTCACTATAACACGGATTGTAGATCTAAACCGATCCTGTCAAAAAAAAAAAAAAAAAAATGTTCTTCTAATCGTAATTTTTTTTTTTCAAAAGAGGTTATTTCGTTAATTTTTTTTTTTATAAAAAACCGTTTCCTAATATGTATACTAATTTTTGGTTTTCCGTAAATTATTTATGTGATATTCTTTGTGACTATGTGTACGTTTGTGAACAGGTTCGATGTGGGTATGAAAATCAAATGATATTTTTGTAGTCGACAAATTTCGTAAGAGTTCAATCGTCGTCGCACAGACGCGATAATATTGAATCGTCGAAAAATTCGTCGGTGCTAATATAACAGTTAGTGGCAATACCGTCGACGACACCGTAGACATCAGGTGGACCGCAGCGACCGATCGCAAATCCTTATCACAATGCGAAGTTCGAAAACTCGACGAGCGTCCAACAGACGACTTGGGTTGCAAGTACCGAACGAATCTCTATGGAAACGTTAAGATATCGGTGCCCGACCGAGGTGTTGGAGGCAACAAAGTCGGCGCCCGGACTGGAATTTCCAGGTGACAAACGACTCGCGTCCCCGCGTCGACGTCCGTCCCTTTACGATTCGCAAGGGACGCGTTAACGAAATAATAGATACGTATCGGCGGCGCCCGGTCACGCACGGTCGTGTTTGCCGTTATTAAATAATTCGAACCGACGACGAAGCCACACGGCCTCTACACTTACGGGGGCGTCTTACGAAGACGTGCGCCGATTTCGATTTCGTCAAAAAAACGGAACGAAACGAAACTCCTATAGGCATACCTGGTAATACGAACTAAAATGTACGATACGTTTCGCACGTTTCCGTGGTCGTTGAGTATTTCGTCAAAATTCAAACTTAAAATGCATAAAATGAAAAAGAGAAAAATGTGGGTATAGGAACATTAACGGTCGGTATAGTTTATTTGAACGGTACGGTACGGTGTCTGGCGGTACGTATTTTCCTAGTTTCGAAATTATTAAAAAATACTTACCCAAATTCCAAATAAAGTACTCCCGTGGTATTAAAACAATTAAATGTTCATTGTAAAATGAATTTTTGTTCACTGTCAAGCGAGATTTACCAAAACGGTATGTTTTTTAACACCGGACACCGGGAGATTCGCGATCGCGTCGAAAAACGGCCGCGAACAAACACGACGTTTCGCACACCGATTATTTACGGATTACGCGCACGTACGTGTTTAACGGGTACGCCGCCGCAGCAGCAGCGAATATGTAAACGTCGATCACGCGACCATTTGTCGGCCGACGGACGCGACGCGCGATGGAAGCTGACGGTTTTCTACGATATGCATGTGTGTGTGTGTGTGTGTGTGTGTGTGTGTGTGTGTGTGTGTGTGTGTGTGTGTGTGTGTGTGTGTGTGTGTGTGTGTGTGTGTGTGTGTGTGTGTGTGTGAGTGTGTGTGTTATAACGCAGTGTCGCACGGTTTATTACAGGCTTTGTTGATACACTTTAAAAAGTCGACCTTTTTTCCATTTCTCTTTTTCCCCTCCGCATCTGCCCGTTTCCGATTCTTCGTCGGAGCTCGAGAGAAAATTCGCCTGGGAACCCGGTACGAATGTTCGCCGTGGCGGCGGCTGAAGTGGTGCAGGGGGTCGTGAAGAAAGGAACACGTGACTAGTCGTCGTCGGTAGGTTTCGGCGGAGGCTGCGGCGGCGGAGAGACGTGGGACAATGGATGTTTTTCGCCCTTTCTTTGTCTTTCTCTGTCTGTCTGTCTGTCTGTCTGTTTCTCTCTATCTTTCTCTCTTTATTCCTCTGTTTCTCTCTTTCTCTCTCTTCTTTCTCCCTCTATTCCCCGCTCCACGCGAAAAGGATGCGATTGAAAGATCCGACAAGGAGATTGTGGTGCCCGCGTGATTAAGTGACGCAATCAAATTTTCACACTTGGTTTGTCACGGTAATGGCCGAACGACGTAACCACCGCCACCGCCGCGACGGGGGCGACTGGAGCTTCATCTGTTTGAATGTGTGTGTGTGTGTGTGTGTGTGTGTGTGCGTGTGTAAACGTCACTAACGCTTTATAATAGTGTAACACTGTATGACATTTGATACGGGCTGCGTTTACCGCTAGAGAATCGATAAAGTGTTTCGGCAGTGTTTTGGCGAGACCAGGAATTTCGTCTAGAAAATTTGTGGACGTGTGACGAGGTTTTGACGTGTCAACATTTATTTTTATTTTGTTTTCCTTTTTTTTCAAAACGTGGAACGCGTACGTCAGTCGGCGAGTACGTTTTCATTCTACATTGTACCGTTTTTTTTTTTTTTTTTTAATTTGAAGTGCGTTTTTTACAAAGTTTTCACTCTTTTTCAAACGTATTTTCGAATGAAATATTCTGAAAAAATAGTACAACTGGAAGATTATCTTCTATAGTACACACGATTCACATTTTATCGAAGATATTAATCATTATTTTTTTTTGCTTTCACAAGAATTTTTTACTGCGTTGTTTGGTTTTTCAGTCGAATTGATGACTAAAATCTGCATGAATTGGATAATTATTATTATAATTGAAAATTCTTCGTTTTCAAACACTTTATTTTATAACTGTTTCTATATTACATTCACTGTCGATAGAATTATAATATTTTTAAATCATATTTTAACGTTATACTTTATTAAGTATTCGTGTTGCGTTTCATAGAAAATTAGAGCAAATGCTCGAGTGCTAAATGTGTTTTGTTCCATGATATCTAGGTATTGCTTTTCAACGAACGAATAAATATGGACTTTTTAACTTTATTAAAAAAATGGAATTTTATTTTCCGTATTTACCGTAGTTTATCATTTGAATTCTACGGTTTTTAAGAAATACGTAGTTTTTACAAAAATTGCATAGGTATGTTTACGGATGCGTTGTACAAAAAAAAAAAAAAAAATGACATGAAATTTTGTATTTTAATGATAAAAATAGTTTTTAGAGAAACTACAATATTGCGTTGTAATATATTTATTGCGACCCATCAGTGTTGTTTCGTGAATGAATGCATTCTGCTTTTGTTTTATTGACATTGTCTACTACTGTCTTGTCGTTATTATTTTCTTCGGAGTTGACAAACGAGATACGAATAAAAACTTATTGGTCACTTGTCAGATCGATTCAACAGAAGCATACATCGTAACATGTGATATGCAAAAATGAATTTATAAAACAACAACTTTCAGAAAAAAAAAATAGTAGACATTCCTTTTCTATACGAATTTTTTTTTCAAAACCATTTTTCATTTCGATATTTGCGAAGCACTGGACTCGTCGTTTAGTTCAATGAATAACATCGTAATATTATTATGTATAGAATTATAAATTGGTGTCGTAAAAACTTATGTATTATATTATAATAATTTACTCCGCTAAAACCGTTATAACCGAATACAAATTAGCACTCGTTATGAATATTTAAATACGACCCAATGACGGTCTCAAAGAGGGTCTCAAGGGGACAATATGA
This sequence comes from Therioaphis trifolii, assembly GCA_027580255.1. NCBI lineage: Eukaryota > Metazoa > Arthropoda > Insecta > Hemiptera > Aphididae > Therioaphis > Therioaphis trifolii. Next base: position 3,567,636 of record CM050405.1, on the reverse strand, counting down.
TAAATATATACATATGTATATATATATATATATTATATACACACACTATATTGCTTCGCTTTATGGTTGTGGTGTACTTGATGACCAAAACGCCATGATTACCACGTTTTACCAATTTAAACGTGTGAACGCGTCGGGTTGTTTTTTTTTGTTTTTTTTTTCGGTTTTCCATATTATTTTGTCACTAGACGGCAACGTTCGAATTCGACGATTATTGTGGTTTCAGTCAGCACGGGTTGTCTGTGGATTTCATAATTAATTTCGGATCTCACGTCGCGCAAATCCCCTAATACACATTGAGCCTTTAATTTAGACTCCCGACCGCGCCATGTGCTGAATCGACGTGTATCGACTTAAATTTTAAGCAGGTACCATCCGCCGTGAAGTGCAAGACGCTGAAATATTTAACGGTTCGTACGTCACGCTTTATAACGTACCTCCACACGCCTCGGATCACGAGAAATACTATAGAAACCCAACAAGGTCCTGTGGTAAAACTACACGGAAATACGAATTAGTCACAAGTTATGAGTTCAGAGAAAAAAAAAGTTTTTAATTAAAAACGACTTATACAGTGTATTTGATTTCTAAAAGTTACTGAAGCGTTTTAGTATTTACAAATCAAAATAAAACAAAGTCAGACGACTTCTCGTATAAACAATTTCAATTACATAATTAATTTATAACAAGAGCTGTATAAAACGTTTGTTTTTCATTCCACGATGTCACCATTTAACCCTGCACAAAACAATGTGGTTCTAACACTCTCACACACACACACACACACACACGCGCGCGCGTTTCTGCGCCGTTTATTGGCTGACCATTAGTTAGGTTGTTTGAATCATCGTCATAAGGCGAGTAAGACGTATTATGAGTAAGACTGTAAAAATAACTTATACGTTCATATTTATAATTTATTTCATTACGTGTAACTCTCGATGTGTATTTTACACAGTGTTTGAAAAACAGCCAAATATTTATTTCGCGGAGTGAAATAGCAGCCGGCAAAAAACAAGACGTGTTTACACGGTAACATATTATATAGCGTACATTTATTATATTAATTTAAACCGTAATAGTACGTACCGAAAAACTGACGTACGCTTTGGATAATGATTTCGAGTATAAACAACGCTTGTATTCAACCGTAAAGTCTCGACGAAATTATGTATCTATGCCAAAGGTTAGGTTAGGTTAGGTTGGGTAATTTATCGTAAACATTATACGTAGGTACGTGAATTCCATTACGGTTTGAATACTTGTCTACGTCAGGTTTCAATACCAAAAATTAAAAAAAAAAAAAAACGACACAAAATTATAGTCGTCATATTTTGACTTGGAACAGCGGTTCCCAAACTTTAATACACTATTACCCCTAAATCAGGTTAAATATTTACGATTTACGCTCCCCCCCACAATGTTTTGAGTAAAAAGGTAAGAAGTTCATCAGAATCATTAGTATAAGTGCATATGGTAATTTCCAAAACTATGAACGATAATTTTATTATTTTAATAATATCAATCACAAAGACAATATCATTGCAATAGTTGTACACGTGATTGTTGCAGATTTAATAATAACGGGTATAATGTGCACAAAAAAATATCAGTCTAGTTTTTACCCCTAAAAAAATCGTATTTTACCTCTTGAGGGTTACTTACCCACAGTAGTTGGGAACCACTGACTTAGACAATGAGTCACACGATCATTGTTAAAAACCAATCCCGTAACACTGTAGATTTTATAGATACGTTTTCAATTGATAACACATTTTTTCACTCATTTATCTGTTTGTTTCGTGCATTTTTAAATCAAATTATATAACTGTGAATGTGTTTTCAAAATAATATTTTCATACTTACAACGGGTATCTTTATAAAGACACAATAAAAGATATCATTTTGTATTGACCCGTAAGTGTGAGTTTGAACGCGATAATTCGTTTTCTTCTCGTAAACAAGCTTTCAGACATCTAACCAATGTTCATAGATAAACGACGGTTTATTTTGTATTTTGTTTTGTAATTCAAACCGATTGTTATGGGTAAAACATTAAAAAACAAATTTGGTTTTAGGTAGATAATACAATTTAATGTTTGTTGGATAAAATGACCCGTAGAGATACGTTTTGTTAGTAATGAACAGCGTTGGGATTTGTACGCGTTTATAAATTCAAAATATTTACATATTATCTGGATGTATATAGTTTTATTCAAATGCGTGCAAAAAAAAAAAAAAAACAAATATGTAAAATAAAAATGCTTGTACTTTTGATACGGTTTTTTGATTTAAGTACTTAAGTACTTTTTTTTTTCATTAAGTATGTCAGAAAAAAAAAATAAAAATAATAATAATAAGAAATAAAAATAGAATTTGATAACCATTAACATAAATTTTCTCACTTACACTCGTTGTTAGAAAATACCACTACGAAAATCTTTTTAATTATCAGAAACAAACGATCGAGTTAAAATATCGACATTAAAAAATAAAGGCGAATATAAATCACATGGCGTTCGTTACTGAACTATAATGATGTATTGGAACTTTATAATCGGTTAAAAATGAGTACCGACTTGGAGTTATTTTAAAAACGCAGTTTATATCATTATTGAGTGATTGCTGAAAATTCGTATTGCATATAATATTGTTTGGATGGTGTACATTTAAAAAATAACGGACTTTAAACTCCTAAGATTGTTTTCCTGACGCATTTTTGTTACACACAGATATAATAACATACAATTTCGATCTTAAAATTTATCGATTTTCACATCCAATTCCAGATCGATATAAATTATAATGTATATTTACCGAAAAAAATCAAGTGTACTTCTCGGTTGAGAATTATTTACTGATTCCAACGGCATTTAAACAGTGTCATAATATGTCGATTAATTATACACCATTATGTATGATTCCTATTGAAAAACCCGACGTAAGTCACGAACGGTTTCGTACATTTGTTTTACACTCAGATACTTGCGTATAGAGTTTTCGGTTTATTTATAAGCCCAAAGAAAATAATCGCTCGTGGTGAAATCAATAAAATATCACTTAACCGTGTGGTTACCACTAGTGATATAGGTACCGTCGAACAATTAAAAAACGATAAGGAAACCTGTAAACGAACACCTAAAAATATAAATATACAATCATATTTCTAGAATTTCAAATATGCGTTTAAATAGCTAATCCAAGACGGTCATCAATCGTATTACAAGCGGCTTTTGAAAAAACAGATATTTTTCATCTCGAAAACTGTACTCTGATGCTATTTTAATAACGTTACGACTACAAAAAATAACATTCAATACTATTGCGACTACACTCAACTACAGCATCACTATATGACTACCTACTCTATTAACTACACGATTTTTCGACGATGAAAACATACGAATTTAAATGATATGTATATTATGATGCGTCTATTTTCGACTCGCGTATCTCGTGTGAGTAAATAATAAATATATACAACAACAACAGTGTGTCACGTCAAACTCGTTTTGTACAATTTGCATATCAAACAATTATATATTAATATATATATATATCGAAATTTAATATCAAGCCGTTTCCCTTCGGCGAGAAAAGGAAATATCGAAATCGTATCGACCGCAAAGTTATATCTGCATTATTATTATAACTATTACTATTATTATTATTATTATTATTATTATTATTATTATTATTGTTGTTATCATTATTACTCAACTCGGGACACACGTTTTAGTGCACAGTCGATCCGGGAAAAAAGGCGCCTATTACTTTTCTTCTTCCGGATAGGTATTGAAAACGGACAGGTATTATTATACGTCGTCAGGCCGGTAGAGAGATTGAGAGAGAGAGAGAGAGAAAGAGAGAGAGAGAGAGAGAGAGAGAGAGAGAGAGAGAGAGAGAGAGAGAGAGAGAGAGAGAGAGAGAGAAGGGGGAGAATCATGTGAGAATTCGCCGCATATCAGTGACGTGGGAAGGGGTCGGTGGACATTATTGAACACGTTTTTGTCGGGACATGACACAAAGATAACTATCCTTTCAATTTATCCCGTCGGACAGGCACGCGGGAGAATAGAGGCTTAAAGTTACTTATAAGGCCGGGCGCCGCGGAGAGGAGCGACTATAAACTGTCAGAAATCGGCTGTAACAAAGTAAAAGAGAAAAAAAAAATAGAAAAAGCGAAAAAAAAACAGAAAAATAAAAAAGATAACGAAATCGGGGGGAAAAAATATCGTGTGTCTAGAGTAATAAAATGATTTCTTTTGATGTTGATGGCAACTGTCAACAGTAGGTATACAATATATATATGTATATACTGATCGTTTTTTTTCGTATCCCTTCTGTTGTTTTTCGCCCTTGTGTGAAAACTGAAAAGTGACATTTGCCGAGGTAAAATGTATGTGTGTATAAAACAAAATAAAAATTATAATGATAAAAACAAAAAATCACGACGACGCCGTTAGATTGACCGCGTAGGGATTATTTCGAACGTGTTTTGATCGAGCGGAGCGTGGTTAATCGGATTAAATAATCGAGGTACATAGTCGGTTCGTTTCGTTTCGAACTCGGGCCGTACTCTGACACCGTGCGCGGGAAAACAAATAACGCGTAACGCGTTCGATCAAACCCAAAGCGAATCCGTCGAGAAAACAAACGCCGCGCCTTACGATGAATTATTTCCCTCGTCTATAGGGCAATTATCATAGGTAATCGAGATGTATCGAATCGTCGTGTTTGTATTGAAACGCGTTCGAACTCGACAAACGAATTTACTTTACCATTCTGTTCTAACAATCACAGACTGGCGATAATCATATATCACCGCTGTGGTTAAGATGTATTTTCATATTTTTATTTTTTTTTTTGTACTGTTCGACTCTTGGAAAATGTTACAATACCCGATCGAAGCAATGATAAATAAGACGATAAATTATATAATGATTATATCATAACTAAGTTCGACAATCTTTGTAAATAACACGATGTACAATATTATACACATATTATAAGTATACAAATAGAAACTTTCACATAGACACTACTTACAGTTTTATAGCCACTCGTGCGTACGACCGATACGTTTGTATAATTCCGTCGACCTCTATAAACTAGTTTAAAACGTCTTATAGGCACATATCACGATTTGTGATATTAACACAAAGCAAAATATAGTACTACCCGACTATTATCGTTTTAAAACCTTTGCAATTATAATATAATAACACTAATGGTGTAATGGTTACGATACATAAGACTTATCTAAAGACGACTTTGCTAGAAAGCGATCAATGGGCGTAGTTGTGTGTGCGTGTGTGTGTGTATGTCTAAAACATAATTCATTAACACGTGGCGTGTGCTCAACACCAGAAATGCATTAAAAACGTAAATAATTTATTTAGAGACCGCGTAGAGAGGCGCCTTTATAGCATTACTCTGTACTCACACACACACACACACACACACACACACACACACACACACACACACACACACACACACACACACACACACACACACACACACACACACACACACACACACACACACACACACACACACACACACACACACACGTATTACAGCGGTAATGTAAACCGACCGTGCGTGCAGCCGCACTCGTATACCTGCGAAACATTCTGTTTTATACATTGTAAGGCGTACACTAGTGTGGTGTGTGTGTGTGTGCGTGTGCGTGTGTATGTGCGTGTAAGTATGATCAACAGCGAACCGATCGTTTGCGCAACGTCTGGTTTTAGATATTGCACCAGACGAGCTCCTACCCAGGTACGCGTGTGACTCCACCGTCACGGACTCATTTTGGTCGATTGAAAAACGTTTTAGTCCGCGGAGCTTGTACGTATCGGAAACGCCGCCGCCGGAGAATACCAATGAACCTATTGTGCGCCGTTTTTAAACAAGTGCAAATAACCAAAAGCTATTATTGTGCGGTACGGAAGGTTTACGAATTTACGTGCACTGCACACAACACGCGCGTGAAACACGGCCGAGAGAGAAACAGAAAGTGAGAGAGGCAGAGAGAGAGAGAGAGAGAGAGAGAGAGAGAGAGAGAGAGAGAGAGAGAGAGAGAAAGAATGGAAGCAAATCGGGAGAAGAAAAAATCTCGGAAATGTTTATGATATTACGTGCAATGGTAATAGAAAAGCCAATAAACTCTGTCAAATCGTTCCGATTTGAATTTCAAAATCAGTCGTTGTTGTACTCTCATATTTTTCCGCGTGAAGATGGAACGAGATGAAGGAAATGTGGAGAAACGGTCGTAAAAAAAAAAAAAATTGATATTCGTTTATTTATTTATTTGTTTGTTTTTTTTTTTTTTTTTTTTTTTTTTTTTTTACTTCCACCTTCAGGTATTTCTAACCTAATCTATACCGTCGCAGTTGATAAAAACATGTACACGGAATGAAACGCGAGAAAAAGAGTGTATCACGCACGGCGATAAATATCTATTAGCAGCAGTATTGTTTATTTCTATAATTTATTTTTATACCGACCGTACGCAAAGCCGTTCTGGTCCATTCTTTGTGTTTTCGACGAGTTTAAATTTTAAATTTTATGACGCACATCAAACAATCGTTATTTACTGTAGAATTTTCACATTTCAATGGAACCAAGGATTTATTTTTCTCAATAGAAAGTTTTGTTTTTGATTTTTCAATATAAAGTCTTTATTCTACTCGAGTTGGTGTGTGTGTGTGTGTTTGTCGGGAGGGAGGGGCTCACGTGCTCACTAAACGCGCCGAGCCAAACGTCTTCAATAAAATCGATTTCATATTTAGAATCCGAAAAAATGTTTTGAACGTTTCAACGACGAAAAATTAAACCAAATCGCATACGACACGTCATTAATGTGTGTTGTTCAAAGCATTTGAAAACGAGTTATTAATCTTAGAAAAAAAAAAAAAAAAAAAACACTTTTCTCGTACGTTACTTTATATGGTCGGACCGAATTAAATAAAGTTACTATCGTCAACAACAATTATAATTGTTTTCGTTTAATGACGATTCCAAGTGGTGATGAGAGGAGACGGTACGAGCGTGGTGTGGGTGACCGTAGTTCTTATTTTCATGGGATGTGTGACCTTTCGCCCCTTTCGACGACGAGTCACGTTACCACCCGCAGACAAGGGATGCGAAAAATTAATCACTAGCCCGTAGACAACCGCCAACGTTTTATACAAGTACGAAATTGATGTTTCCTGTAAATAATGAAAAAAAAAAATCCATAGTCATAATCATAATAATAATAATATCACACCGACAATTTTTACAAGTGCGGGGTGTGCGAAACGACACGCTGACTGTGAGCGAGGCGGTCGGCGGTGAGGAAATGTACTTTAGAGGCGATGTGCGGAGATTTTTATTGCTGAACAACGACCTTTTTCGCATTAAAAATGCATTTTTGCAACATTCAAGATGCATACGTACGGTGTGTGTGTATGCATGTGTGTGTGTGTGTGCGTAAATTTTTATTTGCACTAACAACGTGATATTCACACTCAGACGCTCGTTTTCGATGAATAATTAATATGGAATAATATTATGACAATTATTAAATAAAAACAAAAACAAACATCGCGTGCACATCACAATAGATATGACAACGCTTTATAATAGTAATAATAATAATAATAATAATAATTATATTTATAAAATGTCTGTAAATTAACAACCGTCGATCCGTAGGGCCAAACCGGAAAGCAGGTGAATCAGAGAGTGTTGAAAGCGATCCGCGTCGCACGCGAGACGATGAGAAGAAGTGGGTAGGTATTGTTGGGACCTTTGACGTTGCCCGTGCGCCGCCGTGTAGTGGTCGTTTGCGTCTATTGACGTGCGTTTGTGGACGTGTTTTTCGCGTAAAGGCGCGTGAACGAGTGGAAACAGAGACGAATCAAATGTGTTGATTGTGAGCGATCCAGTTTTTCGACAAGGTGGTTGTTTTGTCATATCGACGTGTGTTGGCTTTTAGCGATCGAGCAAATAACACGGAGAATATAATATTATGACGGTAAATCGATAAAAACTTTCGATTTGAATTTATCGCCTAATCGTTAAAATTTAAAATATTCTATATTCGTTTGAATTTTTCGTGATATTTTGGAAAATCAAATACTTACGGATCCACACGAATCCAGAGACGTCAATATATATTTTACTTTAGTGATAACTGATCAACAATTCAAAGAAGTCATTACGTTTAAGACCGCGTATTTTGCGTTCGGTGTAAAGCCACGCACATAATTAATATGTTACACATTCACTCGTGATCGGACTGGAAAACCCAAAAAGTTAACACACGCACGTCTCACAAACGGACGAATGCGATACGGATGTACGTACTTCAGAAACGAGAAGGCCTCGACGTCTTTGTAACGTTTTGTGCGATCGCAAAGGGAAAATAATAATAGTATCTTCCACCCCGTCGTCTATGTAGGAGTGCAGTTCGAAAAAAAGACCGTGGTCGTAAAAAGGGCAAATCGTCGTGGTGGTGGCGGATTGATGTGGCACGAGCGTCTACAGAGGAAAAGGGATCTTTAGGCAGAGCAAGGGCGGCGGGGGGTCCGACACCGAGTGCCCGGAGATGACTGTGAAATCTAGACGCACGTTGATAAATGGAAAACTACTGACACGGCTGAATATCCCTGTACGGCAGTGGTGATCTCCGGTCACGGCTCGAATGAATACAGAAAAAAGGAAAAAATTCTAGCACACCCGGACGCGTTGGCACGTGACATTGAGAATAGAATTCCACGGGCGATGAACCCTGGATGAAACCTGGAATGGGCCGGACGACGTTGACGGTAACTGCAGCAACGAGTATTTACTCCCGTGCCAGCACTCTCGTCTGCTGCGTCGGAGTGACCCCATACGAATGCCGCCACAGCCTCATTCGGACGCTTTTGTTTGTATGTATGTGTGTGTGTGTGTGTGTGTGTGTGTGTGTGTGTGTGTGTGTGTGTGTACACGTGATTATGAGAGAGAAAAAGAGAGCACACGCTATATGTTTGGGTCTATGTGAGCAAGATTATATATAGTAGATATATACATGGTGAACTTTGTACTAGACTGATGATGCTGTTGTGGTCGACGAATGCTTTTTGGCGCGGTCGGCGAATGCAGGCGAATACGAATTATCGTTTTCGAATCACGCCCACGCGTGGTACTCGTATACACGACTATACTCTTTTCAAAATTAACACACGCACACACACACACACACACGCACACACACATTCGCAAATACTCAAAGAATACGCCTTGTGAAGCTTTTATATACACGCGTGACGTGCTCTTCCCGCGAAACTCCCACGCCACTACTAGTGTAGATGGAACGTTTTTTTCCCCTTTTAGTTGTTACCACCGTTTTGGGGACCGGAAAAAAGCATCGCCAACACACACACACACACATTTACGCACGTATATGCGCACACACATTTACGCACGTATATGCGCACACACATTTACGCACGTATATGCGCACACACATTTACGCACGTATATGCGCACACACACACAGACACACACACACATACATTCACACACATACATTCACAGTGAATAGAACATTAGAGTTTTTAAAAAATTATTTCCCTCTGCCGTGGTACACTCTCCGGCGACGCCCAGAGACCTCTTGCACGCCCCTTCGAAAACCGTTCGTCAACCGGACCTTTTCTACTACTGCCACCGCCCCGTGACGCCAACATGACCGTTTTTTATCCACCGTCCCGCCGCTCCACCTCGGCTGTCCTGTGCACTTATGTGCATGAGCGTGTGTGTGTATGTGTATGTGTGTCCGGCCTATAAAGCACAATGGTTTCCCGTCCAACAGTCGTCGTAATTCGTTCGTGGGCGGTCGGGTGTATGTGCGTACAGGCCATTTATTCGAGTATTTACGCATGTCACGGCGAACGGACACGTGGAAAGGTCTCGAATCGTTGCGAAAAAATAGGATCTTATTCATTTTCGGTTTGAAAATTTCGGAGGCTAAGGTCCTGGCTACCCGATGAATTTGTAAACTCCTGAAAAATTTTAATCTTATTTCGATAAAGCCTACTGCACATTTATGCTAACGTCGCAGCGGGTTCAACCACACACACACACACACACCAATTTTCCCCGACGAGGTGAAATTAATATTGTTACACGATGGTTTTGAGATCAAAGTTTCCGCGCCCAAGAATGTTCGATTACTGTTTTTAATATCTGCCTAAAGATCAATACGAACGTTATCTCATTATCGAGAACGTTTTTCCGCTACACTAAATTATAAAATATGCTTTTAATTAAAAACCTTTCGTACAGAAACGCTCGTTTCCCCGTGATGGCACCGCCAAAAAGCCATTAAAATAATTAAACATTCCAAATCAAAAAAGGACTTTTGTCAATTTACACACTATATACATATATATATATGTATGTTGTACCTACACTGCAATACGTGCAAATCGATGATAGTGTTATAAATGTGATCGACGGCGGGACTACGATAACAAACAAGTAAAAGCCAAATTTTTAATCAAAGTGAAATCAAAAAAGTTTTGACGAAAGAAAATTGTAAATTAGTAATTGTAAATTAATTTTGAAAAAACGGTTTTTAATTTGTGTTTATGACTTGTAATTTACACAAAACTAGATTTGATTTTTGTAGGTATACATAATATACATTATATACTAGTGGACGTAATTAACATATTTTTAATGCAATTCTAGGAAATTTTAATCTCGAACCTAAAAAAATTGCAATTTACGGTTACTCCTTGATTTTGGGGACAATTTAAATGAATGTTTTTAAAAATAAGATATTATTAAATACACGTATTTAAAACACACGCACACAAGATATAATTTCCAACATGCTGCATTCAACGTGTCACGTGAAAAAAAAAACAATGACGTTGTAAAATTCAATTTTTACAATATCATTGTTTTATTAGAATACTATACCACTATTTACAATTAATCCGCTGACCCTATTATTTCGGTTCATTTTTTTTTTCTCACCGAAAAGCCGTGCAAAAAACGTAAAGTGTCAAACCACTCATGTCCCATAAATCGTACATTCACACTCTTAACACTCGTGGTTATAGGTTAAGAGACGTACACACACACACACACACACACACACGCGATGCTCACGGTTTTACGCCGTTTTACACGGAAACTCAATCGAAACGATTCAAAAGAGTCAAAGTAATTAAAGATCCGATGATTACTCACGGTCGTGCACGCGTGTCATAACGTCTGAGCGATTTTGCCCCTGTGCGATTCGAGACGATATACGAATGTATGAAATTTATCAACTCGTAACGAATCGTTTCGCACTCCGGTGACGTGATTACCAGGGTCCGGATTTTATGGAATTTGCTAATAATTACAGAATACAGATAAAACTAGCAGGGTGCGCTATAAATTTGTTTTATACACCGGGGTTTCTAAATATGAAATTTTAGTTCGCTATTTTTCGCACATTTGATGCGTTTTAGATATTTTTTAGTGCTACTTTTTAAGTGTTCTAACTATATTTCTTATATAACGGTTTGTTTAGTAGTTTTCATAAATATCGTTTATGTCGAGAAAAAATTAGTATTCATTTATGTAAATTCATAAGAAAAATTATCAAATTTTTGTTTCGTAATTAATTTATACATAATATTATACTTGTAGTTAAGGTATACAATATTAAACGTGTTGTTCTATTTTTAAAAATCTCGGAAACATCGATTATTATACATTTTATTCCCTCTTATCTGAATAAATATATATATTAGGGTGGCCCTTATATAGAAAATAATAGATTTACAAGAAATTTGGTCTAAACATTTTTTATAGACATTAACTGAATCTACAATTTAGGTTCTATACAATTTTATGCTAAATGCAATATATAATGAATGAAATTAGAATAACCATAAACTTACACTGTTTATAAATATTCAACCCTCTTGCGGCACCTGAAGGGGGTTATTAATCATCACCAAATTTAACGCACATAACTTTTATATGGTAATGAAAAAATTGGGAGGCTGAGAAATTAAAAATTTTAAAGTTCATAAATAAGGGCCACCCTAATATATATATATATATTTATTTCATTATTGTTTAGATTTTACAATTTTCTTTAAGTTGTACGTATTAATTCAAAAGATAAAAATTTAAATCACCAGTAAAAGACGATAATTTCAAAAAAAACTGTGCTTTTTTGTTGCTATTTTTGATATTTACAGGGCATATTATAGCGCATGTTTCAAGGATTTTCCGGTCATATTATAGCGCGTTTTTTAGTATTTTTTCGTGCTATAACATCCGAACCCTGGTGATTACGTTTTATATCGCGCCGAGAAAACAATAAATTGACGTCGCTCTCGTTTGGTTCGTCGCACGTGAGCGGGGCCCCCGTCGAGTACACGACTCGTTCCACACGGATTCGTGGCCGGTTAAATTATTGACGGTGACGGTATTTTACGCGCCGTCCCAGCCCTCTTCGTCCGCTTATCGTCCGTCGGCCGACGTATTTGGTGCGATACAATTATTCGTGTGTGGTGGCCGAGAAATAAAAACGGAAAATATTTTCCGTCCTTAATTGAAAATGTTCGTGTTTCGAAGCGATATTATAATATCCCGTTCCGTCGCATAACACACGGTGTGTTTCACGACATATTATAATATCCGACGCTTTTTTTTGTTTGGTGTTTTATATTTTTTTTTGCGATTTCGCTGTACACGTTTTTTGCACTCTGCCAAAACATGCAGTGTAATTATATGTTCGTATTATTTCTACGGGATCGGATAATGTCGTTTTTCGAACCGAATGCGCACGTGTCGTGTGACCTAAATTAAAAAAATACAAAATTAACTGTACACGGGCGGCCAACTGATAAAACGGTTTAATCGCGTTTTTGATAATTAGTACTAAACTCGGTCGATTCGTCATAAAATCTCTAGTTTTGAAAAACGCTGTGTCTGTCGAGTTAAGGTAAAAACGTACAGAGTTTGCTTCCGCCGGTGCGCCTAAGTATAAATCGCGCCCGGCGAGCTCACGATTCGAATGGTTTTCATTTTAATAAATCATGTCTAGTTAATAGGAAAGCTTCGGACGTACGTATATATGATATATATATAATATATATATCTATCCTAGTTTCTGAATTCTATTCTCTTTATTTTTGCAATGCGCTGCTCATTTCTTCCTATTTTCTTCCAACTTCCGTTGATATATAGAAGGACGAGAACAGAGGAGAAGACAGAACGAAATAGATCGATAGAGGGGGAGCGAGAGAGAGAGAGAGAGAGAGAGAGAGAGAGAGAGAGAGAGAAAGGGAGTAGTTATGTGTTTGTTCACTTTTTGAATATCAGAAAACGCATTTTTTACTACCCATACGCCGTATTACGGTATAAATTATATTTCATAATAATATGTTTGCGCAGCACATAAAATAAAGAAACGACAAAAAAAAAAAAACAAAAAAAAAAACACGATTGCCGCGTATAACGACTCGCGACAAAATCGACGTGTATTCAATATATCGTCGCTGTTGTCGTCTTCTCATCGCGAGCATTATACGTCGGGTTCGGGTTTACGGTAAATCAATCGGTCTCGATCGTTACGGCTTTGGATCGATGTAATACTCGCACAAAAAAAATAATAATAGTAAAAAAATAAAAAAATAAAAAATAAAAAAACAATAACAATAAAAAAAAAACACGTCGTTTAAGATACAGGATGTTCCGCGGAGTTATCACGTAAGTCTTTCACGAAACGTGATACGTGCGTGATGTTATTCGATTTCCACGACGCTTTCGGCGCCGTAACGTCTCGTATATACGCGATATTACGATGACGACGACACTACGGCGCGTCGCTCTGCCCTCGAGTCGAAGACTAACTCGAACACACACGTCAGACCCGCACGTAGGCGAACGCTTCACGAGGGCTACGTTTTTGTTTTTTGTTTTTTCCACGAAAAATCTCGCAAATATTCGCCGTGCGATTACTACGACCACGCGACGTCGTTTCGACGTGGTTCGCGTGGAACTCGAAAACCCGCGAGGACCCACGCACGACGGATTTTGCTAGTTTGTATTTTTTTTTTTGTTTTTTTTAATGCAAACCAAATATTTGCATCGTTTTTCACGGAAACGTCCGGTTGGGCGAACGTCTGAACCCACTCAAAATTAATACATTTCACGAAAAAACAGCGCTCGCGTCGTTTAATTAACTGCGCTCGGGTAGGAATCTGATTGAAAAAAAATGTTGTTACTCGATTCTTCTGTATTTGGACACGACTCCATTGTCAATCGAGTAACGAAATCATACTTTATTAACATATTATCGTTGAAAACGTTCGGGATGAACCGTACACGAAACCGTGTTGGCAGAATTATCAACAAACAAAAAAAAAAAAAAAACACGCGAAAACCGAACGAGTAGTGTCTGCAGATCCAGACTGTTATGGGAAACACTCGTTGTGGTCGTACGCGTACTGAATGAGACAGATATATTTGACGAATACCGTGACTTATTTTCTATTCGTAATTTAGCTTTCTATGTACTACTATACACTTGCGTCATGCGCTAAAGCGAAAATGATTTTAAAGATTTTTTATTTTTCAAAATCAAATTCAAAAATGTTCCGTGTTACCGCTCTGTTTGGTGGAATATTCCGAAAAACCATTTTGTGAAACAGATTTTTAGAAAAACGCTGGCGCTTAAATCTCATAAACGAAAGTTAATGCGTTTATTTTCTACGATATTTTCAAGTTGGTACAAAAGTTAACAATACTATTGTGTTTCACATAATTTCAATCAAATTTGATTGTTTACCACATTATTAATTAAACGACTGATATAAATTCAATTTATTTCGAGATTTTTTTTTTGTTTCACGTAGTGGTTAAGTGATAGAATATTATCAAATTGATATTTTAATATACACAAAATAATATGTACGTACACGATTTCATGGGAAGACTAAATGAAATCACTGACTAATCTTGATAGAACGCATAATAACTTTAATTATGAAACTCAATAAGTTTAAAAATTACAACAAATTAGTGAATAAACTTTAACGAGATGTTTTAAAATCATAATTATTTTTCTAAAAATGAGAGTTTCAAAAACCAAAAATCAAGAATGTATTTATGTACGATTGTGTAGTAGCGCAGCACTAAATTCCATACAGTAATTACATTTACAGCCATTCCGTACAGTTTTTTTTTTTAGTTAATTATTTTAATTGTTTCAATACACGGAGTATTTTTACAATTTTACAATATTACAACATAATAATCATAATGGATAATATTTACAGCATTATTTACTAAGAATTCCGTACAGTATTTTCATACTGTAGCACGGAATCAAATCTCGTGCGAAAAATTTCCATTACCTCGCGACAAATCGGAAAATTCGAATGCGATCAAATCAAATTGTTAACCGTCAACGTACGGAATCCAAACGTATAAACCGCGAGGCGAATCGTTTTCACGCACACGCGTACGTCGCACAGTGGTCTGAAACGCCATTTTACGCGGCCAAAAGTCTATATTTGAAATTTCTATTCAAATGTTTTTTTTTGATTGAACTATTATCTACATACACTGTTGAATATTAATACAGAGTTACAATTTCCTAAGTATAAATTCTAAAGAACTGTAACATTTTTTATAAAATATTTCTTTATTTCTATCACTTTTTTATCGAATTTTATAGTTTTACTTGCATAATTTTTCATGTCGTTTAATTTTTTTTTTTTTTTTTTGATTACTTATATTTCATATTAAACTATAAGGTCTGTTGGCTTATATTTAAGTGCGAAAATAGTTTTATTTTTTTATTTTTTTTTTAATCATAAAAAAATGTAAAAAAAAAATTGTTTTCAATATTTTTTTAAATTTCAAAGAGTGCCACTTAAAATTACGAATTTGTTTTTTTTTGTAGAACAAGTATATGTCATAGAGCAAGTTTTTAGCTATTTAGAAACATATATTTGTTAATGCGCTGGTTAACGATACTGGCGTAAAATAATTATTTTTATCACAAAACTGGTATTATTGTAAGAAATGCGTCACTTAACAATTTTAACACGCGTCGACGATCGAACAGACTATATATTCCTTGCGCACGTTGCGTCCGTCGTGAATCGTTTCGAAAACGATCGGCCGACCGTCGCACAGACACGGTTTTATATGGACTCGCGTAAACTTGTAAAACTCTATGGCTGTCGCTTACGGTCGATGAAAATCGCGAACGAACAGTAGTGCGCGCCGCACTTATGCGTTTCGTTTCGACAAGCGCTTTTGGATCGTCGAATCGTTTTTTTTTTTTGTTTTTTTTTTTTTTCCCCGTGACATTAAAAAACGTCGAAACGCACGGACAAACGATACGTGCGACACGCGGTCACACGTGGCAAAGTTTCGAACTCACAGGAAACATCCTATAGGAGTGCGGTCGAGAATTTCACGGAACCCGTCGACAACGCACCGAATCCGATGTCCCATTCGCCTTTGGCGAAACCGCCGGAGTTCGGTCGAACGTCGTACGAGTGAGTCCGATAATATGTCGTCTCAGTTTTGAATAACTTTCATACAGATTTTTTCGTAACGATTTGATTTGGAGTTTTCATGAAATAAAAGTCGTCTAAAAGATACATTCGACCTATTCGTAGTAGACAGAACCCGAAAAGAGAATTTTAATTGTTATTATTATTGTTTTTTTTTTTTTTTTTTTCAAAATTTGTTCTCGATTATTTTCCCGAATGTAAGACAAAAAAAAAGAAAACAATTTTCGAGAAAAACTCGAGTATGATTAATTAAATTTTCAGGCAGTCAGACTTGATTATGGAGCGCTAACTTCAAAAATACCGGCAATAGAAATTTTAGCGAGAAAACCCGCTGTTCTCGTCTTTGTTTCGTCCGTTGTTTGGGCCGATGTGAAAAAGAAAATCGCGACTGTCATCCAACATGAAAACATCAAGCGGCCTTATGATTTTGTGGCCGAAAAATCACTGTGACCATTCCAGTAGACGACAGTCGAGCATTACGAAATCGTCGTGAAACGTATACGGCATATTATTATAATATCGTACACAACGTCCCGTCTGGTTCGACAATTATTAATTTCGGGCGTCGTCGCACGGGAAAGCGCTATTTTTTTATTTTTTTTCACCGCCAAAACGATTTTCCCGCGTCAGCTGCTTTAATAACGTCGTGCAGTAAAAACCGTTTCGGAAACCATTGTCATTACGCTACGATAACGTACACGGTTACGACCACAGTTGTCGATAATGGTGTCGGGAACCGAGTCGCTCGTACGGCGCAGCGTTTAGTCAATTTCGCTACGCGGATGCCGTTAGGAACGAAACCTCAACGTAATAATTATTATTATTATTACTACGGCTGGCTGTTAATAATAATATTATGATATTATTGTGTCGTATCTGTGTTTAGAAGCGAAACACGGCGATTTTATGCGTTATACATTATATCAGACGAATTCGGAACAATCATACGAATGTGATTTCAATTGCGTTTCCTCGAGTCGTGTGCTTTCGAGACTCGAAAATCGTCGATTTGAAAAAAAAATCGTTACCTATTTATAATGGCAAAAAACTATGTTCAAATAAACACGTAAACAGTATTCTCGTAAATTCGACTGTATTCGATTAAATCGATTCATACACAATCGATTATTTGAAAAACTATCATATTTTTTCATTATTTTTTTATCTATAAAGCTACCCGTACACATAGTCTACATAGTCATCGACAGCGTTACGCTAGGTTGTGTTGCATCAACGATGTCGGATCGTAAAATTTGATAATAATTCGAATACAAAAAAAAAAAAAAATTAAAAATCGTATTTGGATTCCCCAAGAGTACCGCGATGTCACGTGACGCGTTAACGTCACTGCCGTTACAATCATTATCGTCACGACGTATTGACAGATAATACGTTTCACAACTCGTACGTGAGCATAAATTGAAAACGTTAAACTATGGCTGTTCCGAGATAATCGAATAACGAATTTAGTTATTATGTGGTTTTATCTCGTGTGTAAATGTTTTCAGAGTTGCGTTATCAATACGGAGTTTGGAGTAATAATTAAAACAATAATAATAATAATAACAACAATGTGAATTTTAAAGATAACCAACTTTTGTACAAACTCGGAGAACGCCATCGATGTCGTCCAATTCCCTGTAGCGGAAGTAATGGTACGACGAGAAACAACAAAAGATCCGACGATCGTCACAACACGCGCTCGTGATTATATGATATTTCTAACATTATTGTTGTTGATTCTTCGTATTCGCGAACATGCGTCAGTGTTCGTGTGTGTGAGTGTGTGAGCTTTACTGACGCCGGCTGGTCTGAATATCATACGTATAAAGGGGTGAATCAGTATCAAACGAGTGGTAAAATGTATCTTTATCCCTCGAAAATAGAGGGTGAACGATTGTATATTTGATGTGTAGGTATTCAATTGCCATATGTCATGACCGTAAACGTTGTAAGCCTATAACGGTCGCGGTCCGACATCGAGATAAACAACGTCATTGTTCTACGACGACAATAATATTTCGAGCACGTTTGGACCGAATCGTGTGACGGACGGAGGAACGAGACTAAATGATTGCGGTCGCAAACGCCGTATTATTCATGTCCACGTGTCTGCAATGCGCACGGGTATGGAATGACACACAAGATGCAGGCATGTCGATATGGATGGAGGAAAGGTAGGTTTCCTTAATAACGTTTAAGGAGGCCAGAAAAAGAGGGACCGTAATTAATTATTTAATTCAAAAAAAATATTTTTTGCTTACCTACAAACTTTAGCTGATGGCATTTTAACCAAATGATAAAATAATATCAAATATGTGTATATATATTTAGTTTTCACTAAAAATTAATTGGTGTACAATTATTCGTTATCGTGTCATTCGCGTCAATACTTTATATATGCTGTATTTACGGTTTTACCCAGCAAGGCAACTGGATTTTAAAGAAATCATCGACTGCTTTGGTTCGGCTAAAGCAAGAAAAGCTAATTTGTAGCAATTAATTATAATTTATGTATTGTATAGCTAATGTGTAATGTATAAATACTTGTAAAAGATGTAAAATTATTTAAGAAGCAATGCAATTAAAAACCCTGGTAATATTGTTTACAAATTTGTGCTTTTACTTTGTTATTTAAAATAAAAAAGGTATAAATAATATAGGTCATATTGTTTACAAATTTGTGCTTTTACTATGTTATTTAAAGTAGAAAAGGTATACATATTTGAAATTTATTTGGTCTTGGTAGGGTGATTGTAGCTTCTGGAACCACCACTAATAGGGACCCTAAAGCATTTTCCTCCCTGGCCTGAACTTTACTCTCTATGGCCCTGACAAGTTGACAATGTCGCGATCGATTGATAACGCTGCTATCGTGGCGTTTGGCGAGTTAGAGATATGATTCGAAAGTACAAATCCGCAACGTCTACGAGTACCCGTTATGGTTAGTACTGCGCGATTATTTTATTTCCATATAATCGATGTGTAGGAAATTATTTCGATTATTTCGATTACAATCGGTTATTTTTTTTATACATAAATTATAATATATTGTTATCAGTTACTGAATTATTATAATCGGTTATTATTCATACGTAAATTTATCATTAATAATTCTATCAGATTCTAAAAATAAACAAAAAACTCGTTCACGTAATATTCTTATAGTGGTAAAATAGGATTTTAAGGATATATAGTAAATACTTCAATAAGAATACGGTGAGTCGGTGACCAGTGACCCCAACACGAGGACATTTTATATTTATGTTACGGGAGATGGGGTAAAAATAGAGTGTCAAACCGGTTCGAACGCTCGCGCCGGCACATCGTACGTCGAAACCGGCAGCTGTTCATTACATTCGTTTACGTTCGACGTTTCGGAATGATTATTTTTGACGTGCTTCGGTCGACGACACGTCACGCCGCTTTTATTTTTACTTTTTATTATTAATTTTTATTCGCGCACCGTCCTCAAACGAGTACACACGTTCCCGTCGACGAACTCGACGAACGCGACGGTAAACGATCGTCCGATACGACGTCGGCGTAGATTATTTCGCGAGAGTTCTTTTTCCACGCGTCGTCGCACTCGATGTTCGAGTTCCTACGTGTGTGTGTGTGTTTGTGTGTGTGTGTGTGTGTGTGTGTGTGTGTGTCTGTGTGTGTGTGTGTGTGTGTGTGTGTGTGTGTCTGTGTGTGTGTGTGTGTGTGTGTGTGTGTGTGTGTGTTCAAGGGCGTCCCTGATCCTATTTTCAGGGGGGGGGCGACTTTTAGACTTATAATCTTGAGGAATAAAAAATAAATAAAAATAATTTAACTATAATATTTAGGATTAAAAATAAATAAAAATTCTTTTGAATGAAGCACAAACTAATTAAAATTGTTATTCTATAAAACAAATTCTTTGAATCGTTTGTGTTCTGCAAATCTATCTATTATTTTGCACGCATCTAGTGTACTACCTACGTGAACTGTGAAGACGTATTCATGTACTACAATAATATCATTACTATTTCGTGTTAAACAAAACAAAAAAATATCGAACGTTCAGTATCAGATAATGTGTATCTAAAAGTACCTATTGTTATAAAATCGATACGATACGACATACGAGGTGGGTAAATTCCGAGCGCTTCTATCAATATATTATACACCTATATCATAATCTATGACTCTAAATAATTTCGTAATTTTTTTCTAATGATTATTATAATATAATACAGACAATGAAAAAACAGTAAAAAAAAAAAAATTGAAAAGGCTCAGGGGGGGGATCGCCCCATCGCCCCCCCCAGAAATACACCCTTGTATGTGAGTGTGTGTTGTGTGTTTTTGTGTGTGTGTGTGTGTGTGTGTGTGTGTGTGTGTGTGTGTGTGTGTGTGTGTGTGTGTGTGTGTGTGTATGTGTGCGTTTTGCGCGTAAACGGAATAACCGTTCAATTCAAAAAGTACTTTAGACGCCGTTCGACGACGATAAACGAATAAAATATACATGTTTATTTTAATAAATGTATATATAATATATGTATATATATTTATATACACGCGTACGCATCTTCTACACACGCAGATTTAAATTAAATTCGAGCCTAGTTTCGGGACGAAAACACGATTATCATAATAGGGATTTTTTTTTTCAATTTTCCTACCCCGCGAGCTCGTTTTTCATATTTTTCACGCCGACGGTCTATAATAACTATATATACATATTTTTTTATTCGTATTTATTTTCTCCGGTAATAATAATTGTTTTCCTCCGTTATCGGCGCGGCCCATCACTGTCTGTTCGCCTGATTGGTTTTTTCCACCACAAAAATGACGCGGCTATATACGTAGTACCGCGCTGGTGCGGGGCCGGCGTGTGCGCCGTCGGACGCGATATTTTATTATGCGCTAACGCGAGAGTGGTAAAGTAATATTTTAATCAAAATCCCTTCTCTCCCCCGCCCACACGGGATCCACGGCTGCCCATATTGTTCGACGAAAAATATAATAATAATAATAATAATAATAACAATAATAATAATAATAGTATTAATAATAATGTAGTGACGCAGTAGTGAACACCAACACTATGTTACGCGTGGTGGTCAACGTTCGCCTCTCCCACGTCAGCCGATTTATTTTATTAATAAACCATCGCGTCGTGTCGGCGAAACAATGTAATCCCGTAGAATTTTAAATAGAATTTTTTTTCCAATCAACTCGCGTTTAGTTTTAGTCTTCATCTCCGGCGTTTCCACGACACTCACACACACACACACACACACACACACACACACACACACACACACACACACAGACGCGCGCACACGCCCTTTTAATAACCGTACGCTACGTCTCCCGCACTAATTTATTTTATCGATGAAACCGCGTTCCAGGGCTCGTACGTAATCTCGTAGAATTTTTATTTTTATTTTTTTTTGTTATTCGTACGAAGGCCGTAAATCTCGTGTTTATTATTCAATCTGCTTTTGTGTACGCCTACAGTCGATACACCCCGAACGATTAGGTTTACCGAAAAAATCGAGTGGTCACTGTGGGACGGTGGATTTTGATAAAAAAACGGGAGGGGGAGGGGGAAAAGTCGGAAAAAAAACCGCCGAGTGAATCTAACCCACAGACTGTTTTACCGACACGCGGGTCCCGTACATAATTCACGAGTCTGTGTGCCATCCAACGAGATCGATAATTTATTAATGTCATACGCCCCGGTCGAGTTCAACACGGTTTAATATTGACGTAGCCGAGCTATAGATAAATCGGTAAAACACGAGACGTGGACGTGCCTAAATGCTACGCGTACGACGATTTCGCAGCGAAAGATCCTGGAATCGTTCAGAGCGTGGATGGGGATGGATCAAAATGTGTCCCGAACGAGTCAATAACGATTCGCACAGAATATAAATATTTTATACTTACTCGGTAGATCACTGAAACCCTTAAAAAAACATCGCGGTTTTATGTAGGAGATAATTGTTGTACTTTCTTTTTATGTACGTGGTTTTTTAAGTATTCGGTTTTCTTGAACGACCACCACTGTTTATATCGATTTCACGACATAAAACATTTTTTTTTTATTTCAATATTTACGTTTAAATTTGTATTTCTTAACACGTCGTTTTCGATTTATAAGCATTTAAAGTTTGGATTACCGGAAAATATAATATGCAAGAATGTACTTACACTGATACATAACTGATCTGGTTTTTATATGATTTGATCTCGTTATTTTTTAAACCCATCGATTACAAATCAAAATATGAAAAAGGTACCTTTAAAGAGTTATTTTTTTCAATAAATTATATACAAATTAATTGTAATTTAAGAACAGTAAGATTTCAAAAGTAATACGAATAAAAAATACGAAAAATGTTACAATTATATTTTATGAAAATTTACCGAAATATTCAAAAAATTGACCAAGAAACAGTTTCTTGATAATATTTAAGAAATCCGACTGGTCCTCTGATTGTATATAAATATATATATTAATACATACATACCCAGTGACGAAATTCACGACGCATAGACCGTCCGAGTGGTCGTGGGAATTCCATCCATTGTGCAGACGCACTTTAGGCTTGAGTCATTTTACCAGCTGTTGTGCGAAATGTTACGTCGTCGTATGGTATATAGATACATCGACTCCTCCAAAGAAAAGGGAAGTAACTCGAATTTTATCATTTTTCACTTTTTGTTGAAATGTGATAAAGGAATATGTTCTGTACCTCCCGCGAAAACGGCAGTAACTTTACTACTCCAAAGAGGTTAGAGATCATAATATTAAAATATCTTTATAATCTCTCGTGATAAAGTTTCCGGCTAAGCAGTGGCGTCACTTTGGGTGGGGAAACTCATACATTTGCCACAGTCTAGTGTTTGGCTGCACTGCAGTCTCTCAAGTTGGTACATATGAAAAATATAAAATATACAAAGAATATAGTAATAATAATTGTTCGAAACTTGCCGCCTTAGCGACTTTTAAATAGAAAACTTCGCGCCACCGTTATTGGTTCTGCCATGAACGTCGCGAACTTTCGAGACGTTTCAGCGGCCCCCTCCCTCGGCATCCACGACCTTAAACCTCGGCCGATCGCCGCAACCGGTACCACGGTCCACGACGAGTCGGCTTTTGCGTTTTTGTTCCAGCCACCGTCCGTCGTTGGCGTGTTTTGCGTGTGCCGTTTACCGAGCGCTCTTTGTTTTATCATAACGATAATTAATCGTAAAAGTCGATTGTGTTGTGAGCTTGTTCTCGCCGCCGTTGGATTTCACGTGTTGTCGTCATCATCTGTCCGCTGTCGCCATCCAGGTTTTATTATTATTGTATGTATTTATAATTGCCCATACGGCTTTATGTACCTTTTTTTATTATTAATATTAGTATTTTATCCCCCCCCCCTTTTGGGCGCCCGTCTCAATTTTGTACATTATTATTTATTTGTCTGAATAGTAGTTCTGACCGATTGACAGACAAACCGAATTTGTTATATATTGTTCATATTATTGGTCACCCGTATTTATAAATCTTTTCTCTGGGTAGTTTGGGCACCGTGTTGCTGTCATTCTGGGCCAACCGAAATGAAGAAAGACGGCTAAGAAAGACGTATCTTAAGTAACTTCTATTTTTAATCCACATTCCTCGAGATATAGGAAGTAACTCATTTTTGTATTTCGAAATACAACAATAATTTATTGTTTATTTTAATTATTGTATTTATAGTGTTTAATGATAGCATGTATAATGATATACATACATAAACTCAATAGACTTGACTGTTTAGTGTCAGACGTCAGTAATAATATTATTAATACAATTAATAATATTAATAATTATTATTATAGTGTTTTTTTATTATCAATCATGACCTACAAAAAAGTAAGTTATTCGATTTTATAATAAATATTAATATTATTATTATTACCTATTTTATAAACACCGGACTGTATAAATACTGGACAAATGAAACATTTTTATTTGAAAATATTTTATTTTTATTACTTATCTATTTTTATCCAATATTAAGGAAGTAACTCGAGTTACTTCTGTATAAAAATGATTTTTCCCAAGAAAAAAGAAGTAACTCGAGTTACTTCTCCGAATAACTTTTTTCCCCGTGACAAAAAAAAATAAATTAAGTTTATTTTTCATCATACATTGTCCTGTGGAAGTTAAAAAACAAAAAATTACGGTGATAATATTATATTCAATCAAACAACCAAAGTTCATATAAAAATTTGATATGAAACAGTTAAAAACCGATAGTAATTTAAGTTAAATCTTATAATATAGCTCTACTAAAAAATGATAAAATTCGAGTTACTTCGTTTTTCATTGGGGGAGTCGACATATGCAAATATTATACGCGCGTTTTACAATCGACTGGAAACGACGCGAAATGAATGGTTTCGGAAAATTTTCATTCCGTCGGAAAAACAACAACGGGAATAATCACTGACCTACAAGAACGGCATAACGATTTCACGGTTACTGGATGAATATATATTTTAATCGGTGCGTTGATATTCCGCCGGCGTGCGCGAATAAAATGCCGTTCGACAGACGCGAAACGCTGCGTAACGTTTAAATAACTTTTGAATTTCATTATGGTTCGTTAATGAAAATTTACGTTTGACGGAGAGAATCGGCGTGTAAGATTTGAATGAAAAAAACCAACCGACGAACGAAAACCCCGAGAAAATTCGTATTCTGTTCAATGTCTGTCTTTTTCTTTTTTTTTCGAGCGAGCCATAATGTAAAACAATTAAAAAATAAAAAAATAAAATGAAAAAAAAAATAAAAATACTATCGATTACAAATTACAATAACGGATACGTTTTTGAAAAAATGTGGCGGTATCGATCGCTCGTCAATCGTCCAGTATAATATTACGTTCTTGACATAACGATAAGTCATCGCCGTCATCGTAACGCCAAGCCGACGCATTTATCGTTTGATAATTCGTAAATTCGGCAAGTTTTTACACGTCGAGTGCGACGAATACTTGATTTTTAATTGTATAAATAATGGTATAACTAGTTTTTATAGGTATTGATTATTTGTAATGTAACAAAATTACATTTACTTAGTTTCTATGTGTTATCCAGTGTTGTGTCATAGATAATTTTATCTAGATGCTTCGTCTAGATAAAAACTTTATATCGTTATCTTATCGTAATAAAAATAAAAATTTCCGTATAATATAATAATACAAATTGGCATCTAGATGAAAATAATAGTTATCCTTATAAATGTATCTAAATAAATATTTTTTAAAGAGCGTATTTTGCACACAATGCAATCGGTTCACGATGATTATAGCAAGAAAATAATATATATAAATTCGGATATGAAATGCCCACCTGTATTTATGAGACATAGGCTATAAAGTGTAAACATGACCTGAACTAATAATGTTATACAATTTAAATATTTACCGAATATTAAATAACTTTATTCTACGTATAAGAAAAAAAACACTTTGGAAAAGTTTGTATTTATTTCAACTTGAAAAAAAATAAATATGTGTAGTATTATTTAGAAAAATGTAATATAATTTGTATCGTTTTATATATTTTATATAAGGTGCTATAAAAATTGAATTAAAAATACATACACTAGAGGTTTACAAAACGAACCTAAACAAATTGGGGGCTGACTTTTCTCACGATCTGGTGATCAAAACTGGCCTGCCAGGTCGAGCGATCTAACTCCAATGGATTTTTTTCCTCTGTGGTTACGTCACAGCCCATGTCTCCAAAAACGAACCACGAACGATATTATTGAAGAACTTAAGGAAGAAATTCGTCGTGTCGTTGGTGAACTAAACCCGGAGATGTGTTAGCGAGTGATAACAAATTTTGTGTTACGAACAGAAGCTTGCAAGCGAAGTGGAGATGAACGTATTCCAGATAAGATATTTCACACTTAAATCGGAGAAAATACAATACAGGCGGATGTATTTTTTTTTTCAACGTAATTTTTTATATATATTTGTATTAAATAGTGAAAGCACTAGTGATAAAAAACGCACAATTTGGATGCATGAAATAAACAAAAAATGGTTAGAAAATAACACGATTTTAAATTAATAAAGTATAATGTTTTATTAAAATTAAAAAGATAATAAAATAATGATGTAATAAGAAGAATAAAGAATAAAATTAAATGTTTACACAGTGTTTGGTGATGTACTATTCGTAAAATAAACCAGTGACTTTGATTTTCGTATTTTGATCGGAGCAAAAACAGAACCGGACCGATCACGAGCGTTCATGTTTTGTTCTGTCTTGCCGTGTTTTGATTTCGACTGATTAGTGTGCGCGCGTCAATTGTTTTACACACGTTCCAATTGTGTTCAAACAGCTCCGAGCAGCTCAGAGCTGTTTTGCTCTTTCAGTGTGCGCCCGGCCACACACTACAGCACTATATACTCATAGGGTGGTCAAATTTCATGAAATTTTTTTTCATTTCCATGAAAAATGTATTTTTTTTATTTCCAAGTGAACATTTTCAAAAGTTGGTTTATTGTATGAAATAAAGAAAATATGTAACAAAGTTACATACTACATACATAGTAATACACAAACATAGACATTTAAAAAACTAGATAACCGACTATAAGACAATATCGAAGTCAGCCATATGCCAATTGGGAAAAATTGCATGATTGGTGATAACTGATAAGTGATTACAAAAATGTAATAAAATCAATACCAATATACAAATACCGTATAAATATATAATTATTAATTTATAATGTATAACCATTGATCATTAACAGTATTTAGGTAGGGTTTTTAATTCGTATACCTTGGTTGATAAATGATACCTATCTGATAAGTTATTCAAAATTAATGTTTTCTGTGTTTTATCAATATATTATTTTTAATCATCTATAAACACGGTGAAAATACAAAAAACTATTTTTCATGATTTCATTGAAACATTTCAAGAAGTATGAAATTTTCAATTTTGAAATATTTCAAGAAGAGTGAAATTTTCAATTTCGAAAGTGAAATATTTCAAATTTACAACCCTATATACTCATACCGCATACACACACACACACACACACACACACACACACACACACACACACACACACAAGATACTAGTTTGTTTATATTTTCTCTTGTGATTGAAACCCAGTCGGCTATATGTTTTTATCGTAACACGGTTACTGAAAATCAATCGGTCGAGTGTGAATCGCCACGAAGCTATTTATTCATACGGCTAACAGTGCACCCCCTCCCCTACCAACCAATCAACCACAATCCGACCCGACCACCGATCGCGTCGAGCGCGCCGGCTCTGCCGTATCTCTCGTGTGTGTTTTCACAAGAATTAGATTTAAATCTAATTTCCGTAGGAATACAGAGGTTTTCAATACGTGGACGGGCGAGAGGGCCCGTGTATATTTTTCGCGTTACGACGCGAAGCCGAAAAAACGTACTACGTCAAAAATAATATACTATTATGAAGGTACGTAGACCGTACCTTCCCCGGCACCGACGTGTTTAGCCCCGCGTCGTGCGGTCCGACGATTACGTATTTGCTCGCGCAACGCCACGGCGTTTTAAAACGACCTTTTGACGAATAAAATAAACCAAAAAAACAGAAACCGCGCCGCGTGCAATCTTTTGCACGTAATGTTTTACGTATAATATCTTTCGTGTGTAAGTACACGTCATATTTTAACGACCGCGACAGACGGTTTGTGATACGGTTTTTCGGGTAAAAACGTGGGCCGATTTCGTTTAAAAACACACTCAATGGCTGCGCCTCCTTTACGTGCGTGCGTCTTTGTACGATTTATTTTTATTTACTTATTTGTTTATTTTTTTTAACCGTCCTTTTATCGACACGCTCGCTTCATAAAAATATCCACGGGACAAACGCCGAGGTTCGTCGTAAAAATTTGCAATTGGTCTTTGTACTTTGTCGCCCGGTGAAAGGTCTAATACGGGACGGGTAAAGTGTGCCACACGCACGCACGCACACACACACACACACACACACACACACACACACACACTCACGTGGAATATTATTTTCAAGTGCTGTTCAAACAATATTAAATAGTGTACACAAATATTAATACAAAGCAAATGCCAGAATCATGTTGTTCGTACGTGTTCAGATGGAACGTGTAGAGATTTTTTTTTTCATTTCACATAGTACGTAGAGCCAAATCACATAAAAGAAGGTTTTAATAGAAAATAAACAAGAGAATATTTTCTGTCTAGTCGTCACGATTTTATTTCGCGAAATTTTTCCATTTATCATATTGTTTACCGTTGTTTAACCATTAATCGTATCCGATAAAACTCATCGCGGCCGGGCCTTTCGAACGGATCGAAAGAAAAACCGTAGAGTGCGTAAAAGGGACTTATAATGACAATAGAGACCGACGAAAAACTTTTTTTTTTTTTTTATGTAATCATAGAAAACAAATCGATTTTTGACGTGACATAAATACTTTCAAAACGCACGTGGGTTAAATAAATTATTTTGGAATAAAATAAAAATGTTTAAATGTCACACGAAATTCGTGGAAAACGGTCAAATTGTTATAGTAGTAGAGTAGTAGTAGTAGTAGTAGTTGTAATAGTAGTAGTAGTAGCAGTAGTAGTAGTGCAGTAATAGTAGAGTGTATTATTACAGTATAATACTCGAAACCGTTTGAGAAACGGAACTATAATAATATACTCTGATGAATCACGAATATCGTAATAATATTATCATATCGCAATACCAGTTGCGTAAATTAAATGTGATTTAGCCGGAGAAAAAATGCGTCACGACTCCGATCCGTGTTCGGAATCGTACACACTGTATTTACACCAGTGGCGGCGTGTTTAGGATTTTTCCAAGGGGTGGAGATCAAAATTAAAAATTAAATAGAAACCCCTTCATTAGTATTAAGCTTTTATGACAAATGTATGATTTATATACCTAGATACTGCGTTAGTATAAATTTGAGGACTTAGCTCCATAGCAAAACAACAAAGCTACAAAAAAGTTGAAAAATACACGGAAATATGAGATCGGATATTTAAGTGAGATAAATTACAAATAAACCTCGTAAAATCTTGATTATATTTTACTCTAATTTTGCATTTAAATAATTAAATATAAAACAATAGTAGATCTGTTTTGAAAAACTTGATATAAAATATTTCGTATTCCGACATCGAGTCGGGAGGGGAGGGGGAATTAATTGATATAAAATATTTCGTATTCCGACATCGAGTCGGGAGGGGAGGGGGAATTAAATTCCGAATCGAGTCAGGGTTTGCTCCACCGTTTGGGCTCGTGAGAGGGGCCGACTTAAAATTCTACACTCGACGATTTTTTTATTTTTTTTATTCTAAATTGATAAAAAAAAAAAAAAAAAAACAATAAACAAATGACTTCTCGAAATCGCCACTTCAATTGAATGCGATTCGTTTGAGACGGCGACGATTTTGCGCGATTTCGTCGCAGAACTGATAATGTACAAAAGAAATGTTTAGGTACGTCGTAACCTCGTCCCGGCGTATATACTGACACGCCGTTGTCCTCGGTGAAAATTTGAGTTTTCCAACTGAAATTGTTAACGATTTCGTAAAAAATCGACATGGAAATTGTTGTCTTGTCGTTTCAGCTTTTTCCTCTACACCAGTGGTGGCCAAACTATTTTTACCGGGGGCCATAAAAAAGAAAAAAAGCGATTTTTCAGGTCTGAAAGTTGAAAATTTCCCTTAAACTCTAAAATCATTAGAATTTTCGGTATTGTCGTAGGTTATTATATATATTTAACAACCATTTTATTGTACTTGCTAATTTTAATGGCCTTATTTAATACTTGACTTAATAAATACTACAAAGTATGCAAAATATCGTATTAAGGATACGCAAATATGTGTTGTGAAGTAGAATGCTTTCGTGGGCCAGATATTGAATGGTGGCGAGCCGGAATGGGCCCGCGGGTCGTTGTTTGGTCACCATTGCTCTATACCATCACGTGCGTTTACCTTTTTTTTTCTTTCTTTCTTTTTCTCGTCTAAAATAATATTCACGATAATTTGAAAATACAGCAAAAAAAAAATAGAAGCGAGAATTCGGGCCGGAAACAAATACTTTTTCGGATTAGCGAAACTATTAGGAGCTCGATGCCTGTCAAGAGACTTAAAGAAACAAGTATACACTACCTTGATAAGATCAGTTGTAACGTACGGAGCAGAGACTTGGGCTATTCGGAAAACCGAGGAGAATAGACTCCTCTCCTTTGAAATAAAAATTCTGAGAAGAATTTTCGGACCTGTAAAGGACAGTGTAACTAGTGAATGGACTATAAGGAAAAACGAGGAATTGGAATCACTGTACCGAACACCCCACACATTGTTGAAGCAATAACAACTAAGAGACTACAATGGGCAGAACATGCTTGAAGAAACCAAAATCCATTAATTCGCACAATCGTGGAAAAAAGCCCCACAGGAAAAAGACCCATAGGGAGACCAAAAATGAGATGGGAGGATGTAGTGAAAAAGAACGTGGATGAACTAGGAGGGAAGAAGTGATTGGAAGACACGAACAGCAGACTGAGAGGGATGGATAGCTGGATGTATGACGGGATGGTCCTAGGGACTGTAACTCCTCCCCCCCCCAAAAAAAAAAAAAAATTGAAATAATAACGAGTTCTACTCGTGCGTATTTAACGTTTTTCACACAAAATCGAAACCGTACGGCGAGTGAAATGCACAAAATAATTTACTTTTATAGACTACGATGAATCACCGTCGACCGCTGAGGTCGAGTAACGTTTTAAAAACGTATTCCAAACGGAAATTACATCACATATTTTCAATGTTCAGTGTCCGGTTACTTAGCGATGCGTTTTGTATTTCTATGTGCACTTTTCAATGCGGGGCCGATTCCAAAACATTAAGTCTTAGACGACGTGTTGAGTGCGACGAGATTTTAATTGATTTCGAATCGCAATTGAAATTAAATCGTTTAAAGATTTCCGGAAACGAATTCCACGAGTACGTCGATTAAAAAAAACAAAAATAGTTTGTTTTTCGTTTAATTTCGATTTTTAAACTATATCGTGGTAATATGTAATTGTACGATACAAAGGATATACGAAAAAAAAATAAATCTATGAATTTTTATTCTTGTTTTATCGAGACTAATTACGTCACGATAAATAGGCTGTGAATATTTTGACAGTATCTTTCCTTTTTTTTTTTCACAAAGTCGAGTGTCAAAAAGGTAAAATAAAGTGAAGATAAAACAAAATATACATATAAATATATATATACATCCAAAAAACGTACACCACGCACTAGATACGAACACTTTCAAAGTTCATTAAAGTTTCATTAAAGTATTCTTTAACTTTCTTCCTCGTTACGGTCTAATGTCGTCGTTTATAAATTGTATTTATTTCTCAGTAAAAGTCGCGCGCGCGCACACACACATGCACACACTAAAAATAATCCAATACCCGTTGTCTTTGGTCTTAATAATAATATTATAAAATTATTAAGTGAATCGTTTGAAGAGCAGACACTCTTTTCTACTTTTCGTAAACCGTCGGCGACAAAAATGCCGAGTTCGCCTGTTATTCCGTGTTGGTAACACTATTATCACGATAACAACAACGAGTAACAATATCGGTGTGTTCGATACCTCGAGAGTTTTTCGCGGCCGCCAAACTCCGGCGCCGCGCGATCGATCGTTTCGAGTCATTGTTTCGCGGAGACGCGAAAGCAAAAACTTGCTGCCGGATTCGTTCCCGTATACGACGATAATTGTTCGACGCGTTACCGAGTGTACAGTTTTCTTTTGTTTCTCGACCGAAGCGTATATTATTATTACGTATTATTATTATTATTATCATTGTCATTATTATTATTACTATTATCATTATTGTTGTGGAGGCACCTGTAATATCCATCTATCCAGACTACATGTTACTATAAATTTTGTTATAAAATATTTGTTAAAATTACCTTTTCAAACTAGAACTATAAATATATACGAGGAGTTAGATGTAAAAACATTTTAAATTCATTTATGATTTTTCTGTTCTAATTGATCTATACAAACATAAACATTTAACACCAAAAATTGAACATGAACATAATACTAGGTTTAAACAAAATATTAATATATGATTACCGAAGATTACTAAAGTTTTTGGTCAAAAAAGTACTTTATATATTGGCTTACACTCGTGTATTTCTTAAAATATTAATCTAAAAATGTTTAATAATTTAACTACATTCAATAATTAATATATAAAAACATTGGATTTGGACGGTACTACCAGTGCCGTAGAAATCATAGGTGCAGGCGGTGCATGGCACTGGGGCCGTCTGGGTATAAGGGCCAATCGGCCATCACTGTCAAAGTACATTTTGATTTATTTGTAATGCCTATATGGATAGTGGATACTTTTGTAATTTTAATAATAAACATTATCTACCTATATACAATTAATTATATAGTAGGTAATAAATGCATTCATAGAAAAAGAGTCAAAATAAATGCATCTCTATTTTTATTCATTTTCGATTATTTTATCTATCGAGAAACGCAGAAATTATGTAAAAAATTATTACCATTTATTAATATTGTTCAATCTTGAAAAAAAGTTATCTACCGAACTAAATGCAAGTGTGGGTTAATTTTGGTTTATTTCATGAATAATAATAATTTGTAAGTCCACGTATTTTAGATTTTTTGTGAAGTAAATAGATTTTATGCTTTTATTAATCATATAAAATACATTTTTTTTGGTTTCACTTTGAGAAAATAAAACTGATCCAAAGATTTAATACAGCAGTTCTTTTAAATACAAAATTTAATCTAGATTATGTTAGAAATTTGAATTATTTTTAAAATATAAGAATGAAATGTTTACCAATTCATCATTAGAGTGTAATTTACATATTATACAAAATTGTTCAACAAATTTGACCTCTATTGAGCTAATTATTGAATTTCAATATTTTAATATTTGTAATTCATTTTTTGAGAGTTTTTTCTATTAAAACTTTATTCTTGTAAAATTGTAACTCCATTACTTTGAACATAATTTTATAGATTCAGATTATATAAATGCAATATTGTGACATAAAAACCTTTTATGAGCATTTTAAATTAGAATTTTGATAAACTATTTATTTTGTGGCGAAATAATGATTTAATTTAGACTAAATTTGTTTTACATTATATTTAAAAAAAATACTTACTATATAATATTTATATACATGAAAACCACAATATGAGCTTGTAAATTATATTGAAACTCCACTTAAAATGGTTTTATTGAAAAAATTATATTTCAGTACTTTTAAACTCAATACATTCACCATGAATATCCTTTATAACAAATGAAGAATACCCATGATATGATGACAGTCTTTTTTTATATATTAAAATTATGATACTCAATAAGTAGGAAGGGCCCATACACATGAGTTTGCACCGGGGCCTTTGACTCTCAAGCTACGGCATTGGGTACTACTAAGTTTATTTATTCTTATTTATAGCTCATTCATTTTTTAAGTACTTTAGTTATTTTATTTATTGGTCTCTATTTTAGATTTTGTTCTACATGTATAATTATTTTATCATTGCATTTACACATTTTCTAACTTCAAATTATCAGTTGTTACATAGACTTTTGTCGTAATTATTTTTTGTTTTAAGAACTTGTTCTCCCAACACAAGCTATGCTTTTTGGCAGTGCTGCAATATTGTTTATTTCTTATTATTATTATAAATGTATAAATTACTGATTAATGTTGATTTAATATTGTTAAAATATTTAATGTACATTATTGTTGTAATAAACTTATCATTATTATTATTATTATTACTATTATCATTATCATTATCAATATTATAATTAGTATTATTATTATTATTATTATTGTAACTATTATAGTTTCCGTACGCGATCGTAACGTCGTCGTCGCGTAAAATCACACGCGAGTGCTGTATAGACTCATAATTTATACGACGACTAGAACAGAAACGAGCATTATGTAAATAACGTTCGATTTATTTATTTTTTTTCCGACGTTATAGGCCGGGGACGACGACGTCAGACTCGAGAACGAGAAAAAAAAGTATTGATTCGGCGACGACGGTCCCGCGACGACGTTTTCACAGGCCGTACGCGTCTTATAATACGGTCCCGAAAATCGAATTCGAAAAACAATAATCGCTCTTTGCTTTTCGGAACTGGCGTTTCGCAGACAGACGTAACCGGGAATTTGAATTCGAACGCGTCGGCTATCGCAGTGCTTCTCAACCTGGGGGCCGCGGCCCCCTAAGGGTTCGTGGCTATATGATTGGAGGGCCTTGAAATATAAATTCAGATACTTCTACTTCAACACGTATCATAAGATTTCCAGAAACAGATAATTTTAGTTCAACAACCAGCAAAAGAAAAAATGAATTTTTAGTTGCAAAAAATAAAAAAAACGCAAGTACAATAATTCAGAATATATAAAATTTGGTTTTATTGTATCATGCGTAAATAAGGAAGAACGACCGATGTGTGTCATATGTTCAAATACAATCTCAAACGCTTTTACATCCATGGAAGGGAGCCTTGACAGTTTTGCATTAAATTTAGGGGGCCCTATAACAAAAAAGGTTGAGAAGCACTGGGGCTGACGCGATGTTTTCATTCTTCGGAACAATAACTTCACCCGGCATACCCTGCTCCAGTGGCTCCGCGAATGGGTGTTTCATGAAGCAGCTGCTTCATAGTCGTAATGTGTGGGTGTTGACGAATCGGTTAGAACACGGAGACGTTACAAAATTGTATTTTCAAAACGATTGGATTAAATCATTATAGTACTAATGTCTATTAGATAACATGAAATACCAACATAGAAACCATAGCATAGATAGGTTGACTGTAAAGACATCGGTTAATAATATTAATATGAATTTATCTCTTCATATCTCTAAATGTGTCTTAAATAAGGCGATTGAAAAAAGGGGTTCTCGGTTCAAAATGTAAATAATGAGTACTATGGCCGGGTTATGGTAAGATTCTATTTTCTAAAATAAATACCTAGTGGTTTAAATAAATCTTCCATACATTCATTGCCTACAATATATTTACGGTAATGTTTCTAATGCAAGTGTCGCTTCTTTGTTTGTAATGGTGGATTGTATTCGTTGGTCTTCAATTTCTTCTTCGTTAGTTGACTATTTTAATGATCGGGTTTTACGAAAAATAATCACCTTGATAAACTATTTGAAATTTAAGTCTAAATTTGGGTAAGAAAATTCGAGATGTCGAATTAATTTTCGAGTCGACAAGATTATTTAAACATTAAGTGTTATTGTTATTCGAAATATCGAAAATTTCGAGTCACGTGAACCGACGGTGTCGGTAATGATTTCGTTTCTTAATACCGCGATGGCGGGGATTTTTTGCCTGCCGCCGGTAAATCGTAGATCAGAGACGTCTTTGAGAAATACCACGGTAACGACGCGGACGCTTTCGCCGGGTAGTACGCCCGGTTTGGTCCCGGCGAGAAACGCGTGCACCGCGCGAATACCGAACGCGCGCCCGACGCCGCCGCCATTTGTAATAATATCACGTTATGCATCGCGCGAGAGACAGCAGCTCTTACACGTTGTTTTACTGCAGCGTCACAAAGATCCGCCGCTGTACGTTTTACGGTTATAACCTTTTATCGTCGTCTGGAATTGAAAAAAGAAAGAGAACAAAAAAAAAACCAAAAAAAAAAAAAACCGTAGCCCGTACTAAAAACGCGCCGTCTTGTACGGATTTTACTGGAAGAGTAATTTTTTTTTCATATCACTCACACTGTACCGCCTGCAGAGGCCTATCCGTGTCACCGTACGACGATGTCGTTACTTTTTTCATATATCCGATTTTTAAGTGTCGTCGTAATAAAACGTTTGGGTTTTAATTCGACAAAAAAGAATCGATTTTTTTCGTGTTTTTTTTTTTTGCAAGCCGTGGTGACTAAATGAAACTTCGAATAACTTGTTTTGATTGTAAATTTGTTAAATTGATGGTGATAGGCAGACCGGAAGGTATATAACAGAACTATTTTCTACACTGACATATATTCTGCGTGTCAGATTTTGTAATTATAATTTATTAATTTTTTTTCAATGTACAAAACTGTACACTTCGAAAGGAGCACTGACGATTTTCCTTTGAAAATAGCCTTTGAAAAATGTACCCTTATACAATTTGGTTTACTTCAATGGGATAAACAATCGCCATGGTACGTATAATTATGTTTTATTTCTGTATTAAAGAAAAAAAATAAAACACGAAAAATCAAATGTCAAATTAATTTAGTTATTTTACTCGATAAAAATTTTTGAAAATCAGGCATGACACTTTTTTAATTTTTCATTTATTCAACGATAATTCATAATCTGCCGTAACAATTAGAGGTGTTTCCTGAGACACACGCGTTGAGCGTGTCCGTAGCGTTTGAGATGGCACGTACCGTAAAAAATACTCGTTTCAAACGAAATACACATCATTTAAATATTACGACGTAAAATACGAAACTCAATCGGATTTCGTTTGTGCGTAACTACACGCACTACAAACGCTCGCTCAGAGAACGCTTTATTATTATTATTATTATTATTATTATTATTACTATTATTATTATTATTATTATTATTTTGTTCGTACGCCTTTGTCGCGAACGCAAGCCGCACGGCGCGCGAAAATAACGAGCCGTGTAACAGTTATTCAAACGAATTCCCACGATTTAATGGCGCGCGCACGTACTCGCGGACGTTAAAACACGCTGTGACTTTTTTCTCGTTCAACAAATCAATCTCTTGACCAGTGGTGGCCGACCACCGGTGTCCGTCACGGGTTGTTTTATTGCCCGCGTGATTCATCGCGCTTTTAAAAAAACACGATTATTTCGTGCGAAACGTTTCCTGTGTTCCGAATTCGCGTTTACGATTTATTATTATTTATTATTATTTATTATTATTTATTATCATTATTATTATTATTTATTATTATTTTTTCCGACGTCATATTATTATTATCTAACGATCAGAGACGATCGTGCCTCGATTTGAAATCGCAAAGAAATGTATTATACATAATATATTATTATTATTATTATTATTATTATTCATTATTGTTATATACTAGTTTAAGTTTATTTATAATTAATTTGTAATCTTTGTTATTTACCAGTTTAAGTTATTTTATAATTCATTTTTTATCTATTTTGTATACAGCACTTGCACTATTTAAAACAAACACTGTAACTCAACACTACGCATGTAATTGGGTTGTTGAACGCGTTAAATCCAAATCAATAAATGTATAGGTATATTCATAAATTTAATATGCGTTCTTCCATACGATTTCAACACACACGCGATTGGAGTATACACCGACAAAACAACCTTTAGGCTACCTACGGCTAATAACACAGTGTCAATATCATACGTTTCTATTCGTCATACTATTATGTGTTAATAATATTGTTGATGATAGTTAAAACAATAATAGTAAT
Source organism: Therioaphis trifolii (assembly GCA_027580255.1). Classification (NCBI taxonomy): domain Eukaryota; kingdom Metazoa; phylum Arthropoda; class Insecta; order Hemiptera; family Aphididae; genus Therioaphis; species Therioaphis trifolii. The sequence goes on along the minus strand of CM050405.1, from coordinate 3,529,489 downwards.
CAATTCCGTTTTTAGTTTTTCCTTTGATTTTTTTTAGGTTCTGAGCGAAGCGCAGGTTTTACAATAATTATGATGTTTTTTTTTTCTGTGAATTTGTTTTCGGTTACCTAGTTGAATCGGTCCAAAATGTTAAAACACAAACTCTATAGGTTGGAAATCTCGTGTAGATTGTACTTTAAACAATTATTTTATTTTCCTTCTCTTAATAGTTAAGAAAAACTGCCGGAAAAACTTAGTGAAAATTCTAAAATTCACCGTAAACGACACTAAATCGGTTTTAGTTTTTAGTTATAACTCGGAAAGTAATGTTACTGTTGACTTGAAATATTCACCGTATATGAACGACGCTTTTTACGTATTTGACGACAATTTGGGAAAAAAACTTACAACTCTCGGGCTAAAAATAAAACAAAGAAAATATCTCGTTTATTCAGAGATTAAAAAAAACCCTTCCCAAGTAACACCTTCTTCTATAGGTGCAAACCAACCCTCGGGTTGTTGACCCTAAGAAGAGATTCAGAGCTTATCGCTTATACAATTATTAATATTTGACGAACGATTTTGAAAAATCAACACAATCATACTCATACACTCGAGTGACAATAGTGAAAAAACAGTGCCGTTGTCTTATCCGAAGTATGTTTTTTTTTTTTTTGTCGTGTGTCCAAGTATAGTATGAGAATATATTATAATTTTATACGAGTTAAAATGTACTTCCAAAGAGGCTCGTGAGAGCGTTGGCGTCGGCCGTCCCTGATTTTAAAGGTCTGCACGGTTATTAATTTATGTTTTTCTGTTTCTTTGTTACAGGTAAGTCAATGATCATCGACCAGTGCTGAAGCAAAAGAACGTTTACGAAACAGGTAAAGTCGAGTCGTCGTGACGACGAACAATGACCGTAAGCGTTTTTATACGAAGGCGTTTTATACGTATACTCGGCCCGTGAATTATCTCTAATTCTGAACGGGGCGTTAAAGATAACGGTACATTCTCGTCGTGTCCGATTTACCGTAAAATTTCACGGCCTAAAATTCAAAGTTTACTCGTTTTTACCAAACTAACGAAACGTATCGCTAACGAACCTAAGCCACTGCACTTAAATATAACGTCCATTATGCGTATTGTACATTTTTTTTGTGTGTATATTTGATAAATTCTAGTTAAAAAAAAAATTAAAAATAAAAATAATAAAAAACGATCTATGCCACAAATTTAATACGCACCGCGATTAGAAATAGTTTAAAACAACTTAAAAAAACACATGATGAAATTGCCGAAGAGCCATACAATATATAATATATATATTTATATTTATATATATATAGGTAAAACATTGTTTTTTTTTATTTTTCAAAAAAGATCTCTACACTATATATTCGATTCAATCGACGCGTCGGGTTATCGAGAAAGTTTCTATTCATCATTTGTCATACGGGTTCATTCTACGTGGATTTGATAAGCACACACTACAGTCGAATAATTGAAACGAGGGAGATATCCTCCTCCTGCCCCGCGCCACCGTCGACCGTCATTGTAAAAGCGAAACAATACAAAATATATAAATGCACACCGGCGCGAACGGACAATCAAGTCTCGTCCGGTCCATCGATATGGAAATACCGTGCACCGTCTAGTGTCGATAACGAAGAAGGTATTACCTGATCCCGAGTAAGATCGTTTTTTTTTTTTCACGCCAGAGTACGGTTTGGCGGACGTCGTCTACGAACGACTGAATAACGGTCGTACACGACGTATTGGTGGAAAACGGACTTGTGTATAAATGCTCATTCCAAACAATTTATGAAATAACGTCGTGTTCGTTTCGGTTTTCCTCGGAGTTTCACATTGTTTGTTGCGTTATGAAAAAAAAAAAAAAAAAAAATGTTTGTATCGAATGACATCATTATACTGGTGTAACAATAGTCGCGAATGAAAAAGAGGACGGAAACGTAGGGAGGCCTCGGTTTTTCTGCCCCAACTAAACACTTAAAGAGCCCCTTTAACAATAATTGTTACGAGAAGAACGTCGAAACGCTCGAATTCGGGTCGAATTCCCTTCGTTAAAAACGTATTAGCCCACGTCGTGTTTACGTGTCTAACGAAATGTAATTTTAGTTTTATCGACATTTTCTGTGCTCAATTACGGACATTTCGTTTGATAAAATTATACGATTTATTTATTTCGAATGGTCCAACTATTTCACCGTCCGTATTTTGTCTGTAATAAAAATTATAATGCACACATTCGAAATGTATACACAGACATAGCGCGAGAAATCATAAAAATGTTTTTGTGAACAATTTAAAAACGTTAATATACAAAATAAAAAGTAAAAACTAGGTATCGAAATTATTGTGTATTTATAGACGTCCACAAAACTCTCGAGTTCGTACGATAAGAGTCCGCTTGGAAAATTTCGGTACTTTTAGTCCTGTCAATTTCATCGATATCGTGACGAATCAGATAAATCATATTGATTTTCACTGTTGTTTCGTTACTTTTTGTGAAAGCCACGAGAATATAATATTATTGTTTTGTTTGTAACAGCGTCTGTATGGTTAACTCTTTGATTCGAAATGTCGGAAACCCGAAAATATGCGTTTGAAAGACGGACTATAGTGATCAATAACACTAATTAAGAATAGATATCAAATAACTGACTATTTTGGTAGTTCGTAGGCTTTTCTGTTCTATTTTTAAACTTCTGATTATTTATACAAAAAAAAAAGTACTTTTCTCGTAGATACTACTTTGGTGCGAGATCTTATGTACTCTTCGTACTTCCCATATTACCGCTCTTTAAATAATTTATTACGTTTCCATACCGAGTTTTTCGAATTTCAATGGCGAATTTCGATGGCTTTTGCTCAGTGAGAGTAAAAGGTATACCGTTTATTGCATTGTATAAAATATCGGCGCGTGGATGTGTTCTAATTTCCGGAGGAATACATTTCGAGTCAGAACCATCGAAAATAAAAACTCAAGTGTATTTTATTATTATAATACAGTATGGCTTCATTAAACGCGTCAAGCCGTATACGGAACTGAGGAACGTGTGCCAATAATGAACTCGGTCAACCTAACCCATTTCAGAGCCCAGAAGTGGATAATATAAGGACGTGCCATGACATATTGTGTTTTCTAATTTCTTTGGATTTTACTCGCGATACCTATTCGTCTCCTCCTCAAATGATCTTCAGATTCATCGATCTAATAACGATCTGCGTCGTAAATTTGTAAATACATACTCGTATTATGTACCAATGAATTAGACGTATACGAACAACTAATATTAACGTATTATCGTGAGCACGCACGTATATACGTAAATGTGTGTGTGTGTGTGTGTGTGTTTTATTTGTGTGATTCGGTCGTGCGTTAGGAGTTCATCAGATTGTTTTTTCGGTGAACCCTCGTGGAAAATCGGGGTCTTCGTGATTTTTTCAACAAGTTTTAATAAAAATTAATTCCATTCGTTTGAAACGTGTTTGTCACCCTTCTATTTTTTTTTTTTTACTCGAATTAAAAAATACAAATTTTACCGACCCTGCGGGAAACGGTTACGCGAGAGAATAACTCCGGAGAGTAGCGCGTATCGTCCAAAGAGCGTTTCGACTACCTACGGGCCGGGGAGGGTAGGCGCACTGGAGAGAGCGTTTTTGCGTGCACGTTAAATCTCTCCCACAGGGTCCGGGATGCGATCAACAAGTGCGATTATACGACCCACCGTCTTTCCAGCGTTTTTCTAGCTGTTTTTTTGTTTTGTTTTTACTTTTTTTTTCGTGTGCTCTTCTCTCGAAAAACTTTTTGCACACTTCAAGTTGACCACGTAATTATTACACTCGTAGGCGGTAGTACACTTTCACACACACACACACACACACACATACATTTTTTTTTACAACAAGTATATTTTTAAAACACTACAGTCGCACCGTGAACACGCCACGTCACTTTGTGTTTTAAATGTATGTCTCCGCCATTTTTTCTGTACTACACACGTGATTTTTATTATCATAGTAATAACCACAACACACACACACACACACACACACACACACTTTCACACAAACCCGTCGTATTTTGGAATTTATTATTCGGTTTCCGAACAATTCCGTCGTTAAAATAATAATATTATACCACGTAATAGTCGGTTATACGATATTGATAATGATATGCTGACGACGATGAGGCGTTGACGGTGTAAAAATCCGGCAGTAATAACGTGCCAATTTATGTTTGTAAAGTTAAACACACGCGCGTCGCGATGGAAAGTGTGTGAGTGTGTGTGTGTGTGAGAGAGAGAGAGAGAGAGAGAGAGAGAGAGAGAGAGAAAGAAAATTTTAAGGACGAAAAAATAAAAAACGGGTTTTCGCGTAAACTTTTACGCCCGCCGTCTATCAATCTTCCGGTCGTTTGCGATAAATTATATTCATAATAAAAGAAATATCCTCTTTTTTTTAAAATTTTTTACGTATATACTCGAATACAGATTATACGGTTAAGCTTACGATAAATCTTATCGAACAGGATGATAGCGTTTTTAAACGACCACTATTTTATACCTATATAATATACATTACACACGCGCGACAGTGGTATATGTAGTATAATCTGTATTGATTGCCTATGCCAGCGAATAAGCGTAGCTTGTGGCGTACCTAGTAAAATATTATCGTTAAACAATATAAGGAGTGGCTTAAAATTAATCGCCGTGAGTCTAGCGATCGGGACTCGCGCCGCCGCGCCGGTCGCGGTGATTCCGAGATAATATCGGTTATTTCTCAAGGGTTAGCCTAGAGATTACGGCCGAGCGCGGTGTCGCGTCGCGTGGTCATTAATCAATTTTTTTCCGCCGAACGAAAAAACAACACAGCCCATCGACCGCTGTTAATCCCCGTGTACGGACACTCGGCAAACGCCGTGCTGCCGTCCCAAACGAAACGGCTGATCGGTGAACAGTTTTATCGGTTCTCCAGGTGAATCGTTTTCAATATAAATAATCCGTCGATTGTGCCACACGTTTCTTTTTATTGTTGTTGATTTATTGAATTTGTAGCGAGTCGGTCAATACACAGTAGGGATGTAATGTATATTCGAATAATTTAACTATTCGAATATTCGAATATTCGAATTCGAATAGTTCTATCGTAAATAATTCGAATATTCGAACATTCGAATATCAGTATTCGATGCTACAATACCTCATTTGGTTTATCCGGTTTTCTATGACAAGCTTTTTATAATATTTATTATTAATATGTAATCCATATCCACACAACTAAAGATAATGTATGTCAATTAATCGACCTAAATACGAAAATAGTTCTTATCTTGCAGGTACCTGTTCGTAGTTAGCATTATTTTACTCGTTGTAGCCGATAACTCGTAATAACCATACTATTTTAACATACAATCATATGTGCCGTGACGGGACCTAACGTTTTACTTGTCGTAAGCAGTATTATACATTGATTTCTTCTTCAATTTTTCTTCTTAAACTTACTTATATTTATTTATTTATTGTTGTTACTAAATTATAAATTATATGTTAAACCAATAAATTATTATTATTATTAATTATTTAATTATGATATTCGAATACTGATATTCGTATGTTCGAATATTCGAATATTCGAATAATTCCCATCACTAATACACAGTCAAACTTGGTCGTCTCGAACTTTTTCGACTCGAAAACGTCGATACCTCGAAATTTTACTCCGGTCCCTAGAATTTCCTATGTAAACAATGTAAAACGTTCTTGTTTAACTCGAATATTTTCGTCGATAACTCGAAGTTTTTACTTAAATTAATATCAGAAAATTGTGATATCTCCCTCATTTATCTATAAAATAAGGTCATTGGTCAGATTTAAATAAAATAGAAAAATCCGTTACAAACGCTGCAGTTAACAGCAAACATCAAAACAAGAATAAATACCTTTTTTAAATAATTTCATTTTTGTTTATACACACTACGTAAATACATAATATACATAATTGACAAATAAATACAAAGTAAATATTTTTTATCACATCGATTTATTTATAATAAATACATAATAGCAATAGAAAAAATAATAATTTGGATAACTCGAATTATCCAGGGTAGCCCGAACTTTTTTCCCGGTCCCTTCAACTTCGAGTCGACCGAGTTCGACTGTAATACGACTTGAAGACTTCAGTCGACAACGTTATGTCGGTTAATAGTTTATAAACGTATTTTGACAAAGTACCTAACAAGAATACACAAAAATACGACACAAATAAATATAAATCGATTGGTGTTATCGATACGTAAACGTGCAACAGATGTGATATATTTCGTAAAGCTTCGAACGCGAACACAGTTCGTTGAGGACTCATCGAGTAAGCACGTTTGTGTTCAAAAAGCGGCATTATCCTATAGGTTCAGAGACGAGCCGGAAAGAAGAGGTTGCCGTGTCGAGTACCGTAACGGGCTCCGAGCGCGAACGCATGCATGCGCAGTGCACGAGTGTTGTAAATTAACATATTCGTCTACTTAGAACTTGTGTTTGTCTTTCATCAAATAAATTCCCGGTTTAATTGACGAGTGTACACGAGACTTTGGCTAACCGGCTCGTAACGATAATCCAAATGTGTGAGTTACATAAAGTTCTGCGAAGATTACAATAATTGCCTACTCGTCATTTGTGTCGAGCGCGGATAAAACGTATGCACGGGTAAACAGGACTGTAGTAGGGCGCGTGTAGAGAGAGTGCGAAAATATACGCCGAAAATATACGTGTACACACAAGGGACCGTTAGAGTTTTTTTTTTTCCATCGACGACGCACAGGCAAGTCGGAAGTAACGTTCGTCTCTACAAGCGTTTACGAATCGTATTTCACTCGATTTCCGCGGATGAAACGTCCCACTCGAGAAAAGTGTCTTAAATACGCGTTTTTATTAAGTCATTCGTTCACGCGGTCTTCAAACGCTACCCTCGAGCACAGGGTTATCACTCGGGTGATAGTGTCGATTGTGTCCGTTCGTCGTCGTTTTAACACTTAAAAAATATGACGCGTACCATACAAGACTAAAAAATAATAACAACCTAAATGTTCCTCAAAATAAAACTAATTTTGGTAATCAAAGCACTATTTTTACAGGTGTTTGATTATTACGAATATATAAATGTTTTTTTTCTTTTATTAATTTTAATCTATATAAAAATCATGTAATTAATAATAATAATAATAATAATAATAATAATTTTATTTACGGAAATAATTCCAATTAAAATAAGGTAAAATATATTGATATATTGAAAATATATCGGTCTATTTTAATAATATCATTATTTGATTTTCATAATTCCTTTACTGAAGCACGATAATTTGAATTGTACACGAAAAAAGATGCGCCTAGTAGATTTAACGTTTATTCACGTATTTTATTTTATTTTTCAATTCAATAATTAAATCGGTATTTCGCTTTTGTCGTATAATAATACGAATGACTAATTTTGTATGATTCGCTCGTAGAAAAAAAAACAGTTCATTTAACTATATCAATTATACAGAGCATTTTAAAACGTTAATTTCCTGTTTTAGTTTTATACCATAAAACTAAACAAAAAGGGTACATTTATGTGTAAAACATTTTTGTTTTTTATTTTTTTCCGTAAAGATTTAATCATAACCGACAAATTTGTATTCATACATTTTTTGTAATAATCATTATTATATAATGATGATTAACTCCGCGGATAACGATGAACGTTTATGCGTTCGGGTTTAAAATGCCGATCACGTATAAAGAGTAGAACGCTAATAATTATTATGTAAATCGCACGACCGTTTATTTTTTTTATTTATTATTATTATAATTTTTTTTTTTTGTTTCTCACATAACTGTGCAAATTTGTCATACATTCTGCGCGACACCGTTGTGCGTAATATCGGTTTCGATTAAAAATTGTATAAATACCAACAAATTCGTACTCGAGTGTTCCGTTTCAGACGAATATCACCGGTGCACGTCAATAAGTCGTCGATCGTCTTTTGGTGGTACTCTTTGGTTTACGGTTTGGCCGTGCCACCTGTACACGCAGGCTAACCCGAATCCACTCGTATGTATATTTTACACGTGAATGTGTGAGTGTACGATTCGCTGGAAACCAAAAGAAAATTAATTAACGGAAAACAACTCCGAGCGAGACTATGATAAATTATGTAGCATGTATTGGAGGTAAATCGACAATGAAAAACAAACGGCCCAGTGATTTACGACAAATGTTTTTCATGTATATCTACATTGAAACACACGCACACACACGCATTCAAACGCAAACTGATTTACACGTTTATACGTTCATTTTTCATTTCATCTTTTTTTTTTTTTTTATAAAGACGTTACTATCAATACCTGTAACTTCTTTGGATTATAAATTTTAAAATATATTTTACATTTGAATATTGATGAAAGATAACAATACATAATTATCAAAAATAATACTTTGTGTGATAATTTCAATATAAAAGTACGTTTAGTATGAATACATTTTAAGTACTGCACGATTCATTCGACCTTCTAGATCTAAAAAATCACAAAGCTTCAGTTGCCAGTACTAAACTACTCGTATACAATAAATGACCGTTTTTTTTTTTTTTTTTTTTTATACGTGGCATAAAGAAAATTTCCTCACAAATGTAATTTTGTTTCTAAAAAACAAAGGTTAAAATATGTTTATTAATTTATACTGATTTAAATGTTTGGGAAAAATCGTTCATTTTATTACGTATAAAAGCACTCATAAATTCAAATAAATGTAAAATTTAATATTTTACTATAACATTTTATGATTAAATGATGTATTTCTTTGATTTTTTTGTAATTTGTACCTATATTAAAGGTTAACATATTTATTTAATGAACTTCGCAATAAAATATTTCAGCGTACTTAATGAAATAGGTTTTACTAGGGATAAATAATAGAGTAAATGCGTCGAGCACAACTTTTTGTTAATTAAAGTTTGTAATTTAGAGTTGTATAATGATAACGTTTTTATAATAACTTTTATATCATATTGTTACGTGGAATTTTGCATTGCTGTTAATTACATTTTATACTTTTTTTGTTATGTATACGACTTGGAGTATTGATCTCGGGAAATGTCTACGTACAAGTTTCTATTCGTGTACATTGCATAATTTTTTTTCTCGGCTATTTTAGTGGAAATAAAAGAGACGATCAAATACGTATTTACCGCGTTGATTTGACCAAAAAAAAACGTAAGCGTATGCCCTAAATCATCAAACAAAACGAATTATTTTTAAGTCGTGCACCTAAGCGTACTAAAAAAATGTTTTGATTTTGATCTAAACGTAATATTATAGAAGTGCCGTTCCGACATAGTCGATCGTTCTGAATGACTGTAAGTGCGAATTCGATTTTGAATCAAAGTAAATTTAGTAATTAGCGAAAACTTCTCGATCACACATACGCTCGAGTAAAATTAAGCATGCTATAATGAAAATTCTCGACTTTCTCAAGTTTTTCTCAAATTTAAACCACTTTGACTTCAACATTTTCCCTCAGAAGAAATATTGTTTTTAAGGATTCGATAGTTTTAAGTTTTAAAATATTTGGGTCAGTTCCTTTTAACCGAAACTCGAACGGGAAACCGAGTAGAGTATATTTTCTTAACGCAAATTTAATGAGATTTTCATAAGTGTATTTAAATAATTTAGTGTGGAACTAACAGTTTAGCATAATATATAGTATGATCGTTATTATAAATAAAACTTTGATTTAACTGAAAAAACATAAAAATCTAAATATCCCCTTTATTATTGAAGCTTTGGTGTAATCAAAAGAGATTTTTTTTTGTTGAATATAACGTGTCAAAGCACTCTCAGAAGTTGGGCACATTTTTCATGAAACATCATGTGTATGCGTTTATGTAAATTTATATATATTTATACGATTTACAGGTCTGTTTGGCAAATGCGTTACAATTTATTTTGAAAACAATTCTCAAGCCACGAACTACATTTAAATAGCATTTAAAGATTTTAAATTTTAGAACTCGAGTTAAAAGTTTGATTGTACTATTCAGTGAAATATTCAAAATAGCTATTTTGTGAAACAGATTTTTAGAAAAACGTCCGTGCCGAAATCTTCAATTAGAGTTTATCCGTTAATTTATATTACGTTTTCTACGATTTCTTTAAGCTTGTGGATGATTCAACAATAATAATATAAAAAAACAAATAGACGATATCGTGTGAAAAACATCGGTCGGTTATCGGCCGTGCGTCCATGGAAATCATCCGCAGGTACACATTCCGCTCTCCGTCCACAATATACAGTGTACTCTCGATTGTCCGCTGTCTTCCCCGGAATCGTCTACATAACTATGTGTATACAAAAAACCATATATCGTATCTTTCCATTATATATCATTATGAATTATATGAAGAATTACATGCGATTTGTTTTTTACAGTTGATAAATCAAGTAAGAAGTGAGGGAACTCCTGTTTCAGGACCTATTGTTTCTGCAAACTCAAAACAGTTTTTTGAAATGTTAGGTTTAGAAGGAAAATTTGACGCGTCATCCAGGTGGTTGACAAGGTTTTGAAAACGCCACAGAATAAGAGAAATCGGAATTCACGGCGATAAATTAAGTCGCGATGAACAGACAGCGGGATATTTCAAAATTAAATTTGTACAATTTCTTCAAAAAGAGAAAACATCTTACGAATGATTATATAGCGCTGATGAGTCGGGGCTGTTCCGGAAGTGTTCGCCGACACGAACACTTGAATTCGAAAGCGAACGGCACGTAATTTTTTTGCACACAAATAATTTATAATTTTTATTAATTTTTCATTATGCATACATGTGTGTTTTTTTTTTTTTGATAAAACGTAATTATAATAACGTTCAATTTAAATTTCCAATTTATTTTTTATTATAAAATTTAATTTTGCGGATTATCCGTGGACGTCCTGCCACCCTATTTCACGGATAATCGAGAGTACACTGTAATATCATCATGACGACGACAAAATAATAATAATATATAATACGTTATGTTACATTAAGCGGCCCATAGACGTACGATAATATTGTACAATATTGGGAGTTGTGCAATAATATTGAACGTGCGGTTTTGGTATTGAAAGATGGCGCGACATATTGAAAGAAATCAAAAAAAAAAAAAAAATTAGACATTCATTATGCAATGTGGAAAAATATTGCATCGTCTATGATGAGTATAATATGAGTGATATTGTGCAATGTGGCTACAACAGTCGATGTCAAACACGTGTTCCGAACGCGTCACGGTGGCTTCTAAAAATGCAATTTTTGCTTGAATTCACCCAAAAGGATTCACAGACGAACTAACTAAATTAAACGAAATTAAAAACCGCATTCTCCCTTGGCCGAACAACACACTCACCAGAAAAGAAGAAGTAGTTATAGTCTCAGAATAGGCCATACTAGATTAACCCACGCCTACCTATTGAAGAAAGAAGACCCACCCATGTGCCCGACTTGTAACGATCCCATAACAGTTAAACACATCATCACCGACTGCAGAAAATACGAATTACAACGGACAAAATGCCATCTAACTCACCGTCTCGCTGAAAACCTCAACATCGATACAACCAACGTTCTCAAATTTCTAAGGGATACAGAACTTCAAAAAAGAAATTTAATTTGATATATATTACAAGTATAATTTAACTACCATATTTAATGTAACCTATCTATTATTAATGTAAATACTATGTATTTTTTGTAGCCAATGGCCCATAGTTGCCGAGGCATTTGTCACAATAAAAAAAAAAAAAAAAAAAAAAAAATACTTTGCATAACCTTCAACATCAACTTCACACGATTCAATATCATTGCACGAAATCGATAATTTCGCAACACTATTGTACGTCTATGGCCATCCTCGATTTTTTCGCGCAATCTATTTGCACGATATTTTTTCTACGTCTATGGGCCGCTTTACGCTCTGCTCGGTCGTCGATCGCCGCGACAATGCGGTCGTCGTAATCGTATTGTATCGAAGACACGTTGTTATTATTATTATTATTATTATTATTATGATATTATTACCGCTGCGTTGATAATAGGCACTGTTGTCACGATTAACCGACCGTGTATTCGCCGTCTCGCGGTCTCGCCGCCCGCGTCTTCGGTATATTATAATAACGACGCTATAATAATTCGATAACATCGTCGTCGGTATTTCACGGAGCCGCGCGGGTGTCGAGACCATTATTGCCGTTGTTTATTATTATTATTATTATCACTAAATCGTAGCCTCGTAGTGCGGAATCACGGTTCGTCGTCGCGAGACCGTCAAAACAACCGTCGCGGGTACCCAGCTCCGATAAACTACCCTCCTGGCTCGTCGTACCCGTGTGTGTGTGTGCGTGCGCGCCGTAACCGTATCACCCGGGGTAGAAAATACGTCGGAGGACACGCTTTCCGATGCAATCACGACCTTTGACAAATAGAAATACGGTAAAATATAAACCGTGGTGGTAGTAGCGTCCAAAATCCTCCCCTCCGTTCACGACCGCTTCACGTTTATGATCATACGCGTTTACATTGTGTATAAGTGACGTTTGGAATGGAAAATTACGCGAATTAAATACAAGACGTTAAAGTTTGAAATGTTTTACTGATTTTAGTGCGCAACGACTTGAAATGAAAAACACCGGTACCGATTTTAAATTGAGATAAAAAAAAAAAAAAACTATAATAAATTTGTGTTGAAATCTCAAAAATGTTTGTCGTTTCTACAATCAAAACTAAAACAACGTTATGCGAAACTCGGGGCACACGTTTTTTGTGATTCAAAAGACGCACTTTGATTTTCAGGGAAACACGGTATTTTAGGCAGTGCGATCTCGCATTGCCCTAGTGTCCTAGTGGACGTCCGTTCGATTAATCAACGTGTGACGATATTTGTTTCATTATTGTCCTCTGCGTTAGGTTTACGTTTCAAATGTCGGTCGGGCTGCTTTTTCAATAACACGCCGAGACGGTAAGAGAGATCTCCAAAACGTGACCATAAAAATTCGATCGCCGAATCGCGAACACGATCATCAATCATTTCACCCGTTTTATCGTATTTCGAAAAAATTTAAATGTACAGTCACTTTTAGATCGACATTTTTCGCTGACCCGTACATCACTGTCACCGGGTAGACTTTCGGCATTGGATATTCTATTATGATGTACGATATAAATTGATACCTGTTAATTTAAATTTCCCGCCACGATTGTTTTCTAAGAATTACTTTACATAAATATATAAATAAATAAATAAATATACGAGTACATAGTATAGCTACTCGTATTTTAGAATTCAATTTTTCGATATCATAATGAAAACATCGTCTTGAAAGAAAAACGTTGTTTGGAAACTTTTTAACAAATCAAATTTTCAAACGAAAACTAATGAGTTTTCATATTTTATTACAATTAATTTCCACGAATCTCCGTACCAAAACACGTGATTTATACTATATATATTTCTTTACATCATAAGTCAGAAGAGTACATTAACGTGTTACACCGCGGAGATTTTTCAATTTTATTAACGTCACATTTCAAAAAGAAAAACATAATAAAAAACGCAAAAAAAGGTTACTTTTTTGACGGTTATTCGTTTCGGGGAAACCGCGTCATAATGATATCGTGAGATACAGTGAAACGGGTCGGCAGGAGGGGCGCATTGTAAAGCGAATTACATATTCGTCTGTGTGGTACGAAATGCCATATATATTTATGTATATATATATATATATATATATATATATATATATATATATATATATATATATATATATATATATATATATATATCGGAGCGGGTTCATCCGTGAATCGGACGTAATAGACTTTTGTCAAAAATCCAAGGTGAGTGACAGCGAATGGACTCGTACCGCCCGCCGTCCTCGCAGACGATATTTCGGCCGGCTGGTCGCGAATGACAGTGAAACGTGTGCGATGATATACGCGGGCCCCGACATCGAAATCGTCATTCGAACGACGTGTCGTTTGATCGATAGCGTTTTGTTAAAAACCAAAAGTGGAAAACGATTATTATTGATAATTTGCCGTTATCGCCGTAACACGTCACTTTCATTCGGTAATTTTGCGTTCGGATGAATTTCGTCGAGAACACAACCTTTACACGGCACAAATCGTATCGTTTTCAATATTTAATGTCGAAACGATTCGAAAATAATTACACTTATATTATATTTCTCGGAATCGTACTTGAAGTTTACAAAAATAAATAAAATAAAAATGTGTACGTATATAGATCGATAACAATGTACTCCTTTCGACGAGAGCATCGAACAAATAAAAAGCGCTCAAACTAGACTTATTTAAATGTCGTTACGTCGTAATTTCATTTTGAACACCTACACGGAATGCCGTTGGAAGTTGGTACGTCGTCTCTCGTCGCAATAACACGTTCTTTGACCCGCACACGTTTTTTACGAGTTTCTTCAACGCTCCCGACACGAAAACAGTCGATTGTCAGCACTAGGTACGAGCAGACGAGGCGCCAACACGTTTTCGAGTCGTACGCGAAAAATAGGGTGACCAGATTCACGGTTAAAAACGGGATTTTCCCTTTTTTTGATGATCATGTCCCGTTGTCCCGACATACTTCAAACGGGACGCATTATGTCCCGTTTTTATAAGATGGCCCCGTTTCAATTCCGTTATTTCCATAAAATCATATTAATTTAATGAAAAAAAAAAAAAAAAAAATATATATATCGATGTACGAAACAAAATATATCCTAAATATGCCTAAATTTAAAACTCAGTTCCTTTTTTCAAGCGAAGCCTATGAGACAGGGAGAGTTCCGAGTGTACCGAGTATAAATCTATTTTCTCAATCGAATATGGTGGCATATCAGATATCAAACAGCACCTACAATAATGGAAACATGACGTATTGGCCGTGTCTAGCAGTTTGAATAAATTAACATCATAATTGTTCAATAAAGGAAAAAATTGGGCTATCGGATGCAAACGTATTACGGCCGATGAAGGTATGTTTACTTGTCATACTTGCAAGCATACTCATTCGTTTTGATCTATGGATTGTACGTCCTTTTTTTTTTATAAAGGAAATGCGTGATAAAAAAAGCCGATAAGATAATGGTGGTGGAAGTTCGTCCTTCGTCGCTTCGCTCCTCGGACAAGATAATGGTGAGGAGTGTATAGCACTTTCTATCATGGGATCACCTGGTTTACGATAGTTTAGTTGTATGGTACTTTACATTTGAATGCAATGATAAATCATTGTAAGTTAAGTACAGGATACAGTAGTTGGGTGGGATACACGAGATGCATTGCTAGATTAGGCATTATTGGATAGATTTTGGAATTATTTTATATTATAAAAAAAAAAAACGATTCTGAACGAAGATGAAGATGTCAGCCTTAAATTGTAATATATATTTTATTTTAATATCCTAGATTGGGTTAAATTTACATTTGTCTATTCATGTGACTTCTGCTCGTGAGCATTGGACAAACCAGGATGTGCATAGATAGGGCGTAGGTAAATACCATATTATTTGCCTAAATGCACTATCGTGACGGTACCACCCGACCCCGCCGTCCATATATGCTGAATGCTCCGTGGCTACGTCTATTTAAATATTAATAATTAATAATAATATATAAAATCCGCATGTTTATGGAACTGATACACACATTAAAATAACTGGAAATTGGAAGTTAGTAACGTTCTATTCAACCATGTAAAGGTACGTTATACACCTTGTGTTTACAATCTACCAATATTTTGTATAGAACAGCTGTCAGCTACTGATTATATTATAATAAACTTAATCTATTTAATTATCTTTATCAGCTGTGATATTACATAATATTTTCATTTCTTATCTTTGAATACAAAATTTTTTATACATTTTCAACTACAAAATAATTTGCAAATATTCGTGATTTTGACAAATTTTGTCGATTTTTGAACTTCAACTGCTTATAAAAAAAAATTGTGCCTATGTATTTGAATAATTTTTGAATCACTCTTAGATCAACTTATTCAAAACCTTCTATTAAATTTTCAAGCGATTTGGTAGGGCCAAAAAATTGTTATCGACTTTTATAAAAAAAAATCTAAGAAAAATCGAATTATTCAAATGCCTATAAATAGCTAAAAAATAAACGAAATATTTTGAAAATACAACTATGTAAAGACAATGCCTATTTAAACATTTTGTAAAAGTTTTAAGTTTCTACGACCTATACTTTTTGAATAAGAATAAATATCAAAAATCAATGATGCCAAAATTGTTATTTTACGCGATTATGTGAAAAAATTGTAATTTCAAACACTCATAAAAATTTTTGATTTTATTCCAGTGCAAATTTTTTTACAGATAATTGAAGGAAAACGTATGTCAAACTTTGTACCGAATTTACAATTCTTAGTTTTGAATACTTAAAATTTTATGAATTTTACCTACAAAATACATAGCAAATATACATGATTTTGACGAATTTTGTCAATATTAGCACTTATAAACGCTTATAAAAAAATTTTGTGCCTATGTATTTTTATAATTTTTGAATGGGAGTTAGAACAACTTATGTGGACCCTTCTATTAAATTTTCAAGTATTTCGTCCGAGCTACATTTTTTTTATCAACATTTATAAAAAAAAAAATAAAAAAAATCGAATATTTCAAATGCCTATAAATTGATTGAAAATGAGTGAAATCTTTTGAAAATAAAATAATATAAAGAAAATGCCAATATAAACAACTGATAAAATTTTCAAGTTTCTACAACTTATACTTTTTGAAAAAAAAACAAATAGCAAAAATCGTTTGAGGCTAAACCGTTGTTTAACGTGTTTTTGTAAAAATTTAAATTTCAAACACTCATAAAATTTTTTTGTCTGAATCCGGTAGAGTTTTTTTTGCAGATAATTGAAGAAAAACTAATGAAAAACCTTGTACCAAATTTTCAAAACTTAGTTATAAAAGAAAAAAATTTTACGATTTTTCAACAACAAAATTATTTGCAAATTTTCGCAATTTTTACATATTTCGTATAAATTGGAACTTTGAGCACTTATAAAAAAAAATTGTGACTTACGATTTTGGATTTTTTTTTATCAGTTATGGAACAACTTATAAGAAACCTTGTATTAAATTTTCAAGATTTTCTGGCAAAAAAAAAAAATTTTATCGTTATTTTAAAAAAAAATACTTAAAAAAATTGAAAATTTCAATTGTCTATAATTAGCGCAATAAAAGTCAAAATACTTTGAAAATTTAACGGTGTATAGAGAACGCTAATCTAAACATTTGGTGAAAATTTCAAGTATTTACATCGATTAGTTTTTGAGTTATAGCAAAATAAAAAATTTGATTTTGTCGAAAACTGGTTTTGCGTAAAATATACCGTTTTTCCCTCATTTTTTAAGGGTTTTTCCCGGCGCGTTAAAAAAATATTGAAAATTTTTAACTTTTGACCCCCCAAAGTACCAACTAGATTCAATTTCCTTTCAGAAAAGTTGCTATATAAGGCAATCGAAGCATTTTTACTGCCCCAAATCGTGTCGACAGACACAAAAAAAAAAAAAAAAAAAAAAAAAAAAAAAAAAAAAAAACACACATCATTGTAAAATCAATACATTCTTCACTCCGTTCAGAATCTAAATGTTCTTGTGCTTGAAGGAAATGTGAATTGATTATATCAAAAGTCATTGCCGCTTTGCATTGGAGCGAGTTTTAAAAGCGTTAAAAAAATTACTAAATTTGCAACCCTTATGGAAGATACGTCAAATCACCAAAATCTAAAACTCGGTTTTTTTCGGGGGGGGGGGGGGAGTAACAACTGTCCCGTTTTTTATTTTGTTTAATATGGTCACAACCGGGTGTCGTCAAAACTCGCGGGGTACGACAAAAACGGTGTCGCGGACATCGACGACGACGACGGCGGCGCATAAACGTTTACGGCCGCGACGTTTGTACACGCACGATATTCACTTTGAAACGGCGGGGAAACTCGGGTAGTCCGCGGATCCCTCGTCCCCGGAAAATAACCATGACCCTCCCTGCCGCCCCTCGACGCCACGGGACGATCGTCACGATCCGCGAGCGTACAGTGCACGCGGTGCAGATGACTCTCAGCCTCACCGTACACCGAACACGAAACAGTGCCCACCCGCCCGCCAGATAATGTAGTAAACCCACTGTTGTTATGACACGCGTATCGCCAACGGTGCAACTCTATCCAGGGGTGTGTGTGTGCGTGTTGATAGTGTGTGTGTTGATTGTGAGTGTGTGTGCGTGTTAATTGTGAGTGTGTGTGTTGATTGTGAGTGTGTGTGCGTGTTAATTGTGAGTGTGTGTGCGTGTTGATTGTGAGTGTGTGTGTATGTGTGTATGTATGTGTATGTGTTTGTGTGTGTGTGTGTGTGTGTGTGTGTGTGTGTGTGTGTGTGTGCACATATATATCTATATACGTATATGCGGCACACGGTATAAAGTAGCAGCGTATACGCGACTACCGCCAACGCCAACAGTAATTTCCCCCGGGAACCTTTTGTCACTGGCTTACAATTCACCCTCCGTCACCCCTCCGACCACCGTCGTGCCGTTTTCGTATACGTTCTCCGTCGGCCACGACCTCTGACATTTTCTCGTCCGCCCGTCGTCCCGTACGCCGCACCGCAATAATGCGCTCATATATACGTATACAGTATATAATGTATACACACACGCGCGCGCTGGTCACTGAGAAATTTCCCATATTCAACCTGTTTTTTTTTTCACTACGTTTTTTCGTCACCTCCATCTCACCCGGACGCGCTGACTCGCGATCGCCCGCAAAGTCTCGGCGAAATCCGCCGGCGAAATAAATAGTCGTCACGATCGTCGTAGCCATCTGCGGACTACTATATTATACGAGTAGTCGTAGTACACCTCGCCCACACCCGTCTACCCACGCACGGGCGTAATAATACACACACACACACACACACACACACACACACACACACACACACACACACACACACACACACACACACACACACGAGCGTGTGCCGCGCCCCGCGTACACGGTAAAAGGGTCCGCTAAAATTGTAAACAGAAGGTGTCACGAATCACTTGAAAAATTTACTATCTCGACGGGAATGTTTTTTCTATCGTTTTTTTTTTTGTTTTCGCTCTACCGACCCGACTCCGAGACACGCCCGGGCCCGAAAAACGGTCGCACACGCACTGCACCCCGACGCGTGTGTATTGTACACGGCTCCGGTGCGTGTTGGTCGGTGACGGTCGTGGTCGGGCGAGTGGCGACCGCAATAATTCGTTCTCGTGCTTTGCGGTCGATTCGCCGGGCGAGAAACGAGAAGGAATTCGAAAAACGAATAGAGCCTCGATCGGATACAACGCGATACGCCCGCACGCCGCCGCGGTACGAACCAGGACGCGCGTGTTTCGTCCCGCTCGCGAGAGTCTATCCCGGCCGCCGTGCCAGTGTTATTGAAAACGATCCCTTTTCACGACATCATAACGTTGTCGTTATTATTATTATTCCGAAGGACGGCTGTGATATACGATCGCGTCTCGTACGAAGGTATGAGTATACGGTATAGTATACGCTAGACCGCAGTGGTTCCCAAAACTGTGCGGCGCGCCTCCCTTAGGATATTGGTACTGTCACAATGATCACGTTGAGATAAGTTCTTTTTTTCACACGTTTTGATTTTGTCGTAAAATCAAAAATATTTACCGATAACCGATTAAAATCAAACGCTAATAAAATTAATTGTTTTTATTTTGTCCCGAGAATAAAAAAAATAATCACATATAACCTTGAAAAATCAGTCGATTCAGTAAACGTCGTATAGTTAGAATCGGTAAAAAGCTAAAATTCTAGGGTAACGGTTTTTAAAATTTTTAAGCATTGTACGGAGAAAACAGGCGTATGATGGACATATTTTTATTATATTTTCGAGTCTGGAAATTAAACATTAAAAATGCCATTAGAAACATCAAAGTTTATCAAAATGTGTGACAGTGTGTCAAGGAATACAAAATATTGTGAACATTTCAAGTTTACAACGACTTAACTTTTGGAGTTACGAGTGAATAACTAAAATTGATTTATCGAGAGCGTCGTACGGTATCTATACACTTTTACCATTTTTTTTCCCGGTTTTTCGGCAGTTCTCCCTCGTGTCTGAGAAAGCGATTAAAAATAGAAAGAAATCAATCCTCGAAGTACCGTTTACGTTTTAGATTTACGACCTTTAAAAAGCGGCCGAATGAAAATGTTGGAAAAAGTCGACCGCCCGAAAAAGAGGCACTGGAAAAAATAAGTACATCATCATAAAACCAAAACAGCGATAGATCTTTCGTTACACTCGGAATCTAAAATCTACTTAATCCGTTCGGGCTCGTTAAGGGGAGGGAGGTGATTCATTTTTTTTTCGATTTCTAACCACGCGTGAAATCAAAAAGCCCGGTAACCGTTTTGGTACCGTTCGGTAACTGTTTTTATCGATTATCCTAAATTTTTATCGACCGTAATTTCCACCAATGGTTATTGCAATGATATTTACCAAAACACCTTACTAGTTTTTTACTATTTATTTATATATACAGTAGAAGCCGCTCATTAGAAACACGGAAAATCGATACAATCGCGTTATTGAAACAAAAAGTCCCGAGACGGACCGGACGTATATTAGTACATTGAAAACAAATCGGATTGTTGAAACATCACATCGGTTATTTGAAACAAATTCAGGCACATTTTAGAAGTTTTTAGGCGATCGTAGAAGCTCTAAATGTCCTCAGAATAATTCTGCCAATTGTAACAATTATTGTCGTCCAGCTATCGTGTGTATGAAATAGGTTTTGCACAGCATTACTCGTATGAAAATACGGTCATGGAGTTACTCGACGCAAAAAAACAAACTAAAATAGATGGAAATTTTAAATGATATAGTAAAATATGTACAATTGAACATAATTTTTTAAACTATACAATATACATAGATACATATATTTTTCGCGTATTTTTCATTTTTTTTTTTTTTTTTCATAGTACAAATCAAACCAATCGCTTATTAAAAACAATCGGTTAATTGACATAATTTACCTTGGTCCCAAAGTGTTTCTAATAAGCGGCTTCTACTGTATATATTATTGATTATTTTGTATATTGACGACCCTAAAAAGCTTTTTGGCGACCCCCGAGGGGGTTAATACCCCCAGTTTGAGAATCACTAGTACACATCACACGCCGTAAATACGTCGTGCACGCGAACACATAAAGGTGAAACACTACCCGTTCCGGACGTACGTAAATATTATATATTGTTATTATGTACCAATATCACGTAACTCTTGGCAGAGTGCGAACAAACACACTTCGGCACGTGTTCGCGACGTGTTATTGTTTCGGTTGCAACGTGTTGTCATTTCTTTGAATATTATTATTAAATACCGGATTCCCGTGCAATTGCATCTTTTTATGGCGTGTTATAAATTCAATAGAAACAAGCTACTAATCCAAATCAAGAGATGTAGATTAGTTAAAGAAAGTTTTATGTTGCACAAAATTTCACGTTTTTGGGTTTTTGCACGAAATTACACGTTTTGGGTTTTTGTTTTTTTATAAAAAATTATTTTTGTACAATTATTTTTGTGTTTTTGTACTATTTTTATCGGTACTATATTATGTTCGTCCAGGCAACAAGACTGTCACACGTTCATGCGTAGGTATTTCGGCACTCGCGCACAGAAAAACTAACGCGGCAGTCAGTACGACACAAATAATCATAAGATCATCTTCAAAGTAGATGTAGTACAAACTACAAAGTACATGTTTGGACAAAGCCAAATTTTCTATATTTAGACATCACATAATCAAACCGATAACTTTTATAGCTATGTTATAGGCCTATATCTACCTTAATACATATTTTTTTCTATACATTTTCTCTTAAGATATCATATAATTAGGGCTCGGAAGTTTTTGGAGCTAAAAAATGTTAAATATACATGCAAATATGCACGAAAAAATTGCAAAATATGCATTGAAAATGTTAAGTATGCAAAAAAATTGAATGAATATTTAAAAAAAACTTATGAACATGCAAAAAAGTTATTCTCAATTCCAAAAAAAAAAAAAAAAAAAAATTAAAAAAATACCACTGATGTTAAAATACACTAACGACAGGCTCGTGTGTGTGTGCACGCGCGCGCGCTCGCCAGCCCTCCGACATATATTTTGAGATATTTATATCAATTTTTACCCGGACCTTTTTGCAAAATTTTACGTTCGTAACGCTAAAGACGTACCGAATATAATAGAAAACAATAATATAATCATTGTAGAATAAAATTCAAAATTGATTTCGGATCAGCCGGGCCGGCCGGAATATCCGGGTCTCCCCCCTCCCTCAAGTCCAAAGACCTCCCGTGCTAGGGCCCTTTGCGTGCGTACGCGCGTGTGATTTACATTAGCCGTACGCCGCGCCGCCACCGCGCGGGTCGCCGAGTTATGACAATACGCGTAATCGGATCACGCGAATTTCCCGGCGACGATTAATACCCGGCCGCCCGGGTGCAGCGGTCGACCGGAAACCGCGGAGAGGGCAGTGCCGTTTTCGCCGACGATTATCTATCTGTTGCTGTGCGGCCGACAGGACGGACGGGACGTATAACAATTGTGACGACGACGACGACGACAACATCAGCAAATTATTATATTATCATAAGTAATGCGTATTATTAATAGAATCGTAATGATCGGATTACCGGACGCGACCGGGCGGCCGTCTTCGACGTACCGAGAAAACACGCTCGTCGTTCCAGCCGGTCTACGTTCTCGACGTGCGGAGCTGTGGACCGTTTTTTTTTCTCGCTTCATAATTTATTTTCGCGACGACGATATCCTTCCACGCGAAGTGTATGGGTACACACACACACACACACACACACACACACACACACACACACACACACACACACACACACACACACACGCACGCGCGCGCCGGTTATGGATTTTATGTGCGTGAACACGGGACATTGGTGAAAAATTAAAAAATTAAAAAACTTACACCGTACACGGTTCGGTATTCGTGTCCGGGCAGGATTGCTCGCGACGCGACGTCTCGAGAAATTGATGGCTCACATATTAAATTCCACGGTACGGAGAATTTCATATTCCGATCGGTTTCGCACGGGGGCGTAAATACGCCCGTTTTATTATTATTATTATTATTATTATTATTATTATTAAACAAACACGATTTCCGTCCGCAAACGACAGCGGATGTTTCTTATTTCACACGCCTCGGCCGAAAACGATTAATTTCGCGCGAACGGCGTATTTCCGGCACTTCAAAAGGGTTTTTCATTCGCTTTCGCCGGTCTTCGTCGGCGAATCGTCGCACAATAACAACGTTATTGGTAACAGGTACACTGCGTTATATTATTATTTTAGTGTTGTCGGTTCGAGCGACGGCGACGACGTTTCCGACGGAAAACCCTGGCGGGGCTTTTTCGAGAAGCACGTTGTATCTTCCAGGTTCGTCGCGTACCTGTTGAGAGAGACTATTAAGGTACGCGTCCATGGGTAAGCATCGTACGTATCGGACGGATCGTATGAAACGGATTTAAGAATTATCAATATAGTAAGTTATACATATGCGTCCACTGACCGGCAGTGGACGGACCGTACGCATCGGTCCGTCGGTAATGCCGACGAAATTGATCGAACGGGCAACTTTTCCGACTGGTGCGGATGACGTCATACGGATTGCACTCATTTCGATCGTCCTCTCTGTCTTCGCTACGAAAATGCGAATGCTTCGACAAAAAATCAACCGTCGCAACCGGCAATCCGATTGCTAAGGATACAGTGGACGCATTACCACAAATCGGACCGTTTTATACGATCCGTCCGATACGTACGATGCTTACCTATGGACGCGTACCTTTATTGTACGTGTTAGCCTACGTACTACGGCGTGACGCGTACGAACGCGTGCATAGTACATCCCATGATACGTGATCACGGCAGTAGTTCCCTATGGGGCTACGAGGGCTATAGCCCCCACAGAAACTGTTATAGCCCCCCACCCCCTTGCGTGGTGTTGACTTTCGTTGAACAAATTTCCCGACGAATGAAGCGAATTAAAGATTCGGTTGGAAACACTATGAAAAATTATAGATTTTACAACTACCGATACTCCACGTTGAAAGAGATTCGTCGTCACATTTTGTGTTAAATATTTTTCCAGGCAAAGACAGACGTCTTAATTTAGTTTTAATTGTTACGCGTAATATGTATCATAAAACTAACAGGTCAAAGAGTAATACGTTAATAACAATTAAATCGTTCTATCTAGAAAACGTTCACTTTCGATTAATTCACGTCAACATAGAGTTTTTTAAATACATATATGTCTTGTCCTGTACAGCCCCACCACCCCAGATATGTATACCAAACTACGGATGTGGACGTAATACACCTCTGACGGTGGTGTACGTACGTATTGGTTTGTTGTGGTGTCGAAATTTTTTTATTTCATTTTTATTTTTTTTATTTTGGAATTGTGCAATCAGCTGTAAACATAATTGTACAATGAGTACGAGTGATGAATGGCGTTTAAAATATTTACATAATCGAGACAGTAGACTTGAGGGAAGAAGCCAACCATTGTTGGTACTTCAGTACGTTTTTATGCTTAATATGTTAATCAACCAATAGGTCTCGACACCAATATGGTTCGCTTTAGTCACCTTTCGGGGTCGAACAAATTAAAAATCAAATACGCATGTCCGCGATTCAGGAAGAATCGGGAGTCAAGAGCTCGACTGACGATATACTATAATCAAAATACCATTGAAATCAATAATATTCGACGATTGTCGAATAAAATAATAAACCAGAGGTTCCCGAAACGCGGCACGTCTTATACCATAGGGATACGCGCCCGAAGACGGATATATTGACGTGTGGAAATATTTATTTCAAACACTTCATCCTTTCCACTGCGGTTTGACAATTTTGTGATTCGCAGACATCAATGAATAACAACAGGTACTTAAAAGCGTTGTCATAATTTTCAATAGTTTTATTTTTATTTATTTTTTTTTGATATGATTACGTTGCGCTTCCGAATGTGTTTGTTTTCGCAATTCGATTTCGATTTTCAAATCTGATGGTTTATACTTGGATGTGTGTCGCTAAACTATACTCAGGTGTATGGCAGCCACTCCGAGACACCGACACGTGTTGCTTTAGAAAGGCAGCGGCGCAATATTTGATAGTTGGGACAATTTAGGCCTTTAGGATAGGTTCAGATTCACATCCACAAACTGAATATACTTTGTCTTTTATCATTCGTAGATCTCAATGCCGTGTTTTCGTTGATCCGAGCTTAAACATCACATATCGATGCCTTTATAACGATACGGTCCGAATTCGAGTGATTTAAACTGAAAATCTCGTTTCGTTTCCACGTAGGTACGTCGTAGTTGGTGGTAAATCATAAACAACGCTCTGCTGCACATCGTGGCACATCGGAAAATTCGCATTGTTACCCCGCACGTGTAACGTGTATGCGCCGTAATTGCGTATCGTGTGTGTGTGTGTGTGTGTGTGTGTGTGTGTGTGTGTGTGTATCCTTTGTGTTGAAAAGAACACGATTTCTGCAGCTTACACCATCGATGCACCGTCGCGTCGTCGTAATATATTGGAAATTACCATCGTACTCGAGAATCGTGTGCTCCAACAATTCATTTGATCACTACATTATTACGGGCGCCGACCCAGCTGGTTGTTATGAAATTCGCATACCGTAAATAAACAGAATAATAATAATAATAATAATAACTGTAAAGGAAGATATAACGTCGAGTTTCTCTCGGGAAACCGTAATCCGAGTATATAAATCGTTTATTACGCCGTATTGATCGAGCGTTTTCAAACGCCCCGTCGCGCGTACACTTATTATCCGCCGGTAGTGACGCGACGAGTCAATGGATATAGTGAAAAACAAATAAATAAAATAAAATAAAAAATAAAAATAAAAAAACAAAAAAACCGGGACGCAAACAGTGGATGAGTTATTATTATGTAAATCCGCCGTGAACTTTGCTGGTGTACACTTTACATATATACATACATACATGCGTATAGATATATATTTATATGTATATTTGTTACAAGTATAGTATATACCAATGCACTTCCGGAATGGATAAGTTATGACAAGCCGGTTTATACGGTATACACTCGTGTCACACACGTATATAATACGAGTTGTCTCTCGATCGTAATATTATTTGGTTTCCGGTGGTTTTATTTTTTTTTTTTTCACTACGCGTAATACTCGTGTTAGCGTGTATGTAAATACACTCGGCGTCATACATATACATCATTTATCGTTAGGTCGTGTTTTTTCGATTCGTTCGGAGACTTTGGCGACGACAAAACAATACGATACAGTCCGTGCCGTGCGCATATATACATATTTGGCACGAAAAATTTGAGGGCCGACTTCTCTCACCATCTGGTGAAAACTAGCCACCTAGATCGTGTGATCCAACTCCGATGGATATTTTCCTCTGGGGTTACGTCGAAGCCCATGTCTTTTTTTTTTTTATATGCTCTCCGTAGTCACCTGGGAAAACTTCCAATACCCCCAGGAGACCGAGTACCGTTTATTGACAAGAAACTACTAATAATATTTGGACAGCGGCAAGCTAGTCTCCTGCTCACTAATCCTCACAAAAATTACATATTTACAAAAAAAACGAGGGGCTCTATCCCCTCAATAGTGCCTTCGGCCAAAATACATTTGAATTTACTAGGTTACTAAACAAAGGTTGCTGTGGATGTCTTTGTCTTTGTCGCTTTTCTTCCATGGTCTTGCACGCGTGTAGTATGTACCTGGATATTTCTTCCCATTTTCCTTTGCTCTCAAGCATTGTGTAAAAAAAGCCCGTGTCTACGAAAACAAACCACGAACAATTGAAGAACTTAAGGAAGAAATCTGTCGTGTCATTGGTGAACTATACCCGGAGATGTGTCAGCAAGTGATACCAAATTTCGTGTTACGAACAGGAGCTTGTAAGCGAACCGGAGGTGGACACATGGCAGATGTGATATTTCACACTTAAACCGGAGAATATATACTGCATGTTGATGTAATTTTTTTGTTCAAAATAATTTTTTTTTATCAATTTATAACAAGATTAAATCCGGCGTTCCTAATGAAACACCCTATATATATGTTCAAACCGACCCGATTGTCCCCGACGTTTTGCGGAGAAACGCAACGCGCGTGATTTGTCGCAGTTTCTTCTCGTTTATATTTCTCACTCTCTCTGTTTCTCTTTATTATTATTTAAATTTGTATTATTACTATTTTTTTTTTTCGTTAATTCTCGTTGTCGCTCCGATAATAACGTATACGAACAAACGCATTGTGTAAAATAACTAGGACGCTGCATTGCGTTATAATTAGTATTTGTGCACTCGTTATTTTTGATTTTTTTTTTCGATTCTTTCGTGAACCGATGACCGACGAGTGTATTGACGTTTTCCACACGTCAAAATATGCAATCATCGAATTGCTTTTTTACATGAGCCCTCTGCACACTACTAATGTTCGATTCCAATGTGCGAGTGTTAAAAACCCACTCACGAAGACACTTACGATTTTTGAATTAAATATTAAAATTCAATGTTGTTAATATTTCGAGACTGTGTCCGGTTGAATTTTATTTCGGTCAGTTTTAATATTGAATAAGTTTTTTTATTTTCTTCAACTCGGGAGTCGGTATGTTTCACGACTAACACTATATGGCACAGCTCATACAACGTTTGGATACGAAACAAATTTAAATATTTACGAAAAAATTACACAACGGCTGTTTTGTTTACGAAATACTCCCAGAGAAATTGAATCAAACAAACAGATCTTCAAAAATCCTTAATTAACGGAAAAAAAAAATTTTCAAAACTCAGTTCAAAAAATTCTATACCGTCGATGCCATGAAATATGAATGATGGTCAATCATAACAGTTACAACTCTGATTGCTAATATCGATAAAGCTCGTTGAACACGCGTGCCGTCCGTCACAACGGCTTAACCCGTCAGTGGTCCCGACGTTAGCGCCACGCTCACATTTGAACGACTTTGGTCATCATTGCCTCGTTTCTGGCGTATCCGTGTGAAACTACAAATACCTCTTATCGACATATGTGCGAATATAGAAAAAATTAGATTTTATGAATTTATCAATATTTCCTTTTTGCGTTGAAGATCAAAGTCATTAATCACGAATAACTGAGCTTAGCGCTCACACGCGACTAACGCCGTATTTCTTTTACTTTGTCATATTGTGGTTTGTTTCGTATACATAAATGGATAAAGTGGCACATAATATATATATCCTCATGGGTTGAAGAATCAGAAGATTTGGATTGTCTATATTATGATACAGATCATTCGGCCGATGATCCTGATTTTATTTTTACTTGTTGTCGCGTGCGGTTAGGTGTGATGATTTTCGCAAGAGGAAGGAAAGGTCTATCGATAGACAAACTGGCTGCAATCCGATCTCTATTTGAATATGTATTCTGTAAAGCGGTGTCAGGACCGCTATAATATAGGTGAAAATGATACGATAAACGAAACGCTAGAATGATTTGGAGGGACATGCAATTTCAGACAATATATTTCCAATAAACCTAACAAGTATGGGACAAAAATCCAAGCGACAGTCGACTCGACGTTTTGCACTTGTAATATGGAGGTATATCTCGGGATGCAACCAGATGCTGGAGGGGGTATATCTCGGGCCCTTTCAAGTGTGAAACCACCCATCAAGTGTTGTGAAAAGGCTGATTTCATAGATAACGAAACGTCGCAATGGATAATTATTGGTATAACTCCGTACCACTGGGGACTGAGTGGTGATATGTATTTGATTTTTTATTTCTAAACATATTATTATTTTTAATCATCGTAAGAGATACAAGTAATATTTTAATGAATTATTTTTGTTTCGCCGACATTCACAAACTTGAATTTAACATATATTAAACTTATGCTAATGATAATCGTTTACCAAATTGGACCAACAGGTTCAACACTACCTAACAGTGTTATGAAAATCATCGCGACCAATGACGGGTCAATATACATGTGTTTTTAATGTTCGTTCGATGCTTGAATCGCTTTGAATGATCAGATGTTTTGATAAATCGGTCGGGAAGAATAACACAGTGTTAAACAGTTAGCGTCGAGACGTGCGCGAAAAACGGATACCCGATTACCACCGAGGTGAAAACTCAGAAGGAGTTTGTTTAAACGCCCGCGAAAAAAGCGCCGGACTGTGACGGCTGTGCATATATTACATCTCGAACGACCGTGACGTATTATACCACGAGTACAAATCAAACGGGTGCGCGCGGTCGACTACGCCGAGACGGCCGACGAATTCGACGTTCGGTTTTCAAAAAAAACTGTCGACAAAAACGACTGGCGATGTGATGCGTGTTTTTTTTTTTTTTTTTTTATCGAGCGTGTTTTATCTGATTTGACGGGAACACTTTTGAGATTACCGTCCGCGAAGATAACACGGAAAAGCAGGAGACTGAGTGAAAAATACAGACGTTCGCGGTGAATTTAATATTATGAAGAATACTCGGTCGAAAGTTTGGAAATCCTTATACGCCGAAGCCTTCAAACATGACCGTAAATTACGCGCTCTCACGTGCGTCTGTACGTGCACGTATGTATGCACAGTATAACGTGCCTGCGCGCGCACACAAGCACACACACACACACACACACACACACACACACGCACACACACACACACACACACACACACACACACACACACACACACACACACACACGTTGGTAATTACTAAAGGCAGACGATTTTCTAGTGAACCGTTTAACATTAAGCGGCGTCGCAAAGTTAGTTCAACAGTTATATATAAACGAATAATAAAACTCCGTTTATTGCACACGTAGTTACACACACTCACACACATGTATGTGTACATATGTACACATGAGTAAGCGATGTGTGTGTGTGTGTGTATGCATATATTTAAACACCTATATGTGCTATTTCAATTCATTTGATTAGCGAACGCGTTAATAATTAATATCCCGGTTGGATGAGTTCACTACGGTTATTACACCCCGTTTTGCCTCCAACGTAGTCCCGACGATATTGTGTGTGTGTGTGTGTGTGTGTGTGTGTGTGTGTATGTGTGTGTGTGTGTGTGTGTGTGTGTGTGTGTGTGTGTGTGTGTGTGTGTGTTCCTTTGTGTGACGCACGAACGCGACCCCGACCTCGGCTGCGGCTGCGGCTCATTCATAAGCGTACACTGCGGACAGCGGCTAGAAAAGCGCAAGGGACGTGGAACTCGCGCGGCGCCGGTCGCCGCGGCGTGGTCGGTGTGACGGCGCGTGACCGCCGCGAAACTTTTCGGTCCGCTCGGAACCGTCGAACTGTGTGAAACGGTCGAGGAACGGTTTTCTTCTCCCCAGGGTCATCGCCGTATTGTCGTGTTGAATATTTTGCGTTCGACGGTCGCGCGGACGACCCGGGCCCGGACGACTTTGTTGTTGACTGTGCTTCCGACCACGACTCGTCGTCACTCGTCAGACGCTCCCGTGACCCCTCGTTCCCGCGCGCACGTCGTGATGACAATATCGCGTTTGACGCGTCGACGTCTCTCGTCCTTGCGGGACTACCCGCCCGCCGCCGCCGCCGCCCCCCGCGTTCGCGATCGTTCGACGAACGACGACGACCATATTATTATCAATACGACGAACGTTCCCGTGACACGAGCTTCACGAGCCATGTCGACGTTCGAGTCCTACGGGGAGCGAACTATTTCTTCCCGTCCCGTCACCCCCTCCTTACAGAGATTCACGACGGGACGCCCGAGAAGTTTGCTCGTCAAAATCGTATATTATTTATATACGTATAAAGCCGCGTATATCACGATATGTGATCGTACCGCGAGAGCCACGAAACGTCTCACTCGAAAAAACCGACTTTTTTCACCTCTGTTCGACTCGGGAAATACGTACGTCGACGCGTTTTCCGATAGTTTTCCACGCCGGCACACGTAGACAATACGAATTCATAATTTTTTTTTCGAAAAATCAAATAAATTCGTTAAATACAGTTCAATTCAGTGGCGTATATAGAAAATCTTTTTGGGACGGGCTACTATGGTCAGAGTTAAATTGCTACTGCTATCTAGAATGACTTTTTATCGATACAGAACAAACAGTAGGGTTTTATATCATGCATTTAATTTACAAAATGTGCCAAAACAATTGGAAAAACGCAATACAATTTGTCTCGACTTATCGAAATATTTCGATTGGATAAAATTCGAAATAAACATAAAAAGCGCCATTAAAATATAACAAACGTTTAAAGTTAATTTCAAAGTATTTTGAGAGATTTCGAAGGGGGGGCCATATACCTATATACACCAACTTCAATTATTATATTAAATATATTATAAAAGCGTGATGCCGCGAAACCCAGACTGTCAGAAAAAGTCGACCGCAACACGCGGCAAAGTCGAACGTACGTCGGCGTGACCGTGTGAGCTGGTCGCTCGTGGGTCTGTACGCTTTGGACACGCTCGCGTAAATTGAGTGGTCGAAGTCGTGTGTGTGCGCGCACGTCAAATCGCTTTGAACGTTATAAATCATACCACGATAAAAGCGAAACCGCGCCTGGGGCGTACCTACACAGAATTTCACCGAGAAGCGGGTTCAAAGCGTTTCGTTAACAGTTTAACGGCTAAACAACAGTGATTTATGCCAGTGACGACGGCGATAAACGTATATTCAAATAGTCCGACCTTAAAGATCGATTTTTTCCGTGTTCAATCAAACGGAATTTTATTCGACCAATAAATTAACTCGTGAACGATTGATACGACTTGAAAATCGGTATTCCGAAACACTCGTCGACCGTACGTGGGCGTTTTCCGATTAGTTTTCGATAACAAACTCTTGAAATACGAGTATCAACACTAAAGAGTTTACATTTTTTCGAACATAATACATTATGTTTTTTTCAAACTCTTTTATGTTAAATTCTCATAAAAATACATTGTTCCGACCATATCAATATTTTACGTCTAAGCGATGATTTACACCATACGTGTGTATATCATAAATAATAAATGTTTTAAAATATCATCAACAACTACCAGACATAATGTTATGTCAAAACATTCAATACCATTAACCAAGGGTGCATTTCTGGGGGAGGCGATGGGGCTATGCCCCCCCCTGGACCTCTTCATTTTTTTTTTTTTTTTTTTTTTTTTTTTTTACTTTTTTTTACATTATCTGTATTATATTATAATAATCATTAGAAAAAAATTACGAAATTATTTAAAGTCATAGATTATGATACAGGTGTTTAATATATTGATAGAAGCGCTCGTGATTTACCCAGCTCGCATCGTATCGATTTTATAACGGTAGATACTTTTAGATACAAGTTATCTGATACTGAACTTTCGATAATTTTTTTTTGTATTATATTATTTTTTAACTACTCATTCCCGAATTTTCTTATAAATACCGGAGACAAACCGGTGTATTGATTCTTATCGAATCCGTTGTCTATTTATTTTTTTTTCACGTTCGATACCCAAGATCCGGGGTGTGGGTGGGGGCGGGAGAAACGGACGTCAGTCATTTCTCCGACCGACCCTCGTCGTCTGTCGTTCCTTTAAAAACCCCGGCGTCCCTGATTGAACTCTGGCGCTAAAAACGGACGTCGACCGTTTCGAGAGGGCGACGGTCGCGTTAAAACACAGTATTGTTTACGTTTCGACGAACCGGCGCGTTCGGCGGACGTCGATACCTATCGATACACGCGTTACACGGCTCGGACGGGACTATAGCAGCAGGAGAGCACCATATTAACACTAATTTCAGCTGCCCGCTCTTGACGTGCCTACGACCGACGGACGCGTGTTGTGTGTGTGTGTGTGTGTGTGTGTGTGTGTGTGTGTGTGTGTGTGTGTGTGTTCGTGCGATGTACGAACACGGACTAATTATTATATATTCATTACGCCCGCGATAATCCGTCGAAAGTATTGTTGTTGTTGTTGTTGTTGTTGTTGTTGTTGTTCCGAGAGCCACTCCTGTTGAAAATAATAATAAACAACTCGTTTAGTAATACACACAACGCCGAGTATTGTTTTATGACGTGTACCGAAATCACTTTGATCATAGATACACTGAAAACACCGTATGATACGTTGGCAGTGATGAGGACATATTTTTGTGCCTCCCCCCCCCCTCGTGTTTTCAACATTGCGCTCGGGTACTCAGCGTTTCGAACGTGAATATAGTCTATCACGTGGACTACCGCTCAGGTGGTTTAAACGCACAATTTCCCTTATCAAAATATCATTGAAATTGACTTGTTTCTCAAAAAAATATATTTCTATAATATTTATGTTTTGAATTTTTTCATGGAAAAAAAAATCAGATTAATGCACTTTTCAAGATTATATTACGAATTGACGACTGTATGATTTGAAGTAACTTATAATATAAGTATATATTTATACACTTGTAAGAAGATATGAGCCCTTCTCGCTTAGAAAATATTGCTTTATGTGTGTAAATAAATGAAAGTGATCAAGTATATTTTGATTAAAAACTCGGGATGAGTTTATTTTGAAATTCGCCATTCAATTATGATTCGCAAATAGGTTGATTACTTTGTACGCGTATGCGTAAATAAATTATTTTGTGTAATGAGTGTAAAATTATGTTTTTAAAAACCATATCTATTATTCCGCCACTAAATTTTAAGCCGATTACGATTTTCAATTAGAAGTGCATAGATACACTTATATTACAATGTTGAAAATCGGTGGTTGACTGTTCGATAAATTAATATTACATACATAATAGTGATAAATATCAAAATTAAAAAGGTTTGTGCCACAGTTACCGTTTTCATTGAATGGAAATAATTCTACCATGAATAATTATCTAGGTATTAACTCAGCGTTCTTAATTATAAAAGGTAAAAGTAATTGTATTTTTGGGGTCAATCAATGACTATCGTGTTCCGTTGTTTTGGATACTGGTACAGTCCAATCATTTGGAGCGTTCACAAATGAGATCGGCGACTATTATAGAAATTTTATTTATTTATTCATTTTGTTTTTGTTTTAGAGAAGAGAGAGGAATGCAGTCCGAAATTATTTTGATAATGAAATTAATGTCATTTGCACTCCCAAAATTGCATGTTTAATTCGATTCGGTCGCATTTGATGAGATATCGGGCAACTATTTCGTTTGATGTATTTGATTTTTGTTGAAACGAACCGAAATACATTTCGAAAACGTTTCTGCGAACGGTACTTGTAAAATTCCACAGTAAAACTAATCTCGTGTAGTCGAAACGGTATAAAATTTCAACGATTACAATCGATCGTCGTCGTGCCGTTCGGCGGATCTCCCACGTGCAGGCCTCGTTCGAATGAACAGAACGCGGCCGTGAAAATGAAAATAAATTGCCCCGACCGAGCGCAATACGCGGTGTGGGAAATTGTCGCGTGTATGTCATGGGTACGCATTATTTTGAATGTGATTTAATTTTTAATTTTATAAACATTTTCGTACTAAAATAGAAACAAATTTTCTAAAAAAAAAAAAAAAAAATATATATTTATATATATATATATATTTATTTATTTATTTATAAAAAAGCTTTCTCAGTCAGTTGCAGATCATTTTGAACAATTAACCAAAAATCAATAAGTTGTTTATCGTTGAAAATATTTTTCGTCGTTCCATTAGTTACCAAATCAATTAATTCGATTTGTTCCTGTTCAGAGAGATTTTCTGTTTTTTCTATATCACAGGAAAATGGATTTATCATCCACGTGTTGTTCGGGCCGGGTCGATGAAAATAATATATAACTACAAAGTTAGTAATTTCACTAAAGCAAAATAAAAATATCGCAACAGAACAACACCACCGCGGACGCCCTCCTAAAATCAACACGCGGACCACCAATCGCGGGAACCGCTGCGTACGACAATAATACGAAAACCGCACGACGAAGTTGTCGACGGTAACGATATTGTTTTTCGACCGTAAGGCTCGTTTCACACTTATACGGTTTGATTCGGTTCGTCGCGTATTCGATTCGTTTTCGGTAGCCGCCGGAAAAGTGTGAAACGGTGTGTGTTCGGTACCTTATAGATAACTGATAGGACCGAAAGCCCCCTCGACACGAATCGGTTTCATTCGGTTTCCATTCGGGTCCAGAATTAACAAAAGCAATTGGTCGTTTACGCACATACGGTTTAATTTCGATTCGGTCACGTTTTCGGCAAGGGAAAATATTATTTCATTTTCATTTTCTCATTTTAAATTTTATAATTTACATTTGGCAATTAATGTAATTCATCAAAATATGATGTCGTAGACATCCTGAAGTAATTTGAAAATTATTTGTCTTCGTGCTCCCTTAATTTCGGAAAAAGGGTATGAAATTCACCAAATTCCACCCGTTCGGTGAGGATGGGGTGTACCCAGTGCAGTCCATTATTCCTCTTTCGTTTTTTTTTTTGATTCTTCTATAGAGAAATAACATGGCGGCAATTTGTCTTTTCTCCATAGTGAGCATTGTGGTAAAAGTGAATAAAAAATTCAGTAAGTGCTGCTTAGTATTCGATGATTCGGTCGTGAAATCAAACCTTATACTAACCGAGTTAATGTGTGGAGAGTTTTCATTCGTTTTAGGCGCTACCGAAAACGAATCGAATACGCACCGAACCGAATCAAACCGTACGTAAGTGTGAAACGAGCCTAACGATATTTGGCACGCGGCGAGTTTCTGACAGAGTCCCGTCGACCAGACAGTAGTCGCGCGAGAAAGTCCGAGCTGACGGCGGAGGGGGCTGGGTGGAGGAAACCGAAAACGATAATGCGAAACGCCGCGGCCCGCGATAAACGTCCGTGAAAGAAATCGAAACGAGAGAAGTGTGTGTGTTTTTTTTTCCCCCCGTGTCCCTTGATGACCGGTGAGATTTCACGATCCGCACTGCGACGACGACGTGCGCAACAGTTACGGAAACGATTCGATTCGACTCAGAGGGGGGGGGAGGGGTGGGAGGAAAACGAAAAAAAAAAGTAACTCGTGTAACGACGGCGGTCAACGACAGTGATACCGATGATAGTGCGATCGAAAACGCTTTTTTCACCCTCTTTCCGACTCGACGGGGTGTGACGAAGACGTTCGTTTTTCTCACGCGAACGATTGATTACGGTCGGCACGCGTCGATACGCATCGGTCGAGTGATATTGTTTTATTTTTATTTATATTTACCTACTTATTTTTTTCGTCGTCCTTCCGATAACCTGTGATAATAATAATAATAATAATAGTAAGAAAAAAAACTCTCGACGGCATAACACACGTTATTGTACGTGTATTTATGACGTTATTATTATTATTATTATTCAGATTTATCGCCGCGAGCGAACGGAAAAGTCGTCGGACTGGAAACGTTGTATTGTTTACGACGACGACGAATATTTATGATGTATGTATATACAGTAGTAAACCACGTAAATTCGCGAGATTAACACTCTGCGCTGAATCCCGTTCGTCCGGGTCACGTCCGAACGAGATTGCGGGGGCGTGTTCGTCTCGCGAAGAGTTTAAACGATTTTCCCGGACACCCCGTCGCGTGACCTCCAAGCGCCTTCACGCGGCCACCGTCGTCGCTCCGTGGCCGTCGCCTCAATAATGTAATTCCGTCGCGTAATAATACTATTATTATTATTATTATTACTTCAAGCTGCCATTATTCGTGGTACGTGGAAGCTAAATTTATATATATATATATATATATACATGTACGTATATGTGGCCGACGTTAAGTGTGTTCGAGATGACCTGGGTGGCATTCGATACGCATTAGCTCTTTGAAAGGACGGACGCTCTTCGAGTGAGTGTGCGAGAAACACGAAACGTTCGGAGCGAGAGAAATTCCGTAAAACAATCCTGCGCTGAAAACCGCGTCGTGTGGTGACGACAAAGGAATCGGGGGAAAAAATAAAAATTGAAAAAAAATAAAAACAAAATAAACATGCAGTTTGCGCGTGAATCGACCTAGGGTGGACAATATTATAAGGGAATTCGTGTTGTTTACGCGCGTGTCCTCATTCGAGTACGACACAGACGTAACTTATTTATTTCGCTTTGAATCTCACTGAGATATCAAAAGTGTTTTCATTCGTCTGATAACTACACGCGCCGCACTGTGATCAGGGCCCCCACAAGGGGAGGGGGGTCAGGTAGGCCCATGGTACTGGGGCCCTGACTTTCGAGGGGCCCGGCGTTCATGCAAATAATTACTTCAATATATAATAGAAAAAGAAATCAAATACATTTTGATGATATTATACATGAGTTTGCTCGGAAAAAGCAAGAAAAGCAAAATTTAGTTAATATAGAAAAAGAAATTTAAATTTAAATTTTGTATTAAGTATTATGATTTATACTACTATGATATATAAGATATATAAGACTACCAGAACTGTGTGTATGTGTGTGTGTGTGTGTGTGTGTGTGTGTGTGTGTGTGTGTGTGTGTGTGTGTGTGTGTGTGTGTGTGCAGGGGCGTACCTAGAGGGTGGTTTTGGGGGTACCAACCACCCCAAATTGACTTTTTAAATATTTTTCGTGGTAAAAATTTAATAATTTTATTATATTACATTGCAGTCACAGTGAATATTATTAAAAAATATTTTTTTTTTCATTATTCATCAGACTACCTATTATTCACAATAAAGAACATTATGTAAAAATTTTGATTTCTAAAATTGTTTTATTATAATAATTATTATTATTTACACTTTATACTCGTACATGCATGCCGATTTTATTATGTACAGTCATAAACATTATAAGTTTATAGGGTTGGCTCTTTAAGTATTTTTAATATTTGACACTAGTATAAAAATATCACGGGTTTTGATGTGTACACTTTTAAAAATGTATTTAATACCTTCTTATTTTAACGATATAGATGTGAATTTAATACTTACGTCAAAAAAATCAAACCGTCCCCAAAACAAAATCCTGGGGACGCCCCTGTATGTGTGTGTGTGTGTGTTTGTGTGTGTGTGTGTGTGTGTGTGTGTGTGTGTGTGTGTGTGTGTTATACGGTATACTCGGAACCGAATTACCGCAGTCTGCCAAAAACGGCGCTAAACAGACGGTGGTCGCGTTCGGTGTAAAAGGCCGTGATTCCGAGATCCTGGGACATCGTACAAGTAAAGAGTGAGGTCGCAGGGGTCTCGTGGACACCATTACCGTTTTGACGACCGGTCTTGCGGCGGGCCACGCACAGTCACACTCGGATGACGTTCGTATTTTCCGCGCGCGACCAGTATAGGACCGCTCGTCTTCGGTAATTATTGTTGTGTACGTATAATAAGGACGTATCATTTGTACCGGACACGTGGCCTGACGAGAATATATTGCGCCCGCGGCGGGATCGCGTCTACAAGGAGAACGGAGCCCCACGGTCGTAGTGAATTTCTGGAGGAAAGCGAATCGGCTATAAGGAACACACCGGTAGTGCCGGAGGCCGATGCCGGAAGTGCAGGGAGAATGTGTGTGTGTGTGTGTGTGTGTGTGTGTGTGTGTGTGTGTGTGTGTGTGTGTGTGTGTGTGTATGTGTGTGTGTGTGTGTGTGTGTGTGTGTGTGTGTGTGTGTGTGTGTGTGTTTTTGCGTGGTACTGATTCGGTCGAGGGTGATGGCGGCGCGACGGCCCTCTGGTGACATTTCTCATTTGACCTTCTTGGCGTCGGCGGTGACCCGCGGGTGGGTTTCCTGGGCAATTAATCCACCGTGCCCACTTACCCTGTGTGGATTTCCGCGTCGTCGAGGAACGGAAGGAGGGGCGGAAGTGGTGGGTAAGTCGAGGTATAGTCCTCTCCACCCTCTTCACCGCCAGTTATCCCGTAATACCAGGCCACCATTGTCGTCGTCTTCGTTGTTATTATTATTATTATTATTATTATTATTATCATCGTCGTCATTGTCGTTGCCGTCGTCGTTCGGCCGGTGGTGCGAGCCGTCGTATGACTAGTGACTACAACCGTTCGACGGACGGATAACCTTTTAAAATCATATTTTTGCACGGTGAAAACATCGTGACGTAATGTTTTGTTCCCCGCACGACATTATGCGATTTAAAAACAATACGTTTATACGCGCACGATTGAATTTTGGGCGAGATTCGGTAATGATTGGCAATATTTGCGATTTCAGATCTCTTGCAGTTTCGCACCAGGGTATGTTTAATAACATTGTCCGTGTAATACACCGGAGCTGGGCTAATGTTTATTCGACGGTTGTTGGGCACTCGAAGTAATTTCAAAGTTATAAACACAAATTAAATATTGATCCCGAACACGAGCGTGCTCGGCGGAGCCCATTATACATTTTATATTTCCCGTAATAATTTTGTCATAAATAAATGAATAATAATAATAATAATACACGATAATTCACGTATTTATGTAAAACTGTCAAAAAGATATTGTATACGTATTTGTGTGTGTGTGTGTGTGTGTGTGTGTGTGTGTGTGTGTGTGTGTGTGTGTGTGTGTGTGTGTGTGTGTGTGTGTGTGTGTGTGTGTGTGTGTGTGTGATAGAGATGGAGAGTGGTAGGGATTTACCCCGGTAAAATACTGTGGGTGTACTAATCGTAATAATATGTACGATAATGATGAATATTTCAAAATCACAATAACGCGAATATCTAATTTTACATACTTCCATGGTTAGAACGTTAACATTTTTGAAGTGCAGTCAATTGCAATACAATATTGTTATTTAACGAATATCCCCGTTTCGTTTTAGTGCGATTCAATGAATCCTGAAAATAGGATCGAATATTTTCCACGTGAACATTTTTCATAAATATTATATAATAAATAACATAAATTAACGTGATAATTATTGCAATTGTTCTAAATACGAAGAATCGTCGTAACGAATCGATCGTATATCGGAATATAAACACGAAAAACCTTTCCACTACGATTGGTAATCGCGTTTAAATATGATTCTGCGCGGATAGGTTTTATTTCATAAAAGATATCCGATGTTTTTTCCAACTACTTTACTCACTGTCATTAATTTGCACGATTGACTTCGGATATTTTTTATTTGATATCGATTCTATGCAGGGACTCCCACAGATATGTCACTCAGAGGGACAAACAAAAAAAATAGTGACTCGTGAAGTACAACTATTAATTTTACGAGTAGGTACATAATAATATTATTCTCGTAATTAATGATACAATGATTGTCGGAGAATCACTGAGTCCTAGTCGTGTAAGACCGAATTCATGTAAAAAAACTTCCGATTTTGTAACTGACATGAATAATCTCAGGGAGGGCAATAGCCCCCACTGCCTCTCCCTCCGGGCGACCCTGATTCTATTATACATAAGTAGTTTTGTCCATAATTGTAAATTTATACAAAAGTTATTTGCGAATAGTTACTCCGTGTAATCGTTAAAAAATCTAGAGAGCTTTCGAAATCTGCGAATGATATGTACAGTAATGATGAGATCTCCGCCGTATGTGAACGGTTTTAGCGCTAGCATTGCAATTCAGTGTGTGTATTCCGTGCGGACTTTTCAAAAAGTCCGTTTCAAAAATTTCTGAATTTCCTCTCGAATTCGATAAATTTATGCCGCGCGCTTTCGTAAGTTCGTATTGTTATCATTACGCGAGGTTAGATTTAAGATGCACATCTGTAAATGGTAATAACTAGTTCAGGTGGTCCATAAGTGGGATTAAAATTGAACCGAATTGCAATGGAAATATTAATTTTACTGACTGTATGAATGTGAGAGATAGATAGAAATAGAGTGAGAGAGAGAGAGAGATAGATAGAGATAGAGTGAGAGAGAGAGAGAGCTATGAGCACCAATGCTTCGAATAACAACCACGCTCCAACAAGTATGACAACTGAAAATATTGTTCAATATTCTCATTAGGTATTTCGGATGATAGTATATTACTATGAGTAGCTTGGGGGACAATTTCCCCTACCCCCCCTTGAATCCGCCACTAAACTGATATTATTCTCTTACTCATGTTCTGCGTTTATATCGTGCACGGCTGTTGGTACACTTAGCGTTTGAGTGATAAAACGATTTGGTTTCGAACGATTTCATTATAACGTGAACCACATAATATTGTAATCGACTGCCTAAACCGTGTCATTGAAACGGTCGTCACGTAACGTTTCAATTTGCTCCGCCGTAGAGGACTTTGCGTTTTAATTAATCCGAATCGCCGTCACAAGCTTTTGCCGATCGATACGAAACGGTTCGATACGCTGCACATGAATAGCGTGCCGAAATCACCTCTCCACATGAATTGCGTCTCAAAGATATTTAACGACTACACGAATTGCGTCCTAACGTAAAAACATTATTTTCCTTCCCGTTTCATACAGATTCAGGACTGTCGCTAGCAAATTGTGGTTATCGGTTGGTTAAAAATATTGATTTTTATCGTTGTTATGCAATTATATTTAAGAAAAATGAAATAAGTAGGTTTAAATTATAGGAATGTGATAAAATAGCTACAAAAAAAAAAAATAATAATAAAAATAAAAGTTTGATAATTATAAAATTAAAAAATTGGCGAAAACTTGAATGACATCTTCTGAATATAATCAAGACGGGTTAATTGGCCACTTTCATATTTTCACATATTTCGTCTTGAATAATTTTCAATTAAACGAAACCGGATGCAATTCATGTAGTAGATTAGATCAGGCCGGACGCGATTCGTGTAGCCGCTTATCAAATATTTTATTTCGGGACGCAAGTCGTGTGTACCCGTTTGATATAGTAACCGAAAGGCATTGGTTTTTTTGGTTTTTTGGTTTTTTTTTTCATTTTAATCTACGAGTTTTGAGATTATACGTTTTGGACGCCGTTTCTGAATATTATACAAAAACAAACGCGTTTTCTTTCCCGTAAATCATTCAGATTAAAAGACTTTGCAAAGTGTTATCGATCGGACAAAGCGCGTCGTCGCGACACACAGAGTGTTTCTCGTGGATTATAATATTATTATTATTATCTACGATATGATACGAGAAATTCAAACAAAACACGGGAACGTACGATACGCGCTCGAATCGAATCGACATCATTATTGCACTGGCAACACGTATACGACGACGCCGCTTACTTTAATTACTATTATTTACCAAGTACAATAAGAACACTCGAACGCTTTAAGACCATTCGTTTCAGTTGACGTACACGAAAATTTCAACGAATCAACAATGTAAAAGTGGATAATATATTTTATCCCGACGACGTTCATATTATTATAACGCTCGAGGGTTGTATAATATTCCACGCGACAGTTGTTTTGCTTCTAAATTTCTTCGGAACCGTCTGACACCATTGTTCGCATTCGAAATTATTAATTATGTATGTTTAGAAAACATTTCTCGAGTCATCGGTTATTAGAAAACAATGGAGATGATAAATAATAGCGCGATAAATTTTAAAAGCCGTATGTATTTTGAGATTAATTCGAAAAGTTATACGTTTTACAAAACGCAATTAAATATTATGGAAAAATTGTTGAATTTCGAACCTTTTTGGAATATCGGTTTATTTTTATTTCACGCGCAAAACGGTCAACACGAACGTTTAATAGACTTATCGTTTTGTTTATTATCGTTTTTATTACTTCGTTCATTTTGTGAAATTTCGGACGACAAGAATTTCGATCACGTTCGTATTGTAATCATTTTTTTTTTTTAATTGTCGAACGCCGAAATTATACTCGATTTACGCTCATATTTCAAATATTTACGATTTTGTGGTGTAAACCATAAAATAATCGCAGTTTAATTTATGTATGTTTTGCAATAAATTAAACATAATTACTCCAGTATACATGTTC
This sequence comes from Therioaphis trifolii, assembly GCA_027580255.1. Lineage (NCBI taxonomy): Eukaryota > Metazoa > Arthropoda > Insecta > Hemiptera > Aphididae > Therioaphis > Therioaphis trifolii. The sequence continues at coordinate 3,486,373 of CM050405.1, read as the reverse complement.
TAAAACCGACACAGATGTTCGCCCTATCATCACAACAATAATATTGCAACACATCGTAACTTAATTTAAAATTTCGAAATTTTCACAAGTGAATTAAAAAATAATCATAAAACCGAAGCACCGTAATCATATAATAACACCAGAAACGCATCACGTTGTATTCTTGTATTTTATTTATTTGTTTTTGCCGTCAACACGAGGTACACACAATAAAAGCGGTTTATTATTGACTCATAATAATCACAAAAACGAATCGATAAAGCTTAATATTTATAACGTACGAATTAATTTACAGAAATATAATAAATCATGATTTTTTTCATAAACGAATATAGCAAAGGTCAAAACGAAAAATCAGGTTAAGATTTTGGAACGCCAATTAAACATACAAGATAATTCTACCAGATCTCTGGTGATATGTGTATTTATTTTTTAATCAACCGTACAATATGTGTAGTCCGGATTCGGGTATATTTAAAATTATAAATGACATATAAGAAATCATTTGAGGTCTGAGTGTCCTGTCACTGGACAGCCTCCTTCCTCATAATATATCGCCTCGTAAATATTGTCTATGTTATATCCTATTTGCTAATTGAAGGGGTCCGTGCAAGAACGAGATAACTCCATCTTTCTAAACTTTTCAGAAAACAATAGAGTTATATAAAAATTATTTAAATAAAGATACAATTAATTTGAAAATCAATTTAAATACATAGTAAGACCACGATAAAAAAAATTCCGTAGTAATTGATTTGATTTTCTTAATTTCTTTGAAATGAGAGCTACTATTAACCTAAATTTGTTGGAGTTATCTTGCTTTTGACCAGAACTTCGTATTTATTATTTCTTCATAATGGTTTAAATACAAAAATAAAAATATTATTCATTCTATTTTTAAGAAATCTGTTTTATTTATTGGAGTATGATTTTATGAATCATTTTTCAGACAAAAAAAAAACAAATTTTACCTTAAAATTTAACTCTAACACCATTTTTGGAGTTGTCTTGGTTTTCGAACAGAACTTTTTATTCTTTCTTTTTTCATAAATTTGTTTAAATGAAAATAATAGTGTTATTCATTATAATTATAACTAGATATTTGTTAAATTTATTTAAATAATTATATACATAAAAAAAACATGTCTGATAGGTACAGAAAACATATTGTACAAAATACAGTGTGGACAACATTCGAAGCAAAAACCAAATAATTCCGGAGTTACCCGGTTTTTCAACGGAAAAAAAACCAGACAACTCCATTTACGTTATATCTCCTATACGAATGATCGGAGTTGTCTCGTTCGTTTAGCGTTTATTATGTAAATACCTGTATCGTGGCTGTCTTAAGGTATAATTTTTTCGATTAAAACACTAAAAAAAAATAGCAATGAGCGAATAAAACTGTTTGAAAATTAGCTCATCTGTTGCAAATATATTTATTTATTTATTTATTTATTTAAAACGGGACGTACCCAAGTTAAAAGAGGTACATCAGTTAATAAAATATTTACAACAAAATCTATAATTAAGTATAAATCATATATATATATATATATAAATCATTATTAAAACCATAATATACTGTGACCAATTATTTGCTCGGAAAACTTATATTTTTTAACTTTTCATCAATATAATTTTATTTTAATGTTTAAAATGTGAATTCAAAAATATTGTAATTTTCATACCTTACTCGTATGCTATTACCATTATTTAATTTACGATTTCATTTCCTAAAGCTGCAACGATAAAATAACATTCGTTAAGGTAAAAATATTAAAATGATAAATGTTAATGTAAGTGTCGGAAAAGGAAAAATCGAATTAGTGTTTTCAATAAGTAAATTAAATAACTGTACATCGACTCCTCCAAAGAAAAGGGAAGTAACTCGAATTTTATCATTTTTCACTTTTTGTTGAAATGTGATAAAAGAATATGTTCTGTACCTCCCGCGAAAACGGCAGTAACTTTACTACTCCAAAGACGTTAGAAATCATAATATTAAAATATATTTACAGTGTCGTCATTTGGGGTGGGGCAACTCATACATTTGCCACAGTCTAGTGTGTAGCTGCTCTGCAGTCTCTCAAGTTGGTACATATTATGAAAAATATAAAATATACAAAGAATATAATAATAATTGTTCGAAACTTGCCGCCTTAGCGACTTTTAGATAGAAAACTTCGTGCCACCGTTATTGGTTCTGCCATGAACGTCGCGAACTTTCGAGACGTTTCAGCGTCCCCCTCCCTCGGCATCCACGACCTTAAACCTCGGCCGATCGCCGCAACCGGTACCACGGTCCACGACGAGTCGGCTTTTGCGTTTTTGTTCTAGCCACCGTCCGTCGTTGGCGTGTTTGGCGTGTACTGTTTACCGAGCGTTCTTTTTTTTTTATTATAACGATAATTAATCGTAAAAGTCGATTGTGTTGTGTGCTTCTTCTCGCCGTCGCCGTTGGATTTCACGTGCTGTCGTCATCATCTGTCCGCTGTTGCCGTCCAGGTTTTATTATTATTGTATATATTTATAATTGCCCATACGGCTTTATGTACCTTTTTTTATTATTAATATTAGCATTTTATCCCCCCCCCCTTTTGGGCGCCCGTCTCAATTTTGTACATTATTATTTATTTGTCTGAACAGTAGTTCTGACCGATTGACAGACAAACCAAATTTGTTATATACCTATTGTTCATATTATTGGTCACTCGTATCTCGGGGACTCTTCGGTCCTCGGACAAGATATTGGTGATGAATGTATTAAGTTTTAAAGGAATGATGACTCATTTCTTTAGTATAAAACGATTCTGAGCAAAGCTTCAGTGTAATATAATATATTATTATTTAAATACTGTAATGTTTACGTATTTTACGGTTATTTGTATAATTTTTTAAATGCTTGGAAAAAAAATCTTGAGTCACGATTATTGATATTTTTTCGGTATTGATAGTTTAGTATAAGAGTAAACTTGTATTAAAATTTCAAAACTTTCTAACAAACACTCAATATTTCATTAGAAATAAACTTAAAAGAAATCAGACAATATCGTAAAAAATCGTATAATAATTTATTAAAGTGTATATACAAAAAAATCCTGACTCACAATTTTGGAATTTTTGTTAGGATAATTAGGTAGGTACATGAGTAAGGTCATATTAAATTTTCAGAACTTTGTGTCAAATATTTAAAATTATATTACATAAAAACTTTCAAACAATTTGGTAAATTAAAAGTTCTATATTTAAGTCAAAAGTGCTATAATTTTTCTGAAAATGTTGTCCAATATAAAAAAGTATGTATTTGATATTGGATACAATTTTCAAGTTTCTAGCTTTAATACTTTTTGATTTATGACTAAATACCTAAAATCTGAACAGTGAAAATCTCGTTTACGGCGGATTTTTACCGATTTTACCGTTTTTACTCAGTTTTTCGATCGTTATTCTTGATTACTGGAAAAACTATGGAGATTTTGGAAAAATGACCTCCTTAAAGTACCATCTCAATTCAATTTCAAATCTAAATAGTTGCTGGACGAAACTTTTGGACAATTTTTCTATACGAAAAAGTGTTTACAGAAAAAAAAAAAAATAAAAAATAAACATCATTGTAAAACCATAAGCTGCACTCGGAATCTAAAATTACAGATTGAAAATTTTCTATTTTAATAAATAAAAAAAAAATCAATTAGTGGTGCTCACAGTTATTAACTGTTAACTTGTTCGATCAATTAATTACGTTTTTTTTTTTGTTTTACATATGTGATGAACGGTATCGTTGAAATATTTTTTTCTCGCTTGAATGCATAAAAAATCAAATATATGTGCTACTTTTATTTTATTGATTCTGGTCGTTGTTTTTTTTTTTTTATTTATTTAGAAGATACAATACACCTATGAAATGTTTTATTTATTTATTTTTTTTTCTACTCCAATGAGAAATAATCCAAAGAAAATGTCAACGTCTTCTTTTTTTCCCAAAGAAAACACAGATGAAAAAGATATTTTGTATTTTATTTGAATAACGTCGATATCCGTTATTTTGTTATTATAATATAATTCATTCGAAAACAAAAAACTTATATATGTAAGTGCTTAATAGTTGGTTCTTACGATTGTATTTTAACACCGAAAATTCTCACAATATGAGTGGCACAATTTGTTCGTTTCGATAAAAATAACGATTGACAACTACAGCACGAGGTTCTTTTTTGATTTTCGCTTGTTTCACGTTATTATTTTGTCCGTGCGTGATATTTATATTCATAAATGTATAATATTTCAATTTGTTGTATACACAACAATGAGTTACCTAAAATGTTTTTCAGAAAACATTATTTTTATGAATATTGAACGTTCACAAGCAGTGTTCAAATATTGACATAAACAAATTAGGTGTATAGTTCGAAGGATCTATAGTCTGAAGTAATCTCGTTCATACCGTGTAAAATAATACGAAAATGATAAAATTTATATAAATGCCTTGTACCGTTTACGGGGTCGATTAACATTGAAAAATCGTGTTTCGTGGCACGGAAAAATATAAACCTCGAAACTAAAAACAAAAAACAAGAGCACTAAAATTTTAAAATATTTATTAAAAGTATAAAGTTCTCGGTATTTTGTGTGTTTTTTTGTTGTTTTTTCTTTTTTTTTTTTACCTTTGTAAAAATTAATCGGCGAAATGACGGTGGCCCGTCATCCGGATCACACAGCGTTTATTCATAGAATTAATAATAGCTACGGCGCGGCGGCGGCGGCGGCGGCGGCGTGTACAATAAACAATAGTGTATCGTTAGACCCCGGCGCGGCCCGCCCGAAAGCGGCAACTATAAACTTTGGCAAACTCCGATGGTAGTTGACCTCTTAATAAAATTAAACGAGAAAACTTCTTGAAGGATTTCCGTTGTTAACGCAAATTCACTACGAGTCGCCTACTGCCCGTGGTGCGCGGCGACGATCCCGTGCGGGACGACGCGGCCCGGCGGTGGCGACGATCGCTCGGTTTTTTAACCATTAAAACGTATTACATATTCTAACGACGACGTGACATCGCGCTCGGATTAACAGAACGCGAAAGTTGCGATTTTCTCGAGGAAATTAATCTTCGGTGTTTACCAGTGAAAAATCGAGAAAAACGAAAATTAAACGGATAAAACGTCGCTTGATGGATTTCAAAAGAAATTCACAGCCGACACGTTTTGGAGACTAATCGTTGGCACGGACGCGACCGAATGGGGTTTCCGGGGCTTAAGCCCCGAAGTTATTAATAGCATTAAAAAAAAAAAAAACAAAATCATACCAATTCGAGTCGTTAAATATTCACGAAAACCGTATATTTACTATACGCATACACTTTTAACAGTGTCGTATACGAGTCGAAATCAAATGAAGTCTGGCCGCTCCTTTATACATTTTTACGCCCCTATATTGCTCTTCGTTCGGCCTTTATAATCTATAATTGCCAGTGTCCACGTGATACGTTAATGAACAACGCTATAAGATAAAGTGGTGGCTTTTAGGGGGACCATAGGGCCCCCCACCGAGAGGTTTCAATCTTTATTTTGTTATATATTTTCATTTATGGAGGCGAGCGTCGTTTTATATGCACTAATCACATAGTCGTAGCGGAACCGGAGTAATATTGACTTGTGTGTGTGTGTGATTCGCACCGCTCGTGGAGCGCAGGGCGATCGCTTAGACTACGAAATATTTCACGTGACGGTAACAGTACACCGTAATACTATTATATAATATTCATACATCCGTGGTAATATAATAATGAAAAAAAAAACGTCGAGGAAAAAATCCGCTTTTTCGTGGCACGTCAATAAATCAAAATGCGAACCACTGTATACCGCGACACGTCACGCAGTCGGTAATTGACTTATATCCGCGAGGCCCGCCGAGGTATCTCTCAGTGAACGCTCGCTTTCGTTTCGTTTCACGTTATTCTCTATCGCTCTTTTTTCCATTGTATTCCATTAAACGTAATATTCGATGATAATTCTATATTTATATGTGTACAGGGTAATTCAAAATGTATGTCGCAGTGAATTCATCATACACGTGTTTTGAAATAGAAAAAAAAAGTCTACGATATATGAAAGGTTTTTATGTAATTATCACGCGTGTGGTTTTGCGGGATCGGCGCCCTGTGTTACCCGACTGCTTAGCGAGCAATGACGAACCGTTTTTGAAAAACCTAAAACCGTCTGAGACATTAAGTTTTACATCCGTTAATCACTAAATTTCACTAAAAAAACAACCTCACGGTATGTTAACAAAAAAAAAAAAATAATAATCTCTTTCTCTGCTTTGCTTTAAATGTGTATACGATAAAACCTCTGTAACACACATTTCGGATCACTCGGTATAGATGCATAACGTGTGTATATTTATATGATTTGATATCCTTGTGGAAGTTTTTACATGTGATAATTATTTAACACTTTATTGCAACGATGTAATTGTACATACGGTTTTATAGTTATTTATTAATACTATCAAAGTGCCCAGACATAATGAAAACGTTGATGGTTCTTCTCTTTTTCCGAAATAAAATTAAAACCACCTAAATCTCACTCGTTTTTTATCGTTCCTGTTTAGAATTTAATTATGTTCGGTGTTTCACCGGTGATTTCCGGGGGGGGGGTGTATTGTGAGGAAGGGGGTACATGGGGGATTAAACACTAAGCGTCCTAATGGATATTTCCAGGCCGACTGATTTTACGATTCAATCGCAGCACCCCTGAAATCAGCCTTCGGTTCGATACGAACTTACACGTACGTATGTATTATAAAACTTTGTATTTTGGAACTATGGACTATAATTCAAACTTGCAGCTTACCTATATATTCTTTGGACGGTTTGAAAAAAACACACAAATGCATGAAAATCCGGGCTCTAGTGATGACTGTATAGTACACTCGAATCGGACGTGTTACCGATTATGAATACAGAAAAAAAATAATGATTTTCGAAAAAAAAAAAAATTAAGTATTTTATAACGTTTTCTAATTTTATTCGACGCCATTTCCCGGACGTCTCTTTAATAATAACATAATCATATTATTATCATTATCGAGTCAACGGATTAATGACGCGATGGTTACTGTACGTCTCGATAGTGACGTACAATAGTTGTGCTCAAAGTCGTAATAATTAAGGTTTTTTTTTTTCAATTATTTTTCGTCCTCACGTCGACGTTCGTCTGGAGTAAACAATGTCACCCGTCCGCCGTACATCTCGGCAATAGACGTCTGGGGAAAACACGGTTTTTTGAATAGCGAACGAGTTATTCGTCGCGCGCAGATAAAACAACTGTGAATTAAGGCACCGTACGAGTCACGGCTAGGGCACATTGTACGACACGTACACAATGAAATCCGTCTGAAATTAACTCCGAACAAAACGGAAATCTATCTGTAGCGAAAATACCCTACGACCCTCGAACAAAGTAGGCGTTTTACAAAAGAAAACAACATTTTACTTGGTCTCTTGCCATTTAACTTTTGAGAGTGGTGTAGTGCACGATAATAAACCGTAGCAACGCGTAATGCGTCGTACGAGCATTTGACACTCATTAAAAAAAAAATAAAAATTTTAACATAAAACTTGAATTTTCGCGATACTCCCGGCAAGACGTGAAAACATAATGCACCGAGTGCTCTATTCATAGTCCATTAAATGTAACTGAAATAATTGTGTCCGGGGTGAACGCTGTGGGTAGTGTATATAACGCGTGTCGGAAGAATCGTTGATATATTTTGTCTCCCTCGTGCTGTGTAAGATTAGAAAATCATTTTTTTTTCTGTAATTTTTTTTTTGAAATATCGTGTGTGTTATTTTACGAAAAATTTACGTTCTGCGGTTTTTATTCAAAAACTCAAAATATAAATTGGTCGATTAATTCTCATACACTACTCACGGAATCGGAAAATAGAAATTTGACTTTGACCATGAAGACATTACATGGCTAATTGAAGCCTTAAACCCTCGGAAATAGTCAAAACTTTTTCAATTCATATTTTTCGACATCGGTATTATTTATGTGATTCACGATTGGAATGCTCCGAGGGTGAATTTTTCAAAAACACGACAAAGACACCGTTTTCACCTCGAAAAAACAGTTATTGTTGGATAGTTCGGAGAAATTTTACTATTCTGACGGAAAACACAAAATTCCGTGCATTCGGATATTATCAAACTACCCGCGTCCTGTTCTCCAACTCAACTTTCGCTGACTCCTTCACCTTTGTTCATGAAAACCCGTGTCAAGTCTATGTAACCGATTCACGTGATAGTAACATAAAACTTGAATTTTCGCGATACTCCCGGAAAGACGTGCAAACATAACGCACCGAGTGCTCTATTCATAGTCCATTAAATGTAACTGAAATAATTGTGTTCGGGGCGAACACTGTGGGTAGTGTATATCGCGTGGCGGAAGAATCGTTGATATTTTGTCTCCATCGTGTTGTGTAAGATTAGAAAGTACGGTTTTCTAGAATTTCCTTTTTGTCGAGTAGCTGTACCCCGCCGCGCTAGTTGGATATCAATCGAATTAACGAAACGAAATATCACGAGTGTTTTTGACGATTTGACAGGGACACGTGTTTTGCTCCACTCTTTCGGTAATTTATTACGACAACACTTATTGCGGTTCGAAGTGTTCACTCTTGCGCTGAAAATTAGATTAAGAGTTAAGGTTTAATCAGAGGTAAAATACAAGATAAACATTGCTATCTGAAAATTGGTCGTCGCCCCAAACGAAATAGAAACGTTGACATTAGAAATTTCGAGCGATTGCACTTAACTGTAATAATTCGTCGATGACAAATTGACAAACGACTTCGTTCAAACAAAAACCGATCATTTCTGCAATAATTTTCATTGCATCGTATGTTCGATGAATATGTTTACCACAAAAAACAAAAAAATCTCATGGTTTTAAATTAAAATATGTCAGCATCAATACGACATTAAAAAATCGTTTTAGTCCAATAGAGTAAAATTACTATATTTGATCAATATTGTTTAAATATGATTGTGTGTGTGTGTGTGTGTGTGTGTGTGTGTGTGTGTGTGTGTGTGTGTGTGTAAATAACTGTGGTAATTGTAGCAAGATAAAAACAAAATATGTAATTTGCGTGTTTTGTAAGTTAATCATGAAAAACCAATAATATCAAACATGTTTACTGGTTGTATTCCATTTTTATTTCCCGTCGTACGTGTACTACTCAAATTTATTTCGCTTCACTACATAATAAATTGTGATAATATGTACACTTTGCAGTAATGGATATGGCAAACGATTAATCATGTAAATTATGATAAAAAAATCCTCCTTTCTCCGCACTATTATATTTTGATTCAATTCTAGAACTATCCGAAATTTCGTCTGCTAGGTTATAAAACGCCAATAAAAAATACGAAATTCAAACGTGATCCCGTCGAATAGCGAATATTACAATCTAATTCATTATGGATAAGTATGAAAAAAAATTCGAAATAATCAGCGGCAAACAAAGACCGCTATGCCGATTTTTAAGAGGTTCATTTCCCTGGCACCCCCACCTCGGAAATTCGGGACCAAACTAAGAGCCTTTTTTTGTGCTACGTTTGTGCTGGTTTGTGCTCGATTTTGGGCGTTTGTGCAGCAATCCCTGATTTTTAATCATTTTTTCAAAGTGGGGGTGCCACAGAAACGACAGCACCCCCACTTGAAAATTTCGGAACCAAACAAAGAGCCTTTTTTTGTGCTACGTTTGTGCTGGTTTGTGCCCGATTTTGGGCGTTTGTGCAGCAATCCCTGATTTTTAATCATTTTTTCAAAGTGGGGGTGCCACAGAAACGATAGCACCCCCACCTCGGGATTTTCGATTTTCGACCATGCCATTCGTTTGTGCTACGTTTGTGCTGGTTTGTGCCCGATTTTGGGCGTTTGTGCAGCAATCCCTGATTTTTAATCATTTTTTCAAAGTGGGGGTGCCACAGAAACGATAGCACCCCCACCTCGGGATTTTCGATTTTCGACCAGGCCATTCGTTTGTGCTACGTTTGTGCTACGTTTTGTGCCCGATTTTGGGCGTTTGTGCAGCAATCCCTGATTTTTAATCATTTTTTCAGAGTGGTGGTGCCACAGAAACGTTAACACCCCCACTTCGGGATTTTTGTGTTTTGACCATGTCATTGGTTTGTGCTGGTTTGTGTCCGATTTTGAACGTTTGTGCTGCAATCCCTGATTCTTAGGATATTTTTCATAATTTCATAACCCTTTTTATTCTTTAAAGGTTAATTCAATAGAGTACCTACCAATGGAGATACAAGTTTTTTAAAAGAATTATTATATTCTTAAAATTATGTATTTAAAGTTAAGAAATGAAAATTGAATACAAGATTGTTTTAACGAGCATCTGAAACAGTAAATTTTACTACATGTATTACTTTATTTGAATTTTGAATATTACTATATCATTACAATTACTTTAACTAGGATATTAAAATAAAATATATTACAATTAAAGGCTGACATCTTCAACTTTGTTCAGAATCTTTTTTTTTTTTATAATATTAAATGATTCCAAAATCTATCCTATAATGCCTAATCTATCAATTCATCTCGTGTATCCCACCCAACTCCTGTGTCCTGTGCTTTTTTTTTAAATTGTCATTTATGATTTATTCAAAATTTGTTTTGTTACTAATCAGTTATTTAAACCAATTAGATTATAATATCTTAAATAATGTATTATAATTGTAGGAATATTTTAACTTAAATTAACCAGTAGTTTTAAACATTATGCTAATTCTAATTAAATATATTAAATACTTACCAAAAACGGTAACTGTCCAGTTTAAATGGTGAAACAGTGACTCGTTGTAGTTGAACAATATTACGGATGCGCGCATAAAAATGGTTCGTACACCACGAAGTCGAACTGATTAATGAAATAAATTTCCAAATTATACATTTAAATTAAAAATCTCAAAATAAAATTCATTGAAATTCCATCGCACTCATTATTTATCTATCAGTTTAATAGTTTTATACCTAGAATTAAAAAATAAATACCTTCTATTATAATTCAGGGTTCATTGTTCAGATGTTTAATAGTTCAACTATGACAATAATACGTATCAATGATATACAGGGTGGGTCACGGGAATAGGGCTAAAAATAGATGGGTTTTTCTCAAAGTAGGCTGATTGTAAGTAAGTCGGAAAGGTCTCATTCGATCCGTTAGATAATGCCATTTAGTTTCCATAATGGAGCATTGGAGTGTCGTTCACTGTGTGTTCGCGTACGACTCATTTGTCAAAAACAACGAATCGGTACCTAGTGAAAGTACAGTGTACATTCAGAATGATGACTGTCAATAGTGCCCGTTACATTGACATGCTTAATAGCTTTTTAAAATCAGAGTTGCGTAGAAGAAGGCGAATTTTCAACCCGTCAAATGTCTGGTTTCAACAAGATGGGGCACCTCCTCACACTGCGATCGCAACAATGAACGTCGTACGCGAGATGTTTCCCGGCCGCCTCGTTTCACGTTTTGGAGAAATGCATTGGCCTCCTAGGTCACCTGACTTGACGGTGTGCGATTTTTTCCTTTGGGGTTATCTGAAGTCACGTGTTTATGAGTCAAAACCACGTACACTAGAAGAACTTAAGGATGCTATAAAAACGGAAATTGCATTAATAGACGAAAACTTGCTTCAACGCGTTCACTCAAATTTGTTGGATCGACTTTCTTCGTGCTACGAACAAGATGGACGTCATATGCTTGAAGTTCTTTTCAAAACTTAAAATGGCACTTATTTGTGTATGATAAAATATTAATAAAATAATTTTACGTCTAAAACATCATGAGTTATATCTATTTGTTTTTGTCCATATTCCCGTGAACCACCCTGTATTAACCTATGCAGAGTAGGGCGTTATTCGAATGAAATTTTATTTAGATGATTATTTAGATGATATTTTATTCGAATAAATTATTATTCGAATGATTTCTTCATGATTATTCGAAAAAAAAATTATTCGAATAATTTTGAAACGTTATTATTCGAATAAAAAATTATTCGAATAATTTTGAAACGTTATTATTCGAATAAAAAATTATTCGAATAATTTTGAAACGTTATTATTCGAATAAAAAAAATATTCGAATAATTTCTAAACGTTATTATTCGAATAAAAAATTATTCGGATAATTTCCAAACGTTATTATTTGAGTAATTTTCGTTAATTTTGTTTGGGTAACCGTAGTCAGTGCGGATTCAGGGGAGGGGCACAGGGGCACGTGCCCCCTATCAATTTTCTATTGAACATTTTTTTTATGTTACTACGAGTATCATATATATATATGAAATCATCATATATATATATATATATATATATATATATATATATATATGTCTTCTTTTGAGATGAGATTTAAAATTGGACGTTGAAGATAAATGATAATGATCCTTTTATTTCAACATGACGTGGCTCACATGTTACGCATGTAGTGATTACTTTATTTTCGTCTATTTTAGATTTTATTTAAAAAAAACTTACCATCTAAAATAGACATAATAGAATCAGTCATTTCAGACACTTCAGTATTATCCTCGGTTGACTTTTGTGTTGAAATTATTGAATCTTCGCTACGTACATTCAAGGAATTCATATTAAAATAAATTGATATTTTAAATTAAACTAAACACCACTATCACACATTCATACACTCGCGCATAGAACAACTAATAAGGCAAATTGACACAAGTAATATCATAAGATAATCTTTAAAGTTTACGCAGTACAAAGTACATCATTCTGATAAACCACATTTTCGATATTTAGATATCATAATGTGAAACACATAATTTGTATAGCTACAAGCCTATACCTTTATATTATTGTGTAGATCTCTATATTTGAACTTATAAATATGAGAGACAAGTACAACATACGAGTATGTAACTTATAGTACCTATAATATATAATATTATATACAATAATAGCTACATGTCTATATCCAAAAACTAAATGGTATTTGGGTGTATCATGTATAGCATGTGCATGTGCTAATGCCTAATGAAATAAAACAATATTCTAGTATGCCATGCAGATCACGCTATGGCTATAATATGCTCCTCGTATTCGAAGACCTTTTGAAATTATCAAAATAATTTTTATTTGAATAATAACGTTTGAAAATTATCCGAATAATTTTTTATTCGAACAATAACGTTTGGAAATTATTCGAATAATTTTTCATTCGAATAATAACGTTTGGAAATTATTCGAATAATTTTTTATTCGAATAATAACGTATGAAAATTATTCGAATAATTTTTTATTCGAATAATTAGTTATGAAAATCATTCGAATAATTTTTTATTCGAATAATTGAAAAAAAATCATTCGAATAATTTTTTATTCGAATAAATATTTATTCGAATAATTATCTAGATAAAATTTTGCCCAACTCTGAACCTATGCTCGGTTTGTGTCCGAAAAAGGTAAAATGAAGGTATAATAAGTATTACAATAAACCATTTTACCTCCAAATTTATAAAGCATAATATAATTAACTAAAAATCAATGTTCACTTATTATTTATTATGACAATAGCACGTAGCATCTAGAAATAAAATTAAAGCATTAAGAAGTAATAGCTATTGGTATTTTAACAAATACTAATGTATATTTCATAAAGAAAATATAAATTTCTAGAATAATAAATATAGATGATGTTCTATTTTGTTCAGAACGTTATAAATTATTTCCGAAAATCAAAATCAATATTGCAGAAACTTCAAGTTTTTTCTTAGAATATGTTTCATAAAAGGCAAATACAAAGATTTTAAATATTCTGAATCAATATTAATTTGATACGTTTTAATAAATACGAATATATCTATCCAAACCATATAGACATAGAGTATATATTTTTTTTTTCTTTGACTAAAAAAATATCTATCCGGGCAACAATAATTCGTGAGGACGCATGTAAACTCCGCCACTGAAAAAATCAGGTAAAATAAAATTCATGTAAACTCCGCCTGAGAAGAAAATCCAGTAGTAGTATAATTACAGAACTATAGAATATTATTACTTTGTTGCGACATATTTCCATATTTCGTTCGAAATATTTCATTGAATATAAAATTTACACAGAGACACGCAGACTACGAATGATTATATTTGTCAAAAAATGCTTAACATATACCTTGCCTACTATCGGTATCATCATTGGAAATTTTGATTTCAGATAATGTGGAGATACAATTATTATATATTTAAAGTCGTAATTAAAGAAAGCACGTGACAATGTGAGCACTGAGCAGGTAAACAAAAAAAAAAACTGGCGGAGTTTATATTAAACCTTTTATTACCTTTTTATCTTTACCGGTATTCTGGCGGAGTTTACAATTCATGAGTATCAATTAGGTTACTTTTAATGTGATTTTTAAGTTCCATTATTTCACTATAAAAATAAATGTTGCAAAATATTAATGATTTTTTATTAAAGATAAAATCAATCATATTATATATTTATAAAATCGAACTTGAATTTTCCTATGATTGGCTTTGCAACGAATTAATGTATGTAAAACTTGTTATTAAATACGTTTGACTAAATGCGCTTTTTTATATTATAATAGAGTAACTTATCAAAATTCCAATTTTTTAAATTTTGTAAACGACATTCTGTAAACTATGTTATAAATTTGTACTTGAGCCTACCAGGTGTTAATCCAAATAAATAAATAAATAAAAATAAATTATAAATATCGTTGATATTCGATGGGAATTAAAAAAAAAAAAATACATTTTATGTATAATAATACTGTAAAAATATTGCATACCTCCGTTCTTATATTCATAAATTGAAACCAAATTTGTATTACGCACTGTAATACTATAAGTATTCTTAGCTGAATATACAGTGGTTATAGTGATATTATTACTGATGTACGAGTACATCAGTATTGGTACAATAACATTGGAATAACAGTATACACAACATTTTAGAAAATCTTATATTCATGATTACAATTCTTCAGTAAACTTCATATAATTATACTGGTATGGAGTTTAAAAAATTAATGCGTCACACATAGGTAGTCTAACTCGGGTGTGATAAGATTCGAAAAATTAAAACCGTTCACTATTGACTTATACTGTTTACATTTTTTTTAATCTCGACCGAGGAGTCGATTTTTAATTTTTTTAAATATATTTATAAAGAATGTCTTATCTCTGACCATTCGTAATCAAATTAATATTCAAAAGTGACATCGGGCGTTATAAAACATAAAAAATATAAATACTTTAATATTGATTATATTGAATCAGTTTTTTTTTTTGAGTACATAATATGAAGAGACAAATTTTAAGAATATAATAATTCTTTTAAAAAACTTGTATCTCCATTGGTAGGTACTCTATTGAATTAACCTTTAAAGAATAAAAAGGGTTATGAAATTATGAAAATTATCCTAAGAATCAGGGATTGCAGCACAAACGTTCAAAATCGGACACAAACCAGCACAAACCAATGACATGGTCAAAACACAAAAATCCCGAAGTGGGGGTGTTAACGTTTCTGTGGCACCACCACTCTGAAAAAATGATTAAAAATCAGGGATTGCTGCACAAACGCCCAAAATCGGGCACAAACGTAGCACAAACGTAGCACAAACGAATGGCCTACTCTGCATAGGTTAATACAGGGTGGTTCACGGGAATATGGACAAAAACAAATAGATATAACTCATGATGTTTTAGACGTAAAATTATTTTATTAATATTTTATCATACACAAATAAGTGCCATTTTAAGTTTTGAAAAGAACTTCAAGCATATGACGTCCATCTTGTTCGTAGCACGAAGAAAGTCGATCCAACAAATTTGAGTGAACGCGTTGAAGCAAGTTTTCGTCTATTAATGCAATTTCCGTTTTTATAGCATCCTTAAGTTCTTCTAGTGTACGTGGTTTTGACTCATAAACACGTGACTTCAGATAACCCCAAAGGAAAAAATCGCACACCGTCAAGTCAGGTGACCTAGGAGGCCAATGCATTTCTCCAAAACGTGAAACGAGGCGGCCGGGAAACATCTCGCGTACGACGTTCATTGTTGCGATCGCAGTGTGAGGAGGTGCCCCATCTTGTTGAAACCAGACATTTGACGGGTTGAAAATTCGCCTTCTTCTACGCAACTCTGATTTTAAAAAGCTATTAAGCATGTCAATGTAACGGGCACTATTGACAGTCATCATTCTGAATGTACACTGTACTTTCACTAGGTACCGATTCGTTGTTTTTGACAAATGAGTCGTACGCGAACACACAGTGAACGACACTCCAATGCTCCATTATGGAAACTAAATGGCATTATCTAACGGATCGAATGAGACCTTTCCGACTTACTTACAATCAGCCTACTTTGAGAAAAACCCATCTATTTTTAGCCCTATTCCCGTGACCCACCCTGTATATCATTGATACGTATTATTGTCATAGTTGAACTATTAAACATCTGAACAATGAACCCTGAATTATAATAGAAGGTATTTATTTTTTAATTCTAGGTATAAAACTATTAAACTGATAGATAAATAATGAGTGCGATGGAATTTCAATGAATTTTATTTTGAGATTTTTAATTTAAATGTATAATTTGGAAATTTATTTCATTAATCAGTTCGACTTCGTGGTGTACGAACCATTTTTATGCGCGCATCCGTAATATTGTTCAACTACAACGAGTCACTGTTTCACCATTTAAACTGGACAGTTACCGTTTTTGGTAAGTATTTAATATATTTAATTAGAATTAGCATAATGTTTAAAACTACTGGTTAATTTAAGTTAAAATATTCCTACAATTATAATACATTATTTAAGATATTATAATCTAATTGGTTTAAATAACTGATTAGTAACAAAACAAATTTTGAATAAATCATAAATGACAATTTAAAAAAAAAGCACAGGACACAGGAGTTGGGTGGGATACACGAGATGAATTGATAGATTAGGCATTATAGGATAGATTTTGGAATCATTTAATATTATAAAAAAAAAAAAGATTCTGAACAAAGTTGAAGATGTCAGCCTTTAATTGTAATATATTTTATTTTAATATCCTAGTTAAAGTAATTGTAATGATATAGTAATATTCAAAATTCAAATAAAGTAATACATGTAGTAAAATTTACTGTTTCAGATG
This sequence comes from Therioaphis trifolii, assembly GCA_027580255.1. Lineage (NCBI taxonomy): Eukaryota > Metazoa > Arthropoda > Insecta > Hemiptera > Aphididae > Therioaphis > Therioaphis trifolii. Next base: position 3,469,133 of record CM050405.1, on the reverse strand, counting down.
CTCGTTAAAACAATCTTGTATTCAATTTTCATTTCTTAACTTTAAATACATAATTTTAAGAATATAATAATTCTTTTAAAAAACTTGTATCTCCATTGGTAGGTACTCTATTGAATTAACCTTTAAAGAATAAAAAGGGTTATGAAATTATGAAAAATATCCTAAGAATCAGGGATTGCAGCACAAACGTTCAAAATCGGACACAAACCAGCACAAACCAATGACATGGTCAAAACACAAAAATCCCGAAGTGGGGGTGTTAACGTTTCTGTGGCACCACCACTCTGAAAAAATGATTAAAAATCAGGGATTGCTGCACAAACGCCCAAAATCGGGCACAAACGTAGCACAAACGTAGCACAAACGAATGGCCTGGTCGAAAATCGAAAATCCCGAGGTGGGGGTGCTATCGTTTCTGTGGCACCCCCACTTTGAAAAAATGATTAAAAATCAGGGATTGCTGCACAAACGCCCAAAATCGGGCACAAACCAGCACAAACGTAGCACAAACGAATGGCATGGTCGAAAATCGAAAATCCCGAGGTGGGGGTGCTATCGTTTCTGTGGCACCCCCACTTTGAAAAAATGATTAAAAATCAGGGATTGCTGCACAAACGCCCAAAATCGGGCACAAACCAGCACAAACGTAGCACAAAAAAAGGCTCTTTGTTTGGTTCCGAAATTTTCAAGTGGGGGTGCTGTCGTTTCTGTGGCACCCCCACTTTGAAAAAATGATTAAAAATCAGGGATTGCTGCACAATCGCCCAAAATCGAGCACAAACCAGCACAAACGTAGCACAAAAAAAGGCTCTTAGTTTGGTCCCGAATTTCCGAGGTGGGGGTGCCAGGGAAATGAACCTATTTTTAAGAGCCCTGTGTGACACGATCGATGGACACCGGACGAAAACAGTAGTGGACTATCTAAGCCAATGATCCACAATGAAATTCTAATAAAATCCCTTCAGAAAGTAACAAAACGAAAAAGTTAATAGCCGTGACATTACGTCCACACCATTATGATATGTATGTAATGGTATTGTTTTTAATCACTGTCGTTTTGCATATTAACATGTGCTTGTTTTTTTTTTGTTTTTTTTTTTTTTTCATGTTTTTGTGCACAATCGTAACTGTTAGCAATTAAACGCAATTACCATTGTACAAATAAAAGGTTGAGTATATCGAAATATAATCTCGACAAACAACAATAACCGGTATTTGGTTAATGACTTTACAGGGATTTGATTCACTATACTTTTTCGAACGGGAAATCGTTTTGTTTTTATGAGATTTTAGTTTACGCCGCCACGTCGACAGTGCACCTTTTCTTTCCGCGCGTCATTTCTCTTCCGACATTAATAACCTTTCAAGACGGCAAACACACACACACACACACACACACACACACACACACACACACACACACACACACACACACACACACACAAACACACACACATACAGCTACGACGAAGTACCACTGTTGCGTCAAACCGCGAGCTACCAAGGTAATAAATTGATTGAAAAACAGGGTAATTTCACGCTAATTGTTTATTCAACACATCTCATTACTTGCATATCGTATTTTTTCCTCCTCCGTTTACCATTATTTATTCATCGTTGATCATTCGGACCTTTTTACCCCCTCTGATCTGAATTCGCTACCCTTGTAATGCATCCCTTTCATGCAATAATAATTTCATTGGTGCAGATGGATAAATATATAAATACATGGGTGTGTGTGTGTATATATATATTACGAGAAAGTATACACCTCAACACTTCGAGTGCTCTTGTGGCTATAACTTAGGTCTATCACAAAACAAAACTACATTCAGCACGAAGAATTGCCATTTGAAATTTCTTCTCCCTCGTTCAACCAATATATACTTCCACCTAAACACTCACATACTCACACACACACACACACACACACACACACACACACACACACACACACACACACACACACACACACACACACACACACACACACCTATTGTCACATGTACACTACCGATGCTCACTTGTTCATAGATCCTCTCGATGTATTATGTTTAATACCGTTTGCGTGTCACTCTCGATATACGTGACTTGTATCACTTTGTCACTAACCGTATTCCGTGTCCCAAGTGCATGACGCACGCGTTTACCGTTCCTCACGATAACATCACCCGAATCCGCACGGTGCAATACGACGACGGGATGCAATATTGATCTGATTCGTTTACCTACGATCACTCGGCACAAGTTGAATCTAGAGTATTTGATTATATTTTATGTGTTGAAGGATATCAAAGTAACAGAGTTTACTCCTTTTGTTTAGTAACCATTCGCATTTGACGTGAAGTATCTTTATTATTTCTACTCGTTTTTTTTTTTTTTTTTTTTTGATTTACGACAAAAGTAAAGGATCTGTTAGTGCTGATGTTACACATTGGTGATTAATTTTTTATTTCGTCTGGAACCACTTTTCGGATAGTGGATTCCGTCCAAAAGTTACGTTCAGTCCATCCGTAGATCATAAATCGTTTCTTCTGTGTGCTTTCAAGAGGTAATTTTTCTTTATTATCAAAAGTTTTTCGATATTTGGGAAAACTGCCGTAAAAACAGTAAAATGCGCAGCCGTAAACGAGATTTTAACGGTATAGTTTTTAGTTATCTATAGTCATTACTTATAAAGTAAAAAGCTGGGAACTTCATATTTTCACTAAACATCAACAACACGCTTATTGATACTTGGCAAAGTTGAAACAAAAAAAATGACCTGTTTTGAGCTGAACTAGACAATTTTCGAGAACCTCTAACGTAAACTGTTTTTCACTTCATTTAGGTCCCACCCGAGAGGTCCCGTAAGTCTGCACTGTGACAGTGCCACTGTCATTGCACGCTGTAACAGTGATGTTACTGGTCACAGTCATATTTTCTGTTTTGAAAATGATCAAACTTTATTTGATTGAACTGCTGATAGAGTATGCTCGACTGGCACTGTCGGAAATAGCCCACTAAAAACGTTTTTCCGCATTGTTCCGTACATTGAGTTTATCACTTTACCCATCCGAACTTAAGGTCTTAAAGTTGTCTTGAATCTAATAAAAGGGTGTTTTTTTCGCTGTTTTCCTGGAAAAATAAATACTCCACGTTTATCTGATTATACGACTGATCTTGGCTTTGGGTTGAACTAAAACTTGGATCATGGACTAGAAATAGAACATTGTAAGGGAATTTTAAACGATTAGTTTTATTCAGTGGCTGTCAAAAGACCTTCAGCTATGTATGACTATCAAAGTATTATTGTGAGCTTTGGTGCTCACATAACGAGTAATTTTACCGTCTCAAGTAGCTAGAGACTAGGTTAGCTAATTTTATTCATTTTTATTCTAATAAAATTAATTATTAGATTAATTCGAAAATGAACTAATAGTTGATTAGTAGATTAACCAATCCATTTTAGATTATTACGTTTTGTAATTTTTTTACCCGAATTTTTATGACCAAACCACCGTTTTTGTCTTCACTCACAGATTTGTAACGGTGACTTTTAAACGCTTCTACCTCAATAATATTATCGGAGAGTTTAAATCATCAACTGCTATTTTATTTTTTATCACGCTTAAAGTCTAAAGCAATGACATCGATATTTTACGTATTAGATGTAAAAAAATAAAAAATCAGAATAGCTGATGCGTTGAAAAAAAACTTTATTTATCCACCCTGTTACTAGATGAAGTATACCATACTCATACCTACGCCGAGTGCTCTCGGGTACATACTATGCGTTAAATACATTTTTATTATTTCATGATTAAAGCGGTATAAATAAATATTTTCATCGGTACCTATTATGTGAAATGTAGATATTATAAATCACGTGAATTTAAATCTACAGAGCTACATTAATTTCGATGGTACTCGATAAAATCCAAATGTGCTCGTGATTACGTTTTCAGTCGACACCCCGTTCTATTAGTATACTAGGCGTATTTATTAGTATGATTCGTCTCGACGATGAAAATAAAAATATGTAAAATTATGTAGGAAAAAATACGAAGCATAAAATAAAATACGAAGGTGGTGTATTATTCTTTTAAAATAAAATAATACATCATTTTGATAATAGACTCATCATCGTCTTTTCATTGCGTAAAATTCAAAATGATTTTTTCTACATTGAAATATAACATATATATATATATATATATATATATATATATGTGTGTGTGTGTGTGTGTGTGTGTGTGTGTGTGTGTGTGTGTGTGTGTGTGTGTGTGTGTGTGTGTGTGTATTGTTTTCATTATTTTTTTTTTTTAACCTCATCCATTGATTGGTACTTTTGTTGTGGCGATGTGCTTTTTTTTTTCATTTTTATTGTTCATTCAACAAAACTGCGATCCCAACAATACAAAAGGCGTACATAAAAATATCTGAAAACTCCGAAGGGGTTTAACGCGAAGTTGAGGGATCTGCCTGGTAAAAGGAAAAAGTTTTCAGTCATACGAAAATTCCCACGAGAACCGCCGGGCCGTAGTGTTCGAGATCCGAGTTCAACATCCGCCGAGTTGTTCGAAATCATTTTAACGTGAGCAGATAACGTGACGAAAATTATTGCTTTAAATCGTCAGGCCTTATAATATAAGATATTATCTTCTAAATTAAATTTTATTAGACTGTATACACGGGACTCGAAACTTCAAACGCTATCTGGCCTCGGCGATCAGTTATCATTAACGGCCGTTATCTAAATTACAGCCACTTTTCATTGTCAAACGCGAAAGTCGTTTCGAATCCGAAAAACGAACACGACAGAGTGCGAATACGAGCCGACAGCGCGGATTCCGTCGTCTTAAACGTAATAACATTACGATGATGACGCCCGCCGTCTTTCTCCTCGCACGTCGTGGAGTCTGTATACGACGTGAAACGGTTTTGTGAATTCGTAAACAAACGCTTCGTTTATATCGCCATTGCCCCTTCCCTGAGATTTTTCATGTCAGTTAAAAATGTAGGTTTTTTTACATGAAGTCGGTCACGACAAGGGCCCTACTCAGTGACTTTCCGACAGTCATTGCACAATTAATTACGAGAATAATATTATTACGTACTTACTCGTAAAATTAATAGTTGTACTTCACCAGTCACAATTTTTGTTCGCCCCCCTGCGTGACATATCTGTGGGCGTCCCTGAGTGTATACAGGAACAAATTAGATTAAATTAAATGTGACACGAGTAAGTAACATAAACGAAAATAAACAAATAAACGAATAAATGCATAAATACACAATATTATAGTTGGTGAATAAAATAGAATAGGACAAAATAAAATAAAACAATTAAATAACAAGGGAACACGAACCGAGTAGCTAGGTATAAGGTTCAATGATTGTTTTTAAAACTCAACTTCTAGATTTTTCATCCATTGGGTCGCTTCCCGATTGGTTTTGTGGAGTTTTTCAATACCACCGACAAATTTTGTCCTGTTTGTGTAATTCGCCACATTTTCAGTACGGAGACTCGCTCATTCCCCATTTCATAAAAGATTATAACCGCATTTGCCATATTATATTCCTATTCTTGGAATTGGTTGTCCAAAGTCTTCTAGGAAACTCGAAACCAGGAACTCGGATTTCTGGGTTGCTTAAAAACGAGAGATTTCGTACCTCTTTTTTGTTTTCCGCCGCTCTTTCCAGATATCGTGGCTCCAGTTCGACTGGGTTATCGATTCCCATATAGGGTGTCTGGATTTTAGCCTCTTTGATGGGTGCTCCACGACGTTTTTCTCCTCAAAAGCCGTATAGTCTATATACGACGTGAAACGGTTTTGTGAATTCGTATTCAAACGTTTCGTATATTTCGTTAATCGTTTCATATACAATTTTTTTAATTTTACTATTTACTTTTTTTTTTTTGTTAGCACCACGACGTACAGACTTTCATCGACCTTTTCAAAAGAATATTCTATAGGCCAGTGGTTTTCAAACTGGGTGCCATGCACACTGGTGTGCCGCGAGCATTCACTTGGTGTGCCGCGGTGTTTTGAACATTTTTTTTTTCCATAAATGACCGATTGAATTGAATTATATTATGATATTAGTAAATGGATACGTTCGACCGTTGTGAATCTGCAATGTTTAAGTGTATATTGATAAATCGAAGGTTTGCAGTAAGAAAGCGACTGAAATAAGTTATGTTGGATAATAATTGCACCCTAACAAAATGTGCCAATAATGTAATTTCTTAGAATACAGTGAAACCTCCCTCAACGGACAACTCTGAATAGCGGACACCTCCAATTAGCGGACGTTTTTATGTGGATAGGAACACATTCTCCTCCATTCATTTTCCCCCTGAACAGCGGACACCTCTAAATAACGGACAATATTTCGGCTTCTGAGAGTGTCCGGTATTCAGAGATTTCACTGTGTCAAAAACTAGAGGTCATAGTGTGCCGTGGAAATTTTGCGAAGTGTGCCGTGATCGAAAAAAGTTTGAAAATCACTAACGGTTTTCGATTGTGAATCGATAGACCCGGGATCCTTTAGCGAGCGGACGCGAGCGGCGAGACAAATTAAAATTCATTTTACCGCTATATTTGGTTTTACATATTATTTACCGCGAGCCCACGTGCCGGGGATATCAACCGAGCCGCCGCGGGTGTTGTTTCGCCCGTCGTCGAGCAAATATATTATTACGCGCGGACAGGAGGGCTAATATAATATGCGACTTACGATATATTACGCGACGAATCGCTTGCAGTCGTTTCGAACGGGTGAAATCGATTGATTTCGTTTCGACAGACATTGCCGTCGAGTGGAGACAGAGATAAAATATTTTCACACGGACCGGACGTTCGTCTATCTCTTTCTCTTTCTCTTTCCCCCCTCTCCGCCGTATTTCGTCCAATTCTCGGTTTTTTTTCTAATTGGTACAGAAAAAAAAAATTAAAAATACATAAAACAACAACAAAAAAAAAAATCTACAACCTGACCGTAGTCTTTTTTTTTGTGCTTCCGACGAAACTTTTGCGATTCGCCGTGCATTATACATTACACGATATCCGAGCGGCGGCGAAAATGTGGCAATTTAAGTAATACGAATTCAACGTAACGTAACAAGTGTTATAATGAGTGCGCGGCGCGACGTGCTCGTTAAAAAAAAAAAAAAAAAAAAAAAAAAAATACTAAACAAAACTAAGGGGTGACCAAGTGGCCGTGTTTAAAAATAATAATAGTAATAATCACGTAGAGTAATAATTCGCGCGGCACGGCGCACGCGAGGTGTGACGTCAATGAACGAATTAAACGTCGCGGCCGTTTCTTTGCCGTGTTCGAGGAGCCGCCACACCGCCTTCTCCGCCTCCGTACCGATCGGGGCATCGTTTCCGTGTACACGTTTCGTGCTTTCGTTTCGCTTAAGAAGGTGAATTCTAACGATTCGTCCTGATTACGAATGCAAGTCCTCTCCCCCACTCTCCACGCCGTCCACTCGAATATTTACTGCGTGTCCTTGTGTTTGTGTGTGTGTGTGTGTGTGTGTGTGTGTGTGTGTGTGTGTGTGTGTGTGTGTGTGTGTGTGTGTGTGTGTGTGTGTGTGTGTGTGTGTGTGTGTGTGTGTGTGTGTGGAAAGAGACGACGTACGCGACTAGAATTTTCTCGCGTTCAGACCACCACTTAATAATATCGAGCTCAGCTTTCTCCGTCCCCCCACTCCGTATTCTACCCCAATGTTTGTTATAATTAAAACAATTTCCCGTTTTTTCCGCCCGGTTCGCGGTTGAACGCACAAAGCGATAGCACGTCGCGGCCGCCGCGAAAGTGACGCCGACGAAAGGAGAATAATAATAATAATAATAATAATAATAAAAAAGAAAAAAAAAACAGAAAAGTTTTAATAATAAAACGAGATTCCGGAGAACGCGTGTTTATTTCCGTCTGCAGGGCCAACCGAAAAGCGATTTGTGCGATTTAGCAGAAAGAACGTCTATGATAATATTATGATCGATTGTCAATCCGTGTCACGTTCCATACGCGTTTCGTGGAAATAACAGAACATTACGAGTCACAACATTCGTGTACAAGGCGCAATATTATGTAAATGCAGTGCTCGTGTGTGTTATGTTTCGGAATGACGACCGTCCGAAATTTACTTGATGTTAAGCACTAATTGATTTTCACTTTTAATCAATGTTCGGTACGCTAATATTTTTAAACGATTTGTTTGTCAAGCGAGTGGTGAGTGAGTGAACACAGTGCCGTAACTACCCTACGTGGCGCCCTTGGTGAATTTTATTTTGGCGCTTATTTTTGTTTTTATTTCATAGGTATTAATATTTTTTATACAAATATAATAATATTACATTCTTACGTGTCAATCAAAAAAATGCCATATTTTTTAAATAACGGAGTCTTTATATTGTTGACGAGTTATGCTAAATTATTAATAATTATTATGTAAGTCTTAATTTCCAAAAAAATTAAAAACTAAAATAGAAATAAACCAAAAACGCACAACGTTTCTTATAATACGTAAATAAATTTAATATGTATTATTAAAAATTAAAATAGGACAGGTATTACAATACATTATTGTTACTAATATTGCAATTTTATCTTTCTAGCATTTTTTGCACTTGATTTTGATAAAGCTTTAAATAATTTACGAGGGAAAAAAAATTACAAAAATTTTGTTGTTTAACTCAAATCCGCCCCTTATTTTACTGCGCTCTTGGCAAGTGCCCGTGTTGCTATCCTCTAGTCACGGCACTGAGTGAAAACTATATCCCTTCGAGCCCTCGCGGTGTATCACCCACACTACCGTATGATATTGTAACATAGGTGAAACTACGTTGTGTGTCTAGTGCAGTGGCGTCACGAACATTTTACCCATAGGGGCAAATATCAAAGCTACCCACACGCCCACACACACATACGATTTTAAAACGCGCCTTAACATATTGTTTTCCACTAGAACATAAACATTGATATAATTATTATACAATACAAGTTGTGTCAAAATAATCCAACAAGGTAATAGGTGCGTGTTTTCCATAAAATCATTTAACAGCCAGTCAAAATATTATCACCAACCGAAAATATTTTGGGACAACAGCCCCAAAAAAAAATATGTTCGTAACGCCCCGCTGGTATAGTGTGTCTAGACACGTACAAAATAAATGCTCCGGATCAAACTTACATGATAAGTTTAAAAGTTTGCTCTCGTTAATCGATTAATCGAAAACGGATTTTAGAGTCATACAATACGGCGGCGTAGCTTCTGCGTAGAGAAAAACATGACCTCTAAAATGTGAATTAATAACGATCTATGCATAATATTATGGTATTATTCGGTCGCAGTTTGCTTCGCATTTTCTCGAATTTTTCAAAAAACAAATTTGTATGCGTTTTTTAGCTTTTTTTAATCTATGAACAATACAAACGTAATAAATAAAAAACAACTAAGGCGATAATTAGTAATTATGAAACATGAAATCATACACCGAAAACGAGCGGTTTGTCCGTTGTATGTCATTCGATGAGTACTTCCCTTACACAGGATTTGTATTATATCATCATTAAAATTCAAAATTCAAAAAAAAAAAATTAAAAATATATACGTATTTTGTAATCGAATTTACTAAAATTATTTTGCAACCGCAAAAAAAAAAATCGTTATTCGAATCGTTATCGAGTCGAGTTCAAACAAAAGAACCGTAACACGCGTACAAACGACACGCACGATCTGATGTCAAGTCAGACACACGACCTCGTACATGCGGTTAGGTTAGTGCGCCGACGACGCGGAGGAGCTTTAATCCACGCGCGCACGATCGGTACCTACCTTTCGAGCGCGGGTCTCAGCACCACCGCCGCCGCCAGTTTTGGATTTTAATTTTAATTTTTATTTTTATTTATTTCTTATTTCTTATTTTTTTTTTTTATCCTCAAATAATCGGACCGCCGGGTCGGCAGAACGGGAATATCCCGGAACGGAGTACGACATTAATTACCCGCGTGTGTATACGTAACCGGCGACGTGGGTAATCCGGCATTACGCGAAATAGACTGTGCGAAATAGACTGTTGTGCGTAAGCTCCGGAGCAGTGTATAATTCCGCGTAATACTTACTACGCCCTGAATATAATTACACGACGTCGAGAGTTGGGCAGGCGACGTCGTCGCATCGAACAACGCGCAGCTTGTCGGTAGAACAAGTGTGATTCGCCGTAATAATGTTATTATTATTAAAATTATAATTATTATTATTACTATAATTATTATAATTATTATTATTGTATTGTCGTTTAATAATTATTATTATTTGTACGTGAAATGAGGGACGGATTCGATGCGAAACAACGAGGGCAAGAGCCAGAGGAGTTTTGGAAATTATTTCACCTGAAGTCGACCGAACGTCCCGAGATGTGTTGGAAACGTTCGTTTTGTACATTATCGAGAACTCAAAACAGTTACAATAATAACAATGATTATTATTATTATTATTATCATTTTAATAATGACTCCTAATTCGATGTTAACCCCGTTGTTTATACCGTATTCAAACTACCGATTTGGCGTTACGGTTGCACCGAGAGCTGATACTTTCCACTCTCCACCTACTGATAAATTTAAACTCGATACCGAAAAAAAATCAAAATCGATTTCGTTTAATAATCGAAATACGGTTACTTGTATACTTTCGCGGTGTTATAATTTTTTACAACAACGGTAAAAATTTGCTCAGAGTAAAGATTTATAACAGGGATCGGCAACCTTTTTGGTGTCAAGGGCCAAAAAATAAAAATAAATTTTTTCACTGGCCATAATTTGAAATACACCTTTTTTGTTTAAACACAATATTATAATAATTTAAAACTTAATTTATTTAAGTACATCACTGTTTGGTACATTAACTATCGAGGTATCTACAAACAAAATTATAAAAATAATTACACGTCATAATGATTTTGAAAAACATACATAGTAAAATATTATATTGTATAATATTAGAAAAAAATAAATAAATGAAACAAATAAATAAAAATGAATGTGATTTTTGAGTTTGAATAACATCAACAAGTTTATTGATGGCAGGTTTTATTTTCGATGTGGAAATTCTCAATACAGCGTTTAAGTGACCATCGGTTAATAGTGAAACATATTTGCTTTTCTGACATTTCATTGGTGAAAAAGTTTGATCACAAATATAAAGTGCTCCCAAATATGGTCAACATTTTTTTAGCAAAATATTTCGTTTCCCAATTTTTATCAGTAAAGATCACGTGTTGTGTAATATTTGCAAACAAATTATAAATTATTGTCACGGGCCGCATAAAATCGCTACGCGGGCCGCATGCTGCCATGGGCCACGAGATGCCGACCCCTCCTTTATAACGCCATAGGCGAATATTTGGTTACATCTGTGAGGGAGTAGTAACACTACCAGTAACGGCGGAACAACTAGTAAAGTAAATAGTGAAGCAGTAAAAACATTTCGAGAGAGCTTGATGACGTTCTGAGAGAGCTTAATCTCCCCTCCCCCAAGTACTCCCCAATATCTACTTAAGTATACGGAACAACCTAAGATCACGGTTCAATAAAATCGTATAGTAAAACCGTTTTCATTTCAAAGTAAAACAGATAAATAATTATGAATAACGATCAGATTTTTTTGTTTTTGGTATGTTTTATTTATGTTTTTTATTTTTTTACTATGCCCATATTTTATTGACGTGGCTTTCGAGACCGATAACGCCGAGGTACGTGTTCAGACGCGTATTTATTACGCGTTGTATAGTTGATAATATTTCCGACAACTCGTACGTAGACACGAACGAGACGAGTAGGAAAGAAGACGAGTTCGACAAAAGCGAATGCGGTTTTATTTCAACCGCACACATTACGTAGGCGAAGGTATTACCGAGTAGAGTAATACGTTTTGTACGCGTGGAGTTTGGACGAGCTATGTCTCGTCTCGCCATGTTTATTGTTTCTTTTCGAGCTCGAAAAACAACCGTAGCCAAACATTGCTGCACGGCAGGGCGATGCCCGTTTCCACCAAAAGTGTACCTTTCTCTTTTCCACCAATACCCGTTTCCACCAAAGGTGTATCTTTCCCTTTTCCACCAATTTACGTTTCCACCAAATAAAATAAAAAAATTAAAAACAATGTAATATTTATCAAGGTATAATTGTAAATGGTCAGATATGTACAATTAGTTGACATTTTTTTTTAAATTGTAGGATATACTTTTCACAAAATCGTACCTGAAATTTAAAACAAAATTTTGTTTTTCATAAATATATTTAGTATAGTATTTTATAAAAAGCAATATGCTACCTTTCAATTATTCCATTTTTGTAGTCCGTTATAATTTGGTCATTTTTCTTTAGGCGGTTTCTGACAGTAAGATCTTTTGGATGATTTGATATGTTTGTACTTTTTAATTTTATATACACGTCTGTCTGAATTTCTGTTACTAGAACGGTTAGCCATTTTATAATTGGAGGACTTTCTTTATAAAAACTCTGATTGAACCTCGAATGAAATGACTCGCATGCGTTGTTTGTCCGTTGTAGGCTACTCGACATAGCCGCCCAAAGTGTCGGTGAATACATACTATTTTCATCAATGTAATTATCTAATAAATAATCTGAGTATTTTTCAACTCGTTCGTCGATAGGTCGATTTGACATAAAATCTTCGACAATTTTAATATAAGTGTAGTATACAAATGAACCAAATAATTAGGTGGATCTCATTTGTTGGAAACGTATATTGGGGGAAAAGGGAAAGATACACATTTGGTGGAAACGGGTATTGGTGGAAAAGGGAAAGGTCTACTTTTGGTGGAAACGTGTTACGCCCGCACGGCAGGCCGTTTTCAGACGGTTAATCCACTCGGGGCGTCGTGCGATCGGGCGCGAAAATCGATTTTAGCGGAGAAACAAAAAAAAAACCAGTAAAATAATAATAATAAGAAAAGTAAAAAAATACAAAATAAAAAAAAAAAAACCGTATGATAATAACGCGCCCTTCGAACGTTCGCCGCGAAAAAAAACGTCAGCCGAGTCGCGCCCAAACGCGGCAACATTCGATCGTGCCGTGCACGATATTATGAATATTGGTCGTATAGCGACTCCTCGGGACGCGGGCCAGGTAAGTGCCTATAAATAATTCCGCAATCTACATAATAAACGACGTCTCACATCAGAGACGTGATTTTATTCGATTTCGTTTCTTCGACGAATGCGTTTCCGCGAAAATCGCAAAACGCATACTATATATCTATAATCTATAATACCTATATATATTTAGGTGTAATACGAATACCGAACGACGTCTCACACACACACACACACAACACACACGCCGCGGCGTGCGCGTAGGCGACCGAAAAGCGACGGAGAGGCGCGTTCGTTTTTTCATTCGATTTTTTCGATCTCACCCGTTCAAAGACATCGTATAACAAAGCAACCCGCGTCGTTTTTCCGCGAAACCGCTACGCGTTTCCACTGGCTCAATGCCGACAGAGCTCGTGGCTGGGTGCAAAAAACGAGTGTAGAGTAACGCCGTGGAGTCGTTTTTTTTTTTTTTTTTTCAAAAATTCATATTCAATACGCGTTTTTGCGTCATCAACGTCATACAACGCACACGTTTCGAGTGAAATTTTTCCGTTATCGATTTTCCGTGATGGTTGATGATGTTTTTTTGGTTTTTTGGTTTTTTTTTCCACGTTTAATTTTTATATTGTATTCTCGTTATTTTGCTGCAGTCATGTACGCACAACGTTTTAACGACGAGCAACGTCTTTGTAGAGCGGAATAATTCAAACCAATGATTACGAGTAGTTTTGAGTTTTAATTTTTTTTTCTCCCCGTTTCTTCCGTTGTTAATTTTGTACGTTTGAAAAAACGCAAAACAAACACGCTGCTTTCTTACTACCCGATCAAACGATTTGAATACGCGCGCGTGTGTTTAAACGTATTATCTTCACTATACGACTCGGTGCTGCTCGCGCGCGCACGAAACCGGCGAAACGCACCGAAGAGCACCGGAGTCTGACGTACGATTCGCTCGTCGCCTCTCGTTCCCGTCGCCGAACGTTTTCAATTGCCCGTGACCGCGGTCGGACGAGACGGGAAACGTCGCTTTTCAAGCGATCGACGAGGTGTCGGTGGGTGATGGGGGGGAGAGGGATCGTATAAAGGGTAGACGCTAAAAAACGTCTACTTTTCTTTTGAAATTATATTGCGGATCCGGCGGGCTTTTCGAGGGGCCGTTGAGTCGTAACGAGCGATTTCGCGATTGTCGCGACGACAAATCGTGTACAGTCGACTTTGCGGGCGACTTCGCGACCGCGTCGCGTGGACGGAGAATCGATCGGGCGCGGTACTCGTATACATAAACTTTTATGACGTCATCGCACCGCGTGTACTCGTTTCTTAACGATGACAAGTTATGCCCCGCGGTTATTTTGTGTGACGACGTTACAATCACGTATGTACGTACGAGATATTAAAACCCCCGGGCATTCGTCTGAGGGTATAGCCCGAACACGGAACCGCTCGACTTCATCGCTCGACTCGAAATCGAAATTCAAATCAAATCTATCGTCTAAGGAACAGTTCACAACACCATTACTACGTTGTAAAAAATTTAAAAAAATTATCCGAATCAACGATTCAAATGTAAAACAGTGCAGACGTCTAATTGTGTTGTTATACAATTTACACGATCCAAAGAGGAAAGGGACGTGAACCCGGGGAGTTCATCCCTCCGGTCGCCTGTTCACATACGTATATAAAGAGTGTTTCACGGGAATAGGGTTAAAATTAGATTGATTTTTCTCGACTTAAGATGGGTGCGGGGAAATCGGGACGGTGTAAATTGGTAATGTCGTTTAGTGACCACTATGTTTTCACTACTGCAGTTTCAAAAAAATTAATCATCGGACCCTACTTTTTTGAGGAACGAGGAAACACGGTGACTGTCAACAGTGCCCGTTACATTGACACGCTTAGCGATTTAACCCGTTCCGTGTTTGTTTTCAACGAGACGGAGCACCTCCTTGCGCTGCCGTCGCCACAACGAACGTAGTGCGTGAGATATTTCCTGGTCGCCTTATTTCACGTTTCGGAGACACACATTGGCCTCCTTGGCAGTGGCGGCTCGTGATGTTCAAAATGGGTGGAATAATTGAAAATGCATATTAATAAAATAAAATAAAATTAGTCACATCCAAGTCAAAATTAAAATATTTACTTTAATAAAATGATAATTAACCATAATTTTAGAAAATAAAAGGTTTACTTAAATACATATATCATACAACCAGGTGTAAATTTTATCTACTGTCAGAACAAGCAATAGTGTCGTAACTAAAAACAATTTTAAAAAATAAATGAAAAAATTACATATTTTTATATACAAAGTAAAGTTTTCGTTCTTTAGTAGTGGCAAATAGTTCTATAACTTTGTTATTGAAATAGCGCATACATATTAAATTTGTGATCGAGTGTGCAGCAGTAGGTGCACACCACGATTCCATTTATTCGTCAATACCCCCACTCATCGACTAAACGTATTTTACATGGAATCTCGGTGTGCAGCCCGAGTTGCACACCAGTTGGTGCGTATGTATTACATAACTCATCTAAATTGTAGGAGTGATATTTTCGAATTCAAGCGTTTCACGTTTATAAAACTAATAATTTTGTATTATGGAATAAATACAGTTTAATAGATAAAATTAAAATACATTTTAGCTATTTTATCTTTAATAATCTATTTGGTGTGCGCACACCTGCACACCTAGGCACGAGCCGCCACTGCTCCTAGGTCACCTGACTTGACGACGTGTGATTTTTTTTCTTTGGGGACAACTCGAGTCACGTGTTCATGAGACTAAACCTCGCACATTAGACGAACTTAAAGATGCGATAAAATCTGAAATCGCATTAATAGACGAAAACTTACTTCGGCGCGTCCACTCGAATTTTTCGGACCGACCCTCATCGTGCTACGAACAAGACGGGCGTCGTTTATGCTCGGTGTTCTTTTTAAAAATCGAAACGACACTTATTTAATATATACTATAAAATATCAACAACACGATTTCACGTCTAAAGTATACTGAATTATATCGATTTGTTTTTGTTCCTGTTCCCGTGAACCACCCTGTATATACATGTATATATTTATGTATATTTATGTATATTTTTTATTTTATTTTCATAAACACGGACGTTTTTTCCCGTGCTAGGGCCCGCGCGGTCGGACAAAAGCGACGACGGTAAAGTTTGTGCGCGAGGCGTGTACGTACGGGCGGCAAATCAATCAAAATAATCCCGTGCCAGTGTTCTTCTGGCCGCGAACCGTTCGCTTCGGTTACCTATTATAATGGTGCGCCGCATAACAATATAACGGTACACCGGACGGATTCAATGTTTATTATAATATACTTTCGTAACGTAAACCCGCTAACGATCGTCTCGCGAGTTTTCGGGTTTTTCTCGCGAGCACTTGTTGTGTACCCGCCGCCGCCGCCGCTGTGAGGAGAGAGAGAGCACAGTCTCGGCGCACTAGATTATTTCCAATTAAAATTGTTCTGCCGTTGTTCTTTTTCCGCTCGTCCGTCCGACGGGTCGGTTCGTTGTTCCTGCCGTCTATTTCGGACGCGCTGCCCGGCGACAAATACGGTCGCGAACGGTCGTCAAGCGCCCGCGAGAATATCTCTAGAATCTAGATGATCGTATACTTTTGCATTATGCCCGCGGGCGAGTGAAACACCGAGTGGCTGAGATACAGGTGGCTTGAGACGTATGAAGAACCTATTATGATTTTATCGGTAATCTCGAACTTGTATCGATTGTGATTCTCGACAATGATTGTTTTGATGATATTTACAAAAACATATTGCTAGTTATTTATTATTAACAGACATTTAGAATGCATATTATCAATTATTTTATACATCGACGACCCTAAAAAGATCGTTGGCAATCCCCAGTTTGAGAATCACTGGTATATAAAATATGTACAGAATGTGACAGGTCTATTTGAGAAATGCAATAACTTTTTTCCTATTCATTTTTTTTTTTTACTTTTTTTTTTCAAATGAATACTGAACCCTTGCGCTACGATACTGTCGATTTCAAATATTCGTTTGTACTTTGGAAACTCAAATTTTAAAATTTAAAATTCAATTTTACCATTTAGAAAAAAATCAGTGTAGCCATTTTGTAGACAGGATTTTTAGAAAACCATGATATTAAAATATCTAATTAAAGTTTGGTTATTTATTTCTTATGATTTTTTAAACTTTTTGAAAATGTGAATTAAATTACTAAAATTATTCTACAATTAATATTGTATGGGTCTATCAAGAAGTCGGTGATTTGATTAACTTTTCTATAAAACGTAATTATGACTGGGACTCAAAATAAGAAATATCAATTTAATGATAAAATATGTAAAAGATAACAAACATCTTGGAACAAAAATTAAATTTCGATCAGCCATATAATTAAACGATAAATCATAGAAAACAAATGGATCAACCCTTATTAGAATTTTAAACACTAATATTTTTCTAAAAATCAGGTTTACATAATGGCTATTTTTAATTTTTTTTCTAAAAAAAAAAAAAAAAAATTAAAAAAAATTGATAAAAAAAAATTATTGCATTTGTCAAATAGACCTGTTACACCCTGTATATATAAATATATAATATATATATACACACACATTAAGAGTACTTGGTTTAATGAAAAGAAATTGTGCCGATGTCAAGTTTATTAAATGTTTTACTACACTTTACCATGCTTTAGTTAGATTTATATGAGAATTTGAGTCTATGGTTTGGAACCCGTCTCAATCTGGAAAAATTGAAAAATTTAATAAAATACTAAGACGTTTCTTACATATTTTTGAATATAAAATGGGCTTTCCAAACATGTCTTCTTCTGATATAGCTAACCGTATTGGTCTTAAACCATTAGCTACCCATCGTAAGTATAATGATATAGATAATGGTATGATAGATTGTCCAGAATTTTTATCATTAATTGGTTTTAAAGTCCCTGTTTTTAATTCTAGAAAAACATTAAGTTTTTATGTCCCCCTAGCACTCGCAATTATGTTATTACCGGTCCGATATGCCGGTCGCCCGAGTCATGTAATGAAGTTATCAATTTTGATTCTGTGTATAAATTAAAATTATGCATATTTCATTAGTTGTATCTTTCAACCTGTATGTGTAATATTATGTAAAATTATAATACAATAAGTTAATCTACTGTACTTTTACCCCTTGAAGGTGTTCATTAATAATAAATAAATAAATAAATAAATAAATAAATATATACATATCTGTCACAAGAAAAAATGAAAAGAATCGGCTCCGAACGGCCATTGAGCATGCCCTGCAGTCCAAATTATTATTTTACGTCCGTCCGTCCGTCCGTCGCAACGTCGCCTACGTAAACGCCACGCCGTTCGTATTGTTTCTGGTACGCGTTCGTCTAGTCACTCCGTGAAAATAACGATTACTGTTTCTCGCATTTTTCTTACTGCTTTATTCCGGTAACGGTCATTTATAACGCCGTGCGTCTAAAAGCGAAATCATTTCCCCAAAAAAGTCACGGCCCGGTGGAAAACGATTTTCAAATTTGGGCTCTTGTCGAGCCGAGACGCACACTCGTAGACCGTTATTTTTCACACGAGATTAGACGAAGAGCCGCGTCACACTTGTCACACTCCCAAAGCGCCTACCCTTTGTTGACGAACGGTTAACGCCGCAAATCGTATCGAATACACGTCGCGATTTCCGTATATATATATATCATTTTTTTTTTTTTACGTATATATGTAGTATACACTCGAGTTTTACGTTCCGGCCGGAAGAAAAGGGCGGGCCAGGCTTATGGTGTGAAAATTCCACACGTGCAAGCGTGAAAACTTTCACCGTGTATCGGAAAACACGGTCTATAAATGGGAAAAAAATCACTCTGCTAAACGCGATATTATGTTCGAACACTGGCGACATAACGTTTTATTCGAAACGTTCGAGAGAGAGAAAAAAAAAAAAAGTAGGACTGAAAAACGACGGCGGTACTCTCGCGAGGCCGTGTGAGTTTTGCGCGAGTATATCCGCGGGCTCGGACTCCGACCGTTCCGTGCCGTACGGATTCGTAGACGTATACTCAACGAGACACGCTGAATTCGACGTCGAAAATTTTCACAATCGTTCAACGCCGTTCTGTTTTGTTTTTTGTTTCAGGTACGTTTCGACCGGTGCGCTGATCTCGAGACCGCAACTACGACGTGTCTACCGTTCGAGTAAACCGGTAGGCGATGTTTTCACTCAACAAGTACTTATCCCGACGCTGCATTGAGTCGCGGTCGGAAAATCCGATCGTCTCCCGTTTCAGGATTTTACCTGAACTTGGAAAAACAAAAAAAAAAAATGTTTATTTTTTTTTTTTTATACTAATAATAATCACAATAAACCTCGAGCATTGTCGACGGAGAACGGTCGGAACAACTACAAAAATTATCAGTGCGAAAACTTTACTCCAAAGTTTATAATATTATAACTAGTTTCGTAATAACTGTATTATTCATTTTCGGTTTTCTTTTTTCTTTTCGAGTACTTTTCATACTTAAAATTTTTCCTCTTACTACATTAAATAAAGAATAAAAAAAAAAAAAAAAAAACAAAAACAAAAACTAAGTATATACATTTTATTTTGTTTTTTCATACCCAATATGATTTGATTTTCCACGTCTGTGGATTCATAACCCTTATATACAATTTTAAAACATAACTGCGGATAGGATTTAACCCTTCTTCAACTTACTTTGTTTTATACGAATTTTCGCGATGGTTTCAGAAAAATAACTCGATTAAAAAGTGTGTATTGTTAATTAATTCAACGTTAACGAAGAAATGTTTTAACGGCCACGTCCGAAATCGCCACCATAACAGCCGATGTACGCATATGATGATAAAATTCAGACAGTAGTGGTAATTGAGAATTATTGTCGCTCGTAAATGCGCTTTCGGTACCGAAAATATAAATTTATTCCGAAATTAAATCGGGACGCATAAATTAAACGCGTACCGTATCGGCTATTGCGCGCCGCAATCAACCGTCCGTATAAGAACAAATAAATAACGGTTCGTCCATCAAAGGTGCAAAAACGAAAATCCGTACCATCGACATTTTCGTTATTGGTATTAATGTCGTTTTTAATTAAACGCATTACCTACACGTGTATCATTTCACGTTATTTTATACGGGTGTAAATACGAAAACAATGAATTCCTAAAGCACAGTGCTTTCGACCCCTTTCGATTCTTTGTTTTTCAAATTTCCCGTACGCACAAAGCCACAGTTGAACTCGGTGTACACTAGTTGCGGTCAAAATCAAAAATTGAGTACTAGTTGCGGTCACCCTAAAAAATGTTGCATACTAGTTGCGGTCACTCAACAAAAAGTTAACATACTAGTTGCGGTCAATATAATTATTATCATAAAATTACCATAGGTTATGCTGTTTGTAAAATTCACTAAACCACATTTTCCTTCCCATTTATATCGAATAGATGACAGACTCGCGGACTGTCTATACACTCTTATTTTTACTCTATAGGTATGGTTAAAAATGTTGATATTTGTTAGTTCGTATTATGAAATGATTAAATCAAGTGGTTAGACTTGTGTCAGACAATAATATGCTATAGTTAAATTTTAAACTAATAAAATAATAATAGATACATATTTTTTTAAATGTCGTGGGTAGAAATTCGAAATAAACCGACTTTAGATATTCAAGTTAGAGGCTTCAGCCGTTTAACTTTCCGAGTACACAGTTTTCGTTATTAGTTCGAATTCGGTTTTTTTTCACCTCCAGTACTGATCCACTAACTCGAAGAGCACTGTTTATCTTTATGCCACTGTTGTACCCTGTATATGGTACAAGTATATGATGCATCCGATATGGTCTGTCACGGCTCACAATATGAGTCATTGTTTTGAAACGTGTGAGTGTGACGGTATAAGTGACCGGACGAGCCCACGGAATTCGCTTGATCAGCAACTCTGGGTGGCTCGTCCAGGGTGCGACGCCTAATGCGACGGCCAGAGGAGTCGGTCTTAGTTAAGTCTTCGTTGGGCAGACACAGAGCATCGTGTCGGAGAGCAGAGCATCAATATGTGTAATAGTGATTTTGTTTTTGTTTTTTTGTTTAAATAAATAATAATTCATAGTAAACGAGTGTTCGACTTAATTACTCGTGCCTATGAACTGCACACCAACCGGTACTCACTACGGCACGCATAACATCAATCGATTCGCGTGTCACGCGTATTAACACGTTTTTAACGATGTTATATATTTTGTAACTACGCGTGTATTGTTATAACTCGTTATGACTCGTTCGATATTAACCCGCGTGAATCACGTACACGAACGTTGAGTTATGGACAAAGCGTGTCGTAGCACGTCGAATTGAAAATAAAACGCGACTTTTTACGTTTTCTAACACGACCGTGTGGCGTACGACCTGAAAGTCGTGCTCCTCGAAAAACATCGAACCGTCACGACGGGTATAGTAAAAAATCGTAACGACCCACTCCGATTCCGTTTAATATCGTTTTCCGAATTCCGTGTTTCCGGCGAGCCGTCGCGCGCATACGTGTGCGAGCACGACGCGTGTTCTTTTATTATCATTATTTTTATTATTATTTTTGTTCGGTCTTAAAGTTTCCAGTGTTAATAACAAAAGTATAAACACACGCACTGCTTTTTTTCGGAGTCGTTATCGTATTTTTATTTTATTTATATTATAAACAAAACGCTATTTGTCGTCTGGAACTCTTGTGTGTTTGATTCGCAATTTGGATATCCATGTAAACGTATTTCACACACACACACACACACACACACACACACACACACACACACACACACACACACACACACACACACACACACACACACACACACACACACAAACACACACCTAGGAGCGTTAAAGCAGTGCGCTAATAAAAAGTGTAGAGGGCGGAAAAACGTTGACGTTGTTTTCTTGCCGTTTTACGTGCGGGTCCCGACGGTTCTCTAAAGCGAAAAAAACTGCGCGTTCTATAAACTTTTCGTAATGACGTTAAAATTGAAAAGCCCACGTGTGACGTGGCGATGGTGGCACGAGGAGACCCGTGCGGCCGTGCGAGGAACGGTTTCAGACCGAAATGATTTGGGGGAAAATGAAAAATAACGTGAAATCGAAATTCCGAGCGGTGTCGCGAGCGTTCCGACGGGACGGGGGTTTTCGAAGCGGACGGTCTTTAATATTAATTTTCATCGGTCGTTAAAATTCAATTTCGAACGGACAGGACGTAACATTAAATCGAACGATCATTCAGCCCGATGAAATACATTCGGACTACTCTTCTCACCGGGTATACCGGTGTCGTAGTTTAATTTTACCCCATTAGCCCCCGGTTAACATATCCTAGGATAAACCTACCTGGGGGAGGGGGGCATAAATATCCTAGGATATTCTTACCCGGGAGTAAGGGGGTGAGATTTGACTGTTACTCCGGTATGATATATATATATATATATATATATATATTTATTTTTATTTTTTTTTGTTTCGTTTTTTTTTTTTTACGTAAATCAAGTTAACGCAACGGTAATCAAATTCTGTCATTGTGTTACCGTCATTGTCGGTTATTCCGGCAATGACGGTAATTATTAGGCGACGTCAGTGATGCACAGGCGTAAAACAGTTGTTAAATGTGGGAAATCGATGAATATTTCCGTGAACTGTGGCCGATGAGTTTAGTCGAAGCGATTCGTCAGTGTTCTCCTTGGTGTTTATCGATTAATCAGTGACGTGAGCCAAAGAAAAGGAAACACGAACAACTCTTCAAGACGCTGCCTTGCACAATCACGGTGTTGCCGGAATTCGAGATGTATCATTGTAAAACCTAACGTGAACATAACCGATGTGTTCGCCGAGCAAAAAAAAAAAATGAAATAAATGTTCCGTTCGAAATGCCAAAGTTGTTTGGCTTGTGAAAATAAATAACATCACACATTTACGTATATTATGATATAATAACACGTGGTTTGATGACTTCGACAATAGTCTGATAAATAAACGAAATGATGGCCACTCTGACTGGTTAAGTCTGAGCAACGCCAGCATAACATTGCTTAACGGCATCAGCCGTTGTCAATACGTAACGAATAGTGATGACTGATTTCCGACATTGACGGTTGCATAATATGTGTAAAACTTTCGTGTGTTCAACACAAGGAGACAATATTGAAAACAGTAACATGTCGTCAAAATGTTTTTGAAACATTTAACTTCAATAGTCAAGTCTTACTTTTATTGCGGTGTAGTTACTCCGTTAAGACTCGTTTATTTTATATTCAGAAAACGTTTCCATTACTCAGAGTACGTTTGTAATAAGCAACTAAGTACAACACATTGCTCTAATTTTCAAATATCAAAACCGTTTTAAATTTGATTTTCAATTAGGTAACGTGTAAACGATCATAAGCGAACATAATAAAAGTGGAGGAAAAAATCAAAGTATGACATCACAGACACAAGCTATTATTTGAATTGGAAAATACTTAATTGTAAATGAATGTCTACACGTTCAGTCTCTGACGAAACGGTTTTGTAGAAACAACGAATAGGTAACTAAATAAATACGTTTTACCATTTGCTGATTTTTAAATTTTCCAGATATGCCTTACGCGTCTTGGAAACTTTTCA
This sequence comes from Therioaphis trifolii, assembly GCA_027580255.1. NCBI lineage: Eukaryota > Metazoa > Arthropoda > Insecta > Hemiptera > Aphididae > Therioaphis > Therioaphis trifolii. Next base: position 3,445,335 of record CM050405.1, on the reverse strand, counting down.
GGACACCATACTGTTTATATTTTAAGTAAAAATAAAACTAAAATTTTTAAAACTGATTTAACTTAAATTAAAAATTGTACGTCAATTTATATCTCGTTTTAGATTCTGAGTGAAGCGAAGGATCTTATGGTTTTACAATGATGTTTATTATTATTATTTTTTTTTGTCGCGCGTACACCAATATTAGGTATTATACCAATATATTATTTTACTCCTACTAGCTGGATTACCCGGCTTCGCCCGGGTGCACTTTTGTTTTTTCATAATGAAAATATTATTTTAGAATATTATGGGTAATCTTTTCGAGTGCAATATATTTTTTTTGCTTAGTAAATCGTTTAAAATTATCTATCTATACCTATATTTTTTTTTTTTATAATGATCCGGCTTCGTACGTGTGTATTTTTTTTCATATTTTCAATATTATTTTAGAACAAAATATGGGTAACATTGTTGTGAGCAAAATAGTCTTTTTTGTGCAAAGCCGTTTTGCGTTTTTTATAATACTTCCTTGTATACAATATTTTTGGTTCTGCACACCGATAACATAAACCAATACACATACTAATTCTATTAATGTGTTACCTCTCTATAAATGCCTTGCCGCGGTGTCTGTACAATATACATACATTCTTATGTGCGCGCGAACAAATATCCATTTCATTTGATTTAAGTCTGATAGTTATAAAAAAAAAAAAAAAAGCAAAAACGATTTACTAAGCAAAAAAATATATTGTACTGGACAATATTACACATAATATTCTAAAATAATATTTTCAATATGAAAAACACAATTTTATGGCCCTATCAAAGAAATTGGTGAACACAGAAGACGAACGAATAATGAAGTCTACCAAATATACTCAAAGCCCAATATTAAATCCTTTATAAGAGGTAAACGGCTAGAATGGGCGGGACATGCCTGGAGATCGACTGGTATAATAAAAGATGTAATGACTGGCACTATGAACGGAAAAAGACCTAGAGGGCGACCAAGACAGAGGTGGATGGACCTAGTCAAATCGGATCTTGAAAAATGTGCTCCAGGATTAAAATTAGAAGAGTGTGTGGTTAGAAATAGATGGCATCAAATAGTGGAGGCCCTAAATGGGCTATAGAAGCTAGAAAAAAAAAAAAATGAAAAACACAAAAATACTCACGGGCGAATCCTGGGTAATTCAGCTAGTTAGTGATATAATTATATTATATTATTATGTTGACGTGTTAAATGCTTGAATGTAATGTTATCCTCTATTTCGTTTTATTTTGTTTTTCTTTTCGTCAACGGTGTATAACTCATTTGATTCACCACAAGTTTCGCTTTTTGGATCAAATTAATCAAATTATTTAATATTTCATATTTCGTATCTCATATAAATGTAAATTTTATGCAATGTTACAAATTTTGATCAATAAAGAAAAAAAAAATTCGCCGTGTTGGCGCAAAGTTTTTAATCGGTTTAAAAAGTTCGCGCCGCCGCCGCCGTGTGCGTGCGGCCGCGGTGGTCAAGAGCCGGCGGCCCGTACACGACGACGACCCGTGTGACGGCCGACAGCCGGGGCCGGATCCGGGGGAACACGCCTAAAGGCAATATGATTTTACCTGTGACTCGACGTCCCAAGTCCGTGTTGGGCTCTACCCCGAACACTTGGACACCGACAGTCTTGTTTTACAACAGCCATTGCGTATGTGTTACGTAAAGTCGTGGAATAAACACTACTAGTTATAACTTATAACAATTATTATTATGTTGTATTTAAATAATTTTTTTTTCAAAATAGAAATTTAAAAAAAAACAAAAACATTTTCTACCTTTATCATCGGATATCGTATAAATTACACACGGAACGTTTGTGTTTCGCGAAATATCGTTTTTTTATATTTTTAATAATTTCAACGTGTTTAATTTCTGTTCCTGGCGTTAGTAGACCTTAAATCGTTTTGAGCTCCTTCAAGAGCTGAAAACGATCCTTCGCCAGAACACTTAGTGCAGCTGAAAGATACATTCTGAAAACTATACATAAATTAGGGCACATAATATCATCAACACGTTCGATAAAATGTATGACAAAAACCGAAAAATTTTTAATTTTTTTTTTTATTGGTTTAGTGGATTTTACCATCTTTTTGGTGCTTTTTAAAATTAAGCACTCTAGGCGATCGCCTATATTGTCTATACGATATTCTGGCCTAGCCTATTGCTTATAACGTCGTCGTCCCGACGATAAAATATAATATGGCCTTGTTAAAACGAAGACCTATCGACGAGTGTGAGGTCGAATCGCTCTTGTTTAAGTCGGATTGCACTGAGTAAAAAAAAAAAAAAATTAAAAATTAAAAAAATAATGTCTAAACTGCTCTCGGATTCAAAAAGCTCAGACGAAAATTGTATTCTCCAACAGGTCGAACATAAATGTCACTTAATAATAATATATAAGTATATACATACTGTACATAAAATCAAATAATATACAAATAATTTTTTTTATTTATTTATTAGAATTAAAATGTTTCGGCGTAATTACGTGCTATTGCGAGTTTTTTTATGTATATTTTAATTTATAAATAACAATTGTTAATTTATTTAGTTATTGATCTTCGTTCTCGCTTGACTCTGAACGTAGGTATTGATCTAGCAGTAAATTGTGGTTTTAGTGGCCGATTTTTTGTTTTGTTTCCCAGGTCGTAGAATCGTGTGCCTTCGGATGTATTTAAATTTTCGGGACAGTAAAAATAATAATAATTAATATGCCAGTGATTATGTTTTGAGTGGGAAAATAAGTTTCACTCGCGTTAGAATTAACTTTTCATTTGAACATTTTAGTGGAAAACCTTTTTTTTGAACCAGAGTACAGTTAGACCGTTATGTATTTATTTTTTTTTTTTAAACCCGAGTGAAATCCGACCATTTAATTCAGGCAAAAAGTATAATTCGACCATCCCGATCGACAAGATGGGTGTTTTTTACGATAATTTCAAAAATCTCTTTATTACATGAAATGATTAAACTCAGTGTAACCAACACAAAACGATTTATTTATTTTTTCTCTATTGGTTTTGGATTAAAATTAAAATTTTAAAAAGTGGCCATATCTTACGACGAACGATAAACTTATTCGAACAGGGTGTGACCATAATATAGCGCTGGACCAAACGTTGGTTTTAGCTACGATCTGTCTCGTAGCTATTGATACTGAACGCGCACATAAACTACTGATCTCGATGGACTGTATTTGGTTATCACCACCTGGGGTTAGGTTAATTTTTCGTAACACACACCAGTTTTATCGATAGGTCTACACGCGTCTTTGAATCCCGCGTAAAACGTTGGTCATTTTCGTTCTTTTACTTCTTTTTTTCTTTTTTCTTTTCTTTTCTTATTTTTCGCCGTCGCCGCAACAACGGACATTGCCGTTATTGTTATTGTTTTTATTATACGCTCGTGTCTTGCTCTCGTTTTCGCCACGGTCTATTATTGCGACCACATTGTCACGATTATATTGTAAACGTATTGTGTGTGTGTGTGGCCGAACAAAAGTCAATTAGACATTTATTCGACGGGTCGCGAAAAGAAAAAAAGGGCGTTTCACGCCGAGTCGCGCGCGTGTTAGTGCGCACGTGACGCGCGCGAACGGTTTCGCGAACTTTGGTCGGAAACGTCTGGCGAGTGGTACGACCACGCAGAGTTTTTGTGGTTTTGTAATTTTCCAGCCGTCTGAATTCGTCGATACCGCAGGATCATAGTATAGTGCACTTTTCTCCATTATGTGTGACTATAGTGACCAAACCCTCGAAACTTTAATCTCAATAAAAAAAAAATAAAAAATAAAAATAAAAACGCTGTTCCGGGATAATTTTTCGTAACCGTCGTCGAGAAAAACGATTATTATCGTCGCTATCGCCTTGATCGTAGTGTAAGTATGAAATCTGTGTATTTGAAGACCTATTGCCTATCGGTGAGACTGATGTTTGTTACGAAAAAATAAAAAAATGTTCGGGAGAGGCAATAATAACCGACTACAGTTCTGCACGGACCTCTAGAACAATAGTGACGCAACTCAAAATTCATCGATTTTGAGTCATGACTACTGTCGAATAGTGAAAAATTAGCTCGGCATAATGCAAGAATGCCACATTCAGTATCATTTATCATTCCCTCCCTCCCTTAAATCACGTATCAACATATAGCATTATTCATTTTTTAACTTATTTTCAAAGCGCTATATTTACTTTATACCTAGACGCGTTTTTTACTTTGTTCAACTTATTAAAGAACTCTAATCAAGAATTTAAGTTATTAGTGTCAAACGCATAGATGAAAAACTCTATTACATGTCTTAGTTTTAAACTTTAAATCTAATTTTTTCAGAACTATAAACTTTGAGTTGTGACAGTCTTGTTCTAGAGGCGTGTTCATCGAGATCGGTGTGCGTGTGCACGTCGATTATCACAATAGCTACGAGACAGATCATAGAAGAAACTGACGTTTTGTTATCGTTCTGTCCAGCATCCTGTTGCCATACCGAATTTGAATATTTTTTTGTGTTTTGTCATTCGAGAAGTGGCCACTTTTAAAAGTTTTAATTTTCAATTAAAAACATGTGTTGAATAATGTAAGCAAAAAAAAAAAAAAAAACAAAAACAAATGGACCTCAACGTGTTGATATCTCTGATTTTTATCGATTTACTTAATAAAATGATTTTTGAAAATATCGTGACCTACACTCATCTCGTTGATAAGTCTTGAAATAAATAATAACGTGCTCGTCACAATCACGTATCGTCATTGTATTGTGTTTGGTCGTCGAATTTTATGACGGCGTGTAAAACAGAATATTCGATCAGGCGAAGAAATAAATCATTATTATATAATAATATATAAATGTGTGTGTGTGTGTGTCTGTTTATAGTTTGTTTTTATTTAATTTGGACCTCCCTATGCGATCGTAATCAGCGCTGTTCGGTGCGAGTGTATGTGTGTGTGTGTGTGTGTGTGTGTGTGTGTGTGTGTGTGTGTGTGTGGGTGTGTGTGGGTTTGTCTGTCCTTTTGTTTTAATACATCCGGTTTTAATTCGGTCCCAAAGGGCATTCGCTCACAAAACGGATGATCGGATGTACAACGAGTGCGCAGCACAAAAACATGTAATAAAAATAATAATAATAACGGTAATAAATAAGGTGAAGTAATAACCACGACGTTGGAACTTGTTATTTTCGAGCCAGTGATTTTTTCCATTACACACCAGTGGTATACAGCGCACTGGTTCTCGATCCCTTATTTTTTTTTCCCCACTATTCTCTCCTTTATTTTTTTTTCGCTTCTTTTTCGCTCCCCTACCCCAAATAAGCCGAACAATCCGACGGCGGTGGCGGCGGCCGGCGGTGGTGTGCGCGCGCGTTGGCGGAAAAATGAAAAGCTACTCTGTACGTGGAAGAGAGGAATAGAGAAGGACGCCGGGCAGAAAATGATGATAAAAAAAAAAAAAAAAACCACCAGTAAGTGCGGTGGCGGGGAAGAGAGCTTGAGAGAGTGAGAGAGAGAAGGGTGAAATATACCAAAAGCACGTTGTATGTATATATATACATAAATATATGTATAATATAATATAATGTATACGCACGTGGCAGACACACCGACATTAATAATCCCTGGTTACGCACAAACGTATTAAAACCCATTATTTTCGTCCGCACGACGTATACGCGTGGGTACGATAATGTTTCAATACTCGAATTTCAATATAATATACGTATATACATAGATATTAATGCGAATACGTTTCCATCTCCGTCGTTTATCTCCACGTAAATTCTACATTACTTCTAGGTATCGCGGCAAACAAAAAGGACGTGCGTTCGAGGTCTTTTTTTATGTGATTAAACTTTTTTTTTCTCTCTTTTTTCGTTTCATCCTCACTTTTACGTTTTTTTTTTTTTTTTTTTTTTATGCGAATCCGTTCGTTTACGAATATTTTTGTTTTATTATTATTATTATTATTTTCAAATAATATTTCCCCAAACGACTGATTACACGCTGTGCACCGTTCGTTTGATATCATCGCGTGTTCGGTGTCGTCGTCGTCATCATTTCCGCCGTCGTCCCTCCCCCCCACACGGGTTCATCGTAATGCATTCCGTCTTTGGAGTCTGAACGTTTCGAAAAACAATATTTTAATAATTGGGAGATGAGAAAATAACCGAAATTACATATAAATATACATACAATTATATATATAAAAAAAAAAAAAAAAAAAACATATAGAACCGGCGTTTTATCGACACCGCCACAGCGTCTTATAATCGACGTATGAGCGAATACATAGTTTGCCCGCGAACGCGACATTCTGTGGAATATAACATCGAATCGTTTTCTCACCCTCCCGAAACGGGCCGATCTGCGACCCTTACACGTATGTGACGACATCGGAAAACAATAAATCGATCGGCCGACTCCGACGGACGCGCATCCGCACGAAATATTATTACGGTGCGTTGTTATTTTGGTTTTTCGGTAAATTATTACGTTTCGGAAACGGAACGTCTGTCGGCGGCGTACCGAATTATCCGAGGGGTTACGCCGAGGGCCAATTGAACCAATTCGATTACCCAAGATTGGTCGAACCGGAGGGTCGGTCTCGAGCGAGTCAATTGCATTTACATAACGAATCAGTGTACGACATTAGGGGCCCAAGTACTGCGCTACCCTTGTTACGCGCACGCACATGCATATATTATAATAAAACGCATATATACATAACATATACCTCCACGTATTCGTAAACCCATATTGTTATACAGTCTAGGTCTCAGTGTGTTTTTGTCATTTTTTCGCGTTGGTTTCGAAGACGGCTATGGGAGAAAAAATCGAGGGTCCCTCTGTATAATACCCGACGTTTTCGTCGTATTTCAATCACCGATGAACACCGTGCACATCTCATTACTATAATATGTATACACATGGTTCTGCGTCAAAAGAGCGACAGCAAAAGCGCGAATGTAAAAAGAGCGAACGACAATACGAGTGAACAGAAAAAGAGCGAAAAAAAAATTAAAAAAAAAAAAAAAATCAAAAGAATTGGAGGATTCGGCGGAGCTAAACTATTTTTTTTTTTTTTTTTGTCTTGTTCGTCGAATGGTGCGTTTTAAATATTAAACTTGCGGAAGTGCGGAAAACACAAAGGGCTTAACAGAAACTGAACATTCCGTAATTATAACTCCGGTTAGCTACCGCGGCTCGACTTTTTACGGTTTCGACGATTTTTAATTCGCTTCGATTACATTGACATCGGGAACATGATATTATGGCCAGTTGGATGTTTTATAATTCGTTTTTCACACTGAAACGTCCTTTACGTGTTTTATCAACACTCCGTAAAAATTATCGGTGTGGATATGGCATCGTCGGTAAAATTACCGATAACTATGGTCGACGGCTAAAATAGATTTCAATTTAGGATTGCTGTTAATCAAAGAAAATTATTGATAATTTTTTTGCTATTTTGCTTTCGCTCTTTTGACAGGATACCGTACACACATACAGAGTAACATTCGTATGATATATCGTGTATTTATTTTCCCGGGCGATTTAATGAGTTTTTCAACTTTATTTATTGTTACGTTGAAAGTTAAATTTCACATGTTTATCTACAATTTAAGCAAAAAAAAAATAAAATGTTATCCAAATGTTTTTGAATTCTCACGTTTTACAATTTTCTAACGTGGCAAACACTTGTTGAAATAATGCGGGAAAAAACTCAATTTTTCAAATCTGTATGACTGAATCGGTAGTGATATAATGATTTCGAGTAGCAACTGACTAGCAAAAGGAAACCCGTGAGAGTCACGCCTAATCGGGAGTGACTCGAGGTGACGAAACTACTGGTCCGAAAATGATAATTTTAAGATCAAAACGTTCAATAAAAACTATTCTCTTTCGTAGTGTCATGACTAGAGTCCGGATTTCTATGCATTTACATATGTGTAATGAGTGTATGCAGTCTGATGACAGTAAGAAATGTGGGCGATTTGTGTAACAGATAATATGCATCGAAAAAAGTTTATTTTGCATATTAATGCATATTTCAGGGATGACGGCATATTTTAAAATGTTTGCATATTCAAGCATATTTGGTACCTATTAAAGTATTTAAGTTTATAAAACCATGTTTTTTTTTTTTTATTTCTTTATTTTGTATTTTTATTCAAAAATATTTACCAAATAAATGGTATAAGAGGATTTAATATGATTTTATTTATTATTTTTTATTATTCCTAATTAAAATATTTGTTTTATTTGTTTAATACATTTTTAAATATTTAATATTCCTCAACCAACATTGTAAGTTGATGTCTGCAATCAAAAAATTAAGTTACCTATCTAATTTAGTTGAATTATTATTTATGAAAGAAATTACAGAAATAACAAAAACATAATAAAGTGCATAAAAAATTATGCAAATAAATGCATACATTTTGGGAAACAGTATATTTTTGCATAAAATTAAAAAAAATAAGAGCATATCAAGTGCATATTTAAAAGTTTATAGATGCATAAATGCATATTATTTTAGGCTTTTTGAGTGCATACAAATCCGGACTCTAGTAATGACGTTATAGGTACATAGTGATTGATATTTGAGAATTTTACGAAATCTCAAAATAAATCGTACGGATAAAACATGGTATTGAGTCTTGATTTTCTGTAAAAACCGTAGAGCTGTAGACTTTTAAAATTGAATTTGATTTGTTTTGAAATCGAAAACGAAAAATTCTCAAAATCGACCGAGGACGCCAGTGTTTGTCGGGACAATCTGCGTGTATACAATGTTATAAACGCGTGTATGCGAAATTCGTAGATAAGAAAAGTGAGTAGTCGCCCCTCGTATTTTTCAACGGCATTCGTACATTACTCGTGAAACGATCAACACGCATGACTCGTTTTTGCATATTATTATTATTACGACCCGTCCACGAACGTCATTAGCACGTGACGTTGTAACGGATATACGTATAGCGGCGGTGGACGAAAACCAGTAGGTACATGAACGTTTTTACAATATAATATACGGCGTTCGTGATCGTGACGAGAAAAATAACCAGTCATCAGTCAGTGTTGGTGAAAACGCTAAAAACGCCTACGACGACGACGGCGGGAAATATTGTTTTGGTAAATAATTCACGACTCATATTCGAAGCGTAATGAATAGAGATTAATTCTTTCGTGCACGAAGTTTTGAGAATATTATGAGACCCTTATTGCGCAGACTTACCAATTTTTGTTTTTTGTTTTTGTTTTTTGTTTTTTTTTCATTTTTTGTGACTGCTTTATATTTAAACATGTATTCAAATGTATAATTGAAAAAAAAAATAATAATAACAATAAAAAGTTGTTTAAGCTGTTTTTTGGTAGGACAACGTAAATCCCAACGTGCAATATCGATCATTAATTTGTGCTATGCAGCCAATGTTTCCATATAGTTTGTTTGTACGTTCTCATTTAATAATCTTTAACATCATGAAAAAAATCAAATCAAATCGGATGATACAGTAAGCAACAGAGAACGTATAAACTTTCGAAAATATAAAATGTTAAAATATATTTTGTTGACAATTATCTAATAACGATAGCCATCCGAGATTGAATGCATATGAACTATTAATGACTGAGAAGATATAAATAGTTATACAATTAATCAACGGATGACCAAAAATTAGAAAAACCATTGTTTTTTCTTTTTTTTGGAGTACTCTTTGTCCCACCGTGCCGAATAAGCAATTTTTTGGTGGGATTACACATATCCTACCGTACCGAAAATAATTAAATCGTTTTTTTTTCTAATAAAATTCCACGGGTTTTAACTTGTAAATCGATTGTCTTGTTAAAATATTTTTGAATCAAATATCGGTAAAATCAAAAAAAAAAAAAAAAAACAAAAATCTACTAATAGAAAATGACAATACCATTGCCCTGACAACGTTTTGTTTTTCGATATCACTAACGAATCGCTTATCACATACCTATACAGCTCAAATGTTTTTCGAAACATTCGTTCAATCTTTTCAACGCACTGATTACTACGATATGACGTGACGGTTCATTAAACCTATAAATCACGCGACCGTCCGAAAATTGGAGGTATCGCGTTTATATATACCGTACTATTTCACAACCTACCCACGTATTTACTATAATTATACGAATAAAAATATCCACAGGTCACACTCACGCGTGGATTATTCCTACGAACGATTTAAAAATAAACACGTCATCGGTGAGTACTGCGGTTTCTGAAGTTTTGAACAATTCGTTATTTAATAAATTAGGGACGTTCTCTGAGGATTCCGTATAGATCAGTGGCTCTTAATCTTTTTAGAGCCACGGAACACTTATAATTTTATAAGATATTCGCGGAGCACTAGGTCGTAAAATAAAACAATACTTTACATTTTTTTATTTTTTTTAATAAAATTACATACGTAATGATACTCGTATTTAGTCATGGTAATAATATAATAAAATTGGTAAATGATATAAAATAAATACAATTTTTAAAGAAATTTTTAGATTATTTTATATTTTAATGTGATATTTGGGCCTGATGACTGTTGCATACATATTTTCAATATTTGGTCTTACGATGTGATAGCGCTACTTTCGTTTTCTCTTCTAAATTAGTTGGCCTATATTATTTATATATTATTTTACAATAATTTATGATTTTACCCAAAAGTACTAATATAATTCATTGTGTTGTAATAAGTTCAATTATTTAAAACGATGAAATCAAAAATTAAATTATCCCAGTAATTTTAATTAACAATAATTTTTAAATTTCTTTTCGCCAATTTTTTAATTTCGGCAGAACACTTTAGCCAAGTCCACGGAGCACCAGTGTTCCGCGGAACAACGGTCTTCCGTTTGTGGGAATTTATTTTGTCGATGACCGACGTTCGTTTGAATCATGATAAAATGGAATAATAATTGTTGAAATTCGACTGTTTTATAAGAGCAGTGCATATACTTACACACGTGTGTTTTAGTTATTTTTAATTGAGTATTTTAATTCGAGTGGAAAACAAAGTCGACGTTGCGAATGGAAACATGTCGACTATATACAGCACTAACTTTGGAAAAAAAAATCGGGTAAACAAATTTTTCCGCATATTAAACTATATTGTTAGCTCACCGAAACCGAACAAAGTATAATAATTAGACCATTTTTCACGTAAAATATCATTAAAAAAAAAAAATAATAATAATAATAATAAATAAATAAAAATACGACAGAAGTGTCTTTATTCACAAAAACTTTATCTCATTTTCTACTTTGCTCCGGTGCCCTTCTCCCAACGGTATAATTCAATGGAAACAAAAAATGTGTAGTATAATATTTTTCAATTCTGTTGTGCTCACTGGCCGCACAACGGGAAAGATGCAGGGGAAAAAAAACAACGGTCCCGTCGAACCCCGGGTTACGCTTCGCGGTATTTCAATTACTAGTTGAGACACCGTGATTTTGTTACCCTGAATCATTTTTGTTTAAAACTTACCCCGCGCACGGCTCACTCTTTTTTTTCCTTTTTTTTTCTTATTTTTTTCTTATTATTATTATTATTTTTTTTTTTTTATCATTTTCATTCCACAGATTTTATGTTTGCTTCTTTGGATTTTCATATCGTAAATGCCGCGCGCGCCTTAATATCAATTTATACCGGGAGTGTACACCCGACGAGAGCGGCGGACGCCGGCGACGACGGGAGAAAAAACGCGTTTTCACCGGTGCGCGCCGGCATTTCATAATCATTATTATGATTACTATTTGTATTCAGTTTTTCAGCTGCGATCGCATAAATTACGTGGACTAAATTAAACGTTTCGAGAACGTTACGCCGTATAATATCATTACGCGGACTCTTCTCGCCGCGGCCGCGCTCTCCTAAATTATTTTCCTCCTTGTTTTTTTTGTTTTTCTTTTACGGCGTTCGCGTCGTCAAATATTACGGCTGAAGCCCGGTTTACACTTATCAAAAACTTATCAAAGTAGCCACGTCCGTGAACACGGATCAGTGTAACTTTGAATCGAGCACTGACGACAGTGTTTACACTGTCAAATTTTGTCTGTCCAAGTAAAATATAAAATAAAAAAAGCCGATAAGATAATGGTGGTGGAAGTTCGTCCTTCGTCGCTTCGCTCCTCGGACAAGATAATGGTGAGGAGTGTATAGCACTTTCTATCATGGGATCACCTGGTTTACGATAGTTTAGTTGTATGGTACTTTACATTTGAATGCAATGATAAATCATGGTAAGTACAGGATACAGTAGTTGGGTGGGATACACGAGATGCATTGCTAGATTAGGCATTATTGGATAGATTTTGGAATTATTTTATATTATAAAAAAAAAAAAACGATTCTGAACGAAGATGAAGATGTCAGCCTTAAATTGTAATATATATTTTATTTTAATATCCTAGATTGGGTTAAATTTACATTTGTCTATTCATGTGACTTCTGCTCGTGAGCATTGGACAAACCAGGATGTGCATAGATAGGGCGTAGGTAAATACCATATTATTTGCCTAAATGCACTATCGTGACGGTACCACCCGACCCCGCCGTCCATATATGCTGAATGCTCCGTGGCTACGTCTATTTAAATATTAATAATTAATAATAATATATAAAATCCTCATGTTTATGGAACTGATACACACATTAAAATAACTGGAAATTGGAAGTTAGTAACGTTCTATTCAACCATGTAAAGGTACGTTATACACCTTGTGTTTACAATCTACCAATATTTTGTATAGAACAGCTGTCAGCTACTGATTATATTATAATAAACTTAATCTATTTAATTATCTTTATCAGCTGTGATATTACATAATATTTTCATTTCTTATCTTTGAATACAAAAATTTTTATACATTTTAAACTACAAAATAATTTGCAAATATTCGTGATTTTGACAAATTTTGTCGATTTTTGAACTTCAACTGCTTATAAAAAAAAATTGTGCCTATGTATTTGAATAATTTTTGAATCACTCTTAGATCAACTTATTCAAAACCTTCTATTAAATTTTCAAGCGATTTGGTAGGGCCAAAAAATTGTTATCGACTTTTATAAAAAAAAATCTAAGAAAAATCGAATTATTCAAATGCCTATAAATAGCTAAAAAATAAACGAAATATTTTGAAAATTCAACTATGTAAAGAAAATGCCTATTTAAACATTTTGTAAAAGTTTTAAGTTTCTACGACCTATACTTTTTGAATAAGAACAAATATCAAAAATCAATGATGCCTAAATTGTTATTTTACGCGATTATGTGAAAAAATTGTAATTTCAAACACTCATAAAAATTTTTGATTTTATTCCAGTGCAAATTTTTTTACAGATAATTGAAGGAAAACGTATGTCAAACTTTGTACCGAATTTACAATTCTTAGTTTTGAATACTTAAAATTTTATGAATTTTCAACTGCAAAATAACTTCAAATTTTCGCGATTTTCTACACATTTCGTAAAAATATGAACTTTTTATGCTTATAAAAAAAAAATTGTGCATTACGCTTTGAATTTTTTTTTTATACCGATAAGTTCGACATATTAGGTACCTTGTATTAAATTTTCAAGAATTTTTGTCCAGTCAAATTTTTTTTATCCACATTACAGAAAAAAAAACAAATAAAAGTTGAAAATTTCAATTGTCTATTAAAAGCTCAAAAAAAGTCTAAAGTTTACAAAAATTGTACTACGTATAGATTATTCCAATATAAACATTTGGTGAAAGTTTCAAGTTTTTTCGACTTATACTTTTTGAATAAGAACGAATATCAAAAATAGTTGAAGGCTAAATTATTATTTTACGCAATCATGTAATTATTTCGTAAATGTTTGAACTTTAGATGCTTATAAAAAAAAATTGTGCCTATGTATTTTTATAATTTTTGAATGGGAGTTAGAACAACTTATGTGGACCCTGCTATTAAATTTTCAAGTATTTCGTCCGAGCTACATTTTTTTTATCAACATTTATAAAAAAAAAAATAAAAAAAATCGAATATTTCAAATGCCTATAAATTGATTAAAAATGAGTGAAATCTTTTGAAAATAAAAACATATAAAGAAAATGCCAATATAAACAACTGATAAAATTTTCAAGTTTCTACAACTTATACTTTTTGAAAAAAAAACAAATAGCAAAAATCGTTTGAGGCTAAACCGTTGTTTAACGTGTTTTTGTAAAAATTTAAATTTCAAACACTCATAAAATTTTTTTGTCTGAATCTGGTAGAGTTTTTTTTGCAGATAATTGAAGAAAAACTAATGAAAAACCTTGTACCAAATTTTCAAAACTTAGTTATAAAAGAAAAAAATTTTACGATTTTTCAACAACAAAATTATTTGCAAATTTTCGCAATTTTTACATATTTCGTATAAATTGGAACTTTGAGCACTTATAAAAAAAAATTGTGACTTACGATTTTGGATTTTTTTTTATCAGTTATGGAACAACTTATAAGAAACCTTGTATTAAATTTTCAAGATTTTCTGGCAAAAAAAAAAAATTTTATCGTTATTTAAAAAAAAAATACTTAAAAAAATTGAAAATTTCAATTGTCTATAATTAGCTCAATAAAAGTCAAAATAATTTGAAAATTTAACGGTGTATAGAGAACGCTAATCTAAACATTTGGTGAAAATTTCAAGTATTTACATTGATTAGTTTTTGAGTTATAGCAAAATAAAAAATTTGATTTTGTCGAAAACTGGTTTTGCGTAAAATATACCGTTTTTCCCTCATTTTTTAAGGGTTTTTCCCGGCGCGTTAAAAAAATATTGAAAATTTTTAACTTTTGACCCCCCAAAGTACCAACTAGATTCAATTTCCTTTCAGAAAAGTTGCTATATAAGGAAATCGAAGCATTTTTACTGCCCCAAATCGTGTCGACAGACACAAAAATAAAAAAAAAAATAAAAAAAAAAAAAAATAAAAAAAAAAAAAAAAAAAAAAACACACGTCATTGTAAAATCAATACATTCTTCACTCCGTTCAGAATCTAATATATACAAAAAATATTATTGTATTAAATAAATTTAATATAAATTATAATAAATTGTATTTATTATAATAAATTTAATATTGTAAAGAACCAAACATGAATGAACATTTCACTGAATGAAAACTAGACATATTAAAAATATAAAAATAAAATGTTCTCCCCACGTACGAGAATTTTGATACATGTCCGTGCCGGCACGGATCGGACAACACGACTTGTACGAGTTTGTCACACGTACGTGTGGTGTGTTTATATTATCAAAATAGAATCCGTGCCACTAATTCGTGGTTCACGGACGTGGCTAATTTGATAAGTGTAAACCGGCCTTGAGGTGTGTTCGCGCGCGACGGTCGAGCGTATGCGTTTGTACAATGTCGTCGGCGAAACCCGTCCACGTTCATAAATTGTTGTTGAAAAAAAAAAAAAACGAAAAAAAGAACATTATGTCGTCAGCGTATACGGCTAATCGCTGTATGTTTTTGAAAATCTCTCGTTTCGAATTGTAATTTCGTTACTAATACACTCCGAACGACCGAACGCAATGCGCGTTATTAACCCTCCGTTCGGCTGTCAAATGAAAAACAAGAGTTTCATAATGAGAATTTGTTTTCACCACTCGACTGTGTGTGTGTGTGTATTCGTGGGGATACGAATTTCTATTATTATTATTATTGTATTTTTTTTTTTTTTTGCGAAAAAAGACACGAGCCACGAGCGATTTTAACGCGAATAACTAATATTAATTTGGAATTTTTTTGTTTTTTAGAATTTTAATAAAATTGTAGCCGTTCTACGAACGCATGATCGGTTATAGTAGAAAAACGTCTTTGAATTTAATTATGTTACTATGACGCCAAATTATCACATCAAGTATAATAATATCATAAAAGTCTGAAAGTGAGCATTTAAACCGTCGGTGAAGACGCGGCGGGATAATCGGTCGAAATACGACCTGTGCGAAATCGTCCAAAACACACACACACACACACACACACACACACACACACACACACACACACACACACACACACACGACCACGCGTTAGTGTTAATACACAGACCGGGAATAATAAATGTATTATAATTTCGGGGCCGACATAGATAGCGGGTGGGTGGAAGAGAGATCGAGAAAATTACAGCGGGGGGTATAGGTAGAGGGACGACGGCGAGAGAAAGAAAGCGAGTTAGAGAGAGAGACAGAGGGTGGGGGAGGGACCTTACGGATTCGGAACAGATGCGCTAAACGACCTAAAAGTCCGATCGTCACCCAACCGTACACCCCCGCCCGCTGCACCGTTCGTTCGGGTCCGGTGCGACCCCGTGTGCACACCGCCCGATAACAATTCGCAACAAAAACCGACTGCGATTACTCTGCGACGACGGCAACGACGACCTATTAATTGCCCCCTCACCGGCACCGATAGTGTTCGCGTCTCGTCCCGGGCCACTTTTATACTCCGGGCCACCGGAGGCTGGCGCGGTGGACCATTATAATCACTTTTCGACACCGCCCGCGCCGCCTCGTCGGTACGCTCGCAGCTTTCGCTCGGGCGGGTTCGCGCCGTCGCGACTAAGGCGCACACTAGGCCGCACACCAGAAGAGCAAAACTGCGTTAAGCAGCGTTAGTCAGGCTAACACAGTTTTGTTAAAAATAGAACATAGGAAATCACATTGCATACGCACACTGATAAGACACAGTCAAAACAAAACGTTTTTGCTTTAAACACAATTAATCATGCCTATTATCGTAGTCTGAAGTGTCTTCATTTTTCATTAGTCAAAATAAGACAAGAATGTAAAATTGTGTACATTTTTTGTACGTTTATCTTAATATTTAAATTTAAATTTAAATTAAATTAATTAAATTAATATTTTTCTAATATAAAATACATATATTTACATATTTTAAATACATTATATTTAATAGAAATATATTTCACATAATAAAAAAAAATATCACATTATTAGTTATACGTTTCTGATATTTTAATGGATGAACCCATAATTTTTTTTTCCTCTTTTTTCTCCAACTCTTGTAGAGTGTACCACATACACACTGCAACCTCTTCGTTGGATGACATTTTGGTTGCTGTTTGTGTATTTTTATACTCGTGTGTATTTTTTTTTTTTATGTTTGTCTTGTCTTGTCTTGCCTTGATTTGACTAACTGATATGCGCATATTATATAAAACAAATTGTTTTTAGTTGACTAACACGAAAATTACTAACACAGATTTGCTCTTCTGGTGTGCGGCCGGCCTAAGCCGCACGCCGCCGGTTATAGTCCACCCGGGGCTACGTAGTGCGAGCGAGCGTACGGCGGCACCGGGCTAGCCAAAAGCACACGCCACAGGCGTCGTTACGGGGTGACGAGGGTGGGTGGGCTAGCGATTGCTTCCGTTTATACGTGTTCTTTTTTTTTTTTTTCATAAACGTTTCAACTGTAAATAGAGAACAACGATACGTTTTTACCGACATTTTTACGATCGATATTAACCCAGACTCATACCGACACCGATCGCTCTCCGTCCCTCCGTCGGATTACAAACGAATAATCACGACTATCATTCAAGATGCTCGCCGCCCCGTGGTTTTACTCCGAACGACGCCCTTGGCACACGCGTCAGGTAGGGGCGCTCGTGACCTCACGACGCACAGTGGTCGAAAATTTATAATTAGACGATCGAAAATATAAAATTTAATTGTTTTCGGTAGTGTTAATAAAATCGTTATCTGAACTGATAAGTTCAAGTTATACTTAAAACGATCGCAAGAGACCTCGGACGCGATCTATTAAATACAAGGTTGAATACGTCGACCGTTTTGCTAGAAATGCTTTTAAAACATCCATAATAATAAATGTATTCGTATTACGACGCCGTCGTTTCGCGAATGTGATTTTTTTTTCTTATTTATTTTGTTTTGCTCTTCTAAGAGCTCGGCAACGTGTTGAAACTTTCAAAGTAATTCTCGGTATGAGCATAAATCCACAAAACGTATTAATTCAATCGGCGGATTAGAATGAAAAAATCTTACGTAGTTTTCAGAAGTTTTATATTATAGAATATAGAAAATATTTTTGATTCGATCCATAAATAATTTTCGATATTCAACAGATTTTTTGCAGTGAAGTATGAAAAATTCCATAAGTTCTAAATAAGTTCGAACTCGAGGAATGTTCAACTTATTCAATTTCACGCGAAATGGGAGAGAAATAAAAACAAAACATCTCGTGCAGTACGATTGCAGCGCTATTCGGGCATGTCGACGTATTAACAACTTTATTCGTTTATAAACCATTGCGCGTGTGTGTGTGTGTTATTTACAGACGAAGAATATGTTTCTGATAACGTTTACATTGTTTTTTACTCAAAAAAAAATTCTTCCCCGCCATCGATACATTTTATGAATCACATGTTTATAAATCCTAAACGATAAGACTCTATATTATTTTTCATTTAATCAGTCGATTAAATATCACAGGTGATATAAGAAAACTTTACTAAAAGTTATGATGTCGAATGAATAAAGTGCTCAATATGATTAAAATATAAAATCAACATATACAGTTGGTTTTTTTTTTAATGTGTAAAAATTGTTAAACTACCTATTAATAATTGTACTCCGACCAGTTTCGATCAAAGTCAAGGAAGATAAATATAAAACCTAAAGACTATAATGTATTGAAGCCATATTGACAAAACCATATTTTTGTTTAGACGTGATTGCGATAACTTGCAAAATAATCGTATCCCTTTTTTTTTTTTTTATTTCATTTATACTGAATTCATTTCGTTTATATTAATTTCAGTTTTAATAAACCATGTTTAAACGTTGTACACCAGAAACTGTCGTAGTTGATAATAAAATATAATAAATAGATAAAAATTGTTATTTGCTATGAATATTTCGGTGGAAATCCTCTCTTTCTAAACCGTCTTATAAACATTATCCGATGACTTTAAATTAGTTCATAGTTCATAGACAGTTTCAAGCGTATAATATAATAATAATGCACTTGAAAAAGTTGAATAATTCATAACGAAAAATTCAAAATTCAAATCGGTCAACGGGCTTTTAAAACTTTAGATAGAGAAAATTGATCCTTTTAATATTATGCTAAACGGTTTAACACTAAATTATGAAAAGTTTTTAATGTCTATATTATCTTCCGTCTGAATGTTAATTTGTTTGAAAAATTCAAAATGCGTTTTTTGGTTAAATGTACGTTTTTTTTGTATGTTAATTTTTTCAATTGACTTGACCCCGACGTAATATCTGACGATTATGTTGTGAATTCAATATAATAACGTGTTTTTGTGTAGTTATTTTTCGTCTAAAACGTGATACTGTTTTTTCGTTTTTAAACATTGCGATGATAAAATGATAAAATGAGTTTCACTGGACATAAAAAGATATATCTAAAAGACTAGAATCGAGTTACTTTTAAATGAGTAGAAGAACTGCGTTTTTTCAGAGTTTTACGTCTACCGCAATAAGAAACATTTTTTTTTCCGAATAACGTACACATAAATATCCTATCAAACCATTGTTGATGGTTAGGAAATATTCCTAGTTATTTTTATTAACATTATTTATTTATTTATTTATTTATTTTTGATCAAGGCCGAAATAGATCTCGTGAAAATCTAGCCGGTAAATGGCATATTTTACCATCGTTAATCAAATTTGCCGCAGTAGTACGTACCCGAGTACCGAGAAAAGTGAAGCCGTGGGCAATGTTTGGATCACTTTTACGACGCAAAATCGTGGAAGCGACCATAAAAAACCATATCATTGTTAAACCATAACGCTCTTCGTGTCACTTGGAATTCGAAATATCAATAATATGAAATTTAATAAAAGTTTAGAAAATTCTTCCTATACTTTTATAGCTCTATGGTTTTTATTGGGCTGTAACTATTAATTGGAAACGAAAAAACACAATAAAACTTAATTCAAAGTGGTACATTACAATGCACAATTTATATAATTGTACACGTATACTTTGTATTCATATTTACATAATTTTTATTTAGTTTTCGTATAGATATTTTTATTACGTTGTTTAGTTTTTAATATAAATATTTTCCGGTGATAAAAATACAATTATCGGCAGTCTTAACAAATATTTCAAATGCCTCAAATGTTTTTATAACTCAATTTCATATTATTTCAATAAAAAAAAAAAAAAAAAAACTAAACGTTTATTATTTAAATACCTGTATTGTGGCTGTTTTAAGATATATATTCTTTTTCGTTTAAAACACTAAAAAAAAAAAAAACATTGTCACTAAGATACTAAAAAAACCGTGTTCGGAATTTAGAAATTCCAATCATCAAATAAAATAATAGCAACGAGCGAATAAAACACCTTAAAAGGACTGTTTGAAAATTAGCTCATCTGTTGCAAATATATAAATCATTATTAAAACCATAACATACTGTGACCAATTATTTGCTCGGAAAACTTATATTTTTAACTTTTCATCAATATAATTGTATTTTAATGTTTGTATTTGCATAACTATTTCGTATTTTTAAAATGTGAATTCAAAAATATTGTAATTTTCATATCTTACTCGTATGCTATTACCATTATTTAATTTACGATTTCATTTCCTAAAGCTGCAACGATAAAATAACATTCGTTTAGGTAAAAATATTAAAATGATAAATTTTAATGTAAGTGTCGGAAAAAGAAAAATCGAATTAGTGTTTTCAATAAGTAAATTAAATAACTATACATCGACTCCTCCAAAGAAAAGGGAAGTAACTCGAATTTTATCATTTTTCACTTTTTGTTGAAATGCGATAAAGGAATATGTTCTGTACCTCCCGCGAAAACGGCAGTAACTTTACTACTCCAAAGAGGTTAGAAATCATAATATTAAAATATGTTTACAGTGGCGTCATTTGGGGTGGGGCAACTCATACATTTGCCACGGTCTAGTGTTTAGCTGCTCTACAGTCTCTCAAGTTGGTACATATGAAAAATATAAAATATACAAAGAATATAATAATAATAATTGTTCGAAACTTGCCACCGCCTTAGCGACTTTTAAATAGAAAACTTCGCGCCACCGTTATTGGTTCTGCCATGAACGTCGCGAACTTTCGAGACGTTTCAGCGGCCCCGTCCCTCGGCATCCACGACCTTAAATCTCGGCCGATCGCCGCAACCGGTACCACGGTACCACGACGAGACGGCTTTTGCGTTTTTGTTCCAGTCACCGTCCATCGTTGACGTGTTTGGCGTATGCCGTTTACCGAGCGTTCCTTTTTTTTTTATTATAACGATAATTAATCGTAAAAGTCGATTGTGTTGTATGCTTCTTCTCGCCGCCGTTGGATTTCACGTGCTATCGTCATCATCTGTCCGCAGTCGCCGTCCAGGTTTTATTATTATTGTATATATTTATAATCGCCCATACGGCTTTATGTACCTTTTTTTATTATTAATATTAGCATTTAACCCCCCCTTTGGGCGCCAATCTCAATTTTGTACATTATTATTTATTTGTCTGAATAGTAGTTCTGACCGATTGGCAGACAAACCAAATTTGTTATAGATTGTTCATATTATTGGTCACCCGTATTTATAAATCTTTTCTCTTTGGGTTAGGTTTGGGCACCGTGTTGCCGTCATTCTGGGCCAACCGCCAGTTAGGAGCCCGTTGACAACAACAACAATAATAATAAAACCATTAAACCTGTAGAAAATAAATTATGAATAAAATTATTGACTATATTATTGTCTATATTTAAATGATAAAATTGAGATGACGGGAGACGAGCGCTCTGCACAAATTAACATACCCAAATGCTAAATCGGCACACTGTACTAAGTACAAAACGTCATTATTTTTAGACCAATACTTTAGTGGACTAGTTTAGTCTAAACTTGACTGTTTAGTGTCAGACGTCAGTAATAATATTATTAATACAATTAATAATATTAATAATTATTATTATAGTGTTTTTTATTATCAATCATGGCCTACAAAAAAGTAAGTTATTCGATTTTATAATAAATATTAATATTATTATTATTATTACCTATTTTATAAACACCGGACTGGAAAAATAACATGAAATTCCAGTGCATAGTAGTAATAAATTAGATCTGATGATATTTTAATTAAATTATTTGTTAATTATTATACTACTATTAAACAGGATTCGAATCCAGTTCATTTTTCATCAGAATCAGATGATGCAAATAGTTTATTATAAAATTCTTGTTGCTAAATTAAAATAAAAAAGTTGTATTTGAAAATATTTTATTTTTATTACTTATCTATATTTACCCAAGATTAAGGAAGTAACTCCAGTAACTTCTTTATAATAAATGATTTTTCACAAGAAAAAAAGTAAATTAAGTTTATTTTTCATCATACATTGTACCGTGGAAGTTAAAAAACAAAAAATTATGGTGATAATATTATATTCAATTAAATAACCAAAGTTCATATAAAAATTTGATATGAAACAGTGCAAAAACCGATAGTAATTTAAGTTAAACCTTATAATATAGCTATACTGAAAAATGATAAAATTCGAGTTACTTCCTTTTTCATTGGGGGAGTCGACAATTCGACATGTATTATACACAAAAAAGACAGTTTTTTTTTTAACTACTCGAACACTCATTTTTTGAATAGGTAAGAGCGGTATAACTAATAGCTGTCAATAAATACCTTACGCTATTTTGTTTTTGTTTTTTTTTTTTTTGTTTACTGACGTATTTAGAAAATTAAATCAATGTCCTTCGGTATTTTTGCTTGATTATATGTTTTAACGGCGTTTTTCTAACCGTCTAAAATCATCTAAGGCGGGACGCACACCAGAGCGATAAGATATATGCGATATGCGATATGCGATTTACGATAATAATTGTATTGCGACTTCCACACATACTTATAATACACGACGCTTACGATATTATGATATAGTATGATATAGTATATGTATTATTATTAATTATTATTTATTTGTGAACTATTTGTGATTTATATCTAACATGTATAAAATATTTTTATTTTAATCACTTATTTATTTATGATGATATGATATGTGAATTATTGATAAAAATGTAGTACTCATTCAATTTTTCAATATAAAGTAGAATATATAATTTATGTGCATTAATACACAATAATACTCTCGTACGTCAGATTGACGATTGTGTACTTTAAAAATTATTACTGATTAAAATGTTTTTAAGAAATTTTAAATTTATAGTGAAAGAATCACACAAAATTATTCTATTCAACTAAAACAAATTTTTGTAGTTGAATAGAAACGTTTTTGAATGAAAAATGTTATGTAATGGTTTTAAATGAAAAAAAATTATTCTTACCAGAATCGTGTACAGTATTTGCCACATCTATCCAAGCTTTTTCTGTGACATCTCATATGCTATAATCTTTTAAGGTATAGTCCCATATACACCGGTACTTTTCAATAACATGAACAAAATTGATATTATACACCGGATCGTTGTTCATGTTGTACGATTGACAGCCTACGTTCGTGCGACTATAGCGATAATTTTCAAACGCGACTTGATCAGTTTATCTCATGCAATAAATATTGCACGATAACAGTTGCAATCGCATTGGTGTGAGTGGTAATTTAGTTTTATTAATAAATACATAGAAACTATAATAGACGATAATTATCGTATATCGTATATCGCGTATCTCATATATCGTATCGCTCTGGTGTGCGTCCCGCCTAATAGTTGACTTGAGATATTTAATTTGTAGAATTTATTTTGAAAAACGCGTCTCAAAATAAGTGTTATAAAGCCATTTAACATAATTTATAAACCTACAGAAATAATCATCACGAGCATCGAGGAATTATTATTTTGTAATTTTTCGATTCGTTTAAACAGCCATTGTATACGGATATATTGTATACATAATAATGCCGTCGTTAAAAAATCACGAACTGTGATT
Organism: Therioaphis trifolii; assembly: GCA_027580255.1. Lineage (NCBI taxonomy): Eukaryota > Metazoa > Arthropoda > Insecta > Hemiptera > Aphididae > Therioaphis > Therioaphis trifolii. The sequence goes on along the minus strand of CM050405.1, from coordinate 3,421,293 downwards.
TCAATATTTCACCCGGAGTACTTGAGAAATTGATACAACCTTCGTATTATAATATACGGTCGTGGATCGTTTCGTAACATTTCGTGTTGTTCCGGCGGTTTACCGAATTTCATTCAACGAAAACGATAATATTTCCAATAATAATCATAGAGCCGTTCAGTAATATTGTCCGGAAAATTCGTCATCTGTATATACACAATAAATATTCGAGATACACCCCCTTCCCACCAGACTATAATAATGATGTCGAACGCAAATGCCGTGGGAAAAAAGAGTCGTGTTATTATCCCGACGAACATTTTTACGCTCCGCTATACTCGGAAATGATCGATTAATTTGAAATCGCTAATTTTGAACCCCGGGAATGTTTATTTTTCGAAAACGTCATAATAACTGGCGCTCGTTAATTCAGTGAAACAATGTCCGCGTTACGGAACCAGCTCTCATTGTTTCACACAAAAACAATATTACATGCATCATAATAATATAACGGATTCATTACGTAATTAGCCTGTAGAAACGATTCAAAAACTGAAAATAGATATTATTCATTTTATTTGATCGAGTCACGCTCGTATGCGAAATTTCCAATGGAGCACAACGGCACATCGTCAGCACGGACAACCGACGTTTTCAATCAACATTGAAATTAATTCGGTTCTGTCAATATTTAATTAATACTGCTAGTAATTAGTAAAAATCGTTTAAATTTTATACACTCTCAATATTTAAAATAGTAATGACCGACGTTCGGTGTCTGTAAAAATAATTCGTTTTATTCGTCCCGTCCAAAAGTTAATATCTAACGATTTCAAACAAGCCGAATTACAACGTTAACCGTAGTAACATTATGAATTGATTGAGTTGTGCTGTTGTTGTTTTTGTTTTCTTCTTTTTTTTTTTTTCCAAGTATTATTAATTCGGTATCGCGATCTAGAGAATATCAAAAAAAAAAAACTTATAAAAAACTTTATTGGAATAAGTTATTTTATTTCAAACTTTCCTTTTACTTTATTTTTTATCGCTAAAAATGTTTATACGATTCGACGGAAGCTTTATGACGTTATGTATGATATATAAAAAAAAAATGGAAAAGAAAAAAAAACAGAAAACGCGTATCCCGTAATGTCACTCACGAATGTCAATAATATTATACATTATACAAATTTAGTCGGTAACGCAGACGGAAACCATTTAAGTAATGACGTTTTATTAGACCACGGCGGCACGGCGGTCCGATCGAACCAAACGAATAAATCATGAAATAAATCATCTAAATCTATACGCGATTGACGCCGTCAGTCGAGCGTCTCGCCGATATCCGGTCGTGGTCGCGATTTCGCGACATCGTCGTCGCGTGCGGCCGCGACAACGGCGTTGACCTACGGCCGCCGCCGTATACGGACAACACGTCGTGTGCGCTAGGGTGTCCCTTATTTATCTATCCCAATATTTCTTCAGTCTCACCCCCCAAAATTTATGTATATGCATATAAAAATGAGCAACACAAAGTTTTAGGTCGATCTATTAAGGTTAACCCGTGCCGAATTTAATTTGAATGTTGAATACATTAATTTATTCGTAATTTATTGATATATTTCAATTTTTTATAAATATCTCGTTAAGAAATAAGAAAATTGGAATTTCATATATAACATTTTTTAAACGAAATAATGTTGTTCTTAAAATAAAATGTTCTTACATACTTCTCTTTAATTCTAACTATTTATATGATATTTTTAGATTTATATATACAAATAATATTTTCTAAAAAAAAAATCATGTTTTAAATATTACATTATACATTATAATACACTCATTAAAATAAATTTTTTTTAAGTTTCTTTTTTACAGTCCGGATAAAGTCTTCTATGTTCTTGGACACAGAGTAAAAGCAAATCGGACTCACTATATAAAGGACACCCTAGTGTACGCACAGTGGCGCGTTTGGACATCTAACGCCTCGGGGCGAAATATTTTACTCCTCACCCCCTAACCAATCTGTAGCTTATTTAAGGGGAGGACGGCGAATCGGTATTATGGGCTCTAAACCAAAAAGGACGTAACTGAAAACGTTCTGAAATTGATTACTTTTTTTTGTTTGTGATTTGAACTTTGACGAAATCGACTGTATTAATCAAATTTCTTATAAAACCGATTCTCCACTCAGAATCATTTTATTGAAAAAAATGATTTATCGTTGCTTTACGATTTAATACATCTATATTTTTATAGTTCAGGTAACCAAAAAAAATCCCTAGGGGAGGCGATCGCCACGTCGCTCTCCCCCCCTCAAATCCACCACTGGTACCGACATTATTTCATATTTTGATTTCGTAACAAAGTGTTGTGGTCGAGTAAAGCCACATTTTGATTTTCTTAAAAAATAAAAAAATTAAAAAAACGTCTGTAGAACCATTGTAATGCAGAGTCTTATCATTGTGTGACAAATCTATGTCGTGAGTTTTGCTGACCCCGAAATCTGGCGCCACCGAGGGCTTTTTTTTTGTTTTTACAACGGTCCAAACTCATGAAATTCAATTTTGAGATCGTCCACATTTCCGTTTTATCAGTAAATTTCCGTCACCGACAGGTTTCTTCGTACTACCAAATGTATTATAAATTGACTTTCAAGAAACAAAAAACGTTTATCCTTATTGACGCCGGAGAAAGCAAAAAAATCAACAAAAAAATCGTAATCATCGTGTAAAATGCATAAAGAGATGACGTACCGTTGAAATAATTTTTTTTTTTTTTTTTTGTAGAGCGAAATCACGGGGGAGTTTTAACTACATTTTTCTCTGTAAACACTCGACGCAGTCAAATATGTCAGCTCTTTCTGTGTTATACGAGTTTTATTTTATTCTAAACTGCAGTCGTCGCATGCGGCGAGAACGTGTGGATTTCAGGCCTACCACAAACCCGCCACAACCCGACCTTGCACGAGCATTTCGTATGAATTCAGATCGATACACGATCCGAATAGGATTACGCCTGGGTGTGTGCGTGTGTCACACTGCCGCAGACGCAGTCCGAATGATTATTTCGAAATGTTTTCACAGCTCGTTTCTTGTATTATTATTATTATTTTTATTATTATATAGCATATATGTCCGAAGGAACTTGAAAATTACAGCTTGAAAAACGAGTCGTGTCCGATCGTTACGTGATTATTTATCGAGCCGCGTCCGGCCGAACGGTCGTACGGGCATTACGGTCTAACACGTTTTAACTCAGACAAGTTACTTTTCTACAAATCCTCAACCGACTAAGTCGTCGTTTATATCACTTACCCGCGCCCCTGACCGCCGGACCACTCGAACTTTTCCCGATCGCGCCGATTTTATATAAATATAATATCGTAAGTACCGACCGCTGTCTCGTGAGTCCCGCGTTACCACCGCGGCGACTCACAGTGGAATGAAACTGATTTCTAGCTTGCAAAAATTGATAACTCTTAAAATGTATGATACGAAAAAATGAGATTAATCAAAACTATAGTTATAGGGATGCCGAATTCGAAATTTGTATCAGTTTTGTAAATTTACTCTTGATCAAGGTGTTAGTAGGGGGGAAGGGGTGATTTTTTTAAATTTCACATTATTATATTTTACATCCATTTATATGTTAAAAAACTTCTGAACTTAAACTTCGTAACAATTTTTTAATGCAATAATCAATTATCAATAAAATAAATCAAGTATCAGATCCATCAATTTCGTCAACACTATCATCAGAATCTATATAGGCCTCTACACCACTGGTTTCTAAAGAGCATTTCATAGGCAATTTCTCATACATTCAGCAATCAGCCTTATCGATGTGTTAGTCGTAAATGATCGTTAGTAGTAGTAAGCTGTTTAAAATAAAATTCCACTTACCCCCCAATCATTTCGTTATCTAATCGTCGGCAGACGACCGCTGCTCGTCATTTTTCTTAAAATGCGATAACAAATCCCGTTTATTCGTTCGTATAGTAAAAATAATAATAATATCCTAGCCCAGTGTTTCCCAACTTCTTTTACTCGCGGAACCTTTGCAGGAGCTTGAACTTTTTGTGGAACCCCCATATTTTTATAGTTGTAATACTGACATAAGTTTTTTACACTTAAATGAGAGGATTGTTGGATACTTCCGGCACCAGGTTTTCGCGGAACCCTTGGCGCCGGCTCACGGAACCCTTAGGTTCCGCGGAACACCAGTTGGGAAACACTGTCCTAGCCTAACCTAACCTAACCTAATACAAAAGATCGGACATACTTCGCACAATGGTGACGGGCATTTAAAATATTTTTACCGTTTTACTCTATTTTTTGTTAAAATTCTAACTTTAAATGCTTATAAAAAATAATTTATTTAAGTGAATCTTTATTAAACTGGGAGCGTAGATAGAAAACAACATGACAAATCGATTGGTAAAATAAAATTTCTTTCGGGTACAAAATTGAAAATTTAATGAGGGTTTAAGTCGAAAAATTGGCTATTTTATGTGAAATAATGATTTTCGTTAAAATTCTAACTTTAAACGCGTATAAAAATAATCCTGACTAACGATTTTTATCTATTATTATATTATTATCATAATATTATTATAATGGTTGTGTCACCGTTATATTAAAACTTACCTATTTGTAACTATAATAGATGTGTGAATTTCATTGACAAATAAAAATAATAACCAGTAGCTGTAAACAGTGTAAACACAATTTAATAATTACAAAATAATCGATTTTATAATTTTAATAGGTATAACATGAATATTATAAAACTTTTCATTCCGAATAAATGTACACCTAATCATACATTTTATTTTAGTGTTCCCATATATTTTTATTTTTTTTGACAATCTTACAACTTATACTTATATAATGATAATAATAATAATAATATTCAGTTATAATTTAGATAACTAAGTATTATAATCCATATATAGTAAAATAAAATAACTCACTTATTAAAAATTATCGTGAGATTATAATATATATATATATATTTATATTTTATTATACAATTTACAATGCAAAATTATTATGTTTACATATTATTGTGTATTTGTATTGACGATTTTTATAATAGAAATATTAATAATAATTTAAATATAAATACGAAAATTTATTTTGTTATTACTCATTTATAATAATATTTTGGTTTTAAATTATTTTAATTGTTAAACTTTTTTTTTACGTTGTTCATTCATTTTTCGTTCGATCTTTTTCCGTTTCGCTTCCAGTATATTGATTGGATTTCGAATAGGCATTGATCTTGGGTGTCTTGGATCTACTAATTCCGGTAATAAACAATTGAAATAAAAATCATTTAGTTTAGGAAACATTTTTGTCTACCACAAAGTATCATCTCTTTCAATTTTTTCATACTTGATTCCTTTTCTAGTCCAATAAGCTATAATTCCGTATTTTCGCTTAGTAATGTGTAACTGACCTTGAACTTGGTAGTAGTGTTTGTGATTTCTATCCAAATCTGTGATTTCTTTATTTTTGTTAGTTTTCCAAATAGTAATTTTTTTTTGAATAATTGCTTCATCGGGATCTATGTTTTCTGCCGAATACGGACATTTTATCTCGACTAAAGTGTCTGCCCCAATTAATCCATCAGGAGTAGCTCCTAAGAAGACATCATTAGAATCAATAAATAATCCACAATCGTTAATTTTAACGTTTAATGCTAATTCTAAATCTCGTTTGGCTTGATATTCGTGTTCCCTACCATATTCCAGGGCCTTGGTATCGAGATTTGGAGAGTAAAGTAAACTTTTTAATACTCCTTCGCATCCAGTGTCCGGGCGTAATGCAATAATTCTTCCAAAGTTTGAGGCTGTAATTATATGTCTAGTAAGCAATAAAGAGACACATACTTATCACCTTTTTTACTCCGATACAAATAATGAAATTAGTAAATGATACCAAAACATGGAGGGTGAAGCAATAACTAATCAGCTCATAAACAGGTTTTATTACAGAAAAGAGACATGTCACCAACATTTTTATAATATCTCTGCAAATTCAGATAGGCAAGTAAAGGCAAATGAATACTAGTTTATTTTAAATACAAGGACATTATTTTGAAAATAAAAATAAATGCCTGATTGGGGTAATATGAAGTAATTTTAGTTGGCAGCTTATTTAACAGTTAATATATAATATTTTATTACATTTCATTATTTGTATCTTAGAAAAAAAAAATGTGTAATAATAATTATTGGACAAATATATGTTCAAAATGAATAAATATATGTATTGATGAAAATCTAGTGAGATGAAATTGATTGCAGTGATCTATAATTACAAAAACAAACGCCAAATTGTTATCTCATCAAACTAAAGAGTTATTGATTTTATGTAATTGCATATAGTTAATATTATATAATTCATGAATATGTTACCAAAATGTATTACTAATATGGTAAATATACTACAAATTTTGTAAGTAAAAATGTATAAAATGATCAAATTATTGGGAATCATTTCAAAAATTTACTTTTTGCAAGATAGACATCGATTTCATCCCACTGTGCGACGGCGGAACTCGAACGAAAACTAAAATAATATTATAAGATTTGTGTTTTTCAATCGCGAACGACAATACGACGGGACGAGGGGGGGAGGACGGGAGGAGAACGGTGAATATTTAAAAACGTGATTGCATTTTAATGGCCTAGTGCATCAAGTGTTTGGACGAGTGTATAATTTTTTTTGAATCAGCACGCAAACAGCTGTGTAATTCGTGAAACGTGTCTGAAATCATAATCGGACACTAATCTTTCCTTAACGTCGCCTCCGTAACGCGTCGTGTGCTTCCTGTGTCGACCAAGACACACTCTTCGCGGAGTAGTAGTGCCCCGTACGGTCACAAATCTCATTCAGATGTAACGTGTCCTTATGAATATGACGTTTCGTCGGAAAATCGACATTATGTACGCGCACGAAAATATCGTCGTGTACGACGACGATATTACACTCGACAACAGGAGTCCGCGATATTCTCGCGGAAAAATTTTTGTCATTCGGATTTCGATTTTCAAACGAGTCGCGTCTGAAAGAGTCGGGTTGATCAACCATTTTTTCTACTTTCTTTTCGGTCATCACGAGTCGTCGTTCAGCCCTATTGGTAAATGTTTATCAGCTCGACATGGACACACGTGTCGTGTTTCAGAGCCGTCGATCGTACTACAGCCAGAGAGCTTTAGGTCGCCGACCCCTGTCCTGCAACACGGTTTGGTGAGCTCGACGGTCGTTTGATTTTAACACGACAAAAGGTAAGGCGGGTATATCGAAGACGAATTCACCGTTATGACTTCAAAACGGGCGAACTCACAATTTTTCGTATTTTAAAACTGACGGCACTTTGTCCGTTTCGGAAGTTAGTCGGATTAATAATGCAATAATCTTTAAAATGCAACTCAGACAGATTTAATCGTTAAGTCTTTGAGACATTCCACATAAAATGTATTATTAACATTTTCGTCTATTCTATGAACGCTATATTCATATATGCAAATACTACTTTAATGTGTATAATAATTGTTCTCATTTGCCTTTAAATTAAATTCTGTTTTCCGCGAATCGAATCGCGCATAGAGCACTGGCAAACACTTTCTGCTTTCTCCCCGGAAAGTCGTTGAACGTTGACTTTATTGACGGTAGTCCGTGACTTAAACAACAGTGACTTTCCAGTTGATCATCGTAAGAAACGTGATAACGTTTTAGACATGTATTTTATTTTCAAGACTCTAGCTCTCGCTCTCGCGAGCGAAACGTAAAACATTAATTAATTGTTATGTTGTTTACCATATCATTTTCGATCATGTGTACAACAGTTGTAGGCTACTTATTGATTTTCAACCACATGAAACATCGTATCGTATTGCTAATTATTAAAATGTATTTTTTAATTGGTTTTTTTTTTTTTAATGAGTATAACTAAACGAATTTTTAGTTTTTTTTTTCTTAAGCCGTTTGTAAAAATAACAATTAGGATTTTATGTTATTTTTCCGGTTCAAAAATATAGAAAAGGGTTTATGCATTATGAGAAATCGTCCATTCATATTACTATAACAATAAAATGAGTAAATTGCATTGAAAAGGTAAATTCCCGTTTAAATTTCTAAAACCTCGAGATAAAATTACAAAAAGCACACAGGTACTACAGTTTACATGTGGTTTAAATGGTTCTTCTTGGAAACACACAATGTTTCGGGTTCAGTTAATCGTTATTTTTGTTTTTTTTTTCGAAAACTCGTACTCTATTTAGTTGCGAAAACAGTTTTTTTTGTTTTGTGTCGATGTAGAGGTGAAAAGAATCAGCTGGGAGGAGACTGACTATTAAAATAATACACTATATTGTGTTTAATATTTTGTGCTGTAAAAATATGCGACGAGACAAAAAAATAAGTGATCCGGATGATGAAAACAATGTGTGATCCGACGACGGGAAAGAGTGCCAACAAACAGGAAATGTCCGCGGCACATCCTGCAACGGAATCAACACGTCCCGCACCGTCGTTCTTGTCAAAAAGCTTCCGGGCGGATCCGCGTAAATTATGGTCTTCGATAATTCGAACGCGTACAAGGGCCACCGACGGATATTCGTTTCAGTTGATACGAATCGTTTTATAATGTTTTTGTATTTTGCGAACGCGACCGGCACGCCAGCCGCCTCGCGTTTGAATAGAGCGCATTTCCAAAACTTTAAAAACAGGTCACCGCCTAACATTTGTACTACTGTTATTGTTCCGCTACTATTATTGACAATGAAACAGTCGTACTTCCGGAAATCGTGAACGCAATGTTTGATTTTCTTCATTCCCTGAAAAAAAAAAAAAAAAAATTAAAATTGAACCTTGAAAATGTTGTATTTATTGATTTTCAAACCACTTTGTTTTTTTTTTTTTTTAATATTTATATTAAATTAATATTTATAGCCGAGCGTCGAATTAGGTTTTCCAAACAAACAAGGCAAAAGAAGAAAAACGATTCATTTCAGTGGCGAACCAAGGGGCGTGGACCCGCTTATGTCATAGTTGTATTTTTAAAAGTTCCCGTGAAATTTTCATCAAAACTATTGATTAGATTGATTATTACTTATTAGTTATTAGTTATTAATTATTACTTATTAGATTAGATTTGGACATTAGGTATTTTGTTGACAACACTTCGAATCTGATGTATAAGACAATATGAAATGAATGTTTATACTCAGGAAAAGTACAGAAAAACAGTAGTTAAATACATTCTTTTGGATCCTCCCCCCCTTGAATAAATCCTGGTTGCGCCACTAGTTCTTTCATTGTTCAAGACGTATGATTTGAATAGTTCGCGTATCTATTTTAAGCCGGTAAACGTTCACTATTGTCGATCGTTAAAATCGTAGTACAGAGTACTTTTTACTGAATCGACTGTCATAATATCATTTAAGTGGCGATTTTCACGTGCGCGAGTAAGGGTTCGACACTGATTTGCAATGATTTGAAAATTCGACACGTGCGACGTAATACGTTTTTTTTTTTTTTTAATCTTTTTGATTTGACACTGTGTTGCATCACGATTCGAATCTATCGACGTACTCGAGTCATTGTTTACGTATAATAATTGTTGTGTTTTTGATTTATTTATACGTATACAATACGTTGACGTTTTCATATTTCATTGTTGGTTATTGTACGGGTTTTACAAATTCTAAAAATCAATACGTAAATATTACACACGAGTCGTTTTGTTTTCGACTTATTTATTTACGGCTGTGCATTTATAATCGATTTATGATTTTAATTTTTACTCGTTAACACTCTGACAACGTTCTGTGTATTCATACATTGAAATCGAGAAGTTCAGAGCCGAGTCCATATGAATATTTTTTTTTTTTTTACCCACTTAATTATTTTCCTTGTCTTCGGTACGGTTTTTAGATCGTTTGTGGAACGTACTACTTTTCTTTCATTTTATTTTTTCGTGTGCTATGCGCATTATATAAATTCTTTTGAAACTCCTTTTAATTTTATTAGACTCAACATTTGTTTTTCGAGACAGTATATATATATTTATATTTATATTTATATATATATGTATCAAAATGTAAATATTTAATATCTAAAACAGCTACTAGAAATAACTTTTACTAAAACTTACAAACCATCGTGAAGACATAAATCGCACACAAAAAAAAAAAAATCGATTCAGTGAAATAAAACCAAAAGCTATATAATTCCGGGCTCTACGAGATGATATATGTTGTAAACATGTGATATTCATATGTGATATACATTATAAACAGTAATGCGTTTTACATTTTACTTTGTAGTTGTATTATTTTATAATTAAAAAAAAAAAAATTTTTTTAATTAATGTTAACTTTTAATTTTTACTTCGTATTATAAATCACGTTCTAAGTAAATTAGTTTTAATAGTTAATATGATATATTTAAACCTCCCAGACTTACGGAGGTAACATAATAAAACAGTTTTAAATTTAAGTAATGTTTCAAAGTTACAAACGTGTTAGACAAATTAAAACACTTTAAAGTTTACAAAAATATAGTTAAAACAAAGTTGATTATTATGCAAAGTAATGTATTAATATACTTAAAGTACAATTAAATTTTCTCTCACTCATTGAACCCGTGAAAAAAAACAAACAAAAACAAAAACGAAAACATTAAAACTCCGAGATATAAAAGCTCGGTGTGTATATGATATAATTATCTATGCGCGTCGCATACCAAGTAAAATAAGAAATGTATTCACGTACACACACACACACACACACATACACACGTCACGTTGTTTCACTATGAACTCTGTTTTATGACGGTTATATCACCGCGTTCAATGACGTATTATGAACAAAATCGTCGAGGAGGTATAGTGAATAAAGTAAACGTTAAAGAAAAAAAACAAGTGCAGTACATCGAGAGTTTTACAAGGAATATCGAACAATCGTGTCGAAGGAAACTTCAAGTACTTCAAGTCGTATCTCGGTTATTTCAAAAATATGAAAATGAACTTGACGCTCTCGGAATAACGCGCGAGTGGTTTTTACATTGTCTTATTTTTATGATTTTCGGAAAGTGCTCTAACGACAGAATCATTCTGAACAATTGAAACCCGCCTGGAATAGGTAGTGTGAGTTTCTTATTTAGACGTTTAATTAACTAGCGCCATAGTCGAAAAAAAATGCAATTTGTCAAATAAATTATATTGTTGTATGTAGAAAAAAAAATGTTTGTTCGTTTCTTTTTCAAAGTACTGACTTCGATTTCCACTGTTTACCTCGTGAATAGTTTTCATAATTTTCCCGTCACCTTCGAACCGTTTGGCCGATGGCGTTGATGAGAATCAATAATCGAATTTTCAACGACAAATAAGTCGGAATTATTTCGTCAAAGTATTCTCCAACGTTCAGATAATATGCGACTGACGAAATTCCGAAATTCCGTTACTTCACGAACACCGTGGTAGTCGATATAACTACCTTTTATCGTATGAATAATAATAATAATAATAATAATAATGTGTCATAAAACGAGTTTATCCGATTTTCCAATCTTGTCAAAAAACGACCAACACCTTTCAAATAACCTCTCTTTCTCTCTCCCTCTCTCTCTCTCTCTCTCTCTCTCTCTCTCTCTCTCTCTCTCTCTCTCTCTCTCTCTCTCTCTCTCTCTCTCTCTCTCTCTCTCTCTCTCTCTCTCTCTCTCTCTCTCTCTCTCTCTCTCTCTCTCTCTCTCTCTTCTTTTCTAAATTCTACTTGAACTAAATACAAAACGACAATTAAAAAAGATTGTTCTATTCAAAGCTACAGAAATAACTTACCTGACCTGATTTAAAATAAATCGTCCTACCAACGTCCCTTTGACAAAAAAAATAAATAAAAATAAAAAAATACACTTGTTTTATTTTTTTATTTTTTTTTTTTATCTGGATTAAAGATATAACTGCACATCGTATTTTATTCATACGATACTATTACATATCTCAATACGTTTTTTTTTTGTTTTTGTACTAAAAGTTCAGAAATAATTTTAATTTCTTGACCAGTAGATACCGCGTATAGACGAATAAATTAATCTTATCTAAAAAATGAATATTTTCTTTAAAAAATATATTAAGAAATCGTAATTTTTTTTCTCCGACCAACCAAATATTATGTGTCGAAGACTTTTGGTAAAAATAATCGCGTAAGTTTATTACGTTTACGTGAGTGATTACGTTTCGTTGTACAACTGTCTATCGACCGTTTTCAAGACGCGAAATCTGATCGTTTTGATCCGTGGAAACTAATACATTATATTAATTAGGTAGACGCGAAAGTTTTTAATACGGTTAATTCCGTTGATTGCGTCTATTGAAATAATGTCTCCGTGCTGAGAAAACCTATACGTAATAATTTCATTATTTCACGGGTATTAGCAAATTGGAAATTCTCGAATACGTTTTAAGTTTTTAGCTCCATTTAAATGTGAAACATTTAATAGACTAAGCGATACACCCGTGTAAATTGTTTGACTCTTATTGTTTGCATTTGTTTCGGAAAATAGTAAACATTTCATTAAAAAAATGAAGAAAAAAACAAGTTAGATATTAATATGTTCAATATCTTAGTTATTACTTCCTAAAATGTTTGATATTTTGATATGTTTAATTTAAGTTTCAAAATGAATCATATACAGTACAATGTTCAGTTAATTGCAATCCACAAAACAGTTTTTATACATACAATAATTATAAATAGTTTTATTATACAAAAAATGTGTTGAAAAAGAAAAGTGTAACTGACATATAAATTCACAACTGAATTGTTATATAAATAGGCATCATGATAATATCTTTAATGCATCGATTGCAGGTTTATTTAATTTTAATTAAAGTAAAAACGTAACGTTTCATGTGGATTTATTAATTAACACAATGTTAAACACTGTTCAAGGACATCCTTTCTACCACTTATCAGTCTAAACGATACAATTATTTATTCGGGTTGATTCGGGTTTGTGAAACTTGTTATAAAAATACAAAATGTTTTTCGAGTATTTAAAATCCTAATTTATTCGGGTTCGTGCGGGTAAGCGGGTAAACTAGGGGGTAAACACGTGTTATCCTCGGTAAAGATATTTAATTTGAATACAGATGTACTAAATAGTTTAAAAATCATTTTCAAATTATTAAAATGTATAATTTTTAATAAATTAGCGTTTCAAAACGACTTCAACTGGATACGGCTTTCACTCTCAGAGGGGGGGAGGACTACTTAACATTAACAACTTGACCGCTGTAATGTAATGGACAATCTGTTAATGAATAATTGTATCACATAAAAAGTCTTAATCGGTTGTTTTAAAATCATATCTGAAACGATAATAATATGATAACTTGAACTGTGAAAATATTTTCATTGGTCGTGCTCGAAATTCTGAAGTATGAAGTATTATTATGTGATGTGTCTGGTATTCGCCGTATAATTTATTATAGTAACGATAATCGTCGAACATATTTTAATAAGACATAACGCACAATCCTCAAATATTCAGATCCTTGTATCGACATTGACCGTTTTACCCGTATAACATTATACTCGTCCTTCAGAGCGTCAGCCGAGAAAAATGATCGGATCGCATACGAATTATGAATTTATCTTCTTTTTTAAAAAAAAAAAAGAACAAAATCACCGATAGTTATACTCTTTTCTCCGGCTTGCTGTGAAGTACATTTTAAAACGATTTCTCTGTAACGCTCGATCCACACGATTCCTCTCTCCGGTCCACATCACTGATTTCGGATTACAGCCGCATAGTTTATTGCTTGTTGTTCGATTCGTGTGCCGCGTTGTTTATTATTACTTATGATCGTTTACTACCAATTATGAACTAACGTACAAAATTGAAATTCCAATGGTCTGATAACTGTACATATTTCGTACACGCCAATATTATTTCAAATCAGGCACTTAGGTAAAGGGTGGCCTGGGGTGTCCCGGCCACCCAAAAATGTTTACTCACCGCCTCACTACACTTTGAACCCTTAAACACCCCCCCCCCTTTTACATGCCTACCAAGCGCTGAAACGTTGAAAATCGAACTTCTCCGAATAACAGTATTATTTAAGTCAAAGGACATTTAAGTAACGACCGAAACATTTGTTTGGTAGGCTGACTTTTCGGGATTTTTTTTTTTTTTTTTACGATTATTATGTATATTTCTTTTTTTTCCGTGACAAAATGTAGCCTAACCTGACCTAATTTAGTTTTTTACCACCCGGACACATAAAGTTTTAATGCCGATATGACATTACGCCGTCGTCTTTAACACTGTTATTTATGGATTTATGGTGTTTCAAAACGTGAACTTTCGACGTATACGATATTATAACTGTACAATAAGGCCGTTTTTGTTATTTTTAATTTTTATGACTGGAAATGAAATATAAAAACCGGATCATAAAGCGCGTGTCAGATGTTTATCGGGGGTCGACTTATCCGGCCCCGTCGAAACGGGCGCGTACCGTTTAACCGGGCTCGTTTTATTCGACTTTCCCTTGTTGTTTCGAGTCGTTATACTCGAGCCTTTTTTTTTCGCGACGGCGAACGATACGCGTTCGTATCGATATATCGCGTGCGCACGAACGTCCTACCACTGCACCGTGATATTATCTCAGATTTATCTTTTTTTTCCGGCGAAAATAACGCAAAGCGTATTAAACCGTCCGTCCGACTGTCGGCGTGCACGGTCTGTGACCGCTGCCGTTATCTCTGTCGTATGGGGCCTACGCGCGGTGAATACGACGAATGAAGCGATGTTTTTATCCTTTTTTTTCATTTTTTCCTTTTTTTTTTTTTTCATTCTCAGCACGGTGGTTTGCATGTGGATGATGACGCGATCGTTCGCGCAGAGACACGTCCTTTTTCCCGACAACCCTGCCCCACCCCAAACTTTCCCGTCCGTCACAGTACCGTTTAGCCGACGAAAATATCCGATTTCGTTTTTTACAAAAAAATATTTAAAAAAACCCCCCCAAAAAAAAAAAAAAACCCACAAACATATAACGGAAAAACACTTCCACCGCGCACGTATCACTGACTGGACGACTACGGACGCGTGTCATCGCGCCTCAGCCGAGCCTATTATTCTTAAAGCAGGGATTCGTAAGCTTTTTCATTTGATTTGCTTTAGTTTTTGGTTTTTTTCTTTTTGTTCTTTTTTATTTTTGCGAAAACTTAACTTCTCGAGTGGAAAACCCGTTTCGACGCTTGTTGCCGCGTTTAACTCGTGGTGGCACCGAGCTTATCGACCGTCCGAAACGCGTTATTACGAACTCCACGTTTCCGCTCCGACCCTTGGATGGAATCGTATACGAACACGAAAACCATCACAGCAAACGAAACCGTACGCCCACGACCCGGACCACGGGTACACGTCGATCGACTTATCGATTTCCGCACGCATGGGGGTAACTCGTATCGGTCGTCCTTAAACTTTTGGTCTTCTTTCATTTCAAACGATTCCCCTCGTTTTAACAGTGTAATTTATTGAAAACAAAGTTTTATCGCCCGATTTATAATTTAAATTGGAAAAAACATAATAGCAACGGTATTAGTATGAAATAAAAAAAAAAAAAATTATAATAAACGGAAAAAAACTACAAAGTATTTTCAAAGTGAAATATTTAATTACTTTAAATCATTCTCGAGGATTGTCCCGGACTTTGATCCGCCGATTCTTTGAACTGATCGATCTTGCAATTCTCATTAAATCAAACATTTCAAACGTACGATTTGTTTTCAATTGAAAATGTTCACTTGCAATGAAGAACTGAACGATCATATTATTATAACACAGCAATAAGTAGTGAATAACTTGAGCTAACGTATCAAAAGAACGTCAAAAGATCGAACAAAATCGAAATCGACGTACAGTGATCCAGAAAAACTGTCATTAATATTATCGTCGTCATCATCACCGCCGCAGCCGTGAAGGTCAAAAACCGTCGACTCAAGCGGACGATCATAGTCCGCCTCGTGGTATAGTCTGTGTCGTGATCTATACCATGGTCGATGATATAGACCAGGGACGCCCATAGCTATGTCACTCAGGGTGGGGGCATAACAAAATTTTAACTCGTGAAGTACAACCATTAAATTTTACGAGTAGGTACATAATAATACTATACTCGTAATTAATGGTACAATGTGCTTGTCGGAGAGTCATGGAGTGCCCTAGTCTTGTGAGACCGACTTCATGTAAAAAAAAATTTTCCAATTTCGTAACCGATATGAAAAATCTCAGAGGGGGGCAATGGCCTCCTCAGCCCCCCCCACCGAGTGTCACTGCTATAGACGTTACGCGTGGGTGTTTTATTTGTCTACTGTCGTTTTTAATTGAAATTTCCCGGCCGACGTGATCGCTTGTATACGTAGATATGTACTGTTTTGATTTGTCTAGTATCTATTTTTGCACGTCTCTTCCGGCGATCTGACGAGAAAATCCGTTCCCGTGGAAAAAACCATTTCGATATCGAGGAAAATATAATGTAATACGCGCGTCGTCCACAGACGACAGTCACACGCGCGCGTCTCCTCCCCCGTCCTCGAAATTCAAACTCCTCGAGTGTTTCGATAGGGTTTTCCATTCAGGAGGGAGGGGGGAGGGGGGTTCTCTCTGATTTTCGTAAGCACTGGCGCGTACTGATTTGCGAGTAACAAACTCGACGTTTCGGGGTGTTTTCGGAAAATATCAATTTCACATCTGCACGTCGTCGCCCCGGACGAAAAAACGTGTTAAAACACATTTGCAAGGGAGAATAACCCTCGTATCGAATACCTGTTTATTATTGCCGCCGACCGGGCGTGCCACTGCGACGGCTGAAACCCGTTGGTTTTAATGGGAACTTATCGCCGACGTCGCGCACGACGCGCGCGTGTGCACATAATTGCCGCGAATTGTAGGTGCGGCGTGTATTTATCGTTATCGACGTAAAACCGACGTGTGTGTGCGTGTGAGCGCCGAATGCGGATTATGTATGTGGGACCAATTTTCCCGCCATCGTTGTCGCCACCCGGGAGCGGGGGGGGGATCCTCGGGGAAGGGTGTGAGTGCTCAGAGACAAATTGGCTTTGAAAACGACGGTGGAGCCGGGGGGGGGTGGTCGGAAGAGAGTGGGAAGGTGAAGAGGAAACGAAGAGAGATAAAATAGGGATGGGAGGAGGGCCAGAGTACTGCTGCGATTATAATAATATACAATGGCCCGAAACGCGAGATATAACTGCGGCCGACCCTCCCCCCCTGGAACACCGCCCGGCGCTGTAAACACGCTCACTGATTATTGTTCGGTTTCCGAAAATCTTTTTACCGTCGGCCCTCGGAATCGACAGTGCCGCTGAAAACCGCCGAGTTCATGTAATGGCAATGTAAATAATGGCAGTGCGCGCCGTCGTCGTGCCGTGGCCGCGCGCACTAAGCCGCACACGGTCGTTTCGAAAACGACAATTTCGGAAACTGCGCGAATCGCGGACGTTTTACATTTTCCCCGACCGCACGGGCGCGGATGTGTGAGGCCCCCCACCCTCCAGGAACGTTTTTCACCGCGCGTCGCTGCGACACGTGCTCTTTATCGGTCGTCCGGAACGGCGTTCGAACTAATCGATTTCGAAAGCCGTCCGGAGAGATATTATTATTTTTCCACGTGAAAATTTTCCGTCCCCGAAAAAATGTGTCCCGAGTCGAATATTATATTTACTGAAATCATACGTATAGGCCAGGGGGCGTAGCCAGTAGGTAGGCCTGGTGGTCCCATCTATTTATATTTAAAATAATGCGTTCACAGATAATTTTTTACGCGTATTTCTAAAACTATTATGCTGAGACCACAGATAAATCTACCTACTATGTATATACATACTATTTCTGATGGGAAAAGTCCGGATTTAACATACTGAAGTTCAAAAATCCGGATTTATGGAATTCGATGTCTACGGAATTCGAAATCCGAAATCCTGATTTTGAATTCAAAAACCAGATTTTGGATTTTGAAACATTTAATTGGTATCGTTTAATATATAACTTATAATAACGAAATTACTAAAGTTGATAAAAATATCATTTAGGGGAAATTTCACCGTTTTCGCTCCATTTTAGGGTGTTTTTCACTCACTTGGAAAAACTATTGATACGAGAACTTAAAAAACTCTCAAAGTACAATCTACAATCAATTTTTTATCTATAGAGTTGCTGGATAAAACTTTTGGATAAATTTAAGTCGAGAATAATAAAAATTTAATAAAAACAAATATCATAGTTAAACCATTTCACTCGGAATCAAATTTGTATTTGTGTAACTTCACGTCTTTTACAACTATCTACTTGTGTTTCGGTTCATTTTAGGTTATTAATTATCGATAAGAATAATCGTTGACAAATTTGAAATTATAGAAGGCTGATGTCAAAGTTGAAAAAGTCACCATTTCTGTCGGCGAATAGAAGGTTATAGTGGGCCTACCCAAAAGAAAATTCTTAACTACGCCCCTGGTACAAGCATGTACCGTGGTAAAATGTACACGCGTTCTGACATTACGCACGACATGTGTCGAGTGTATAACAATAATAAAATAATTTTATCACATAATATAACACAGTGAATATTATGTTTGCGTTGTGTGTTGTGTGTGTGTGTGTGTTTAAACGACTCACGTGCACCGTAATAAAGTGGTAACGTAACATAACGTTTCGTTTTTTTTCTCCCTCCCTTTAATATTCATGTCATTAACTATGTAAAGAGCTCCTGCGAACACACCTTCTAGAGCTTTGGTCCGGCCACAACTTCTGAGTAAACCGTACGTTCGCTCGCGCGAAATCCCGCATGTGTGTTCGTAAGATTTCGCACGCACACGCGAACAAAAGACGGATGGATTATTTATATGTAAATATCTTCGGGGAATTCCTCCTGAGAGAACTCAAAACCGATAGAGCGAGTATTGACGAAGCTTTGTATCATATTTCAAAATCGCAAACGCTAATGGACACGTCGAACGCGGCGACTGCTCCAAAACAATAAACGCACATTGTTTTCGAATCGTTTCGTTCGTACGACAGTGTCGTGTTCGTACTTTCGATGAAAATCTCGACAACGGTTGTCCGTGTTGAAAACGTGTAGGCGTTCGCATCGAAACCGTCCGGATCGCCGTGATCGTTGTGATCGTATAACGACGCGTCGACGCGCTGACGTCTTCGAGTTGTGTTTTTTTTATCATTCGTGTCCGATCGTTCGGCGTTGACGGATTTTGATCGTGCCGCGTCGACAATAACACACTCCGTTCTCCTTTTCGTGCACTCGATAACTTTCAGATCGCGTTTTTTCACTATCGTCGTAGTTTTCGACTCGTAAAATTTATTTTTCGAGACATTAACAAATTTTGTTTTATTTCAATTCGATTCTGTTTTAATCACGGTCGTGGGTTTTTTTCTTTTAATGATTTTTTCTGAATGCGAAAATTTATTCCCGTTCCTAGAATGTAATAGGAAACTTAACAGTTAACAGCTACGTATAAATATTGCCCGTGAAATACTAAATGAATCAGTTATTTTTACATAACTAGCTAAATTACTCGGCTTCACCCGAGTGTAACCATAGAGTACTAAAATAAGGTTATCAGAATAAAAACGCCAGTAAAATAGACATTTTGATAAACGAAACATTGAGTTATCATGTTATCGAGATTGTAGATATAGAGTATAGACGATACATATGTAAATTTGCAACGCACATTATTCGATCAGAGAGCAAGATAAAACTAAACGTCTATGACGCTGTAGTCAGTTTTTAAAATTAATCTTGATTTTTGACACAATTTATTTTTTATTTATGGTTTACGCAATTATCCTGTATGAAAAAAAAAACGAACAACGGTTTTTGCACTGCACAAAGTAATGATTTTCACTGCACAATCAATTTTCTCACTGCACAAAATGTGTCTCACTACACACTAAAAAAAAAAACCTCGCACGGTCGTTTATGTTTCCGAGACGATTTCACGCAGTGAAAATTCACAGAAACAAAAAATAGGCAGTGACCCAATACATTTTAAAGACGATTTAATTATTTGAATTCGAACGCCGGCCGAATGAAATAAAACGTAAAGATCTCAACACGTGTTTGCGCGTGTAACGTATACAATAACAACCGATCGCTGCTATACGAGCCGAACATATTATTATTATAATATCGTTACGTATCGATCGCGTTCGGGCGCGACTCGGGTGAATTATCCGAGTCACGGCGGTATGAATATATCAAACGCGTAAAACACACAAAGCGGTAAATCGTATTAAACGCCGTACACTCTGTCTAATTAACTCTGTCAAAGACGCTCGCGACTCTTCCGGCGCGCTAAATTTCATATCGATTTCGTGCATTGTCGCAGACCCGCCGCCGCCGCCTTCGTGTTATTAACGCGGCTCGCCGACAAATTTAATGCAAAGTGTACATTACCCCGGAGTACATTACGGGTCGAGTCGTAACGGCATGACCGTGGGCCTTAGTGCCACGTCTTCACGTCGTTGGACTAAAATCGCATCCCTTTTCGATCCTCTCCCATCCCTCCCCCGTCGCGTTATTGGGCACACGTTTCGTATGCTATCTACCATAGAAATCGTATCTACAAAAAACTACGCATACGAGTACGTGTCGTATGCTATCTTCCGAAAATAACAAAAAATCATGTATAAAAATCTATAAACTCAAGTTACTAACCTGCTCAATGTTTGACATGGTGATGAGCAAACCAAGACCAAAGCCATGGCTATGGCAGTCTTGGTCTTGGTCTTGTAGCATGACTCTTGCAATTTAAAAAATATATATATATATATATATATATATATATATATATATATATCCCTATTTATGCTGAGTTTGTACAACTGGGAGATCCCTGGCCAGAGTTTGGCGTTATTCGAATGAAATTTTATCTAGATGATTATTTAGATGACATTACATTCGAAGAAACTATTATTCGAATGATTTTTTTTTTACAATTATTTGAATAAAAAATTACTCGACTAAATTTCAAACATAGAAATTCGATTAATTTTCGTTAATTTTACTTTGGTAAACATAGGGTTTATACCAAAAATTACCAAAATTTACCAAAAATTATTACCAAAAATTATTCGTATAACTGTCTTTGAAATTTAGTCTAATCATTTTTCATTCGAATAATCATAGCTGAAAATTATTCGAATACATTTGTATCCGAATAATTAAAAAAAAAATCATTCGAATACATATTTATTATAATAGTTATCTAGATACAATTTGGCCCAACACTGCCACTGGCATACAACAACGACAATTTGTTGGTAGATAGCACACGACACGTGTGCCCGTTAATGTTCTGTCCTCGAGGTGAGGCGCGCGGTATTTCACAAGAAGTTGGTAACAAAAGCTCGTATAATCATACACACGTTCGTACGTACTGACGTTTTTACGGTACGCGTATTACGGCGGTAATGTCAGGTCGTGCTAAACGGTTTAGATCGCACCGAAATCAGGATAAAAAAACACGACGTCGACTTTATCGGTAAGATCACGGTTGGCGTAGACACGACGACGTACCTCGGGTGATTTAATGAAATACAAAACGGACAGAACTTAAAACTCGACACGGACAACACAATGTATATGATACTGTGAAATTAAATAGAAACATTGCTTTGAAGTTTTTGTTTTTTTTGTTTTTTTTTTATCGAGCAGCGTTCTTCATTAAAATCGCATAAAAAAAAAATACCCCATTACAATATCAAATTGCGAAAATAATCGTAATTAGTCAGAGATCGAATTACGTAATTATAGTCGACCAAAGTATAAATCAATAGACTCTTCCCTCTTTGCAGATCATTCTTAGTTTGTTCCGTAGCGTTACCGTCGAGAACGATGTCACTGCGTGACGTCCCTAATTTGATAATTTATCTTATTAATTTTTAATTTTTTTTTTCTCGCCACGTTTATGTGTACAGATTTTGGAAGCTGATATTTTTTTTTAAAGTAATGAGAGAAAAAAACGTTACACCGACCGCAAAAAATCTTAAACGAAAATCACGGTAAATATTTAATGTCCTCGTAAGGGTTGCTATTCGAAAACCATTTCATTCGGGCTCTGAAAGGATTTAGTTCACAAAACGTTTTGACTCTAATAGTTATCGATTATAATGGAAAATCGCTAACGTCGTTTGAATTTTTTTTTCAGTTTTTTATTTTCATAATGTTTCCAATGAACCCGAACGGTTTGAACGACTTCGGAACGTAGTTTAGCGTATTGGTTTAGGCAAGACGAACGGTTTGTCGAAAAACGTTGACGACAAAACCCGTGATATTTTCTCCGTGATGTTAATATTATAATATTATGTATGCCTAACATATTATTATTATAATACATTATCACGACGGAAAAGACCGAATTCGTCGTAATTGAATTTAAAAATAATAATGAATAAATACATAAATATAAACACTCCGCTGGAATCTACCCAGCGGTCGTATATATATATTTAAAAGACTCGAGATTGCTGAATTAGGCTGAATGGATAATGGCGAGAGGAATTTCGTCTGCGCCGAACGAGTGTACGATCGCAAGGCAGCGATGGCGGCGGCGGTGGTGGTGGCGGTTGTGGTGGTGGTGGTGGTGGTGATGGTGGTGGATCCAGCAAATCCTCTAAAAACTTCCCTGTCAAATGCAGATGTTATGCAAACGTGTCCCTAGGTTTATTTCTTCTCCCCTCTTTAAATTTAAATTTACCTTATTTACACGCGCGACCGTCGTCGTCGTCGTCGCCCTTGTCGCATTGACAGTAGGAAATATAATAAAATGTATTATCCGATCGCGGTCCCGAGGATTCGCGCGAGCTCTCATTATATTATTATTATTATTATTACTATTATTATGATTACTATTATTATCGTCATCATCGTCGTAATATCCGTCTGTCGTCGTCGGCGCTTTTCGAGCGGTCGCCAAAACATCACGACGACCGTCTAAAATAATAATTAAAAATTCGACGAACGAAGCGATAATAACGACAATGATAATAATCGTAATAATAATAATAATCGTAATTATAACGACAAGAGGAGCTCGTAAACTAGAATGTGATTCTCGCGAAACAGTGTCGTGTCTCGTTCGCAGTGAGCCGCGGCGCTGAGGGTCGTTTCAAGTCGTCACAGTCACCCCACAGCAACGAGCGTTCGTACGTACCAGACGAGTGGGCGGCCGGCGGCGTGTTTTTCCTCGTCATACGTCCGACTGTAGCTCAGTGAGAATGTCACCGGGCGACGGATACGAAACGCAAACGGAAAATAATCTCGTACCTACGCAGGGTGCACTGGATCCGACGCGGGTCGCCGCCGCCAGAACCGCGAGAGCGTAAAAGCGTTTAGACTAAAACGAGACGGTTCCGATGAATTTGTATCACAATTTGTTTTCACAGTTCACTGGCCGGATGAACACCACGATATTTATTCGTACGTCCACGGTCCCCCCCCCCCGGCCCCGGCGGGTTTTTATGAATTTCGAGGCGCCACTTGTTTTACAGCGTCAATAAAGACTTCCAATAACGATTCGCGTGTCTTACAGTTTTATTATTATTATCATTATTATTATTATTATAACACTTAATTGCTTTTCTTTTTATTTTTTTTGTTTATTATTTTTTTTATTTCGTTTCACTATCACCGTTTAACCACGCGATCTGGGGAGAAGAAAAGGAAAGAAAAGAAAAAAAAAAGAAACGTACAGTTTAGCCTCGGGACGGAGACGCGCGACTGCTGCAGTCGAATCCTTCGAATCGTTTATCGATGTAATCGCTTTATCGACATCAAACGGTCATTTACGACGTGGGCAAAATTACGTTATCGTTGCGTCTCGTACGTTTAATCTCTATTATTATACCCGTAAACTCCGGGTGCTTTTTTAAATTTTTTTGTTTTATCAGATTTATAGAAAGTTGTTTCGGACTGGTGTTTTTAGCGAGTCCATTTATAAAAAACGTCGAAAAAACCCCGTCTTCGTCGCATCAAACATTTAAAAACATGCACTTTAGATTTGTTCCGTTAAAAAAAGGCTTATTTTATTTTTGTTTATTTAACTCGATTTTCTGTGGGAGGGGCCCGTGGTTAAGTACATGACGAATCCTAATATGCAATTAAATCGCATCGATTTCGCCTTCTGTGGCTGACGTGACATAGCTCGTCTGTTCCGACTACGGACCCCGTAAGAGATAATATGATCGATTATTCATCACGCAGCCCGCGAGAGTGTTTATAGCGTTTTAGCACTAATTTATCGAATGTTTTTTTTTTTTTTATATTTTGCATTCACGCAAAAAGAAAAAATAATTTAGAAAAAAAAAATAGATTTTCTCATATTCGTTCACACTTTTCGGTTTTCTGTTTCTCGTCGTTTGTCGTGACTCAGAAAACGTACGAAAACGGCCGATACAATAGTGTAATTTGCGTAAGCGCTTACGTCATGTTCGAGTACAGTATAAACGTAAACGTTTATTATTTTTAGATTTATTTTTTTATTTTTTTTATTTTTTTTTTTTAGTATACTATTGTTCAGTAAACTCTCTATCTCTAACTCAAGCTCCGTTTAAAAGATACAGATAATCATAGTATTTTAACTATCAAATCGTGTAGATATTGTAATTTTAAATTTTAAATTTCGATGATGAAAAAAAATGTTCATCACAAACGACAAACGAAGTTATTTGTAACGACTAAGTCGTCAAAAAAGGTATCATAAAAAAAAACCACGACTAAACACGTCATGAAAAACTCGGTCTTTGACCGTTATTATTGTTATTATTATAATTTTTTTTTTATGAGATTTTACCATTCAATTATAATATCTCGACGATCATGTACATTGATATGAAGAAAATATGAGCTGGTAAAGCACACACTCTTAAATTCGGAGGCCTGATTGCAGAATAAAATTTAGCGTATATTTACTAACATTGTCGGTTGAAAGATCGTTAGTAAGGGAAAAATTTGTACCAAAAGTGGAAACGAGATTCTTTAGCTGATTTCTTTGGTTAGAGAGAGATGAAAATTTTATGATTAGGTGCTGGAAGTATTCTCACAGTATTCTCCACCACAATCGGGTAGTGGACAATACGTACAGTAGTTGAGTGACCGTTATTTTATATCCTAGCAATAAAACGGACGTATTTCGAACGTTCGATTTTTTATTTATTTATTTTTTTTTTTTTTTTTTGGAAAATAACTCATAAAATAAAATAAACCTTTTTTTCTCCGGACGTCAGACGCAAACTATGTATCGTGTCATACGTCGACACCTGTGTGCATAAATGTAAATCTTGTAAAACGTATATCTTATAACCCTCACTTTTTTCAAATTTCAGGTTATTATTGATATGAATAATAGATATGTAATAATAGACATGAATAATTGATATGAAAAATTATAAAGAAGATAAACATTGTGGCCAAATATTGTAACCCCCCGATGACTAATTTCAGTCTAAATTCAACTTAATTAATTTTTTTTTTTTTACTGTAAAGCCACACTGTTGAATCAGTGCCAATTGATGTAAGCCTCAACGTAAATATTAACATTTTCAAACAATTTTCGCTTCTGCAAGCCAATTAGTGTAAGCCTACCGTATTTACCTATAATATAGTATTTTAAGTAGTCTACAATATTACCGGTCAAACAGTGTAACCCACTAGGTATTTCACTTTGGAGTAACATAACGATATATTATCATATTGTATTTAGTTTAGTAAGTGTAACATTGCTTTATTAATACACTGTTTTCATACCTAAAAAACAAAAACTAAGCTTTTCAGTAAACAGAATCGTATAAAAACTATATTTTAGTGCCTCTTGAACAATTTCATTCTTCAGAGTCACATCACATGATCTATTAGCTGACGATATATTTATTTTTTATGTATACCTACGTTTACGTATTGTATGTAATACGAATATGCTTTTGTTTTGTCGGCCGTGATGATAGCGTTTTGAAAACATTTCCACCTTGTAAGGTCGTAACCATAACGGCCGACGTGGCGGACCATGGAAATAAATTCGGTGTTCCGGCGAGGGAGAGGGGAGGTGGGAGAGCGAAAAAAATTTCGACCGAAACGTTTTTGCGTTTTCGGGCGCGCGGCTGACGGGCGCGGGGCGTTTGCGCGTGATAAAACGAATTTATTCGCATTTTGACCTGCGATACCGAACGGGAAGAGCAGTCCCTGGACGATTACCGCGCGGATAAGAACCGACCGAAATCGCGGCCAGAAAAATCACCGGGAACGGATGGTGGGGGAGGAGGGGGGGCTGGTCGCGAAATTCTTCACTCGGTTGTTCTATAAATATTCAAACACGTCGTCGGACCGATCGGCTAGATAAAACCGTTTCGTTTTCAAGCCGGTACAGTAAAAACGAAACGAAGGAAACGTGTCGACGCGCGAAAAGAATCGAATACGAAAACCTTCACTCCGGCCGTGGATCAATATGAAACACACCGTGCCCCGACATCAATTTTTTTGTCGTTTAGGTCACGACGTCAAGACGGACATCGGGTGGTCAACCGCGAGCGTGTTCGTAGACGAAGGACCGTGCCGTGGAACCGACTACGTGCCTCGGAACGATCGAGGCGATCGAGCGACACCGTCTTTGTCTTTTCCGTGACGTTTCGACGACCAACGGTCTCGGAGCGTCGAGTTTTATTTGATTTTTCAACGTTCGCGCGTAACAGCGGGCGGACCGGTCGACAGCGGACGAACGCGAATTTCCGTGAAACGAGAGGCATCGGCGACTCGTCCGAGTACTCGAAAATACCTACCCGTACGGAAAAAATTCCGAAAACGTAACGAGTATCGCTTGTACAAAAAAAAAAAAAAACCAAAAAAAAAAAGGTCTGTTCCCGCGCCGCGTCTTTTACGATATATAACATACACATATGATAAAACTCGTACGTTATGGAAAAACACGGGATTCTGTTTCTATTTCACCACGGTGATAACAATTCCAGTCATAATATAATATATAAATATAAATATGAGACAATGCGTTTTTTTTTTCGTTTAGGTTGACGTTAAAAATCAAATCGCTTTTTTAAATCAAACCATAATCACAGTTTTTCGACCGTGTGATATCGGTATCGGCGTTGTACCGAACGAAATCTTCTACGAACCGACCGCCAGCGTGATGGCCAGTCTCCGGTCTACATAATCTGTTAATAGTCTGTTTTTTTTTTTTTTTTTTTTTTTTTTTTTTTTAATATTACGTACCTATATCGTTTACGTTATTCGCGCGATACTTTTTTATTAGCGCATTTTGTTTTTGAAATCATCGGAGAAATTACGAATGAATCAAAAAGACTTGTACGTTTTATAAGTGTAAAACAAAAAAAAAAAGTATATATATATACTTTTTATATATATAATATATAATTTTTTTTTTTTTTTTTTGAAAACCCTCCGAGAACTTGTTACGACTGTGGATCAGCTCTGACGCCGACTACAAAACAATCGGTTACACGTCATCGTCGCGCTTAAAACGGCACGCGAAAAAAAAAACGTTATAATATTTTCAAGTGTAAGTACGCTTTGCGTCGAAAACCACATGTAAATCATTTCGACGCATCATCAGGAAGATCCATACGGACAAATGTAATATTTATAACCGATTCATACGATATAAAACGCATAATGCCATACGACGTTCGATGTAAAACCTATGTTTGCCCGACGGTTTTTCAAACAATATTCCATTTGTCTTCGGCTTAACCTTGGATATGCATAATGTTTAAAATTACTTTACATCTAAACACACACACACACACGCACACAAACACACACACACACACACACACACACACACACACACACACACACACACACACACACACACACACACACACACACACACATACACACACATACACACACACACACACGCACGCACGCACACACGCACATGCACATGCACACACAGTGCACGTGTGAACTTTTTGCATTATGCTTTATACATACATTTTCTGAGAAAACTCCGAGTGACGCCATTTATTTTTGATCTCTATTGTCATAAAGCCGTTATAATAGTGTATAACGTGTCGTGTAAACCTTCCTCGGGGATTTTTATTTATTTATTTAATTTTATTAATATTATTTTATTTTTCTAATTAAACCCTGTCTCCTAATCTCCCCGCACCGCTCATAGCGCTCGGCCGTCACTCGAGTTGTGAATTCGGCTCATCAGAGAAATATTGCAACAGCGGCGATATTTAAAAGTTCGTAATCAGAGGATCGTTCTTTACTCCTTGTTTGCCCGAGATAAGGAACACCAAAGAAAGGAATTCTCTTTGCTCGGAGATATAATTAAACACTAGTTATGAGGCGCCAAGAAAATGAAACTTTTTAAGTACTTCTAAGTTCTAATTAAGAAAACTTTTCACCCGACGATTTAACCGTAAAACTTGCTCGGTGGTGAGCAAACACACACACACACACACACACACACACACACACTCACATACGTATACGATAATAGTTATCACCTTTATGCTGAATATTAAGACCGTGAGTCACATCAAAAGGGACATCAAAACTTAATAACACGAGTACAGTTGTGCCGTGTATGCAGTCAAACGGAATCGTGTTCTTTAACAACATTAAGAACAATTATGTCATCTGACGTTTTTGTTTTCTCACACTCGTACCCGCGTATTGGGGATGGTTTTCGAAACGTTATATTTGATTACTGTGTGGTATTTTGTATTATGTTTCGCCGTGATGTTTTGCAATATGAAACCGGTCGAGGTGCCACAATGGCGAGGGAATTATTCTAGCCCAGCGGTTCCCAACCTTTTAGGATACTATTACCCATAAATCAGGTTAAATATTCACACTCACTCTTTCCCCGAGAAAATTTTGAGTGACGAGGTTACTTTTATTTAAACATTAAGTACACAAAAAAAAAAAAAAAAAAAATTAGTTTTATCTTTTACCCCTTAAAAAAAATCCTATTTTACCCCTTGAAGGGCGATTACCTCCAGGTTGGGAACCGCTGTTCTGAGCGTTACCGCGCTGTGCGATTTCAAGTAGCGACGCGTGCGCGTGATCAGAGTATTGTATGCGCTACAATAAACGTACAGGTACCGAAATGTCTACTCGTCCGGAAGGTCGAGGCCGATCTCAGTCGTCGACAACAACGAAGAGACTTCGCATTGCGTTCGGGAGACCGGCCCCTGGTCGGCCCGACGATCAGACGTATTCGAAGCCAGCCTTCCGGTCTCCATTACTCTTTAATCGCCGTACACGTCTTTAACGCGTCGGTTGTTTGAGTTTAGATCGCGAACAATAGTGACATTATCTAACCGTCCATTCTGCTGACGAGTCTTACAGTTTCGAGGGTTTTCGATCTCGGGGGCGTGGACCATTTACTGTCCCGGCGATAATTCCGTGGGTAATACTTGTGAAAGTAAAATGAGACACAGTTTTTTTTTTTTTTTTTTTTTTTTATTATTATCCAATTTATAACTAGACATCGCTATGGTCTATGAGACCAGCAAGGCGTATAAAACATTATTTCGAGGTAGCTAGGTAGGCTACCGGATATTTTCGTCCGAAATTCATGAAGTTTCGAGAAAAAAAACTTAACGATTTAATAGTATCAAATAATGATCAACTCCGCAAACGGTAAAACAACGCTTTCGATAAATCGATTTTAGTTATTTAAAGAGAACTCTAAAAGCTATGTTGCTGAAAACTTGAAAATTTCACCACATTTTAACGATATATTATATTAGGTGTGTAACGTAATACTGTAATTTATACATACATCGAGTTGCACATTCGACAAAAGTTTCAAAAAAAAAATTTACAACTTGTAGGCTAAAATCAAAAACTTTGAAAATGTCTCGTTTTTTAAAGTTTATTTCTCATAACGTTTTTCACGTCGGACAAAAAGTTCCGGAAATTTAATACGGCCATAGTCATGTTCATAATAATTATTGGCGATACTGAAAAAACTGAAAAAATCGTTATTCGGGATTTTTTCATTACCGTTCGCGTAAATCACTATACGATTTTCACGGAATCGGCTGTTTTTATATTTTCAACTTTACGCGTGTACAACAACCATTGGACCGTCCTAATATCCGATCGTCGGCAACCTTCGGTTATACAGACCGAACGAAGTGTTTCGAATCTTTCGGTAAACAAAAACCTCCAGAAATTCGCGCTAAAAACGGTAATATACGTATCGCATAAACGGCGGTGTGTGTTTACACCGAAGCTCGCCGTTATAGGTTAGTCCGTATTCGTACGTATTACACGTCTGAAATACACGTTTATTGCGCGTTTTCCATTTTTTTTTTCTTTTTTCTTTTTTTTTTCCTCCCGCAGCGGTACATACACGTTATATTATCACAGCCATTAACGCTAATTAAAACCGTAAGAATATTTCACGACCAAACGTTTTTGCTGCACTAAACGATTTGTTGACTTCATTACGACCGAGTTAAATTCCACAGGGCCGTTTACTGGGATTTTTTAAGGCGATTAATATAATATGTATGTGCGTTTCGACGCGAAAAAAATAAAATCATTAAAAATGCAGGTCATGAATATCGTTATCCGTATGATTAAACACAATATAACGGTAGAGCGTATACGTAATACACACACGACGTCGTATAGTACGAGTGCAGACGCTGTGCAATGCGTTTTGTAATCGTTCGATTTTTATAATCGATAATAATCGTTTGTTATCGAGCCCGTCGACGCGTCGGAGACGTTTTATGCGGCCGGTAAACATCATTCACGAATGGTTTAAACGGGAAAATTCGAATTTCAGAAAAGTAAATAAATAGCCGAACACGAGTCGTTAAAATCGCCACTGCTGCTCGACGACGTTGTCGATAATCGGTAATCCGTAAAAACCATTTGAAAAAATGTAATTTCTATTATTAATACAAACAAAAATCACGTCCTTACCGAAAGGTTCGATCGGCCGCCGTGTTAGACGACCGACGTTTTGGGTACATAGTTTTATCACTAACAGATTTGACGAAAAACTATTGTTGGTTTTTGGTAGTCGTCTTTGTTTGGAAAAAAGTCTTTTTGAAGTCGGAGACTTTTTTTTTTTTTTTTTTTTCGATTTTGCCGTGAAAAATGAAAATGAAACGCGTCATGCCGACGTCGTTCGTATAATATTATATTCGTATATATATTATAATATTTTATTTTATTTATATTTAAATGCGTTCTAACGATCTCGAATCACCACCGCCATGTTTTGCCGGTGCTCAAAAACAGCTGGTGGATTATTACCGCGATAACTCATGGTAATGTTTTGGCTTATCGTTCATTGGTCGTCTGAATTATGAGATTTTCCACTGCAACCCGCCGTCGCATTAATGATAATATACGAATATTAGTGTCCAAAAAAAAAAACTAATTAATAATTATTTATATCACTCGCGTTGAAAAAAAAAATAAATAAATAAATAATAATGGAACATATTTTGAACTGATCCATTGAACACGAATTAATAAATTAATTCCACTGTCTCTTTTTTTTTTTTTTTTACGTCTATTGAAATCATGTTCTACATGTATTTTATACTTCGTAACTTGTCTGGACCACAGTCGTAATGAATTTAAATTTATTAAACTAGTCAATTATTCACGCTGACCAAAACACCAAAACACGGTAGAAATTATGATTATTATTATTATTGTTATTATTATTATTATTATTACTATTATTATTATTGTTGTTTTCAAACTATCGACACTCGTGCGCGTAGTCAATTTCGTTCGACCGAAATCAAGGAGAAATATTAAAATATAAAGCGCGCGCGCGCGCCAAGATAAATAAATTATTTTCGCGTTTATTATTCCGAGAATAACAATGAACAGCGCATTTCTACGAGAAGGCGTGATTTCGAAATTTGCATAATACTTCCCTTTTATTATTTTCGAGAGCTTTGGGTTCAATTTCTCCGTCCGCGTCCCGCGCGCGGTGCGAATTAAACGACTCGCGTTTCCCGGGAGTGGTAAAAGCCGAGGCGACAACGAACGTCGTGGTGACCTACGCGCGAGTAGGACACGTCGCGAAAACAACACGCGGAGACTCGTGGGGTTCGAGGTGAAGAAGAAAACACGCCTATCGATTTCCCGGAGACACGGGAGTTCGAAATTAAAAAAAAAAAAAAATGAAAAAAACGAAAAAAATGAAAAAAATAAATAAAAATCGAATACGTTCGGAAAATCCACCGTTTGAAGATAGAAAAAAAAACACAATATGCTTCACTGATAAAACACGCGTGTTTGTATCCAATTTATTTATGCGAAACTGCGTTTTCTCGAGCGGAAATCGTTAAATCTAATCGTCATCCACCTACGCGCAGTACTTAGAAAAAAAAAAACGCGATATTATTTTACTCGCGTAAGAGGAGAACACACGAAAGTCAGCACCGGTCGGCTACGAGCTAGGGGTGGGACTATATAAAACTATATCGATATATGATATATCGATATTTCAAATTAGAGGAATTGATAAATCGATAAATAGATTTTATGATATCGATTTATCGATGTATCAAGTACACAATAAATTGTACTGAAATTACAAGTTATTGTGTACTTGTTGCTGATTCTTAAACATTTGTATCAGTATTGGTTGGCTACTGATAGTGTTTGCTGCTTCTTTGGAAGTATCATCTTCTATTTCTTTTGACACTATTATTTGAAATAATTTTACATTTTAGTTAGTATCATAAAAATTAATATGTTTTTATGGTACATTTGTGACATAAATGTGGTCGCATTAAAATTATATAGGTATAAATTTTACATCCATACAATCTCCTTTCTTATTCAATTTAATATAATAAAACATTTTCCTTACCTTGAGAACTATGATGTTTGTTTAACACAATATTTGAATAATATTTTGATAAATGCGCAATTCTATTAGTTGTGTTTGAGATTCCTTTGACATTTGCTTGACATAAATTACATTTTGAGTACTTTTCATTGATATTTTGTAAATATTTTTTTACAATTGAAGGAGCCATAATGACTAATAATTATTAAACTTTATAAAATGCAGAAAATAAAATCACCTATAATCTACAAATAATTGTTTAAATTATCTACTATGATATAATTCATGATTGATATCTCATTTCATACGAGTTTCTGTTGATTAGAATAGGTATAATGTGATATAAAACTAAGATTGACTAAATGGTGATTTTTTTGTAAATATAAACATTTCTCTTTTTAGAAATCCCATTTGATAATTCGATATTTTATCAAAACATTGTCAATGTATAGAATTTACAAAATATCGATTTATATATATCTACTGTTTTTAAATGTCGATATTTCGATAAATCGATAAATTTCTCCCATTCCTACTATGAACGCCCCTACTAACGAGACCCGACCCGGCCTGGTAACTCGCCGTACGAACAAGGCCGCCCACAGAAATTGTCTCAAGGGGGGGGGGATGAAAAAAATATCATGACCATAAATTCTGTTTTTTATATCACATTGTAAAAAAAAAAAATTTGATTTAAATTTAATATTATTTATAATAACGGTTTTTTCTCCGTATCGGTGCCAAGACTTTGCTAAATAAATTATGTACATACCCCCTTAATATTAAATAATGATCCACATCATATTAAACTTGGAACTAAATTGTAACTTAGAAATTATCAGTAAAATATATTTTAAAGATTAAAATATAATGTATAGTCTAAAGAAGCGGGGGGCATTGCGTACGAACGTACGGTAATAGACGACGACGTCTCCGAGTTAGTTAATAAAAACCACTGTTATTCCAAAACAGTCGGGTGCGTTTGATTTCTCCTGCACGTCAACGGTATTTCACCTCGTCGGTTATCACAGTGACGGCATTTTCTGTCGGTGTTCGCCGAAAAATACCGCGTCGCGACTACCCTATCCGCCCCGACCCCCTTACCGCGACGTACGATGCAAGGACCCGAGCGTGCGATATTGGTTTCGTGTTTTCTCGAAAACCGCGTAATCTTTTGATCCTGAAAATAAAAAATAAATAAATGAAAAAATGAAACACTTTTTTAGATCTCGAGTGAAACGAAAGGTTTATTGGTTCTAGAACGAGATATGTTTGTTTTTCTTTCTCGTGGAACCACTACGTTCCCGGTAATAGGACTTTGTTTATTAGTCGCGGTCAGGATTTTTTATATCGAAAATTTGCATCCTCCGTATGCTAAAAAAATGTAATTTATTTTTTTTTTAATTTCGAAAGATTTTCAAATAATCGGCATATTAACATGAAAATGGTAAGGCGTGCGAGTTCGAGTAAATTTATTAAGTCATTACTCAATCGGTAGTACGCATCTGGACGCCGGAAATTTCGCCAAATATTGACAACACTTTTATACGTTCATACGCGATAAACGTTTGAAAAAAAGTTTACCATTTTTGGGCTGAACATAAGACTTTGAAAACATTTTTTGTCTCATCAAATTACATCTGAACTTCTCGGTAATAAGACTTGAAAATCACTCCGTCTTTCTCTAATAATTATTATCGTTAATTAAATAAACCGAAAAAAAGTTCCTTGTGATAATTTTTTTACGCGTTTGAACTTTAAAGTTTGAATTTTAATTTCTATACATATATTATTATACTGGAGCTTTGCTGAGAACCGATTGCTTAACGAAACAATGTGTCGCCTTTTTTTTTTTTTTTTAATTCCAACGAAGATATGATTATGAAGTTGGCCGAAGAAGGAAAAATCAAATCAATCCTATAGATAGATAGATAGATAGATCCTATAGATTTTATAGATGGATTTTTATTAAAAAATGTATTAGTCTTTACATACCTATATATAAATATATTTTATTTTTAATTGCGTGTAGCTAGATTTCTATTTTCATGCATACCTTGAATTTCAATAAATATATTTTTTAAGTAAATAAGTTTTTGATTTTAAGCATTTTTAAATTTTTTTGGGGTCTTTCGCCTTATAGACCTATTCGGTAATGGACTCAAATGGTCAGGTCCAAACGTGAGTCCAATAAGCGGCGACTACTGTATTCGATAACCTATTCATATACACTCGATAGACACTTACGCGGTAGTACGTATTTAGGTGTTTTTTGTTTTTTTTTTTGTTTTCGTTTTTTTTTTTTTTTAATACATAATAACGGATACGAATCACAAATGATTATCGAGCCCACGAGTGTCACTTAAGTTTTAATTAAGTCGTTTTTGCAGACTGTTCCTCCCCCAAAAAAACGTCACTTGAATGAAATAAGAACAGTATATCATGTCAGTTTAGGTAAGCACAGGATCCGAGTCGAACTCCGCCGCTGATTTCGTTGTGTGGTAATAAGACGTGTTATTTCCTGTCTACCGCGAGTTATATGAGTTTAATACTATAAATACGAGAGTAAATAAATCGATACGAAATTCATTCGTCCGCGCTTTTCTGTTTTGTACTTTTTACCCGTATCACGTGACTAAGAGAATTTTTGGGTTTTTTTTTTTGTTGCAGGTAATATTGTAATAGCCGTCAATGTGATATTTCGCCAACGCTGACGATCATCAACATCTTGCACTCAGAGGCGCGGTGCAAAGATTTCGTGGTGTTCCTTATATCCACATATCGACATCACGGTCGTGTCGTGTACGACACTAAAGCAGGGGCCTCCAAACTTTTTTATTCGAGGGCCACAAAAAATACCAAATGCTCTTAGTGCACAAAAAGTTTATTAACACGTATAATTTTTTATTTTATGAAAATATAGGTATACAAAACACATAAGTTTACTTTGAATCTTTTTTTATAAAATATTGTCTACGATATACTTAAATATGATTGGTATAAATTTAAATTATATTACATACATTGTAATAATGAAGACGTGGAGGTATCAACAAGACTTCTCCATATTTTGGTCAAATTCATGTTTTGGTTGAATATTATTAAGAAAAATAAACTACGTCGATTGGTGCAACAATCAGACATATCCGTTCATTAAATACGAAGATAACATAGAAATGGATATTTCTGGTTTTTATTTTGGAGCAACAACAAGACATCACCGGAGATGTCTTGTTGTTGCATTCGAATACATTTCCGTTTATGTTTTATTGTACTACTGGCAGCGCTTTGTTTTAAAATAATATGTTTAGGGAGTTCCTTATATATATATATATACCTTATTGTTTAATATAATTTATTATGTATTTATTGTTATGTATATCATTTATAATATTTTTTGAATGTTAAGTATTGATAACAAAAATAATATTTTCAAGCTGTTATCAAAAAGTTAATTCAAAAAATAATTTTTTTGTTTTTTAATATTTTGTTTAAGAAGTTCCTTTTTTTATTTATACTTTATTGGTTTTTATAATTTATTTTATGTTTATTGATATGATTTGACTGCTAATATTTTCAAAGACGGTTTTGATTTTAATCATATTTTCAAAAAGATAGAAAATAATTATAAAAAAAAGTTAATTATTTAAAAAATGTGCTGCCTATTTAAATGCATATGAACATATCACATATTTCTTTTAAAAATAAACAATTTTTTACATTGATATACCTAAGTAAGAATGCATTTTTAATATTAATAACATTATTTATATTTATTAAAATAATGTACCTATATAATTTTTTAGTGCAAAAACAAGACATCTCAAAGTTTTATTTTTTTTATTTTGAGATCATAAAAATTAAATTTTGAAAAATTTTCACTTGCCAACACTTTTCCAAATGGACGATGTATCTGGCTATATATTTTTTTAATTTATAAAACTTTCGGTTAATTTTTAAAACAGTTTTAAGTGCCTCCTGAAAAATTGTACAAAATGGAGATGTCTAGTTGTTGCCCCCACGTCTCCAATTTTAATTATTTTCCAATGGTCAATGGTCCGTGAACCAAAATATCATCGTTTAATCAATATTTATCAACAGGAGAAAGGCCAACGTCGGTCGTCGCGTTCAGCTCATAAATTATGATACGCGCCGGTGATAAAGGCTTTTTAAATCACACATATCTTTAGACATCTATATTTTATTTACAGTCCTATGGGTGCTGCGAGCCGGTTTAAACATGTTCGCGGACCGTAGTTTGGAGATCCCTGCACTAAAGTGATGACTTTGCTAAACGACCAGTTAGTTTTTAGATCCCCAACCGATCCACGGATCGCTCAGTTGTTTGCTCGAGTCGTTTTAAATATTATACACTACACGGTTAAATAATTGGTATCCATTAAAACTCTTTGTATTCAATATAGTTAACATTATCGATGCGTTTCGCTTCCTGTGGCACCAATTTTTCCTACACGGATTCGCACGATCTTCCAAAAATATTCTCCTGATCAATTGCACAATCCACTTTGTTCTCCATTTAAACTTAAAATATAATACCACTCCGACTTTGAGCTTTGCAAATTACACGATAGCTCAGTGGTTTTCAAACTTTTTTTGACCACGGCATACTTCGCCCTTCACAAAATTTCCATGGCACACTATGACCTCTAATTTTAATACAGTGAAACCTCTGAATTCCGGACACTCTAGGTAGGCGGAATATTGTCCGTTATTTAGAGGTGTCCGCTGTTCAGAGGGAAAAACAAAGCAAGAGAAAATGTTCCTATCCACATAAAAACGTCCGCTAATCGGAGGCGTCCGGTATTCAGAGGTGTCCGTTAAGGGAGTTTTCACTGTATTCTAAAAAATTACATTACCGATACATTTTGTTAGGGTGCAATTATCATGTGACATAACTTAGCCGCTTTCTTACTGCAAACCTTCGATTTATCAGTATACGCTTAAATATTGCGGATTCACGACAGTCGAACGCGTCCATTTACGAACATTACACTTATTCAATTCGATCGGTCATTAATGCAAAAAAAAAGAAAAAATGTTCAAAACACCGCGGCACACTCAGTGAATGCTCGCGGCACACCAGTGTGCCACGGCACCCAGTTTGAAAACCACTGCGATAGCTAATACACCGTCAATCTTTTTTTATTATTCCTGTCGTTTTCTTTTCCATTGCTTTCATCTAGTTGTTATAGTATTGAGACATGATGATTTACGCTAAATCGTCGGTGATAAAAAATAAAATGCACTATCGATAAACGATTAATGGTGATCGAGTATCATTTTGTAGAACCAGTAATCCGACCGGAAGGTCGTGCGGTTTCGGATTATAGTGTTTTTAGGAGTATCAAAACGACATTCCGGCGACCCCGAACATATTTGCCGGGTAGAAAAAGTAACCCTCGATATACCCCTTAGTGACGCCCATGACCGTAACGGTTGTTGTCTTTGGCTTCGAACGCGTTTATCGCTGTGTCGACATTACCGGCACGGACTACTATTATCGGTGTTCGTGAACGTTTTTATTTTATTTTTTTTTTTTTCGAAAAAACAATAATTCTTCGCGGACGTACTTGAGAGCTTTATACACCATTATGATGTTTGTTAGTCACTAGTAACTAGTTGTTTGCTGATAACTTCGTCGTGTTTCATAGACTATTCGACACTCGGAAGCTTTCTCTTCAAACTTGATTTTTAACATTCGGCGACGTACGAAAAGAAATTTTTAAAAGTCTGCCTCTATCTAACGAAATGGCTTTAAAAAATAATTTTTTGGTCCGAATTTTTGCATATCGCGCATCCCCCCGGAACGAAAATCCGGAGCACGTCTACGGCCGT
Source organism: Therioaphis trifolii (assembly GCA_027580255.1). Lineage (NCBI taxonomy): Eukaryota > Metazoa > Arthropoda > Insecta > Hemiptera > Aphididae > Therioaphis > Therioaphis trifolii. The sequence goes on along the minus strand of CM050405.1, from coordinate 3,382,520 downwards.
GGACGCAAACGTTTAGAGGGGGACGTACTCGGAATGCTTGCGGGGGGGTGTGTACACCGTCGTCGACACCACGTGTCTTGTGCGTTGGTTGTATGGGGGTTTTTTTTTTTATTATTATTATTACCGCCGGCCAGACGAGAAGCGCGCCGTGCAGACGAACTACGCTTAACCGCCGCCGCGTAGGATTTCCTACGCTGTCGTTTTGACACGTCTTCGCGCGCACGCGGCCGTCGACCCCCACGGTCCGGACGTTAATCTCTAGATGATATGGGTTTAATTAAAAAATAATACGTATACGACGTAACGGCACTGCGAGACCTAATATAAAACAACAACATTGGACGAAAAAAAAAAACGAAAAAAAAATAAAAAATTAATTAAAAGTTACCCGTCGGCTCGGACATCGGATGAAAAAATACGTGCTCGCGTTCAATATTTTATAACTGAAAGCATTAAATAATAATAACAATATTAATAATAATAACAATAATAAGTACGCCGGTTTTCCCATGTCGGGATACGACTCCCGAAAAACGTACGAATGTTTTAAATCGTCCCGAGCTGCGTGAAATTAATAAATCATAAGTCACTAATCGCTGACGAGAAAATATCAGTCACCGACCGTTATGAATTCATATTTTTCATCGGAGTACGACGAACCCGTGCTTAACCGTGTTTAACCACTCTCTCTCTCTCTCTCTCTCTCTCTCTCTCTCTCTCTCCGGTATCCAGTTGAATATTCAACACACCTCCGAATCCTTGACTTTCGTTTCGTCGTCGTTTCCGTGCGGTTTTTATTTATTTTTCAAGTTGAAAAAAAGAAACAAAGCTCACCTCGCGTAAGCATATCCTATTATTATCGGTCGTATCCGTGCGATTATTTTTATTACTATTATTATTATTATTATTATTATTTTTTTTTTAAATATGTAAAATACGATGTTCGAGTGTAGAATCTCCGATCATATGAACCAGCGAACGTTTTCCGAGAAACAGCGAGTCACTGGAAATAATCCAGTCGTTTCACAAAACTTTTCATATCACATTAGGTTTCTCGACCGCTTTCTCGATTTCCGAAACGAACGAGTAGGTCGTGGTTAGGTTAACCTAACCTAACACTCGTGTGCCCCACGGGACGTCCGAACAACGTACGAGCGTCAGAGACTCCGCGGATTACGTTTTCAAATAACTTTTGACGTTGAAAAAATAATGTCAAAACAGACCCGGCTTGTCGAGTGCATAACGATTGACTTTCTTTAGAAGTTTTCGGTGGTGAAAAAAAAAAGTTATTCTTTTTCGCGTTCTCTGTACACCTGTACACACAGTGGCCCACACGTGCACGGCAGATAATGCGTAATATTATACATTTATTCGTACGCGGGTACGCGACGTAAAACGTTACGGTAATTGGTAAATATTATTATTTTTTACGACGTGTACGTGCGTGCGTGGGAGTGTGTGTGTGTGTGTGTGTGTGTGTGTGTGTGTGTGTGTGTGTGTGTGTGTGTGTGCTCTCGCGTACGAACACGCGAGCGTCCCGAAATACCGAAAAACGCGATTCGATATGCCATGAATTAATAATATTTATCGATCGATCCTCCAGCAATGTGAACACGCCATTATGTGCGAAACGGATATTTTCCTCGAGCCCGCCAAAAACAGGAGTACCGTACGTTTACGTAGTTTATCTCGCTAAATTGATTTCCTCACGCGCGTCCTCGAAAACACAAAAACACACACTTATCAGTGGCGTAGCCAGAATTTCTAAAAGGGGGGGGGGCAACAAAAAAATCTTAAAAAATTAAATTTGTACCGTTTTCATTATAAAAAATAATTGAGATAATTCGTATACTTATTATGTGACCACATATAATACTAAATACATACGGCTGAAATGAATAAAATATTTAACAACTTTGTATTTATAATAATTTATTGCAAACAACTTAATAAAATATATACGGTAAATATTTTTAATATGATGTCGAATCTACAACTTTCATCCTCCTGGGAGATTTATTTATAAATGCAGTCATGATTTCTTTTTCTACGTTTTCATATTCCAATTCATCTTTGTTTTTGTTGTAGCTAAGGCCAAACCATTCGACCTTTCTTCATTCATTGTAACTCTTAAATAATATGTTTTCAGTCTTTTTAGAACTGAAAATGTACGTTCTGGAGTAGCGGATGTTACAGGCAGAGTAGCAAATAATTATTGCTAGCTAGCTAGCCGTAACGTTCGGTGGCGTGATAAGCCGGCAGTGTGAATGTGATAAGCCGGCGGAATGTGGTGGGTAGGGAAACTTGAGCGCGGTCGGTTACCGCAAGGAACATAATATAATTCTATAAAATATTATATAAAATTCACTGCTGATCGCCTAGACAAAACTACGGTAACATTGAGACGTGTTTACTGCTTCGTGTTGGTAAGTGGTGATACACTCACGTTTGTATCACATAGCACAGCCATAGATAATAAACACCATTGAAGGATACTATCTTAAATCGTGATGATGAATAACATTTCAACTTTTTCAATTCTCTTCCTGACACGTCGGACCGGTGAATTTTACATTAACAGGTAAATAATAATATTTTATAATAAACGCGATGCAAACTTAGACATAATATGTAAGTGTACAAACGTTATGAAATGATTTCGTCGTATCACCCGTCTGTGTGGCTAATCTCTGACCAGCGCAAACGCCGTTACCGACGTTTTATGAACCTACACATTCGTCAATGGTTTGCGAAACGAAATTTTTAATTAATAACGTCATTGAAAGGAAATACCAACGCCTGTCGTCGCGTTCAGCTCATAAATTATGATACGTGCCCGCGATAACGACTTTTTAAATTACACATATCTTTAGATATCTCTTTTTTATTTACCGTCCTATGGATGCTGCGGCGGGCCGGTTACAACTTGCTCGCAGACCGTAGTATCGGAGACCCCTGTCGTGTACTATATACGGCCGTATTATCGTTCGCTCGTTTCGGGAAATAGTGCCGTTGCCGTCACCGACGAAAACGTTTAAAACGACTCGGGGACGCGAATTCCTGCGATTCGTCCGCGGAATAATCTTTCCGTGAAAACTTCTTCGCCCAAAAACTCAATTTTCAATCCGAACTCTCTAATAACTCGATATCGTCGACCGAAACCCTATTGTTTGTGTGAAACGAATAACGCTGTTCGCACGCACATCAATTCAGACGTTTACGTAGAGGCATAATACGTCGAGACCAATAAATAGCACGCTGTCGTGTGCCCAAACGTCACTGTTTCCTCCGTCCATCGGTCTTCTCAGTATTTACAGACTATTGTCATCGTTGAAATCCATGTGAAATAATGTCATGTTTTGCTTAAGATACGTTTTGATAGGAAATTTGTACTCCTTTGCGTTTTTTTTTTTTTTTTTGTTTTTTGTTTTTTTTTTTGCGAAAAAATCTTAATTTGCCTTACAGAGGTTATATTATACTATTTTAATTAAAAAAAAATCGAAATCAGTTCTTAGATTAAAACAAACAAGGGATAGTTACAATTTTTTATTTTACAACTAACCCAAATTCTAATTTAGAAAAATTATTTAACGTAACTTTATGATGTCGGTTTAATAATTCTTAAAATTTGACGCTTCGTATTAAAAATATAGTATATTTGTTACAACAATGCTTAAAATACGTGAGTTAAAATTCTAAATAATTTTGTATTGTATTAATTTAAATTTAAATTTTTTCCAAACGATTTCCATGAATTATTTAATAATTTACTATGTTATGTACATTTAGGTTTTATTTTTCAAACTTCTAAAACATTTCACATAATGATGTTTATGTTATACATTGATTTACGAGTTAATTTAATTTAATTACAGATCGATTTTTTTTTTTTTTTAATTTCATTTTGAAAATAAAACCATTATTGTGTGGCTTTGTGGAATTTAAAGGATTAAAATGTTTTTCAAACTCAATTTAAAAACTGAGCCAGACATTTGACAAGTTCGAAGTATTAGATTTGAAAAAATATCATCAATCACTCTCAGTAAATCACTTTCACGTAATAAAGCGAAAAACGCGCGAGGAATTTCTTCACCGACCAACCCATTCGGTGTATTATTTGATGAGTTAAACGCGGTTTTAACAATGCGTATCTTTTCCGTCCTGTTGATATGATTTTTACAATATTACACAAACACTCTAAACGAGTTTGCGTAAAATGACATTTTTTTTCTCGTTTAACCATTTGGTTTTTGTTCGAAAAACAAATTATGAATCTATCGATCGTGCTAAATAATACGCGTGCCGTATATTAATAAAACTATAATAATGATAAACCTACGTGAAGTTGGCACCACCACTTTGCGCTAGGGACTTCAAACCTTCAAAAATATTTTGCAAATAATTTGCTAAAATTTGCTAAAAATGTTCGGGAAAATTCGGATAGGTACCTATCAATTAGTAGGCACTCATTAATCATTCATCTAAAGATAAGTACTTGTTTTAATTCAGAAGTGGATTAGATTTTTCAATGAGGATTAGAAGGCATGTCGATATTTGTTAGGTATATAAATTCAATAAAAAAGATGAAATACATTTTAATTTTTTTTAATGAAATGTACTGTAACTTTCAATATTTAAAAATGCCTTAAATTTGATAGTGTTCAGAAAATTAATACAAATAAAATCACAAGTAAATACCAATTACGTTTCCATATGATATAAAACCTTTTCGACAATTTTTACTACCCTGACCACGCCAGTTCTCAGTAGCATCTAATGACAAAGGAGAATCAAACGAATCATGACTTACGTATATTTGATGAATTTTTCGACGAAATCGAAGGGAATTTATTGGTGTTATTTATAAAAGATTTTTGGACTGGTGTACTGGAGTCTTCTGAATAACTATTAATATTTTATGTTTTATTTAATATTGAAAGTGACTTTCGCTCTTTAATATATATACATATTTATCAAATTATTTGTGGTCAAACATGAAATATCAAAACAAATGTAAGCTGATGTTTTTTTTTTTGTACATTGTTTATCTGATTGAGGTGAGTTTCTTAATTGAGAATTTTGTAAAAGTTTTGAGTTAGACTCGATACTTTTTCAGTGAGTAATTATAAATTCATCTGCTTTATTATTGGACGAATGTCAAATTTAAGAATTTGAGTTTGAAGTTCCTTATAATAATTTTCTATAACAGCTGAACTTGCAATTTCATATGGAGATTTAAATATATAAACTTCGTAACGTTAGTCCATAGTGGAAAATCATAACACAAACGTATATTTCGATTTGCTAAGTCTGGTAAAAAATATGCAGACAAACGATTATCTTTGATCGACGCGTATGATTTACTTTTCTCATAGATCGTATTTTTATGATCACATATTTCACCAGTGTCTTCTATTCATCAAAATTTTCATTCATTACAATATTATAATATATATTAAGTACTTGTTCATCTTCAAAATTAATTTCGACATGTCAGGAACTAGATAATAGATATTACTGTTTCAAACTTATATATTATCATATACAAATGTATTAATATTTATTAAAGCAGTTTTTTTAAATTAAATACATTACATTATTGAAACTTGTGTAAAGAATATCAATTATAACAAAAATAAAAATAATATTTATTATACTCGTGAAACATGATTTTACGGGTTTGCACATAATATTCTGTCAAAACTAAGTAAAAATATTTTAAACTCCATAACACCTTTACCGTTTACAATTACAAATTGTATTCATTTTAATGTACATAAAAGTAATATGGAATTTTAATGATTATATATTTTACGTACCTGTTAACTGAATTTGTGATTACAACTCACTTCACAAAAATTGAAGTAAATAAACTTTTTTAATTCAGTCGTTTAGTAACGTTAAATAAATCATAACCAAGAAGTATAAATGTATGATCATAACTGTAAGACAAATTGCTATTGATATTCATATTTTTACTGGGGTGATACATGCATAAAATCATTATTTCAGTCAGTGTATACTTATTCATCAACTATTTAATATGATTACCAATAACCAGACAAACCACCAAATGTGAAAAATTGATAAGGTTAAGGAAAAGCATTATGAATATATTGTGTAAGAAGTACGAAATATCTCGTGGAGAAATCGTGAAGTTGAAAGGGTAGGGACACCTTGGAAAATTTAATATTTTGCTATCCATTAGCGTAATACATTTGCCGACTTAACTTCAGTTACTTCAAAATCAATACCGTATGAATGCAAATAAATATTATCATAATATGTGATAGTGTAGAGTTATTAATAAATTTAATTATTTAAATAATGTTACATGTCAATAATTCTAGACATAGGAAATCGTTGTTATTTTAAACTAACTCCAAAATCAAATTCATTTTTTTAATTCAGAGAGAAATAAAACCTTTTTTGAGAGGAAATGGCAAATACGGAAATTTTTTAAATCACAGAGAATTTTAGCAAATTATTTGAAAAATATTTGTGAAGATTTGAAGTCCCTTGTGCAAAGTGGTGGTGTTGGTTCCAGCGTGAAGTTGGCACCACCAACAGTAAAACATTTTTTACGAGGAAATGGCAAATATGCAAATTTTGAAACTCACTTAGCAAATTTTAGCAAATTATTTGTGAAGGTTTGAAGTCTATAGCACAAAGAGGTGGTGCCAACTTCACGTAGGTTTATAATAATATGTCAATGTCTATGGGTTTTCGATTATTTCGATTCCCTCAGAACGATTTCGGGTGTCGACGAATCACTGTCGATGTGTGTGTTTTAAATATATTATACAATATGATATCAAAAAAAAAAAAAAAAAAAAAAAAAAAAAAAAAATGCCATTTCGCATAGAAAAAAAAATACATAAAAATCATTCACAAAATCGACGTGTTTCGAAACAAAATCGATTCGTCCGTTGTCGTTTCCACGAGAACGCGATACTTACACGTCGATATTTAATGAGTTTAAATAGCGCTCGCTTTACGAGTGGCCGCTCACGCCATCGATGAATACCACTTTTATATTGTTAATTATTTTTCATTTTTTTTTTTCCAAAAAAAAAAAAATATATTTATACATTCGTACACGCACAAACGTATGACCCACGTGCCGTTTGTTCGCGGCGCCCCTGCCGTCGAGGTGCATTATTGAAGGTAAAATAATATTTAAAAACGAATAAATATTTAACGAGCTCCTCGCCACCGGTGCACGGGCGAATTCGTATGCGTATATCATACGGTTTTAACGACGTGTAATAGCCGACGATATCGAACCGTTGCCATGATAATAATAATAATAATAATAATAATAATAATAATAATAATAATAATAATAATAACAATAATAATAATCATGATAATGATGACAATAATAATAATAATAAATAATAATAATAATAATTATAGTGATGATAATGTCAGGTGACTATAAACATTGGGTTTTGGACGCTTCAAACGATCTCGTGTGGTGGCCGATAGATTCGTCCCGATGAACCGACCCATTTGTGTTTATTACCCCTTCGTGGAAAAAAAAACTCATTGAAAATGAGTTTTTCAAAAGTTACGCCCCCCCTCCTCCCCCCTTCGTCATGTCGTGAGCGATTAAATAACATTACTAAAAATATTTCACCCGATAACATGATAATAATGTGTTTATCGGCGCCGTTATTGTTGTTTTTTTTTTTTTTATGTTCATTTAAATTTATTAGGTCAGTGTTATTAGTTCGTGTTACTGCTGTATATCTCCCCCATCAGAAAAATACTCCCTGTTGTTGTTTGAATAAGAACATAATTAAACGTTAGTTTTATATTGAATTCTAATGCAGTGTGCATATATTATTCGAATCCGTTGCGAAGTTCACGTTTTAAATTGCATAATATAAAATTTTATAAAAGTTTATTGAATCATAAAGAACAAACATAGTTTTTAATTAAAAAAAAAATAACAATAATAAAAAAAATTAATAATAATAATGATAATAAACAAACATTTTTTTCCTCTTAAAAATACTCCAAAAGTTTTGTTACAATGAAGCGGTTACCTACATCAGGTCTATTAATTAGATACCGTTTGAATTATTGATTATTCAACACTTTTATTTTACGTACATAAAATATTTCAATAAACGATTCAAAACAGTAATAATGTCAAAACACACGAATTTTTTGATTTTCGTATCGATTGACGTTTTAAGTTTAGTATTATTAGTGTAAAGTTTAGGTGACTTTCGTATTTGAATGATAAATTACTCGATTTCACGAATTATTGACCATTATAAATATTACAATAACGATTTCGCGGAAACGTGTACGATAATATTTCAAATCGTTTTTTTACAAATTCCGAGTTATTATTAAAAACGATATTTTTCGTCGTAGGAAAACTCGAATTTTGTCGTGCGTGCGAGTAGTTTTTATCCATCGCTCACTTGAAACGTCTTCCCGGTTATATTTATGATCGGTTACGTTCGATTGACATTATAAAACATTGTGATTTGATACGATGGGATTATATCATAATACAATTATGATTTATCATTATTATAGCTTTCATTGTACGTACAACATCGAGTCTAAAAAAAAAAAACCCTGTAGCCACATAAAACATCCCCGATAAGTATTTTTTCGGTAAAATAATCAGTCGTTATAGTCTCATAAGTCGACTTTTTTCCAACACTTCTAAACGTCGTGGCGAGGACTGGCGATTATTTATCGTTATTCATTTAGCCATAAAATGTTTTTCATTCTTTTTCCCTCCGTTTTCATCGTCGTTAAATATTATCAAAAGCTAATCACGGCAATAAACAATATTACAATTTTTTTTTACAAAATTTACAAAATCATACAATTTTTGAAAAATTTAAAACTTATTCAGCACAGCACGTCATATTTCAAGAGAATTTTATTTAAAACGGTTTAGTTTGAAAGGGTTGAAGAAAGCGTTCATCTCGCTCGGCAGTAGAATTGCTCAGCCTCATTCGGACGACGCGCTTGTTTGTTATCTTTCTCTTTTTGTTTGTGTTTGGCTTTTTTTCACGTTTACAAGAGTGTGCCGTTTTGATCGAAACGTTTTTCTACCGCGGCGACCATCAATCGAAGGACTTTTTCAGACACTGTGACGCCCTTTTTCTTTTTTCAATTTTTTTTTTTTTTACCGATTTCTACGGACCACGACTTAATCGCGCGCTCGTGACGCTCGGTCCCCGCGCTCTAAATCCAAAAATAATTCGACTCTGACGTCGTCGGGACGGATCGCCGACCGCACAACAAACGATCGAACGGGTCCGACGACCGGCGGAATCACGTTCCGAGTCGACGGCGGGCGAGACATTCGGCCGCGGGTAAACGTGTTACGTATTTTATTTTTCGCATTCGTTCGACGCGGCCGCGCGAAACGAGTTCGGGTCGACGTGAACCGCACGCGAGCCGTAATAATAACCGCGACACGTTGTATTCTCCGGACGTAATGGCGCGCAAAAACATTGTGTTATTACGACGGGGTCTCGTCGTTTATAACGCGGCGTTTTTTTTTTTTTATCTTTTTCGTGTTTTTTCGTTTTTATTTTACGCCTACGTGACTACGTGAATCCCGTACCCACAGCGCGTATTCACCGACACCATATAACAATAACAATAATAATAATAACAACAATAATAATAATGCGGTGTAAAACGAAACAACGTATTTACGCGTGGCAGGTTATGCGAAATGACAAAATAATACTGTTTACAGACGTAATAAAAACCTATTAAAAGTGTCATTCTCGTTTTTCGGCCGGATGGGAGGGGGCGTACCTCCCCCCCCTTGACTCGTCGGAGTAATATTGCTTACTTTTCTGGACTACGACACGACGGACTCGCTCGTTCGTGTACATTAAAATATTAAACCTCACATTACTCTCGATCACACACCGCCGTCCTCGATACTATTGATTTTATCCTCGATTTCGGACTGCTCGTACTATGCCGCTTTGTAAATAATCGCCGAGACAAACATTGTTTTCGCAACAAGTTTCTATTATACAAAAAAATAATAATAATAATAATAATTGATAAATAAAACAATTTTAAACGTGCTTTTCCATCACGGTCCCGGTGATAGTATTTTCCATCGCGGTCCTTTTGGGCGAGGGGTCGACGGTCTGTCCCGTCTGACGGGCACCGCCACTTCAGATCGCGGTGCGACGGTCCCGAGGCACTTTGACCAAACCAATAACGCGCGATCTTACGATAGGAAGTGAGGGGTGATATCAAGTGAAGGGTGGTGATAGGGAGTGACGGACGGCAAGTGAGGGATGGGAACGGTTGGGGACGAGGGAATGTCAGGGGTCGATTGTCGATCGAAACACTTACGACCCTCGCGGCGACACCCGACGCCCGACGGTCAAATATTCAAAAGCGCGCGCCGCGTCTCGCGAGCACATCGAAATCCACCGGCTTTTATCGCGCACGTCGTTTGATATTTCCAGCCCGGCCGGCAGTTGTTCGTTCCCACCGACGACGGCGCTCCGCGCACGAGACGGCGAAACGCTTCCGGCCGGCCGCACCGGAGCCGAGGGTACGCAGCGAATCCGGGATAATAGCGTCCGCGGGAACGGCGGGCTCGTACGAAAATGGCCGCGCAGAAACCGAATACGGTCGGGGGAAAACGAGGGCGAAAAATGCGAAATTCGCCGCCGAGAGAATCGACGAAACGTCCGTTTAACCCAAAGATGGCCAACCCGCGGCCCGCCTTGGAAAGTTTAACAGCCTGAGAGTTTATCAAAAATTTAAAAAAAAAAATGTATTTGATAAATACGAATATTCGGGAATGCCCGCACAACACGTTATCAACAACGTAATCGATTTACGTAAAACACTTTCCATTGCTAAACGGATTGAAAAATTCAAAACATATCGATTAAATTAAACATGCAAAAGAAATAAAGAAACTTATAGCTGCTTTTGAGAGTCGTTTCACTAATATAGACAAACACGGGAAAACATTTGAAATATATTCGTCTCCTTTTCATACTGATGTCGAATCGGCCCCGGAATATCTTCAAATGGGACTCATTGACATACAATGCAATAATGAATTAAAACACATTTTCGAAACATCAAAATCAAAAATAGATTTTCATGACATAAACATCACAAAAGAAAAATTGTCCGATTTCAGAAATGTGGCACAAAAAGTTGTGAGTGCTTTTGGATCGACTTACACCAACTGTGAATCGTTTTTTTTTTTCGAAAATGAAATTCGCCGAACATATGTCACGCGCAAACCTATCAGATGAAAACCCACAACATCAATTACGTTGTTCAAATACGAGCATGTTTTAAGATTTACAAAATCTGAGTGAATGAGTTGAGAAACAAATATCCTATTGAATTATTAATAAATGAAAACTTTTTATTGTTTTGTTCAAATCTAAAATACGTAATTTAGTATGCGGCCCGTGCGCTTATAATGTATTTCCAAAGTGGCCCACGAGATCATTTGGGTTGGCCACCCCTGGTTTGACCGAACAGAGTTACGAGTCTCTTATTGCGTACGCCGCGCCATGAAGGTGTCAAACGATGCAATCCGACGTTCGTTTGTTAGTGAAAAAAAACTCGTAGGACGTTTTTAAAACACACTCGAGGACTTGTACTCAGGCCCTTACTGACTGCTCTTATGGGGCGGTTGTTGTAGCCTAAAAGGGCGCCTTAAAAACATTGTTATTATTGCAAAAAAAATTATTTTATTAATATTAAATATTTAATATCGTGTATGATTGGTGGACAATATTTAATAAATATTTTTTAAATAATGTGAATTAAATATATAATTTTGGTTCATTTAATGTTTATATTATCTCGGAGAAATATTTAAAAATGTATTCTCAATCAATTACTAATGTTTTATAAATATATATATTTTTAAATATTTAAAAAATAATCAATTTTTTTTCATTTTCTTTAAACACTTTTTCGTATAGAAATAATGTTTCAAACTTTTCATCCAGCCAATCTATAGATCAGAAATTTGCTCTTGTTGGTACTTTAGAGAGGTCATTTTTTTCTCCATTCAACATTTTTTTCAGAAAATTTTTCTGCACACAGGAGAAAAAAAAATTTGATCGGAAAATTCTGATAATTTAATATGACTTTACTGACGATAATATACCTATGAAACCGACCTTTTTTTTCATAGTTAATCGTTTTTTCAGAAGACTGGAAAAACTGCTGAAAATTGAGTAAAAACAGCGAAATTTTAAATATTGAACCAAATCTTCTGAAAATTTTATATGTTTACACTTAGACTGATTTCTTTTAAGTTTATTTCTAATAAAGTTTTAAATATGGGTGCAATGTAAATCGTCATTTTCATGGGCGCATCGTGCATCTGCCCGGTTGCCTGGTGGGCCAATACGGGCCTGCTTGTACTTGTACTTGTACGACGTGCATTTTTCTGTATGAACAGATAAGAGACTTTAGTGTTTAATTGATTTCGAACGAACTCAGATCAAATACGATAACACCCGTTCCGTGGGCATTCCAGGCGCGGATCCAAGTTTTCGCGTTGGGGAGGAGAATAGACAAAAGGGATTCAAACATACACACCCATTTTTCACTATTATTTCATGCGCTTTTTTCTTTTCACCACTCGATTTTAAATGTACTATACGATTCGTTCATTTTAGTCTTATGTCACGTGACTATACGTCATGGTCGTTTAAAAATTACATTTTTCATAAGTTCATAAGTATTTTTAGCGATAATTTTAAAATTCACGAGAGTGATCGTCCCGTACACCTGCCTAAGGAACGGTGACTATATTGAACAATAATAAACTACTACAGATTTTCTGCAAACGCTCGGACGACTCAGAAGTCGTCGTCGGTTTCAACGTCCGATGTTAACGTGCGAGAAACGATGGAAACTGGCGACTTGAGACATTTGACTTTTGTCCGTGACGGCGTTCGATCGCGCCGAGATCCGCCGTTACTCGGGCCTATAATTCTACTCTGACGTTTTGGCACGTGAACGGTGATTCATCCAGAACGTTTTCTCCGCACGACGACGCTGAAAAAATCGCACGGCCGGCCGAACGAAAATCACCGCGAATCGACCGCTGCGGGAAAACGTTTCATCGTTTCGCCGCGGCACGGCCGAAAAGAGAATAATCGTTCTCTATATTTTTTATTTTTTTTTCGTTTTTTTATTTTTTTTTCATATTTCGGATTCGTCCTGACGTGATCGTCATAATGTTATTATATCACGTGCGTGATGGCCGAGCCATCAAACACGCGGCTGCAGGCACGTATTGTTTTCGGCCTGAATCGACGAATCAAAACACGTCCGGACGTCGAGCACACAAAACACCGTGCACAGGAGCAAACGGAATCTCTCATTTCTTATAACACGTTTTCCGGAAGAGGAAAAAAAAAGGATCTACAAACCTCGTTTTTAAAACAATCTCTTTTATTACCTATACTCTCGGTTTATTTCTATATGAAAATACGATTTTTTTTTCTTCGGTATATTATCCGTTATTGTTTCATAATCAGCCGTGATTTATTTATGTTGACTTTGAACGATTCGTCGATGATTTTCTAAATCAATATCGATCGTTTCGACAAACTCGTAATGTTTTTAATTAATATTTTATTTTATCTCATTTCATTTTTCTTGTTCTCTTTGTTCGTTTAATTTACACATTGTACAGATTTTAATCGAATCGTACAAAACATTTTTGACTATTTTAACTCTTTATTCCGTTTTACGAAATAAAATTAGAAAACTGTTTTACCTAGTCCCCCCGAACGATTCCGTGGAGACGTCGATGTCGTCTTCAGTTTTCGCGTTTCCACACTGAATTTTGATGCGAAATAAAACCGACTACCGTTATGTATCACACGAGATCACGTGTCGTGGCTTTAGATTATTTTCACGTCATACGAATATCGTTTGAGAAACGACTGCCGTGTTTACGAGGCGATTAAAAATTAAAATCGACTTTACACGATACGTAAGTATAAGTCGGTCAAAGATAACCGTCGTCGGATTCGCCGTAGTGAAGTGGTTTTTTATTTTTTGCCATTTCCGCGTTGAAATCATAAATTCCAAGCGCCCCCTTCCCCCCGCCAGTCGCATTGCTATATTATTTTTATTCTCGCGCTCGCGAAAACACCGACTATCAATGACACTCGCCGTTAGTTTTCAGTTTTCGCCGCTACACACGGCGGCGTACACTAATTTTACGGGACGGTAACCGTAGAGCCGAATATTATTCGTTCGCCGTGATACTCCGCGTCTTCGTCGTGCGAATAAATCAACAAAGTTGCCCGATAAATTAAACGACGTGATCTCTGTGGCGAGATATTTACAACTCGACGGCGAGCCAAGTTTAAAAGTTCAAACGCATACTTCATAGCGGCTCCGTTCGGTCCGACACGCGAAGGCAGACTGTGCGCGAAAACCGTGTTCGCGTCGCCGTTCGCGAATTTTCGTTTCGACCACGTTTTCCCGTGGCCGCGGCTCTACCTGTGCGCGCGTCGGAAGGACCCGTTCCGTCGATAACGTTATTCGTTCGTTCTGATGCGTTTTTTTCACGGGCTTAGAGGTAAGGGGTGGTTTCGGGTGTTCAAACACCCCCCGAAATCAAAATAAAACGATTTTGAGCTTTTCGTGAATTTTTTCCAGAGAATGTCATTAACTCGTACATTTTGTACTAATAACTACTAGGTATGATTCGTGGGAAACCACAATACTTACATTTTATACTAGTTCATAGTTGTATTATAGTACAATACTTTCGGATCATCAACAGTTTAATTCGGAAATTATTCATTGTGCAAATACAAATGGGTAAAAGAAAAAAAAGATTGTAAACCATCAGATCAGCATTTGAAGCGTTTTTTAAAACGTGATTCTGAATTTTTTCCAAATATAAAACAATTGTTCACTATTATCGTCAACTACTACTGCGGAAAGAACTTTTTCAACATTACGACGTGGTATTAAATCATTTCGAGAAATTCGACAGGAAATTAACGATTAACTGGACTTGCCTTGCCAAGCGTTCATCGTGAAATCAATATTGACCCGGAAGAAGTAATCGATATTTTTAAACTTCACCCAAGAAAACAAGGTTTTATCTTATCATTTTTTTTTATACATTTTTAAATCTGTAATTTATATGAACAAAATATCGTAATAGTGTTCAATGGTGTTAAAAAAAATAATAATAATTCGTCTTTAATTTTAATGTTTTATAATATTAATATAGACCTAGACCAAAACCCCATCCGAAAATATTTCCTACGACGCCCGTGGTTTTTTTTTCTGTTCTTGGAACCGGTACGGCGTGACTGCGACTGCCGACACGCTTTTGAGCGCCACGGTCGTATCGTTCGCGACGCAAAAGCGTAAAACGGCTTGTCACGACGTCGAATTCGCGTTATGTTCGCGTGCGAATCGAAACAAACGAACGTTTTAAGGGCAGGCGCCTCAAAAGCATCGTGACCGTGAAAAATCGTAAATAAACACCTTAACGAGTGCCGGTCTCAAATCGCGTTCGTTACCCGAAATCGCGTTGGTCCGACCAACCGTTTTTCATCGGAACCCCGACGGAACGCGCTTCGGATGATATCTGTCGCGTCGTTTAGTGGACCACGCGATCGAAACAGCTCCGAATCACGGTTTTTTAATCACGCCGGTGACATAAATCATCCCCACACAACTAATAATAAAATGGGCGATTTCCGTGGTTTTTTTATTTATTCGTATATTTATTTTTATGTCCCGAACGTTAAAGTGAAAAAATAAAAAACTTCCAGTGAAAAACGGTGAAAAAAATGCAAAATTAAAATCCCGTCGAAATAATAATATTCAGTACATCGGTCCAATATACGCACGTTTATATAGCCACGGAACCACTGCGATTTCAAACGAACATAAAAAAAAAAAGAAATAAAACGCATCAGGATCATCGACTTTGTGCACGACAACACAGGTTCTCGGGACGCGTTCGCTATCGACAGTCCGCGGCAATGAACATTTTTCTTATTTTCATTTCTATCGACGTTTTAAATGAAAAATCGAACAGACGTTATCGGCAGATCGATATCGAGCACCTCTCGATCGAAATCCATTTAAAACGTATTTAACGAAACGTTTAGGTATTGTTTTTCAGTACGATTTTCGGTATTTTTTGTATGCAACACTGCAATCGATTCTACTCGTTTTTTACCACCACAACATCCGTGCTCTATTAGTAATAATAATAATCAGGGTCCGGACATCATAGCATTTGCTAATTATTAAAGAATACAGATAAAAATAGCAGGGTGGGCGTATTAATACGTATTTATAAGTGTTAATTCAAAAGATAAAAATTTGAACCACCATTCAATGATGATAATTTCAAAAAAATGTGTTTTTTTTGGTTGCTATTTTTGATATTTTTAGGGCATATTAAAAAGCGCATATTTTAGTACTTTTTGGCGCTATGAAATCCGAACCCTGATAATAGTAATAATCATAATGATAATAATGATGATTTTGTCGTTTTTAAAAACTTCGCGCGTCTCGCCCGCGAAACGGGCAGTGAAGTAAAGCGCAACACCACGCGTCTTCGACCCGTGCGAAAAAACGCTCGAAACCGTGGTATACGGTGTGTACACGGCGCACGCTAATTGGCCGGATCGTACTTCATTCCGGGTCGTACGCGTATAGAAGCATTACAAATAATAATAATAATAATAATAATAGTAATAATGATAATAATAATAATAATGATTACAATGGCAATAAAAGAACGTCGGAGGCGCGTACACGTTTACACGCCAATGCTAATATCACTTGGTATACGCCGCCGCACACGCGCTGTACATGTGCAGTACAAGTGTTTTATTTTTTTTTCATTTTTTTTTTTACTTTTTTACATTTTTTATTATTACTATTACTATTATTTTTTTTTTTATGCTTCTTCTGTTTTCGTATTATATGCCACGCATCCGGAACAAAATGAAAAAAAGTTTGCGCCCTCGTCATTATACCGAAAAACGCGAGCGCGCTCCGGTGTGTTATATTATCTGCATTTCATGCTCCGGTAATTTGCATGCGCGTAAAAACGAGTAGTGCCTCTTCTACACCCCGTGCGGGCGGCCGGGAAAAACTATCTCTGCGAAACACATATTGGCCTCTCTTAAATCCACCGCCGTCACTATTCCTCCACCTCCACCTATCCGTGGTCCGACGCCTCTCGTCCGCGCCCGCGATTCCTGACCACCACACACACATATACACACACACACACACACACACACACACACACACACACACACACACACACACACACACACACACACACACACACACACACACACACACACACACACACACACACACACACACACACACACACACACACACACACACACACACGCCACGCCGCGTACGATATGCGTACGTGCCACCCTTTTTTACCGCTCTTTCCCTCCCCCGCACTGCTATTAACCCTTGCCAGTCGGATTCGCTACCACCACTCGCCACGCACTGCTTCGATCCCCTCACTCTCAACCCCGCCGCTGGACCAGCTGTTCTCCCGACACAGGCGAGTTCATCTAGCCCACACACGCATTTTCAACAGTGTGCGTCAGTGTGTGTGTGTGTGTGTGTGTGTGTGTGTGTGTGTGTGTGTGTCTACGTGTATACGTGTGTACGTGTGCGAAGAGAACGCACTGCTTTAATTACTACATTGTCGCTCATCGGACAATTTAATTATTATTTAGTTTTTTACCCCATCCTGCCCCCCTCGTACATTTTACGCCCTTGTGAGAATGTCTCATTTATCATTTTTTTTTTTCGGGACATTTTACTGGAGGTGTATTATAAAATGTATATTTCATAATTATATATACATACGTATAATTTTGCCCCGTGACTAATTCCGCGAAAAAAAATATACGTGTACGCATTTATATTATTAATTATTATCATTATCATTATTATAATTATTATTATAATATTATTAATTCGTTTTCCGTTTTTGGAAATACTGTCGAGCAAGCGATAACGATAACAATTACTCATATTCACGGTTCTCGTGAAACGAATTAAACGAGTTTAATTTTTTCTTTTTTCTTTTTGCACGCGTTCGCGTGTCTCGTGGTCCGAAAAAATTAATGCGCGACACACCGACGCACACATTCGAGAACGCTCTGTCGTTTTCATTTACTCGTTCGGGCTGGCGGCATATGAGCATAGCGTACATTGTTAGAGAACCCGATGTAAACCCTGCTTTCTGAACGGCAAACGAGAAAACAATTTCACTATTATCTGTTATTTAGGTTTTAGTTTATTTTATTGAAACATTTGAAATATTAGAATACTGAATGATTCGAAAAGATACCTCCAAAGTCCTATGTAATGAAATCGTCCATGAAGTTGGGAACACTCTTCATATTAGGTCAAATATTACATGTATGGAAGAAATAAATAATTGGGATTCTGAATTTGGGGAGTTTTATCATACTCATTGGAAATATAATTCCAGTATTCCAAATGGCAAACGCATTGTGTGCTCGTAACATCTTTTATTCAAATATAATAATAAATACCTATTAAAATGAATTCTTATTATAATTTAGTAAAAAGTTTGTATGCCAACAAAATTAATTTCAAAAACCAGTTATTAATAAAAAAGGATTATCAGAAAATGCCAACTGCCCGGCTACAATAATTGATAATACGGTAAAACTTAATACCACCGCTACTAAAAAAAGATCCATTTATTTAAAGATAATTAGAGATAGTGTAATGCATAATCAAAAATCGCAATTTTATTACAGGTAATTGATAGTGAAATCGTTATCTCATTTGAATGAGAGCCAATCAGAGAACAGGGTTTGCATTGGGTTCTCTAACAATGTGCGCTATGCTTATATTACGTGGGCCGGCGCGCCGGTACCGCACTGTATACAGACCGACGTTTCTCGTCCCGGGACGCACGAGAGCGCCCGCGGGGCAAATGGGCAAAGGGACCATCCCCCCACCGGGAATTTTTCGAAATCATTCGTGATTTCGTAGCACTTCTATTAGTCGTAACACAACGTTTCAATAAACACGTATTAAAAAAACTTTCAATATTATGTAATAAAATGTCTATTCGTACAAGAATAGAGACGATATCAAGTCGTTTACTTTGTTCGGTAGGCTTATTGGGTAGTCGATGCTGTTTAAGAAAGGAGATTCCGAAAACGTATGAAAATTTAAACCGACCGTTTTGATTCGGCAATTTCGGAATTTCGATCTCGCCCCGGTCGGGACGGTTTATCCTGCGGACGCGTTTGGGGGTGCACGTACCGGTCCTGCCGGCAAGTGCTCGAAACGCTCTCGGAAGGGGTACGTGAGGGGGAAAAAAAGGGTGACTGAGAACGATATGTACACGACGACGCACGTGTCGTCGGGGACACGTCGTCGTAAGTCAGCGCGACGAGAGCTACATCGACGATCGAGCGTTAAAAGTAACGGGAGCGGAAGTGGGAATCGTACCGGCGAGAGGTTAAAAAAGAGCGCGGGAGCGAAAAAACGCCGAATAAACGCCTTTACGTGTGCGTTGAACGACGACGACCGTTAGGAATCGGCGCGATTAACGCCATCGATATGAGCTCCTTCTTTTCTCCCTAGAGCTCTTAGAGTGGCCAATATAATCTCTCACTCTCTTGATTTTCGTCGTCGAGTTTCGTTCAAAACGCGACGCTTGAAATGCATTCGGATCGAACCGACAGTCCACGGTTGGGGGGGAGGGTATTTGTACACCGCACGACGTTGACGTTGTATTGATCACGCGCGGTTTTTACGTTTTGACGCGTCGCGCGCATAAATAACAGTGGTTTTTTAATTTTTTTTTTTTTTTTTTTTTTATAAATAATATCAACTGAAACGTAATTTACGACCGCACAATTAATTAGACGGTTGACGTTTCAAGGGAGATTTAAAGTTTGCGAACGATAAGTCTGCCCCGTGTATACACACACACACACACACACACACACACACACACACACACACACACACACATGCACAAAAGCACGCACACTCGCACGCACGGTAGCGTGTTTTAGTCGCACGACCAAATCCTACCGCGGCGGTGTTATTGTAGTGTAAAAAATTGATACTTAAAGTTCGCTCTGTTATACGGCGCGCGGAGCACCGTAAATGACAACTAATTTCGAGTCGCGGTGGCATAATTTTTGTCTTATCGTCGTCACATAAACCATTAGGTTTGAATTCGAAATTTATTAACGGCTCGCACGCAAAGCTTGTATTTTTGTTTTTTTTTTTTTTTTTGTTTTGTTTTTGTTTTTTCTAACGATACGCATCAGAATTAATTTGTGATCAAAACCGTTATAACAATAAACGACCCCGCGCTACGACAACGACAACGGCAATAATAATAAAAATAATAATAATAATAATAATAACGACACTAATCATAATGTCTTTTCTGTACACACGAGACCTCGACGCGATCCCGTCGTAATGTAATACTGCACTCTCGGGGGAGTTTCGAAATATTAATAATCAATATACCGCCTGTCGATGCGGACCGCGCGAACGAATCAAATGTTTTCGTTGTGCATTTTTTTTTTTTTTTTTTTTTATTCATTTTTCGAGAGTAGAGTCTGAACAACGCGCGCGCGGTACGTTCTCCTGGAAAACGCGATTCCCCTCCCACCCCCTTCGTCGGATTTTTTTTTCCGGTAATAAAATTATATAATGACTCGACTGTATAATACGTGCACACGTGCGTAGTGCGTGTTTTTATTATTATTTTATACTAACTATGAAAAAGCGTGTGCTTACGCCAAAATAGGTTTTGATAAATGTTAGGCACACCCTTTGAGCATTTGAGTGCGTGAGTGTATTACGTGAATTTAATGTACGGCCTACGTACTCCGGGTAGGAGTCAATGAAAAGCGCAGTGCACGGACGACGGGTATTGATTATCGTGGATTTATTGAACTCGATCGGATTTTTGTTTTTTTTTTTTTTGTTTTACCACTTTTCTCTTTCCACCGCGACGTGGAGTTTCTCCGCGTTCTTCAGACCGCATTGTTATTGTCATCGACGGCTTCTTTACGGGTTTGAATTTTCTCGAAATACTCGAAATGACCTCGGCCGTACAACAACATAATTTGGGGGGTGGGAAAAAAACAGTACATGTCCGGGGAAGCGTAAAACATTTTATTATGACGGCCTGCGCGTGCGAACCAACAGGTGATTAACGTAATCGGATTGAAAATTAAAATTCACATTTGATTCGGACTCGGACGGTCCGATGATTGTTTTTGAGTACACCACAACACGACGACGCTCGTACCAACTCGAAAACTCTATATACAAGATGAACGTACGAGCGCACACTTTGCCGATTCGACTGAAAGTCCAACGCGGTCCAACGCGCCGTGAGCTTAGTATACGTGTGTACGTGACGTACGGAGGCGCGACGATGAGGATTTCCGGTGTTTTTTACGCTGACGTACGCTTTCGGCAGGCGAATAAAAATAACGAAAAAATCGAATTTACGAGTCGATTTGTTCGTGTGTTAAATGTAGAGAAACGTACGCACGAGGACTCTTGTGATAGTGGGTTTTGTATATTCGAGTACTAACCTGAAGTTCGAGTGTCTTTTTGGTCGAACGGTTCATTGATCGGCTAACAAAACTTACCTGACAAGGTTTTTATTTTTCCGTCTTATTCTTTTGTCCCCATACAATAGTATGAAAAAAAAAGCAAAAAAAAAAAAAAAAAAACATCAGCGAGCCACTTTATAACAACCTTTCTTTTTCATTAGAACGAAATAAAAAAGAATATCTTTTAAAAGTTCGACAAGAGAGCAGTTTTTTAGCTGTTACAATTAAATAGCGACATTCCTCATTAGTGCTGACATTTTTCTGTACTTTTTATTTACCCTTAAAATTAGATTTCTCTCTTTTATTCTTGTCTTTTCTTCGCTACTATTTCTTTCAAAAAGACATTTCTCCGTTGTCTCTTGTATAAATCCACGTCCTCGCATGGTTTACGAGCAACAGGCAAAAAAACTGAATCCGATCGAAACGATTTTCGTCCCGAGTTCTTAATTATAGTCAAATGTTTATTATGAAAAAAAAAAAAACTTAATATTCTCTTCGGTTCACGGAATACGGAATATAAATCATAGATATTACTTTTTCGAGTCACATTCATTTTGTGATCCCTTTTTTATGTAATTATTAAAAAGTAATGATAAAATAATTATAGGCTATGTGATTATTTTTAATACAATTGCAATAATACACGATCAGTAAAAAAATACTTTTTTCTTCTCAATTATTTGTAATAATTTTACAATTGAGCACATTTTTTATTTTTTCATCACTAACGCTATTGTTAAGTTTCCATGGAATCTGTAATGGGAAGTCAATTAGAAAGTCAGAATAGCCCCCCCAACGTATTTATTTTTATAAACGAATTTTTCTTTTTCGTAGAAAATTCAGAATGAAAAACCTCACGTAAAAATCCAACAAATTCAAAATGTTTAAAACTTACTTACTTAAATTACTTAATTACTTTGAAAATAATATAAAAATAGCTAATTCTTTGTGCAGGAAATACAACTTTTAATTATTATTTTATCCGTATAACTGTATGGCAAAATGAAGAATCTGGCGAACTAAGATTATAAAAAATAATGATGTTTTAAACACTGCATTAAATGTCTTTCGGCTATGTTCTACTAATCTCTACCCGAATATTTATAAATTATTGAAAACGTTTTGTATGTTGCCAGTTTCTACTGCCACATCAGAAAGATCATTTTCGACGTAAGAAATACTGAAAACACATCTTCCGAATACAATGACAGAGTCACGCGTCAATAATTTTGAAATTTCATCAAAGTCATCATACATTTTTTTTTCGTTTAATTTGTTATTTGAATTGTTTAAATGGTTTAATATCAAAAGATATTCTCAGGGATATACCCATCACTCCAATAAAAGTAATAGATAAAATTGCAAAAAAAAAACCGAAGAAAAATTTATTTCGTTCTATAGCTAACGATATGATTTTTTTTTCGCGTGGTTTGTACAATTTAATTCTTTAATTATCTAGGTATAGATAAGTTTATATATTATGTTACTACCTATTTATGTGTAGGTAGTGAACTTAGCTGTCAATGAAACGATGTAACGGCAAACAAACGAGTACATAACATTATATTTTATTCATACGAATGTGGCCTTATTGTTCGGTAAGAATTTCTCGATTTTTTTGGAAAATATCCTCCCCCCACTATTAGAAAATGCTAAGCGCGCCACTGAACACAGCCGTGGTAAGACATTAAGTAAAGCTATTTGAATCGTATCGAGGACGTAGCAGTGTATTGGTGTGGGGAAAAAAATGCATTAGCATTATAATAAATAACCTGATTTGAGTGAACCATTGTCGTCAAACGAATTTACTCGTTTATTCGTTTTCAGTAATTCGATAATCGGAACATACAATGTATCCACGCCTTTCCGTCTTAGTGAATTTGCTATGGATACATACGCCTGTGCGTTTACTGTTAATCTTAAAGGATAGTGCGTGATGGAAAATTTTCGTTTACAAGGTTTTTAGAAATTAACGTTTTACAACCTGTTTTTTTTCGTATTACAAGTAAAAAAAAATCAATAACGTCATTGTTACTTATTCATATAATGATGAACGAACGAGTGATTTTCGTAAAATATTATATTTTTCTTATTCCAAAACTCTGAGCTGTATTAACAAACGAATATACATGTAATCAGGTAACGATATAAATTCGTAATAAAAAAATTGCTTTTTTATAGCAATGAAGCTTGAATTGTGCAATTGAAATATGTTTCGAAGACGTACGTAAAAACGTGAAGTATTAATAAAATATACGTACACGTTTTTCAAGTTGTTGACATAAATATTTTTCCATACTTAAAAACATTTAAAACATGTCGATATCAAAACAGTTGAACAATTATTATAATATCAGGGTGTTAGTCGAAATTTCAAATAAAACATTTCAATTGAATCAGTGATAATTCAGTCGTTCAAAACACAGCACAGACACATTTGAGACCGTTTTTCAATAAAAAAAAAAAAAAGAAAAGAAAAGGAACACACGATCAAATTATTTTTAATCAATTCAACATGACGTGTTTATATAATGCTTGAGAATCATCTAAATTTTAACACTTCGTAGTCCGTATTTTTAGCATAAAACTATATATTTAATAATATCTTTAAAAATGAACATAAACTATATAACAATCCCTATAATAATCACCATGATTTCATAACGTTGTGTCGGCTGTAATATAATTTTTTCTCGTGTTTAGTTATAGAAAATGAAACGATTATCGATAAATAGAACTTATAAATATTTGTACAGTTTCATTTGAGACTGAGAAACACATCGTAACAACGGGATTGTATTCAGTGTTGCCAATTTAGCGATTTTATGGCTAAATCTAACTTATTTTGATGCTGACATGGCCATTAGAATTTAAATCTAGCAGCTAGCTATAAATCTAGAATAGTAAAAAACAAAATATTTGGGATATTACTACTTTTTTGCTTTACAGGGACGTTGAACCAAACAAAACATTTTTCATTACATTTTTTTAAAATAGGAATGCTTTAAAAATGTGTCACGATTATCTATGATATTATATTATATCAATTGTAGATTAAACCTCTTATGAATGTTAAGTAATTTTGTGATAAGACAACTCTTACCCCCCCTCCCCTCCCCAAAAAATATATATTTAAATAACGTTTTAATAATAATTATTAACCAATGCACATAAATTATTTTTGTTATTAATATTATGTTGACGTTTTTCATAGCATTTTCTTTTTTTTTTTTTTTAGCCTTATCTAGCATTTTGTATAAAAATATTATTTAGCCGTATCTAGCTATTTTTTGAATGGGCCATAGCATAATTTAGAAAAGACGAGTTGGCAACAATGATTGTATTGGGGTAAACTCGAACATAAATATCTTGGCTTATGCGGACGATATAGAGACATGACGAGATACCGAAGAAACGGTTAGACAAGTAAGCTGGAAACACATCACGATGGCTAGTAAGGTTGGACCGGAGATAAACGACGGAAAAACAGAGTAAATGATATCAAGTCACCAGGACAGAGACTATCAACAAAGACAATCTATGAATGTCGAAGGGCGTTTATTCAAGAGAGTCGCGCGTTTCGAGTACTCGGGTCACTTACTAACACAAGACAATGACCTGAAGATGGAAGTCAGTGCTAGGATACTAAAAGGCGACAAAAGTTTTTTGGTTTTGGTAAAGTACTGAGCTCGAGAACATTATCGACAGACCTTAAGGTACAAACGTACACGACCTGTAGTATACGAGTACCGTATGCCGCGGAAACATGACCACTTAGGAAAGCAGAAGAAATTAGACTAAAAGTATTTGAAAAGAGAATCCTGCGGAAAATCTATGGCCCATGCGTCCGCACGAACGCCGGTGAATGCCGTAAACGTCGTAATAAAGAACTCGATGAGTTGTTCCAGAAACCGAACATCGCGAACGAAATTAAGAAAAGGACGGTTGACCTGGGCAGGACATGCATGGCGGAGAGTGGGATCTATTATAGTCAGAACAACAATTTGAAGAGAACGCGGTCGGTAAGAGTCCCCTAGGAAGACCACGCACACATTTCACAAATAACCTAATTATATTTAAATAATTATTTATATACTCATGATACATAAGGAAAATCAAACAATATTCATATTTTATGGTCAACTGATAACAATATTATTATTATATTATCATATTTTGACGTCTCACAAGCCCAATGTCCCTCTGAGAGGACATACATAACAGCTGAGATATTATCACTCCTATTCACATTGGGAAAGTTTTGACTGTTCGTACTAGTTAACTATGATACCGTAACAACAAAAAAAAAATAAACAGAATTTAAAAGTCAAGTGTCCCACTCCAAAATAAACATTTATTAACAGCTGTTATCATAAATTTGTTTTTCAAAATATTTTCAACTTATATTTAGTGTAATACTTTTGCGGAATGAAATACATAATTGATATTATGATATTCGTAATCTGCATTAGTTTAATGACAACATTCATGCATTTTTATAACGATTAAACAATTTTAAACTATATAAATACTTATTTTAAAAGAATGTCCTTCTGAGAGGACATTGGGTCTGAAAGGGCTAGGAAGACCACGCTTACGTTGGGAAGATTACAGTGTAAAAAGGGACGCGGCAAGCATTTAGCCAGAGATACCATGGAGAATAGCGGCAGAAGATAGAGATAGGCGGAGAGAACAGTTTCATTTGACTTCCTGTACCAGTGAACTTTACGTTAAATATCCATTTTTTTTCTTCTGATTTTTGATTTTCGATTTTTTCTTTTTCGTGAATGAAATCTATTTATCTGTTTAAAAAACTCGTCGTGTTGTCGTTCGAACGCTAAAACACGGGAATACGGTGAATACGGTTTACGCGATGAATTCCGAATCCGGACCGAGTTCCCGTTCGATGTGAATATTGTTTATGTTTATTTCACAAAGTTTCACAAAATAAAACATAAATATATATAAACACTACGGGGTTTCGTTTCTGCGGGACGTGAAGAAAAACGAAAAATTCCTCCGGTTGCTAACACCGGAAAGAGATATATGTATTTTGTAAACTTTTATCGACGACATAACGCGAATGATAAATTTCGCAATTCAGGTAATTTCATTTTTACGGCAATCACGTATGGACGCGTAACACTCACGCGTGGATTACGTAACGGGAGAGCGCAAAAAAAAAAAAAAAGAACGACTTAAAGTTTGGAGGAGAACGATAAATCGCGAAGAAACGTTCAACACTCGGCCCGTACGACTGACGTAATGGTGTGATTTTCTATGAGGCAAAGCTACTCGGGAATTTAGTTATACACTTGTGCAACACAAACTTGTTTGTTTTCTTTTCTCTTGGCCGTACTTTTCGATTTCGGGACGCATAAAAAAGAGTCTGAGGGATAATAAACCAGACAATTGTATAGATTTTGTTTTTTTTTCATTTATTTCGTTTTTCTTTATTGGAGATGTTCATACTTTCTTCTTGTCGAGTTCCACTAGCGCCCGGCCGTTAAAATGTACAAGATATCAGATTGCAGCCGTTTTTTTTTTTAATTTTATTTAATTTAATTTTATTTTATGAAATATTCAGAAAGCAAACGAAGTCCTACAGAAAGTTTCCGTAACGCTACTCTCGCATTCTCTCCTATACTTCGCCCTCAAGTAACCGCACTACTCAAATTCTGCGGAACTCGGGAAAAAAATTCATTTTCAAACGTGTATATGTATAATATGTTTACGGACTATAAAGTATGAACATAATATTATGAAAGATCATCATAAAATAAAAACGTATTTCTAATTTGAATCTCGTTTGTAGATTTCAATCGTCTTTTATGTATTATAATTATTATTATTACTTTTTTTTTCCACACATGAGATATTTCTACGTACTTTGAGCGTAGTTTCAGTTTGTATGAGTTTATTATTTTTGTTTTATTATTATTATTATCAATCAATTTTCAAACAGTTTTCATAATACCGTAAAATTGGTGTTGTATCGTGAACGTTTTACCGTCATACAATCAAACGTCTCGTCAAAAATGTCTACTTTGAATAAGCTGTTTATTTCGGTGTGATCACGGCATTAAGGTTCTCGATCGTTTTCAGATGGAAAAAGATTTGTTTTCTGGTAACTCTGTATCACTGTAGATGAACTGCAGATCAATTGTGTTTGTGTCTGTCGAAACCGTTTATGTATGTACGACAAATATTTTAGAATTTCTAAACTGATTCTCTAGAAAAACGATAGGAAAACGACGTAAAAACAATATTTTTAGTTACTCTTATATTTTATCATCGCGCGATTATTTCATTGTGATCCCCAAAACAATAATCTCGTAAACTTGAAATGTCCCCAGTTAATTGAAATTGAATAAGATCCATGGCGTATTCCTTTTTTCCATTTAGATATTTGAAATTTAAATACACAGCAAATATTGTTTTAATGAAAAAGCCCAGTTAATACGTTATTAAAATGTAAGACGGTCGAATGTAAGTACAATTTTCGAAATTACTAAAACATAGTCAACCGATCAATCGTTTACCTATTCAAAATTATTTTTTGTCTCGTTATTTTTTTTTAAACTAGTAAATCTCTGATTATAATTTATTTCGATGTTCACATCAAGTCGCCTTTAGTAAGACGACACGTCATGGAAAAACGAGACAAATGTATTTATGTTGTTATATTTATATTATTTAATGGTTTAAACACGTTTATTTATTTGAATAATTAGACTTGAGCAATAAACGCACCGTTAAAGCGCATCGTCGTGTAAGCTGTTAGTCTTATTTATTTAATAAGTATACATTTAATTATGCGATACAAAATTTTAATTATGAAACAAACAATATTGCGATCCAATCGTTTCAGAACGGAAAAAAAAATAATTTCCAATTAATACAATTAATACTTTCAGCGTAATGAATTAAAAAATAATATTGGTACTTGGAACCGTAGGAAAGAAACAAAATCAATCAAATAATTACAAATCTACAGATTGATCGAAATAGTAATGTTGTTGAGACTACTTAAATATCGTTTCATCCGTTCGTTAAAACAATTAATCAATGCGCTTTTTAAATATTTTACGCGTTCCGTTTAAACAATAATTTATACGTATACCGTTATACTCTATTCTGCGAGTTTAGTCTTTAATTATAATATTATTTTAATCTATAGTTATTACTCTTTCTATTTGCGCCGTTACGGCTAATCCACACACAAAAACGTACTAAAGTCACGACAATATTTCAATCTCACATACCATTATTTTAATTATGCTCCTTCTTTTATACTCGAGTAAAGTTTGTTTATTTTTCTCCGTCGTGCAAGTCTTATAGAAAAATGATTTAAGGCTGGAATCCCTATGTTATTTTAATTTAATTAAAATGTATAAAAAAAAAAAAAAAAAAAAATCAATAATAATAAAATCGTGTTCCTCCATTTTTTTTTTTTTTTTTTTTTTTTTAATTTAATATGTATATACCTATTTCCAAAATTTAGACAATACAATAAATAATTTTATGATTTTTTTTTCTGTGATTTTTCATACAGTATCAAGAATATTAATTACTTCGCGCTCTCCGAAAATCCACTATACACGATGCAGTATTAACGCGTTATTTTGAGTTATCATCTCGGCGATATTGTTTATTTGTTCAGGACTTACGTAGTACACGTGACTTACTCCAAGTCACGTACGGACGCTATGTGCCTGCTCTTAAATATTTTAAACCGTATGATATTATTATCGCGTTTAATATGTTCACGTTACGAACACCACAAATAATAATAAACGATTCTGCGGGTTTCGAATTCGAACCCTTGTACCAATAGCAGGGGCGTCACTTGGAGTAAATTCATGGGGTAGCAAGCATATCGAATAATATTTTTATTTAATTTGTAATCTGATGAAAGGAGAGAACTATTGGTGTAACCGATAACTCTATGTTAATTGTTCATAAGAATTTGGTAAAAATATATCATTAATCTCATCATTTAATTTACAGTCGAAACATTAATAAACAAAATGTATAAATTGCGGGGTAGCAATCGCTACCCCTTGATACCCCGAAATGACGCCAATGACCAATAGTACCTACGTTGACGGAACGTTACGCCGGAATCAAGTACGACGGAAAAATACGGCGATGCCGTTTTCACGAAAATGTTGCGTTTAATTTTTTATTCACACGACACTAAGAGGACAAAATCCGAAATCACGAAAAGGTTTTCCGTGAAAAGCGTATTTTAAGACCGAATTTGTTAGCGTTTCAAATCTTTCTATGCGACGTTCACGATTATTACTGGAGTATTCGCGACAAATTTCCAACCGAACAAAATGTGTTTTTTGCGCATTTTACGAAACGTAATACGTAATCACTATAATAACGTTTCCACAACAGAAATGTAATGAAAATACAATTAAACCGTTTCCCGAACGCCGTCTTTTAATCAAATTATAACGTTACATTTCTGTATTTTTACAAAAATGTATAAAATAAATTATCAAGAAGCTCTAAATTATTTCGTCCAAAACACAAATTAAGCTACATCAAATTGACGCGAGAATAATAATAATAAAAAAAACAATTTTTCTTTTATAATAATTATTAATTGAATGTTTACTCAATTTAAAAACATTTATAGAAAATGGTTGATTAATTTTAAGAAACAATGTTTTTTTTTCATTCTCATGTAAAATAGTTTCAAGAAGAAAATAATAAATTATATGCCATTCGAAAAAGTCTGATTGAAATTAAATACGAATTAATTACATCATTATACAGACGCACAAGTATAGTCCATTTTCTATGATACAAAAATATGTATACATAAATCAACCTAAACGGTCCGATGATTTAATAATAAATTAACGTTAAACACACTGGCGGTTTCGAATGATAATGGCATAAAGTTGTAAATTCTTACTATACGAGTATTCAAAACGTAAACTAGGTCCTCTATAGATTTGGTATTTTTCACTCAACGTGTTATTTGGATATTTTTTTTTTAACATCAATTAGATCACACTCACATCTATGATACCGATCATGAATTGCAAATTTAATGCAGTGGCGTCATTTCAGTTTTTTCTAGACTAGGGTGACCATTTACTGATAAGCCGACTGAACTTTTTTTTATGCCCACTAAAATGTATTATATAAACTAACTGTTCAATTATGTTCACAAGGGGTGAAAAAATATTATTCATAATCTTTATTCGTATTCGTCATAATATTATGACGACTCCGATTATTCGGCTGCATTCAAATAGATTGAATAATATTTATTATTTAATCAATGTTTGTATACAAATTGATAATAATATGAACATATCTTTTCTTATGGGTGGAATTGTAACGACTATAATATTTATAGACTAAACTAGTCCACTAAGGTATTAGTCTAAAAATAACGACGTTTTGGACTTAGTACAGTGTACCGATTTAGCATTTGGGTATGTCAACATGTGAGTGCCCGTCTCCCGTTATCTCAATTTTATCATTTCAATATAGAGGTGCGTGAAGTTAGCGGAAAAATTCGAGCACTAATTTCCGCTATTACACCAGTATTTAGTGCTCAATTAGTGCTATTCAACCATACTATTTTCAAAATTAGTGCTAAGACCAGTAAAAAGTTACAGGCGGGCTTATCTTTCTCCGCTAACTTCACGTAGCGGGCTGACTATCAGCACCAAAATCCGCTATAGTACCAATATTTAGTGCTCAATTAGTGCTATTTAATGGTGCCATTTTTAAAATTAGTGCTAAGACCAGTAAAAAGTTACAGGTGGGCTTATCTTTCACCTCTAAATTCACGTAGCGGGCTGACTATCAGCACCAAAATCCGCTATAGTACCAATATTTAGTGCTCAATTAGTGCTATTTAATGGTGCCATTTTCAAAATTAGTGCTAAGACCAGTAAAAAGTTACGGGGAAGCTTACCTTTCTCAGCTAACTTCACGTAACGAGTAGACTATCAGCACCAAAATCCGCTATAGTACCAATATTTAGTGCTCAATTAGTGCTATTTAACTTGATCATTTTCAATATTAGTGCTGATTTTTGCTTTATATGATAATTGGAAAGAAATTGAAAGAAATAATAAAATATTGTACATTTTGGAAATTTCCAATCAATTTTTTACAACAATTTTATCGGTATAATGGGATTTGTTTTTTCATTCAACAAAATTTTGAATTCTATTAAATATTTCACTCACAAATTACAATAATCAACTTTCTAACTTTGATCAATGACTAAATTTTACCTTTGAATTTTCAGTTGTAGATAAAATATGTCTAACACGCCGCATAAATTCAATTATTGAAATATATATGTACAACAAATCATATAAAGTTTTGTAGGTACCTATGAAGTTTTATTTATTTCGATATAAAAATTTTATTGACAATTTAAAATTATTTTGATAAAAAAGATGTGTAATGGTTAAATAATTGTTACTTCACTAATTATTAAATTTATGCTGTATATAGCATAAGGACTACCGCGACTGATGTAGATGATCGAACTGACTTTATTTTTTTGTTTAGATCATTATGGACCTATAAAATATTTTAAATTATAAGATTATGTTATTTTATATTTAACTTGAATCATATATTAATAAAAATGTTTTCACTCACTTCCCAATAAAGATGACTTCTTTTAGCATAGCAAATATAATGTCCAAGAGCAGAAGTACCATTTAAAGGTGGATTATAGGCTACAACACCTCTTAACATTATCGATTTTTTATTTATTTCCACGATGTTCGGTATTTCACATAATTTGCAGTTCAGAAATTCATTGGGAAATAGTTTATTGTTATCTGTTGAACACGAGAACGACAAAATATACAGAGGTCCGAACAATTTTTTGTATGTTAAACTCCCATTACATTGTTTATTATCATTTACTTCCTTACATATTTTGCTTACATATTCGTCTTAGCACTAATTTTGAAAATAGTATGGTTGAATAGCACTAATTGAGCACTAAATACTGGTGTAATAGCGGAAATTAGTGCTCGAATTTTTCCGCTAACTTCACGCACCTTCAATATAGTCAGTAATTTTATTCATAATTTCTTTTCTACAGGTTTAATGGTTTCATTATTATTATTATTATTATTATTATTTTGTATATTTTATATTTTTCATATGTACCAACTTGAGAGACTGAGCAGCTAAACACTAGACTGTGGCAAATGTATGAGTTGCCCCCCCCCCAAATGACGCCACTGATTTAATGAATGACTTTGTCGTTTGGACAATCATATCATATTATAATCCTATCAGTTTTAAGACACATAATCCTCGGGTGTTCATTAAAAAATCACGAATCAACACTGTTGAAAGTAATGTCGGTCTTGATTTTTGAAACAATTTAAAAACCAACATTTCTCTACTACTACCTACCTACATCATCGATGATTGATTTACGTACGGATTTTTTATTTACGTTTGATTATCTCGACTGAATCACAACCCTTTGATCTTATCGCCGAAATTCCATTTCGAATTAATTTGAGCTGCTTGGCTCCGAGAAATTAACGGAATTATCGTTTTTATCAAATGTTCGCTCGTTCGCTTTAAAAATCGACCCCGTACGTAATTAGAACAGTGGTGTTTTCGAAACGTGTTCTAGCGTAATATCACCTGACGTTTGAATTCGCATTGTTTTCAGTGAATTCAGACGCGTCTTATCGCGAAATTTTATCTTAATCGTTTGGACTACGAATTAATTCGGTTTCTTTTCTTTTTTTTCTTTTTTAATTACACGGTCAGAGGTGCTCGCGTAACGCTAACGCTAACCTATCCTAACGAACTACGCGTTCGGTATTAACATAATACCATTACGACACGAACACGGTCCGGACGCGCGATTAGGACTCGGTCGTCTCGTCACGACCGTCGACGGTGTCCGATGATATCGTCATCGCGATATTCGATTACGGGATTCGGCACGTAAAGCGTATAGTGTTCGCGCGGTGTAACACACGCCTCGTGTTCGCTAGTGTTTTTTTTCCTAAATATATATATAAAAAAAAAATAACTCTCTCCTTTTAAACCCCCGAATAATATTTTGATTTTTTTTTTTCGTAATTAACGTTTTCAATAATAATTAACAGCAGTGTATCTCGTCAATCGTCATGATCAGACCGTAACGATTTGAAAGTCGGATGATTCTGAATTATTTTCGAATACGATTTGAAACATAGATCGGATTACACTTTTCTATGGAATATTCGTTTTGCTGTTTTTGAATTCACGTGATCGACTTGTATCGTTTTTATTCAAGCCATTTCGGTAGTTGAACAATACGCTAAATCGATAAAATACTAAATTGAACAGGGTCGACAGAGTTAAGAAGAACTCGGAGTAAAGGAACGTCGTCAACAGACGGATGTCATACCGAGTTTAAATACTTTTACATTTTAATTATTATTATTATTTTTATTATTATTTTATTTATTTATTTATTTATTTATTTTTTTTTTTGAACTTATGTTAAATCGTGTTTAGACAAACAAATCTCGAAACCACTGCGATTTCGATCTGTTCGAAAGGTTGTCTATAAAACGGTAAACTTATGATTAAATGACACATAAAAAAAAAAATCGCATAGTTTTATTTTCGAAAATTCGTATCTTCGGATCAATCGTTTAAAAGATACGAGTGTTTAAAGTAGGAATAGTCAACCCAAATGATCTTTTGGTTTACTTTAGAAATATATTATGTGCTCAAGGGCCGCATACTAAATTACATATTTTAGGTTTAAAAAAAAAACAACAAAAAAGTTTTGATCTATTAATTATTAAAATAAACAGAATGAATTATTATCGTCGCTTTTATTATGACTCATAATTTACAATTTAAAATTTAATGGTATATTTGTTTCTCAACTCGTTCACAAAGCTTTTGCGAATCTATTGACATGCTTGTATTTGCATAACGTGATTGATGTTGCAGGTTTTCATCTGTTAGGTTTGTGCGTAATACGTAATAATAATATGCCATACGACAAACAATACGGTGAAAACCGTGGAAATCGAAACACTTAAGACTCCATATATTTTCACTTGACAGAGGTTTTGAATCGTATAATATTCAATCTTGGAACTGTTAAAATTTCCGCTTTACTTGGTCCGTTTTTACTACTCGTGTTCCGATGTTTTGAAGACCATCCGAAGAATTTCGGTTCTGTAAACTACGACGGCCGACGACGTTTTTTGCAACCAGCGAATGCGTTCTTTACGAATCTTTATGCTGAAACGGTTCTGGTGTCAGGCGATTCTGTTGCAGTAACTTTAATCGCTGCTCACATTCAAGACGTGGTAAGGATCTAGAGATAAGAACTATTTATTTACGTATATATATATATATATATATATATATATATATATATATATATATATATATATATATATATATATTTATTGTTTTTTTTTTTTGCTAAAGATATTGTTCTTATAACTTCTACAGATAACGAATCGTGTTATTGTTGCTGTTTTTATTATTATTATTATTGTCGGTTGATATTTATTTTTAAAAACCAACTTTTGATACGAAAACATGGAGATTATCTTGAATGTGATCCGAAACCGTTTGAACAGATTTCGATTACTTTAAAACATTAATCGAATAATAGAATTTATTGTAACGTAGTGAATATGGCTTTTCAAAAACAAATAAATAGGTACATAATATTATTATTATTATAGAATAATTCGTAAATAATATGTCTTTTTATCCAATTCGCTATCTCTTTGTCTGGAAAACTCTCAAAGATGTGTTTACAGTTTTTTTTTTTTTTTTTTTATCATTAATAGTACGTTTTTATCATACCCAACACTCTCGTCTTACATATTAGTCGAATTCGACCGTCAAATAAATCGTGTACTTAAAACGTCGAATGTACCGGCAACTACTATACAAAGTCATCAAAAACAAGTGTTCCCACCGATTGATAATCGGTTTCGTATTTTTTAAATTTTTTTTTCAAAATCGAATTTTATTGGTTTCGAACGGAGAAAATGTATACGTGTGAAATTTTCATTTCGTACGATTCACTGGAGCCGCTTGCGATCAACATCCGATCGTTTTCAAAAACTAAATGATTTACAATTTGAAAGCAATCCAAAACATTGCGCCGTCGTCCGGAAACGATTCCACAACGAGTTTCTAATTGATGGTCTAGAATTTGTTTTAAAACTTTGTTTTTTGCACGTCATTTAAAGCCACCGGGTTTTAATAATAAAAAATAAAAAAATAAAAAAAAATACGATCAAACTATCTCGCTAGCCACTGCGCGCTGTTTTTGAAGTCGTCCTGCATAACAATGATCGCAACTCGTTGGAATTAATTCAGTCTTTTATATGTACGGCGGGCCGACAACAATGAACCGTAATCATTTTAACCGCCGAGAAATATTGTAATGATAATAATAATAATATAAGGCCATATATAAATATACGTACATTGGCCGTAAAATTCATTCGAATTTAGTGTGCGCGTCGAGTTCGTAACTTTTCGCTTAAAACGTAATGCGTGTTAAACAAATTTTCATTCGTATTTATTACGCCGGGTTCCGTGCCATAAATTACGAAAATGCGTCTGCCGTGCCCGAGTAAAATTTGTCAAAAACATTGTTATTGACTTATGAAATTATTACAAACATATTTCTAACCTCGGTAAAAAAAAAAAAAAAACCATCGCGTCGTCGTAATTTACTCTCGCGCGTTCGCATCGCGCTCCGCGCACAATACATCAAAACGGCTATAAAACAAACGCGTTTTACACGATAAATCATTCGGACGGACAAGCGTGTTATGAATTTGTATTACATAAATTTCCTTTTATGCGCGCATACGCTACGCGATACATTGTACAATACGGTCGGTTTCACGACTAAAATGATGTTTACACTTGGATAATTAACAAATAAATTTAATTTGAAAAAAACGAAAACAAAAACAAAAAAATGTTTTGGAAAAAAATAAATAAATACGAGTTTGGCGAATGTAAAAATGACCGACGGACGCTATTTTAACACGACTGCAGGTCGCGTGTGCGAGGAGAGCTGCGGGCTGAGGATAAATCACGTTTGATATCGTAAGTCCGATCACAAACAAAACGTAATTTCACTTAACACGGCCATATTTCACGGTAAACAAGCTTAGAGTAATAATCACGTGATATATATACCTATACCGGGTACGCGTGCTCTCGTCTGAAAATCCCCGGGTTTCGTCGAAGCGGCCAAAGAGCGTTGTTTACAAAAACCAACTCGCTTCTCTAAATTACGTAGTGTTAAATATTCAATGTTTCAATTTAATAAACCTTATAACTTAATGGTTTCGCCGGTGTGCGTACAGGAATAAAATAAATGGGTAATTATTTGTTTTTAACTAAGCTCCTTGCATTACGGCCTTGCATTCGTGCTAAATAACCATTAGTATAATAATATACTCGTATTATTATTATAATTATTATAATTGTTGTAACTACGTTATTTCACCGTTCGGGACAATGTGTAAGCTCGTAAAGTATGTGTAATATCATTATACAGTCTGAAGAAATAAGAAATGAACTACGGCCAACGCGTTTCTGGAAATCCCACTGTAATCATTTTGCGTATTCCCTCATTTTTAAATAAAAATTATGAAACGTATAATATTTGCGTTTATTCGGTATCGCGAAAACGTGATCCGGTTTTATTTCGACGCGCCAAACTTTGTCTAGGATCTCAAATAACTTCTTTTTTTTTTTTTTTTTTTGTAAAAGTCCAAAATGTTCAGTCGAAAATAACAAAGTCGTTGAGATAATGCGTAATGTTAGTTGACGGTGAAAGTTTGGGCGGACCGTTTTTACGATTCACTTGTCGGACGTACGTACGAGTATGTACGACGAGAACGGGAATAATGTTGTTTCGAATTCGACGGCAATACTGTTTCAATACAACATCGAGTCATTTTCGGTGACGTTTTGAACGTAGGTAAAATAATATTCGGTGAACAATTTAATGAATAATTTCGAAATGGCTGACCTATAGATGATCCGATGAAAACTTTAAGACAATTTTTAGCGACCGAAAAAAGCGAGTATAAACATGAAAAAAAAATCACATTTCAAAACCAAATACAAAACTTTACTTCACTGGGAATCAAAAACCAAAAAATGCACTACGACCACCGTGCAACGTAAAATATTCACAACATATTCCCCGTACGTTAAAGCCGTATACCTACACCTATATAACTATAC
The DNA here is from genome assembly GCA_027580255.1 of Therioaphis trifolii. Taxonomy (NCBI): domain Eukaryota; kingdom Metazoa; phylum Arthropoda; class Insecta; order Hemiptera; family Aphididae; genus Therioaphis; species Therioaphis trifolii. Next base: position 3,344,568 of record CM050405.1, on the reverse strand, counting down.
AAAATATTTGCGTTTGGAGATCAGTATCCGTAGTTTGTGCGAGAAGCTCATGTCGCGAATGCTTGTTTTGAATTTTTAAGTATTTACATTTAAAAACCATACATGAACGGAGGCTTCTCCTACGGAGTCGGAAACGGGAAAAACCAAGTCCTCGTGTGTGTTTTCCCGGAGTGAATGCGTACGTACGCCGACTCGGAACACAAACAAGATTTCAGTATACGTTTAATTTCCAGCGTGCTATACTAGTACACGTAATAATATTATACCTAACCGTGTTATCGTTCGGACACTGTGGTTTTCCTTTTGACTTTTTACCGTCGCTCCGTAGTCGTAAAATTACGGAACGCTTTCCGGTGTGTGATTCCGTACTACGTTTCTAAGGTCTAAGTGTGTGTGTGTGTGTGTGTGTGTGTGTGTGTGTGTGTGTGTGTGTGTGTGTGTGTGTGTGTGTGTGTGTGTGTGTGTGTGTGTGTGTGTGTGTGTGTGTGTGTGTTTATTGTTTGCAACCGCAGCGGCAGCAGCCAACAATATACAACTATTCACGCTTAAGTTTTCAAAAAATACGTCTGTCTCGGAGTGACCCGCGGGACCACGCGTTGTTGTTGGGGTTCCTGGGCGGGAAATGAAGGCGACGAAAAGGCGCGGATGTCGAAAAAAAAGAGAATAAGAGAAACCTTAAAGAACGTTGGAAAGAGGATTTTCAATTGAACGAATGACGAGGCCCCGTGCGTATTTTTAAAAAGGGATCGACGAAAGCGGGGTATTAGGAAATCGTGTACTCGAACCCTCAGAACCACTCGTTTTTGTCTATTCATTTTGCTTTTAAACTTTTCAAAAGATTTCATTTTTAGTTTTTCTTTTCTCTCTCTCTCTCTCTCTCTCTCTCTCTCTCTCTCTCTCTCTCTCTCTCTCTCTCTCTCTCTCTCTCTCTCTCTCTCTCTCTCTCCTTTTTATTAATTTTTTTCGCCGTCGGAACATCGGACGAACGAACGGACCGACGGACGGATGGACGGACAGACGCAGATGAATGAGAAGCGGCCGCCGCCGGAGGAGTAATACAAAGCTACGTGAAATCATAATTACACTTTTCCACCACAATATCACAAAGCCGTAAATAATTACGAATCCATCGATTATTGCCATTGTTCTTGGCGAGCGATTGAATCGTGGCGGTTACGTAATCATCATGATAATAATAATAATAATAATAATAATAATAATAATAATAATAATAATAATGATAATGTAATGATAATATAATATGAGAGTGAATTAAAATGGGGTGAGACGACAGGAGCCGTGCAGTCGGCATTACGAGGAATCGAGTAAAACACTCGTGTGTACAACGATAGTACTGTCGATAATAGAGAATAAACACACCCAAACACACCCACGCACTGACACACACACACGCACACACTGTTTGTCCGGGGTCACGACAGGAACGACTTCGAGACGATTTCACGGGAAAACGACGACGGCTACCGAGACGGTGGACGTGCGAATTTCCCGGCGTTTTCAGTTACGGCGCGAACACGACTCGAATACCGCACACGAAAGTAGTACGACGCCACGCGGATTTATGAGGGGGGGAGAAACGTGTAAAACTGAATCTGGCTCATAAAAATACTATTGTACCTCACGGAAGTTATCGAGACCAAAATTATTTAAACACACGAATGGTACGCAGGATCTAATTGAAAATCCCATGAGATCCAGTGGTGAAATCACAACGATCTGAAAATAAGTAAAATCAGATGAAATCAGATTCATATCCAATTATAACTATTTTTTGAATTTTTTTTTTAACGTACAATCTGTAAATCATTTATTTTTTCAATGGGCACAAGTAAAAGTAGTACATTTCAGTGTACTTTATCGAAGCGGCGGTTTTGAGTGAAAAACCATCCTATGGTGGAATTTCGTGAAACAGATATAAATTTAGAAAAAAAAAAACGTAGATCCCCCTCGAGGTGATAAAATATAAAACGTACAGTAGGTACAGAAATTTAGATTTTAGTCTTTGCCCCAAGGACTGTTGCGTTGTTTTCAAATCGGGTTGTGGTCGACGGACATGGATTTTTACGAGTTTATGGCGTTCGATGATTTCTCGCGACGAGCGTGCGTTCGGAGATATTTTCATTTTTTTTTTTTTGTCATTTTCATTATATTCACCCCTTGCGGGCGATATGCCTCGCACTTGAAATCAATTCACGTCGTGCTTTCAACCCTGCGAGCCTCGTTAATAATTAAACTCTGAACATATTTTAAATTATTATGTTCGACAACTGCGACGCAGGTAAATATAACGTAATGTTATATTTTTACGCTGGAAGCTAATAAAAATGAAAAAAAAAAGTTATATTAAAATACACGGCCTCGCAGGAATTCACATTGCGTTAAAATTTTTCAAAACTTCCATCTTTTTCGACGTTTTATAGAAAATCCATTGTGCGGCTCTATTATTACAATTTTCGAAATTAAAAAGTTAATTGTTTCGTGAAAAACCGCGGGAAAAGTGAACTGTAAAATTATTTTTAATATGACTTATTTTCTCGGAGTATTATTTCAACTAAAACAAAGTTGCCATAGTCGAGTTAATATTATAACCATTGAATATTTAACTCGCACTCGCTCCATAAAACTAAATAATTTTTTTTTCATCATATATAAGAAGAATAATAATTATTATCAAGTTTTAATTTATTTTTTCCCGTGAAATTGGGAATAAAAAAACTGCTGAAACAACCGCGCTCGGAATCGTTTTTAGTGCGCCGTGATAATAATCGCTTTCGAATGTAGCGACGCAGTGTCGTAACTTCACCCACCTCGCGTAGGTGTACGCAAAACGGCGACCCACCCGAGGGGTGAAAAAAAAATTATTTATATGTATCCGCTTTTTAATTTAAAAAAATTATATACGATTATTTCGCATATAATTAAAGTCGAGATTAGTGCATAAAACATTAATTATACGGAAAACAGACGACAAAATAAAAACGAAAATGAAAAAAATGAAAACAAACAAACAGGATGGGCCGTGTCGGGCTCGTTTAACATTTAGGTTTATCACAGTACGGCATAATATATATATTATAAATATATCATGCGCACACAATATATCTATTCATACAAGGTGTAACAATGGAATTTGACAAATGCGATTTAATCTCGTTTAATACATAAAATAGAATTTCGTTTTACGAAAAATAATATTTTTACGATTATTTAGCTTCATCATTATTTAAGATCTTTAGTTTTCTTAAATCATAATCATGACTCGTCCCGGTTAAAACGTATATCTTATACTATAAAACGAATAAGGAATTGTATGTACTTACCTATTTCCAGTCATGCCATCTTGAAAACGGCTCTAACGATTTTTCTTATATTTCATATATAAAGAGTTTTCGACCTCAGGAATCCAATGGACTTAGTCGAAATTTCAAGAAAATTTCATTTCTATGAGTTTTCATAAAAAATCTTTATACAGTAAAATTGTCTGTGGGTGAGGTTCGCGGTACGGCAACGGACGGCGGCTAGACGTAGCCGCCCAAACTTCCCCTTCCATATCACCGTCGCGCGACGTGATAGTTCATATCTTTATACGTTGCTAATGGAAAACCAAGGTGGATATATATCAATCCAACTTGTAGAAAACCTTTCTTGGGACCGCGATGATGACAACGCGACGTTCTGGGTTCTGGTAACCTGCATTTCGATTCTCCCTGCATGTAGCGTTCTCCCTGCATCGGACCCCCAGATTCTCCCTGCATCGGGCCCCTAGCGTGTCCGACGGCCAGTCGTTGAGTGATAAAAAAAACAATACACATTTAACTATTTAAATGATACAAATAATACTTTTAAAAATTCTAAAAATTAATTTTTTCAATAATATTCACAAACTCAATGGTAAATATCTTTTAATTTTACATTTTATGAAACATTTTATTAAACAGTACTTCTGCAAAAAGAACAAATTCAAAACTCAAAATCAAACTTCCGTGTATATACTTATCAAGTAAATATTAATATTTTTTATTAAATGCAGTTTACAAATTATTTTATGGAAAAAAATTTATTTTAAAATCATAAATTATAAAATTTTCTTCGTTTAATTACACGAAATTTCCCACGTATACCTCATATTCGGAAAGTATCAATAAATTCTTTAAGCTTTGAACTTTCAGTTTATCACTATCTGCATTGGGGAATTCGCGATTTCATGGTAAAAATAATTAACTTCATGAATTCTCCCCATAAGACTAATACAATAAAGGTGCAATTAAGAATGTTAAAAACGAATCTTAAAAGTAAACGATTTTTATTTTTAAGAAGATACAATTTTTACATAAATATAATCTACTTTTAAGATTAAAAAAAAAATTATTCTTCAAAATAAAAAGAATTTTTAAGAGATTTTAGTTTCGTTTAATTAGTCTAGACAATAATTGTCTATTCAAAATTGTTTAGTTTTGTTTTAAACTTAGTAGGGTCAGGTTCAACAAAATACATTCAAAGTAGCCTTAGTTTACTGTTTTTTATAATTAAAAAAATTTTCTAAAAATTGATAAAAAACTATTTAAGTGCGATCGGAGATCGGCCTTCCTGGTACTATTTAATATACGTAGATCAATGAAATAACACGTTTTAATCGTGTATGGCTTCTCCGCGTCGCCACTCTGATCTTTAAATGCTCATATCTATTGAAACGTTAAATGCAAAGAAAATTCATATTGAAATAAAATGTATGAAATACATTGTTTGTTAAATATTATATTATTATTATTATTATTATTATTATTATTATTATTATTGTTGTTATTATTATTATTAATTGTTTATTATTATTTATACCACAAGACCGAATTGTCAAATAGATATGAGGATCAAATGTTTAGAGCAGTGAAAGAGAATAACAGCCGGGTGTAAGGCAAGATAATGTACTGCCTGCAGCATTGTACACTGCTTCAGTGAACTTTATGTGTTCACACTGTCTTAAACTATTGATCCGAAAACGAAAATTCAAATTTCAAGATTTCCAAAGAAAACAGTGTTCCCTTTTGTCGCACTACGATAAAAATATAGAGTTTGTCATTAAAAAAAATCAAGCATCTTAAAATTCAAGTAGAAATGAAAAAAAAATCATTTTTCTTTTTCTTCCACGAAAATGAATCGGTCCGTAAAAGTTTTATTGATATTTCCCCCGCCCCCGGCACCGGTCCGAACTCGATATGCCGTGGGAATATTTTTTCGTACAATCAAAGTCGCGGCCTTATTGTACACCACGCGTTATCGCCGCCGCCGCCCGCGTATCGACGAGCCGAGTGCGCGTTAATTATTCGTGGGACCCGATTGGTGTCGTCGGACCTTTCGAGACGCTGCGGACACGTACTCGGCGCTCTAAATACGTGTACACTGTAGAGACGCTTTACGTGAATAAATCATTATCGACTGCAGACGGGAGAGAAATCGACCGAAAAATATTTCTATTTTCCCATCTCCCCTACCCTCCTCGACGCACTCACTCGCTATTTTTTTTTCTTTCCGTCCACACCGCTCCTCCGCCGCGAGCGCCGGTGTATTACTTTTAACGTTATGAGTCGGATATCGAACGGTCCGTCGTTTTTTTTTTTTTTTTAATTTTTTTTTTATTCGAAAACGTCCCGCGTCCCCTCGACTATATGCATATATATGTATATATATATACGTACACCTAACCGCCGGTCGGTGTGTGTTCGATTTAATTTTTCAGATTTCTTTTAAACGATTTCGAAACACGACGAAATCCTGCGTTTATACCCAACAGCTCTCGAATCGATAAACCTTAAATCGTCGTATATCCTCTTATTGTATAAATATATATAAAATTCACTAGACGAATATTCAAGTTTTCGTCGCTATATCACGATATTATCCACGCCGTCGCCGCCCCCTGGTTTTCGGAAGTTCTGAAGTAGCGAGCGTTTATTTTCAGAACCGCAATCGTTCACGTATCGTCGTCAAATGCCGGTAATTTCGTCTACTTTTTTATTTTGTATTCTTTCTCCAAACAGCAATCATAATTATTGAACGGGAAACATATCGGAAGAAGATAAAACAAACTCTTTTCGCAAAAGACCTCGCTCTCTCGTCTGGCGGCGTACAACGGGTTTTTTTATAGCGATAACCGAGCTTATGTAGGGTCGGAAGAAAGAAGAGAAGATCTCATTTTGGTTTTTTCCATTTCAAACAGCTTACACACGCCATACACTCCTGCACACTCGCCCGGTTAATATAAAAAGGCTTTTCTCTTTGAATACTTCAATATGCCATCGGTGTGCGCGCAGGGGGGGGGCACGAGACTAGTAACTTATATTGACTGTGGCGTGGATAAACGACCGATTTAAATATGATTTTTTTTCGATTTTTTTTTTCTTTTTTTTTCTCATTTGAACGGTCTTTTGGTACTCGCCGTGGTTAGAGGAGAGTCGTTGCGCGGGATAAAACGTCGGGAGATATGTCATGGGAATCGGTTGCACATTCGCTCACGGCTTATACGTCGTCCCCGCGGGAGATCTGTACGGAAATTTGTTCTTATTTACATGAAATATGTTCGGGTTTGAAACGGCAATACCGATGAGTAACTCCCTCGACCATGCAAGTCACGTTACGCTCGTCTTATTTTCCTGTTATCTTAATGACTCGTCGTGCGAACCAAGTGTGTGTGCATGTGTGTGTGTGTGAGTGTGTGTGTGTGTGTGTGTGTGTGTGTGTGTGTGTGTGTGTGTGTGTGTGTGTGTGTGTGTGTGTGTGTGTGTGTAAAGATTGTCTTTTCTCATCAATAAAAAAAAAAAAAGACGAAAACGTTTTTTGTCTTTTCACTTGGAATCACGACGACACGGCGTCCAATACAAATTATGAAATAATGTGTGCATTTCTACCCGACGATAATCGGTCGGCAAATCCGTTTGATCGGAATAATATAAATGATATGAACGGACGGTAAATACGGTTTAAAGTGAAAAAATAATAATTCCACCCGAGACAAGATTTTTAAATAACATCGACATACAGCCGCGATTTTCATACGTCATGTACGTCTGTTCGAACGAGCACGTTTAATATTATGACCGAACCACGACACGTGGCAATTCGTTAAAATGTTATCGTTCACGTATCATACGTGTGTATTATTATTATTATTATTATTATTATTACAATAATTAATAAGGGTTTATTAATGCCGAGCGAAAATATTTGACGTGGGAAGTTTATAAAACAGAGGTATTCAAATAAACAGTTAATTAAAATCACAACACGTGAACGATGATATTAAAGGTTTGAAATATTTTATTAAAATTCGTTTACGCGATATTTGTCTTGAGCTTGTAGTCGAAGGAAATTTTCGCGTTTTTAACCGTGAACTTTGTACTGATAAATTTGTTATCTCCTTCCGCAGTCGTCGTACGTAGGTACGTCTATTTACGTTAGACTTAAATTTTTTCGTTTTATTGAATTTTTTTTTTGTTTTTCATTAGTTTTAGTTAATCTCGAACCGTTGCGGGTTCAAGTGCCTATTATTTTCAACGCAACAATCAAAAAGAAATATACTATACAAATAAAATGTTTTTATACTCTTTTTTTTTTTTTTTTTTAATAACCTAAGGAGATCGACTATGCCGTATTCGAGCCGCGCCCACGCTTCGTCACTGAAAACAATATGATACTTTGTGCAATACCCACAATTAATATCATCTGCTGAATAAAACAATATCATGAACGTCTCGAGAGTTTTGAACTCTACCCAGCCGGGTACGCCGATCCCGACGTCGGAGTCCGCGGCAGTTATTTATATGTAGTAATCGTTAATCTACTCTGCAGAGTATACATATATCAATAACACTGGAATCGAATTTAATTGTGTTCTCGTCAATTATGTCCGAGGTGAAATTAGAGGATATTTTACAAAAGCGAACAATTAATAATTTACTACCTACCTACCTACCTACTTGCCGCGCGCGCAGCCCGCACCCTGATTTTTTGTTCGAGACAAATAACTCCGACGTTGTTGATTTCTTGTGTCTACAGAGTTGGACAACGCCGACTTGTACGTGCCAGTTGACCCGAACAAGATTCCCAAGTTCCTGAACAAGCCGGGCACATACCAGGTCGCCACCAAGGACACGATTGTTCTGCCATGTGAAGTCTACAATCCAGGTAAGTTTTAACGTTTCTCCGGACTCGGACGTTTAAATGGCGCGATTGTTCGTGCAGCAGCGCGCATTGTGCAGCGATGTGCAGTCGCCGTGAAAAAAATTCAAAATAACCGTCGTCGTTCGGTTCGCAGACACCGCCGATTCGTTTGTGCGACGGCTTCTGTGAAATGTCAAAATAATATGGTGAAACGACTCCTATTAGCTCCTATTCTCTGGACGAATTATTTACGGCAGTTGGCGGATATTGTGGTAGTTAAGATCGTCATACTAGTTCGCCGTAGTTAGTTTTGTATTGAATACAACGCGTTGTATATTATAATATAATATACAACGCAAAGGAGCTAATCGCTAGTTGGTTTCACAGAGGCAATATTCTTTTTATTTTTTTTTTTTATTTTTTTTTTTTTCATACATTTATGTATAAAACTTCTCGGAGAAGACGTGTGAAGAGAAATGAACACAAATAATATTGTACTTGACATTTTACACAGTTAAATATATGATAGTTTTTCATAAAACACGCCTAAATAATATTTAATTAAAATTTTAATTTTCATATAACTTATATTATTTGTAATATTTTTTCTACCATTGAATTTTAACAAAATATGACGTGGTGTTAAAATTTTCTGAAATTTTCATTACACTTTACATCAAAATCAAAAATGGCCACGCTCAAAATTTAAAAAAAAATTGTAATATTTGTTTTGAAATAAAACGTATTGTAGTAAAAACACACCTGTTTTATTGGTCATTCATTACCTAGAGTTGGGTAGATAAAAATCACATACCGAAAATATTGAAATCGCTTTTATATTTTAAAACTTGAACTACCTATTCTATATTTACATACTTAAAAGTAAATGATACGCGTTTATTAGAACTTGAATTCAACTTGACAAAAAAACGACGAAATCAAAATAGCTAATTAATTTCATACATGAATCCATATATTATTGCGAACGTATGCCGTACAAGGCTAGTTGAAAAAAATATTTAGAGAGTCGTCATAATTATAATAATGAAACGTCATCAAGAAAAAAAGAATGATATTAAAAAATAATTTATTTAATTATATACATTTTATAATAATATAATATCATATTTTCTCGGAATTGGGAATTTTAAACGACAAGATATACTATTAGGAATCGACTCGGTTCGTCTGAATTTTTTGATCGCGTTTGTGTTTACACTATTATATAATATTAGGTTTAGATTGAATAATATGACTCATTATTTCCTCCCGGATTGTAAGACGTACGAAAAAATAAATAAAAAAAATACAGTTCGCCGAGTTAAATCGTATTTTATTTGCTCGACAATGGCATGGTAAAAAATACGTGTTTCAAATCGAGTGACAAATTTTTCGGTCACGAGTCTCGTCGGTTTCACGCGACACGTCGTCGTCACAGATATACGTAAAACATACACCGGTCCCGGCGCGGCGCCGCGACGCGTGCGACACGCACGAACGTCGCCAACTCTCGAGAGGATCGCACACGTCATGACGCGCATGAAAACACGAAAACGCGACGCTAAACGGTTCGGACGACGACGACGACGGCGCGGCGCGGCGCGTTTAATATCGATATGGAAATTTCGCGGGACGGTCGTTTCGTACGAAACGCGGCGCTTTAATGTGACGGCGGCACCGCAAAAGGGTGGCTGGACGGTCCCCGGAACAATTTAATTGGCAATTTATATGAGTTTGGCGTCGTCGTAAAATTCACCAGAGAGTCGCTAACGCCGAGACGGTTTTCGTTTGCGCTCGCACTCAGACACCCCCTACCCCCACGACCCTGTCACAAGCGTCGACCGGACGATATTGCGTTAGGTTAGACCGGATTCGATTCGCAGAAGACGTCCGAGTAGGAGTTACGGGTCGAATTCTAGCCGGCGACGCGGAGTTTCTGTACTCATATACATACATATAGATATAATCGTGTGTACGTTGAAACGACCACGCAAAGTTTCACAGTCAATATCGCCCGGAGACGCGAAAAACAGTCGGTCTGCGGCCGAATTTCAGAAAATGTCATCAGACTGCGTTCGCTTGTACCCGTCCAACGGTTTTCGAGATTATTTTCACAGGCCATCGTGAAATCTATACTTCCGATTTTTCCGAAATTCTGTAATATTCTATATTCAAAAGTAGTTGGATATTTCGTACAAGTGTGTTAATACGTATTGTTATTTTATTTACCGCTATTGTAATATTATCTCCCCTTATTTGTTATGTTGTATACAATACACTATGCATAAATCAATAACTAACCATCGCAATGTAATAATAATATAATGTCGTTGATGTTTGATCGGAATTCCAAATCATCATTACGTTTTTTCGAGTAACGGCTAATTAATTGAAATTCGTTTCACGAAAATCCGGTTTCACTCGATTTTTCCAGAATATTGAGAGAAGTTTTCAGAGTGGTAAAAATGACCTCTATGGAGTATCAAATAATAAAATAAACAACTTTTTTTAATTACTGTAAATGTAACTTTTGGACGAATTCTTCTATACGGAAAAACGCCGTGAGCACTTATTTTGCGCAATTCAAGAAAGGAAAACGTATTTTATAATTTTAAACCAATAATCACTTCGTTCGGAATCTAATATGATTTATTATTTATCAACTGATTAAAATTGAAAACACTTTTAACTACGAAAAATCAGATATTATGTGAACAAATGTTTTGGGAACGGTGTTGATAGCTGGCCAAAATTGTTTTTATTTTTTTCATCCAGCTTAAACGCCAGCCGATACGATCTCGACTAACTGAAATTCACCGTTCACCTGTTTATGATTACTTTTTCGGAACACGAGTGGATACATTTCGATACCTAATAGATTCATATCGAGTGTGTCACGTTCAACCTGAATTTTTTTGTAAATTTTAAATTAACGACCCCCCTCCACCGTGTATGGTGGGTTTTCATTGGAAAAGAGATTCTCCTGTTCGTAGCTCGTGAACGTGATTACTCGTTTTTTCCGTAACTCGTTTTTTTTTTTTCAATTTCATTAACTCATTAACGAAATTATATAATATATAGGCTCCATTGTACCGATCGCACACTGGCGCACCGATGTTGCTAAACACGCTCAACGTGAGTTTATATATCTATCTTACGCGTCTTCCGAGTCGTGTTCAGAACGATCGACGGTAGGAAAACACGTTAAATCTCCAAGAGACTTTGGAATCGTTCGTGTCGCGCGTCCCGGAAACATTCGTTTTCCTGCCGTTCAAACGGCCGCCACGCGGTTTTCGGAAAATGTCTAGAATTCCCTTCGATTTGTACACGTCTAGTTATCGTAATAATCGTCACTTTTCGATGAGACAGTTGGTGATATCGTGCGGTCGGTGGTTTATCGAAGTTTCACCGGGTCTGCCGTACGCGAAACCCACTCAAAACCACACCCCACTTCGTATGCAATACAAAACGATCCGTCGACCGATTTCGATCCGAATCGATAGTCTACTGTCTACAAGAAGAATTCATTATTTATTGTACGTATTCAAATGTATGATGTCAGTTATTATTTTTATTTATTTATTTTTTTCCTTTTTTACCATAAATATGTTTTTTGGGATGGATACGACTTTTGCTTTTACCACCGATTTTTGCGAGATCGATTTCCACGACGCTTTCGTTACCATAATATGTTTACTCGTACGAAATTTATAATTTAAAATGTACTATTTACTTTGATCATATTTTATATAGTTAATTGTTTTTAATCGAAATCCGACGTCATGAGAATTGAAAATTTCTTATTTTCATTAAAGTAGATGCATTATTGATGCGGCATTATAAATTCTAATTCTAAAAATAGCCTGATCCTAATTCTAGTTTCCCGTCATCCCCCAAAACCGTATACACGATTAAATGAATTTCCGAGTAGAGAAAACATATAATAACCAAGCAGCGTGCTACGTTTTTGTGTTGTTTTTTTGTTTTTTTCATTTATGTAATCACTTATCAGTGATCGCATTATTGTCGACGCAAACGCATTAAACAAAAGCAGTGTTTCAACAGTAAAAAAATAAAATGGCCAATAACCGTTCCGTCCAGTTGCTTCTGCTGGCGAAAAAAATAATACCATCGAAACTATATCTTTCAACTCTGCGTTACAAACGTGTTCTAGATCCCAGAAATCGTTTATTATTTGAGAGTTTGATACGACTTAGTGTCACAGTACATTTTCAGTTTTTAGTGTAACGATAACGCCCATCGACTTTTGTCCGTACACGCGGGCATTATTACACGAGAAACCCATTTTTTTAGACGGACAATCGTATTGCCTTTTAACCCGTCATACTACTCGCCCATTTTTCGAACACTTTCTACGTAGCGTTTTATCCTCGTCTACTCGAATGGGTAATGTAACGGTTTTGATATAAAGTGCGATTTGACATCATTTTAAACAACGTGACGTTATTATCAAAAAAAAAATTTAAAAAAAAAAAAAAAAAAAAAAAATTAAAAACACATTGTATTCGAACTACCGTCTCGTTGAAAAGGAGATTTAAATTTAAAAGTTTTCGTCCGCAGTATTTCACGGTCAATTTGGTATAACGTTGTCGTTTTCGGCGCAAAAAAAAATGTTAAAAAAACCGAATTTAGGCAAAATAATGAACAATCACCACGGCACGATTGCTCGCACACGGGGGAGAAATTCACTCGTACATCAAGAACTTTTGATTTGAACATATTTAACAAGTGGTCCAGATCGACAGATAGACGGGGGACGATTGTTTTAAAACCATAAAAACGCACTACCATGCGCGTGCTTTCGATTGAAACGTGATATTACGCACGAACTGTCGGTACTCGAATTAAGATTCACGCGTGAGAAATGCCTACTCGCGCCCGCGTAACGGCGCGGCGGGTCGAGCACGTTTGAATGATTTAAACCGCGCGGCAAGTGCTTTGTTACTGTTCGCGTGCCGAGGGGGTTTTCGACACCGATGCACGGCGGTAGTGAGTACATATTTTGTTTTGAAATAATTCGATGACGCGACTAAATGAAAAAGAACGACGAGAGACAGAGACGGAAAGAATGGGGCTGGAGAATAATAAAACGAAAATGAACGTGATGTTGTTTTTGTTTTTTTTTTTTTTCATAACTTTTCCAAATACAAAGTACGGCGTTACAGTCAGTTTATCCGATCGACACGGCTGGCATTGTTTGATTAATCAAACAAGTGCTCTCTTTTTTTTTCCTCTCCCTTCCCCCCCCAGGGTTTTCCGCAATTATAACGTCTGATTTACGACGGAGCCGTACACGCGGCGTTCACCGGTGGAAAAACCTTACGCGTACCTATTGTGTCTATACATTATTATAATTATTATTTATCGGACCGACCGCGAAAACGTGTACACGCACATTATTGTAATATCGTACCATTACGCCGGTGAACGACGACGTGTAAATCAAGAGAGGGATATGGGTTCGGGAAACAAAAAAAATAAATAAATACTAACAATAATAAGAATAACAACGACGAATAACGAGTAAAATACGATTACTACTCTAGAGGGAGTAGTTTTTTGTTTTTTGTTTTTTTGTTTTTTTTGTTTTTTTTTTTTTTTTGTTTTTTTTTTTTTTGTTACTCTTTGTCTCCAGATGATTTTCTTTTTTCGACGTTACTACGCGCGTCGATCTCTTTTACGACCGTACGGCGGTTAGAGCTGGAAGACCGAACGTTTGAAACGCCGTAAACCGTAAAGTGGGATTCCCAAGAGGAGTCATAAACGGCCGAAACGCACCCGCGGCCGATTTCACCGGTGGAAAACGTACGAAGCGAACGTTTCGTACGTCCGGTAAACGGTTTCGTGTCGTTCACCTGTTGTTCGCGGGAAAAACCGCGAACGCTCGTCGTTTATTGCTATCTCCGTGCTTGTGCGCTCCGTGAATAACACGGTTCGCACCAAAGAATACATAAAAAAGAAAACAAAAAACCAGTGCCATGCCGAAGAACAGTTTCTCGGTGGAGCAAAGACTGTGGGTTTTACGATGACGTGTTATTTGTTTTCCCGGAAACGCTGTTTTAGGGGTGGTAAACTTCGTCCAAAAGTCATTTCCTGTGACCCTGTGAAAAGTCGAAAATCTGATGTAGATGAGGCTTTGAGGAGTCATATTTCGATATTTCCAAAAGTTTTTAATAACTATTAAAACGTCGAGTGAAGTCGTCAAGATCGCAGTAAACAAGATTTACATTAGATCGGTTATATTTGGTTGACACCCATGACTATGAAAATGTCGGAAATAAAAAATCAAAACGTTCCAAAACCAATTATCAATAACATACTCCGCTTACAGCTTTGAAAAAAGTTTCGAGAATGTACGTTTTCTTTGAAATTAAATACACTCAAAACCATGATCTTGTCCGAGGATCGAAGGGATAATAGACGAACTATCACCACTACTATGTCGTCCGCTTTATTTTATTGATTGATCTTGGTTTTCAAAAAGTAAATGTTCACATTGAAATTTTCTCGTCGTATGTTCAATATTTTTTTTTTAAGTTCGAAACGTCCTAACATTTTTTTTTTTTTTTTTTTTTGTAACCAAAATGGTGTTCTGTTTTATTTTTTTTTTTTAGGTCAAACCACATTTTTTAATTTTTTTTTTCAAACCACTAAATATTATAAAAACTTTTTTTCATACATTTTTAATTCGTAAAAACTATATCTTAATTTATTATTCCGTTTGTATGTAAAAAATTGGAATTTTTTTCTTTACTTTTTACATTATACAAATCAGAAATTGTTTCACGAGAGTGCGGTATCATTATCGTAGATCAGCCAGCAACGTTACTTTGTAACACAAGAGCGTATTATACGAACGGCACAAAACTCAAAAAAAAAAAAAAAACTTATCCGGAGTCATCGCATTTTAAATAACGTTTATATCGTTTCGTTTACGGAGAAAATTAAAAGCGATCACAAATCAACACCGGGCTCGCTCGTAATGAAATCGTTAAAACAACGAGTAGCGCTCGTGAAGTTAATCGTACGTTTTTTTTTTTTCAAAACAAACGTTCAACAGTACATTACGTTTTCACGCTTGAAATTCTCACGACCGCGTGTTTCTATTCGAATCCGTCGATCCGCTAAAAAAAACAACGTTATTAAGTTAATTTCGAATGATTCTTAAAGGAGTTTTATCAATATTATTATAATTACTCTGCGAACGCTGTGTGATTATGATAATAATAAATAAATGTAATTGATTCCGACCCGTTTGAATTTCAAGTACACGAATAAATAAATAAATAAATATAGATATATTATATATATAGGGCGTTTCACAGATCCGTTTACAAAATCGATTACTTTTGTTTTATTCATTATTTTTAAATTTCCTTTTTTTTTTTCAAATAAACACTATAATACTTATCTATTCTCTTGGCTACATTACACCCGATTCCAACCTCCTTCTCAATTCTCGTTCAATTCTTATTATTAACTTCATCCTTATTGCTGGCTTCCTAATTTAAAAAAAAAAAAAAAAAAAAAAAAAAAAAAAATGTAAATATCTATTCAATATGACCGTATTCGTTATTCTATTGCTGTAATATTTTAAATAAAGGCAAATTAAAAACAAAAAAATAAATAAATACTTACCTATAAAAATGTACAGCTATTATCCACTGCACTTAGTTTAAAACGCTTATATATTTCACGCGAATCTTGGTAAAAACATTCATGTCGACAATGCCCGACGAAAAATGTCAAATATAAAAATGTTCATTCCATATTGTGATATAATTAGTTCTCATAATGACAAATGAGTACTTTACGACGAGTGTACAATTTTTTTTTCTTTTACATACAAAATGTATATATTATGTTTAAACTACTCGTATTTTAGTAATTAAAATACATCCGACTGAGTGAAACCAAGTATTTTTGCTTCATTCGCCTTATTCGTAAAAATGAATCAACCATTTTTCGTTTAAAATGTCAAGTGGAGTTAAGAAATTGTATTTGGAAAACATTACGATCAAACAACTATTGTCATTACATATTTTATTTTCTCAATTTTTATTTTTTTTTTAGGATTTGATATATTATTATAATTTTCGTACATTACCATATTGGTCTCATACAGATAGATTTATTATATTTTGGTATTTTTTCCTTTGGGTATCTTTCCATTTTTTATTCGCACATAAATATCCGAAAATGTTCACGTCACAGAAGGGGTATACCTTCTTAAACTATTAGTCAAGTGATAACAATTTTAAATACCAGTGTCCAAAAAAAAAAAAATAAATAAATAAATAAAACTAATATTCTGCGCGTATATTTACGTCATAAAGAAGTATATATCATATAAAGAATGGTTATAAAATTAAAAAATTTAGAAATCACGGATATAAAAAACAATACAAATTTGTATTTATTCTGTTAGTGGTTTAAGTTGCATAGTATAGAAAAATTAAAAAAATGCACAATTTTGGGTCGAATTTTACCGAATAAGTCTCTGAATCAGACATTCTGTGTTTTTTTAATTCGGTGTTTAAAATCATATGAAGTAACTACATCCGTGTGCAGATGGTTCGGTCGAGAGACGAATGAATTCGAATCACACGTATGCCACGTGTTTAGTATACCAAATAACGCACATGGTCGGATAGTTGAACGATGTTCACAAAATAAGTTTTAAAATCATGTTAATAGTTTGTGGAGAAATAATATGTTATTGTCTATGAAAAACTCCATGAGCATTAAGCGCATCTTAAATTATTGTTTAATATTATAAATCGGATTCATCAAATCGTGTGAAGATCGATTAATCAATAAAGGGCCGTGCGTTCGGATGTTCGTGAACTCGTCATTAAGAATTTACGTTTTGATGCAAACGCAATATTCAAAACGTCTCAAACTCTGTTCCGCTGAATTCACGGTTGAAAGTTGTTCGGAATGACGATTAAATGTTGATATACACGAACGTGTGATCGTAATGTAATAAACTATTCGAAACAACGAGGGCTCGTTCACCTGTATATTCGTCGTTCGGAATTTATAAAAGCTGAACACGAAGATTAACCGAGATATAATGTAATTACTCAGGTGTGCAAATGGCTCATCCAGTGCGTTCGATAAAACAATAGTTATCACGAGACGCAAGACACGTGATGATACGTCTGATGTGTTCGAGAAGAGAAGCGAGAAAATTGATGATTTGTCACCCGTGCATAAAAACATTAACAATATTCACGTTATGTGAGTGTGTGTGTGTGTGTGTGTGTGTGTGTGTGTGTGTGTATGTGTATGTGGGCGGGGGAGGGCATACGCTCGCGTACGTGTACGTTTATTATATTTATGCATATGTGTTTTTGGTATTTATTCAAAAATACATTACGGAACAATAAAAGAGATCAAAATAAAGTTTAGGAAACAATATCTATAGATTTGAACACGGTTTGTATTTTATGGAGACGCCGTTTTTTGATTTCGGCTTTCAACGACTGCTGAACACCGAGAAAAAATTTTATAACACGCTCGTTCGACAATAATAAAAATAAACAACAACTGTTTTTGTTAAAGCAACGAATTCCGCCGTTTTGCGCAGAGTAACAAAAAACACTGAACTCCACACTCGATACGAAAAAGTTACCGTTTACGATTTTTGTCGGGCGAGTGAGTGACATAATTGGTAGGTCTATTGAGGATTGCCGCGTATTATATTATGATTACACGTGAAATGATTTTTTTTTTATTCGTCAATATAATATATGACCGTCAGAAATATAAAATAAAAACATTGATACACACACATATATAATCACAAACTAGTAACAACAAAATATTATATTATGAAATATCAACAGACATGAGGATTTTTTATTAACATTAACATCATAATATTATTTTCTTTACAATTGTTGTTTACAAATACAATAGGTTCGAGAAATTTTTACATTATAAAAATGTGACCACTGTAAAGATTAATAACTAGATTTCGGATTTTGAAGCACGACAAATTTGAAAAAAAAAGCTAAAACCTCATAAAACACTCAATTATTCATAATTTATCAGGTTATTAATCAGGTAGAAAATTTTTTTCCTAAAAAATAAATTGCGTATACTGTATAATAAATAATAGCTAAAGAAAAATTGCTAAGTTAATAATTTTTAATTTAATGTTTACGATTTTAATTACGATTAGTCTAAATAATGTTATATTTCTCCTCCTCATTTTTGTGTAACATAATATTCATTTTTTTTTTTTTTGTGTTTTTGTTATGTTTTTAGGTTGGATAATATCGTATATCAGTTTACTCAAATATATCTTACACAATTCAACCTATATTAACGTTTTTGTGAATATAGGTTAAACCCATTGACCGCGTGACTATAGATACCATACGGGCATAACATTATTATTATAATATCATCTATGGAAAATCTTATCATTTTTATTTTTACATTGAATTTTAAAACTCAAAATATTCAAAATTGTTTTTTATTATTAACTGGATACACGTTAATACGTTATGTACGTTAAGTCCGTGTACCCAAGGACCATGATTTTCGTCACGGGTACACGCATAAATAGAGAATTAAAAGGTGGGTACACGCTCGACCACTCCACTGGTCGTGGCCGAGACGATGAACATCGCGACACCGTCCGAGGCCGCGATCGCATTTCGAGTTTCGAAAACGTCGCCGTTCGCGACGCGTTCACGCTGACGGCAGAGGGTGACTTTAAAAAAAAGGGGAAAAAATAGAAAAAAAAAACGACCACCAAAACTGTTTGGCCACTCGGCCCAGTGCAGGTCGTCTCGTGTTAAAGGACGCCGAACACGCGACGTCGAAAACCATTAAAAGCGCGCGCGTAAATATCTCTCAGGCTTCTGTCACGCGTGCACGACAATAGCTCGTCGGACGGCCGTCGCCGCGATAAAACGACACCTCTTTGAAACGCGTCGGTGCTCTTACCGGAATTAAATTAAAACCGCCGCCGCCGCCGCGGCCGGTCGTTTTGTTTTTGTCGTTTTCGATTTTTCATTTTCTACCGCGGACGTAACGAAAACCGTTCGAGCTCCACGCGATTTAATTACGTTTTTCATTTATTATTATTATTTTATTTTTTTTTTTATCGCAACTAGGGATGGGCTTGAAATCCGAATATCTGAATTATCCGAATACCCGGATTTGAATCGAATTCTTATCCGGATTTATGGATTTGCGCAAAACATCACTGGTATTTAAAATGCGTTCAAAATTTGTATACCTATGTCCGAAAATTATGTTATAGAATTAAAATATTATAAGTAGGGCTCGAATTTATGTGTGCCTACTAAAAAAACCTAAATATGTAAATATATATGTAATAAAAAATCGATTTATATGTGATAAAAAAAAAGAAAATTTGGAATATAAAAAAATTACAGAGCATTACTGAAAATAACATTAAAAATTACATTTTATGTATGATAAATTGCATTATTATCTAATTTACTTATTTTACTTGGACATTATTCGTCTTGATCTTGATTCTGAAAGCAATGAGATACCATATAATATTATATTATGCTCAAATTTTCAACGTTAAAAATGATCTACGGTTCGTAACACACATTTGTACCGACTAAAGGAATGCTCAACTTTCACCGAGGTAATAAGAGCAAATGTCATATTTGAAATGTCCAAAGGAGCGTGTTTAGCCGGCAATATTACCACATTAATTTCGCAATGTATATCTCAAATTAATTTTAGGTTTAACATTTTTTGTAATTCAATAATTTACCTGTTACCAAAAGAATCGTGCAAATTATCTATTATTTATTATTAAAATATTATGTTTTTTTTTAATTATATTTATGTAGCTGAGTATCAACTGATTTACATTTTTATTTTTCAATAATTTACCTGTTACCAAGAGAATTTTGCTTAACAGTTATTTATTGTATTTATTGAACTAATTTAGAAAAAAATCATATACGCATATTTACAAATTTAAAGAAATATTTAGAGAATATTTTAAGGTTTTAAGAACCTAAAAATCCGCTCTTTAATGATGACGATTGATTACTCGTGATTTGTTTGTATTCATCGCACACTGCACACACATGGTTTGTCCATGATATAATATCAGCATAATATTATGTTTTTTGGTCTCTTTAGGATAAAACTTTTAAGACTCGTTAATATTTGCCAATTATTATTTTTCGTGACACATTCAATACATTTTTAAAACGGATTTTTTGCTTCGACGACGCACTTAAAAACAAACTCACCGAAGCGCGTTAAATTCGCATCTCAGAACTTCGTTACTTAAATTTACAGAAACAACAGACTCTTTAAGTTATTTCTACAGTACCTATAACTGAATCGAAGTTCGGTCGCGTGAAGAGGTGAATTTATTCTCAACCAAAAAACTTAAATAATCTAATCTCGTGAGTTGATGACACGGACGTTCCTCGCTCGTAGAGCAGTTCGTTTTTGACATTATTGAAAATAACCTGAAGCGGTGACTTTGTTATTATTACAATAAAATTTGACTTTTTTAACGTTGAATTTGTGTATATGTCGATTTATTTACGGTGTTCGCGTCGTTCTAAAAATTATTAGACGATTGAAAATGATTGGCGATATCATAAGTTCTGGTAGACAAATTATTGCGTTTATTTTCAATTCTTCCGCACGACGCGATAACCATTTTTATTCAAGTACTAAATAATGTTCTACGTAAATATATAAAAACGTATATTTACTCAACAATATTATCGCCTCAGATTGTATCTCCATCTCGAAATTGAGTTTTGGCTGATATTACCGTTTCCCCATAACCGTGGCCCTGATTAAATATTTCCATTTATTTATTTAATTTTTTTTTTTTTTTTTGACAGATGTTGACATTATAAGCAAATTATTCAATGTTAGTTACTTAAAATAAACAGCAGTAGACACTAATATTTGAATTTTGTAATATTGTTGGTTTTATTTCATAATACGTATTTAATACCCAACTAGAATGACCGATTATCGATTTCTTGTACGCGGTTCCGCCTCAATATTTCATTTAAAAATAATTTTTGTAAAATAATGTACAATTTCATCTATTTAATAATGAATAATTAAAAAAAAATACGATTAATATTTTCCATACTATCAGCATTTTGTTAAACCTGTATGAACTCCATTTTTGCATGATCTAAAATAATTAAGATTTTAAATTTGAAAAAAAAAAATGTAAATAATATTTAACTAATCGATATTTCCTTTGAAATTGTATTATTTTAATAAAAAAAAAAAAAAAAATGATCTGGAAATCCACCAATGATATTTCGCTTCATCGTGGTTGAATTCAAAATAAAAAATCCATGTTTTATAACCGAAATCACATGAAAATAACAATAAGTTTTTTCGGTAAGCACAATATTATGTAATTTCGTTGCTCAGGTTGAAATTTCCGATTTCTTCGCAACGGTGCTCTTTTAATCAATTCAACGAAAACTCGTATCGTTGCGATACACCGTGAAGTAACAATATCGGATAAATCAACCGTTTAATCGATTATACGGGGTAATAATGTCTTTGGCTAGTTTTTTATTTTATAAATATGACGCAAACCGTTCCAATTGTTTTGCACTATTCACGATAGTAATAATTGTCGCATCTCTCACGCGAATAATTTGAAATTGAAACGAAACAGCATGATCCGATAATCGTAGCGGAGTACAGTACACGGTCGATTACGCGTGTATTAAGTCATAACGCGTGTAATTCGATATTCGATTTTTATTTTTATTATTTCCTTTTTTTTCCCATTAAAATTTTTACGTTTTAACACGGAACGAGGCAGAGTTCTAAAAGCGCCTTTTTTAATCGCATCATTCCCGTATTCAAATAAAAACAGCCATTTCATTCGTGTCCTCGCTCGACCTGTTTTCGCTTCTGTTCGCCTCTGTTCGTCGGTTTTTATTCTTTCAACACGAGAATCACGGTCCGAAGGAGGTGCCGTCGAAACGAGCTCCGCGCGCCAAAGAGACGAACGTTTTACGCGTGATTTTCCGACGCCGAGGTGCTGCGCCTCGAACACGGTTTAAATTTTAAATCCAATGCCGATTCCGAAGCCACGTCGCCATCCCTGGGTTCAGTAGAAACGAGAATAAAAAGTACGTAGTTCACCCCGTGGGATATTTTTCGCTCCTCGGATGATGAGTTAACGGGTATGGGCGTATTGAATTTTAAAGAAATGATTGGCGATTTATTTAGTCAAACGATTCTTAGCAAAGCTTCGGAATTAAAATATACCATTTGGATGGAACAATGTATCTTCAAATAAATATTGAAAGTCAAAAGTCGACGTAAAAATAGTTTATTGCGTAATAATCGTATAAGAATTTACTTAAAAGCGTATGAGTCATTATACATTTTCGGAAATTTTTGTCGAATAGTTAAAACTATATTGAGGAGAAACTTTAAAAAAAAAAAACCAAGTATTTTTAAAGTTCTATTTTTAGCCCGAAAATTGCCAAATTTTTTTGAAACCTTTTTTCAAAGCTTGTATTAATACTTCAACGATGTATGGTGAAAATTTCCAAAGTTCTAGCAACATTATTTTTGGAATAATGTCCAAATTTCTAAAGTCGATTTAACGAAAGGGTCGTTTACGGCAAATTTCGCCGTATTCGGTCCATTTTACGCTGTTGTTCCGCCCGCCTGCAGGGAAAAACTATTGAGATGAGAGCTTAATGAACCCTCGCCACGTACCAGCCACATCGCATTTCCGCCGATCTACAGAGTTGCCGGATGAAACTTTTGGACTTAGTCGAGTTGAGCAAATAGTGTCTTCAGAAAAAAATAATAATCATAATAATAAAAATAAACACCATTGTAAAAACCCATAATAAGATGCTGCGCTTCACTCAGAATCTAAAACAAGCTGCAAGACGATTTAAAATACATTTACATAGTATCGACCCGCGGCGGCGGCGGCGGCGGCGGCGGTCCGTCGAGTTTGAAAGCCCATCGAAACGGGCCCGTAAAAGACTATATACGAGTATACGCCGTGCGGTCGTACGACTTATTTATCGCGAACAACGGGAATCCGAGAGAGATCAGTAGTACAGAGACCGTTCGGAACAATGCGAGACATCCGAAGTATAAACATATATATATATACGTGTGTATAAGGTCACATTGTGTGTAATTGCCATCCCGTCTCCTGACAAATGTCCCGTGACTCGTATCTATTGTTCCACGAGATTAAATGTTTTTTTTCCCCTTGCCGGTATGAAATGAACGGATCGACTACTGACTTTCCGATTGTATTATTTTCCCGGAGCCGAATAAATACGCTTTATCTCAGTGTGCGTGTGTGTGTGTGTGTGTGTGTGTGTGTGTGTGTGTGTGTGTGTGTGTGTGTGTGTGTAGATACGTCTGTCGTACACGGCCGGTTGGCAGTCGAAATCATATTTCAAAACAATTAAAAGCTATCACATATTTTGATTTACCAACTCAAAACACACACACACACGCGCGCGCGCGCGCGCACACAATTTATTTATTGAAATGATTGCCTTCGGTGCAGATAACGCAGACGCATGCGGACAGTGCGCCGCGGAACGTTCGTTTTTACCTTCGGTTTCGTACCTTGGAAAAAAAAATCGTCGACTCGTCGTACCCCGTTTCGTTTTCTAATTGAAAATAATTTCACCGACACCAATGTCGGGTCGCGAACAGAACATTTTTTTCCCTCCTCCGTTCACATCACATTGTTTTCGTATAAAAAATAACAAAACTTTTTCTACAATAATTTCGCCACCCCCGCCCTCTGGCTGTCGACGAAGTTTTCGTCATTCGACCCGAACGCTCGCGAGCCGTTTTGTCGGACTTGATAATACTGACTACACGCAACGTGGTTCTCAATTAAATTTCATTTTTCCCGACTCGGGGCACATAACTACTGGTATTTGTTTTTCATTAAACATTACCCCCGTTCGTATTGGCCGTGTGTGTAACTACACCTCTCCGTTCGGCGTTCGGAAATACAACACGCGTGTGCAATAATCTTATCAAAACACGTACACGCGTATAATATATCAACACTACGGAAAGCCTATAATCATCCACCGTACAAATTTACCTTTGATTTTAACACATTGTCACCAATTCACGTGTTTACTTAACGTATCAAATATTATTTTTGATATTGTTAAATTTAATTCGATTGGTTGTTAAAAATTATCGAGCGGCCGACTATTTTTTATTGTGTCATAACTAAAGACCGGATTTTTGTGCAGATAAAATGTAAAAAATGTGCAATTAAAATGTTAAAATGTGCAAAAACAAGATTTTCACTATACGGGTGCAACAAATTTTAATTTTAAATACTATTTTTTTAATATTATAATTTATTAACAATTATATTTATTACTATTTATTTATTTACAATATTTGATTGAAATTTATAACCATGTACATTTCCTAGTTCTTTTCTTTAAACTTATGTCTTCTGTCACTCAATATGTGTTTTAACTGCGAAAACCCACGTTCTACGTCGACAATTCTTGTTATCGAGCGCTGCTTGTAGCAGCTTTTAATAGCAGGATCTTTTTTTAAATCTACGTCATTTCCATTTATTGAATCATTATTATGAACTTATTACTGAATCACAGTGTGCGTCAACTTGTGATGTACGTTCACAACCAATAGCCTTAAAGTACAAAAATATTTGTACAAAGTACATTTTTATAAAAAAAAAAAAAAACCCCGAAACGTGCAATTTTGTGCAAAAACCCAAAACGTGCAATTTCGTGCAACATAAAACTTTCTTTAAATTAATCTACATCTTTTGATTTGGATTTGTAGCTTGTTTCTATTTAATTTAGAACACGCCATAAAAATATGCAATTGCACGGGAATTCGGTCTTTAGTCATAACATTCAACGCTATAGGCGCATACGAGTTTTACGAATGTTTTCATACATTACGTTTGATTTTAATTTTATCGCGTGATATTTATTATTAATTATTATTACGGAAAACATACATCGATATGAAGTACAAAATTATGAATTTTATATTATTTCCGACGAAAAATAGTTGAAATTTGATATTATATCGATCGTTATATTTTATTTTTCGTAATAATTACATTGTACTCGCATTGTCAATGTATAAAATATCTACTCACAAAGTACACAAACAAAAAATGATTAATTTTAATTTCAACTTAATTAAAACTTCGAAACTTTCAAGACCGTAACCAATAACGGGGAAAAAAAAGAAGAAATACCTACTACAATATTCATAAAATAATACTTACTAGGTTTTCGAGTGGCTGAAAACTTTGAATAGGTAGTATTATTTTGTATTTTGTAACTTTCAAAAGAATTTTCAATAATTCACCTCATAAATTTATTTATTTTACACAGATTAAAAAAATATAACCTATAGTTGAACGAGTCAAATAAAACGGTTGTGTGAGTATTGTGTATAAAAGTTGAATAATTCGCTCGATATAAATTATAGGTTTAATTCGCATTGGTCGACTATTATTCGTTCGTTGTTCAAGAAGAGAAGTCAAATTTATTTATTTTTCCGTCTACGCTCTTAAAATTAGTTGCTCGCCAAAACCACTGAAACGTGGGTTTGAGGTTCATTTCAAAAACCTCCAAGTACAATAAAGAAGGTTGTTTTATTTGTAATTCTCCTTTTCAGCAGAATACTTCATTATTCTGGACGGGCGAGTTTCTCCGTTTCGCGTAGCATCGGACAAAAAACAATTAATCAGCCTGACAGGGGCGATTTTTATAAACATCGTTCTATACGTCTATGTAATTGTAGAAGATTAAGCCTAGACGGCAAAGGTTAATCTTCGCGTTCCGATTCGCTCTTGCCGTGGCGACCGTGCGCCGTTATTGGAAATCGACGATAACAACGAACCCGCTGAACGTGTCTCCGACGAAATTGTTTTGTTTTTTTTAAGATTTTAAAATATTTACTCTCACACCATTTTGACGCGTACGTCGAATTTACAAAAATTTTCAAATATTTTCACCCAATAAGTGACAACCGAACTAACCCGATTTCGTTTAGCCTGCACGCAGTGGCGTAATTACGGGGGTACACGACGACGGTGCACTTGTACCCCCTTGAAAATTGTAGCAGGTGCATACATATGATTTTGCGTCTGCTTAAATTGAACTTTAACCAAAGAAAAGTATACTATATAGTACTGTTTTATTGTTTTGGTATTATTACAAAAAAGGTAAAATTTTTTATTAGAAAAATATTAATTATATTATAACCCAATTGAGATTCCCGTTTCATCTGCTAACTCACGAACGGTTAATCTGCGGTCATTTCTCACTTTTTCGCAAATTTTCGACACAACATCATCATTTCTGGATGTCGACGGTCTTCCAGAACGTGGATCATCTTCAATTGACTCCCGGCCACTTTTGAAACGTTTAAACCATTCGAAGGTTTTTGAACGACTTAATGAATTATCCCCAAAAGCTGTTTTAATCATTTCATACGTTTCCGTGTCATTTTTACCGAGTTTCAAACAAAACTTGATGCACCCATGTTCGCGCCAGCTGGTCAGTTCATATTAACCCCCTCTGGACCCCCGTCAACGTCAGTTCATACTCAGTATGCCAAGTGTGGATCAAACTGACACGGTTGAAAAGGCGGTAGCCTAGGTTGGCGACACTGCCTTTTCCCACGCGATGTCGCCTGGTCGGGTACGTCCACGGATAATAGATATATATATATATATATATATATCTATTATCCGTGGGGTACGTCGCGGTTTCTTCACGTTCGTTGTCGTTCGCTTTTTTCTTCTTCTTCTGCGCGTACGCGTACCGCATGCATTCCAGCCCGAAAAAAAAGACACGGTCCGGTTCTTGGTTTTTTTTGCACGGCTAAAATAACGAGGTCCAGGCAGTTTCGCCAGCTTCAAGTCAGGTCGGACATCAAGACAACACCAGTTCAGGTCGTTCCTTTTCTTTTTCCTTCTTACGGTACCGTAATTATTGTAATTATAATTATTATTAGGATTTTAGTCTTAAGTTATATTTAGGTTGATTAATACCAAGTGCTTACGTGCATATTGACACATGTTTATTGTTTTATTTTAATATAAAAATATTGTTATTATTTAATTATTAACGAGATCGATAAGCCTTTTTATTTTTATTTTTTTTTTTTTATTCATTATTTAACCTGAGGTACTCCTTCCACCACCTTTAACCATCGGAACACGAGTCTTTGCCGTAACCTTGGTTAAATCAATCGGCAAGGCCGGTGTTGGCTCAAACAACACACGTTGTTCGTTAACTTCGGACATATCGAAAACGCCAAACAAAACAAACTGACACGATTTAACCATGTGTTAATTTAAACTGAGAAAAGATAGCAACATCGAGTTTTGTTTAAAATAATCACTATAACGTGGGGAATATAATATCTATTTATGATTTTAAACGTTGTCGTGCCTAGATTAGCTGTAATAATAATTGTCCCGGTACTTTTTGAACAGACCTCGTATATTCAATTTTCATGTAGAGTTTAAAATATGAAGATTGTACAGATTGTGTTGTGAACAATTTTCATATTTGGATGTGATCAAATTTAAAATGGTATATAATACGCAAACAAATCAAACTGCTCTGAAAACGACCCAATTCGACTTTTTGATTTTTGAATCTATGGCATTTTTGCACCTGTAGTAATTTTAGGGAATTACGCCAATGACTGCACGTGTTTTTTTTTCATTTCTAATCATTCGAATTTTTTCTCAGTATAATGTAATATTAACGTTGTTGATTAACAGTTTTTAATTTCTCAACGTTCGGCGCTTAAATTATGAACGGAGATTTAGGGATTTTTGTTTTTTTTGTTTTATTGTCTCTGAAAACCGGGTTATCGGTGAACGTAACAGATGTACCCTCTAAAGTGCTACCATTGTTTCCTCTATAATAATTATATTATACATTTCACATGTATATATACATCAACTCAATGAAAGTCGTAATAAAATTAACATATTATTTCCATCGCTTCTCGCACGATGACACGACGAATGTTGTTTGAATTTGTTTACAACACACAAAGTGCGTTAACCACGACGCGCACATGATTTATACGCGCCCCATATATATATATATATATATATATATATATATATATATATATATATATATATATATATATATATATATATATATTATATTTTGTTTATTTTATTATTATTATATGTTTTTTTTTTTTTTTTTTTGAATACGAATCGGCACATCGTGAATCGATCCCGATGGAGGTTAACACTACATTGTCGTCGTCGATATTGGATGGATTAATTTTCCAGTGCAGTGGACAAATCGCGGAATTATTCTATTCGAGTTTTCGATTCGCTCAAACCCGACGACTATAAATTGAATGGAGTTTAGAAATGTCAATGTACCGCTCCATAACTCCTCGGCTTGTGTGAATGTATATTGTTGTCAGGTGTAATTCCGTGCCGGCGATAAGCACGTGATTAACCTCTAGCGCGTAAATCAGTACATTTAAAAATTTAAAATTAATTTTTGTTATGAGCGCAACAATTTGGCTCGGTCCGTTTTATCACACGTCATCGTGCATAATACAATAATTTATAAGACCGTCGATACGGGAGAGTGGGGGCTGGATACGAGTACACGCCTGAATAGTAATTGGACATGAATATTTGATTAATTTTTTATACCACCGTGTACATCATACGACACTTGGTTTTGGGTAAAAAATACATATTATTATTTAAAACACGTCAGTGGGACTTTTGCGTGCGACGTATTATTAAAATTGTTAGACTTTAATTTAAAATTAAATAATATAAAGTGTTCTATTATGTGTCGGCGCGCCCAAATTGAGCGAGGAGAGAGAGAATAATAAAATTTAAATTTTGAATTATTTTCGTTTACAAAATCCCGGTTCATTCTGTTGGCAATATCAATTTAGTTTTTAAACAATGTCGTATTATGTATTTATATCGCGTATTTTTTCCCTCCGTATTTTACAAAATTATAATTCGCGTATACCACGTCATATTTTTAAACTCCGCTACCTTTGAAAATTAACTTATTTCGAACTTAATTTATTTATGAAACTGACGGTATAGCGATAATGTTGCATATAAATCAAACCGTATTATTATTAACAAACCGTTACCGAGTAACATTTTATGTAATTTATTTAATTTTTCATTCACAAATTGAATTTAATCGGTATTTAAGGTAATCTTATTGATTGGTTTCATTCATATTAACTTAATCGCTCCCAACAAGTAATTGTAAATGGTCATCTTTGTTCTCAAATTTGTGAACCATCAGGTGAACCCCAAGTAGGGCACTTGTCCCCTTGGTTATTTTTAATTTGTTTCGTTGATATAGACTGTTGTTTTAAATGTTGTAAATATAAACTCTTTGCCGATGATCTTAAACTGTATCACACTATTTCTCGTATAAAAGACTGCCTACTACTGCAAGATGATTTAAATAGACTTTCCATTTGGTGCATCGAAAATTGATTAAACCTAAATGTAAATAAACGCCCCAAAGCATCATTCCGTAGAAATAAATCAAAAATTGCATTTAATTATTCTATCGATAACAATACTCTACCAGAATATGACAATATAAAAGATCTCGGTGTCGCGTTTCAAACAAACCTCCAATTTTCTACTCATATCGACCAGATCATTCTTAAGACTATTAAAACTCTTGGATTTTTATTTAGGTCTACCAAATCGTTTGATGATATAAACTGTCTTCGAGTTCTGTTTTTTTTTGCTTTAGTATTATTATTTTGGAATATGGAATCCTAGCACGATTTCTCATGTACGAAAGCTTGAACGATTACAAGGAAAATGTATTCGTTTTATAAGTTATACAAGAAGGTTAACGAATAACATTGATGATATTTCAGTTTAGAGCCTACAATTTAATTTAAAACTTGATCCGATTTTAGCCCATCGCAATATGTCAGATATATCCTTCTTACATAAATTAATTAATGGTATCATATCTTGCCCTCCTCTTCTGGAATGTATTTCGTTTCACGTACCACAATTCAATACCCGCTCATGTCCAACATTCCATATTAAAAGACACCGCACTAACTATGGACAAAATAATCCACTTAATAGACTCCTGACATTAGGAAATACATTGGATTTCGATTTCTTTTTTAATAATCTAAAACGTAATTATTTAAATCACTAGTCTGTCCAAATTGTAATAATTATATTCTCTTGTTTGTATTTATTGTTGATCCTACGTACACCATTTATATGATTATATCACGCTTTTAAAACATTTTTGTGATACGATATCCTGTAAACTATGTTATCAATCTGTACTTGAGCCTACCAGGCATTTATTCAAATAAATAAATAAATAATAATACACTCGACCGTACATACTCACCTGATATTCATTCGATTTCAATTATTAGTATTGTTTGACTGACGTAGAATGTCGTATAAACTAGGGTGACCTTACGCCGCGTTTAAAACGGAATCGTCCTGTTTTTTTAACACTGTGTCTCCTAAAATTGTGTCGTTTCCCTGTACAATTTTTTTGGCACGAGTTTGGTCCCGTTTTACGACGTTTTTTTTCTTTTTGTTTTCTCGAACAAACTGCAAATGATTTCATAGATTAAAGTGTTTTAAATAATGGACATTTCGTGGATAGAAGTGTACAATGAGAATAAATTGTTCGATGAATACAACCATGTCAAAAAAGTAAAAATGTTGAAAATATCGAAGACCGGTGTTGAAATTATTGAAACGTTTTGAAAACAATGAAATAGTCGAAGGTCAAACACTTTTAAAACAAAATCATAATGATTACTGATCAATATTGTTTGCGTACATTCGTCATAAGGAGGAGAGGAGAGGTGAAAATTGTCCGGTTTTATTTTTATTTTTTATTTCCTGAACACGGTCACTCTAGTATAAACCATACACTATTTTTTATACTAACATCGGTTGATATTTCTGTAAACAGTCGTTTTAAAGACTCTCTGAACGTAAACGATTTTTTTCGTGGCCTCGGATAAAATCAGGGGGAAAATGTAAAATGACGTCTAGATTCCGACTATATTTTATGTTCTCTCCTCGGTTAAATGACCGGGCGTATTGTATTGCGGTTTTCGTGACCACTCTAATGATTATTGCCTGTGCTACGCGTGACGTTTGACGACACGTGCGCTTCTAAACCGTGTCGCTTGTGTTGCAGATAACTTCGTACTGGCTTGGAAAAAAGGAATAGCCATTCTGACGGCCGGCACGACCAAAGTGACCCCGGAAGAGCGTATCCGCATCGTCGAAGGGTACAACTTGGAGATCCGTAACGCGCAGATCAACGACGCCGGCAACTACATATGTCAGATCGGTACGCTGGACCCGGTGGAGCTGAAACACACGCTTCAGATACTCAGTGAGTACAACGACGACATTTATTTTACATAATTTTTGCCGCCCTCGCGTCTTCGATATGCGATATTATTAATATATGGGTGTACGATTTATAAAAAGTATAGTTTTATATAATATGTAGCGTAAACAATGACCTTTATTGGAAGTAAAACAATATTCATAAAACATAATATTATAAAATAACATAGTAAAATAAAAAATATCGAAAACCAAAATTGTTATGATTCAAAAACATGTTCATGACAAAATTTTTTTTAAAAAACAGACGTGGAACAATAAAGTCAAAAACTTAAAAATATTTACGACGGGATTTTTTTCGAGCGAATTCATTAACAATGGCATCATACTCAATATTTGTACAAATGTCGTTCTCAACGTTGAGAATAGCCAAACTGTTCAATTGGTCCTAGGTTAATCGCGATCGCAAGTAATTTTCAATCCTTTTCAATGTTGAAAAGGACCCTTCAGCCATAATCAATAATAATACCTACCTACTAACTGTGGTTTATCTTGGTATACACTATACAGCTTTAATAAAACTTCTTTTACATTTATATTTTTGTATACGTTTTTTGTTAGAAAATAATTAAGTAGTATTTCCGTTGGAAATATATAATTATGTTTGATAAAATAAAAAAGATACATATGTTAAAAAAAATTTCAAATAAAATCAATTTTCAACAAATAACGTAGGTATTTGTTCAGATTTTCACCGCCCTTCAAAATTTGCCGCCCAGGGCTATAGCCCTGGTTAGCCCTAGGGTAAATACGTCTCTGCCCAACGGGTTAAGAGACTCAAGACGTGCGAAACAGATTCGATCGTTTTTCATCGTAGGCCTGGTTTCGAGGTTGTGAAAAAAATGTAAAAAGTTGTTCGAACGAGGAAAACATATTATATTGCCCTCGAAGTGTCGTCGCGTTTTGTCAATCGATTCATGACTTTCGATCAAAGATATTAATATTTCGACTGCGAATCAGCTCGCGTGATGTTATTCGGCCGATCGGAAATCGCAAAGTTTTTTTGTTTTTCATTCGAATCACTTTAGTGAAAAAAACAGTTATCACCTAATCAAAAGTCGATTTTTAAGTGGACACTTTAATTCAATACGCTACTACTTCAATAAATACATGGTGTCTCGTTGAAATTTACACAGTGTGGTTTTACTCGAGATAATGTATGCGCTTGCATTTTTCGCGTTCCAATTTAAAACACTGATATAAGTACCGACATTTTTTTGTGAAACAATCGAATTTCCCACTATTATCATCTACGCGCATTTTGAACTTTTAGTATTCCTAAATTATAACCATTATTTATAGCAAAACAATACGAAAGAAATCCTGTATTTAAAAATGATTATGCTTAAATTTATGTAATTGGACCAATCGCTTGAGTGATGTGTTAGCATTTAAAATTCAGAGTAGAGGAAAGAAAAATCTAAAGAAGAGTTATCATCCAATAATAAAAATGTATGTACCTATCGAAATCTCCGAAAAATCGTATTTTGTTTCATCACATTTTTCCATAAAAAGTTTTCTGCACTTGTACTGCCTAACAAGTAAAACTAAAATCATCATATGGATAAAAATTGTCAAAAAATACTTTTTTTGTAAAACTGTAGCGCTATTATAGCATTGTAAATTATACTCGAAATAATTCAAATTTCCTTTTATTTTGAGTTTACTTTCACTGTGTGATACATCTTACAAATTGTTTAATTACTCGCTGAGATTGTTGTTACCAGTGTGTTCTATAAAACATGTAATTTATAACACATAAACTACGTCTAATTTTTTAAATTCAATTTTTGATCTCACCACAACAATACTGTATATTCAATCAAAACATGAACGCGTCTCTGTTTCAAGACACGAAATCGATTTAATTCACCGATATCTAACAAAACGAAAAAAAAATCTATACACACAATCATAGTTTGCACGCAGTTTAAAATTGTTCGTATTTCCATTGGTCTGCCGTCCAATATCACAACAATAAAACCAAAAAAAAACCTCTTTTTATGCTTTGTATATTTTTCGTCGAAATTATTGAAAAATCAAAATGACACGCAGTTTGTGATATTTCACGACTTTTGGCAGTCATATTTCTACGGCGGCCATGATTAAAAACAAATTTCGCTAACCAAAAATATTCACTAGAACGCGATTGTTTTGTATCGCGTTCGCGGGTTCGTTCGTTATCTCGGTACAAAGTGAGCGTGGTGAAAAACGCGCGAAAAGACGTCACAAAAGACAAATGGTCGATTGACCATGCCGCGGCGACTGATGTCACAGTGTATCGTCACAGTGAGTCGTCGAGTGTCCGCGCGAATTGAATTTTTGTTTTTTTTTTTCTCGCCGTGGACCGACAACCGCTAAATTCGACGTTAAAACGACGCGCGGGTGATGTACGACGAGAAAACAAACCGATAACAATAAAAAAAATAAATAAATAAATAAAAAACACGTCGATGGTAAATAATAACCGCGCACGGTCGCGTTGACGTTTAGTTTTTGAAAACGTCGCGCGAAACACCTAAGTAAATCATGTCACGTTTCGGGTGTTTTCGTAATAAATCTCAGACTGCACAATGGTGTAGTCGACATCTGTTGGTAGGTGTATCGTTTTTCTCGTCGGGGAAAAGAGCGGGAATAAAAATTTCCCCGAAACAAACGGTACCCCGAGCACCGAAATATATGTAGCGGAAAACAATACTCCGGAAAGAAATATAAACTACGATCGGACGTGTTCAACGGACACCCGATATTCGCGCGGTGAATTGAACGGCGACCGCAAAAACAATCGGCGACGTTTTCGTGTCGTTACTATTATTCCGTTCGCGCGCAGTTCAAAAAGTTCATTTACGACGATGCGGTGCGCACGATCCGGATAGGGTTTTTTTTTCACATTTTTTTTTCTTAATTCAAAATAACCGTCGTATAAATACTTGGTTTTTGCGAATATAAATTACGAAAACATCAAGTCAAATGATCTCGCGACCGTCAAATAATCTATATTTACACCGGAGTCGATAAAATAATATTATTTGATGGCGTTTCTTCGAAAACTTGTCCTCCGTTTAAACGATGGAATAATGTTTATGCGATTTTCACCGGACGTTATAGCGCGGCGTTGATGATCGATATGACTCTTCTGGTGACTTTTTAAAAATTCAAATCGATAACTGTTTTTTTTTTTTAAATACCCATTTGATATTTATTTACAAACATGACGATTTCGTATACTGGTCAAAAACACAAAATTAATGCCCTGTTAAAACGGAAATAATTAATTTAGCTCGCGCGTGAAATAAAAATTTTCCCCGCAAAATATTACGACCGTTGTACTTTTCTAAACGAAAATCGTTTATTTCGAACAAACGCGTAATACGGTTATTTTTTGAAAATGCTTTTTCGGGAAAAAACACGATTATATTATATTCTACAGCAACGGTGATGTTTTGGAGAGCAAAAATATGATTCAAAAGAGGGGTGAAAAAATATTTTGCTTAGGGATGTATACATCCCTGTAAGTTATCATTGTCAGTAGCATGACTATGATTGAAAATTTACTACCGAATTAAAATGGGGGTGCTTTAATTTTTGTGCTAATCAATTAAACTTGAAAATTATTTTTTTGAAAAAAATCTCAAATGTTTTAATTATGAAAAATTACGCACAGATGCAAAATGTCTTTCAATGATTGAATAATTGAACATCCGAGTACCCTGACACTGGGAAAGATAGCTGTGGATCTCGTCATTTCATCTACACTTATTTTAGAACAATTATAAATTAAAAGCCATAACTCTGTACTGATATTGTTAAATTTTAATATGAAACAAAAAAACATTGCCATTGAAATAAAATCGTATTTTTCTTTTTTTTTTTTTTACAAATTTATTACAATATTGCATTTTTGTCATTACATTTTCAACTTTTAACCACGAGGCCCTTGTTATCGTGAGCCTTTTACCCGTCACGCCTCCGCTGGTTATATACCGATCCTCGTGTCGAGACTATTTTTCTAGTGTAGTGTTTCATGATCCAACCACCGCGAATCGTTGCCTTTCGGACACGGACAGAGCCGATAACGTTTCTGTGTGTGTGTGTGTGTGTGTGTGTGTGTGTGTGTGTGTGTGTGTGTGTGTGTGTGTGTGTGTGTGTGT
The DNA here is from genome assembly GCA_027580255.1 of Therioaphis trifolii. NCBI lineage: Eukaryota > Metazoa > Arthropoda > Insecta > Hemiptera > Aphididae > Therioaphis > Therioaphis trifolii. The sequence continues at coordinate 3,308,745 of CM050405.1, read as the reverse complement.
GTGTGTGTGTGTGTGTGTGTGTGTGTAGTCGTTAGGTCTGAATGTTGTCTCCTCGTTAGTCTAAAAAATCAAATAAACACCCTGTGTGCACCGCAAACATCTGCAGCTCTACGCACACGGCATACGGTTTGGGAACGTGGAGAAAGGTGATATATTCTTTTTACGCTCAAATGCCCACCCACACCCTTTGCGGGCCTGTTCTTTTGACCACCTCTTCGACAACTCTTAAGAGTTACGTAATCCTCTTACAGTGTGCATTCTTCGCGTGATATCCGTTCGAGTGTGCTTTTCTCTCGCTACAACGGAACCATTATTTATTTATTTTTATATTGCGTAACGCACAATTATTTATGCGTGCAGAGCGTGGCCAGGTCGTCGTATAATTTTGAAAATCGAAACGGGCAGAGAGAATTAAAGAAAAAGAAAACAGAATATTACCGTACGCGCCAAAATCGTCACCGTGTGATTTTAAACGCGTTTCCTCCGTCTCCTCGCCACGTGTGTGTGACTTGTTTTATTTTATTTTACTTATTTATTTATTATTATTATTATAATTATTATTATTAGCGATCGGTATTTATATACGGGGCAAAGGACTAGTAGAATATGCATATTAGTTTTATACGATCACAAGAATATAAGAGTAAGACGTGAATACGTTATATTATTATAACCTAACCAGTTTATGTGATTTGATTTTGAAGATAAATGCAATTTTATTCTTTTAAGGCATATTTCATTCGATTTATATACACACATATATATATACACATTTTTTTTTTCGTACATATTATAAATAATTAATGGATTTTTATCAATATTTTCATAATAAAAGAGTTTTTAAATCGTTCGATAATGCTACTAAATCACACAAAAATAATATCTAATTACAATCAATGATGAATATTTTTATATAACTTTTTTTGAATTTTAATAACGGTATTATATACGTATTATAAATGCATATTCTCTTGTGAAATCAATACAAAAACTACAACTATAAGTTTTATTCAGTTGAGGGTGTAAAACCAAAGGTTTTTTTTATTGATATGGGCGTGGCATGGCGCAAATTTAAATTATGTAGTTAATTATTAATTTTATTTTAGGTGTTTTTCAAACAATTTATATTTTTTAATTAAATCGTTATAAAAATGTTCATAATACATATTATAGGGTTTTTAAGTGCACGAGTAATTGTATATTAAGTGCTTTTTTTTTATAGCTACAAGTTCTCCCCCCACTAGTCATATACTTTGACGGCTCGACAATTGTTATGGTATTTAATATTATTACGGTATGAAACTGGTATGAATTATGGTATTAAAAACCGGTATGAATTCGAACGCACAATTGATGTCAATTAAAAAATTATCATTTCAAAACGGTTTTTGTATTACAGTCGTATCATATTTAGCAAGAAGCGAGTCGAACGCTGTTGCGGGTAAGGCGACATTTGTCCAATAATATACCTGATTAAGATCAGAAACCAAATCGGATAGGATGTTAGCAATAGAAGGATTGGTACAATTATCGTCGGCGTTCGTTGCTTCGGCGTAAGATTTCTTCTCGGGACGAGAACGATCGACCGGATCGTAGATCGCTGGCGATTCGTTTTCTCTCTTTACGCGTATTTATCGCAGTTTATTCGCGAAACAATCGAACGCCGCAGTGTCGGGTCCCTCGTGTTTATTATTCAATATTCGATTGTTATTTTTCGTGTTGACACATTCTCCTTTTCGAACTAACGCCTGTTGAAAACTTTTGGATAGTCGCGCATCCGTGGAGGCATGGAGCGACTAACGAGAGAGAGAGAGAGAGAGAGAGAGAGAGAGAGAGAGAGAGAGAGAGAGAGAGAGAGAGAGAGAGAGAGAGAGATAGAGAGAGACAATACTCTCTAGCCCTATTCACCACACCTTATTCTCAAAGTTTAACCATTAAAATAAATCTTAAAACGCGCAAATTGAGAATAAAATCTTCAAAAATGTTTTACGTTTTCTTTCGTTACCATTTTCTAAATTTTTCGCCATCGACGTCACACCATTCTATTACGATAAATAACGCTACGTCCGAGTGTAGTCCACGAAACGGTCAGACTCAAAATCAACCGTCATCGGTTAATTGTATCGTCAGGAATGTATTACAGGTCTAAATTAGGGGGGGGAGTCAAAAATAATTAAGTACCCCAAGTTGTGTTGGCTGAAATATATGAATAACTATAAAAAATTTTATCGCTTCGCTCGTTTTTTACCACCACATCAAAATTTCCGCCCGAGGCAAATGCCACTTTTGCATCCCCCTCCATTTAATGCCCCCATGCATATCGTTGTCATCGTTATATTCCCCGACTCTGAAACGGGCTTTGACGCAACATAGACTGGTGTCATTTTGACATTGTGAACCGTGAATATTGTGATATGACGACAGGACCGGAACGCTTTGACGTTACTGGGCCGAAATACGAAAGAAAAAAACGTTTTATACGCAGCGAACGCGTATTATTTCGGTTTACCTTTGAAATGACAAATCGCCGTCCTAATTGTATAGTTGGTTTTGTCGTCTTAGATTGTTTCTCTCCGGCGAGATTATTCCACGCCCGCTTCATTTTAATATTAATATTTAACAATTTATATGATAAACTAATGCCCGTTACCAAATGGGAAAAAGATCTATACTCTTTTCCACCGGGGTGGTAAAAATTCAAATTATAGCAACTATCTTTCGGTTACTTTTTCGCGTCTCGGTTCTTGTGATTCGACTTAAAATACTTGGAGTGTAAATTTGTTGAAATTCCTCGGTGTGATATAATCTTATCTGGATTAATTTCCATGAATATATTTTTGCGTTCATCTATATTAATATTTTAATTAGAATCATATTAATTTGAAACAATAAAAATACAGTGAATACTCGTAAAAATAATTTTTGAAAACTGTTCAGACGTAACATAATCGTTACATTTAATACCTGCTTTAATTTATAATTAGAGAAACATCTACTTAAAAATTATTTTTTTTTAAATTAAAGTAAATTTTCCGAACTCGATTATATTATTTGCCGTGGTACATTTAATCCGAAAAACGTTCGTTCAATATGATATTTTCAAACACGAATTTTCCAAATACCTCACGATAACACGGATACGTTTTACAGTAATCAATAAACGCTTCGTAAAAATACATATTAAATTCAAATATTGGATCATAACACTGTTTTTTCTCTGATTTTTTGTGTACATGGACTTGAGGTCATACTTAATACGTGTTTAACAACAAAATTACATTTTTTTTTGCACAATACATACGTTTTATAAATGTATGCAATAAAAAACACACGAATAAAAGAGTTATTTTCAAATTTTTCATATTCTTAGCAACAAAAGTGTAACTTTTATTCCATTTTAAAAAAAATTGTGAACTCCATTGTTAGTACGTAATTTTTTTTATAAAATAACACTATTCATTAGTACACTGTATAGTGTGCGGTATAATAGAAACCGTATTAAACAACGAATTAAATACTATTAAACAAAAGAGAGACACATTCAAAACGAATAAAATACGGTTACTGATGCATAAAACAATTTCATCTCCTTTTCTACACTCGGAGCCGTTAAAATGTACACGTGTCATATAGGTTGAAATAAATTAATGTTACGAGTATTAATCATAAACAACGTGAAAAAGAAAAAAATAATTATGCAGTGCTCGTATCATGTCGTATCCATAGTAATATTCAAGTTTAATCATGCGTTGTTAGCTGAATTTTCGTTTTTCTACTAAACATTTGAATTGTTATATTATTCTATTGTTATCGTCTATTTGTCTTCGTTTCTCTAATTTCGAACGACCATTACATTTTGTACCAATCAGATGAATAGAACGTCGCTAATGGATTACGGCGTTGGTGTGCATAGGTACATCTGAGAGTTAATATACAATACACAATTAAAGACAATGACAGATATTAAGATCTGTTCCTCCGCCATGATTCAAAACTACACACACAAGTGTATGGAAGGAGTGTAGAGTATAATAATTGTTTTTTAACATATTTAAATATTATATCAAAAAATAAATAAATAAAAGATATATTGTTTCATTAAACAAAGCAACTCACACTGTTTCGCGGTACTGCCGATTGTCTTACCATAAATGTGTTTTTATTTGTATAAACATATTATTGTACTTAACCATAAATTAAATATTACACTACTAACATGCGTTTTTAAATAAAACAACTTTATAAAGTTATCAACATGTTATTATAGTATGAATAAACAAAGCTCGATTAATTTACAATAATAACAAGAGTACCTAAATTCATGGACGGTGCATTTAATACCAAAACGATTTTAATCATTCATATTGGTTTTCGATCGGATATTTATTTTTGTCGCACAGTCAAAAATTGTAAACAGAATATTTTCACGTTGTCCGTCCTGTTCGATCATTGGCACCAGTGAAAAATATTGTACATAACTTTTGATCTGCAAATTTCTTTTCGAAGACATAATTAATCATTCACAACAGAATCCACTGTCCACGCTGCCATACACTTTAAACCATCTATTAACGAATGCGTTTTCGAGTTATTTACTAATAATATTATTATAATAATCGTATGTTTTTTCAAAACACTCGACAAATAATCGGACTATTTCTGGAGAAAACCAGCGCAAAAGTCCGACTCTCTGTGTCATTAAATGTATTAGTTCAATAAAAGTCAAAAGCACTTAAACTGTATTTACGACTCGCAAACGAATTCGTCGCACAAATCATCAAAGTCGGTTATTGAATTCATTCGAATGACAATAAAGAGCCCCGCTGCATTTCAATAAGCCTTTTTTTTCCAAACACTCAATACCATTTTATCAACATATTGTTATGCGAGTTTATACGAACTCGTATGTTTTTTTAATAAACCGAAACGCATAACGTCTCCGCGTACTAGGCACGTAGGTAAGGGGTGGCCTGGGGTGGCCCGGCCCCCCAAACATATTTACTGGTTACTTCACGGGCCACCCCGACTGTATTTTCAATATATGTACAGATTTTATTTGAGTCAAAGTAAAAATAATGTTGAACCATAGTATTTGGAAAATTTTTGTCTGATATTTGTCATTACGTACATTAGGTACCTACGTTGTTACATATTAAAACGTTATAAATGCATAATAACTGATATGAATATAAACAGATAGTAGGCACTCGTCGACGGTCGAATTCGTCGAATTAAGACACATAATGACTAGCGATATCGGTATACTATTCTTCTTCTTCTTCTTAGGTATACTATTCTTCTTCACTGTATCAAACCATCTTTGCCGTGGTCTCCCTCTGGGTGTTTTTCCATTCAGCTTTCCATCGAGCACTTTTCTTATAAGAATATCCTTCTGCACGCCACACATGTCCAGCCCATTCCAGTCTTTTGCTACTAAGAAATTCTCAGATGTTCGGTTTATTATAGAGTTTTTGTAAATCTTCATTTTTCCTTCTTTCGAAAACTCCTAGGTTTATGTTAAACACTGGACCATAGATTCTCCTTAGTATTTTTCTTTCAAAGATGGCTAGCTTTGCCTCTTCGCCCTTTGTGCTCGCCCACATCTCGCATGCATACGTCGCTGTTGGCCGCAAATAGGTTATGTATAATCATTCCTTTGTTCGTCGCGACAGTAACTTCGATGTGGACATCACTTTCATTTCATAATAGCTTTTGTTTACCATCATCAGTCTGATCTTTATCTCCTCATGCGTGTTATTTTCCTCATTTATGTCCACCACTAGATATTTAAACTCTTTTACTTGTTCGAACCATATATTTTGTCTTCTCCTCGTTAACTATTAAACCAATTTTTTGACATGCTTTAAACAACTTAAACCGCACTAGTTTTTATTTCATTTATAGATGATCCTAAAAATATTACTAAGTCATCTGCATATGCTAGAATAGTGTTAATCGGTATACTATAGTAACTAAAAATAAAAATGTATTTAGTGCATTCTTAATTTTTGTTGGATTATTTTCAAATGGGGGTGGAGGGTGAGTAAATGTTGGCCACTCGAGGAAAATGTTAGCCATAATTAGGCCAACCCGATCGAGTAATTCCAGCTACGTGCCTGCCGCGTACTATCGGATCGGTTTCGAACCTCTGTTGAATTCGTTTTGTTCCCGGGTGCAAAAAGCGACGAATTACTATATAAATAACGTAAGATTGTACGTGCACGCGCGTGCAGCCGGGCCAAAGGGGGCGAATGATTAAATATCGAGAAGGTCCCTATATTATCATTTTGATGCGAACATAATGCGTCTTTTAGTACGGAAAACATTTTCGTTTCCCCGTATTGGCGTTTAAAAGTTTTCGGCAAGACGCGGACCGTTATACGTATTATTATGTTCCACATAATATCATACGCATATTATACCCGCCGCCAAACGGAAAGTTTTCACCTCGGAAAAGAGCACGGCGGTGGCCGAAAAGTTGTTGTTTTTATACGGAAAGCGTGCACCTACGCATATATATATATGTGTGTGCGTGTGTGTGTTTAGACAAATTTAAAACGGTCAGCCGTTGTTTTATAGCCCCTAACACGGTTCATTCGTGTGTAAATAATTGATTTATACGTTTCCCATGTCCTACGCGAGCGCGATAGCGCAACACACGACGAAACAGTTATACGCATAAAAAAGCTACGAATATAAATATATTTATACGCATACAGGGTGTCCGGCGTGGTTTTTTTCCGTTTATGCATTTTTAATATCTCCCGTGTATTAGAAAAGGTAATCGAATTTTGGTATTATTTTAATTTAATTTTTCGCGTTTAAACGTCATCGTTTTATCGAGATTTTTTTTCTCTGAACATTTCGACGGTTCGACTTTTTATTTTTTTTACTATCTTTATGATTTTTAGTGTATTTTATTTTACCGTAGAAACGAAAAATGTCGTGAAAATCGCGAATTTTCAGGACATTTATAGTTTATACACACAAACTAGTGACACAAACATTTTTTAAAATAAAATAAATTTTGCAAAATGGCCTTCTTCAACTTGTTCGAATATTTATAAAACACAATGTTATTTAAATTTTATTTTTTTTAACTCAACATAAAAATTTAATCAAAAAGTACGTATTTTTTTTTTTATTTTTTTTTTTTTGCAATTCCGTGAATCGTATAAAAAATATAATTCAATATCACCCCGTCATCTCCGTTGTTCCGGGGGATATCGCGACGAGCATGTCTTCGCGGGACACACCCCGTACACACCATAATATTATACACGGCACGCGTATACAGTGTCGGTGTACGTACGAGTGCGAGTATTTGTATACGTACCTATACATATCATATAACATAATAGCGCGCGTACCAGTTCGTATTATCCCTTTTTCCACTTTTTTTTCCCCCGCCCCTCTAGGTCTCTTCTACCTCTTGGCTTTTCCGGCGTCGTACCACGTGTGCGCGTGTGTGTGTTTTTTCCTCCGTCCCGCGACCGAAACCATCGCCGCGCCGCGCACACTATAACATACACGTCGTCCATCGACGGTTATGGGTTTTCGGGAATTTCTCCGTTATTGTTGCGCCGACGTCCACCCTTATAATTTATTTCCACTCGAGGTCACCGGTTTTAATATCGAAAAACTCCCCCCCGTCCGCGATGCTCGCGGCCAGCTCACCGACGGTTCCGGTAGTATTTGGGGGGGGAGAGCTCGCGCTCAGGATGCGTCGCGGTTAGGTTATCGCGGATAATCTCGAAACTAGGATAAAAACGAAGGCGCTGGTACGCTGATTCGCGATGGAACGTTGTGCCTCCGATAAAACGCACCGTAAAACGGATGGCACGTCGCGTGTACGAGAATCGCGAGATCGAACGCCTAGTGTACGCGAGTTGTCCGTGCAAAATAATATATATAATACGTATATTCGAAAACGTAAAAAACAAAAAAAAAAGTCTTTAAAGCGTTATTTAAATTAATTGTGTTGTATTTTTTGTTTTTAAAAGGTGCAAATATTACGTGTATAAATCGTGATGTGTGTAATGTGTAAAAGATTATAAATGCTCGAAAACACAAAAATACAAATTTTTAATACGTAATTAAATGTTAAGAAAAAAAATTCGGTCGGGAATAGGCGGCGAGAAGAAAATAACTAGACCGCCGAAAATATTTTTCTCAGATGTCGGTTTTCCGCACATTTTATAATATTATTCCGTAGTAAATTTAGACATCTGATCCCGTTTGTTATGACGTAATTAGAGATTACGATAGCGAATACATTAATGATTATCTTATACTGTGATTTAATACGAAAATAAATACATTGATTATAATCTAACTGATATTTAAGTTCTTTCTGCAAAAATTTGCTTTCGTTTTATCTGGACGGTCATAGAAATCAATTGCCGACCCCTGATATAGACTATTAACTGATGACTAGATTCTGTATGGTTGATTTAACTGAGCGTACTAATGACTGGCAAAAAAAAAATGTTTCGGGCGTAAATAATATCAGCACATAAATTCGATAAAGATTATATAAATAAATGCACAAATATAATATCGAAAAAGGAAATCTGAAGTAGACAATTTTATTCGCGTGGTACTTAAAACAGGAATTTTTTTTTTTTAATTCTTAACAGTTATTAACAGTTTTTTCCAAAACAAGGTAAAATCACCAACAATTTGAGTAAAAATATCGCAAAATATAACATACACTTTTTGATTATCATGAAAGCATTTTAGTAATTTAGATGTCACGCCAAAACAGAATGAGAAACTTGAAACGTCGACCCATTATTAACGACAATATAATATTTACACAAAACGTTTTCAAAAAAATATTATTCTAGTCTTTTAATTGAAAGTTTTAATTTGATATACTACAAAAATTTTATTGAGTTTGAACTATAAAATTCAAAGAATAGACTCTCTCTAAAAAATTGAAATCATTTAGTTTCAATAAGTGTATCATTGATCATAAATTGGCGAAGAGATAAAGCCCTTAACGAGTTATTTCATAATTGTTTCAAAGTTTTCGATCCCTTTGTAGCGCATCTCTCCTAGGCGATTCCCCTTAAATTTGCCACTGCAAACAGGTAAACCCTTTTCCATTTAAACCACTATATCATGAAAACCAAGTGAAATGCCCTTAAAACTTACGAATTTCGAATCTAAACGTCAGAACGCACGTGCGCTACTGCGTACCCGGAGAGAGGCTAGAGAGAGTACTGAGGGTGGTGACATATTATTTCCAATTTAGCACGAATTAGTCACCCATGGTCTCCCCTATATTAAGGACCACAAATTTTACTGTGCGATTTTTTTTTTTAAATATCAATTAAAAACTAAACTGAAAATTACACGAAAATTAATAAAAATATTACAATCGTGTATGTTTGAAGGTATTCCTTAGAGAAAATTATTATTTCATTTGAATTCAAACGAGATACCGACACGTACGTATACTTTATGAACTCATTTAAAGCGAACTCACACCATGACATATTATTCACATTAACGTGAGATTTAGATCTTGATGAAAATGTCACAAATGATATCGATTATATCGAATCAAATCATTTTTTGTTTCAAATTTCAATTATCTCTTCTTGAACTCCATAATTAACATGAACATTGTGTTCTTAAATATTGTAATGTATCGTTTTTTTTTCTATTCTCAGTGTGGAAACTAATTTAATTAGTATTGATTTCCAAAATGTATATTATAATACAATTTTGTAGTGCAACTTTTTCGGTATACATTCAACTGTAGCAAACAGTGTTTGATAAAAATGTAGGTGGAGAGATTAGGGCCAAAATTGCTTAACTTGTCTCGTGCTTCAAAATGTCCAAATCCAAAGAAGCTAAAGCCTTTTCTCCATATTTCCCGATCGAAAATTTGACCGAATTCGAATATATATATATATATATATTTTTCTTTATCAATTACTTACTGGGCCTCACTGAGAAGAACTCGTGTGGAAGTCCAAGAGTTATATTAGTTTATAATTTTTAAATAATAATTCACATATTAAATTTAACATGCTTAAATGAAATAACTAAATTAAACAATTAACTGATATTTAACATGAAGATTAACATACATATTTATTTATTCTTCTCACATTCATATCTAATCCAATGAGCTATATGTTTTTTAAAGACACGTAAAGACATATTGGCTATCTCCCTAGCCATTATATTAAACATAATTAAATATATATATATATATATATATATACATTTTTTTAGTCAAATAACTCGTCTGAATTTACATGAGCCGCAGATCTAACAAAACGAAAATCATATTTTAATGTATTATTATATTTTATGGTGGAATGTCAAAACGCACTTTTATAAATGTATTAAAATAAATCATTTTCAAGCCCCGCGTCCCACTGAAAATTCGTCCGACCATATACGTATGTATGTATTATTTTCTCATAACGGTCGTGTGTAAAGCCAAAACTTGAAATCTCAGAATTCGGGTGCGATATAAATCCGATAAGCTAGATTCCCCCCCCCCCTGAATGACATATCTGTGGTCTTCCCTCTTAACACTAAATTTCTTGGTTAATTTTCAAGTTTCAGAACTACTGTATTGCATTACAAATACAGGAACATATATATATATATATATTTATTTATTTATTTTTATTTTTTTTTATTCACATATGACATTTTTACTACTGATCCATTATTTCAATAGATATAAGTATTTTTAGTTTTGAGCAGCGTTGTCGGCAGTACATTTTTACGGTATACTCCGCTACTCAAACATGTTGTTCATGTTTTTTGAATTATTGGTCCAATAGTAAAAACCTTAATACTATCACAGTAAAAAAAAAAAAACATTTTATATGAAAACTCTATGAACATAACTGGCGTAGCTAAAAAAAAAAAAGAGAAAAAGTCGACGCCTTAATCATAATATACAATATTCATGTTCTGGAACTCATATTTCTTCACCCAATTGCCAATTTATAATGTCAACATTAATTGAACAAGGTTTATAAAAATTAATTTCTACAGCATTCGAATTTCGAGGGTAAAATTAATTGACTACAATTTTAAATTTAAATAAAGCTTAAAGTTCAAAGTAAACAACCATGAAAATACATTAATCTCAGTGCATTTCAAATTAAAATTGATTTTTAGTTTTTTAACTTTGAACGACTTGAATATTTTTCAAATACCAATGACACGGTAGCGAAAAAATAAATTTTATGACGTAGTTCATCTTGTGTCGCAATATCAGATCTTCATAATATACTTACTTGGTTCCTTATCAGTTGAAGCAGCGAACGTTTTATCAAAATCGAGAAGAAAAACGATAAAATTGATTGAATTGTTCAAAGTCCAAACACGAATTGGTTTTAAAATATATTTAGTCCCTTTTCCAGTTTTACATAATATAGTCACGTTTGCTAAAAAAAAAAAACAAAAAACGCTGGCTATTTACACTTTTATTAATATGGAAGTGTAACGATACGAACAATAGAATAAATTATGTGCGGAAATTAATAAAAACACAATCCGTTTTTATTAGATCGATTGAACCTCGAACCATATATGATTTATGCATTTGAAAGATAGGGGCGTAAAGTGCATTCCAATATACAGCGCAATATGAATTTGACAAAAAAAAAATTAACTAGCTGGTAAGTGAGATGATGGTGGTACAAGTTCGTACTTCGTCCCTTCGGTCCTCGGACAAGATATTGGCGATGAATGTATTGAGTTTTAAAGAAATGATGACTCATTTCTTTAGTATAAAACGATTCTGAGCAAAGCTTCAGTGTAATATAATATATTATTATTTAAATACTGTTTACGTAGTTCACGGTTATTTGTATAATTTTTGGTGAGTTTTTTTGTAATCAAACCCTCATAAAATATTCAATTAGATATAACTCATTTAAACTTCAATTGTTATAACAATTATAACTCATTAGAAATTTTCTGTCACCAAAAGATTCGAAAAATGTTTTTATATCTATGTTCCAAGTTTTATTGTGATCAAAAGTGTGTATAAAAAAAAATCCTGAGTCACGATTTTTGAATATTTGTTAGGATAATTAGGTAGGTATATGATTAAGGTCATATTAAATTTTCAGAACTTTTTGTCAAATATTTAAAAGTATATTACATAAAAACTTTCAAACAATTTGGTAAATTCAAAGTTCTATATTTAAGTCAAAAGTGCTGAAAATGTTGTCCAATATAAAAAAGTATGTATTTGATATTGGATAAAATGTTCAAGTTTCTAGCTTCAATACTTTCTGATTTATGACTAAATACCTAAAATCTGAACAGTGAAAATCTCGTTTACGGCGGATTTTTACCGATTTTACCGTTTTTACTCAGTTTTTCGATCGTTATTCTTGATTACTAGAAAAACTATGGAGATTTTGTAAAAATAACCTCTCTAAAGTACCATCTCAGTTCAATTTCGAATCTAAAAATTTGCTGGACAAAACTTTTGGACAAGGATTTCTATACGAAAAAGTGTTTACAGAAAAAAAAAATTAAAAAAATTAAAAATAAACATCATTGTAAAACCATAAGATCCTTCGCTTCACTCAGAATCTAAAAATTAACAAATAAACATATTGTATGAAATCATAGGATTTTCCGCTAAACTATTTATCATTTGAAAAGAAACGTTTTCTCATTTCCGCTGAAACCTACACAATATTTGAGAATGGTAAACATTATACAATATATTTTGAATCGATATTTCGGGCTTTTTGAAGGATTTAAACGTATTCGTAGTTTGGATTTATATTGAAAGATAAATATTATATACATGAATAGATATAATATAATATATAATATATAGGAATGTAAGCGTTCGTAGACTCTGCAAATTTCGCAAATGTATTTTTTATGGGAACTGGACATAATATGAACAAATGAAACGCGATCAGAATTTAAAACGCCAACAATAAAAAATTTAGAAAATTTACCTTTATATCTGAGTGGGGGTGCCCCTGTGCGTCTATATTTATTTGTCATCAAAGCAATTATTGTTAGACTTTAAATGTATTGAATGGCCAAACGTTTAAACGTCATTTGGTATCATTAATTTTTATTCTAAATAAAATATATATTAATTAATTAAATTACAAATTTTGTCCTGTGCGGCGTTTAATTCAATGTGAATATTTAAGATGCGTATTAGATAGTATATTTTTTTCAATAATATAACCGTAGTTAAGATTTTTTTTAAGGAAAAAATACAATCGATTTAATGAAAGAATACAATTTATAATTTACCAACTCAAATTTGTTCTAATTATTCATAATCGCCGGGTCTTTGTAATTAATTTTTATTTCTCAAAATAACATTAAACAATAAACAAGTAACATAGGCGCCCATTATTTTCGGCTGATTATTATCGTTTTAAACATATTTTAATGGCTTGTTGACTTATTTTTTTTATTTTAATCAATTCATTTTAATGGTTTAACGTGTACTTTTTCATATTTACATTACGTCGTTAGATGATTTGAATATTCATGTCTGAAAACTTATTTCCTCGCCTTAATGGAATAATAATAATAATGATACATTTTATACTTAAAAACTAAAACAAAATAAAGCGATAAACATATTTTCCATCGTGAAATGTAACGTATAAAAAAAAAACCCCCGGGTACTCGAAGAAAACATTTCATCACTTACCCGTGAAGTTTTTGTAAGTCACTCAATATTTATTAGATGTATCGAAATTTTCGATTTTTATAATGATATGTGCTTCGGTACGTATTCATATCCAATGCATATTTTTTTCATATAAAGCTACGTATATCTATACAATTTAACTTTTTATTTCACATCAAAATCAGTCAAATATCGTCATGTTAATTTACTCTACTTTAAACATTTTATAATAAAGACGCCGTACTCAATAAATCAGTCTGTGTATACCTAAAAATGTTTTTTTTTTATTAGAAAAAGCGATTAATTACAATCTATACACTATGTTAGTGCAATAAGTAATTTTTATATTTAATTTTATATTAACGGGAAGTGACAGAAAGAGAGGGCACTCTGTAGTGCCACCTGATAGTTTAGATTATTAGGCCAAGACCGTTTTAATCTTCTGGAGGGATAATCAGGAATATCACGGGAAGAGAAACGGTTTATTAGCGGGTTTTTATGGTGAATTAGATAAGAGTGAGCTACAAATGTAATAATTCATAAACGTCTGTAAATTGTTTTTTCTCCAAATTTTTTAAAACTTAGTGTGTGAGAAGAATTCATCATCTGTGACGTGTATAGATAAATAATTGATTTACTTATCGTTAAAATCATTGTTTTTGATCATTTTTTCCAGCATATCAACTTCTTGGTTTCTAGTACTAACTTCTTTTCGTATTTTGTTTTTTTTTTATCTAGTTCCACCCAAGATCGTCGACATCACGTCAGACGGGAAAGTCAGTGCGAAAAAAGGATCAGATGTTACTCTACGCTGTAATTCGACAGGAAATCCACCTCCAACAATCACATGGTCTCGTAAAGTAAGTTTGTACATCGTGCTTATGGGAGATTTATGGCAGGTGTTTTTATCATATAAAAAATTTTCAATTTAAGTTTAACTGAACATCTAATTTGTGACGTTTATTTTCATTTAATTACTTTAAAAGAATAAATTATTACTTATTTTAAGTACTTAATTAAGTAATAACATTGAGCAGTTAAATACTCAGAAAATATACATATTAAGTATTTATTGATACTATTTAGTGATAAAATAACTGTTACATTGAACGAATTAAATTTCAAAAGATATCAAACTTAATAACCAGAAAATTAAAAATAATTTCTTGTTCTACGGAGTGAAAAAATCTCGAATGCGTTAAGTTAAATTTTCAAAATTGAGTCGAAAACGCAATTGTAAACAGTTTTTTTCAGTCGAGTAGAAAACATAATAAACTTCCACTCTACCTAAATGTCGCTGACAAAATTACATATATTTCAAATATCATTAACCTTTAAAGTAAAAATTGTAACTTGTTTTTTACAAATGAGTAAGTATGTGATGAAAAACATTGAATTTTATTACGAGCAGGTAAGTTTCACGTGTTTAATGTAACCAATGGAACGCAAGTTCGTCACAATCTTTTATGAGTCTAAACGAATTATTACAAATAACGGAGAAAATATTTAAATTTACTATTACCAATAGAATAATGTTTACATCCAAACGGAAATACCGTTAATCTCAACTGAGTAATTAACTTAAGATAAGCTGTTAAATATTTGAAAAGTGCATTAAAGTAAAAATACTGTATTAGTTAATAACCTTAAAAACTAATAGCTATAGTATTTGATAGGTGAAATAAAATATCGTTATGAAAATGTTATATGTATAGCCCTTATTAAAAACATCATTTTAACAAAACGTTGTCGTTTATTTAACAATAATTTTAATGCAAGTTTAGCATTGAAAAAAAAAACGAATTCGTCATGCATTTCTTAAAACAGTTATAACACTTGTGTTTGAAGTATACGTACAGGGGAAAAATGTATTTCTAGTGCAAACTGTTTCTTGTGAGCCCCTCTGAAATCGTTTCCTAGTCAAACGAAAAAACAAAAAACAAACGGTATGCATCAGACACATAATCATAATAATTATAAAAAAAAACAACATTTTTAATCAACTACACGTCATATTATGATGTCAGATATTCATAAAATTTCCCAACATCATCGGCCGAATACTGCATTTATCACAGAGTTGTTTCATATATACATTTTCGTCGAAAATAACTAAAAATTAAATGGGATATCACATTATTTACAACTTAACCTAATATTGAAATAATATGATTCTATTACACTTCCTACGACTTGAAAAAAATATTCGTTCTCAAACCAAATCGAATCTAACCGATACGCGATTATTATTATTATTATTATTATTAGTATTATTACGAGGTGCGTTGGTAAAATATGATTTTGGGACAGGACCGTGTAGGCGAGATATTCCGAGAAGTGAATTAAACGTATTGCAATAACGCACACTGATAACAATGACGGTGTAACTACGAACCACTAGCGACAGCGATGTTATGTCCAACAATGGAAAATATCGAAATATTAACGGAACACAATTTGAACTCGAGCCGAAGCTGTGGGATGGCCTCGTCAAAACAGAATGTTCACTATTTTATGTGAATAGTGCCTATACCTATTGTACGTGAAAAGCATTAAAAAACAGGATAATAGCCCTCCGAGGCGGAATTTCACCGTAAACACCGCCACGTTTCGCCTGTTTCATTAAAATATTTTCGTCGGTCCAGTCGATGACGTTGTTTGATGACGCAGTGCGCACTACACGACCAAACGCGATCAAAATATAATATGGCACAAATTTAGAGAAAAACTACGATTGAAACAAAAAAAAAATATGAACGTCAGTTTCTCCACTACGATATTCGATTCGAATTTTTTCCGTTTTTACGAAAAATGTTTGGAATTTTGGAATTCGAACACATTTATCTTTAATTTTCCCTCGGCAGATGTGTAAACTTCGAAGAATTTTCCTAGTCGGGAAATATACGTATATTCTCGAAGAGAAATGTACGGACTCGTGTGAAATTTTAAGTCCGTTTTCACGGCTCACGGAATTAAATTAGAAATGGATTGCTACCGTTGAAATTCACGCACGCCGGGATGTTTATATCGAGTGAAAAAATGACGAAATCTCAGTGTCATCTATTAAATACGGCAATATTATTTATACCATATTTTATCCGTAATATTAATATTATTACTCGTAAATAGAAGATTAACCGATTAAATATATTGAAGGAACAAATAGAATCGACTTGTAAATTATTACAAGTGTGATAGACTTGTTGCGTTCAAATTCGCAATGAATCGATGTTGTATATAATATTACAAAATTAATTGGATAATAATTATTGTGAATACTAAATTAATTTTAAGACACAAGGTGTATGACCTGCATAAATGTTCACAGTGTGTTTTAATTCCATACAACGCGTACGTTTGAATTTTTTTTCAAGGACGGTTTAATAATCTAAAAAAATTATGGTTTTATAAAAAAAAAATTACATTTTCGCTGTTTTAGATTCTGGGTGAAGCTAAGGTTCTATTAGTTTTACAACGATGTCTGTTTTTCCTTTTTCTTTTTTCAGTAAACACTTTTTCTGGTATAGTAATAATGCTTCAAAAGTTTCATCTAGCCACTCTATAAACCGGAAATCGCACTTTAAATGGGTCTTTTTCCTTTTTTCTCAATAGTTTTTCCAGCCGTGAGAAGGAACTACCGAAAAACCAAGGAAAAACGCTAAAGTTTGCTGTAAACGATAATTTTACTAAATCGATTTTAGTTATTTAGTCGCAACTCGGAAATTAATGATGCTGGAAACTTGGAATTTTTACCATACATTAATGGAATATTCATACAAATTTTACAAAAGATGTTTTTTTTTTTTTTAATAGATATTTTTATAAAATTATATTTCTTTAAAGATAATCTCCAATAAAATTTTTTAAATCTGACAAAAAATTCTAAAAACGTAATATGAACTTACTTATACACTTAATCAATGATACAAAAAAATTTAAGAAAACCGTAACTCAAACGTTTTTTTTATAAGCTTATAAGGATAGTATTTTAAAATTTTTACGAAATAGACTGTTTTATATCAATGATCAGCTTAAAAATTATCGTACCATCCAATCATTACGAACCTTTTAATATGTATGGAACAACAAGTTTTGAATCTACAAACAGTTTGACTAAAATAGATAAATATAATATTAACAGTGTACTTTATACTGAAGCTTTGCTCAAAATCGTTCAACTAGAGAAATTATTTATCGTTTCTTTAAAATTCAATACGCTTATCACCGGTATCTTGTTCGAGGTGCAAAGAATATCCTATGGTACGGAGTATGTCCTTCTTTGTCAACGAGTTTCATAAGTTTTTTGGTTTTTTGAAACAAAAAAGAATAAATAACAATACATTTTTTGGAAATTCTGATACCTACTTGAATTTTAACAATTTCACCATTGTTTAAAGAAATAAAAGCATTTGAAATATATTAGTGAAACAAATAGCAGTGAAATATTGGTAGTATACGTTTCACGTTCTTTCTATTTCTCTACCCTACTACTGTAAATATTTAATACTCATATATTTTTAATAATTATTGGTCCAATAGTAAAAATATAAATCGTAAGACTTCCGAAATAAAATATTTTCTAGCATAAATAGCGGAGTAGATCTATTATTTGTATATTAGCTATTATTATTTTAATATTTTGTGTGTCTTACATTGTGGACGAACAGAGTTTGTAAATGATTACAGAGGGTTGCATCACATTGAGGAAACCATCGTGGGACACTGTGTGTGTGTGTGTGTGTGTGTGTGTGTGTGTGTGTGTGTGTGTGTGTGTGTGTTAAAACAGACGTGGTACAGTAATTTATAAAAAAATTCCCATCTCTTATTTTCGATATGATCAAGTACCAGAGTTATCGTGCTTGAAAAATCTGTAGTCCGTTTGGAAACCGGGCGATTAGCGACTATAAATATAATTGTTCATAATAATAATGTAGCGTCATTGTTTTTTATAGTCGGAACGTTGGGACAGCATGTAATGATGCATTGAACTAAAGAAAACGAAACGGGTTATTTTTCTTTATTAATTTCATGAATATTTATTCGGTGCGTCGCAATTTATTTCGGCGGCTGACTCGTAGGGCGAGTAAAATAATTATTCGGTCGAGTCGCCTTGATGGCATCGATCCGGGAAAACCAAAAACATAAATACCATAATAATATATCCTTGGAATTCAATGAAAACGCGAACAACAATGTGCAGCTTTAACAGTGGAGAACGATTTATTTCATTTGTCATTAAATTCGTTTAATGACTTTCGAACTTACTTCGCGTTTCTCTGTAGTTCGTCGGTAGAGGTTTCTCAGAGAGAGAGAGAGAGAGAGAGAGAGAGAGAGAGAGAGAGAGAGAGAGAGAGTGTGAGATTAATTAAATCCATTTACGTACAAGCACCTGTAACGCTAGATTCGTATCCGAGCGCAAAAACAAAACAAAAATAACCAACGGTAAAACATTCACGCGCAAGCCGATCCATTTTGAGAATATGATTTGTAATACTATTATTTCATAAATATCGGGTAAATGCGACGTCGTCGCCGCGTCTCCCCGGGACCTCCGAAAGCGTTCGCGTCGTCCACGCACGCCACAGTGGAGGCGTGTTGGACTCGGCAGGACCCGGCGGAGGCAACAAAAGGCTAGACTTTTAGCGGCGCCGGTGCCGGTGTTTACACGAATTCAACAAAGTTTGGCGTCTAACAATTATCCGATTTCTCCGGTGAACCTTTTGGCGGTGGGACGGCGAACGGCGGCAGTGGAGACGCCTGTTTTAAATTCCACACAACATCTGATGTACATAATTTAGGGCCCTATTCATATATCCACCGAAACGCGGGCGAGAGAAAAACACATAAAATTCATCCACGGCAAATGCCCCCAGTGCACGTTCGTGGAAGGGGGTGGAGGCAAGGGCGAGTATATACGTGTATACCCATGTACATACCATGTATACATATATATATATATATATATATATATATATATATATATATATATATATATACACATATATACATTATTACCCGTTTCTCAGCTGTTTCCTTTCTCTCCCCCCCTACCAGTACGCCGAAAGTCTCCTCCCGACCTCTCCGTCGCTCCTCGCTTCCGTGACCTCCACGCCGACGTTCCATTATAACGGCTCGCTGGATATATTACCATTTGACTTATATTGCCTGTAGATTCTGCATATTATGTGCATTTGGACATGTACCTTTTTAACAATATTCCGCTACCCCTTCACTCCGGGTCGGACCCCACCACCCGGCCTCGAGTCGCACTCGCGACGCGCACCACGCCCTACCCTACTCGCTCGTCGCGATGGTTTTTTTCTCTTTTTTTTCCCTTTTTTTTTTTTTATTTTTTTCACTCCGCCGTGCGCGATTATATTATGCGCATAAACGATTCGACTACGGAAAAATTTCGAAGATTAAATTATTATTCGCATTTCTTTGCCACGAACACGCGACCCGAAACCGGGGAAATATATTATACGTAATGTATACGAACACACACACACACACGCTAAACTCACCTATACGCGCGTTATGGGCACGTTTTGATCTCGTGAATTCGCCCGTCCTTTTTTCCCCTCCCGACGACGGCCGAGCGGATAATCGGTTTTGTTTTCCGGGCGCATCGAGCGCCGCGGAGTGAGTGACTTACCGCGACGGTACGTTGAAACCGGAAGTAAAACGGGCACAACACACCGTGTGTGTGGGGGGGGGGGCACCTCGAATTCGTCGCGTTCGTCGTTTCGACAGAAAACAAAACGCTCGTGAACACCGCGTCCTTGTGAATAACACAACACTGCCGTCTTGTGACTGAATACTCTTGTAACCGGGCACTTTTTTTTTGATTTTTTTTTTTTTGTATTTCATTTGCCGTTTAATTTGTTCGCCCGAACATTTGAAATCGTTTTTTTTTTCTTTCGTTTTTGATTTTTTTTTTTCTCACCTACGCTATTTTGTGCTCCGGTGTTTTACGACGATCGTGAAACGACGAGGAGAAATTCTCCGAATCAACGAGATCTGCGGACTCGAGTTTCGGGAAAATTAACGTCGGTTCGTGAAAATCACTCCGATAATCCGATAATGGCGTTTTTTCACCGCTATCGTAAATATTTAAACCTTTGATTTTTTTCGAGTATTAAATTTCACCGTGCACAATACACCCACACACACACACACACAGATACTTGTTTTTATACGAATATTTCGTTTCGATCAAATAACCAAAGCCCGTTTAATTGGATTTTAGAATAATTACAATTACACAATTAATCTCGACCATTCACGTTGTGAAAAGTTTTTTAAGTAAATCACTCGCAACAATATCGGGATGGTATTCATTATAAACACGAGACATTTATTCGTTTATCTCTGTGAAACGCGTTTAGACAATAATAAACTCGAAAATACGTTTAAAAAAAAAAAAAACAAGTCATTAGTGAAAATTATAATTTTGTTATAAGTCACCGACATTATTTAAACAATTCTTTCATTTGTATATATATATAATTTTTTTCCGAAAAAAGTCTACGCACTCGTCATTTACAATATTTGTCTAAGACTTTTGTGTTGCGTCAAATCAATATTATCCGGCGTATTGTTTTTCCATATCAATTATACAATATTCTCATACTCGATTCGAAGCTGTCAAAATTACAACAGTCGAGCTTTTTCCGTACGCGAATAAAACGTCACAGACGTCTTTTCGTTGGACTAGAGGTGATTTTTCAAACGACGTTCTTCCGAAAAAATTGACTCGCACTTTTGTGTATGCAATATAATGTTCACTACGCCAACTATTATTGCTGTTAGTCACAATAAAGGGACGCAAAGTTGCGCGTACTCGTAAAATATGTGACCTGACATTGAATGATATAATATATAAATGTATTTCTTTTTTCTTTTTTTTTTTTTTATATAAAACGGAAATGTGTGTTTTACCCTCCTCGTTTTATCTATACACTCCAGGCTTTATTGTCCGGTGTCGTTTAAGACGTTGGACGCAATCCCTAGAGTGTATATACGCAACGCAGACAATCAATTTGAAAACTTTGCAGCGCCGAATTCTCGAAACGTGCTCATGCAACGTGTTAAAAATGTTTGATATTTTGAAAACGATCGCCGAGCCATTAATAATTTATTCGATTTTTTTTTTTTTTTTTTGCTCGCCCGTCGTGATTCCTTTTCTTTTTCTGTATTTCTTCTTTTTTTTCTCTTTCTATCTTTTTCTGTCGTAATAATTATTAATAGGTTCGAATAAAACACCGGAGCGGAGATAAAAAATATAAATACGAAAAAATCGGAACTCTGTCAAACGCAGACGTCACGCGGCGCGGTGCTCAAGTACGTACGCGGTATAATATTGTAAATTATTATGACGACGCCAATTCGTCACGCGGCCTCGTCAAGATAACGTTTTTACGAATGGCAAAAGTTGTTAATTGTATTTTAATTTTTCACGTACGTTTCGCAACCGAAACCGTTCGTTTCTCGTATCGAAGTTTCTAATTTGGACGAGTATCATGATTATCCAGTGAAGTTCAATGCGTAGACAACTGTGTTCAGATGAACACGTTAGTAGGTAACTTTTATACGAAATCTGAAATTACAGCTTCGAATTTAAGTATTTCTTTATCAAATGATAAAAAACGACGTACGAATATTAATAGTACATTCACTGATTATGTTATAACTCCAACGACTGGTTTTAAAAATACTGATATTACGATTCTAAATATGCGAGTTATGTATTTTACAGTGGTAGATAATAATATATTAAGTGAAATGAACAATAGATTTAACGATAATTCCGATTTTTCAACTGCAATATCAGTACCTATTTAATACGTCATCAAACAATTTTTCAAACGATAATTTTGTTTTAAAATTTACGAATTATTATGACGACGATGAATACTTTTCGGATAAAGTATTGAGTCGATGCAGATTAGCGAAAAATAGGTACATTTGCTGTAAAAATATCGTGGATTTTTACAAAGAAATACGCGATACGGGAAAGTCGTTAAGGAGATTAGATCGGTTATTGAACGCGTGCCGGTTATTCCAGTAAGTTCGGCATCAGCCGAAAGAAGTTTTTCAACGATGAGAAGAATCAAGACATATTTACGGACATCTACGACTACTACGCGTCTTCATGACTTAGCACTGATATCAATCGAAAGAGAGTTCAGGTCGGAGTTTTTGAAAGACCTCACCAAGATAATAATTGACGAGTTTGCCAAAATGAAAAGCAGGCGAATTCAATTTATTAAATAAATACTCACATTATAAATAGTTCTTATTATTAGCACGTCATGTTACCCGTCATACTTATGACTTAAAAAAATATAATACAATTTTCCTTAAATTTAAAAATGTGTTGACTATAAAAATTATTTTTATAACCAGGCCAGTCCTGAATTTTGGTCCTAGACACGCCTCTGTTTTGCTGCCGTCCGTCGTTCGCGTCCGTTCGGCTTCGGAACCTACGGATTCGACGACGTTTATTGATTTCAAGCAACGCCGCATAAAACTCAGCCGAATTGACACTTTGCACTCGTTTTCCATCGTCTTCGTCGGTGTTTTCGTTTCCATTTCGATCGGCTTTCCGGGGGTGGGGAAAGGGACGAACACGTCGAACTGGACATTGTTGAAATGCAAATAAACCGCCAGAGTGAGCTTTATCCCTGGCCATAAGATTTACGTCGGAAAAGCCATCGCCCGCTCAAGCAGACGATAAATATTATTTACACATCTCACCGTATTTGTATTATGACGTTTTCTCGGTTTATAAGTACCGCAGTGATGCTCACGTTTTATAAAGACCAAAAAATGATTGTCATCATTAATTTTTGTACACCGTTTTATCCACAAACAGTGTTTACAAGCGGTTTTTTTTTTTTACTCACGAATGAGCTTTATTATGCAAATCAAGCGACGGTCAGTATTTCGGCATATTTTTATTTACAAAATGCAATGGCGGCCCTGTTGAATCACTCGTTTCCGAATTTAGGGTTGGCTCGTTGTAAAATATCGATGTTGGACACTATGCGTGTTTTATCATAAATACGCGAAAACGAAATACTCCTCCGCGGAGAGAAATGCGTCGTTTTCAACGACGCGAGGCGAGATTATTTTCAATACGAGTTACCTAACCTAACCCGACGGTGATATGCAAAATCTTCACGCCAGTCGACCGACTTCCGTCGCGCGGAATCCCTGGGCGTCTTTCGTGTTCAAAAATCGAAACTACGCGCGCTATTCACGCGAGTTTCCGTCGGCTACACTCGTATGATTTACTTAAAAGTTTTGATTCAGCCCGACGTTCGACACATTAATAACGTTAAAAGCCTGGTGGTTTCGGTCGGCGACCCTATTACGTACGTACGGACGGACGAGACGGGACTGGACACGGAAACCGATGGTAAAAAGTCGAAACGTTTTCCGTTTTCACGGCGTCGGGTCGAAATTTTCGGTGCTATTGATTTTATTAGGGATGGGCCGATACTAGAACCGATAGTAAATATCGGCCGTATCGGTGGTATCGGTTTATCGGTATCGGTTTTTTTTTCAATGGCGATACTTCATCCGGTACTTAAAAAAAAAACAAAAAAAAACGTAGGTTATCAATGATCAATATCAAATACTATATATTATTGGAATGACTATCGTTGTTATCACATTACAATAATATTTTAACAGCAATATTATTTAAAAATTCAAAATTGTAATACAATCAATAACAATTACTCTGATAACTATTAAATAATAATTTATTATAATTAATAATCAATGTTTTAATTTTTCCATGTAACATTTGAGTTATCGCGTATCGGTTTTATAATATATCGGTTAGTGGTATCGGTTTTATGGTGGTATTGGCCGATAGATCAAGACGGACTGCGGGGTCGGGGACACGATGTTCCGACAAATTGTACAAAACATAAAAATGAAGTCCCTATTTCACTGTTGCTGTACCGCTTAGAATGACATTTTTTTTTTGTATTTAGCATTTGAAAAAATTCACCGGAATCACGTTACCCGATAATAATTGCGTACGTAAATCATATCGCAGGCTTTTCGGCCGGACGTCGCGCCTCCGGACGGGCCCGCAGCAAAATAATATTATCACGTCAGACGAATGCCGGCGCGCGGAAAATAAAACGTCCGCGATCGTTTCGCTCGATTTCCGCGTACGACGACCACGGTGTGCACGTACGTGCGGGAACAGGGGATTATTTTTATTTCGCGAAACGCATAAAACGCGCAAAACGATCGCATTACGCGCGCGCGATTATCGCACAGTTATTGCGTATTATTATCATCATTATTATCCGGCCTACTCGTAAAATACATTCGGGTAGCGGTAATCGTAATTTGATAATAATTATTATCGTGCCCCTGTCCGACGAACGTGCCGGCGCGCGGGTATTATAATGTATGTATCGTTGTTGTGCCGCCCCCCGCTTAATTAAGTATCGTAATATGTTTTATTCGCGTTTGTTCGCACGGACGGATACACACTTGGCGCGATTAATTATTAAACCGTGTTCATAAAATATCAATAATTTCCCCGAGACCGTCGGAAATTAAAACGATAATAGGATTTATTTCTGTACCGACGCGTAGTGCCCGTGGCGTGAACGATTCAAACTCTCGTTTGGCAAAAAAAAACAAAATAGGAACAAACGACGTGAAAATAACGACGAGGACGACGAAACAGCGTCGGTTAAAAAATCGAATCCGTCGTAATATACAGAAGACAGTACAACGGTGACGAAATCGCACGCCGTGACGCGTTGCGAATCGGGAGGCTCGCTCGTATAATATTATTAGCACGCCGAGTGGTCGGAATTCAATGGATTATTATTGACGAAAACACCGCTCGGTTTTTGGTTCGGTCGCCGGGAAGTTTTTTGCGACTGCTAATACGATAAGTGCCGGCCATAAGGAGGGGGTGGGGGGAAGGTGAGGGGTGCGATCGCACCGGGCCCCACGATTTTGCGGGGCCCCGCATAAAGTGTACCGACCTACTTCGCATATTATTACTACGAAAAAAAGAAAAAAAAATTTTAGTTTTTTCTTTCACATGATTTGCGACTTGTGAACTTCATAAAATGTAATTAATATGATCGTATAATAGGTGGAATATTAAATGAGATTTCATTTTAGTATTTTCTTAAAATATGTATCGAGGTACTTTGCTGATTCTTTGAGTTATAATGAAACAATTGACCTGTTTTCAGGAAAAAAAGCGAACAAAAATTGTTTAAGTAATATCATATGTATATTCTAAACTGTATTCATTTTTAAAATAATGTTTGTTATTATATGTATTTTTATTTTATTTTTTTATTTTTTTATTTTTTTTTTGTAAGTAAAAGTATTAGGTAATATTTATCTTACCATGTTCATGTATTACTAAAAGTATTATTTATGCCTGGTCAATTAGTAATTGTGTGTTTTATAGAAATAAAAGTTGATTTTTAATTAGTTAAAATTAAAATTTAGATATCAAATATTACTTTAAAATTTATTAAAAGATATGGGGCCCCGCAAATGTCTGCACTGGGCCCTAAAATACATCGGGCCGACACTGAATACGATAATAATCAGTAATACCGTACGAAAATAATCACGAGAAATCGAGTTCAGCGGAGGCGCCCCGTCTTATCTCGATATTATTAATTAATACCTGTTCGAGAGAAAAGTAGAATAAAAAAAAAAAAAAAAAGAGTAAAGTAAAGCGTTAAATTAAAAAACGCCGTGATACTCCGACGAAAACACACAAACGAATCGCTTTAGCCGTGTATAACGAAATGAGTAATCTATAATTATTGATTTGAACGTGTATAATACGAATTAACAAGGGCAGCGTTGCACGATTATTAATAGTCGGTCGGATACAGAGAAACCTTTCTGTAGTCGTATTCATCGCGATCTTATAATAATAATAATAATAATAATACATAGTTTTATAGAATTAATTCGAATTGCAAACCAATATCATAAATCTTCGTGTTTGAAAGACGATCGCTCGGTGGCTGCGGAACAGTGGCGGATCGCTTATCCGAGTTGCTCGGGGGCGGCACGACTGAATTACATTTTAAATACGGATTTTTCGATAATATTTATGAATATCGTGTTTTGTGTGAAACTCGAACGCTCGGAGAACGAAAAAAAAATAACGAAATTATTTCGCCGAGACGGGACTTCAAGAACAATACGAACAGCACGAACCGTACACGACGGAATCGTAGATCGCCGAAAATGAACGTAAATCGAAATTAAGTACCGAAACGATTCGCTTCGGAATTCCGCGCTCTGAGAGAATGTACTCTTAAGATTTATGTACCTACTCGATGTGTAGTTTACGATGTTGCACGGGAATTGTTTAATTCGTAACGAGTACACCAATTAAATATTCGTTGAATTTCCATAAGTCCCGTTCAAATTTATTGCGATTAATTTGCACGTAAATTAAAAAAAAAAAAAAAAATGTATCGAATTTCAGTTCTTTTTAATTAAGAAAGTGTTTTTTTTTTTTTTAACGAGGCTTCGTTTTTTTCACGTACTTGTTTTTGTTTTTTTTTCTTTCAGAACAATATGCTTCCGAACGGTGAGAAAACATTCGTCGGCAACTCGTACACGATCGACTCGGTCCGCAGACAAGCCGACGGGGTTTACATCTGCGCGGCGACCAACAGCATCGGCACGGCCAGCGAAGAAATCGACCTCAATATATTATGTGAGTGTTTTTTGGTTTTTTTTTTTTTTTTTTAATATGCGAGAGAAAATATTTTTAAGGTGCGTCCACACTATGGTCCTAACGTGAACGAGCGCGAATTCGGAGATAAAATTAAAAACAAATTTTTATACTTGGACGTGATGACGAACGCGAACAAATGGCACGAATGCGTTCGTTCGCCTTCACTTATGATCGATAGAACAGCGAAAAGTAAACGAAGTCGTCGTCAATTTTGACGTAAATCGGCATTCGCATGCACTCGACGCGAATAGCATAATATTCATCGTACTTGATTTTTGTTTCCAATTTCATTTATTCAGTGTCCTGTATAGTTTAAATATTCGTAAAATTATTTCTCACATATATAACATGGAGTAGACAGTAGAAATGCCACTACAATTAATCGAATTGTACCGTGAAAGACCCATGTTGTGGCATACCGCCAACAATGGATATGAATTGGGAAAAAAATAAATTAGTTGTTAATAAATTTTCATATTTCATCACAAGAATAGTAGCAACTGCTAATAAAAATCATATTCTTCACTGCTAGACATGCTTGTATTAAAATAATTAATACAAATCAAAATACACTTAGAAAAAAGTAAATACAAGTAAACTGAACTGTAACCGAATGCAACCGAATGCTAACTAACAGTGAATTCGCTGTTCAATTTGGACACAAACAGTGGTATTCAGAACGAATGCGAACGTACGGAGAATTTGTCTAGATTCGCGTTCGGTCCATGGTATGGACGCGCCTTTAAACGAGCTTTTAAAAGGACACGGAACTCAATATTAATTAGTCGTGTACGTCGACCGCGTCGGTCGGTTTAATAATGCTCAATCACATTCGTCTCGGAATGAATATTCCGTACGGCATACCTCGTGGCATTATTGATTCGCAAGGTTTTCGTCGTACCGGTTCGTATTATTAGAACGTATTGTGTTTTCGGGCTCTTCGGCCGTCGTGCGGTCACGCCGTCTACCCGCGATGCAAAATCGACTCGAAACGTCATTACTCGCGAGCACACACACACACACACACACACACGGATCTAACTCGGATCGTTTCGCTTCTCTCGCCGTTTTCGCGGTGTTTTCCAGACCTCCCCCCGACGAATATTTCTTCCGTTTGATTAACATTCCCACCAGACGCACGCTTCATACAATATGTCCTCGGTCGTAATTGGTCTCGAAACTAATTATCAACTTAAATAATATCACACACTGGCCGATTCGAGAGTTTTCTTTGAAGCACGCCGACTAGTCTCCTTTTCCGTACCCCGAAAGACGCCCGACCTTCAATAATCCCTCGGTCTCCGACAGAACGTTGTCTCTAACAACCTAAGAGAGCTATACTTTAATAACTCAAACTACCACGCAATACCATACCCAATAACATACGACCTAAATATTATTCGCAATAAAATGTACTGAGAGAAAAGGAATCGTACGAGTACCTATTGTTTACTTAATTAATGTCGTAATTAATGTCGCACGCACGCGAAAACGTATCCGTCAAATTATACGAAACCGTCGTCGTCGTCGTGAGAACATCGTGTGGATGCGGGGGCGTTCAGGTGAGAAGCGCACGTGTGCCGGCGCATAGGAAATTGGACGCTGATAAAAATTCATATGAATACCCGCCGGGGGAGGTGTGCTGAATGCGCGTGTGTGTAAAGACGAGGGGGTAGGGGGTCGTTCGTCAGTTCGGTCGGGTGGCGATGAAATATTCAACGAGCACTCGACGCACCACCCGCACACGGTTTGCCGCGGGAACGTCCCCGGGCCCGAAGACCTAACCTAACCGCGTCGTGACGAGTCGTGTGTGTCGAACCGACGCCGTCGTGCCGCCCCGTAAATACACACGTGTGCGCGTTACGAGATGCCGGAACAGTAGGGTCGCAGCCCGATAGCGCCACCGCCAGGACTCGAATCCGACGTCGGAAATCCACAAACCTTCGTCGAGTGCCGCACGGACGTTCGATTTCGATATTATTATTTCCCTGTTTTGTCGATGATTCAAAACTCGTCGATTTTCGTTCAGTTTATGTTTCGGAATCGTTTGTTTTAGATTTTCATTGTTTCATCATGATGAATCGCCACCGTAAATGTTTCCCGGCAGTTGTGTCGTACGATCGGGGATTATCGGTCACAATATGTAGTACACGGTGTTTATTTGATTGCGTAAAATTTACGCGACGAATATTTAATATTCGTCGCGTAATAAAACGTTACTTCAAAGCGATAATTATGTTTTTAAAACTTAATACATATTATATACGTACGAATACGAAAGAATAATGATATCGGTAATGGTTCCCTGGGCCGTTATGAGAGTATTCGAAAAAAACCAGAAAAAGAAAGCAACGGCTAGACGTGCGTAAAGCTCCACGAATCGGAACAAACGACGCGTTTTGTAATGATTAGAAACCGAACTCACGGCTGCCGTGGAAAAACGTGTAGTCACGTCGTGCACGCGGTCGAAAAGAGAGCACATCGTCGTCGCGCGTATTTCTGTTTTACGACCGTCCGATTCATGCATTATAATAAATTATCGATTGAGATCTAGAAAACGATCGGTTTAGGCGCATCGAAAAGAAAATATGACATTTATCATTCGGTTTCACCGTTCGACGCTCAACGTCCACCGATTGAGCGGAATGATTTTTTTTTTTTTATTCCGAACCCCTTATAATTAGGTTTGGCGAATAGACGCCGTTTCGCGGTCAACAAAAAAAAAAAATATGATCCCTCGGTAAAACAATCGTATTTTTAGTCTTTGAACTTTGTAACAACAAAAACGAGTTTTATCATTACATGGCGTATATTATATTGTTCGGCCGAATAACCGTGCGGCGAAAACAACACGAAACGTTCGGTTGATAAGTATCAGAGATAAAACAATATTTAAACTACCCCCGCGCTGCGGCCGCGTGTTGTTTTGTTAACGCCGTATCGGAATGTTTTGTTTTTATCGTTTTATCTTGACGTTTTGCGCTCGAAACTGTCGCGGGCGGAAAACGTCGCAACGAATATCTACAATCGGTCTGACGTCTGGGGAGGAACAAAATACCATATTATTTGCCTAAATGCACTATCGTGACGGCACCACCCGACCCCGCCGTCCATATATGCTGAATGCTCCGTGGCTACGTCTATTTAAATATTAATAATTAATAATAATATATAAAATCCGCATGTTTATGGAACTGATACACACATTAAAATAACTGGAAATTGGAAGTTAGTAACGTTCTATTCAACCATGTAAAGGTACGTTATACACCTTGTGTTTACAATCTACCAATATTTTGTATAGAACAGCTGTCAGCTACTGATTATATTATAATAAACTTAATCTATTTAATTATCTTTATCAGCTGTGATATTACATAATATTTTCATTTCTTATCTTTGAATACAAAAATTTTTATACATTTTCAACTACAAAATAATTTGCAAATATTCGTGATTTTGACAAATTTTGTCGATTTTTGAACTTCAACTGCTTATAAAAAAAAATTGTGCCTATGTATTTGAATAATTTTTGAATCACTCTTAGATCAACTTATTCAAAACCTTCTATTAAATTTTCAAGCGATTTGGTAGGGCCAAAAAATTGTTATCGACTTTTATAAAAAAAAATCTAAGAAAAATCGAATTATTCAAATGCCTATAAATAGCTAAAAAATAAACGAAATATTTTGAAAATACAACTATGTAAAGAAAATGCCTATTTAAACATTTTGTAAAAGTTTTAAGTTTCTACGACCTATACTTTTTGAATAAGAACAAATATCAAAAATCAATGATGCCTAAATTGTTATTTTACGCGATTATGTGAAAAAATTGTAATTTCAAACACTCATAAAAATTTTTGATTTTATTCCAATGCAAATTTTTTTACAGATAATTGAAGGAAAACGTATGTCAAACTTTGTACCGAATTTACAATTCTTAGTTTTGAGTACTTAAAATTTTATGAATTTTCAACTGCAAAATACATAGCAAATATACATGATTTTGACGAATTTTGTCAATATTAGCACTTATAAACGCTTATAAAAAAATTTTGTGCCTATGTATTTTTATAATTTTTGAATGGGAGTTAGAACAACTTATGTGGACCCTTCTATTAAATTTTCAAGTATTTCGTCCGAGCTACATTTTTTTTATCAACATTTATAAAAAAAAAAATAAAAAAAATCGAATATTTCAAATGCCTATAAATTGATTAAAAATGAGTGAAATCTTTTGAAAATAAAATTATATAAAGAAAATGCCAATATAAACAACTGATAAAATTTTCAAGTTTCTACAACTTATACTTTTTGAAAAAAAAAACAATTAGCAACAATCGTTTGAGGCTAAACCGTTGTTTAACGTGTTTTTGTAAAAATTTAAATTTCAAACACTCATAAAATTTTTTTGTCTGAATCCGGTAGAGTTTTTTTTGCAGATAATTGAAGAAAAACTAATGAAAAACCTTGTACCAAATTTTCAAAACTTAGTTATAAAAGAAAAAAATTTTACGATTTTTCAACAACAAAATTATTTGCAAATTTTCGCAATTTTTACATATTTCGTATAAATTGGAACTTTGAGCACTTATAAAAAAAAATTGTGACTTACGATTTTGGATTTTTTTTTATCAGTTATGGAACAACTTATAAGAAACCTTGTATTAAATTTTCAAGATTTTCTGGCAAAAAAAAAAAATTTTATCGTTATTTTAAAAAAAAATACTTAAAAAAATTGAAAATTTCAATTGTCTATAATTAGCTCAATAAAAGTCAAAAGTGTTCAAAAATTTTACCACGTATAGATGATTTCAATATAAACATTTGGTGAAAATTTCAAGTATCTACAATTTTTGGTTTTTGAGTAACGGCTAAATAAAAAAATCGATTTCGTCGAAAACGGGTTTTGCACAAAAAGTACCGGTTTTTCCTCATTTTTTGTTTGTTTTTCCCGTGGCATTTGAAAACTTTTGGGAATTTTCACTTGTGACCTCTCTAAGGTACCTCCGATATTCGTTTTGCCACCGAAAACATACCCTGAAGTTCAATGATCCCTCGGTAAAACAATCGTATTTTTAGTCTTTGAACTTTGTAACAACAAAAACGAGTTTTATCATTACATGGCGTATATTATATTGTTCGGCCGAATAACCGTGCGGCGAAAACAACACGAAACGTTCGGTTGATAAGTATCAGAGATAAAACAATATTTAAACTACCCCCGCGCTGCGGCCGCGTGTTGTTTTGTTAACGCCGTATCGGAATGTTTTGTTTTTATCGTTTTTATATTTGACGTTTTGCGCTCGAAACTGTCGGGCGGGCGGAAAACGTTCGCAACGAATATCTACAATCGTTCTGACGTCTGGGGAGGAACAAAAAAAAAAAAAAAAGGAAAAAAAAGAACCCGTATCGTTATTCATGACTGTACGGACGGACGACCACGGCTGTGACGTTCGGCGTGTGTGTACGAGTAACGCGTTTATTTGCATTCCCATAGACATCCCTGTGGACTCGCGTAAAAAGCGAGAACGCCTCCGTCGGCCGAAAAATATTTCTTAAAAAAAGAAGGACATGGTTTTAGAGAATTAAGAAGAAAAAAAACAGAGGGAAGAGAAGAAAACGTCGTGAGAAGGAATTAATTTTTCGCGATCGTTTTTTTTTTTTATTTATTTATTTATTTATTTTTTTTTTTAAGACAGCAAAAGAGCGCGTTTTGAAAAAACCGCGTCGGCTCAAGTATGCCGGCGGCGTCTGTTTATTCTGCAATATATACTATGCCAAGAGGAATATTTATCGTTATTCTTATTTTCGTGCGGCCACCTCACTCCGCCCGTCGCGAAGAAAATCGAACGGAAACGAACGAACGGGGAAAAAAATACACACGCCAATGAAATCAACAATGTTAATATCAGCTATACTCTTATAAAAATCACGTGGCTCGTTGTTTCCAAACAATGAGAGTTCGTTAACGTTCCTTCTAAATTTCTCGGCTCTCCCTTACGGACCACGGTTTTCTTTAGCGGTGGAAAAAGTAAAAAGGAAAGGAAAAGATAACGAAAGTTAAATAAATAAATAAATAAAAAAAACTAACAGTATTTCATTTATTTGTGTTTATTTTTTTTTTCTTTCCAAATCGGCGTTTGTTAGAATAGGATTGTCCGCGTGTATGTTTACTCGACCGCCGCCGCGCCGTCGTTGACAATGATAACGTTATTACGGATCACGTGCATGCGTGTAGGTACGTGCGTGCGCGAATGTGTACTTTTGACGAATGGAAAGTGTGTGTGCGTGTGTGTGTGTGTGTGTGTGTGCGTGTGTGTGTGTGTGTGTGCGCGTGTGTGTGCGTGTGTGTTTGTGTGCGTGTGTGTGTGTGTGTGTGTGTGTGTGTGTGTGTGTGTGTGTGTGTGTGTGTGTGTGTGTGTGTGTGTGTGTGTGTGTGTGTGTGTGTGTGTGTGTGTGTGTGTGTGTGCAGGACATACAAATTGCAATAACAATACGTCATATACGTGTGCACGTGAACCGCCGTCGAGGGCGCGAGGGGTTATCATCGGACTGAGGTGCATTTTTGTGTTTGCGCTACGCAGAAGAGTCCTGTGAAAACGCTCCCCGTACTCGATCCGACCCTCGTCCCACCCGAGTCGGCCGAACCACCCCGCGACGTTGTTCATATCTGAGTAAGGGTCCCGACGACGACGGCGCCGGGGATCTCGGGTCCGGGACCAAAGTGAAACGGTCTCGTCCGACGTGAACGCCGTATTCGTCGTGGTACGCGCGACGCGACGTGTGTCTGTAAAAACACTGTTGTTTCACACACGCTCGCCCGCCCACCCGTGTGTGTACAGGGTGTACGTAATGACATTACGCGTCCGTCTGCGGCGCGCGTGTGTACGCCGTACGTACGACGGAAAAGCAAACATCGCGCACGCCGCGCCGCACGTACTCGATCGTCCAGACGATACGGCGTCATACGCGTAATGAAGCCGTCGTCGGCAGCGTGTTTGCGAGAGAGCGCGACGTGCGGAGAGCACACGCGTCTGAAAAGATCCCCTCGCGAAAAGCGTTCGAAATTGTTTTCCATACGACGTATAAAAGACGATTCTGTCGAATATATCCGAACGTCAAGCCGACGATAAACCCATCGTTTCGGTCTTTTAGTACGCGTATAATAATAATGTCGGAAACTTGTGGCAGAGCAGCTAATAAAATACGGATGCGGTTAAATTTTGTTTTGTGTACGTGTACGTGTGTTTGCATGTGTGTGTGTGTGTGTGTGTGCACAGCGATCTGATTGCTGACCGACCGACTGTGTTGTAGTGTGAAAAAAAAGTGTACACAAACGGGTTGATGCACAGTAATTAAGTGTAGATAGTAAAATTAATATTTAATTTCAACAAGTACGTGTATCCGACTTTGCGAACAAGCCAACGTGTCACTAAAATTCTTCTATAGAATACATAAAATTCAAAAATCATATCTATTGAACAAAAAAAAACGTACATATATATTTTAATTATTGAATCGATTAAAGTTTTTAAAACGAAAAAAAAGACTATGTGTGATTACTGTTTTGGATTATAACGACAGCTAAGTGGTTTATGGAATGTGCATAACGTATAATGGACCGCATACTTAATTTGTTTAGTATTAAATAATACAAAGATAAATTTTTAACATTCTTACAAATGAATGAAAAATAAACTAGCCAAAACCGTAATATTAAAGGTACATCCGTTTTTCACAAATGTGCTTCGGTCATTTTGTTTTATAACAGAAACATTATTCTGTCCATGAGAACGCATTAAAAATTTTAATGTTTGGAAAATGTTATTTTCTAGTAACGGTGATTTTTTAAATAAAAATTTACTGATTAGATGCATTTCTTTGTTTAAACTGCTCAAAAAATTTAATGTAAAACACAATATTGATATGACTTGAAATTTAACCAAAAGGTTTATTCATTTATACTGTAAAAAATTACATATATTTATATATGTTTATAATACATTGTAGACCCCAAAATTTGTAATTTTGATACTTCTTATTTTTATAAGTGAAATGAACTTAGAGCAAATGAAGACTAAAAACCCGAAATACGACTTTGGATGTATGACAGTTCATACACATGTCGTGTGACCAATGGATCATAGTTATATTACCATTCGATTCGCTTAAATTCGTTATGTTGTTGAATTTTCGTCTAAACGAACTCTCGCTTTTTATTGTGTCGGTTGAAAACAAAAATAAAAGCAACGTCTTTATGTCCGCATTAATAATATTTTTTTTTTTTTTAATTCTGTCGTCAGCAGTGATTCACAGAATTGTATTATCAATTAAGATTTACAATACGTTTATGCTTTAAATCGCTTTCAAACCGTTACAAGTATGTACCGACGATAACGAGATTAAAAACGAATACGTTGAATTTGAGTTTTATGTTTATAGATCTTAAAGTAATCACGAACTGAGTATTAATGTGTAATTTCAATTATGCGCTGTGAACGAAACGTTTAAATCTAGTCTCCGTCGATAATTCAGTTTTGACAAAAATTAATTACAATCGACGAGAAGAAAAATTAGACAAGTAAAGAACCGGCAGCGAGAATCATTTGTGACCGTGTTGCTTGATGTGAAAGTGAAAGAAATCCACGGCGTTTTAATTAATAACAAACTACTTACCAAGAACTGTTTTCAAAAATAATTTTAAATCCGAAATGTTCTCTAAATATCAAATTTACGCTCGTCAAAACAGTGTTGTCGAGTCGTCGCCGTACGATTCGATATTACGGAAACAACTCGTACAACACGTATATTCAGCGCGGAAAGTTTATTAAAATCAAACATTTATTATTTTATTTTTTCCAGACCCGCCCGAAGTCAAAGAGGAACAGTCTATTGTATTCACGGTGGAAGGACAAGAGACGGAGATCGTCTGCATAGTGCACGCAGAGCCCAAAGCTGACGTGAGTAACTTTATTTTCGAAAGTTTTTGGCCTTAAACGTAACACGTTGCTTGCCTCGACACGCACGCGCGGCGGACTCGATTGCCCGAGACCAATATCCGTTTTGCATTCTGAGAGAAGCAGAGAATCTATTGGTTTTACAGCAGTGTTCATTTTCGTCTCTTTATTTTTAACAGTAACCACTTTTTCTGGGTGTTTGCTAAAAGTACTTTGTCAAAAAGTTACTTTCGTGATCTCAATAAATAAAAAATTGTACTTACCCGATATGTTTTAAAAAAAAAATCATTTTTATTTATTCTAAAAAGTTTATAAAATACTAGGGAAAAACAGCCGTCAAATTGAGTGAAAAATATGGTAAAACGTGTCAAAAATAGTATTTTCATAAAATCATTTTTAATAATTTAATCATATAATTTCAAAAATAACAAAGCTATAAAAGTAAGCAATTCTTTGAAAACACCTCGTTTTAACCAAATAAAATATTTAATCCTTGTAATTTAGACCTGAATATTAAATTAATTAATTAATAATATTAATAAATTAATACTAAATTATGATACACATCGTATAAAAATAGGCACTAAATTGTAACTTAAAATAATTATCAGTAAAATATTTAAAGATTAAATAAAGTATTATTTAAAGGAGTGGGGGGCACGTGCCCCCCTGCGGGTGGCCTTGCAAGTACATCTATCGTTAATACGAATATTATCTACTGGTCCGTGGTGTGAAGTACGTCGGCGGTCCCGTTGTTTTTTTTTCATCTCAAACCGGACGTAATTATACGACAAAAGCGATTCGTCGGGGTCGTCGGACCGCGCGTCCGAGTCGTGTTTAGACGAGATCACGTCAGACCCGACGGATTAGCGGCCAGGCGTTCAATGCGAAAAACAATGACCATCACGCTCAGACCAACCGCGCGTGCACCGTAAATATTTCACCGTCGTCGGGGCGAACGGCGGGCGGCGCCACGGACCGCGGACACGGATCGGCGGGACGAAGGCGGAAAAGGCGTGAGGAGGTGCGGCGTGGGAGATCAAAATTATTATTACGGTGATGCTGCCGCCGCCGTCGTCGTGGCGGTTATGTTTATCACGAAATCTCTGTAAATTGAAAATTACACCTAAATCGCGGTCATTCGTAATTCGCCCCGTTACGGCTACCCCCGCGGCACGTATTCCGCCTCCACCGCCTTCACTACCACCGTCCCTACCTCGTATCGTGATTCTCTTCAGCGTTGCGCCGTGAGATTACCGTAATAATTATTATTTCACCCCCGTTTTTATGGTACGTTCGGTCGCGTTCATTATGTCGGCCAACAAATCGTTCCGAACGTTTATAATACAAACACACACACACACACACACACACACACACACACACACACACACACACACTCACACACACACAAGTGCGTATTTTTTATTGTACGCCCTGCATATGAATTTATCCAGTCTGTTTCACCGCTGTAAAAACTCGACATTGATGTTTGTGCAAAACTCGTTTTTTTTTCACCAAGACAGATGGGCTAGTATTCACGATTACTGTTCTATATATATATATATGTGTGTGTGTGTGTGTGTGTGTGTGTGTGTGTGTGTGTGTGTGTGTGTGTGTGTGTGTGTGTGTGTGTGTGTGTGTGTGTGTGTGTGTGTGTATTGTATATATACAAGACTCGGCGGCGGGGTTTTCATAACGCACACTTCTGAACGTGTTCAAAAATTTTCGACGTCATTTTTGCGAATCAATACGCACTATTTTTAACATTTACTATATATAAAGTTACAAATAAATGTATATACCACGCACACTTGAGGTAGGTCTACGGACGGTCGGTTTTCAACGTCGTCTTTATGTAAACTCGATGTATTGAAGAACCGATCAAGTCAAATATAGCCTTTTAATAGTTTTTAAAACGTATTTATTTGATTCGTCATAAAAACGTATTTAAAGCGGTTTTCTCTTTTTATTTTTTATTTTTTTATCAGAGTATTTTCGAAAATAATACAAATATTGACTCGGTCGATACGAAAAACAAACAAACAAATTAAATTTGAAGCAAATAAGAAAACGAATGTATTCATGAGCCCATCGAAAACCTACCCCCCTTCTTGTCTTGATTCGTTTTATTTTTTTTTCAAGTTTTTATCACGAGACACGTGAGACGGTTGATTCGAAAATCTCTTTAAGACAACGCCATAGAGATCTAAAGAAAAAAAATAAATAAAGAAATAAATAAAACCTGCGATAATAGTGTGATGAATGATAACTAGAATATCCACAAACTACAAACCACGCCAAGATATCTATTATTAGTTTGTGCCATAGGTCTATATCACGATCAAAGATATATATTTAATCGTGGTCTGTACTAAGTAGAATCACAGATAACATAAAATTTATATAACTGTGGCATATGGACTATGAGAAAATCAGTAATTACATTGATTAAAAATATTAATATAATACTCTGTTATTTCTATTTACTAACATGTGGATGTGATAACTGTTAGCATTTTTTTTTTCATGTCAACTAAAATGTTTAGTTAAGAAGGGTCCCCCAAAAAATAGTGCACAGGGCCCCTATTTTTGTAAATCAGGGCCTGGTCAAACGTAATAACGCGAGAGTGCTCGGTGGTTTACCTCCGGAGCCTTTATATTAAACGAGTGGTAGTGGTCGTCTCTCGCGGCAGCGCTTTTGATAATAAAACATAATATAATATCACTCTTCGGTTTCGTCCCCATGAACCGGAAGCCCGGGCCGTCTCGCGGTGTGGCTCGTAGAGTCGATTCGCACGGGCGCAAACTCTCACAACGATAATATAAATTAAATTATAATACAATATATAAACGGCGTATATATCGGCGGAGGCGTCTTTAGTTCGTGAAGAACAGTTTTCAGTTTTCGATATTACTACTGAGAACCCCGTGGCGACATACACACACACACACACACACACACACACACACACACACACACACACACACAAAGATACCGCGTCACTTCGACGTCTCCGGGATCCCGCCCGCACCCTCGATCCCGGTCAGGTCACTTAACATAATTGGAATTTCTCCGCTCACGCGTTTTCCGCGGACGTTTTGCCGCCGCCGCCACCGCCGTTCTTCTTGGCGTGCTCACGAGCGTGTCTCGAGCCGCCGCTCGACATACTCCCGCGGCGGTCTTTCCCGGCCTGCTGCTCGTCACCCCCGACCCGGTCGACCGATCACGACGTGACGTCGAATCCGACAATCGCACTCACACGGCCGCGGACGTTTCGATACGTTTCGCAGCGGTCTACGATCGAGTCCCAACGCCATTCCGGCCTCTCGATAACTCGAAACCCTCGAATATTCGGATTTTTTTCCGTGTGTTCGAGGTTGGGTTAGGGGGGGCAGTTGGGGCCATTGTCCCCCCTGAGATTTTTCATGTCAGTTACAAAATTGGTATACAATCGGTGACTTTCTGACAATCATTGTACCATAAATTACGAGTATAAAATTGTAATGTACCTACTCGTAAAATTAATACTTCACGAGTCAAAATTTTTTTTGCCCCTGTGGGCATCCCTGTTCGACACCGACATTTGATACGATCGCGTCCCACCGTCGAATAGTATCAGATCACTCGGCTCAAAAGGCTCGTTGTCAATGAGCGAAATTTGTCCACGCTACTAACGACACTGGTTTATCATATATTTAGTGATATAACCACAGGCTTCAATGAAGGGTAGCGACCACTGGCCTAGCATATTTTTCGCCGCGGAACGGTAAAATAACACATTTTGCTATTCCGACAGGAACGATTGTTTTTAAAACAAAAGTAAATACTGTTACGATTAATAGAAATCAGTTATCGTTCATAATCGGTAACTAATAATTGCACTGAAACACCTACGGCGCGCGGCCACTCGTATTTTACTGTCAGCACTCGACCGACAAAGACGGCTCATCGTGTTTAAAACGCGTAGTTATTTTCGGTGTTTTTTTTTTTTTTTATTATTATTTTGCGTTTGCCAAACGGTTAGATCACTTTTTTTTAACGAATCCGTAAGTACGACATTTTTTCAACTCGTTTCTAAAAACTGTTATCAATCGTCTGTACGTACATACATTTTTGTCATGTATACTCGGGCATTCTTTTCGCGTCGAATCCAATATGGCTCCGAGATAGTGAAAAATTCATATTTGTTTCGGACCAAAAGGTACTTCAGGAAACTCTGGAAAATCAAAATGACACTCATCGAAACTCTTGAGCAATTAATAATAACAACATAAATATGATGAATTAAACTAATGACTGATTACGGCTGAGTCGTACAACTTATACTATATAAATAGTAAAAATATTTATAATGAAGAATAAGGATTAAGTCCGTGTATAATACAATATTGTGTTACATACATATTATTATATGAGTTAGAGAATTATGTTTAACTTCGCAATCGTATCATTGTGCAAAACGTTCTTTTGCCATGTGGCCCACTCAATCATTTACTAAATTCTACTCGTCACTTACAAGAGTAACAAAAATTTAAATTTTTATTGACTTCACGTGTTTAACTGGACACCGACTCAAAAATTATAAAACAATTTAAGATGCCAATAGTTTCTCAATTGCATTAGACGGGATGACGATGGCGAATCCGTCGTTGTGTAAAACATATTTTATTTTTGGATTTCTAATTAAGTCACGTAGCATTTGTAATTTTTATTTTTTGTTTTTTTATCGTTTTTCAACCGAACGGTACGACGTCGTCGGTAGATAACAGGTATACCGTGCATAGCCACCCTGTATCGTAAAACGCACACGGTCGGGCGGTCCGCCGGGCGATCGCCGCGTCCGCGAAATATGTCGCCCGTAATCCTCGAAAATAAAACCGCCACGGTACGCCGGCAGAGGATTTGACTAGAGATTTATACGATTGTGCGTACGGAAAAATAAAAATAAATAAACAAACAAACGAAATGAAAAAACGAATAAATAAGAAAGAGGAGAAAAACGGTACCGAATTTTTTTTCCGCCGCCGCCGCCGCCGCGCGTATCCTTTTCGTTAACGGGACGATGCGCACGACGCGGATATCGGGAGTCCTGGGGACGAAAATAACATCATGTATCGTCGTCCTCCGGCCCTTTGGAACGGCTTTTGCGTCGCGGAAACACGACGTACGGCATAATGACGCGCGTGGTTTCGGACGCGTCTCTCCACGACGGCCTTTCGTCTGTTCCGCACGAATCGTCACGGCCGCTAATTGCGTCACCCTGTAGGCGTCTCGTTACTTTCCCGGCGAGCGGCACCTCTCATGACGTAATGTTTTTTTAAACGCAATAATCTCGTTTTCGGTGCGTATAATTAATATTTAATGAACGTTTTTTTACTCTCATTTTTTATTTTTTTTTTTTACTTTTTTATCTCAGTCGCTAAACAAATAAGGACAATGTGATGATTTCCTGTGCACAGAACAATGTTGTATTTAATTTTTTTTCCCCATTTTTTTTTTTACCTTTTTTTTTTCTTTTTAATACACACCTAACCCGGGAGTGCAGATACGTATAATTGAGTTTTTTTTTTTTTTTTTCGTTTTCGCCTCGTGTATTTAACGAGAACTTATTGGAATATTTTAATGACGGTATAATGTTTTTGTGGTTTTCTCGCGAGGGCGAAGTAAATTCGATTCCAAAAGCGTCATCTGTGTTTTATTTGCCGCTAAACAGAAAATGTTGACTTTCCACTTAAAAATATTACACTTACCCCGAAGTAAGGAGAGAGACGAACAGGTGAATAAAACCATGGCAATTCCGTGAGAACGAAACTGGGTCGGTCAATAGTAAAAAAGTATTTCTCAAAAACCGAATAACACAATGTGACAAACAATACAATTATTTCGAACCCAAAACAATGTCAAGCTTTACGTTTTTCGCTTAGCTAAAATTACCACAGTAAACTAAACTCGGCGAAATATTTCTTCGAATTATTTATTTAGCATTTGAATCAATTGTTTTTTAAAAATCATTGAGCTGATCAGTAATGACAAGAATTGGAATGTATTTTGTTAATGATTTTTTTAACATGTATAGTATATATATATTTTTTTTATTTTATTTTATTTTTTTTTTTTTAATTCAATTGTCTGTTTTACATAATATTGTCTTTATGAATCTTGTAAATGAATGCACGCGAATATTATTTTAAAATATTTATAAGCTGTGAAATAATTGAAACAAAAAATATAAATAAACACGGATTTTACATATTTTAAGAAATTTAAAATATTTATTTTCCGTGACAAATTTTACAAAAAAAACTAAAAAACATAATCGACATACTTACATAATATTCTCAGTGGCGATTTTCATCGAAAACATAATACAACTAATAAAACAACAAAGCCGCTGCTTCTCTAAGTCGGTTTCTTAAATCGATAAAACTATTTTGTCTCTTTCCAATAGACATTTTTGAATTTTATCGGCCCGTAAATAAGTTCTAAAACAAATGGGTGCAAACATGTGAAACGCCGTACAGAGTCGATAAATTAAATCTCTTTCGACATTTCGAAATCACTCAGTGGTTATTTAATATCCCTCGGGGCACAAAGTAAATTAGTTAACCCTTATCCCTGTTTTCTTGCTCATACGAATCCGCCTGGTCACTGTGGACGGAGAGAACTTTGGCGATAAAAAATGAAATCCCGGGAAACAAGTAATTAATTAAATTATAGCCGTCATAAATTGTGCGTTGAACCTGCTACCCGGCGGCGGCGTATTGGATTCCGCGCGATCGTTGTTTTTCTCCCGAGTGCACGGCGACAAAAAATAAAACCCCCGATTCGTCGACAATCTTATTCGTACGTAAATACGCTTAATTTACGCGATCGGCTGCGTTTTCAGAGAACCCCAGAAGAAGCAAATGTCGAACGTAGGCGAGATCGTCGCGCGTTTAATCCGACCAGGTTTACACTGTCGGCGATACTGTTCGACGCCAACGCGGCTTTATTATGAAAAAAAAAAAAGGGATTTTATTTCGTTTTTGTTTTCGGATTTTTCCTTTTCTTGCTTTTATTTTAAATCACTGAAAATCACGATTTTCAAAAAATACTCGTCGGTTTTAATATCGCGCCCGCGATACGAGGGAGCATCCCCTCTGCCGTGGCTCTCCACGCCATTAATTCACTATTTATGGAGTTCGCGGGTATATCTGCTACGCGTTGTGTACAAGCCGAGGACCTGGCCGGGGAGAAAGTGGTTTACCATTATTTTCGAGCCCACACCGAATATAATAAATTAACCAAGTCATTAATTTTACCTCACGCCCAAGTTTCTCTAAAAGTTTGGCCACTGCCAACACGTTTGTTAAGGATTCATGAGATTGCCATTTTTCCTGAAACACTAGACCGCGCCGGAGCTTATGATGAATACGAGGAGGAAAGAAAGGAGAAGGGTGAACATAAAAATAAACTTGCCTTTAAACTTTCGCCTCAATTTTTCAAAAGTATATTAACTACGTCTGTAAATATATATATATATTTATTTATATAAATTTATATTTCCTGTCTGCGAAAACTAACAGATAGCTCTTTCGTTTATACGCCGGCCTTTAGACACACGACGTCGTTTTGTTTAATCATGCGATACCATTAATGGTGCGGGCATTGATTTTTTTTTCTTCAATCTGAATATTGGCAATACATCTTGTCGGAGTAGTGCTTAAAATATATTGAGTCGAGGAGGCGTTTTAGCTTGAGAAACATTACCCGTCGTTAGTGATGATAACCTAATTATCGCTGTGATCCGGCACACAGATCGACACAATAATGTAATTATATCATATTATATTGAAACCGAATACTGTGTACGCGCGTGATGTTTATTAATCCATAATCGTTGTTTATATTTTCCGGCTCGTATGAGTGACGGGTAGTTACGCAGTACACAGCAATATTTACCAACACTCGAAAACCTATACGGAGTGATCATAATAATGCACAATCGACGAAAACGCGGGCAGAGGTTTCTCTCGCGCTGTAAGTTGGATTTCTTTCAAAATCATTATACAATTTCCACCACAGAAAAGTATTAATTTTTAAACCAATAATACGGTGCTATGATTTCAATAGATTTGTTAATTTTTGTTTTTGTTTTAAAAAAAGAACTATAAGTAAGTAGTGCCCGCCCGTACAAAGTAAAACAAATTTAACATCGTACTATTGTGTATCGCGCTATTTGTTCATTGCTTTATTATTGTAATCCATAATATAAAACGTAGCAAATTAATTTTCACTCGATCCACAACGTATATTTTGAAACACAACATACAATAAATAATAAAATATTCTGATGAGAAAGTGGTTTTCTCTTTGAGAATTTATTTGCATATCTTATAAGCACAGTAAAATTGATATTCGAACCCGTGGTAATTTTATTCAAAAAAAAAAATTAAATAATAATAATAATGAATAATAAAAAATAAATAAATAA
Source organism: Therioaphis trifolii (assembly GCA_027580255.1). Taxonomy (NCBI): domain Eukaryota; kingdom Metazoa; phylum Arthropoda; class Insecta; order Hemiptera; family Aphididae; genus Therioaphis; species Therioaphis trifolii. Next base: position 3,263,872 of record CM050405.1, on the reverse strand, counting down.
AATGTATATACCTACATATGGTTTTGGTTAAATTCGCCCATAAAAAAACATATTGTTAAATGTTTACAACCGTATCGTAATTCATACAAAAACTCGGACGATAAAACATTCATATGCTTTTAAGTTTATTTGGGATTCCGCCCTAGTTTGCATAGGAAATAGATTCACAAAACACCATTCTTCAGATATTCTGGAGTTTTGAAATTTATTTATTATAATAAATACGCTTCGGTACTTACGTAGGTACGTGTATTTACGTCCGCGTCTGACAAATACAAAACGCTCCGGGTTATACTTTACACAACGCGTTTCTCATCGCAAAAAATCAATATTTGGATTACAATGTACGTCAGTGAGTGACCCTACTGGTAGTAGGCCTACAGCTATATCGCTATTAACTTTATGTGTTTACTCGTCGAAGGGACGCCGTGTACACACATACGAACTGTGCAGCGATAATTGTACTTATTTGATCATATCAGTCAATGGTAAAACATATAATATTGTTAGAAATTGGTTTTGAAGACGAGTTATGTGGACAATAACTTTTTCCAAATGTGTGGTGAATTCCTTGGATATTATACCTATAAGTGTAGGGCGTTGCGCAACACACGCTTATCGGAGTAAGGAAAAAATTACATTTCGTTTATTCGTATAATTTCATATGAACATCAAAGTCGTGTATCAATTATTATAAAGAATCAAATAGTAGTTTTTTTTTTTTTTCAAAATATGTTATGATATTTTTCAGAGTTTTTAAATGAAATTTAAGAAATTTTCATTTTTCATTACATAAACACGTCATTTCAATGAATAAGCACAATCATTTTCAAAATGTATTCACAATACCTCGAGAAATATAAATTACAAATCACTAATTTATTTTATTTTAAAATCTTTCATAAAACCCAAGGTTATAATATTTAATTTTTTTTTTTTCATATTAATGTACATTTCATGAAACGTAGGCATAATCAAATCATAGTGATACCTGATAAATTATTCTTATATTCGAGTTTTGAATAATTATTCACTAATTTTGCATTAAGTAGCAATACAAATAACTTTTTCAATACGTACAACAGAGTTAAAATCTGTAAGTAATAATTCCTTTCCGACGTTTCATAGCACTTATATTTCTTTTTGAAATGTTTGAACCTTCATAAAACATATAGGCGTCCGTTCACATAAACAATGATAGCCAACTGACGGTCGATCATACTTGTTGATCATATATAATGATAGACGACTTAAAACTTCGGGCTTCAAACGATTCGTATTATATTTATCATTGTATTTTCGTACATCAACTGTCGATAGTAGTAAATTCAGTATTTAAAAAAACATTCAAAGAATCTACAAAGGTCAATCGTCCGAAAAACAAAATGTGTTTTCGGTTTATCGAATGAAAGCTGTCTACTATTCGTGTCTAACAAACTATAACAATAAAAAAACCGTTTGATCAGATTACAATATTGTCAATACAATACGACTAAATGCATATTTATCGTGAAGGTCGCACATGTATTTCGCATACAATTTATTAGTGATGTTAATGAAAACAAATCGTTTGTTTTATTTAAATTTCTTGGAAATATTTTTACGTGACCAACACTTGTCGGATATACCATGGCAGTCGGATATAACCAGTCACTATTTTGAATAAGCCATCGAATATCAAATGTTACTCGAATTCGAAATATACTCTGAAACTTACTTTTTATGCTATTGTATGTTTTGTAAGAAAATTGATTTTTTTCAAACAGTCATTCTTCATTAAATAACCCGTTACTTTGAGAATTCGTCGTAAGTATTTAAAAAATACAATGATTAATTACATTCAAGTATATGCCAGATTTTCAAATAATGATTCCTACTTTTCGAGTAACATTATCTTAGAAGCCATTAACGGATATTTTATTTTTGAAGACAGCGAATTCCGTTTCGTTTTTTCAAATGTTTAAGTATCGATAATCCAGTAGGAACCAATGAAGAATCGCAATTTTATAGGGATAAGAATAATTATTTTTGTTGACATTGTTCAAAAATATTATTATCCGTCCAACCGATAAAAATACATAAACTTTGCAATTGATTTGAGATGTCTGATGTGGAGCCAATAAAAACGCACATAAACATCCCAGTTAATAAAACACGAAATGGAGTTCGGACAAGTTTTAAATAATAAAGCTCTCACGCTCGTTTATAAACTCGGTCCGGGCAAGAACTATTATTTCCGAAATTCCCTCGACGAGTCGTGCATTAGCATTATGCCGATATTTATACGTTTCATACCTGACATATTTAATGTAGTGTATAACTACATTTTTTAATACCAGAACTTCAGAACTTCGGCATTCGCAATGTTGGACGCTGGATTATATTTTTTCTACGTCATTTGGCAAATCGTATTCTAAAAACCAAACGAATGGCAAGCAGTGAATAAATAGTTTTTGAAAGTTTTTAAAAATAATAAGGATAAATACCAAAAAAGAAAAAACTCCCGGTAAGATAATGGCGATGAAAGTTCGTACTTGGCCGCTTTGATACTCGGACATAATATGATTGGTGGCGCTAGGCGGATAGCACTTTCGGTCGACTGTTTAAGCTATGAACATTGATTAAATACACATATTTACATATTTATACATTAAATATACAATACGCATATTTAATCAATGTCATTATCTTATATTTTGTTGTACTATAGTATTGTGTGATACATTTTTAAATCCTAAAGTGACGATAAATCATTGCTTTAAGAAACAGACTCGTAACTCGGTGGATGGATTCGATCATTAGTTCTTAAAATCAAAGGATTCGAAACTGTTGTATTATCGTCAAATATTGAGTAAAAATTAACTTTCGAATGATAACGGAATAACCACAGTCGATTTCAATTATTTTTGTATACGATCCATTGTGCCGTACGTTAGATTCTGAATGAAGCGAATTATGGTTTTACAATGATATATTTTTTTTCTGGAGATGCTTTTCGCTCGCCTTGACTTTGTCTACAAGTTTCATCGAGCAACCAGTCTTGGATAAAATACTTTTAAAAAGTATTTGGAATAAATACTCGAATACTCTTGAAAAATAGTATTCCGAATATGTATTCGAATACATAATAAAAATAGTATTCTGAATTAAGTATTTAGAATACTATAAAACTATTCTAAATACTTTTAAAATATTTTTTGTTTTAGATATCAATAAAATAATTGCTTTTGTAAAATAATATCCAATATTTAAATATATTGTTTGTAAATTAAAATTATAATTATAATATACCTAACTATGACAATTGATGATTTACAATGTTATATAATAGCAATTATCTGCTATTATTATCTTTTATGGTAATATTAATTACTAAATTATATTATCAAAACCTATAATTTTTGAATTTTTCATTAGGATAGCCACAATTAAAAACAAAACATACTATAAATTAGGAATGTAAAAAGTATTTATTTAAATAAAATTGAAAATACTTTCAAATTACATTTGAAACATTTTGTTACATTTAAGCATCAGTGCATGCTCGAAGTTATCATCCGTCATTTTCCCTCTTTTTTTAGTCAATACGGCACTACCAACACTAAAGACACGCTCTACAGCTGCACTGCTTGGCAGTGGTGTATTAAACTTTACAAACACTTTTTTTACTGTTGGAGTTTCAATTAAAGAATCTAAACTTTTAGTTGGACTTTTGGTTAAAAAATTTGATATTTCCTGTTCTAAAGGTAGATTTATTTTATTAGTACTATTATATTAGTACTATTAAAGTATTCCGAATATAGTATTTAGAATACTTCTAAATGTATTCTGAATACTAGCTAAAAATACTGTTAGGAAAAATATTTTAAAAGTATTCTGAATACCTAAATAATATTCCGAATACAGTATTCGGAATACATTATTCGGAATACTTACCCAAGACTGCGAGCAACTCTGTAGGTCGAAAAACACACGCAAATGGTATTTTGAGGGTTTATTAAGCTCTCCTCACACAGTCACACAATAGTTTTTCTGGTCACGAGAAAAAAACTGTCGACAAATCGAGTAAAAACGGTGAAGTTCGCCGTAACCAACGCTTTAATTAAATCGACTTAAGTAATTTCGTCATAACTCCAAAAGTAATGTTGCTAGGAACTTGAAATGTTCACCATAAATTATTGACGTATTTCCACATCATTTCAAAAGAATTAAACGATTCTCGAGCTAAAAATAGAAATTTGAAGATACTATATTTCTTTTAAGTTTAATTCTAATAAAGCTTTTAATATTTAGTGAAAACTTCTGAAAATATAATATGATTTTACTCCTACAATTTTCTAACGATAATGGAAAAATTTCAAAAACCGCGACGCAATGCTTTTTTAAAAGCTTTTAAGTAAATTACTTTATGATTTTTACGTAATAAACTGTTTTTACGTCAATTTTCCACATTACGAATTTATTTGAAGAAATCTGTCAATTCAATCATAATCAAACGTTGAATACAGATAGAATCATACGTTTTGAATCTTTCGGTGAAAAAAAAAATGTCTTCTTTGTCAAACAAAAACTTTAGATAATTTTTAGATTCGCGCAGAATTGTTCAACTAAGGAAATAATCTACCGTTTCTTTAAAAATTAATATACCCATTAACTTGTCCGAGGAGCAAAGAATACGCCATGATGTGAAGTAGGTACCTACTTTTTTTTTTATCTAAAGCACTTATTTATTATAGAAATTGACTAAACTGCTTTTTATGAAAATAATAATGGACCATTAGCTATAAATCAATAAATAATAAACTTATTAACTAGTATAAAAACGCCATTAAATATTTACGAAGAAAGATCAGTAATTTTGTCTATAAACGCATTTATAATCTTTATTAATGTTTAAACTTTGACAGAAAAATATGTGGTCAGTATTTTAGTATTGAATTTTCCTGTCAGAATTTAAAATTTGAAATATCGTTAGGCTAAAAAATATTTTTTTTAAACAAGGTATCTCAAAGTCCATTTTCAAGCTCAAAAGAAATTGAAATTTAAAGTATTATGAAATCTGTTTGAAGACGAATGGTCTATGTCTCCAGTTTCTACCATAGTAATATTTATTACGTTTCGATTAAATAACTAAAATCTATTTTACAAAAATCTAATAAACGACATACTTTTACCGTTTTTACTCAAATTTTCATTAGTTTTTCTCTACGTTTGGAAAAAATCGTTTAGAATTTCAAAAAAACAACTTATTTCAAGCACCAAGTAGATGATATTTGTTCGTAGAGAAGATGAACGAAACTTTTGGTTCCTTTTTACTATCATCGCACGTGGTAACAGAAAAAAAAATACATTTTTAAAATACATTCACTTCGTTCCGAGTCTAAAATATAGAAATATACTTCGAATAAAAGTTTTGAGATTCTTTAACGGAGATTAAAAATCTATTGATTTTATGCCTTTTTTAACTTATTTGTTTGAGTTGAGAACTTTGCGTATACGGTTAGTTCTCGGAAACAGAAAAAACCGATCTTTCCGAAACTCTCGAAAAAAATAGAAAGATGCCCCCACCCCGCAATAAACTGTGTATTTTATTCATGCGTTTGTTGTCTTTATTCAAAAAATATTTCATGCTTTCAAAAAACCAATCGTGAAAACGACTCGACCAGGTGGGATCTGTCCCACTTTGTATCGAGTATAAAATCGCGTATGACGTGCAAAATATATAACTCGGTACACCATAACACTGTTATACAGCTACTAGTACTAAACCATCCCGACGAACGTCGTCGCGCGAATCACGTCTTACCGATATTGATTCAATTAAATGTCTAACAAAGCGTTTGGATTACTTTTTTTCGGTGAAAAGAAAATATGAAACGCGGCGTGCATCCACCACGCGATCTGAAAAATAGTTTTGTGCGGACCGTATTGAAATTATTATTTTTCCTTTTTTTTCTCTCTCTCTTCGATACACGTCTGTCGTGTTAGTCAGTGACGGTTATGTGCGGGAGTAATAAGTGTATCGCCCAACCCCCTCGGGACGAGGTAGAAAATTTAATTTTATTAAGTTCGTTTATATGTATAACACAAAGATAATAATATAATATCATCACTAGGGCCCGGATCTATATGCGTTTGCATGTTTTTTCCGAACCGTCCAAAAATTAGCTAGGTAAGCTACAAGTTTGAATTCAAGTCCACAAATCAGGAACACAAAGTTTTATTTCGTTTGTTTTCGCATATTTTGCCATTATTTGACATATATTGCATATTTTTTGCTATTTCACGATTTATATTACACATAAATGGTTTTTAAATGCATAATATGTAATATTTTGGGTATATGAATTAAAATAACGTATTTATAATTACATTTTTATAGTCCACGTAATTTGACGAAGTGGTTTTGTTTTCTTATAGCCACATAATTCATATTAAAAAATATATATTTTTGATATTGATTTTTCAGATTGAAATTACAATGCTTTGAAATAAAAATTTTGAAAAAAAGAATCACATAAATATAATATAATTTAATGCAAAAAAAATTTTTATATTAAAAAATAGTGAAAATAAAAGACTTCTAATTCGATTTTCTTTTTTTTGCATATTTTTGATTTTTAAGGGTACATCCCGACAAAATAAGTGGATAAATTCATATTTTATAAAATTCATTGTATTATAATTATATTTCGACTTGTAATATATACCTTATTAAAATCATACAAAGTTAAAGTTTCTAGTTACAATACAGCAAAGTTGTCGGTCATATAATTTTGAAATTATAATCTTGAGACTGAGATAAGTAATTGCATCGCAGACAAAATTAGTTATTACAATTTAAACCAGCAAAGGCAAAGACTACTAACCATACGTATGCGTATGCTTTGCTCTTGTCACTCGGATTGAAAACTCGGTCGAAGACAATGGGCGGATAGCTTTTCAACGGCCTAGATCTACTGCATGTACATACATGAATACATCAAAATCTATGTGGAAAATATTATTATAAGCTGTCCAACAAAAAAAAAAAAAAAAAAAAAACCGACACTCGAATGTACATTACACCATATTAAACAATATACATATTATACGAATTCAAAAACTAGTTGGGCGATACGATAAGTGCCTCAATATTGGTGGCGATTATGCAGAAAACAGTTTAAAGTATAAGCTTTCATGTAAAAATAAAATTAATAAAATATCTCTGCTCGTTATTTGTTCATTTCAAAACGGTACTTAGGTACTTAAAAAAACATGCCTCGTATATTACAATAATTTATTGTAGCCGATCGCGACTGATCTGACTAACAGATAGACTTTTTACAGTCGAAAAACTTATTCGCACTGGTGTCTGAAAGGAAACTCATTTCTATTTGTGTTGTCTATCAAGTAGTACGTATACGTTTTTGGATGTTCGTATGGAATTTTCATTCGGAGGAGTGGGGTTTTGGCGAATTTACTTTTTTTTTTTCGACTCCTCCTCTAGACCGAATCCGAATTACCGTCACTGGTGTGAACGTGACAGTCGTCATTTCTCGAGTCGTAAAACCGAGTGAAGTGGACTTTACGACTTTATCATTGTGGTCGTATCGTCATCGCGCGTATGAAACATAATCGTTACTCTCCGACGACGACGACGACGACGTGACGTCGACACGGCCGAGTATCGGGTATTATTATTTTTACTATTATCATTATTATTATTATTATAACTGTTGTTGTTGGTGTTGTTTGCGAAGACGGTGTTTGCGAGAAAAGAAAAAAATAAATACCGTCCCCGCGCGTTTATGGCGATCCTGCGTGTAATCGACCCTGACGTCATAACGATCGTCAGTTACATTACCGCCGGCCGATCAATGGTCGCCGCCGCAGCGACGACGTACTTAGCCGCGTAATGTGTTCTCGTTCGCGACCACGACGACCCCGTGTTACGTTCGCGAGTGGTCGTATGACGTGCCACTCGCAGACGTCGCGTCCGCGCGATTCCCCCGGACTTTTCCAGTACTCTTCCGTTGAAAATAAACAAACGCAAACGTACGACGAGCCGTCTTTCGTCCGTCCGGATAAAAATATATACGTGACGTCGTCGTCTGTTTGTCCGTACAAACGCAGCGTGTATCGCGTTGTGTAGAACACTTAAGGTGTGATTCCTAAGGACGCGTCTAGAGACGCACGACCGGTGCGGCTGACACGGTGCGATTCTAATTTTGGCCGCACGGCCGCCTATTGATTCCCAACAACTACAAAACGCACCGCAAGAGACGCGCGGCGCATGATTTCTAGATTTCATATCCAATGAGTTATTTATTATACATTTGTACGTTGTATTGATCACAAGTGATTTTGTAATTTTCGATCATGTTGCGTTATCAAAAGAAAAAAAATGTTGATAAATATGTTATTGGAAGAAATCGAAGAAGAAGAAATGCTAATTGATCAAGTTTCACCAAAAAAAGTGCATGATATATTTAAAAAAAGAAAAGAAGAAGGATTTTTTAGTTTTTTAATCGAGAAACATTTGTTTAGGGATGAAAAAAAATTCCGTAAATTCTTTAGACTCAGTTGGGAGCAATTTAATTATGTTTTTTTTAAAATACCTATTTTATTATATTTTATATAATAATAATAATAGAAAACGCGCATGCGACTGCGTCTTGACTGCCTCTGGCGCGGTCATAGTCGTGCGACTCTAGACGCGTGCGACGGTCGCGCGCCGCAGCCGCAGTGTTGGGAATCACCTACATTTAAAAATAGGTAGAGAAGTACCAGCGCGGCCAAAATTAGAATCGCACCGTGTCAGCCGCACCGGTCGTGCGTCTATAGACGCGTCCTTAGGAATCACACCTTTACGTATATCGTTTCAGGCCGCGCGCACATTGGATACGAATTTAATGCGTACGAGAAAACGTGCGAATAGTGGTCGTACGACGAATCGAGTGCGCACCCTAAACGCGTTTTCGTCCGTAAAACTGTCGGTTTTTCGGTGATATCGCATTCGTGACGTTTTGGAACGCGACGGATAATCTGTATCTCACGTGCGAACGATAACGAACGAATCCGGACGAGTTCGGATCGTTTTCGTGTGTCAAAGTCAAGCGGGGGTTTCCACTTATCAGATTTTTTATCCGAGTGCACGTCCGTGCGTCTCGACTCCGTGGGCCACCGATAGAAATTCTGACGATACAGTATACACTGTCGGAAAATCGTTTTTTTATTTAGTATCCGAAACGGAGCCAGACTTCTTGACAGTACGCTGAACGAATATTATTGATTTTTCCATTTTTATTTCACGAAGTTCAAAACCGTCTATATTAATTTCCGTAGCAATTTTTTCAACGGCAATTATTAGTCTACAATGTTTATTTTTATAATTTGGTAAGCTAATGTTCCAAAGCACATCTATAATGATGAATAAATGTCGATAAACTTCATTGTTGTGTCGTCAGACCGCTTTTTTTTCAGACATTCCGCAAAAATTTACATAAATTTGATAAAATAAATACTGCATGTACCGAACCATTAAGGTTAAAAACCAAATCGATACTGAAATTAAAATAGATGCGGATATTATTTCGTACGATATTTTGATACATGTCCGTGCCGGCTCGTGTACTCGTACGAGATAAAAAGCACTGACGTGAACGCGTCTACACAATCAGTCGCACAATCAGGCGCCACGGATTCGAGGTGCACGGACGTGGACTCGGATAAAAAATTTGACGAGTGGAAATCGCGCTTTACACGTACGTATACGTACGCACAAATCGCACTCAGCCAGCGTGCTCACATGGTATTTGGTAGGTCGGGATCGTTCGTACGTGTACGTACGTTTTCGTACGAAACAAATAAATTCGTACGAAAACGTGTCCAGTGTGCGCGTGGCCTTATATTTTATATACGTCGCGTGTGCATCGTCGTCGGCGGCGAGGCACGACAGCTGCGGCTCGTGGGCTCGCAACAGCGATTTTCTAGGGTGTTTTTTTTTTTTTACCTTCAGAGATTTAAAAACCCAAAACGGTCCGAAACCCTCGGAGACGAGGTATTTGTTTGTTTGTTTGTTTTTTTTTTTTTTTTTTTTTATCCTTTCCGTACGAGACAGCTGATAAAAGTGTTCGGTTAATCGTCCGTCGAGCAACGATAAAATCTGAATACGAACGCAATGGCAAACGTATGTTCCGAGTTTAAACGCAAATCACCGAGTGATCAAGATCGGACGATCGCGACACACGATGAACTCGCCTCATTGGAATTCGTCGTGGAAACAAAACACGTTTATTTCGTAAACACGTATACGTCGTCGGTATTTTATCACGCAACGATATTACAACAGCGTTAAAAACGTTATAAATAACTTCCATTATCATACTTTTGTCCTAACCTTTGGATAATATTTTTTAATTTATTTATTTATTTATTTTTTTTTTTTTTTTTTTTTTTTTTAACTAGTAGTGTTCAAAAACAATTACGATCGATATTAAACGAGAATTATTCGTGAAAATTGGTCGAAAATATAAAATGAAAATTATTGACCGTAAAACGGTTTTTTTTATGATTGAGTTACCGAGAAACACGCGCGTTTCGATCTTACATCACATCGACCTAATACCAAAGTATAATATTTATAAGCAAAACGGTCTGTGTCGAAAACGAGTGAAACCATTAAACGCATCAGAGGATAGTTAAAGTACATACATATGAAATAGGAGCATGATACGTAAAAGGCTTTTTGTAGCCGGTGTATAAACGAACCGAATTCGGTGAATGGAAATTTCGAAAATCCATTCCTCCACGCATCCCTTGTTTTCGAAAAATATTCATTCGGTTCTCTTCCTATTATTTTTCTCGCATCGAAAAACATACTCTCTCTCTCTCTCTCTCTCTCTCTCTCTCTCTCTCTCTCTCTCTCTCTCTCTCTCTCTCTCTCTCTCTCACCCTCTATCTTTTTATTTTTAAGCTTCATCTGCCTTTAATATTAGCCGCATATTCGAGCTTTGTGCAAAAGACTCGCATGTATATTTCATCTCGTCAGGACATAAAATTCGCTTGTATACAATATAGACGCACACGCCCATGTTTTTGTGTGTGTATGTGTGTGTGCTTTTTTTCGAGAGAAAGAGGTGAGGTGGATCTCTGCGGGTTGTGTATTTGCGTGTTGTATATATATATATATATATATATATATATATATGTATGCTGTGTGAGGGTCGAGGGAGGAACCTTATTTCTTTCACCTCGACCTTTCCTTCGATCGTTCTTCCTATTCACTCCGAACCAATGTCGAGCCGATTTAAATTTGTAATTTATTATGGCTCTGAATTCCTGCGAGACCAAATTATCCGCTGCCACTCGACAATCGGTCGATGTAATTTATAAAAGTTTCATAGAAGGTTTCACCTCACACACACATACACACACACACACACACACACACACACACACACACACACACACACACATACACACACACGCACACACACACACACACACACACACACACACACACACACACACACACACACACACACACACACACACACACACACACACACACACACACACACACACACACACATACACACCGGAGCGCAAAATATATTCCGTTGTAGGTGTATTCAATTTTTCATGTGTTTACCCTGAGCCGCCGAATGTCGTCACGATGCCGCCGCGATCGTTCCGTGCGCCGCCCGACAATACCGCCGCCGACTGGCTTTCGATAATGAATTAAGAACACGGGCTCGAAAAACCCGGGACCGACTACCCCCCTCCCCCCATACACAGCGCGTATCATCGCAAAAATAATATCTCAGTCCCCGGGGTGTGCAGGTCCGACGATTAGACCCCTCGATTTTATCGTCCTATAATCCACGAAACATTGTTTTTACGATCGTGATCGTACAGAGCCATTTAGAGATATGCAAATTCGAGTAAACATTATACGCATAATATATACATATCTTATAAATTAAACTCCGAGAGATTTCACGGCTGCCCGAGTGATCGTTTTGGACATAATTAATTCGGTTTGGACTACGGTGCTCTGAAGGGGGAAAAATGTGTTTTAAAACGTTATCATACCCTATTGATCGACTTACTTTAGCCGAACAAACTGTTTAAATTCATCCGTAAATTTGACTTATCATATTTTTGAAAAAGAATTAAAACGAATAAAAACCTCACTGGAACATTCAATGCAAAACTGATTTGAATTCGATAATTTTATCGAAAAACCTTTTCGAGTATATTCCATTGTAGAATTAAAATAAAACAAATGACATAACAGACGTTTTTGATGTGAAACATCTATAGCCGCACGTAAAACAAATTTCTGGCGTGGCGACGCGTCGCCACGCTATATGATGGTGTATATATACAGTCTATATGCAGTAGTGTGTACCTTGTGAGGTCTTCTCATACACACACACACACACACACACTCTCACACACCGACGGCATCGTCATCGTCATCATCACCATCACCATCACCATCATCATCATCATCATCATCATCGTCGTCGTCGTCACCGCCGTGGTCGTAAACAAGCACGTCGTTACACCTCCTACTACTCCTCCTCCTCCTCCTCCTCCTCCTCCTCCTCCTCCTCCTCCTCCTCCTCCTCCTCCGTGGACGTCAAGGTCTGGCCGTCCGGTCGGCGGCTCGTAAGTCAAAAACAATACCCTACCGAGACACCCCTTGATCAGAGCGCTGCCGACGCGCCGCCGACACGCGAGGTCGCGACCGGTCGGATTCCTACTCACGGCGCGGCGGCTGCGTCGTAAGAGGAGACGACGCGCCGCATAATATAATTCTCGGGCGCGCGCACGTTCGGCGTACGTAGCCTCTTCCTGTCGTTAAAAGACTGACGTGGGGCCGTCCATTGTTTCTATTCCAAGCGTGCGCGCGCGAATACCACAGATAATATATAATGGATAGGACCAAGGTGGATATAATCCATATAGTATTCTTTAATCTATGGATATAATATATATTATATATGTATCAATCTACCTTGGATAGGACATATTGGTTATCGGGCGTTCCAAGATCTTCTGTCTCACTCGGCAAAAAATTTTTCAATCCATGACTTCATATTATTCTTCCGTGAAAATTAATATTTTTGATGTGAAACATCTTATGGCGCGGTACAGTAGTGAGACTGACTGTGGCGTGGCGACGCCCCACTCATAGCTCGTCGGCTCAATTCTCCAAAGCTCGGCGATTTCCTCTCTATGTGCGCAATATTGACTTATCTATTTTTATACGATTTATAAACGTATAATAATATGTACACCTATATTGTTGCGTATAAATAAATTGATTGTATATTACGTTGATTATATTGTTACGTGTAATATGTATATTGTATATTATGTTGTTTTGAACGGACCATTGTAATAACGATATATATTTTCAAAAACAGCACCTGTAGCCTGTAGGTTACATGTAAGCTTTTCAAATTGTTATGGATGACGGAAGAGAATTTCTCATGGTCATTGTATACATTTCACCCAATCAAAAAATTAACGATATCATTGCATTTTTACATCAGCGATTACTTTCATATAATCACGAAGGATCGATGCTTTTGAAAGATAATTTGGATAAATTACCATTACTTTTAGCAGGAGATTTTAATGTCAATTTCGCAAGAGACAATTCGTTACAATTAATTACATTTCTTCAAGAAAAATTTAGTTTGCATATTAATAACGATCCAAGAGAAGCAACAACCAGATATGGAACTGTTATAGATGGAGTATTCACAAGGTACCTTGATAACGTTAAGTCACTTACTTTTGTTGCATATTTCAGTTATCATCGTCCAATTGTTACATTGATACCAGTAATTGTACCATTAGAAGCATCAACTGCTACTGTCACAGAAATAACTGACGAAGCAACAGATAATATTGATTAGAGTAGTTACATTATTACATTTATATATTTTTGTATGTTTTTGTAAATCTTTTAAGTACTTCATATGCAAATAAAAAACAAAATATTCTTATGATATTAATTTAGAAATTATTTCATAGTCATCTTATTCACTATCTATTTTCAACATTATTACAAAAAAAAATTTTTTTTGATGTTTCACATCTGCCAGGCGTCCCGCGACGGCTCATATTTTTTTTTTCAACCGTCATTAATCTATCCCAAGTTCTTGTTAAAAAATTTACCAAATAACTATGAAACATTTTAGATTCGAAGTAAAGTGAGAGATCCGTTGGTTCACAGTGATGTTTTTATTCTGTTAACACTTTTTTGGGTAGTAATAATACTTCAAAAATTTCAGCCAGCAGCTCTATAGATCTGTAAATTTTTCTTTATTGTCGATCATTTTTACAAGCGTAATGAAAAACTGCCGGAAAACCATATTTTCAAAAAAAATTATCAACTTTCGGGCTAAAAGTATAACTTTTAAAATACCTTGTTTTTGCTCTAGTCAAGTTAACAGTACACCCGTCCCCATTATCTTGTCCGAAGAGCGAAAAAAATACCCCGTGGTACGAAACTACGTCCTTATTTTTTATGCACAACACATGGCTATAACGTTAAATATTTCTGAACAACGCTACAATATCATTTTACACTGCAAATAGCAGGCTCGGTATTAGAAATAGACGCATTTTACAAGGTTATGCGTACTAGTGTAGCGAAATATTTAATTTGTGTTGTTACGTAGAACCATAAATTCTATTACGAAAATAAATACTTGAACGTAAATATTATAATCGTCATGATAAAAGTAACTAATAAAATGAGCAGCGGAAAAATAGTTTGGGACAATAATCGTGGAAAGAATCGAGACAGTTAAATATTTTACGGTGATTATTTTTTTTTCTATCCGTAAATTCTTTAAATCTTTAAGTGCTACGTTACGTAGGCGCATCGTACATAGTGCCTCTATATAGACGTGAACCGTAACTATTGATCACCACTGGACTAGGCCACAGACGTCGCAGAAAACCAAAGTTGACAGTTGACAGTGTTCTTTTTTTTAAACATTAGAATAATGGATGTTAATAAAAAATGATGACGATTGTAATATAGTATTTGATAACGGACGTATACCACGGTTTCAATATTTCCACAGATCATACCCGCCGTCATAGATCTGTAATTGCGGTCTAGCAGTGGTTAACGTTCAAAAACAGGAAAAAAACACTCGAGAAAACATTTCGGGAAGGGTTTCAACATACATGAAATTTCACGTTTGCGCCGTTGGACTAGATGTTTCAAAGTCGGATTTATCATAAATTCATAATATATTCATATAAATTAAAAATCATAAATACTCTCGTTTTATTATTATTTTTTTTTTTTTGCATTTAAATGCGCTGTAAATATTATTCGTCTTATAAAGACATCACGAGATGTCATCACGATTTTTAAATAATGTGCTATAGTTATATGAAAATAATACGATTTTAATGATCAAAGTTAACATTTATTTTTCTATACAGCTTATGACGACGAAAAACTCTACGAGAATATTATGAGCTGATGATATAATTAATTACAAATAAATCAAATTGTTTTTTTAGCTATTGTATTATTTAAAATGCACTAAAAAAGTTTTACACTAAAAGTTATAATTTGAAATGTTTTCGCCCATTACACAATTTATCGTATGGCTATTTATCAATAATATTGAGAAATGTACGATTACTTTAAAGTACCGTGCAGTAAACATTACTTTCAAAGTGTAGTAATAAAATAAATATATTTTATAGATATTTTTGTGCGCAGATAAAAACTCGAAGCTCTTTCGTGCAGTATATAAAGCGTAAAATCACGGAGAAAAAAATGCTAATTGAACAATACAAATACATACACACGGGCTATAATTATACTTTTTTATTCACTTTAAACTCGATTTTATATTTTCATAAAAAAAAAAAAAATCAGTATAAATAAACATTTAAAACGAAATATCTCGCGCCGGCCGGCCATTTAGGTGCGAGAGTACGAAGTTGTGATTTATGATTCTCAAAAACTTTAGTCCAAGACGCGTTATCCTGTCCTAAAACGTTACCGTCAGGATAAAAGTCTACTCGAATGTACGCGCGGGATATTTTACGGAAATCGCCTCCGAACGTTTAAAATTAAAATAAACTTTATTGCTATTGCCTCGCGAAAGCGTTTAATTTATTCTCTCCTTCTTTTAAAATCCGTTAATTTCGAAGTCGAGAATTTCATCGCTCTACAGTGCGATTTTTCAGAATATCTTACACAGCGAACACGTATAATAATAACGCGAGCATCACAGACGCAACGGTATACGATCGTCCACTGACATTAATCAAGCCCACGATAAAACGATACGGTTGAAATTCAAACTGGAATATTATTTACCTGGGTACTATGTGAAATTTCGAATTTTATTTCAGATTTATTTTTTTTCAAAGAACATTAGTTATTTCACTCATATGTTCACGATAGACGACGTGACTGTTTGTTTTTCTGCTCTCCTCTGCGATTCACGTTCGAAGCGTGTCAAACTTATTTTAAGCTGTAGCTCCGGGGATACGTACTTTTATCGACGTAAAAGCCATGGTTATGCGAGAACTGTCGATCAAAAGTTTTCGAAACAACCTCTTTTTTTAATTTTTTTTTTTTTCTATACAATATGTATTCTCGTTGCAATACAATATCACAATATAATGGTTTAAAAAAGCAAAAAGATCGACATTGCGTTTAAACGTGAAACCGTGCGCTAATGTAATAACAATAATAATCGATCCGGACTCGTCGCCATCGTAAAAATAAATAAAAAAAAATAAAAAAATAAATACATCTATAAATGCAAAAAATAAAATTATCACTTTTAAATTATCGGCTGTTACACAGATCGAGTTGCATGTATTTTTTTTTTTTTTTTTAAGGCCTTTGAGACCATCTTGCCATAGTACAAATCCTCTTCCGCTCTTCTCTATTCTCCGCTACCTCCTTCCAATGCCTCCATAATCCACTTCTCTAGCACTTTGGAAATGTTTTTTGACTCCATCTTTCCAGCATAGCCTTGATGTACCCAGTAGTCTTTTTCTCCTTGGGTTTCCTCAGAGCACTCTTTGAACCCTTAAATCTTGCTTTCTACTACATACGTGGCCTTCCCATTCCAATTTACTCCGTTTGATCTCGTTTATAACACTTGGTCTATTGAAAAACTCCATCGGTTCTTGACTGTGCCTTTTCCTCCATTATTGAAGATCTTGATCGTACATAGGTCCATACGTATATTTTGCGAAGTACCTTCCACTCGAAAATAAGTAATCTGTCTTCCTCCGTCCTTCGTAACGTCCAACATTGTGATCCGTACATAACTATTGGTCGTATGATTGTCAGACGAGTTGCGTGTACTTGGAAAAAAGTTTACTCCGCGCTAAAATCATTTGCGTTCAATACGAGTACTACTGCTAGTTGTTGGAAACACGGAACGCTACACTGCGACGCGACTGCCGCGGGGTACGGCGAATAACAATAAACTTTTTATCGACATTTCACGCGGCTGCACGAACGAAATATTATAACGCTGAATACGAACAGCGGAGAAAGCGCGCTTCGCGACCTCGTCGCGTACGTCAAACGTCTGAAATGTCGCGAGTCCTTTGGGTCTGGCCAGATCCGATTTTCACTTGAAATACCTAGCCAAAGTCTACGCGTGGGCGCCGATTCGATTACTTTTAATACCCCTCCGATTAGGTTCCGATAATGAAAAAAATAAATAAATATTTTAAAGTAAAACGTACACAAATCGTGTATGAACGTATAAAACTTTAATCGTTTTTTACGATTGACCGTTTATGTTTGTACGCACCGTAATGAAAATATTCAAACTTATGAACATTTTAAAACACGCGAAAAAAATTTTGAATCCACTAAATAAACTCGCCGTGATTATAATAATTTTACGATCGGAGTCACCACTCACTAGTGCCCAAATGTCCTTCGCCCGTTATTCCTAAAGCGTTTTTATAAAAATTACGAACCCTTCGTTTACCATGCGCACCGCGCTGAATCAGTTTGACGGAATAGAGTAAAAGCTCGTTCCAATAGAAATCGTGATTAGAATCATGCTCTGCCTACCGCGCTGAAAAAAACTTACCGACCGAAAAACATGAAAGTCGTTACACTGCGTTTAGATAACGTCTCGTTTCATAAGTGATCACTTAGTCAAATACTTAACTGTTCATAAACTAATATTTCAATCTAGATCATTTTTAAATTTTTATTTCGTTAGCTTTTTTTTCTCTGTGATTATTTATTTCGCTTTTACCAGAGATATCACAGTGAGGCGGTTGTACTTAGTAGGGAACGGTTATTCAAAGCGTATTTACACATTCGTGGGTAAATATTCGTTTGTATTTTGAATTAAAATGCTAGCGATGTGAATATACATGTATATAGTTGATGAGAGAAATGAAACGAGAGTTAGGATAAAGCTTCAAACCGGGAAATAGCCTGGAAAAGAAAATAACGAAAAAAGGAGTTTTGTGCTAGAGAGAAGGGAAAGACGGTTGAAAATGAGATGGTCAAAATCGTAAACGGTCTCATCGTGGTGTCGGATACATAAGAGAAATCGATTTTGTTCGCATTCAAAGGAATAGAAAGGAAGTGAGCTGCGACCTATTCGAAGGCGGACATTTCATTTATTTGTTATGTGAGTGTCTATACCACGTAATTACGCAATCGATTGAAGAGCATTAAAAAAACTAAAAAGATTTATTAAAGACGTAGTCGAAATTATATATTATATATACACCCGAAATCACTAGATTATCGGGAATCAATGAAAAAAATAAAGAATTAGAGTCATTAATGTGATATGAAATGTAAAAAATCGATACGTATTTCTGATTAGGGATGCTTTAAAGAAAAATGCGTCAACGAATTCCGAGATTTCCCAAGTAGGTCGGGAATAATATGTTGGCGTACGATCTTTTTCCGAGTTTAATTTTGAAATCAAGAGTTATCAAGATTTTTTTTCGGAAATTCTAGTTAACTCGTAAAACGGGCACTGTAAGACGTATTATTATAATGCGAATGATAATGGAAATTTCCGCTCGCAGAAATGCAGATTCGTACTCTAACTGTAATAAGACAGGGTTTGCTCACTGTTTGAAGTAATTATTCTCATGACGAAATCAGAGGGCGCCAAACTTTCCACGGCCTACGTAGGACGGCGCTGTATATTATTTTGATAAACCAACAACGGTCCCTCCGCGCGCCGCCGCCCGCGTCGATATACAACGGAGAGCTGCCGCGACGATGACAGCTCGGGGGTAGGGGTTGAAAACTTTTGAAAATAATGAACGAAAAACAAAATAATAAGATAACCTTGATAAATGTAATTATTGAATACAGTAACAAGGGGACGACGACGACGAGATGATGGACGAGAGAAAAACGAAAAAAAAAAAAAAAAAAAAAAAAAAAAGTTATCACGAAACACAAACAAGGCCCGGGCCTCCGCGTTGAAATAATTATAGGTGTTCTTATTAAATATTAATTATCCCTGCGCGTTGTGGTGCGGCGACCGGTGGAAAAAGTCTTATGAAATTTAAATTCGATCGCAATAATAATAATAATTATTATTATTATTATTATTATAATTCTCGGTATAATGACTCCGCGGTGTGTAGCTCGCATTAAAAAACCACATTAAAACGACCCGTCGAATTCGCTACATGTTGATCTTAACCGAGCGACTCGGGGTGATGATAAAACGTCCGTATAGTATTGAAGACTACATGCGTTCCATCGCGCGGCACGTGTCGACGTTGAAATGAAACTCGACGTAGCGTGTGGCGTGGCTGAATTCAAGTAAACGGATATAAGCGGCCGACGTTTCGGAGCGATGCGAGAACATAAATACTATGGCGGCGACAATCCAAAAGGGCACACGCGCCAAAATCCATATTATACTCGGCTTCCGATCGATATAGATTATTAATAAAAAAAAAAAATGTAGCTGTAAACAGATCATTCGAAATAGATTAAAACTCGACTTTTATATTAACGAGATATTTTTATTTTATTTTTAATCATAAAAAAAATTCAACGATAAGTCGAGTCATTGGTGAAAAATTGTTCTTCAGCTCTCCCGAATGATTTCGAAAATTTCCCTTACGCCCTTTTGGATTGTCGCCGTCGATAATATCTCATAGTCGTTGGTATTATCTGACGTAGTCGCGTTTTGTCGTAGAACTATGAGCTGTCGACTTTATCGATTTCATAAACATTGCACGCAAATGGCCAATGATATTGTTACTCGTTCGTTTTTTTTTCGTTTTCAAACCATTAGAATAACAAATAAACAAATTGACATGAATAAATGCCGCACGAAAATTAAGACGCAAAATAAAACAGTCAGCACGGTGATAATAAGTAATCGAGTAATCTTTCACTAATTACTTGAACAAAAATAAGCAGAGTAAATTTATGTCACGTAGACGGTATCGAATGTAGAAATAACAGTGTGCGAAAAGTCGTCTTAATAATGAAGATTCGTATTAATGAATAACGAGTGAGCTCTTGCTTGCGTTGCTACAAAAACGCACGATCGAGTGATTCGACATTTACAATAACGAGACAATGTAATGAATATACAATTGTATGTGACCAATATAAATAAAGTAATTATAAAATTTCAATAACACGTCATTAACGGATATAAGAAAACAATAAAAAACTTGGATAATTTCTGAAAGAAATCGTACAACAGATTTGATTGCGTGATAAAAAATTTGGGAAAAAAGTTAAATTAAAAATCATATTTAAATATTGTACCTCTTAATTTTTATGACAACGACACACATTAGTTTATATTATATTATATGCCATCACAGCGATTACGAATTACGATCTACGCTTTCAGATGAATAATATTCTTGTACGCCACAATACATCTAATAGTTAATACTGACAGCCAGATTAAGTAGGGTGTAAGAAAACACAAGGGTGGGAACTTTAAAGTGACTCGAGTGGATGACACATTTCTAGAACAAACTTATCATCGTAAATACGTTCTTCGTATTACGTCGTCACTATCCATTCTGAACATTGAAGATGATATTTCAAAGCCAACTGATTGGTCAGATATTGACGGTATTCTACATAAATTTATATTAGTCAAATCAAGTAACAACTTAATATGCATCGTATTAATATTGTTTTGAACTTTTTATTTTTCATTTTTTAAATACTACGAGTGTGTTCTGGAAATTTTGATTTTTATAAAAAATGAAATTCTAATTATCGAAATATTTATTCAATCGTATAGGTAATGGTTTTTTTATTGTATTATTTTAAAAAAATAAACGGATTATTGTATTTTTAAAAATAAATATGTTCGCAATGGTGTTGGAGATCGTAGAATAGTGAAAGCTCTATTGAAAAAAAAATTAGCCCGGCAAATTTTACACTGTCCCGGGCAGTGATTCGACTCATTGGGACACTGTGCCTGCATTTACTTGTCGCTTTCGCATGAACGTGAGACCGCCAAGAGACTTAAAAGAAACCCTCGTAAATCGTAAAAACCCTGCCGTCCGGTGTCCAATAAAGAAACGTGGACGGTCGGCAATCTTATTCAGACTTACACGCGGCGTGAAAATCACTTTACCACGTGTACGAAAACGATTTTCGAATAATCGAAATATTTTCACGCGCGTCATGATTCCTTTGGCTTTTGTCAAAATTCGTGTGTATTTATGATTATTTTCACTCCAAACAAGAACCTCGGATCGAACGGATCGCGCGGTGCGTGTCGTCGTGTTTAAAAAACTAAACGATCAGTGTCCGTGTGTTGTACCGTATCGCGAGCGCGTGTTTTAACGTGACACGAGCTGTACACTTGGACTGATCGAATCGTTTTTGTTTTAATTCTTTTTTTTTGATTTTAAAGTGTTTTAATTCCCGTTCGACGGTTTCAGGTATTGTGGTACAGAGACACGTTGCAGTTGGACATGACCGAGTGGCGGATCACCGAGGTCCGCGGCAACCGGTACACGTTGCGCCTGAGAAAAGTGCAGAAAACCGACTTCGGCAATTATTCCTGCGTGGCCGACAACGGACTCGGCAAGAGCAAACGGTTCATCGAGGTGACAGGTAAATATCACAGCGGGATCGCGTTTGTGAAAACGGTTCTTCTAGACAGTGCCGTAACTAGAGGTTGGCGACATGGGCGCAGCAAACCAAGGGGCGCATTTGAGTTAAATAAAAAATTTTTTTGTAACTTTTTTGTTTTTATAAATTATTTAAAGTTTTATTAAAATCAAGTGGAAAAAAGGCTAGAAAGATAAAATTGGAATGTTGATAAAAATAATTGTTTAAAGTAATACCTGCACTATTTTATATTATGTAATATTACATTTATTTACATAGAATAAGAAACGTTGTGCTTTTTTTGGTTTATTCTTATTTATTATTATTATTTTTTTTTTTTTTTTTTTGTAAATTAAGACTTACTAAAAATATGGCAGTTTTTTGATGAACACGTAAGAATGTAATATTATATTTGTATAAAAAATTCAAAAATAAGCGCCAATAAATTTCGCCGAGGGCGCCACATAGGGTAGTTACGGCACTGCTTCTAGACCGCGGATCGGAACGGCGTCACGCGGACGTGGCCGCCACACGGTTACACTCACGTGTGGACTGCAGGAGTGACGTATGTGAAAAGAAAAAACAAAAAAAAATTTACGACAAACAAAAACTTCTTCTACTCTAACGTAATGCTACCGCGTCCGTTTGGCCTTTTTACAAAACGCTTTGACGTATGACTCTTGACGAATATTGTCCACATGAGCCTGACCAAAACGTAAACACGCGAACGACCGTCTTTGTCGTCCCGTTCCGAAATCGAAAACACTCTTTTAGACCGCAAGACTTGCCGAACCATCGGTCGCCGAGCGGCTGCGAGTTATCCGGCCGGTCACATTAACGCTTCGATCGGTTAGGGCGCGAATTTATCCGCACAAAAATTATATTCGTACCGAACGATTTGCGTGCATACAACGGCGAGAGTGACGATTCGCAGTACCGATCACAATCTGCGTTTATGAATTGTTATCACGTTTATGAATGAAACTCGGTAAATGATTTTGTTATAAAATGTAATTAGAATTCAATATTGATTTTTTCGAAATGACTCCAACTCAAAACGCGTATTTTTTTTTATTTTTTTTTTTATTTAAGGAAAATTTGTAAACATATCAAAACGCGTATGTTATAGAAAAAAAATCTGACAATTCTCGAGGTTTTTCAAACGGCGAGAGAACTAATAGTAAATCGTTATGTAAAATTTCCCTACAAATAACTACCTGATAGGTAAACTACAGAGACTACTAAATACCAATTCC
Organism: Therioaphis trifolii; assembly: GCA_027580255.1. Lineage (NCBI taxonomy): Eukaryota > Metazoa > Arthropoda > Insecta > Hemiptera > Aphididae > Therioaphis > Therioaphis trifolii. The sequence goes on along the minus strand of CM050405.1, from coordinate 3,240,508 downwards.
ATGTTAATTACGCGTTTGTCCGATGAGTGCAAATAAAAATAATAATAATAAAAAAAATTTTTTTTTTCAATATGATTATTATAATATTTGTACATAAAGTAATTTCGGTAATATATAAAATGAAAAAAAAAGTAAAAATGACACGGAGTAGCTTTAGTAGAAAGCAGCCGAAGTAACCGGCACTTCAATGATATTTTTTTATTTATAACGCTCGATATTCGCATTAAACTTTACACCGTAATATACTAATTATAAACGAACAATTGAACGGATGATTGGAAAAAGGTTAAAATTCCAAAAAACGAATTTTCGGGAAATAAAAAAAAAACTGTTTATTTCCTTAATTTTTACTTGAATCGAAAACTTTTGTGTACAAAATACGTAACTAAGCACTTAAGCTTTAACCTCCAAAAATATGAGATCTTAATAACCAATGTATTTTTTAATAAAAAATGTTTGATGAGCTGGAATGTTATCCTTTTTCTTCTGACTGAAATATTTACAGAAATATTAGACTGAACAAATGTTTTAAATAATATTTAACACTCAATTTCAGTAACGTATTAGTTTTTATTTTATTTAGAATATTATAAAGAATTTTTTTTTATATAATTTAGTTTACTTATTAAAATATTTAACACTAAATTTATAATTATTATATGTTTATTTATCTTGTGAATTGTCTGCAAAAACTTGTTTACAAAACTATATGTTGCTAATCTTCAACGTGCTTAGAATACTACTTCAATGTCATAGACGGGAATCAATGTCGGTTTTTATGTACAAAAAAGATTATGATTATGCTTTCAGATTCGTTTCTATTTGTTTTTTATCCGTACAAAACGGCAGCGATTAACAATAAATATAATACTGTTAAATTTACATCAAACATTCGATTATAATGATAAAAAATTAATTTTATTCATCAACGATTGCTAAACAGTGCGTTATAAATTATTAACTCCGATATTGTCATATTTGCGTAAACAGCCGAGAATTCTGCCCCGTGCGTTCGTTGTATTGATTATTTATTTGGCTGATAATTTCTATTAATAAATAGCACTTATATTATTATTATATTATTATGTGAATTTCAAATAAGTGCACACTACACTAGCAGTGCACAGTCTGCAGTGATTATGTGTATACGAAAAAATCGATAAATTTCTAATTTTGACGTCCAGTAATTGAAAAAAAGGAAAAAAACCGAGTAACTTACTCACGCCGCATTATGCATTAAAAACACTCGATTATAATCGCTGCACAAACTTGTCGCACTTAACGTTTTAACAATGTTGCCTCCTCGTAGAGAAAAGTTCCTATCTTTACGCGCCCGCCGTCGTCTTGGTCACTCTTAAAACCTTTGTAAATTATTTGATCACCCGTCGTCCCGGACGAATGCAATTACTCAACAGGGAAAACACGCACTTTCCGGTTTCCGGGCGGTTAGATTACTGGTCTCAAGACCAGATGGTCGAGATGCTTCACAAAATATCATAGATTTTTTTCCGACGGTTATCGTGCCGAATGGTAAATAACATGTTTTCTTTTTGTTCAAACGCAGTTTCTTGGAAAACCGATTTTCGAAATAATCTGTACTGTTTTCAGTACTCGTACGGGTAAATTACACGTCGTAACGAATGAAGCGTACGGGACGAGCGTGACGCGTGAAAATCTAAAAGAGACGGGGAACCAATATGAGCTCCGGCGTTCCACTAGATTTTTCGTTATTTCTAGGGATGGGTTCTCGAACTCTTCGAACTCTCGAACACCTCGAACCTTTAAAAAATTCGAACAGTTCGAAGTTCGAGAAAAAAGTAAGTTCGAATTCGAATTCGAACAACATCTCGAATAGTCCGAGTTTAGTATGTTCGAATTTTCGTTTTTTTTTTTTTTTTTTTTTTTTTAATTTATTGCCTTTTATAAAAGAAATATAATTATGGCACAGCAATTACAATAGAATTAAAATAGGTAAAAGTGTAAATTATATAAAATAAAGAAAGAAAAGAGAAAAAAAAAAAAAACAAGTATACAATATATATGAACAAATAACACTGAGATTTATCTTTAAATGAGGAAGCCAGCGGAAAGAATAAAGAGGATAATAGAGCGAATGATTGGAATGATTCGAGAGTTGAGAAGGAGATTAGAATCGGGAGATATGTAGCCAAAAGAAGAGAGAAAAGAAAAAAGGAGTTGTCTATTATTTAGGAGAGAAGGGCAATTGAAAAAGATGTGTTCAAAATCGCAAATCGATTCATTGTGATGAAGTGTACAGAGGGGGGAGGAGTTTAGATTAAGTTTGGAAGAATGGTGAGGAAGCAAGCTGTGGCCGATTCGAAGCCGGGTAAAGGATACGATCAGGTGCCTAGAAATCTTGAGGTCTTTGAACCACGGATGTTTGGGAATAGATGTGACTATGTGTCTATGCCATGCAGCATAGTTTGGCGGTAGAGAGTCCCATTTAGTTTGCCAGGCATTGCGCAATAATTTTCGGTGCACTGGGAGTAAGTCTGAAGCAGGTGTTTTATAAGGAGAAAAATATATGAGGGACTTTGTGGAGAAGGCAAGGTGGTCGGCTCGCTCGTTACCGGCTATACCGACGTGACTAGGGATCCAGAGAAACTTAACTGTTTTATCAGCTAGGTTAATACGATATACTAAAGATTTGATGATGAGGACAAGAGGAGACAAGGAAGATAAGAACGAATCAGAGGATATAGCAAGCAGACATGATTGCGAATCGGATAAAATAAGAAAAGAATTGAAATCTAATGTGAAAGTGAATTGCAGAGCGCTAATTATAGCGTAACATTCAGCAGAGAAAGATGATGTCAGGGGATGAAGTTTGTCAGCAAATGATAAATTGAGCGAGGGTATGAAGAAGGAGAAGCCAGCTGAGTTAGGAGACACGGAGCCATCAGTAAAGATTTGAACAGAGTTGGGAAAATTGTATGAAATATATTCATTAAACAGAGAATTAACCAAGATTTGAGGCAGACGCGGTAGTTCTTTTGGGGAATAGCCAAGGAAGTTGGGAGAAATAGTTACTTCGGGAAAATACAAGAGCGCAGCGTAAGGCGTATCATAGATTTGTAGCCGGAGGCTGGGGCGATAAACAAGTGGAGAGAAAGCAGAAAATGAGGAGGCGACCGAAGCAAGGATAGGGAGTGTTTTAGGAGCGTACGACCAGGAAGACTTAATGGAGACAAACATATGGAAAAGCGACTGATTAGAAGAAGATAAAGTTTTGAGTAAAAATTTTCCAGCCAGATGTCGGCTTCTAAGTTCGATAGGAGGGCAGGCGCATTCCACCTCTAGACTTGCTAAAGGGGAAGAACTTAGGGCACCCACTATGGTGCGGAGGCATGATATCAGGATAGAGTTGAGTTTTTTCCTATGTGTGTGAGAAGCGGATGAATAGAGAAACGAACCATAATCAGCTTTGGACCTAATCACCGCGTTAAAAATTTTTAGGAGGCAAGAAGGGTGCGAGCCCCAGTGTGTGCCAGCCGTGGCACGGAGAAAGTTAGACCATCGAGAGATAATGCCTTTTAAATATTGGAAGTGTGGAACCCATCTGAGTTTAGGATCGAGTTTAAGGCCTAGGTAGGTGACAGTAGACGATGGCTGAATAACTTGATTATCGAGGATGATGTTGGGATGTGCTAGAATTTGTCTACGAGTAAAAATCATGAAGTGGCTCTTCTCAGGAGCAATGGTAAAAAACGATGTATTTAAGGAGCTGGAAAGTTGTTTTAAGGCATTGTTTAAAGTAAAGGCGGATAATTCGAGAGATTTGTTTGAGGAAAATAGCACAATGTCATCGGCATACAATAGGACCTGGAAGACCGGCGAGGCTAAGGATAAACAGATTGGTGACATGGAAATGTTAAAGAGCAAGGGGCTGAGACAGCTGCCCTGAGGAAGACCTCTATATGTAGATCTATCCAAAATTAGACCCGAAGGCGAGGAAAAACGGAGGAACCTTTGGAAAAAAAGTGAGGAAATAAAATTGCAAACAGAATTAGGGATTTGTAGAGAAGCAACGCAAGAGATGAGTGTGGGAATGTGTACGGAATCAAAAGCGCCTTTAATATCTACGAAAGCAGCACATAAGTATTCTTTGTTGCAGAATGCTTTATAAACTGGGCCTACAAGGGATGACAAGCACTCGGTGGTGCCCAGGCCACGTCGGAAACCGAATAAATTGTTTGGAATGAGGTTATTTTTTTCTAAAAACCAGTCCAGGCGGATTTTAATTATGTATTCAACCGTTTTGCATAATGCGGAGGATAAGGCGATTGGTTGAAAGGCGGTGGGAGAAGAATTGGGCTTAGAGATGGGTATGACATGATATTGTTTCCAAGAATGTGGGATTTGGCCTGAGATCCAGATGTCGTTGAGAATACGTAGTAGATAATCGGTTGCTTTGTTGGAGATGTTTTGGAGTAAGATAACAGAGATACCATCTAAACCCGAAGCAATAGAGGTCCGTGAAGAAATAGCAGAAGAGAGTTCTTTATAGCTGAAAGGTGCGGATAGCATATGTGAACCGGGATCGATGTTGCTAAAGGAAGGAAAGGAAGATGGGTATGATTCAAGTTTGGAGGGAACGTACGGAGGAGCAACTTTGTCGCAAAAGGATGGAAACCATTCCTCGTTGTGGGAGGGATAAGTCCGGTTCACACTCTTTTTGAATTTTTTTGCGGTGGACCATAAGTACTGTATTGGAGTAGAGTGATTGAGGGTAGAACAAAATTTGTGCCAGGATTTTTTTTTAGCTAATTTAAGAGAACGTTTAGTCTTAGCGCAAACATTTTGGTAGGAGAGAAAGTCACGTGAAGAACCCGAGATTCTATACTTTTTAAAAGCAGCAGACCGTTGTTTTATTGCTTCAGAACAAGCGGAGTTCCACCAGAAGGGGGAGGTTGTAGGGTATTTAGAAGAAATTCGTTTAGTTGGAATGGCAATGTTGGCAGCGGTATTCAAAATGTGAACAAAATTATCATAATTAACTAGTGGGAAGTTTGAAAAGACAAAAGAATTAATAAGCGAGTCAAGATGTGAGGAAAATAGAGACCAATCAGCCTTGGAGAAGTTGAGTCTTGGCGGAGAGGCGCCGTGATTAGAAAAAGCTTGAGGAAGTGACGAAGAAACAAGGTGTTCGATTATCAAAGGAAAGTGGTCGCTGCCATGAGGCTCTTCGAGGGGGTGCCAGGAGAGTGACCAATATAGGGAATTGGTAGTGATGGTTATATCGACTGCGGTATTATCAAAAGGGGGGCGATTAACGCGTGTGGCAGCCCCGGTGTTAAGGCAATATAGATTTAAGTTGCTAAGAGAAGTATGAATGATATCGCCGCGATGGTTTAGGCTATTATTATTGTCCCAGGTCGGATGATGGCCGTTTACATCTCCACCTAGGATGGAGTTGGTGCCGATAAGTTGAAATATGTTATTGAGTAAGGCCGTGGAAGGGTTGGAAGAAGGAGGAATATATAGGGACCATAAAAACAGGGAGTTATTGGAATTAATGAATGCCTCAATACCGACTAGGTCGATAGATTGGCAGAGTAGATTATTCTTAAGGAGGTTATCGATTGGAAGTGTTTTGATATGGATGGATTGGTGGGCAGCGATAGCGACGCCACCATAGCCGTCGAACCGATCTGAGCGTACAATGTTGAAGTGTGGTAAAGAATAATTTTGACCTGGCCGGAGCCAGGTTTCAGATAGAAGCGCAAACGAGCATTCTTCAGAGTGGAGAACCGAGGCGAGGTCCAAGGAACGTGATCGAATACTTCTCACATTCCATTGAAGTATTTTGTAATTATTAGATGAACTAGTTGGGAATCGAGGAGAGTTACTGCAGCCATTAGTACGTATCGTCGTCATCAGAGCAGGGAGATAGAAATTTGAGAAGTGAAGACCCGATTAGAGATTTAAGAAAGGATGGGGAATTTATTTGAGAATCAGCAGACTGTAAAATCGCCGACGTTATTTGTTCAGTGAGGGATTCAATAAAATTGGAATCATTAAGGGAAGGTTGATCGACAAAGTTAAAGAAACTGCCATTAGGGGAGAAGGAAAGAGTATGCTGTGATTGGGAGAGGGGGAATTGAGATGAGTTAAATTTTGGTGTGCCCAAATGTTTTCTTTTTTTTTTTTTAGGTTGTAAATTTGATAGAAGGGGGAAAGACGAATGTGGAAGGGTGGTGTTGACTTCCTGTACAGAATTAGAATTAGTATTTATAAAAGAGACTTTATTTTGATTGGAGACATCTGCGTAGGATTGGCTCTTGTAGACTATGCCGGACCGCTTGATTTGGACGGCTTCAGCATAAGATTTGTTCTCGACAGCCATAATTTTTTTTATTTCCCGCTGGGTGGACCATTCGGAACAGCTTCGGTCAGAAGCGATGTGATCTAGTTTACAATTTATACATTGTGGTGAGGTAGTGAGTCGTTTATCACAGGTTTCTATACCGTGATCGAAAAGACCGCAATGACTACATCTTTGTTTGCTACGGCAAAACTTTTGTGTATGGCCGAAGCGGAGGCAACGCATACACTGTACCGGTGATCGGATACTGGGAGAGACGACATGTATGACTTTGAAAATACTGAGGTTGTCAGGGAGTTTAGGGGAGAGAAATTTGATTTCGACGAGTTTGGTAGGTACTAAAATATTGTCGCGCTTAATGTTGATACGGCGGAATTCGACGACTTCGTAACAGCACTCAAGACCTTCGCGGAAATCTTCATCAGATACGCACAGGTCTAAACGTATAACACCGAGACTAAAGATGAGTGAGCTTGGAATGGTGGCTGAGTAGTTGTTTTCTTGGAGCCAGGGGGAACGGAGACATGCATTGGCGTTATTTATGGAATCGAAAGTGATTTTTACTCTGAGTGAGCCAATGGGCATGACATTAGTGACGCCCTTAAAATTGGATATAAAGAGTTTGCCTAGTTTGACGGGATGTAGATTTCCGATGTTTTGATTTTCAGTGGATGATATGATTAGGTGCAGAGGGCCGGTGTAATTGTGACTGAACGTAACCAGTTTGTTTGGTTGCGTTTCGGAAGAAGAAGAGGTGGCGCCTGTAGAGGGAGTTACATTGGTAACAAGCTGTGTGTTAGGTGGACTATGTGAATCCCCTGATGTGTGTTTCATATCGATATCATTAATTACCGGTAATTGATTGTTTAACAACGGTGATATTGGCGGTGACTTACCGGTGGACTGCTTTGCTTTTTTTGGTTGTGAATGTTGTGTGATTGGAGATACAACTTTGTTTTTCGTGGACGTCGATGTAGCTGCATTACGATCGGGAGAAGAGAGGGAAGCGAACCGATTGCGGCCCGGAGTCGGCTGCATGCCGCCGCCTTAGCGCGCGGCTTACAAGGTCGCCCGATACACTGATGCGCTCGACAACGATAACGAAATTAAAATAACTTGAGAATTTCGATAAAGAAATTATATAACGATTAACCAGATAAGCCAGCGAACAATGCAACGTACGTCTGTGCGTGACGGTTAAATAATCGCAACTGGAATTTTCGTATTACAACGTTTAAAAATTTATAGTTTAAAGTTACTTTTCAATTTGTAATATTTGAACAGTTTTAACTATAAAGTATAAAGTATAATTACTTAAATTTTACTTATATTGTCAATATATCTTTCATTTCATGGTTACATAAGGAGTAAACAATAAAAATGTTAAAAAAGGGTGTTAAATACATGCTTAAGAATATTAAAATTTATTGTTTTTTTTTTTTTTTTAGATTTATCTAGTTAAAGTTAATGAAGTTTATGAGTCCTAATGTGCTAGACAGTTGTTACTAAGTCAAACATTCATAACTGTATATTATATTTCCTGTATACATTTTTTCACATGGTAATTACTTGTCCAAAAGGTTGGACCCGCGACTTTTTGAAATCAGATTTTTATTGATTAATAATACGACTATTATTGTTGTTATTGTTAAATTTTCAAATTTTTTAATTTTTTAAAGTTTGAAAAGTTCAAAAGTTCGAAAAAAGTACGAATAAAATTCAGATTTGAGTTCGAACAGTTCGAGAAAAAATGGTAGTTCGAGTTCGAAAAAATTAATGTTCGACCCTAGTTATTTCCAACTCGTCGACGGCACGCGGTTCGAGTGATTTGTGAAAACGCGAGGCGACGCTCGTAGACCGTGGGGGGGAAACCCGTGAGACACCGTACAACAAGATATTTCGGTGCATCATCAACGGTTTAACCCTTCGTTAGTCACCTTAATAATTAGAACACACTAAGTCACCCGGGGTAATATAATACCCCATACATTAAATTAATTTTTTTAATTAATTATTTCATAGAATTTATTTTTATTTTTTGCTAATATGTTTTGAATATAGGTATAATTGATATTTTAATAGTTGAAAGCTATTTTTTTTAAATATTTCACTGTGAATATACATTTTATTGTAAATTACTTAAAATATTAATTATTGCTAATCATTTTTTTTAGTTAATTGTTTAATTTGTAAAGTTATATTAATAAAGTGACTTAGTCTTTAAATTTGTATTTTGGGTAACTCGTACAACACATTTTGACTATGATTTATCAATTTATGTTGAATAGGAACACTAATACCATAACTGAAAAATGGTGAAAAAAAAATGAAAAAATAACAACATAATTCAATTTTCAGCATATAATAAGAATTGAAGAAATATTTTTATCCTCAATTAGTAACAATTTTTTAAAACAATTTTTTATAATATGTAAATATAAGTCTTTCTTCAAATATAGTTAAAATAATGATTAATAATAAAAAATAAACCATAAAAACTTCTATTTCTCAGATTAGTTAATAAATAAAATAAAAATTGCAACTTGAACAACTTAATTCAGTCTTGAATTATTAAAAATTAATATATTAATCGCTGTCTATATCATTCAGCATATTAAGTACATTAATTAGATTTTGTTCAAACTCTGTAAACTGTAAAAATTGAAATTTTTTAATTAATTATTTTTTTATACGATCTATAACAAAATTAGTCACCTGGGGTAAAATGTTTCCAGACTCCACTTTGAACGACTGTTTATTATTTAATACTGCACTGATAATGATAAAAATCATACTATTATAATTATACTATTATCATTAATGATATCACGGCCGTGGAGGTGAATATGGCTTTACCTCCAAACAAAAAAAACGTTTTTAATATACCTGGGGTATTAAAATACCCCGTGGTGACTAACGAAGGGTTAACCACTCGCATGCGAATAATTAAATTCATACGAGAAAACCAATAGTGTGTAATTTATGCGAAATACCGTCGAGAAATATAGCTTTTGACACGGAAGAACCACAGCGTTCTCCATACGTTTTAATTAGTGTCGGATTAAAAATAAGTTGATTACATAGTCAGCGTGAGACGACGAGAGATCGTGTTATGATGTTTACACACACACACACACACACACACACACACACACACACACACACACACACACACACACACACACACACACACACACACACACACACACACACACACACACACACACACACACACACACACACACACACACACACACACACACACACACACACACACACACACACACACACACACACACACACACACACACACACACACACACACACACACACACACACACACACACATGATCGCGCCAGATTAAAAGTGCACGTGGAATAATAACGTAATGGATCGCGTGTGCGAAACAATGGCGTGTCGCCGCGGCGTTCTGAGAAAATCTTTTGAACAGCCGTGTGGCGAATTTTAATCTCACGTCGGATCCGGCTCGTGAGCTCGAAAAAAACGATTTCGATTTTTCATTGACGTATCGTACGAATATAAATCCGCCCCCCAGCTCGAGCCGAAACGACCCGTAAACGAGTACGAGTACGAGTGGACATAATGGATATTATTATCCCGCGTATTACGATGGACCCGGTGACTGAAATCCTAGACAAACCACGTGCCCGTGTCGATCGCAACCACGGACTTTTAATTATTATTTACGAAAAACGAGTAGATGATAATCGACGAGACGACCGCGCGGACCGGTCATTACGACGTAATAACAAACGTCGGGGGCGAATGGAATTCAAAACTCAAATCCCGCCTAAATTTTTACATTTCACCGTCCGATCCGAACCCAAACACCAAACTCGACTGACGCACCACGCGAATTGACGTCACGTAGACTTTTTTTACGCCCGTTCCGTACGCGAAAGCCCTTACCACTAGTAGGTATTTACATGTGTTAGGATTATTTTTATTTTTTATTTTTTTTATTTTTTTTTTTGTTCACGAAACTTCCGTTCCTATTATGATTGAACTCGACGTGTTCAGTGGCGTATTTAGGGGTTTTCCGTCTGTAGACACTTGACGATCCGCCGCCTCTCCCATCCCACCCCTCCTAAAATGTTTCATAAAACTTATTTGAATCCACATTAAGAAAAATCGAACCCTCGTTGAATGCGTGCATTCTTCGCTACCTACTTGCGTACTGGGTCGTACCGCATTGCGTACGCGTATATAGTACGTAGGCAGTTGTTTGATTTCGAGCGAACGGACGCGATTTTTTACGGTTCAAATAGTGACTATAAATCATAAAACGTGCGATTTGTTTCAAAATTTGTCTGGTCGAAAAACAAGTCGAATTCGATTTCGTCAAATGAAAAATACTTTTTTGATTTTGTAAAAAAAAAAATAATAAATAACCTTGCCGCCCTCCAGATGTCGCCGCTCTAGGTCCGGGCCTACTAGGTCTGTGCCCAAATACGCCTCTGACCGTGTCCTCGTTTCTTTTATCACGCGCTTTTTGTTCGCAAAAATATATCGTGCGATAATTGTTACGTTCACTACGGGGTGGCCCAACGCTACTTTTGATGCGACGATCATAGCTCGAAACGCGTGTTTTCTAGAGACGGGATTCGTTCACTTAGGTGAACTATTCATTCGTTTATCGTTCACTAAAATGAACTAGTTGAGAGAATTCGTTCATCGTTCATATTTATTACGTATCGTTCATCATTTCCGTATCGACTATCGACGATACGGGGAACCGGGGAACTAATCGTTCACATAAATGAACGATTCAGTGATTCAGTCGTGTCATCGTTCATAAATTATACCCCATACGGTGGTAATTCTGTTCATATGTGGTACACGGTGTGGTATCGTCCAAAACGTGGTATTTTTGTGGTATTTACAATCAAGAATGGTAAACACAGTGTGATACACGATACATATTCAGTTTGAAACACAAAAACTAGTGAACAAATCCAAACTTTAAATCGTTCATCGTTCACGGTGAACGGTGTGTATACTGTATAGTGAACAGTAGTTCATGGTGTGAACGATATGAACGAAATGAACGATGAACGACTAGTTCGTCTAAACGTGAACTAGTTAATATCGCCCACTAAAGTGAATAGTTCAATTTGAACTAGGTCGTTCATGAACGACACGTCTCTAGTGTTTTTTTCAAAATACGACTCGAACGAACACCGCGACGACGACGGTGAACTCTCTTTCCTGCGGACTACTTAAATATTAACGACTCCTTTTAATACGGCGAATCAGCGGTGTTCGACGAACGGCGGCGTACACGCGTGTATTGTTTTGTGTTTACATTTAATTAAACCGACGAATACTCACTTAGGCACCTGTCGCATAGCGACGTTTTCGGAGATACGTACTTATTGACGACGATCCCGAGGTCGTTTACTCGGAGAAATACGGATAACGTTGACAAACATCGGTCTTGAGCTTTCCGCGTGATATTATGTTCACTTGCCGTGTACCGAAGATCATTTCTTACGGTCTATTTAACGTGTGATTGATTTATGAATGTATTTAAAAATGTAACGCTTTATTGCCAGTGCGAATGATTTATATACACAGAGACATTTACGTTAGATTTAATCTAGAACATTATTTATACGTTTTTTTTTTTTCGTGTAAATAAATAATGTAACAAAATATGCATTAATAATGTATTGAAATTTTCAATGGTGCAAAAAATTAATCACTGATACGTAATAACAACTAGACTATGATATCACTCTCACGAGCTAATTAATTATCTAGCAGTATTTATTTCTTGCGTCCAGAGTAAAAAAAAAAAAAAATACATAAAACGATATACTTTGATACGGAACGGATTTCAGCTGCTGCCATTCGCATTCGTAATATAATATACCTACCGACTCGAATGGAAAACAAAATCCAACGTACCTACATCTGATACGTATTAAAATAATAACTTTACAAACGCACGGCGTGTTGTTTCGACGAAATCCAGCACTGGCAAAAAGCATCAAAAACGTTACAAAGTTGTTCGTAACAAATGTACGAGAGCGTTTCGTCTTGCTCGCGGAAGAATTATGCAAATACGAATGTTTCGGTTAGTTAATTAACGGATGATTGAATTTTCATGATTGTTGCTAAAACTAAAGTTTACCCAATTGAAAACTCAAAAAATACAACCGTTCCGTATAACGTTGTTATGTTGGTGCTGGTTGGACGTAAAACGAAAAACGTCACGGAAATTGTCATTTTTAATGACATATGCGTGTCGGGGAATATTATTAAATAACTACGTGCAGCAATCGCTCGAATTGTAATTAAGTAATGGGGCACACTCCCCGACGGGGACGTAACACGAGTCACGGCCGAGAAACGGATAATAACACAAGAATCGCAAACTCGACGTCGTAACGAAATTCCACGGATTATTATTATTATTATTATAGTCGTACGCTTCGAAATAACGATAACACGACGTAGATCGTTGATTAAATGTAATTTTAACGCAGCCGACTCCACGCAGGCGCACTCTTGACGTGGTTTTTTTTTTTTTTAATACACCGTTATTATCTAGTGATCGCTATTCGTTACGCGCGCCGTGAGTGTCTTAAAACGAATTGTCGAAAATCGTTAAAATTAAAAAATTTAATAATTTAAAAAAAAAAAAACCTTAAAATTCTTCTAAATCGTCACGGCGAAAACGCGTGATCGTGGCGCACCAGGTATGCGGTCGAAAAAAAACTTTCTCGTCGTCGCTTCGCCAAGAAATAAATCCGAACCGTCCGTCGAGGCTGGCGCGTTTTAAAAAAAAAAAAAAAAAAAAAAAGTTCGCCGCTCCTTCGCGCGAATCGATCGATCGAGAGATCGCGCGCCGCCGGCGGCATACGAGAATGCAGCAGACGGCTCGCGAACGAAATTAAAATCTCTTTTGTCCGCGAACGAACGTGAATAACGACCCGAGGATAACACATACTGCGCCGTCACGCGATTAATTTTTAATACTTCAATTACAAAATGTGTTGAATAACAAATTTCGTTCAGCTCAAAAAACCGAAACGTTCCCGGAAAACGCCCGGCGCTCGTGCGTCGCGGTGGCGGGCTAAAACGCGCAAACTGACATATTTTCGAACACGACGACGCTGGACGAAATGCGTGGTCGAATTAATAATCACGATTTTAAATAATTGCTAATTCGGTTAATACATTATTACGTGCCCCGTCGTTTAATAATTCTTTCTTTTTTTTTTTCATGCTTACATTTTAAACGAAATCAAAACATCATCGTCGCACAATATTTCGAAAGTCGCATTACGTTTTGCGTTTTGTAACGAGATTAAATATTTATTTTGGTTATACCTTCAATAAAATATTTCGGATTAAAATAAATAAAACGAATTTACTTTTAGTTCTCGTACACTATTAACCGTCGAGCTACCCGGATAATTTTTAATAACAGCGTTTTAATCACGGTCATTCTGAAATAACACTTTGAGTCTAAAAGATAAGGAAATTTTAAAAATGTCCAAAGAGATTTCTAAGAAATTTCTTTCTTTGAAGATCCCTAGCCACGAAATATTTTTTTTTTTTTATTTATTTTTTTATTTTTTTTTTTTTTTTTTGAATTTTAACCCAACAGTTCAATTCGGTGGTACTTTTGAAGAAAAATAAACATTACATAAATGATTGGATACTATTTCTTCTTACTTTGGCTTTTACAACGTACGTCGATTCATTCGTGAATATTAAATACGAATAAGAATAACATCGTTCGATACCTATGTGCAGTAAATGTAGTTTTTAATCAAGACGTGAACATACTTTTCGTCATAGACGCAACGAGACGTACATTTTAGAGCGTGTTAAAATTATGTACACCTCACAAACCTGTGGAGGTTCGCCCACCATAACCTCCAACACATACATATCAACGCTATTAATAACAAATTACAATAATACAACTTTAACATTATTATTTATTTTTATAAACACTAATACGTTGCACTTACAAAATTAAATGATTGTCTTATTATTAGAAATATTTTACAACTTACAATTACAAATAACGTACTTATGTTCGATATTGACAACTTAGAACATAACGAATTTATTATTACTATATATAATCATTTTAATACTATTTTTTGTTCTGTACTTATCTAATACTGATTCTGTTTTTATTTTATTTGTAAACTTCTGTCTCTATGTTTAAAATGGACAAGTCAGTAAATCGTTGGTTTAACATACCTGTTCTCAACCAATTTTTAATTCATCGCATACTTGCGAAACTGCGTTCACCTGTTGCAAAACTAATAGGGATTGTAATTGCAATTTGAAGTAACTTGTATACGTTAGTAAATCTCTAATTTTGAATCGTTTTTTTCATTTCATCAAAACTAAAATTCAGTGGCGAACACTTTTTGAATACCATCATTTCAGCTTTTATCAAAATAATTGAAACATTTAATACATTCTAAAAATCAAACAGTCAAAATAAAAAATAAACCATTGAAGTATTGGAACTTTTTACTTAACTACTAACTAAAAACAATTATAATTTAATGTTGAAATCGTATTTAATATTACATAGATTAATTTGTAGTTATTGATGGATTCTAAGCTTTCGCCGTAGTTCATGTCCATAAAGTTATCAATGGAGCAATTTAATTTTTGGGGGTGCTAAAGTCTTTCTAGCACCCCCCTAATTGCGCTTACGTTGCGATACAGTAATCTAGTTTAGTACAACCTTGCCATACGACGAGTGATTTTTTTTCTTTTTTTTTTTATGTCTAAATCGTTTGTTCGTTAGATCTTATTTAAAAACTAACAATTCCGTGTTGAACGTCACGTATTATATTAATTGAATGTGTGTACAACTAAACTGAAACTAAATTCAGTAACGTCTTGGTTATTTGCTCTTATTGTTACTTGACGTCTCGTACACTGCACACACGGTTGTCTTCTCCACGACAACACTCGGCAGCCGGTCGGCGAAACGCTAAAACACTTGGAATTAAATTTCTACACTGTTTAGCTACTCGTCTCCACCGCTCTTCCGTCATTCTTTCCGCAGTTTTTGTCCCGTGATATTGTTTTTGTGTACAAAGGTCGTCCCTCGACGCCCGCCTAATTAGACGATTTCGAGTCACATCATAGAACCGTTTGGCGTGTAGAGGAACTTTTTTTTCTTTATTGAATAAATCAAATTTAAATCGTATGACATTTTTTGCGTAACAATTTACGAGCCCGCGATCACAACACTCGCCAAACGATTTTTCAGTCAGAATTCGATTTTATAACATTCATTCGCGTCGTGTTTATAGGTACCGACTTATATTACAATATCATGACAGTTGATATTATAAAAATAAACATAGATGATTGACAAGACGTATCTATCGTCGTTTTAAACGTTTATACAGAGCAAAGGTTTTCACAACTATTGACAACTAGTGAGCTACATTTAAAATTTCCAGTAACCGACCCATACTTATTTATAACAGTTACCCTTGCATTTTTAGTAAAATTATAAACCCAAAAAACGTGTTTGTGCATTACTCCCGTATGTATTAGTATACTGTAATAATTATTCGTTACACATTCTATTATTATTACGGTTCATATAAAAACATATTAAAAACAATCATTCACGTGGAATAAAAATTATCTATGTAGTAGTTAAATAAAATTATAATGTGATCGACTGATCGGTGATTGAGAGCCACTGATCTAAAGACACTCACGATAACATTGTTTGTAGTATTACACAGATATTCGACATTTCAAATGAAACTTTTAGTTAGATTAACTGCTTTTCCTTAGCTTGTGAGTAAATGTGAGTGTACAAAAAAGACGTACTTCGCACCGTTGGTGTATTCTTCGCTCATCGGACAAGATGATGAGGATGGGTGTAATGAATAAAAAATAAATAAAAAAAAAAAAAGATAGATGAATCTTTAGTTGAACAATTCTGAGAAAATATTCAGTGTAAAAATATAGTATATTTAACATAATACTATAAGACGTGTATGTATAACGTTTATAGTTATATTATTTTACCATTTTTAGTCACGATTTTTGACATTTTTTCAGTACTACTATTTAAGTAGATGATTAAGGTCATATTCAATTTTCAGAACTTTTGTTGAATATTAAAAGCGTTATTAAAGATAAACATTAAAAAATAAGTTATTTTCAAAGTTCTATTTTTAGCCCGATAGATTCAATAAAAAATTCATGGAAGTAATAAACACCGAAAAAATGTACTCAACTCTTATTTTTTTTTTTTTTACTTTTTCAAAGTATGTAGCAATATGTCACTAATATACGGTGAAAATTTCAAGTTTCTAGCAACATTACGTTTCAAGTTTTCATGACTAAATATCTAAAATCAATTTGGTAAAAGTCTCGTTTACGGCAAATTTAACCGTTTTTCGGAAGTTTTTCCTCACGTTTGGAATAACTATTGAGAGAAAATGAAAATGAGCCTCCTAATTACTATATACGTGCAATTTTCAACGTGTAAAAATGCTAGACGAAACTTTTGGACAGAATTAGGTGTACCAAAAAGTGTCTCCAGATAAAAATTTTAAAAAAAAACATCATTGTATAACCAGTATATCCTTTGTATCACCAAAAATCCAAAATGTGATGACAATGAAAATCTGCCGTAAACATTATATTTCGTCAATTTAAAAAACAATTCATACAATGATAATTATTGTTAGGATGTAATTACCAATCGATTTTCATACGCATTTCAAATGTCCAACACGCGTACATTGAGAAATATTTCTTGAAAACATTGTTTCATCTTTTACAATTTACCTATAAAACTATAAAAAAAAAATATATATATATATATATATATATATATATATATATATATATGTATGAAAAAAAGTAGCTACAAAATAATCTAAACGTTATTACTTTCAAATTACTAATAATTTCAACTTACAATCTACATCGTCAATCATCAAAACCAATTTTTAAACATCGTATAAAAATCCCAGTGGCGTTTAATATTTTATGTAAGTACCTATACTATAGGTGTCAATATTTTTTTATGTAGAATAATGAAATATCAAAACCATAATACTCAAAAATTGTTGAATTCTATAAAAAAAGATAGCCTCGCACCTCGTGTTTCATTGAATAACTCGTAAAAATCTACTTTGCGAATTCTCAAATTCCAAGAAGAGCTCTGATTGTAAATATAACATAATATTCAAGTGTTCAATTTAGTTTATAAAATAAAAATACCCTGAACATAAATTGTGCAAGCACCCGAAATCTTACGCCTATGCATTCACGGAATAATATTTTTTTTTTTTAAATTTATACATATATATATACACACTACTTTACAATGTAGTCAGAATAAATAGTTTCAAAATTCAAATGACTAAATATAAAATATTATTGTACAGTGCATCTGCTGTATTAATCTCGAATTTATAATGTTAGTTAGGATTGGGTCGGGTTAGATCGATCAGACGATATAAATCCTTGATTTCTATTATTATCGTTTTTAATATTAAAATAATGAATCTACAACTTTTATCAACATCTGGACGATTCTATTTAATAGTACAAAAAAAAATGTATTTTAAAAATGAAAATAAAACGACAAACACCGAAACTCACCACACCAAAATTCCTTTCCTATTGAACAATAACATAATTGTCACAACACATGTACATCAACAATAACTATAACATTAATTAAAATTACGAACTTAGAAATGCATTGTACGTTGAATTCGACACGGGATAGTGAATGTTTCTCAGGGATATTTTAAACAGAATTATGTGTATTCAGGTTCGAGGTTATAGTGAGTGGAAATTATTATTTTCGAACATTTGTGTTTTAACTTCATAATGTATGTAAATATATTATAGGTTTTTATGAATTCCAGGATAAACTGATTAACTGACGTATCAGCGCTAAAAGCCTAAACCGTCGGGTCGAAAGACTCGCAATTCGGCATAGAGGTTCCTTATATAACGCAGACATCCTCTAATACAGTATTTTTCTCTCGGGGAACCTAGAAAAGAGTTCGATTTATCAAGAGATCGTTACTTCGAAATTCGTTACGTCAAAACCATAAACAAACAAATTCGTTACAGCGAGATTCAAAAGAAATTTTAAAATTTAAATCACACTCAACAAATACAATTTAGTAATATATATATGTACACACTGTCATATTATTATCCATAAAATGATATACCGAATTATATCAGTAAATATTTATACAGTATACAGCGTATCTTGATTAATTAAAATGTTCAACTTAGCGTTCTGACATTTTTTTTTTTTAAATCTTATTTACACTCATATTACTCAGCCCGGACAAGGTCGAGCAACGAAAGCTAGTATACGCATATATTATAGTATATAATTACACTGTACACAGTGTATAGGTACTATACGAAAAATACCATCTCCGAATTGTATAAGTAGTTAAAACGATCCGACTATAAAACAAATAACTAAAACGTCGATGATTTGTTTGTTAACAGGAAGACCGGACGTCGCGATCATCACCAGCCCAAAACAAGGCCGTTCGAAAAACTCGTACGAAATGTTATGGACAGTGAAGAGCCATAGCCCGATCTTGGAATACAAAGTGCTGTACCGTCCGGACAAAACGAACAAGAGCAACCAAGAAATCCAGTATAAACGTCCCATGACAAGAGTAAGTGACCATTATTAAAATGTCGTTTTAATCGGTTTCTCAGACGACCACGGCGTCTTATATAACCACATTACGCCGGCCAGTGATCACCGAGCTGGTTTAGTCACGAGTAATTTAACCGGCGTGGAAAAAAAGAACAACGCACTCAACTATTCTTAAAGCTCATACGAAGCTTTTCTGTTCCACTAAAATCTCGCGATAAATTTCTAAAACGCTGGACGGATTCAAAATCCATAACTAAATCGATTCGTTCTCAGCATAAAATGAACGCGAAACGTCGCGACGTGTCGAACGGATATCCATAGCTGGTATTGTAAACCGTCGAGATGACGTCAAACGCGTCGATTAGCCGAGCGAAACGTAACAGAAATGAAAATCTCGAAGTTCATTACAGTGCCCACACTGAGTATTACCGACAAATCGGGCTGTATTCGGCGTGCTATTTTGACGCGGACTAACCGTAGAGCAGAGTTAAAGGGATCTACGCGCCGCGAGAGTCAGTCGAACTATAAATAAAATCACGAGAACTTTTCACTCCGAAAAACGTCCTCTTTGACGCCATTATAATATAATGGATAAGATCTCGGACGGATCTTCGCTCCATACGTCTGGTCGGAAACCCATTCGATCGCGTCTTGAAGAAAGAGCGAATCACAAGGAATCACTTAGTTAATGTATTAACTCACTCGTTAATTCATTACTAAAGCAATGCTTTATGAAGTACGCCGATATTGATTTTATCACAAACACATCTTTATAATACATACCTTTATCTGTCTTGAACATAAATTAATTTTCTCCAAATTAAAGGCGCAACGCGTGTACACAAATGTATTAACATAAAAGCGTAATAAATGTTCGAGAGTTTAACTAAAGTTTATACCCAACTTATGAAAATTATATTCGTGTTGTTTCGATATTCTTGCTTTCTCGAACTTTATCATTATATTTACTACACCCGCCAAACAAAAACATTAAAATGCGTCTAAGAGCCTTTAATAAATTAACCCCGAACAAAAATATTGCCGAACGAGCATCGATTTTTAATTTTGTATTATTAACGGCACGTTTCGATCAAATATATGCGAGCACTCAAAAATTGCCAGTGAAATTATAATATCGAAACAATGACTGACGTATGCTTGCACGATTCCGTAAAAACCATTTGAAAACCGCCTGTGTGCCTGTTTTGGAACTAGTGATTATTTATCGCACGTGTAAACACACGAGGATCCGTTTTAAAACTCTGTACCGTGAATTATAAAAACGAGGTGAATAATTTACTCGAGGCTTCATCGAATTCCACGGAATCCAAACACTTTACTCGAGGTTAGGTTTTCGGGTGACCCTACGTTTTGAGTAACTGAATTCTGATCGACATCCAATTGTAAGGTGTGACTTTGCGTCCCACGATTTTTAAACAGTTCTTCAGTTACCGTTCATTTCGTCAATTTTTAAGATCGAAACGAGTGATTTTGATTTCAAAATATGAGTAGTAGCATAATAAGAAATTTGTTCCGGGACACGATAGAATTGCCTAGTACACGTAGACAAAACAGTAAATTCTATTATAACATTTTACTTTTAAATGGTGTATATTTTTAAAAAAAATGGAACTTTCCTAGGCAATTTTAATTTTCAAAGTCTCCGAATAATCAATTCGATTTCATGATTTTCTAGTTTAACTACGGTATATTTTATCATTTCACTTGAGTTTTCGTAAGTTCTTCCTTGCGACGAGACGAAATAGTAAGAATTTTGAATAATCAACCTGTTTATAGCACAAAGTAGGTAATATTCATAATCTACAAAGATTTCGAACGAAATACACCGCCCAAAAACACTGGCATAGTAGTGACTATAAATGTGTTTTATTATTTTATATTTCGTAACATTTTGAAACACGACTCTGCCTAATATAATAACGGACGTTGTTATATCTCGCGCAGCACATTCGGCTCCATAGGCTCAACTGGGGGGAGGGGGCTAAGTCCCCCCAGTTTGCCAAACAGCCCCCCCCCAGTTTTTTTGTCATGTGATTTTAATTTATTTTTTTTTTTAATATAGTTGATAACTTAATCCTATTGATAATTGGTTAACTGCCACGGCCTCGAAATATAATCACAATACACACCGACCAGACACGTCCTAGCGCATTGATTTCGATTCGAATTCGAATCGCGAACACGTTTTTCGGCGCTACGATGATGACGATAATAATAATAATAATACGGCCGCGACCGACTGTCTATAATATGATATCGGTCCCCGAAGAGTCGGCGCGCCCGCAAACGGCCCCCTAATAAAAAGCGGAAAATATGTTGCCGCGGCAGAACGGTATTAATTGCAGCCGAGTTCCGGCTGACAAATTTATGAACTCGTATTATCGCGCGCCGCGAGCCGTAAATGTAGACACGGCTATAAACCGATTTGAAAATTGCAAATCCCCGCGCCCGGGCTTTTACGTTTTATGACGTTCGGGCAATTCGAAATTAACGCACATACGAACGCCGCCGCCGCCGCCGATCCCGTTGTCCCCCGTCCCCCGCGACCACCTCGCACGACGAGCCGAAGTGGATTTTATTCGCCCGCCGCGCGACCCGCGATCGTTCTCCGGTCGGGCGGCGCTGTTAATTGAACCGTTT
Source organism: Therioaphis trifolii (assembly GCA_027580255.1). Classification (NCBI taxonomy): domain Eukaryota; kingdom Metazoa; phylum Arthropoda; class Insecta; order Hemiptera; family Aphididae; genus Therioaphis; species Therioaphis trifolii. The sequence continues at coordinate 3,218,812 of CM050405.1, read as the reverse complement.
TATCTAGACAAAATACCGCCGCGCACGTATATAATAATAATAATAATAACAATAATAATACTATTAATATATTACAGTGTACGTCCGCGTGTGTATACAGGGTGTCCCACGGAGATTTGCACAACGCGCTGTTTAATCCTGGATAATGCGTAAAATTGAAATATTTTTTTTTTTTTTAATAAGTATTCAATTTTATACGCTATTATAAAACTACGCTTTTACGGTAAAAGAAAAAAATGTATATGTAGAACGTATCGTAGAAACGACAGTACGTTTTTGCGATTATTTCCTAGCTCCGGCTTCTCTTTTTCGCGACTTTTACCTTTAAACCAATAACGACAAATTTGAATAATCAAAATTTACAAAAAAAAAAAACGCTCTATCTTAATATCACGATACGATTTCATTAATGATCTTTACCATTTTTAAGATAATTAAAAATATTGAAAATCATCTAAATAATAAATAGGAAAAAAATCGTCTTTCTTAAAAATGTAGTTATATATTTTGCGTATACTTTAAATCTCGAACGAAAATGTTCTAGCTTATTATCCAGGGTTAAATTACGTTTTGTAATTTTTCTGAAGCGCACCCTATATACTTACGCGCTCGCACACACACACACACACTCGAATGTGTACATCGCAACACAGAAGCGTGTATATTATAACGTCCGCAATAATTATTATTACTCCGTACAGTGAGCAATGGCCAGTGTGCGTGACGTATAATACTAAGGCTAATACTAACGTTTGCAAAACGAGAATCTCTTTTCACTTTTCTTTCCCCTCGACCCTATCTCTCGAGAAACGTCTATAAATGTGTATGCGAGTGTACAATAATAAACATCCATTACCATACACATACACGCACACACACACACACACACACACACACACACACACACACACACACACACACACACCACTCATCTATATATAGACTATAAAAAGACGAATGGCCGAGTGCGCGGTGACGGAGGTGGCGGACCTATTGAAATGTAATGTTTGCAGGCGCCACCGAAGTCTCATAAAAACCCGCCGAAACGATGTACGTAGAGACACTATAGAGCCGCGTCTGCGACCCTCGCAACTATAGTGGCTCTCTGTTACGCGTCGATATACGGATTATATATTTTTACCGTCTCATCGGTCGCACTAAAACGTCGGCAGATTCCTACGTGACGCATTCAATTCCCTCTGACGCTACACCCTCCTCTACCTCTCCCTTGGGCACTTCACTTTTCCACAGGTCCTATTTTCTGTACAAAACGGTTTTCTAAGTTTCTCTATGTCTCTCTCTCTCTCTCACACACACTCTTTCTTACTCTCATACATACACACACACACACACACACACACACACACACACAGTTGCGTATTTACGGGGGGGGGCCCGGGTATCGACCCCCCAGAAGAAAACAAAATTAAATTTACGTCTGAAATGTAATGTAAAATGTAATAACATAATAATTATATTGACAAGATTCCAGACTCAAATACAAAATACGAGTATATTATAAAATTGCATTTAGAAGTCATAAACGACTTATTACGTAAGAATAGAGAAAAGAGAATATTCATTTACTACATATGTTATTATGTATTTATATATATTATATTATGTTATAACTTGTAATTCAGCGATAACGGTGAAGAAGGTTACTCAGAATATACAAAATATTTTTTGGAACCCCCCCCCTGGAAAAAATTTGAATATACGCCACTCTGCTCACACACAAACACACACACACACACACACACACACACACACACACACACACACACACACACACACTTACACACACACACACACACACACACACACACACACACGCACACGCACAATTGTACCTACCCATAATTAATTGGTCTAAAACTTAAACATTGTTCAATATTATATAACTGATGAACGATACTAATTACTTAGAAAAAAAAAATGCTTATTCATCTTAAAAACCTCACCATTTGATTTTTCCCTATGCGATTAAACTACCTCGAGTGTAATGTTATTGTTATCGTATTCCATATTTGTCGAGAAGTACAAATTTATAAGGGTATATAAAATAAATTCTTGACAACACTTCGAGTCAATAATCACATTATGTTCCATCTACTTTTATACTATATATAATATCATATTATAGTGTTCAACTCGGATGGAAAATAACAAAAATATTTTCAAAATCGATAAAGTTTATTTTCAATTTAATTTTCATACTCATAAGCCGCACATAACCGTAAAAACTGTATCGTTTATATAAATTATATAACGTATATTTTTTCGTTTTTAAAGATAACGTTCTTCGATATTTATGTCTCCGAGTCTTATGTCGAATTAACTAACTTTATTAAACCAATAAACCTCTGGCGTACAGGCAAAATAATACAATTTAACATAGCGTCCGATATAAATACATGTGTATGTGGAATACTTTAATTAAATATAAACATTTTTATGGCCGCACGATTCTGTATCAAAGGTCTGGACGAATGAAATAATATCGCGATTAGGTGTACGCCTCGAAAAACCTAAGTAATTTTAGTAATAAAAGTCTGTTTCGTAGATAAATTTTGCTGATCCGTCGTGTAGATATTGAAAGTTATTTGCGCAAAGTTTCAGTTTCCAACGAAAATTGTAGGTTTTTCTGTGTTGCGCCGCGTGAAGTTTTTCATTGTGATCGAACACAAATATACATTCTTCTACGTAACCGAATTAATAACAGTGTATTTAATATTCCGAATATAGTGTACTAATAAAATAAATGTAATAATGCATCTTTTTTTTTCATCCACGTTTCCATAATATTATTTAAAACGTTAAAACAGTATTAATTTTATAACGAACTTTTTCATAGGTAGTACTAATATTAAGAATAACGTCCGTGTTGCACGTTACGCGTTCAAAAGGTAAAAAGTTCTGCACTTGAAAAATAATAACTAACGTTTTTTTTTTTTTATTCATTTAAAAAATCGCATATTATTCTTAATACCGTATTATGTTGTTACAAAAACACGATTGTAATACATACTGCTTTCAAGAAGTCACCACCAGACGTGATTTTTCTTTGAAACGCAATATGCGAGTAAATCTAACCATTTTTTTTTTTTTTTTTCATTGAGTATTCGTTCGTAAAATAAAATTAAAATATACATAAAATAAAATGTATACACTTTATATACGAATAACGTGTAAAGATAATAAAAAGACATACGAGTCTTAACGCTACCACGCCGGTGCATTCATCGAGACCCCGTGTACATATTTTTCCACTTTTTTTTTTTTTTTTTTGTAATAACAAGTAGTGAGATTTCATTTTATCTTTATGGATGGACGTCCGGCAACATTAAAATACAAATAATTAGTGTTTTCTCTAGCAACGCATTACGACGAACGGAATTCTTTTTCCCGTCTCGGAAAAATATACGAATGGTTTACACGATTATTCGCTTTGTAGCTCGCACACCATTTCGTTACACAAATAGTAACATGAAAATCATTCTTCCGCGAGTCGCTCGTACCTAGGTATACTATACCTGCTACCAAGTTGGCCCTCGTAATATTTTCAAACGAAAATTATCCGCGATATTAATTGAAATCACGGCTCGATTTAGTAAGAAAGAAGAAAAAAAAATACAAACTCGTTTCGTAATTCAAATGAAATCAAAGAACGAACATTATTTTAATGTAATTGATTCTCTCGGTATTGAGATATTTTTTTTATTTTATTCTATTCGACTTTTGTCGTTGTTGTGAGTTCTTATTAGCATTTTTAACGTATTTATTTTAAAATGCGTACCGGACGATGACCGGGAACACGTTTTACAGCACATCGTTTAATAAAAAAACAAAAATAATGATTTAAATACGATAATTGTGTAAAAAGGCCTGATTTATCATGATCTTGTGGTAAAAACTATTTCGTGAGATTTTTCAAATAATTACAGAATTAACAAACACGCACGTTGTTGCCCTGAAAAAAACCACTTCAACATGGCCGAACGTCGTTGAAATCCATAACTATATTATTTATTTTATCGATCAATCGCGTAATTCACTTTTACGTAGAAATGGCATTAAAACAATTTTTTTTTTCCTTTTTCAGTGGAATGATTGGACAGAGCTGTTGCTCACTCCTGCATCCACCGACCAATTGGAAAAGAGACGGACTGAAACTATTCGAGACTTGGACCCCGGCACCAAATATGAAGCAACCGTTCAGTCCAGAAACCGCTACGGCTGGAGCGAAGTTTCCCAATCTTTCTTTTTCACCACTAGCACAAAGAACGGTAAACCCTTCGACTATAATCCGATTGAACTCTATTTGCTCGTCTCTTTTCAATTACACTCGTATTTATTAGTGATGTTACAGACATTCGATTTTCGAACCGAACCTAGAATAGCAAATAATCGAACCGAACCAAATAACCAATAATTTAGTTCGAAAATCGAACCCCCTAAATCTTTATTTTTGTTAGAGTGATAAAAACTAAAGATGTTTTCCAAATCTGGACAAGTAGTGACAGCTAGAAGACGAAGACTGTCACCTCAATCTAAACTAGTGTTTATACATGATAATACATAATTATTATGTATAGTTTTGTTAAATGTATACTTTTTTTAATTACATACAAATGTACTAGTAAACTTCTATCAACAATTTGCAAAATGTAGATGTTCAATAATGTAATACGATATGATAAGATAATAACTAATAAGTATTTTAGTATTTTACATTTATTTTAGATTCTGAGTGAAGCAAAGGATCTTATGGTTTTACAATGATGTTTATTTTTTTTTTATTATTTATTTTTTTTTTCTTTCTGTAAACACTTTTTCGTATAGAAATCCTTGTCCAAAAGTTTCGTCCAGCAACTTTTTAGATTTGATATTGAACTGAGATGGTACTTTAAAGAAGTCATTTTTCCAAAATCTCCATAGTTTTTCCAGTAATCAAGAATAACGATCGAAAAACTGAGTAAAAACGGTAAAATCGGTAAAAATCCGCCGTAAACGAGATTTTCACTGTTCATATTTTAGGTAGGTATTTAGTCATAAATCGAAAAGTATTGAAGCTAGAAACTTGAAAATTTTATCCAATATCAAATACATACTTTTTTATGTTGGACAACATTTTCAGAACAATTATAGCACTTTTGACTTAAATATAGAACTTTTAATTTACCAAATTGTTTGAAAGTTTTTATGTAATATAATTTTAAATATTTGACAAAAAGTTCTCAAAATTTAATATGACCTTACTCATATACCTACCTAATTATCCTAACAAAAATTCAAAAATCGTGACTCAGGATTTTTTTTTATGCACACTTTAATAAATTATTATAACTCACCAAAAATTATACAAATAACCGTAAAATACGTAAACAGTATTTAAATAATAATATATTATATTTCACTGAAGCTTTGCTCAGAATCGTTTTATACTAAAGAAATGAGTCATCATTTCTTTAAAACTTAATACATTCATCACCAATATCTTGTCCGAGGACCGAAGGGACGTTTGAAACTTTTGACTTTTTTAAAGTTCGGTTCGAGTTCGATTAAATATTTTAAAAATATAGTTTGGTATGGGGTCGAACAAAAATGTGTGGGTTCGGTTCTGTTCGCGGGTTCGATAATTTTAGGGAAATTTCGGTCCGAGTTCGGTTCGACCTTCTAAATCTAGGTTCGTAACATCACTAGTATTTATTTATTGATAATATTCTATATCATTATTTAAAACTAACCATTTATCTTTAGTCTTCTCGATATAAATCCGTCTGCATAAACCTATAAACGTGTGTTATCGACAGTAAATATACAAATCAAAATAATAGATTAGTAAGCGAGTGTCTTCCCGCATTACCGACGTGAAATTTCGCAATTACCTCCACAAAAACGAGAACACGTCGACGTGTATTTACGTATTATACATCTTAAGCTCAAAAACGTATCTCGCAATCGAATTTCCGTCTGTTGGATCAAACCACCCGACAGTGGATATTTTTATTGTAAACTTGCGAGTACCTATACCGCGAGCGTTTTTAGTAAAAACTATTTTTCAGTAAATGTATACATTAGTAAAAGTTGATGATTCCGGCGAAAATAACGGTTTTGCTAGTGACTGTCTATAAAAATGAGTTAGGTCGTGCTCGTATTGTAATAATAGGGGAAAAGTTTTTCAATCATAATATTTTACTTTCTCCCTTAATTCACGCTCGTTTTCATTTTATTGCACTTTAAATCGTTCGTTACGAGCATCTCAAATTGTATTTCAAGACTTCTGCGTGAAGTTGAACCTTTTACACCTATCCGAACTTCGTAGAGTCATCTCGAGGAACCCTATTATTAACCGCGTGGTTTTTTTTTCCTGTCTATATTACTCCTTACTAATCACCGCGTTATTGTTTGTTGTGTTTACAGAAGCACACCCAGGCAATTCGGTTCTTTCCGGTGAGTATTTATATTTTATAGTGTTTCTTTAGGGGCTCTCTAAAAGGACTCTTCATTCCAATACTGTATGTGCGTGTGTGTTTCAGACCCAGAATTGAGAGACATGAGCATCACTGCTATAAACGAGGCTCCGATGGCCATCCAGACACCGTTATTCTGCATTATGGCCATGGTCATCTATTACCTTGCTTTTGCTTAAATCCCAACCGAAAAGGTAAACGCCGCGTTCGTTGGTAACGCGTATTAATTGGGGATCTAATCAACGTCTATATTTTCTAATTTATGATTTCAGTTCCACGTTTCCAGCCCTACACTCTCTACAATCTGCAAACACTCTCACGGAAACCTGTTCATTCTCTTCACGGCTACCCGATGATCAAAACACACACACACGGACTGCGTAGAAAAAACTAAATACTTCTTCATCTCCATCTGCACACTTAAAGATACCGCAAACCACGAACCTTCTAGTAGTTTAATAGTTATATAGCATTATAGTACGTCGTTTACAGTCCGTACACGACTTTAAAGTCAAAAATTATATATATATATATATATAATATATAAAAAAAACCAATATGTATTAACAATAATGATGATTACCCTGCTATACCATTGTAATTTTCACGTCGCGTTTATCGCTCACACACACACACACAGACACACACACTCACGCGCGTAGAGGCGTATTTAGTTATTTTTTTGGGGAGGGCTATGGTATTTTCTCCAACTCAACCTATTAAACCGAACTCAAAGGTTTAATCGTATACGATCAAAATCATCAGACACATTACATGGATAACTATTATTCGTTGTTACTAATAATGCTTTATAAAATTATATTGAACTTTTATGATTTACATCTGATAGGACATAATAAGTAGACTTCATAAACAATTTCTGGATTTTGTGAGAGGGGACTGAAGCCCCCCAGCCCCTCCACCCATAAATACGCCCCTGCGAACACACACACACACACACACACACACACACACACACACACACACACACACACACACACACACACACACACACACACACACACACACACACACACACACACACACACACACACAAAGGCATCACGTACACACGACATTTCGGTTTCTCGAACGTCGTTCGACTATTTAATTTTCCGAGCTGTGTCGGCGACGTGGCTCTATCTAACGCGTAGGTCGATTAAAACGTACGATCTCGATTCGACTGTTATGTGTGTGTGTATATGTGTGCATGTATGTCCGAGTCCCGTCCTACAGCATCCTGCAACAGCGATTCCAGATAATACGATCGACGGGGGTTTCGACGTAGAAACTGCGCCGTCGTATGGGTGTATAATGTTAAAATATTTTCATCGGTGTGGAATTCCCGTTCGCAAGTCGCAACAACCACTGTATTTTTTTTCTCCCCGTCGTCGTCGCGTCCTTATAATAATCATAACTGTCAAACACGTCTAAAACGGACTGTGTGGTCCGTCCGCTTCGTACGTCACCTACCCTTTTTTTTTTGTTTTTAGTGTTTTCTCATACCTTTCCGTCACAGCCGTCCTCGGAAAAATCACGAAATCGCTCCCAAACGACGATGTCCCCGCGTGTTCTGTGACATTCGACGATATCTCCCCGACCGTTTGAAATGGCATTGGAACAAAAAACCAGACGTTTCAACAAATATATATATATAGGTGTCGATAACACTACGATTCGACGGTGAATTATGGCGTCGCGTACGACCGTCGGCTGAAAACAAAATATATTCCAATTGACTAGTGATTCGTGTACAATACGTAGATACATCCGAACAGAGACGGCGGCGCCCGTACGAACCGTATACGTGATACGTAATTCGAAAAATCGAATGGGGTTGTTTTTTTTTTTTCTAATGCCAAACATGCACGTCGTCCAAACGACTCCCGACGTTTTCGGGAGTGCGATCCGCACTTTTTTGTTTCTCTCTTGTACATATTTAAGTCGCGCGTGTACATACGTTTATATATACATACATACATACATACATACATATATATATATATTAATATAATCATTTACATTTTCTACGTATACATAGTATATTATACTAATATATTATTATATTCTATAAATAGTAATATATCGATATGACGATTTCTCGACCGACGCGGTTTTTTCGGCTGCGTCGCCTGCATTGTTGTGACCATCGTTTTCGGGCGGTCGGTCGTAGGAAATCGGTCTTCTGTAAGGTGCGCTTGGTGTCGTACCTATATAAAACGGAACGCGAACCGACGCGCGACGCCCCGGTGCGCGTGCAAACGTTTCCGGACGGCGCCGCGCACTATTATAAATATTAAAAGTATTATTATTAAAATTATTATTATTATTACTATTATTATTATTATTATTATTACTATTACGATATTGTGTTGTAAATATTTAAAGGGTTGTATTTTTTGAAATTCAGACGTGCCGAATAAAATATTATTGTACCCGTGTGACGTGCGAGTCACCCGCGTTTAATTAGGATAGAGTAAATAAAAAAAAAAAAATTGTACGTCGCCCGTTGTAAGAGGTATTCTGTTTGACCAAAGGCATTCGACGCGGAATGACGTGAGATTTAAAAATTCGCCAAGTTCATATTATGTATGTCTTCTGTTATAGTAGGTGCGTTTGGTGGGCGACTAAAGTCTATGGCTCTGAAAAAAAAAATTATAAACCGATCCGAGCCATACTGACTCGGACCGCGAGGAGAAACGTGATCGATGAATCATAATTTGCTATTCTCAAACGCACAGGTCGCGAAGTCCATCGCGATTGTGATCGTGGTGTTTTTTCACGTATGATTTTTTTTTGTTTTCACTTTATATTTCATCGTGGTAAGGCGTGTTTATTACTTCGATGCCATCAGGTCGTGTATCCTCGTGTATAAGAAAAAGCTCCAAGCGTTTATTCCAAATCGTTGTTACTTGTGGCGAAGAACATTTTCCGTTCTTTCGTCGACCAGACGTGACCGAAAACGTAGTATACATATTAGGTCCTCCACACACATTCGATGCGATTTCGTCCGGGCCGACGTAGTGGTTTTTGTGTTTATTTCCAAACATACGCTATATTATAGCATGAATATACATTTGCCGGGCACCCATCGAGGTCAACGAACAAATTAACGCTATAGAATTATCGTCATGAACGTAGTTCAGTCAGACACATCTTTACGACAAAAGTGCATAATAATATAATAATTATGATCATCAAAAGACGCGACGATGCAACGTCCGTAGGCGATGCCACGGGTTCGACCAACATCTTACTTCCGGCTAAACGCATTCCACGTTGTATGATGACGTTCTGTGTACGACCATTGAAATGAATTCCTATGAAATTGAAAATTGTTCATGGTTGACCTAGGCCCTTCCGAGATAGAAAGTTTAAAATAACACACTTTGTTGAAAACTATTGACTGGTCCGGTCTGCGACGAAATTCCACGACCACTTTAATGATGACGTTAAAATACAATGTGATCCCCAAACCTCAACACTTCAAAATATGTATCTATATATAGCTGATTTTTTTTTCTCCCGAATGGTCGATCGGAAAATCAATTTGCATTAAACGAATGGAAATGTCTTGTTTTCACAATCCTTTATTGCCTCGAAATCACTGGACGGCTTTGATCAAAATTTAATTAAAACTCGTTCGAAACGACGTACCCGTATAAGCCGATGTTTGATTGAAATCGCAACCTCGTTGAGACGATCGCGTTTTCAGTGAATCTGTGTCGTCTGCTCGTTTGCGTGCATTCCAAATAAGTGTACGATTCTTCTCTCAGAGAACAGAGATCCGACGTTCGGAGCGCGTGAAAATAGGTAAAATGAACGAAGTAGAATTCTCGAGTCGAACGCGTGAATCCTGAAGATATGTAGGACGCGTCATGTTTTAATAGACATCGAAGTGATATTTTAATCAGAAGCGAAAATCGTTTGAGGTGATTTCATAAAAAAAAATACACGTCGATTAATTAGCTAAGAATGTTTAGCTGAGAAAAATAAATAAACCTAAAGCCCGTACGAATAAAGTGCCTACGTTTAGATCAATCGTATCGATATGATATACATATAGGGGTCGCCAACCAGTCGATCGCGATCGATCGGTCGATCATTTTAGGACTATTGGTCGATCGTAGTAAATGTTAATTTTATCAATATCAGCCGATCGCGTTCTGTTGTATATCGGTTTAACAGATTATGGTCATCGAAATAGTTTCTTATTACCATTTTTGTCAATTAGTCACATTCGACGAGTCGTAATACGATAATATAACGTAACTTAACGAACGCCTTCTTAATCTTGAATATGTGTAAAAACACTTATAATATTCCTAAAATCAAAATAAATATAAATCGATCCCTAGAGATTTCAAATGTGGATTGTAGCTCACTTGTTTGAAAAGGTTGGCGACCCCTGATATAGATAGTAAACGTAGTATAGACAGTACGATTGTCTACCCTTCCGTCTGCATTAAATAGAAACCAAACGAAACTGTAGCAATAAATCGAATTTCCGTCGACACATTCTCAGCATTAGTGTATTCAAAACATTTACTGACACGGTAATAGGTTATACGTTATACACGTACGACGCCTGCACACTCGTAGTCATTAATCGCGTTAATTTACTCTGGGCTTTACGTTATTTATTTTTATACTTTTAGACTAAGGTTAAATAATAGATGTAGATTATAATATTATCATGATCGAAACACAAATCACCGGAGTACAGTGTCGACGTGTTGGTTGAAACGAAAATTCGATTCCAAACAATACTTGACGAATATATATATAATTCACTAATCATTTCAGTTCAAAAAAAAAAAAAAAAAAAATTAAAAAACAAAACCTTGTTTTCGTAATAAACCGTTGTCAACAATTAAAAAATCGGAACTATCTATGAAAGCCGTATGATTACAAATCGTCGACCGTACGCCATACGAATACAATCCGTGACTATAAGAATTATAATATAAATACGATAAATTGATCGACGTTTGGAAAAATTAGTTGTTGTAATAGTCGATAAGTGGTTAATATTTAAGTTTTAGGTAGACAACAACAAACAAACAAAAAAACAAAACAAAAAAACAAACAAAAATTATGAAAAAAAAAAACGTATTATAAGTTATTTGTCGTATTAATACATTATTTTTTTTATATACGCTATTTTAAATGTTTAAAATGTTTAATGTGCTATCGACGAAATCGTACCTATGTGTTAGAAATTAGATATAATCGCTGTCGGTACATCATCGTTGTTTATAATAATATACTATTAAGTGTACTGGATAGCATTCGATTCTAATTTACGATAGAATATAATATATTAGACATTACGTAGTGATTACATGTCGATATGATTATGCTTTGATCGTTTTAATTAACATATAATTTTAGTGTAACGAGTAAATTGTAACATAATATTTTGTCGTACAAGACTACCTACGCAACTGTTTTGGTTTTATAATAACATGATATTATACACGGTATACCTCTTCGTGTGAAAATCGATGCATTCCATACGGAATCGTTTCGCTGTTTAAGCACACGTCGTCGTGTGATGACACAATACGTATTATGTACGTTTCGCGTTCTTCGCGTTCGTTTGAAAAAGAAACAAATTAAAACTACGAAATTTCGGCCACCCGCTCGCGCGAAACAATGACGTGATATCGTCGTTTGACGACGAGTCTTCGGTTCATCAATCAATGACCCGTACGGATGCCGTGTTTTTCGACGGTTCGTTTCGAAAGTTCATCTCGGAACAACATTGTACGTCCGTCCGTTCACCGAGACCCGTAAAGCTCGCGTTAACGCAAAAGGAAATAACAACGAAAAAAAAACACTGTCAATCATGTGGTTTTCGTCACGATCAAATTCGACGCTGCGTGGTGCGCACGACGTGTGTATCACAAAACTAACCGACTACCTGTACGATTCGGATAATATTGTAAAAGATACGTTTATCGTTTTCGAACGGTCGTCGACACTCGCATAACGCAGCCGATGGAGGTAGGGACGTATTCCAATACGTAGTCCCTACCTCCATGTATAATGTTTACTCGTGTGCAATTATATATATATATATATATTACATATAAATTATGTGATAATGTACAGCACGTAATTCACACTCGTGCGTGAACACGTGTGTGTAAATATTAGTGCACGTAGATCACGCAGTCGAGCGGTTAGATAAAACGTCTGCGTGCGTCGGTGTTTCGCGAGATTTCCCAGGGATTCCCGTGCGCGCCCGTAACTTTGTACTCGCTTGTTTTTTCGACTGTTTTCTATAAAACCGTAGGCGACGGCGACGACGACGATAAGCGCGAAAAAACGTACGTGTCAAGTACGTGACGCGATTAGGAGGTGACGGTGGACCGTCCGTCGTGACGGACGACGCGTGAAAAGATTTTTCTACTTTTTTTTTGTTTTTTTTTTTTAATTTTTTGGTTTTTCTCGAAAACGCAATCCCCGGTCTGTTAATAGCTGTTGACGTCACGAGAGTATATTTTGTATAGGGCACCTGCAGCGTCGGATCACACGACGAAAGCCACGTGTTAGATTATTGTCGTCCGCGAAAACGTTACGAGCCCATCGTCGTCGTTGTCGTCGTACGGTCGAAAAACATTGATAAACGCCAATAAACAAAACTTGCGCCGGCCTCGAAACCACCTCGGACGACGACGCGACTTCGGGATTCTCGACGATTAGCCGCGTCACGTTTCCGACGCGTTACGACGATATTTTGAAAGGCTGTATTTCACGTGCGCCGAACACACGAGTGCGTATTTTTGTGTACATACTAACGATAATATTATTATATTATTATTATTATAATTATTATAACACGTAATGATATCACAATTATAATATATATATATATATATATGTATACCTATACCCGAAAAACGTATTAAACTATAAATTACTTGAAACGCGCCTACGACGTTTCGACTATATTATATCGTACGCACGTACGTACGATCATTCTGTCTCTATTATTATTTTTTTATATATAAAATGTTTGTAAAATCATTGACGTGTGTTGAAAATTAACTCGGATGTACCATACCGCATTTAACGTAACGTACCGACTATGTGTTTATCATACATAGTGTATTTGAACTGCTAATATATTTATATATAGATTTACTGTATTCATTATTTATAGGTTAAGTTTAAAATGTGTTTAACATTATTTGAAAAAAAAAACTATTTATGAAAATCATATAAACGCTATATTATCTAATAATTTATTTATTTATTTAATTTTTTTTTTTTTTTTGTGTTAAATTATACATTATTGCGTATTATTTTAAATCGTAAATATATATATATATATTACTATGTGTATGTATTATTAAGTATAAAATCGCACGGATGATAGTGAATACAGAATTTTGCAGTTATTATTCCTTTTTTTTCTTCTTTTTTTTATATATATTTTTATTTTTTATTTCGTCCGTTCGACACAATACGCGTGTCCGTTCGATCGTTGTGCAATCGTTATACGTGTTTCCATCATACCGCGTGCGTACGTGCAATTTAAAACGGCCATTTCGCCCACAGATTTGTAAACGGGGTAGGTGTGCGCTGAAAACACTCGGCGGGGCGTACGCGCTTACCGCGCGAAGGATTCGGCGAACGGGTTGTGCCGGGATAAGCGAAAAGCGAAAAGCCAAAAAAAAATTTTAAAAAATAGGAGACCGAAAAATATTCGAAACGGCACCTGCCCGTTAGCGCGCGGCTAAAGCACACGTGAAACTATAGTAATACGTATAACGACCGGCCCGAATCGTCGCGAAACGAAAAAGCGTCGGAATATCACCGTGACAAAATTTAAAAATATTATATGTTAAAATATACGATATTTAATTAAAAAATATTATAAAATATTAATAAAAACATTAAGAAACCTTCCGACGTGAAAAACCGTCGTGTCTTTCGAATCGCATAATATAAAATACTCGATATTAACACCTAAACACACTATACTTTACTCTCTGTTGTAAACGTGACGCGTTGTGTCGACCGTATTACTACGTTATTATAAAATAAATAAACATTTGTATTAGCTGTTTCGACTACTTTACGATGTACCGTGCGATAACGATTTATTTATTATTATTGTCGTTTTTTTTTTCTTTAATTTTTTTTTTCCGTCGTTATTTATTAGGTACCGTTGATTTATCTGTAATTCATATTATTATGTGTGTTTAAAAAATAATTATAATTATTATTGTATTTCGTTTACTGTATTTGCTTGAGTGTATAATAAAAAAAAAAAAAAAATACAAAAAATTACTAAAAACAAAAAAAAACCCGTGTTCTCAATGATTGATTGTGTTCCTGGCAAAGAGCCAACTCGTACCTATTACCTACCAAATCGTTTCAAAATTATCGACACGAACTGTACCGACGGCGTACCTCAGTGGGAAATTTAACATCATCTCCTAGAATTTTTTTCCCCCGCACTTTTAATATTATCGGTACAAAAAACATATTTTACACGTGGACGCCATTTCAATTTTAATTTTTTTTTCATAAGGATGCCAATGTTGTTAAACAGGCAATTTTTTTTTTTTTGCGAAGCTATTTTCTTTTTGTATAATATATATATATATTACTAGGTAGGTACAAACTATGGAATAAAATTATGTTAATTATATTCACGAGGGGGCGAGAAACCGGAATAAATGCTAATTTATAATAATAGAAATAAACTTTATTTCAATCGTCTCTCACAATGGCCGGTAGATTATCTCTATACTGGCGTGTAATCTACTAGTACAAGGATGGCAAATAGGATTTTTTCAACGTGCCAATTTATGACATAATTTTAAAAAAAATGTCAGCCGTGCCATAATTTTTTTTATCAACACAGAAAAATACAAATTAAAAATTAATTATTACAATGTAGAAAATTATGTAAAAATGGAAATAATGTAAATAAAATATTATATTATTACCTATTATCAGAAGCGTACCCCGGATTTTTCAATAGGGGGGGGGGCTAAACAAAATAAATCAACATTTTACATCTTAAAAAACTAGTTTCAATAGTTATAGTAGTTAATAGTCATATTTTGTTAATATATACTTTTTATAACACATACATAATATATTACTGATATATTGAAATAGTAGGAAATAGGAACTGTTTTATAATACAAAATATGTTATACGATAAATTATAAATTATTATTTTTTGTTTTATTATATAACTATTTAAACTATAACAGTGCTATATTACTCTATAATTATTAAATAATTTAAAATGACTTACTGTACTTTTCACAGCCTCATTTTTCAATAAATTAGGATTGTCAACTTCTATACCATCGGGCAAAAGGATGTCTTTTGTTATTGCAATACTATTGCAACCATCCTAAAACAAATATTATTATACTTATCTATATTTCGCGTATTTTGCTTATTTTCAAGTTATTACTTGTAATATATACTTACGTAAGACTCAACTTTCTTTTTCTTAAAATTAAATACAGAAAACAAGTTTGGCCTTTTCTCAGACATTATTTACAAGTCACAACAAAATATTATTAATTTATAGGTAATGACAGATTTCCGTTTCACGTTTTCAGTGATTGATATCATATAATTGATTTGAAAAACACAGAAACAGTACAGAAAAAGGATTAACTAGTGATAGCCGATAGGTATTTTTGTACTGTTGTTGACCGCAATGGTCGATGTGATTCATAGACCTATTAACTACGGACAGCGCATTCCACTCCGCTCTGCCCTCAATGCTAGGTAAGATCATATAACTGAGAGAGAAAAAACATAAACTAGTGAATCATGGAGGAAAAACTAAACTTTTTTATTTCCATTTCCTTTATCCATAGCTAAAAAGCTCTAAAGATATTTTAAATCGTGGTCTATGCCTTTATCATCTATAAACTTACTATTCTATAAAAGTATGATATAAATAATTATATAATATTTATAATTTTAATATAAATTATAAATTTATAAAAAAAAAGTTTTAACTTTGAGTTCTCTACAAATTTTAATAAAATATTTAATCAATGCCATGGTTGTTTTATATATCTGTGAATATACCGACAATACCGTTTTCATAAATATCATGATGTGTATTAATTGTGTACTTTACATTTTATTATATAAGATTTATTCCATAACACGTTCAATGGGGGGGGGCTGAAGCCCTCTTAGCCCCCCTGGGTACGCCACTGCCTATTATCGTTGGTTAGAAACCTTTTGCTTCGTATCGGTTAAAAGCTTTTTTTATGTCTGATTCATATGATGTTTATTGCAATACACGCTGCCGAATCTCCCTCCGTTAATACATATGTTCCTAGCCTTTGAAAGTGTATGATTTAATACCGAAAAGAGATTTTCGCAAGCATAGGTTGAAGAGAAAATCGTCAACAATGAAATTGCCAATTTTTGATGGAATAAAAATTACCTGGAATGTTATTTCCATATTATATTTTATAATAATAAAGATAAGATAACAATACGTCGTTGTGAAGTATATTATAATATTATATTATTAATATGCGCAATTTACTGTAAAAATCCGTAAATATATATGGACAAATGAAAGTTTTTCGAGTGCCATCGAAAATCTCATGCGTGCCAACCTTGACACGCGTGCTACTTATTTGCCATCCCTATACTAGTACGATAAATGAAAATATTAAACGTAATAAAATAATTACTGCTATGAGAGGCTAAACGAATATGATGTTTTCCCGTTACCAGTCGATGCTGTTATCAATATTATTGATGCGCTGCATACACACGTTCAGTTTTTATTTCAAACTTGACTGAAGGAATATGCACTCAGGTAAGTCGGAGCTTGAGCTGGACTACACACTACTCGCATTTGTCGTCAGTTAAGCTTGATGACTTCTGTTGAAATCATGTCTACTGACGATTTATGTTTAGCTGCGACTGCTATTGCATGTTATTCAAAATTGATATGCGAACGAAAAAAGAAAAAACGCTCAAAATGGGTCAAAAATTGGTTAGAAAAGCGAAGTACTTACTCTCACGTAAATTTATTAAATTAATTACGTTTAGAACCGGATGACTGGCGAAATTCTTTACGTATGGATGAGAACACAATATATATTGAACTTTTAAATTTGGTAACACCACTTATAAAAAAACAGGATACTTTAATGAGAAAGGCCATCACTCCTCACAAGAGACTATCAACAACCTTGCGGTTTTTGGCGACTGGAAGTTGTATGCAAGATTTAAAATACTCTGTAGCTATACCCAGGGGCGGATAGGCCCACCGGGATACCGGGCAAATCCCGGTAGGCCCTCCTCTCTGTATGCTTTTTTTTATACGCTATTATAATCACAGAGTTCGATATATGTAGTAGCTACTCAATACTTTTAAATATACACACAGGGCTGAACTAATATTTTGTAACTTATTGTACCTAATAAATAATAATTTTATATCCTCGTCGTTAATGAAAATTAAGCTAAATACTAAAAATAGCAATAATAGAACGTAATACCATTGATTATAAATACTATGGATTGCTCACCGATTTTTCGGTGGTCTACAATAAAACTCTCGGTAGATGGCCAGACATCAAAAAGACATTCTAATAATTACAATTCTATAATGGATCTCGATAATAATGACATAATAAACACAATTTCAACCAAAAGTGATTTCGAAAATGTGCTTCAATATTGAATAGTATTAAGTATTAAAATTTAAGACTTTGTAGTTCATAAATTCTGACATATTATTATAGTGTACATATTGGTATTATAAAAATGTAAAATTTTATAATTTAATTTTATAATAATTATATATAGATTAGTGAAAACACTGATAATTTATAAATATATAAATATAAAAATTTATTACATTTGCATGGTAAAAATTTATTTCGTTAATTTTTTTGGGGGCCCTTTTTCCTTACATTGCACGGTAATATTAATTTAGCCTATCCGCCCCTGGCTATACCTATATCCTCAATCACTCGGACAGATAAACTCTTTTAGTTTAACAAGTAAAATATCATATGCTTCATTTTTTTTTATTTTTACCACTATATTCAGCAGACTTCACTTTCCATAAACACGGGTATTCTCGGTAAAGTTCAATAAAATCACTTAGAATATTTTGTGGTACCTAATGTTCGAGAGTCCATTCTAAAATTATTATTAAAAATAGAGGTATATTTCTAGTTTACGGGACACCCTAAATGTTGGCATTTTTTTTTCTGAAATATATGTAAATCCACGTTTTAAAAACGATGGTGCAAACCAAAATTGGCGCTGATCATTAGTTTTTGAGTTATCGCAATTTGAAAATGGACTTTTTTACGGGACTGTATTAAATACGTACTTTTATATAAATTCTTGAATGTTCACTATTGGTGCAGTTCCACTGTACCGATGACTTTTATGGTAGTGTATAGAGTTCGAATCCCAATGTATAAATGTGATTTTTTGCACTTTTTTTATTATAATAAATATTTGTTATTATTATTTTTTTCCATATTGAGATACACAGTATTTTATACACATTACGATTATCAAACCGAAACATCCCCACGTTGCACAGCAAATCGAGGGTTGCTATCGATTTGAATGCGCTCGGCGTAGCCGAGCGGGTGCGACATGAGCTTGCGAAGCAAGCGAAGGGAGTTTTGCGAAGTGAGCAAAGCGAACGGAGCTGCGGAGCGAAGCGACGCTCAATACGGTATAAATAATTATTCGTATTATATATTTACATGAATTTGGAAAAAAATTCCGAGAAAAAGTGCAAAAAATCACATTTATACATTGGGATTCGAACTCTATACACCATCATAAAAATCAATGGTACAGTGGAACTGCACCAATATTGAACATTCAAATATTGGTAGAAAGTACGTATTTAGTATAGTCCCGTAAAAAAGTCCATTTTCAAATTGCGATAACTCAAAAACTAATGATCAGCGCCAATTTTGGTTTGCACCATCGTTTTTAAAACGTGGATTTACATATATTTCAGAAAAAAAAATGCCAACATTTAGGGTGTCCCGTAAACTAGAAAAGTTCCAAAATAGATTTTAATAGTTTATAAATGTATAATAAGTAAATATAACGATGTATATATAATATATAATATATATAATTTAATACTTACTTATGATTTATTTGATTTGATGATAAGTAGGTACTATGTAATAATAATTATATTAATACTAGGTACAATGGAATCGTCGTAATAAAATAACTAATAAATATGTAATAAAAATATAATGTTTAAATAAATTCGTATACGCGCGTGGCCGTGACCGTGGTTCGCGCCAGTTCAAAAAATCAAGAACATCCAGTTCGGTTCATGCCGCGCCTGATACTGAACGAGCCTTCAGTTTTCACATACACACGTTAGGACTTGCCTGAACAGTCAGACCTGTTCAGTCAAGTTTGAAATAAAAACTGAACGTGTGTAGGCCGCTTTACACTTGTAGGTACACCGTGGGTAGAGCAGTATTTATAATATTATGTCATCAGTGATCCAATATTTTCGTGCAAATGAAAAAAGCAGGGACGCCCGCAGATACGTCACTCAAAAAGAAATCGTGGCTCGTGAGTACAACTATTAATATTACGAGTAGGTACATGATAATATTATACTCGTAATTAATGGTACAATGATTGTCGGAGAGTCACAGAGTGGCCTAGTCGTGTGAGACCGACTTCGTGTAAAAAAACCTCCATTTTCGTAATTGACATGAAAAATCTCAGGAGGGCGCAATCTTGTTGAGTTCATTTTAGTAGGTATTAATAAATTGTACATTGATGAGTCCGAGTATAAAACAGCCGTGTTTGTAATAATTATTCTAGTTCTATACAAAATAATGCTGGAGAATATATTATTTAAAGAAATGTAAGGCGTGTTAAATATTTAGGTATTTTTATACATGAAAATTTAAAATAGAACTTTCACATTGATCGTATCAACAATATTGTTGAAAATGTTTTTGATATTTTCAGTACACTCAGAAATATTTTACCGCCTAAATTGAGAATTATTACTTTTATAAGTCCATTATAATATGTTATGGGATACCTTTTTGGGGAAGTATGCTCAATATTCATATATTTCTAAAGGTTACGATGAATTCACCTTTAAAATTTATAATTTTCGAGCCACGTCCGTACCCTGGTAATTATATTTTCAATGGATATTGTCTATCTAACTTAAATACCTTGTATAACAAAAAATCATATACACTTATGATTTAATATAAGGAATTAATTACAGTGTTCCTGATATTCATACGCTACTAGATACAATAGTTCAAGTGAAATTTTTGTTCCAACGGTGAGAACTGAATTCAATAAGTTTAATCCATTATTTGCTTTTCTTTTCTTTTTTTTTTTTTTTTTTTTTTTTAATTTGTTTACGGTTAAAAATGAACTTTTCTGTTTTTGGTAATAATCGTTTTCCTTTTTAAACGGTGCGCCAACAGAGTAAACTTTAGATTTTATTATTTAGTGATATTTTATATTAAGTATGGGTTATTTATAATTTGACAAATCTGGTTAGTTAAGTTTTTCTTTTCATAGTGTTATGTTAATTTTAATTTTACTACTTAAAAAACCCTATTCACACCAAAGCCTTAGTGAGTAGACTGACTATGTAATATTGCGTGTAATTAAATCGTACATACATACTTTTATTATTGGTAAATACACACTATATTATTATTATTATTAATTATTAAACGCATTAAAAAGTAATGACATCAATTTCATTATTGTGACTTGGGGATAAAATGCTCAAAATTAAAAGTACATTTTTTTATTTTAAATTTAAAAAATATAACAAAGTAACAAAGTAAAAATATAATTAACATAGAAGTTGAGAATTTTAGATTTAAAAAGGGGAAATAGTTTTAAATATCTGGGTGTTGTAATAAATAGCAAAAATAATAATCACGAGGAAATTAATATAAGAACCACTGCAGCGAATAAATGTTATTATGGGTTAGCGAGCATATTTAAATCAAAACAAATATCAATTAAATCGAAAATCACACTATACAAAGTAATTACCAGACCAGTTATTTTATACGCTTGTGAAACTTGGCCAACGACCAAAAGAGATGAAGACAAAATAGCAATCTTTGAAAGGCCAATTTTTAGAAGAATATATGGGCCAAAAAGAAATAATATAACACAACAATGTAAAAGTAGAAGCAACATAGAATTACAAAAGCTATATAAAGATCCAGACATAATAGCAGTATCACAATATAGAAGAATTGCACGGGCTGGCCACGTATGGAGATCAAATAGCCTAATGTGATAGCGGTATTAAAATGGAAACCCCTTGGGCAAAGACCACTAGGCAGGCCAAAACAAAGATGGATAGACAAATTAAAAGACTCTAGAAGAATTTGGAATACAAGATATGGAAGCAGTAGCACAAGATGGAGACAGGTGGAAGCTAATTTGTGTTGCGGTAATGGGCCTCAATGGCCTCTGAAAACCCGAAGAACAATAGTTGTGTGAAATATAAAATTGTATGATAAAAATATTTGATGGTCCATACGGTCAGATTTTATTTAGTGTCTGTTTGTAAAAACTATGTATATTGTTCTATCTGTATTTGGAAAAAGTTTAGTTTAATACAATTATTATTATTATTATTATTTATATTTTATTTTATTTTATTGAACTCTAAGAATATGACGTTAGATTTAAATTAAGTAGTTAACATTTAAAAAACTATATTCTATTTTTGAATTTCATATTTAAACTTTTAAAATATAATTCATTGTTTTCTGATTTAATTAGATGAATTCATTTAGTCAATTAGTGTATTATTTAGTATGAATATTATTGAGTTATTGAAATGATTGTTTAGAAAATTACTTTGGTTTTAATTTTAATTAATGTTAAATTATTTAAATTAAAATTACTTTGATTTAAAAATTAATTCATTTTAAATTATTTAAAATTAAAATTTTTTTAAATATAATACATTGTTTTCTGACTTAATTATATTGATTCATTTAGTCAATTAGTGCAGCGGTTCTCAATCTTTTTTCATTCAAGTACCCCTTGACCTAACATACACCTATCTCTTTGATAAGTCTTCAATTAGTATATTATTCAGTATGAATATTATTGAGTTATTAAAATAATTGTTAGTATAAATGTTTAGAAAACTACTTAAATAAAAAAAAAAAAAAAACAAGTTTATAAACATAAATATATTATATTGGATTATAATCCAAATAAGAATATTATAGCATACTACTTACATTAAAATACTAAACTTAATTAACCTAAAATAATCTATCCAAACAGCTAAATTATAATATTCCCTACATTAAACCCTTTATAAACTATGATATTTGAAGAATGTCACAAATATAGATTCATTAAAAAATATTATACTAAAAATGCTTATAGATTAAAAATAATATTAATTTATAAACTGCAATTGCAGATACTTAAATATGAGTACAAAACATTAATATCTAAATTAATTAAAGTACAAGAACTCTGTACCATAATTTGAATAAAAATAAGCTTTAAAAAAATAATTTCAATGAGTATTTTATTATTAGTCATCAGCTTAATCAATATTAATTAAGTTAAACCGGTGACGGTTGATAAGGATAACCGGGATATTGAGCCTGATTTGATGGAGGCGCCAGAGGTCTTTGTGGATATGGCTGATAACCACCTGGTTGGCCCGGTGTTGGATAACCTTGAGGGTATCCTTGAGGTGGCGGTTGATAACCTTGTTGCGGCGGATAATTTTGAGGTGGTCCAGGCTGTTGGTTTGGGGCAGTATTCGGACCTTGGTATGATTGAGCATTTGGTTGTGGTGCAGGATAGTTAGGTTGTGGAGCGGAAGCCGTCTGTTGTACAGCCACAGCAACATTAGGAACCGACTGGTTAGGAGGTGGAGGGTATGTTTGAGTAGATGCTGATGGTGCCGACTGAGTTGTCTGAGAAGACGCATATGTATTCTGCGGTGCATTTCCATATCCAGTGTACGCTGATGGTTGATTTGTTACAGGTCCATAACCACTACTAGAACTTACTGGCTGTTGAACATAACCGGCTGGAGGATAATTTGGAGGAAAGTTTTGTGGCTGAGCAGCAACAGTGTTTTGAGGATAGCTAGCACCCGGTTGATTTCCATATGGACCATTTGGTTGATATTGTTGGTTAGTTGGCGGATTACCATAATTGGGATTTGGATAGTTGGCACTGGGTACTGCTTGTTGATGACCGTATCCTTGGCCTGGATATGGCTGATTTGTAGGCTGACTATAAACATTACCACCACCAGGACCACCTGCTTGGCTTGCACCAACAGCACTATTTTGAGTAGATGCAAAGTTTTGATAGGCTTGTTGTCCTTGATATTGAGGGGATGGTCTGTATTGTTGAGTAGGTGGTCCTGAAATTTAAAAATAATAATTCAATATATTAACCTGTATATATTTAATAATAAGTAAATTAGATATATTACTAACTAAAAAAAAAATTTTAAAAATTAATCTCAATCACATGGACTGCAAACAACATTGTTTTATGAATGAAAACTAAACATTAATGCTAGGTCATAAAATAAAATTGAATTCATTTAAGCACATACAGTTAAGAAATAAAAATTAAACAATTAAATTTTGACATAAAAGTATTAATAAAAACATTAGGTACTTTATTTATATGAACATTAATCTTTAGTAGGTACAGTCAATATACTGCCAAATTCAACTAATGATTTTTACATTTTCAGTAACTACCAACAACAAATTTGTGAAATTAAGAGTTAGAATAAAATATTTTAATCAAAAACAATATTTTTTTTATCTAAGAATAGGTACCAATGCAAAATGAAAAAGCATTCTTTATGTTACAGCCAGTGTTGAGATTTATCTAGATAAATATTTAGTTATCTTATATCTTATCTAGATAAATAATGGTAAGTTATCTTCATAATCATCTTGGATGAAATTTGTATTCATCTCAACATATTTATACAGATAATTTGTCTGAGATAATTATATTTATTTTCGATAAGCTTAGTACCAACTCAAAATGTTTTTATCATTAAAAAAAAAAAAATCAGTAAAATAGCATGAATGTTATCTATTATAGAATTCAATTGTTTGATTAATTTGGGTTAAAGCTATTTTCAGATTTTTTTTTTTAATTGAAGTGTAAACTCTGGTAATCTGTTGTAACTGGTTATGGTTAATGGTAATATTGTATAATTTGTCTAAAGTACTCTCCTATTAATAAATAAAACAATGGTGTACTGTGGAATGCTTATTATCATCCTACTATATGCTCACATGGAAAAATTTTATTTTAAAACTTTTTTTTCTCTTATATTTCTATCAACAATATATACAGAGTCCATATACAGCCATATAACCCAAATATTAACCAAAAATATATTACATATTATAATTCTGTGACTATTCGCAAATATTGTTATGAGTAGATAAATACTAAAAATAATGTCCTAATTTCACAAATTAGGAAGAATACTGTTATTAATAATTATTTATTTACACCTATATATTTTTTATTGTGTTTTGTATTACTTTCATATTATTTTATTTGTTTAAATAAATATTACACTTGATCAATTAAATAAAACTACTATACAAGTAATGTATATAAAAATTCTTAAAATATAGATATTTTAAGCATTTTTTTGATAATCCCAATTTTTTTAAATAATTTACAAATATTACAAATAAATAAGTCCCAACATGTAGTATAGATAGATAGATAGTTACTCAATTTTTTTGTTAATTTTAATAATTATATGTACATATTATAATTTATAATTATAATCTTTAATATAATTTTTTTATATAGTTTTGTCATTCTAAATGTAATTTATGGATGTTATTTATTAATCAAATCATGAACTTTAAGTTTTTTATAAAAACAATGATAGGTTTAAAGCAATAAAATAAATTATGTTTTTTCTTATCTGGATAAAAATGTTTTTATCTTTTATCTTTATCTAGATAAATTAATATATTTCATCTTTCATTTTCGTCTAGCTAGTGTTTTTTCTTTTGTCTTTTATCTTTATCTAGAAAATGTTTTATTTATCTTTTCCCAACACTGGTTACAGCTATAACTTATCCCCCTTCAATACACAATGACAATATTTATTAGACATCAAAGCACAGAAACTAATGAAACTTTCAAAATAACACAACATACTCATTGGAGCGATGGATTGTTGAGGGCGATATCCGCTAGGAGGCATCTGTCCTTGAATTTGAGGAGTGAAAACTTGGTTCATAGCCTGTTGAGGTGGACCTTGTTGCTGAGGTGGAGGCTGCTGCATTGCCTGAGGATTCGGATCTTGTCCTACCATCATTACTGGTGGTGGAGGTTGCTGTTGTTGCTGCTGCTGTTGTTGTTGTTGTACCTGCTGTTGCTGCTGCTGCTGCTGCTGTTGCTGCTGCTGTTGTTGAGCTTGCTGTTGAGCTTGTTGTTGCTGCTGCTGTTGTACCTGCTGCTGCTGCTGCTGTTGTTGAGCCTGCTGT
This sequence comes from Therioaphis trifolii, assembly GCA_027580255.1. Taxonomy (NCBI): domain Eukaryota; kingdom Metazoa; phylum Arthropoda; class Insecta; order Hemiptera; family Aphididae; genus Therioaphis; species Therioaphis trifolii. The sequence continues at coordinate 3,192,774 of CM050405.1, read as the reverse complement.
TGTGCCTGTTGTTGTTGCTGCTGCTGCGCTTGTTGTTGTTGCTGCTGTTGTTGCTGTAATTGCTGTTGGTGTTGTTGATGCTGTTGTTGCTGTTGAATCTGCTGTTGTAAATGCGTACCACCTTGAGCTTGCATATTTTGTTGTATATTTATATTCGGAGGCTATAAATTAATAAATATATTAATAAAAATGTATCTTATAGTTAACTAAGGGATTATGGAAATGAAGACGAAAAATTACAGTAAAATGATAATCAATATTAAAGAAAACATTAAATTTTAATAATACAATATATAAAGTAAATACAAACCGGGAGTAATGACTGAATATTTTGAGTAGAATCTGCTACTGATGCCAAGTATACCAAATTTCTATGTAAAATTTGCTGGAACCTTAAAAATACATATACATATGAAAGTTCAGAGTAAATTTTGAGTAAAAAAATTTAGTTTTCGCTAAAAGCGATTAATACAATTTTATTTATCAAAACCTACTGTTGATATTATTATAAAATAAAATGATAACCAAAAAACTTTAGGTCATCTTTACATAAACAAAGTAATATTAGATATTGAAAAATAAGCATAGGTATTTTAAGTAAACTATCATAATTAAGACGACATACTGAGCACAATCTTGCAATTTTCCTTTGATCTGGAAGTCATGAATAGTCACAATCAACTGAGCATTTTCATCAAGTATCTAAAACAAATAAATACACATGGATGATTAATGTTATAGACTCAACAAAAAGTACTCAAGTATTAAAACAATTTAGGTATTCACACTTATAATTCAATTTTTTTGTTTTATATGTACTTCTAAAATTCTAACATATAGATGTATATTTTATGAATTAATAAGCACCCTACTGTAATAAATTCCTCAATGTGCCTTATTAATGTTTGGTATGTAAATTGATTACATTAAATCTTATTTATGTGTAGATATATTTAAATATATTAGAAATATCAAGATTTCAGTCATATTATTAAAGACTGCACAAGACAAAATTGCCAATCTACTCTAAAAGTAGGTAATTTGATTTTTTTTTTTTTTTTTTAACAACCACTTATAAAAATCTCTTGAGACATTTTTCAAGGGATTGGTTCTTTAGAGTGTATTAAGCGGGAAAGTGTCTAAGCTATACAATAGGTAGTCTAAATTCTTACACTGTTTAATTTGTACATCCATTTAAATTATTATAAGTACCTATATATATATATATATTATGTGTAAAACTGAGTTATGATAATAATAATGAAAAAATGATAATCACCTAATCATACTTGGAAAAACAATCAAATGTATAGAAAATTTCCTAAAAATGTATAAAAATATAAAATAAAAGTATTAGTGTATAATTTAAATTTTGTCATCAAAAGCAATTTTTTTTATGTGGCTTCATACTGGTGACTGAATAAGACTAGACTAGTTTTTATGACTTGTTTACAATTTAGAGTATACGTATAAAAGAATAAAACAAAAAATATACGTATATACAAGTTCATGCTCATCAAAAGCAATAATCCAAAGTAACCAAAAATAGTGTCTTGCATTCAATCCTTTGTCTTTAATCAGGTAATTTACAATTACATTCAATCTCATTTGATTATATAGATAATAAATAATAATATGATCGAATTTGATTTTTAAATTAAAACAATGTAAAGAAATTTAATGATTCTATGAGTGTACAAATACAAATATACTAATATTGCGAATAACATAGCAACATACGTTGATAGAAAACTAGAAACTTCATAAAAAAATTTAATTAATATTAAGTTCATATTTATTTATTCTAAATTGAAAAAATGTTTAAAAATGACTTTAAATTACATATCCTACCTACCACCTTTTTTTCATACACCACACTTAAAGCTACAAAGATAAGGCTACGGTTAGAATAGACCCGGCATCAGCCAAATACGGACAAAAAAAATTAAAGTATGAAATTCAAATTGTACTGGTCACATTGCATCATTATATTTTGATATACCAAGGTAACAATAGTTTTAATACTGATTAAATATTTGAAACACAATAAAAACGTACATTTTTTTTTTTTTTTTTTTTTTTTTTATTTAAATCTGATGATAAGTAAGTAGTATAGTTAAGATGGACTAATATTATCATACTACAAAATCGAGTAGAAAATCTTACTGAAATCATAATAAATTAATTAGGTACTAACTTTAGAACAAAATGTTGATTTCTAACTCATCTTAAACAAGTTAACCTTAAATAAAACTATAGTAATAACCACAACTCATAAGTAACATAACCAATGATTGGTTTAAACTGTAATGTAAGACATGTCAAGATAATATTGTTAGCTAAAAGGTCAATTGATGTAACCCTCAATAATGAAATTGTTCAGGAGGCACTAAAATATATATTTTTTTATGATTCTAGGTTAGGTTAGGTTATTCTAACCTAACTAAAAAGCTTTTGTTTTTTAAGTATTAAAACAGTATATTTATAAAGCAATGTTACACTTCCTAAACTAAATACAATATGATATATTGTTAGGTTACTCCAAAGTGAAGTACCTAGTTGGTTACATTACTTGGCCTATAATAGTGTGAATCAATAATAAATTTAATAAATTTAGACAGTGATGATTGCTGTAATGACTTGAAATAATATAAATTTTATAGTGGGTTACACTATTTGACCTGTAATATTTGAAGACTACTTAAAATACTATGGCATAGGGATATACCGAGGGATATACAGTAGGCTTGCACTAATTGACTTGCTGAAGAAAAAATTGTTTGAAAATGTTAATATTTACGTTGAGGCTTACTGATTTACCAGTGTGGCTTACACTAAACAAAATTTAATTAAGTTGAATTTAAACTGGAATTAGTCATCAGAGGTTACGATATTTGACCACAATGTGTATTTTCTTTATAATTATTCATATCAATAATAACCTGAAATTTGAAAAAAGTGAGGGTTACATCAATTGACCTATCAGCCGACGATATTATATTCTACGGGACAACGACTGAAACAAACAATTTTGGTCTTAAGAAAAGTAATGATATTTCAGGGTCCACAAGATAATAGCTTCTGACCAACATTTAAAGACATAACAAACGCTATTTAGACCGTAATATTTGCAAACATCATAGGAACAGACGCTTGCTAATAAACACTCTGGACGTAACATTAAGACGGGAATACGGGAAAACGTTTGACATGGCCAAGAGCTTAAACGACAGAGGGAAAGATAAAAACTTGGAACAGCTCGACGAGTCACACCGTTGGGAAGCGGCCGGCGTTCACAAAGGCGGTCCCGGACAGTGATGAAAACCGATGGCACGCAGCGTCGCACGGTCTCGTGGAACAAAAACGAGGAACAAAAAAAAAAAAAGAATAAAAAACACGACAACCGTGACCGGGATGAAAGGGATTTTCGTTGTTTCCCGTCAGGAACCGCAAAAGAAGCGGCGGCGTCTTACCTTCTGTATGTGCGCCGAGGGCGGCACCCGTCGGTTCTGGTTGTACGCCGCAGCGGCTGCTGCGGACGCCATTTCCAGCGGGTTCCTGTTGACGCCTCGGGCGGCCAGCGTGCCGGCGGTGTGCGACGGTCGGGCGGAAAATCACTCGCGACGTCCGCTACGTTCTCGGCTCTGCTGCCGCTGCCGCTGATGCTGATGCTGTAAAAGAAGAGATCTGAGACGCGGAGAAAAGCGTGTGTCGGGCCGATCTTCGGACGGGAAGACGAGAGGGAAAATAGGACGGGAGAAACGTGAGCGGAGAAAAACGTAAAACGAAAAAAAATAAAAAAATGCGAGACTCGGACCAACCGAAATACGCCGGATCGATAAGACGCGGAAAACGAAATTTAGCGAATGAGTGTGTGCGAACGTGCGTGCGTGCGTGCGTTTAGTGTTTACCGCGAGTGTGTGTGCGTGTGTACGTTGGTTCGCGCGTTGTGTGCGTGATACTGCTTTGTGTACGCGTAGCGCGCGGGCGCGTGCGTGAGTTGAAATCAAACGGATTTTTATCACGCGCGCTCTCGATTCGACGTCGGCGGCGGCTATAGCCTGAAGGCTGAACGACACGACGATGTAACCGATGAAAACCGTTTTGCTATACGGCCGAACGAACGACGTCGCGGCACGGGTTACAACTTGTAATAACTCGACGACGACCACGATGGCGGCGGAGATCACCGCGCGAGTATGATCGCACGATTTTAACGCGTCGACGAATTCGTTGTTGTTGTTGTTGTTGTTGTTTTTTTTCTTTTTTCTTTTCACGGCTTATCATCTACGACATTATCTCGTGTATCGTCGATAAGGAAACGCCGGCCGGGCGACGGGAAATGTTCGTCCGAAACGCCGTTCGTATGTGTGTGTGTGTGTGTGTGTGTGTGTGTGTGTGTGTGTGTGTGTGTGTGTGTGTGTATGCGTGTGTGTGTGTGTGGCCCACGCCGCGAAGGACCTTTGACGGTTCGGTTACATTATTTTGTTTAACCGTCCAGTTCACGGTTTGTCCCGACCTCCGATTGTCCGAAATGTAAAAAAATCCAAAGTGTTCTATTCGTTGAGTAGGTACCTACCGATTTATTCAGTGGCGTATTTATGGAGGGGCCAACGGGGCCCAGGTGAGGGGCACCGAAATAAAAAAAATGTATGTGTTTAATGTTGAGTGAAATCAAACGAAAATTGTTCGTTGCAATGTAGTTTTTATATATTTGTCATATAACTTTTCATTATTAAAAATATAAAGTGTTTTATATCTCTGATGGTGTCGAGTCGGTTGAAAGGTCTTGTAGTATTCAAGCAATTTTAAAATACATAATTTTTCATTCGCCCAGCTCCGAAATGAAAACTTACATACGCCACTGGATTTATTGGTCGGCTAAACGATTTAACGCTTTTAAATTCGATATACCTAACTTTGACTTCAATCCTATTAAATGTAATATTTCTGAAAAAGTGTTTCACAAAGCAATACATTGTACCTGTTCTGGATTGATTTATTGTTACTTTTTTTTTTATTTTACAAAAATAGATCATTATTATAGTTCATCATTGAAAATAATCAAGAAAGATGCCTAATTTATATCTCTCCCGCTTTGCTAAATTTAGAACTCAATTCAATGTAACACACAGTTTCTCTACATAATTTTTTAGTAGTATCAAAGATTTGGATTAACTTTTTTCAAATTCCAGCGATTCTTCCTAATGAAATCTTTAATTTGGTCACTTAACACTTAACCTTTTATTTTTTTGGTTTAAGTATAAGTTAATAATGAATTGGGTTCATTCATAGCAGTTATGACAATAGTCAAAATACAATATTTTAACGTTATTTATTTATTTATTATTTATTTATTTATTTAAAAGACTGTGAGGGCTCAAGAACAATATGTCAATATATAATATATATAATAAATATAACAATATATACATAAATGGTACGGTTTGTTATATAATTTCACAGTAAATCCAACTCTTAGTAAATTAATACATTTGCTATATCAATGCCAAATGCTCACTAATTAGGTTAGGTTAGGTTAGTATTCTCATAAAGTGCCTAGGTAAAGCATGACTCACAATATATTCAACACCAATGAACCAATAAGGTACAGAATAGAAGAAACAAGACCTCTTAAATTTACTCAAAAAGTATAATTACATAACATATTATACAAATTATAAATTATTCAATTCAATAGTAACTTGATTATAAAAAGTTGACATTAAGAATGCATAAAAAAAATAATATAATACAATGCAAATGTACGGTTTATTTCACTTTTAAGTCTGCAATCAAAGGTATATGGTCAGATGGAAACAAAACACTGGGTAATCCAATATTCAGTGTTACGTCTTCGTGTGATGGCATTGGTAACACCTAAAAATAATAAATCATAATAATCATTAATCACATATTCTGACACAAATATTTTGCATATGGTAACACTTTTACCTGAATAACCTCAAGATGATCTTTAGTAAAAAATATGTAATCCAAAAGACCAGAAAAAGTTTTAGTGTAGTTACTATAGCTAACATCCATGACGTTATATGCACTTTCCATTTTAAAGCTGCCAAGTCTTTTCTTCAAATCGTTTAATATCTTAACATCATCTGGAAAAAATATATATAAATATTTATACCTTAGAGTAATTACAAAAATAGAATTTTTATTAAATTGCCCATAAACATACAAGTTAAATAAAATAAAAATGTTTAAAATATATTAATCAATGTGGCATTTCATCTGTAATAACTCATAAATTATAACTAGTCATAATTGACAATATTTAAATTACACAATGACAGCATTGCATATACATTGCATTTAATTAGTTAGCTATGTAATATCTAATTTGTTATGATTAAATTTAAAATATTAAAATTAATAACAAATCACACAATTTAAAATTTACTTAAATGACTTTTGATTTTGTACTATCTTAATTATAATTATAGACAAGATATTTTGCAAATGTATAATCCGTTAAAACTTGGAATACATACTCTAATTTAACAATATATTGTTGTAATTCTCTCTTTTAATAACAGTTCTACATACTGTATTAAAAATATATTTATTTTTCATAACATATTTAGAAATTGCACTTATTTTAGAATAATGTAATAATTTTACCGTTAACATTCATCAAATATGAGTTTTAAGTGTCAAAATCAATAATTAATGGATTATAAACAACATTCACAATGCATTTAGATATATCAATGGCGTTTTCTAGAAAGGGTGTAGTCAATAATTTCAAAATTTTTCAGGAGACAACAAAAATAGTCTAAAAAATACAGTTTTAATCAGTGTTATTAAAATTATATTTTTGGAAAATATAAATATTAAGAAACAGTTTTTATTTTGATAATGTTAATAAAATCATACAGTGTCATTGTAATTGTAACTTTAAATAAAGTGTAGGAGGGTTACGCCCTTTTTGCCTATTTTATTTCATATGGCTTTTAAATTTCAGTTATCTTTTGTAAGTTATGCCCTTCTTTTTTTTTTATTTTCAATCAGCTTTTTAATTTCAGTAATTAAATAATTACTAATTTTTTGGTTTGAATATTTGTAAATTATATTATTATGTACACTATTTAATAGAGATGTTCTGAGTACCCAGTAATTACTCGATGGCCGAGTATTCAATGTCATATTAAAGACTCGGCCCTTACTCGGTACCCGGAATTTTACTTAATTTTTACCATATTTGGTACTGGGTAAGTATTCAAATTTTTACTCGGCCAATATTCGAAACCCAGTTAGTAATCAAATTTTTACTCGGTACCCGGTTTACAGTAAATTATTTACCCGGAACATCTCTACTATTTATTACACCTTTTCTACAAAACACTGTCGATATGTTAACTTACACCACAGCTTTTCATAATTTATCAACTATCATACACTTTTACATATAAGCTAAACATATTGAACATTTAATTTAAATAACTATGCTATTCATCTAATCTTAAAATATAATATACTTATTACACAAATTGACTAATTAAATAATACATTTTTTTATGTTCTGTAGCTAAAATTAGATTATAAATATTAAGTTTATTAATCTCTCAGAAAAATATATTTACTGTATTGATCTGGTAATAATAACGATGTAGTTAAATCATAGACTCCACTCTCGGGTGTGCTATTGAAATCTCCACAAAATATAGTCGATACTTTACGTTCAGAGTACTGAAATTAAATATTGAATTAATGTGTATTAAAATAATTAAAAGCATTCTGAAAGGAAATAAAGGAGATTAAGTCTCTAATTATTTCATTTTATACTTACATTATTCATTAAATTTTGTCTTATTTGATTAATGATAACCAATTCAACTAAAGCTTGAAGTAATCTAATAGGATCTCCTTCAGCATCAGATATCAAATGAGTATTACAAACTAAAAACAACTGATTTGTATCAGAAATCAATTCCAGCACCAAAATCTATAAAATTAAAAATAAACATCACTAATAATAATTAAGATGTGCATTTCATAAATTGATACTATTATAATAAATGTGTGGTAATAATTATTATGCTTCCAAAAAATATATATAAACAAATAATACTGTACTTATTTAGGTACATGGTTATTACTTATTTATAGTACTTAAAATAATTTAAAAGATAAAAGTATTTTATTAACTTGAAGAACAGTTCGCTTTTCCAATGCCTGTTTCCATAAGTTATCAGAAAGAATTTCCTGTACATTAGTTCCACAATATGTTGACACAGTAGGCCAGTCATTTAATCTAATATTAAATATATTCAATAAACTGAAACATATTCAAATAGGTAAATTAAAACACATATAAATTAACGACTATAAAAACAAAACTTACTTAAATTTATCACAAGAATAAAAACAACTTAGACCTTCTTGTCTAGTACCACTTTTTCTTAAAAACACTCCACCCATGTTCATGTACTGTTTTAATAAAGGACTCAACTCTCTAGTAAACATATTTACATTCACTTCTTGCATACACAATATGTCTGGTTCGTATGCTAAACAAAGATGATTTACATTAAAAAAAAAAAAAAACAAATAAATCAATTATATTTCATACTTACCCATTAATTCTTTCAAAACAAGAGGATTACGATAGCTTGGGGCTAAAATGTCTGGAGAACAGTATGGATACATTTCATTTTTGGCTTCTTTTGTTCTTGTATACTCTTCAGCTAGAATATTGTATGATACAATTCTAATGCTAAAAAAAAAATTGATTTTCAAAAGTTTGATAAAGTGCTACTAATATGTATTGTGTACTACAAACTAAAATTTTACATCATTCAATACCCGTTCAATATGCTATCTACTGTAAATATTTTATCTATCATAATTTTATGTTGGTTTAATTAAAATACAACTAGTCTTTCCTTTACAATACAATTCCTTAATAAATACTTTGTTAAGTTTAGATAATGTATATTTATTTCCTACAGTTCTGAGGAATGATTCTAACACATTTTGTGCAGGCTGTTATACATAGCCAACACTTTTCCAGGAGTTGGAATTTTAATGCCTCAGCAGCTCCTCGCGTTTCAGTGTAATATTTGTTTTTAACATGCTACAGTGCCTCTATTGTAAACGCTTTGGCACCAGGCAATGAAATTTTCCTAATTATGGATCATCTTATGAAATAATATATGTTAAAAGAAAGTATGTAGACTATTTATCGGAATATAAAGTAGTATTTGATATAATTGGTAGTCAACTATTCAGATTTTGCTTTTCTACATTTAAAAACCCTTTTTCTAAAATGGATTGTGCCTGAAACACGAAGCAAAAATCTATGGTCCATAATATTGATTAATTTTAATTGCAAAATGATTAAGTATATACACTATACAGGTCTATACATAAAATAGTTAACTAAATCGCTATACTTAAACTTGAGACAGATGGCATATTGAACAAAAACTCATTATTCTAATTTGTTCAAATAAACAATAATTTGAAATATAAATATTTATCATTAATATACATTACCTGTTATTTGCCTTTTTCTTAAATCTCTTTTCAAATGGATAAGTTTCAACAGTATTTTCTACAACTGTAGATGATTTGATTTCTGCTGTAGGTCCACATCGGCCTTGCTCATTGCAAGGAAAGCATACCAATTTTAAACAGCGATTGACATCATTTTCAGTAGGTATGTAAATGATTTCATTACCCACTTCAATTAAATCATTAGATTCAATTCTGTACCATTTATACTTACTATCTAGAATAGAAACATTGTATCCCTTATCAAATGCATATGGATATAACATTAAACCTTTATATGGAGGTACACCCAATTTTAAATCCTTGACTATTGGTGCATTCACAACAACTTTAAATACATCATCTTTAATTTGAAGAGTAATATTTGTTTTTTCATCAAAAACTTCGCCACACATAGTATCACCAGGTACAGTAACTCCATCGACTTTAATTGAAATATCATTGATAAAATCGATCTTTCCAAATTTTTTTTTCAAATAAATTGTAAGTAATTTTAATTTTAATCTCTCAATAAACGTTTGAATGGAATCATTTGGACTTCGACACATATTTACTTTTTTTTTTATATTTTTCATTGACATAAACACCAACAATTGGTGTTCATCTTCTCCAGGTACTTCAACAGAGTTTACATACATAGTATCTTCCCATGTAGATGCTTTAGTTGAAGACATTTTTCTTCTTATACAAGATAAATATTTACAAAACCAGTTGAAGTATTTCATAGAGGCCTGTAAAAATTGTAAAAATGCTTATTAATTATTTACGTATAGTGAACTATTAACATAAAAATATAATGTAATCGGTAACAAATAAATTTGTCGATAATAACCACTAGGTCAATTGAGAATTTCACAAAAATTGAGCCATTAAAAAAAAAAAAAAAACCTTCAACCATTTTATTTAAAAGCTTGTAGCAGTAATGAAAACTAAACGGTCTGATTTTATATTTTTGTCGTCATAACAAACATACCATTAACATGGAAAAAATTATTCCTGAAAACTTTACGTAAACCGGATTAAAACGGCACGGTGAAACACGACTAAGTACATAATCATAAATCGCTATTGAAAATATAAAGTGATATCGGCAACAACATTTCAAAGCAATATTACACACCTAACAAATTATTTAAACGTACCTTGTTATTGATCGCGTTATAATTGTTATCTCATAAAAAATATGTAACCTATTACAACAGCATAACCGTCGAGTAATTATTAGAAAACTCGATAAATATTATTATTATTATTGTTATTGGTATTAAACTTTTTACGTACGGCGTTAATATGAGCGAAGGTACGACGACTCTCGTTGGAACGACTTTACCCCGACAGCGAGAAAAACATGACTTACGTGTGCCGATCGACCGACAGCGACGATATTCCGGTGTTTCCTGAACACCAAAGCGGCCATAAAACTCGTACCGCAACAAACAAAGCGGATTTTGAAATCGCGAGTTAGATGTTGAACTCGGGCATCGGACGTTACCAACAGTACAAACGTTAATGTCGTTGGACGATCACGAACAGTGCATGAACACTGAAATCGGACACCGCCGGAGCGTCACAGTGACACGGTATAATATTGTGAATTGTTTATTGTCCACGGAGTACCCCGACTATAACAACTGACCGACGATCTTATCATCTCGTCCGGTGATAATACTATCTACGACGATCACGGCCGCCACCTTAGAGTAATAAAACCACGAAACGTTATCGTCCGTGATAACGACTACCGCGTCTGTTTTAGACTTTAAATTTATTGTTATTTTTTATTTGTTTTTTGTTTTTTGTATCTTACAATTTTCATTATTATACCGATTTGTTTTTATTTTAGATTCTGAGTGAAGCGAAGGATCTTATGGTTTTACAATGATGTTTATTTTTTTTTTATTTATTTTTTTTTTTATTTTTTTTTTTTCTGTAAACACTTTTTCGTATAGAAATCCTTGTCCAAAAGTTTCGTCCAGCAACTTTTTAGATTCGAAATTGAACTGAGATGGTACTTTAGAGAGGTCATTTTTCCAAAATCTCCATAGTTTTTCCAGTAATCAAGAATAACAATCGAAAAACTGAGTAAAATCGGTAAAAATCCGCCGTAAACGAGATTTTCACTCTTCAGATTTTAGGTATTTAGTCATAAATCGAAAAGTATTGAAGCTAGAAACTTGAAAATTTTATCCCATATCAAATACATACTTTTTTATATTGGATAACATTTTCAGAACAATTATAGCACTTTTGACTTAAATATAGAACTTTTAATTTACCAAATTGTTTGAAAGTTTTTATGTAATATAATTTTAAATATTTGACAAAAAGTTCTGAAAATTTAATATGACCTTACTCATATACCTACCTAATTATCCTGACAAAAATTAAAAAATCGTGAGTCAGGATTTTTTTTTATACACACTTTAATAAATTATTATACGATTTTTTTCGATATTGTCTGATTTCTTTTAAGTTTATTTCTAATGAGTTATAATTGTTATAAAAATTGAAGTTTAAATGAGTTATATCTAATTGAATATTTTATGAGGGTTTAATAACAAAAAAACTCACCAAAAATTATACAAATAACCGTGAACTACGTAAACAGTATTTAAATAATAATGTATTATATTACACTGAAGCTTTGCTCAGAATCGTTTTATACTAAAGAAATGAGTCATCATTTCTTTAAAACTTAATACATTCATCACCAATATCTTGTCCGAGGTTTTTACTTTTGACATATGTTATGGGTATGACAAATTTTAAAAATGCAAACAATACAACTGCGCGTTTATTGTTTTTTTGATTATTGTTTATATATTGTTTATTGTTTATTGTTTAAATGATGATTTCTAGTGAAAAAAAAAAATAATAAAAATTTTCGAACGAGTTCTAGATTCTGCTGATTTAGATTTTTTTATCGATTTTAATTGAAAATTCTCAAAAGGTTTGAGTTCTAATTAATCATCTTTAGTTCTGGTTCCAAGGCCATTTATTTTCGGTCTTGTCTATATACTTATTAACTTAGTTTAATACAGAGGAAAACTGCAACAATTTCAAAATACATTCAAAACAACATATTATATCACGCAAAAACAAGGTCTATTGGAAGATGTTTTAGATTCCGAGTGAAGCGAAAGACCATACTGGATTTGTCACGGTGTTTTTTTAATTCACAAAACACATATAGATAATTACAATGGTTCAACAGTTACGTTCTACCACTCTATACATTAGAAATGTCGTCTGGATAATCTCCTAAAAAGTAAATTTTCCTTATTGGCTATCAATATTTTACCTAGTATAAAATAAGGCATTTCACCATATATCAACAACATTCTTGAGTAATTTTAACAAAAAAAATATTGAACTAGGTCTAGGTGCATTTAGAAGCTTTTAAATAATCTTTTTTGAAATTGTTACCCAATTAAATTTAAAATTTGATATAGACTTATTAATATTGATATGAAAACAATTTAACTCGACTTTACTCATTTACTTATATAACCAAATAGAACTAACTCAAAATGATCCGTCAAGATTTTTTTTTAAGTGCTTGGTTGGAATTTTTATGGAATTGAGTCTTACAAAAAAAAATTTATGAGCATCACATATCAATGATATATGTATAATCTTGAGTTCATGGTTTAATTATGTCAAATCATTGGTGAACATCCAAAATACCCAGTGTAGTATTAACAACAAACAAAACTTTGAAGTAATAAAAATAATCTCTTCTCCAGTTTTATATAACCAATTTAATATCATCTATATCAGTATTTCTCAAACTGTAGGCAGTACAGCTTATTTACTTTGTAAACGTACAACATATTTATTGTACCTACACATTTTTGGTTCTATGAAAAATAGAGGTCATTCAATAATAAAGTAAAAAATATGCCCTTTTATATTAATTTCATACATTTATAAACATTTTACACATCAATCTGATTTGCTTTTCTTTTTCAAAAAGTACAGACTTCAATAGCATAGAAGTATTAGCATAGGACTACTTGGTTTATTTGCATGAGCCCATTAGTTTAAATTATAATATTCTATCTAAATCTGTTTCATAAAATGAAATATGTTCTTAGTTTAATGTTAGTCCAAAAACTTCTCTTATCAATGGATTTTTGAGGACAGCTATCGTCAATAAAGCCCCTGTGTACGCATCAGCTTTGGATGCCCTTAATATTAATATTGTTTGAGCGGCAATAAATAATAATCATACTATTGTTAACTCTGCATAGGTCACATAAGCTTAAATAACAACAGAGCAAATACTTAAATACTCCAATAAATATCATAACGAATAAAATTATAAATTTGTATTTATATAGTTCATAATTTCATTCTATTACATGATTGCAAATTCAAAATTAAAACTTAAATTGAAAATATTTTACTACAGCCATATTATTGCAAAATGAAATGAATTGAAATCTGTTGCATATTTTAAAGAAAATGGTGAATTTTTTATAAATCTATAAAGTTAAATACATAATAAATAATACATTATACATATAATTATATACATTATATATCTCAAAATATTATTTATCAATAAATTACATAAATTTATACAATAAAATTAAGACTAAAAAAACAGCTAGGTAGAATTTGAATATACCTATGTAAATTAATTTTAACAAACATAAAATAATTCAAGACATAGAAACAATGAAAAAAGATTGAAATAAACAGTGTACAAACAAAAATTTAGTTACTGGTAACAAAAAATATTGCATTGAAAAAACATCTAAAATTTAGAACATTTGTCACAATTTAAAGTAATAATCTAATTAAGTAGTATCACTTTTGTCATGAAAATAATTTTTACAATCAACATAACAAATATTGAGCTAAAGGAATAATTATAACCATAGTTGTATGGTATTGAAGGTAGTAATGGTTGATTTTAAAGTTCTTGGTGTGCTTTTTTCCCAACATCATTGATGAATTTCCTGAAAACAAAATGCAATTCACTTATAAAAACCAAATATTTTTAGTACCTAATTAATTTTGATTCAAAAATTTAAGATATAACAGGAAATATAAATGGAGTAAACACTCTCTCAAGTGCTCTGAGACTAAATATAATTTTTTTTCCTAATAATTGTTTTTTCTATTTCCAAGCACTCTGAACTTTTCTGGTAGCCCCTGAAGTAGCAATACTACTGGTTTTTACACAGTGCATAGACTACACAATTATCACAAAAAGTGCTCATCAAAATAATATTATACACTCACTTTATTCGATTCCCTAATTCTTTATCTCTACATATAAATTTATGTCCAAATTTTAGATGTCCATCGTATAATTCTATTTCAGTTGTAGCATTTTCTCTAGTTTTCAAAAGATGATGATATAACTGAAAAAAAAAAACATTTATAAATATAAATAAATAATAAATTAGATTCATAAACATTTTATAAAAGCCATATACTACAGCATACATGGTTCAAAATTTAAACAAATCAATACATAATTGTTTAAATAACTGATTTTATTTGAAATAATATACAAATTGTAATTAAAAATTTGATTATATTTTACCTTTTCTCCTAATTCAGAAGGAATCACAATATCATCCCGTGCATGTAATATTAATATTGGCATTTTCGTATTCATCAAATTTGATTCCGTATCAAAAATGATATTACTCTGTTCAACAGGTTCAATAAAGAAAAAGTCAAACCAAGGTAACATACGATGTATCTATACAAAAACAAATGTATTAATTACACAAAGTTAATGAAATTAAATTAATATCTGTTATCAATAATAACAACAAATACTTTTTTCTACAGACATTGAATCAATTATAGGAACTTCTTTATAGAAATAGAATTTTTATTATTTTATTGACAGTCAATCACATATGATTTTATTTAATATTTACATGTATAATATAAATTTAAATTTATAAAATTATTAGGTCAAGTAAAAAGTATTAAGACAAAACTTAAAATAATGATGATGAAAGTTTATTCTTTCTTTGGTTAGACAAGAAAATGGTCACGGGTATATTTAATTGAAAAATAAACTATAAATTACTACTCTGATTTAAACCATTCTGAACAAAGCTTTTGTAAAATATATATCATTTACACATTTTACCATTTCTGGTCAAATTATTGATGTTTTTTTTATTATTAAACCCACATAAATTTTTAATTCTCAATTTGATAAAAATTTTCTTCTTTAATTCAAAAATTAATTGTTCATATAATCAAAAATTGAATAGACTTATTATTTTTTATCAATATTTTAACTAGGAATATAGTGTAAAAACAATATTAATCTGTCAAATTTGTAATTTAACATTTTAAAACAAAAAAGAAAAGTCTTAATATAATATTGATTTAATGAAAATCTTGTTTATTGTACATCATAATAGCAGTTTATCCTTATGTTTGCAAAAACTATTGAGAATACAGATAAATTACCCCTCTAATATCTATATTCAAAGTTAATCTATAAAATTACTGGGAGTAACTTTTGAACAAAGTTTACAATCTGAAATGTGTCTCCAATAGACATCACTGTAAAACAAATAGATCCTTTGATTCACGCAGCATCTTAAATATAAAACCAGATATTATATACCTACTTAATTAATTCTAAAATGGTTGATACAAAATTTAGGATATTTGAATATCTTTAATACATAAGTTTAATTAAAATTTTTTAAAATTGAATTTTTTGATAACTATTTATATCATTAGTGAATTACAGTTGCATGAAAAGTAATAAAACTATATATTTATTTAATTTTTAATTTTCAAATAACAATTATTAAAAATAATCTAACACAGCTACGCTACATGAAATTTTACCTTAGCAAGTGGATATTCTCGTATTTCATCACTCATTTTTGTAAACGGAGCTTCTAATATGAGACCATTGGGAAAAAGATCTTCCTTCTCCAGTAAAGAATAAGCATGTGAACCGATTCTGAACATAAAAAAGGCAAATACATAAATAGATAATTTCATTTCAAATTAGAAATAACTCAATTTAAATAAATAATAATTTGTTGAAACATTGAATATTAATTTTAAAATAAATAAATGAAAGTATTACCCGGTGCCCAAAGAATGACCCCATCCAAAAATTGGGATACCATTGGCACGTTTATGAGTCCATTTAAACATTTCCATTGCATCAGTCACTACACCAAACTCACTGACAACAACATCCGTAGAATCAGCATAACCTTTAAAAAAATTGGAAATAAAAAATAGTCACCACCAAAATTCAAAAATTATCATAGTGACATACTTCTATAATCTACAGCTATTACATGGCAGTTTATATCCTGTAGCACATGATACAATTGTACTCTATGTGCATTGGCTCGAGTACCTGAGTTACCATGCATATATATCACAATTGGTTCACCATGACTTAAAAGTTCTTCATACTGTGATTTATTGTCTTTGTACTTCTCCAAAAGATTACGAGGTAAAACATGCCTACAACATATTCAATTATATTACATGACCTACTTACAAAAAAATTTTGACGTAGTAATTCATTGATTCGTTGATGAATATACACAGGAGGGCAAACAAATTACACATTCATTTTGAAAGAATAAATGAAAAATTAAATTCTATGTTTGGCTATATCATATGTTGAATATTAAATGTGAATATTTTTCAATCAATATAAATATTAAAAAAGTATTGAATGACATTATACTATGCAGTTCAGGGTTGTTAGGTTACAATTAAAACTGAATTATTGGTTTTTTTCCAATCAACAAAATTTGTCACTAATAACTAATAACACCCTCTAAAATTTTGTAAAACAGTATTTTGTAATCAGTACCCAATTTAATATCTTAAAATATAAATAACCACCATAAAATACAATTATAAAAGAATGGAAATAAAGAAAAATACTGTTCAGTTGAAAAATAAAAATGAACAATCATTAAATCAATTATGAATATATTTATTTAACTATGTTAGACGTTAATAAATTTTAATATTACAGCTTAGAAGCTTAAATGATATTTATAATGTATAAATTATACCAATTTACTCTGTTAAAGTCCATAGAATGAAAAAAAAAACTAAATATGATGTAAATTGTGTATTTTAAAATTAAAATCTTAAAAAATAATAATAAAATATAGTAAATACCATGCTCCTAATGTCATATTGTCGTGTGTTTTGATGTAGAAATTTCTGGCTCCTTGAATACCATAATTTTCAGGGTGGCTGTAATTAACAGTAGATGGCATACGTACTAAAATATAACAATATTATTACTTATTAGTTACATAAATGTATCACCATTATATGAGAAGCAATTCAATACTTTTATATAATATTGCAATTAGTTTTAAAAAAATTACTTATTTTCTTCTAAAATATGTAAAAAAAATATTTATTGGAAATAACTAAATTATTATCACAAAATACAAATAAATAACATGTGGTAAATAATGTAAAATAAATTAAATAAATAACAGGTAATTTAAAATATTTTTCATATCAATAACCACAAAATATTTATCTAAGAATAACAATATTTATAAATATATGTATATTGTATACATAGAGGGTATCAAGAAGATCTGACATATGAATTAAATTCATATATCAGATTTTTATTATTCTGACATATTATACGTACATATTTTATTCTATATAGTATTTGATTTTTTTTTTTTTTTTTAATCAATACTATAGAACTAAACCATAAAACATATGGAACAATTTTGATACTTTCAAAACTCAAATTTCAAACTTTTATTTAATTTAAAAAAATAAATAAAAATAATTATTTTGTAAACCAGTTTTTTTTTTTTTTAATGTTAACGGTAAAATTTGATAAAATGTTTCATTAAAGTTACCTACATAATTTGATTATTATAATTTTTCTAACATTTAAAAATTATATATAAAAAAAAAAAATGATATGTTCAATTAATATTAAATAAGTGACTTTTATGAAATATTAGATTATATATTATTGATAATTAATAATATTAAAATTTTCAGAAAACTTAAAAAAATTATAGAAATTAATGAATGAACTTTTATTAAAATTTTAAGCACCAATATTTTTCTTAAAATCAGATTCACAAAATGGCTATTTTTAATTTTTTATAAAACTGAAAATTAAATTTTAATTTTAAGATACAAAATGTTCAATAAAAAATTAAACATTATAGTTATAGAGCAATAATTTAGTACCAACAAATTAAAAATTAAAAATATTGAAAATAATGAAATTTATTCCATTTGTCAGATGTTTGTGATACAACTGTATAATATTGGACTCTCAATTATCATACTGTGTTATTATTAAGTATTTCTCATATTAACCATTAAATACAATAAATATTTTTTTTAAATAATTCATACTTACCATAATTGAGGAATATCATTCCTCTTTGAAGCGATGGCGAATATCGAAAAACAATTGGTATGATTATGAATAGGAGAAATAATATTATTGCGAAGAAGCTTGATATTATGCAACATGTCCTGGAGAAATAAAATTTTAAATCAAAAAATTAAAAATTCATATTAGTACATGCATTTACACCAAAAAATATATTTTTATTTAAAATTTTACATGCATAAATACAACAATAAATAACAAAATATGATAAGTATCAGAAAATATGACAGTGGCAGCCATTCAGAAATTTACATAAAAATATGCCATAACATATAACTCAATTTGTCAACTACAAAGGGTAATCTAAATTCCGCAATATTCTTTTTTATGTAGTAAATTTTTTATAATAGTAAACACCAATATGTAATGTAGCTATGTAAATTATTTGTTAAAATTTGGAACTACATTTAAATAATCATCATTTACAATTTTATAGTAATGTTTTGAATAGCGTAGAAACTAATCACACTACAGTTTAATGACTAATTTTAGTTTTATATTTTGAGGCATAGATATTAAAAATTTTATAAATTGGTTTTCAATTAAAAAAAAATATAGGTTATATTAAAAAATGTAGAAGAAACTTAAAACTAAAATTTGAGCATAACTTAAAACAATTTTTAACTGTAAAAAAGTTGTTCCAGTAATTATCAGTACCTACTGTAACTATATATTAGATTTTGATTGAAGTGAAGAACGTGTTAATTTAACAATAACGTTTTTACATACTTAGTCAGATGCTAAGCACGAGCAACTATTAAATTGCCTACCAAGAAATATCATTAAAAGTCATCATAAAAATAGAATATTCTTATTGAAATGACTTCATCTTAATTTTATGAATACTTGAATTGTACACATCAAATATTAATACTAAAAATAAAGCATTCATACTCAAAATTGTATACCTATTACATTCTATATTTTCATGTAGTAAAGGTTGTCTTAAAATCTTGTTTATCTTCTCAATGGTTCAAAATGGTAATTTATTTGGTGATTCCGAAAAAGAAACAGGCCATATTCAAAATACTTATACTAAATATTTTTATTGCATTACATTCACCACATATTTTTCAATCTATCTCACATGTTTCATAAAGATTAAGATAAGTTGAGTTTTATACATATTTTAAGTTAGAATTTAGATAAAACTGATTATTTCCATAAAATCAAACACTCAAAACAATAATTTTTCAAAGAAAACATTTTTTACCAAATCATTTGTAGCAATATAACATATTTTATTGACATTATTTATGTATGAAATTTCATGAAAAATAACTCAATGAATTATTGTCTATTAGAGTTTAAAGAATTTAGAATTATGGCTCACAACTTTATCACAAAAAATGAAAAGATTTAGGAAGAAAGTTGAATGATGACCAACATTTTCTAATTAGCTTTTTAATCTTAATACCTACATAAACATTTTAATTTATATTATACATTAAGTGATTATTATAATTTTAAGTTATGGAAACTCTATGGTGTTATGATTAAAAACTACTCATAATAATTTATATATGTCTGTCAGTCACATCATTTGTCAAGTGTTTATAAGTAAATATTCTATATTGTAGATAAACCTTAAAACTAAGTTTTAAATATCAGAGTTAGTAGCAGAAAAAATATATAGCAAATATATATTGATATTTTCCTATTATGCATTTTTACTCAAAAGTAAGTATCTTATTTCAAATACACTATGTTAATATTAATACTAATAAATTTCATGCAAAGCAAATTTTAATTTTAATTTTAAGCTTATAACTGTCTATAAAAAAAAATATAAGTAATGCCCAACCAATATCTAGTGAACCACATGTAGTCTGAGAAAGGCATGGGAAATTTGAACATAGACAATTTATATGCCAAATTAAAAACTTGATCATGATTAAAAATATAAGAATACATAAAATATACATATTTTTGTAATTAAAAAAAACCTACTTGGAATATAAATGTGATAGTAATTTTGAATATTTTAAATGATAATATATTTACATTTTGTTTTTATGTTCACACAAATAATTAATTCTTATAATACCTATTTAATATTTACAAATAACCTGTAAAAGAAATTGAAATAAAAATAACTATTAACCAAAATCATAACAATAATAATAATAGGTCCATATTCTAAATTCTAAAATATAAAAACTGTGAATATACCATGTTTATAAGAATGGTATTGAGAGTAATTATTCATCTTTAATAATAATTTCATAATTGAAAATTCAATTTTAACTCAACTGCCAAATTCTGTTTTGCTATTGATATTAAAATCAATTATTATTTTAATTTTAATTAATTAATTCTATTACTTGTCATAATTTATTAAATCTGGTAAAAGTATTATTCTATGTTCAAATTCCCATACCGAGAACTAAATAATGATGATAATAATGTCTCATATCCCGCTAGAAAGTTTTATTCGAAGTCTGCATAAAATATGACAGTCTGCATCTAAGTCAACATTATACTTATTTTTTCAATCAAATATTTATCATTGATACTTCTTTCAATATAATTGCAACTATTACAATACACAATAAAAGTCATATTGAATAATGACTATAACCTTCTAACAGAAGTTATGTACAATTTTTATTACCAATGATCAATTAAATGAGTTAAAAATCAGAAAAATGACAAAGTTTAAACATTTTATCACACTTATTATAATAGGATAAACACAATACATATTATGAAATAATGTATTCAACAAATCATTATATTTTACAATCACTTTGATATGATATGTTATTAAAAGGAAATAAATAAAATAAAATCAATACAGGTAAATATTTATTTTAAGTAGCTCATGTGGATAAGTATACTAATGTAGCTCATCAAAGAAGATAAGTTGGACATCACTAATCAATAATATACTGTCAGGCTTTCAATTATTATCTTATCTAAAATATTAATAATAGAATAATTTAGAGAGCATATGCCTGGTTATATTAATTTAGATTACTCCTGTGACTAAAAGCAGTATGAAATAGGTACTTAATATATTATACTAATTTATTATCAACGACATCTATTTTTTATTAGTGTGAAAAATAATAATTATAATAATAATGTATAATTTAATGAATGTAAAATGTAAATGAAATACAGTCTTAATATTATTTATTACTTACGCGAAAACACAAATTAACAAGATTATCGTCACAGGTTTCATAAATGAAAAACTCATGCATGGTGCCATATTGATAAATATATTGTACTTTATTCACAGCACAATGAAGCTAGTATAATAAAGTAGTTTGATATTGAAAGATCTAAAATACAACAATCCTGTAACACAATATTTAATCCATAGCAATCAATGCTAAATGTTGTTTCTACCTAAATTTTCATAGAGTTGCCATATTATAACCATTTTATAATGTAAATGCCTACAAAATGCAACATTCTATAGGTAATTTGGTAAAAATGATAACTTGATCAGATTAAATGTATTGTTGAAATTCGTATAACTATATTATCTTTCATAAATTTCTATTACATAGTATGAGGTATCATAATTCATAATAAACCTATTCTATTATACATTACACATAAATATAATTAAACTATTAATATGATATTATAATTTAAAATTAATATAAAAATAATATACATTAATAATATAAATTAAACATAAAGTTTTTTGAGATCAAGTGACATTTCATTTTATATCATAAATAACTTTATTTGGAATAAATGCATACTTATTCATTCAAATTTCAATAGACAAAAATATATTGATACTTTTATAATTTTCCGTGAATTTGATAGGTAACTATTGACTAAATAAAATATCGGTACTTATTTATACCATCACTACATAAATGTGTAATCAATTTTTTTCAATGCATATCAACATCTATGGTTACTGAACAACCAATTATGATGGGAAATTAAATGAAGCAAAACACTAAACATGGCATAACTACCAACTGATCAATGCAACTTAGTCATAATATTTATTATTTATTTTAATAAGCTCAAACAAAAAATTATTCCAAAAAAATAAACAAATAGTTTATCATAGTACAAAATACCAGGCACATGTGACTACCTAATCATAAATCATTGTACTGTGAGTCATAAAACAGTTATAGTATGAGAATAGTTGATTTAAGCTATAATGATCAGATAATAAATAACTCGAGTACTAAACATAAAAATTTTTACAAATATACATATTATATATTAAACCAACACCACCAATTAAAATTAAAATAGCTAAAAAAGTTTTCAAGTAATGTTATTATTTTAAGTTAGATTGATAAATTATATTTTAATCTTTTTATACAATCCAAACAGATTGATAAAATATATCTAATAATAAATTATGTCTATGCGTATACTATAAATGTTAAATTAAATTTACTAATGAAATTGGGGTAGCAGTTAAAAAGAAAAAGTGTACAAGAGTAATCAATAAGGTGAAAAAGTCAAGTACAGGCAGTGCATATTATTAAGGCCTATGGGAAAATGTCGAATATAAACAAAAATAAATTGTGCAAAATAATTATCTTAGTAAGTAATCAAATTAATAAAGCTAAATGAACTAATTAAATTATCCTAGATTTTTTAACTCAAATTTTGAACTGGTTTATAGAATACATTATATAACTACTGCAATTTTAATCATATTGTTTGTAAATTTTCATCAACAGCTATAGGAACCATGGTTATTAGTAATTGTATCAATTAGTAAGTATCAAAATAATATGGTTTTATCATAGCATTTAAGTATAGATGATGGTAGTGTAGATAAAGTTAAATAAAAAAATCTTAATTTTTATACAATTTCTATACTTAACAATATCACAAATAGTTTTATTTGTTATCTCTTCCAAAGATCATTCAATACAAATTCATTTATAGAAACCCTTAATTAACTATGTGATTCGGCTTGACTTGTATTTCATTTTTAGTTCAAGTTCAAGAGTTACATGAAAAAACCATTGTTTTTAGGGAAATCCATACAGATTGAAAATAAACAATAATTACTGTTATTTTCAAGCAAAATCATTTATTAATCAAAGCTAGTTTTGTAAAAGTTTAAGTCAAAAAACCAAAAACTTATGAACCATATTAAATGTTTGGTTTTACCAAAAAACATTATTTAAAAAAATGTATAATCAACAGCGAAGCACAAGCATGTATATACAATTTTTTAATACACAATGTTTGCAAAACAAAAAATTATCGTAATAAAATATCAATTGACAGCTATTTAGATTTGTATGGATTGTAATTTCAATAAACTAAGTAACACTATACACACAATATCTTTTTTTTTTATATCTATTAAGAAATCTGTACTTAAATGGTAACATATATCAAAACATAAAAAGTTAACAATGTTCAATACATATGTAAAAATATTTTAGGTTATTGGTAGATTTAAGGGTTTCTATAGGTACATATTATAGGTATCAATTAAAAATTTCTAGTTTCCATACAAAATGAATAAGTATTTCAAGTTTTATTATTTGCATTTTATTCAAAATTCAACATTTTTTCTCAACTTTTTTATTTTATTTCTGAATTCTAAACATCTTACTAATTCATGCTCAATGTTTTACAGTATTAATTAAATTATGTTGAAAAATTTTGATCGTAAATAATATAATGTACACATTTATTTTATAATAATTTATATTTTAATAGATTTAATATAATTCTTACCATTTCATACAGCATTTTAAAGACATTTTTGATAATTTATCTGAAATAAAAAGTAAAATAATTTTTATTATAAAACAATTAAATCTAACGTAAGACAGAACCTAAAATAAAATAATGTTTAATCTGTTTAATTTAGTCTCAGAAATCAGAATTCCAATCATTAAATTGAAAATGTAAAAAAAAATAATCACGAACACTTCATAGATATAACACAATTTGGTAAGCATAAATTAATTTTAAAAATAATAAAATTATGAAAAATTGTACATGTTTCATATCAACAGCATATCAACAATCAACAATGAATATTTTAAACTAGTATAAATACACCATCACAAAAACCACTGAAAGAGTAAACAGATTTTAATTTGTTTAACTTAGGCAGATGGCCAGATGGTAGGTAGGTAGTAGGTACTAGCGAGAAAATGATAATATGTATTCTAAAACTACTATACATCAACATTTGATAAGACTGCATTCAAGTACATAGGTACATATTTCGGTATAAGATACAATTTGAATTTAAACAAACTAGGTAAGTATTCATTATATTTGAAGAAGTAGAGCAAAAGCATTTCCCTCTACAGTACATGAGTCCCTCAACACACACAAACTAAAAGGTACACTCATTATTATGATGTCATCTGAATTTAAGGTTTCAGTTGTATTAAAAAATAAAAATATTGTCATCAGATCAGTTTGTATAGGTGCTCGGTGAAACCATTAAAATTTTCATTTTCCCACCGATTCCTTTCTACTGTTGCTCACTTCTGCTACAGTTAGCAACTAATGTACCGCATCACGAGACAAGAAAGAATTAATAAATAACAATCTAATATCAGTATACTAACATAGGTATGGAAGGTGCATCGTGAACCTTAAAAATCGAATTTATACGACCGAGAAGGATGTAACACACACACAAACACAAAGTGATGCAGGTGACACTGACAGTAGTAAAAAAACTGCCCAAGACGTGGGGCAAAGTACCAGACAAATGCAACGGGATGACGGAGTGTATAATCGTTTGGAGCGGCACACGACCGAGCTGACGACGCGGCGGGCGGGTACTTACTCGCAACAACGGATTAGACGAGGCCTCGGCGGTAAACTGTACAACGGTGATCGGTCGCGGCCGGACAGTGACGACATCCGCCTCGCCGGGGAGGAAATACAACGACCGGCCGTCAACACGTCTTCCGCGTAGGCGGTCCGATGGCGGCGCGGCGACGACTAGTTCGAACGGTGTCTTCTCAGACGACCGTCGGACGCGGAATTGAGATGTTTTGCTTCTTTGATCTCTGATCTCGGGATGGACCGAGGTGGTCGCCGCTCGAAATTTCGAGCACTGGCCTCCACAGGTCGGCTGCGGTCCGAGAGCGCGTACGACGGTTTCTTTTATTTCGTTTTTCACGCGCGACCCGGTCGTCGTTTGACGTTTGAATGTGTACGCGCACGTCGGACGCCAGCGACCAGCGACCAGTTCTGACCGCTCTCCCGCACGCACGCACTCACACGCGGGTCGCGTATCACGTCTTCAGGGTCACACGGGTGACGGCGACGTTATCAACCGCAGCTGACTTCACGCGTCGATGGAGGTGAACCCGTGGGAACTACAGTCACCACCGCTCGACCGTCGACGACCCCGCCCCCACAAGGCCGGCGTGTCGTCGGGCGTCGGCTACCGCCACCGTCCGGAGCGCGTTCGTCGTTCGCACGAACTTCTCGTCTAACGCTCTAACGTACCTATGGAGGTAACGTCATGCCCTCTGTTGTCTACAAAGGCGCTCGTCTAAGGGTCGTGTCTAAAATGCAAAATGGGACGGGGACGAGCAAACACCTCCACTATCCCTCCTTCTTGTTCGATTCACCGTTTGGTATCAATTTTTTTTTTATTTTCAACAACTCATCGTTCGTCACGTCGGGTGCAGGGTCGTCATTTGAGAGCTTTAGGGTGTACTTTTACCTTCCGATTTTCGTTCGCACACGTTTGACCGATATCATGTGATTTATAATTGCATTGGCGTTTTAAAATGTTAATAAACATAACGAAGACGATTTTTCTAAAATGCGTGAGCATACCTTCAAAATAAATTAATGTTCACGACACAAATATACGACATCGTACGAAATCGTTAAACATTAAATCATATCGTAATTTTTTTCCGTCCCGTGTCTTACGCCGTCCACCGAGCCATCGTATAGCGTGGACTGCATGCGTTATTCTATGGTTGCCGAGATCAAATATTGGCCTGCGGTAAATGTTTGCCTCCCTAATTAAACACTGGAATGACGACCCTGGTCCGGTGTGCCGAGTACATGGTTGTCTATAGTTAGTCTATAGTTGTAGTAAAGTCGACTACCGATTGAATCAGTAAAATATTAATCTCATCTGTATCCCGTTGTTGATTTTCGACTGTTCTAAAACGGCACAGTAATGCGTCTTTCCCCGAAAACCGGCGCTATCAAACGCATTTGAATTGAAATTTAATTGAAAGCCTATTCATACGTACCTACTTACAACTAGGGGAGGGGTTCACAACTGATTTTCCAAGCAAATGCGATTTGCCTACTTTTATTCTCACAATATATTATGATGACAACTTTTACGTTTATCATACGGAAACTTAATCCCAACAATCGACATAATATTTTTAATACAGCCGATAAATCATTCACACAATAGGTACACGCTGATAAACACGCGAGGTTTATTAATAGCATTAATACATTTTTTTTTCAGTTCCATTTGTCAGTCATAAAAAAATAATTTTCCCTAATTTGCTATGTGGAACTAAGAGGGGTTGTCATGAAGCTTCGAGAAATTTTAATCTAATTGTAGGTACCTACAAACGTGTTTTGAATACTTACCTACTATTGGTATCTCTCTCAAACGAAATTAAGCTTAATACGCCTTTGACAATTACCTCAATGTCCAAATTAATTCTAACCTTTTTAATAACAGATTATTATTACATGCCGAAAGCGTTTCATGATGGTGTGCCTATTTAACCCCATACTACATAAAACTTTTAAAATGTTTTAATGTTACTAAAAAAACACTAGTTATATTTTTATGAAAAAAATACCTAATAGTTTTACAATTTCTTGTCTATTTGATTTGGTTAAACGAATGACAATCATTACATGCAATTTTATAACTTCATAATACCTATATGATGAAAGAGGAAAGCATTTTTTTAAAGAAAATATTGATACTTAATAATTGTTATAATTGGACTGATTGTTTAAGAAATAAGCACGTGTCAGTGTGCAGGAACTAATGTGTATAATGCAAACCTATATTACATTATTTACATTAAAATAAATTGTTTTAAGTGTTTTGACCATTTTTGTATTTAACTGTTAAAGACCGCAGTTGAAATATCACATAAATAAAAACATAGTGCGTAGTAAATTGTATTGTTTATTTTTGTTATAACATATAACTTATAAGGTAAAAGTGATTTGTTTTAAACTGACCGTACTTAGCCAAAGAAGTTTTTTTAGGTGTTTATTAATTACTTCTACACGAGCTTCATTGTAGGAGTTATACATTTATGAAACAATAGTGTGAATAAGCTGATATTATTATTATTATCATCAAATATGTGCGTGCGTACAACATTTTTAATTGCAACATAAGAAACAAATAAGATTATATAATGAATATCAAAAAACCTATACCTAGTCTATAATTAAAAAATCTAAAAATCAAATTGATAAAACAAAATAGTCACTAAAAAGACGGAAGTTAGATAACTTTGCTTTTAATTATACACCCTCATAATATTATAAGTTTTAAATTGAAATATTGTTGCAGACAAATAATTTGATCATTATACTTATGACGTGTTAATATTTACTGTTGAAAAACTAATCCCAAGGACTGTTTCGTTATTTTGCTTTAATCAATTATAAATAAGTAGGTATACATTATTTAATTCTATAGATTTGGATTAGTCAAAAACAAATATTTACCTGTTATATAAAAATCCCATCAATTAGAAAATTGTTTTTATTTTCATGAGCCAATCTAGGAAAAAATTAGCTAAATATTTTTATTATATTGATTGATTTTGTTTATTGAATACAACTAACTGCCAGGATAATTTAAAAGTGGTTTTAATGAACATAACCTTAATGCAACTTTTATAAAATTTGATCAATCGTAGACTAAACCATACTAATTAATAAAAACTAACCAACTACCTAATAAATTTAAACATCAATATAAATTAGTTGCATTATATTTTAAGGTAATTATTTAGAAATGGGGCTCCAGACGAAACTCGCGCCAAAAAAATTTTCATCCCCTGGAGACTATTATTTAGGGTAGAAATAGATGTATTAAGGTGGGAGAAGACATTTTTCAATGATTGTTTATAAAAAATATATATATTGTTAAGACAGTAAATAATGAACAAAAAAATGTATGCGTTATCAGTTTCTTCCTGTTTACTCATGTCTATATGGAAATCATGAATAACAATGGCTATTCACGAAGCTTTAAAGTATGATTCAAGAAACGTTGCCTAAACAGGAACTCGGTGATGTACCCTGTCATGTGGTAATCCCGGCGACCATATTTAGGCATGTCCTCACGTGCATCACGCCAAACACGCTCGATGTTCTGCGTGTATGCACTTGAATTTGAAGGTAATTGAAAAAATGTTTTTTTTTGTGTATAACAATACTTTTTTTTATAAACAATCATTGAAAATGTCTTCCCCCACCTTAATACTATATATCTATTTCTACCCTATATAATAGTCTCCAGGGGTAAACAATTTTTTGAGGCGAGTTTTGACTGGAGCCTTACTTATAAATATTTACCTATTTTAAATAAGAATATTCGTTTTTTGAAAATGCTGATATGTAAGTATAAATAATTGTTTGACAAATAATTTATTCACAAATTCATCATACATATGATACATTTAAAATTAATGTAGTGGAACAAACACGGCAGTTGGACCGTGAGGAACGATTGAACAAAAACTACCTAGTAATATTGATCTTCTTCATCAAGAGTTCCTGAATAAATTAGTCTATGGATAACAAAATTTCATTTTTTGGAATTTCTTTTTGTTTTTATACAAATTTTTAGATAAATAATTATACAAAATAAATTATATATAATATATATTATTTTTCACGAAATGGATTTTTTTTTTTTAATTGTATTATTGTTCAAAAAGTTATCAGCCTTTAATTTTTTCTATACATAAGTACTTCAGAGTTCATTTGAATTAATTGTATAATTGTCATTTCTAATGATTTTCAAGCTATAATTGCAACTACAAAAAGTATTACAGAGTTAAATATAGTTTACCAACAGTAAAAAAAAGAAAATGAGACTATGAATGTGATTCAAAATATAATTTCATTTATATCCTGAAATAAAAATAAATACCTACTATAGTTAAAATTAAATTAATTAAATAAAGTGTATGAAACACTATTCAAAACAATCAAATTACCTTTAATACTTTCAAATTTAGCACGCAAGTTCGCAATGTTGAATGTATCTCTATACACAAGTTTAAAACTATTATTGAACTACAGTAATGAATAGTATAAAGTTGTGTAACACAGATTACTGGTTAAACACGAAGTAGGTACATGAATAAAACCTACGGTGTACCTATTATAATATATTTTTGCTTTATCAGTTAGGTGGGAACATGGATATAATTTTATTAGTTCCATTTTAAGATATGTATAATGTGAATACAAAAAAAATGCGCAATATTAGCAAAACATACCAACTTAATCAATGATAATGAGTTTCGACTTTCAACAAACTACATTTACATTTGGAACGGTTTTAAGATATCAAGCGGAAGTAAATTTGTAAATTTAAATTAATTAGGATCAATATTTATTGAAAAGGTACCGATTTACTCTGAAGTCTGAATATATTTGTATTACTTGTAGTGTAAACTGTCAAACGTCTAATGTATATAGAAATAATTCATTTTTTTTTTTTTATAGTAGTTAAATAAGCTGTTATGGACTTCGGAATACAATCCGTGGCCATCGGGGTACTGCCACGAAAACTAATATAGAGATTATACAAACTAAATTATTTTTAAAATATTTTTATAACGTAACTCTTTTCATGAATCTAAAAAAGTGTGTTCTAATCAATTGTATTCTAATTATTAAGAGTTATTAGATTATAATAATATTATATTCAAAGAAAATAATTGGTTGGGTCATCGACATGTTATCGTAATTATAATTATCACATTTGCTATTTATTATTTTAATTTAACAAAATACTTCTTCATAATTTAACTTATTAAAATGAAAAATTATTATCGAACTTGTAATTATTATTTGTTGTAATTATTGTAATAAATATGCCATTTATTAGGTAGATCATCTTTTAAATTTTAATTAGGAATACAAACCAATATATTACTTTTTATTTTAGCAATTAAATATTTACTTATTTAAATAATTATGTAATTGTAAATATTTCTGTACGTTTACCATAAGTTATACAGTTAATAACTGTTGATTCAATTCAATTTCAACCCATTCCTATAGCTGCATTGAATTGTGTACTAGGCTTTTTAATAATTAAGTTTCAATTTATTTGTCAAGACACGTGATTGGAGGTCATTTAAGGGATTTAGAATATACTTTTCACCTACTTATTTTTGTGCATACATGTTTCGCCTCAATCGTGTGAAATATGCTATATATTTTCAAATTTTTATCATGAACAAAGACGATTTTTCTGTATTGTTTGAATATTTTCCTATAAATCGTTTCTATAGTACCTACACAGTGGCATGTTTTGGGTTTTATTTTGGACGGGTGTCATAATAATACTTTTTTCTCTAAAAAATATTATCATAGTTTAATTACAAACTCATATAGTAGCTTCGTTCCTTACAATAATTACCTAAAATATTTGTAAGGTTACTTATTATTCATTGATAATTATTATACTTTATAATCAACTGTGACATTAGAGCAATGAAAATATAAAAATTATGTTTCATTAGTGAGCGGTAACGAGTATTCGTCTATAATTTTATTATACTCTATTAAATTTTAATAATTATGATTGCGTATTACGGTTCATAAAGAGTCCAAGAAAAATGACTAACCATT
Organism: Therioaphis trifolii; assembly: GCA_027580255.1. Lineage (NCBI taxonomy): Eukaryota > Metazoa > Arthropoda > Insecta > Hemiptera > Aphididae > Therioaphis > Therioaphis trifolii. The sequence continues at coordinate 3,160,988 of CM050405.1, read as the reverse complement.
AAGTTTTAAGTACTCACGTAATTTGAGACCTCCTCAACAACAGTAAAACGTGAATTATTAGTTACACAGACGCCAAAACTAAAATGAACACTATTATACCTTTGCTATCGACAACTATTATTACTGTCGTAGTGTCGTCTGTTATAGTTTGATGAAAAGATAAGACCATAATCATATAACACGTAGTGATAATTAATATAGAATTTATTATTTAAATTTAGCTATAGTCGACGTTCGAACGCCCACAATAAATCACCGATAGATGCGTTCGGAAGCTATCAAATGCGCGTCTTTACCAGTGTGAATATAACAATTAATACATTCCTATTTTAAGCGATAAAACGCGAGATTTTGATTAGATGGTTAACTTTTTACTGCAAATTTAAATTTCATGTTATAATTAATTGATGGTTAAGGTCTATTTCCTAAAATCAGATTAGAGAGTTATAGATATACATTAATATATTTTCAAAGCAGTACCTATTAAAATATTTTATCATTTGTCTAAATTATATCATGTTACTTCAATCAAGGAAAGTACTATAAAAAATATATAGGGGGAGTTTAATCCCCTGGACACCCCTCGTAAATACGCCACTGATGGTACAAATATAAGCCCAAATTACACTAAATTTCAAAAAAATTAAATGTAAATAATGCATAAAACAATCATTATATCTTTTATATCTAATAATAAGTTAAGTTAAAGATACAGGTATGCCTAAAACCGTATAATGTGTACCGTCCACTAAAAAAATATAAGATAAAAGATAGAAAATATAAGATTACTTTCATTTTAAATTTTATTAAGAAATTATTTATTGGTTCCAGCTATTATCTTTTACTTTTTTTTATTACTTTAAGGGCTGTTCTATAGAGTTGTTGTAAAACAAAAAAAATTATATTGTCTTTTAGTTTTTCAGGTTTTGTCAGCGAATACATATCCTGAGCATGTTAAATTAATCTTGATAACATTTACCTTTAGATTTTTAAATGATATCTCTGGTCACTGGACTTCGTGTTAAGGCTCGTTTTACCAATAGTGTAGCGCCTAAATGTGGCGTCAAAGCGCGGCGTGTCTGGTTTAATGTGTTTCTAATGTGTCTCGTCAAACGCACGTAGAAAAACGGGCACATGAGAAACACATTAGACCAGACGCAGCACGTCTAGATGATACGAGAAATACATAGGTACTTTATTTGTGTGTATGACAAGAAGGAAAAAAACATTAAAAATAACGAGTAGATTGATTTTTGATTAGTTGTACTTAAGTAGTAAAGAGAAGTCTGATACGTATTTATCAACGATTTTAGCCCTTACATAAACAATGCATACACTTCATCAATGGCGCCACGTAGACGGGTGCCCGGGTGCTCGAACAACCCTTACAAATATTTGCGGTATGCTAAGCAACCGTTAAAAACAAAATTTGATTTTGGTTGTAGCTCTTCATAACCTGCATTGTCATCACTGAAACGGTATAACATGTAATATCTTATCTAATAAAAGTAGTTAAATATAATTTTCGTGGTCTCAGTACACAGAGTAGGTACTCAATGTTTTGGTGTAGTTACGTGACTGTTTATTAAATTACACCGGCATTATGGTATAATTTTGTTGGTTATAAAATTTTAAATGTATTTAATAATAATTTGTATTGATTAATTTGGCGCCTATCGACTATATTATCCAAATAATATGGCTAATATTTTGTCATTTTAGGTCACGTTACACATCATTTTGTGTTCGATTACGTTTTGACTGATAATTGCTGCAGTAAAGGAAAAATTAAAAAAACACCTATAGTAACCGGATTATTAAAAAGTAAGCAACTTATATTAAAACACATAGCATTATAACATGTATACAAATTGATTAAATTGTTTCATTGGGTTTATTAACATGAACAACTCCGAAATGTTACTTATCAATTATCATGCTCATGATATGAACACAGTCACTGAGTCATACATTACGCAGAAGACTAGTTTAAAAATTTCGATTATTGTCAATTGAAGTTAATGTTAGGTATATCTACTCTTTTGAAGGTTTCTTTTGTGTCCAAAGTTTCTTTTGTTATATTATTATACGAACAAATTATAGAAACATTAATACTTATTGCTTATTGTAGTACCTATCAGTATCAGCTATAATAACCCAATATAATACCCATATCCAATTACGATTTTATTTTATTTTATTATTAAACCAATAATAATAGAGTATTTTTAAGAGGGAAAATTAATTTATATTCATCTTTTAGTACATAATAAAACATTTGATTTAAAAAAATCATGATTCCTGTGAAAATTTTTATACATGTAAAAATACAATGCGTTTTAAATGTTTAATGTACATCACTTTTACAAACGGTTCAGACTACAGTTACTTGCATTTGAGACTTACGTGCTGAATAAATCTCAGCATGAAAATCTTTACTCATTTATAATCATTAACAGGTACGGTACACATAAATAAACAAAATACTGCATGTGGCAATGAAACGTATTTGAGAGTACTTCGAAAACAAAATCACATTAATAAAAAAAGCATTGTATCAAACAGTTTATGATCTCTCGCGATTGTTACTGTACGAGGACATAGCAAGAAAAATCAATAAATTCAAGTAGGCAAGCATGTATAAGTAGGTACCTATGTGCCGCGCTAAGGAATATACACTATCGCGTGAATATATAAGATTATTGATTGCACTTTGCAACGCACGTAATATGTATATGTAGGTACTTGTTTTAATTGGAGAGCAAGTTTTAAACAAATCTGACTTGCATAGGACAATTTGTTTTTTATTACAGTTTTTATTATTTCTGCAGCAATAATTTCAGTTAAATTTCATGATTTAAACTATATTCGACTTTATACTTTTTGTAAATTCCAGTAAAATATCGCCATAAATATTACGATCAGAACCTAATGTATGTATTCGAAGTCGTTTTATATTATATCATTTAAGTGTATATATATAACCTAACATGCTCGGCCTTGGACGCTTACCTACAATATACTAATTTTACGATTTTGGTTTTTTTTCCACAAAGTCGCAATTTTCCGTACGAAGTATAAACGAACTAATTGGATAGTAATAATTGTTGTGTAAGGTCGACTGGATGCTATATCACAACATCATCGCGTAGGTATGTGTGTACGTGGACGCAGGAAGAGCGCGTGTTATGTTCCGCGAACAAATACAAGTCGTAGGTATTTTGTACAGGTACACAGACATCCGCGTGCACACACGACGCACGTATATTTATATATATATATACACCTTTGTACAACGCGCTCACATCGCATAAATTAATATTTATACAATGATTGTCAAGGTCGACTTAAACTAGATTAATTTCGTTGACGTTCTCAAATGCGGCTCAACTCCGTAACATTATGTTATTCTGTTTGTACTAGGTACTTTATTATAAATTAACAATTTACAAGACAAAATATCAAAATGAATTTAAAATACCCATCTACCTACTTATTCTCATAATATATTATTTCGTTGTTAGTTTTTTTTTTAATCGTAGTCAACTCTGGGTAACGACGACTGATAATCATTAATCAACATTTTTTTAGTAATCAATTAATCAAAATCTTATTTCACGTGAGTCAATGATTAGGAATACAAACTCTCATTCAGATTTTTAGTGCTTTTTTAACTGGTATAAAAATGTCCACGTTGAGTTAATATAGTTTATTATATATTGTGTATTTTTTAATTTGAAATCAAATATTAAATTTCAAGAATACGGATCATAGAATATGTAATGATAATGTTATCTTTGGAATATAATTTTTTTTCAAACGTAAAATGCAATAATTTGTATTATATTCATTGTCAAAATGAATATGAATGATTTTTTATGATACCAATTTTTATCCTCATTTTGATGGGTTGTTCTGATACGAACAATGACATTGTAGGTCACTAGCCACGGCAGTGGGTATAAAACGATTGCGTGCCAACATTGATTATCGGTAATACATTTTTAATACCTACCTAATACGATTGTACATATTATGTTAAATTAATTTTATTTTTACGCAGTTTTGCCGTTTTCTTGGTCCAAAATGCCAAATGCACAACGGCAAATTTTGAAATACTCACTCACACAATATGAGATGTGAGACCGTAGCCAGAAAAACATTGGAGGGGGGATTACAGATAATTATTAAATATTTTGACCAAAAAAATTAAAACGCAAAAAAAATCGACAAAAACTGATACAACAATGATTAATTATCATTACATTATAATTGAAATTAAGTTAACATTTTACATGAAATATTATTATTATTTATAATTTATTTAAAATAAACATGTAAGTTTGAAATTATAATGGATACCTACCTTAATAATATTATATATAATTAAATATCTATTACTTTTCAAATTTGTTTAAATTTTTTTGAAGTATTTAACTTCTTTTATACTATTATATACTTCTTCGGAATCAATTTCAATAACTCTATGCACACTCATTAAGGCGATACCTACAAACCGTTCTTAATTAGTTTCATTTTTAAAAAATATTTTAAGGCATTTTTATAAAGTTGAAAAAATCCGTTCAGATGTTGATGTTAATAGGTACTGTCAATATTTCTAATATATTAATGAAATGCAATTTAAGAGTTGAAATGCGTATTTAAGAAAAAATCGCAAACTTTTTTCAGCATTTAATTTTGGTATTGAAAAAAAAAACGTAGTATTTGATCGTGTTAAATAAATAAAAATTTGACAACGTTGTAGTGTATTTTGCACGCAATCAAGTCGCAATTATAGGTTTCTTTAATATTCGATAAACACACGCAATAATGTTGATAACAAATAATATACGCAATCGCATTCTACCCATTGCAGTTTGTGCATAAATAAAGTCACTGCACATGCAATGAATGTCCGCTATTCCCAAATGACAACTCCCAACCACTGCACTGGTCGGTATTTGTTTATACATATATATTATTATTTGACTTTATTCTCGAGTCGACAAAATGAAATAATGTCACTGCAGATACGACAGCAGCTGCAGTAGTCTGTTATTACTTATTCGTCATAACTCATAAGCCATAACATCACTTATAACATCGTCATACTCCGATTCTGCACAGGCGATCATCGCCTCTAGAGGCAACGAATATATAGACGTGATTAGAATCAACATCCTATAGAGAGGTTACATTAATTTCTCGTGCACTCTATAACTAAGTATACCCATCCCTTCGTACAAAAAAATGGTTACCCACCTATATATGCTCAAAAATGGTGAGTATAGATATACGCATGCCTAGGCATTAGGCTATTACCTAACATCTACAAGCGAAATTTTTTGGGGAGGCGAGAGAAGGGCGAAATTTTGTCCTAGAGGCGACCACCCACCCTCAACCCCTTTGACGTCATCTCTGGTCAAAATTAACGCCTCATACAAATAATAAATAATGATGTGGACTAAAAGAATACTTACACTACAACGTTAGCGTATACAAACACTGAAACACACATTGACAGTTGACAGTTGATACACGTCACTTCGTCAGTATCATAATACTATTATTATATTATTGTGATAAAACATGGATTTTTTTTTTTAATGTAAAATCCAAATGTTTATTTTGTCATTGTATGTACCTATTACCCATAACTAGTAGTGAAAAATACATCCGCAATTCGTGGTATCAAGAATCTAAAAAAATAATTTTGTTTTTTACGTATTAATAGGTACCTACGTGTTTTGTTACTAAGAAAACTTGTTTTTAGAATAAAATAAACATTCAGCATATTGCAACAACTGCACCAATTGGTAATATTTCTAATCTACAGATAAGGCTGAATGAAACGTTTACACCTTTTTCTACAACGCGAAAATCTGGTTAAGTGCAGACAAAAAAAAAGCGTATAATTGATAAATACATTCTTCTAACACTCTAAAATATGATATACTGATTCATGCATGAGTTATACATCATGAGTCACATATATAAATATGTATATATTATGAGTTAATGGGTACTTGATTTAAATCTTTTTGTTTTTGAAAACTCATCACAATAAAACGTCATTAATTTTAAATGCTAAAAATACGATGTTCAGTAGATATATTGCAAATGATGGTTAATTGATCGATATGACTATATGAGTTTACATTACAAAATATGAAGGCTGAATATTTCTTCTAGGACCGAATGTCTTGCCTTTTTGTCCCAATTCCTCATTTATAAGTTCATTATTTTTACAGGTATCTAATTTGTTGTCAAGAAAATATATTTATACACAAAAACATATTTGCAAATTTTCAAATTTTTTAGAAAATATTAGGTAGCAATTAGTAACATAGTTTTATGATATTTAGTATCATATTTTTGCTGTTTTAAGAAAAGAAAATCTACGTTCTCATTACTATAAATAAGATACAATGTCAGCATAGCTATCATCAGAGGCTATTTTTTTTTACTATTTTTGATGCTGTAAGCCTGTACGTCATAATATCAAAAATGAAAAATTTAACGAACAAAGAGCAAAATGTTTGGAGTTTAAAGTGAAGTCATCAGTATTAGAATCCTTTTTTTTTTTAAACATTACTCATAACGATATCTACCTATTTTAGGTTACTGTTGTTGGTATAGGTAATTAATAACAAATAATTTTAATATAGCAGCAGTTAGGTACCTACCTACATAAGTCCTAAGAAAGAGAGATGAGTATTTTTCAGATTTTCAGTTCTGTTTTTCAGAAAAAAAAATGTTTTTTCTTTATAGAACAGTTAAGGCCCATGTTTTTTCTTTGTTTTTCGACAAAATAATAGTTACCGGAACACCAGATACATTTGTTTTTTACTATTTGGAATAGGCACGGCCTATATGGGACATGGGTTAATAACTATATACTATAACAACTGTATGATCATAATAACGATTGATTTTTAAGATACATAATTCAATAATTAAATATACATATAAAATAACGAAATATATACCTATTTACAAAACACACCCACACACACACACATACACACGAATTTGTTGTTGCGCATTTATACTTTGCATCTGCAAATTGTGAGACAATATAGGTAGGTATGCACGCGAAGGCATAACACACACACACACACACACACAAAATTTTGAACGAAATGGCAACAACTGCAGCAGCTGCAGCTGTCATCGTTAGAAACCCACAAACGTGCACACGAGAGGGTCGGCCGAGTGTTCGTTATTATTTTCGATTCCCCAGGCCGTCGCGCGTATCTTTTGTTCTCGACAATCACCGAACGTGAACGCTGTTTCGGCCGACAATTCGATTTGGAATAGTTTTCGCCGGTGGCAAACGAAAAATCCGACCTAAAGTCTCCGGTGTCGTAAAATACATATTATAAGCAATATACCAGTATTATATTATTATTATTATTATGGCTGTTATACGTTCGTAACTCGAATTGACCGCGCGACCGTGCCGTTGTCGTTCGTTATCGGCCAACGATTTCTTATCAGCGCATTGTTCTGTGATTGCGGCGGTCCCGCGACCCTCGCCGCACGCTTCCGCAAAACATAACAGTCATCGTAAACAGTAAATACGATTCACGGACGATTCACTACGCAATAGGTTATAATAATTCTACGCGGTATTTGACGGGTCGCGTCGCGAAATTTTTATTTTCCTACGACTGTCGCGCGTTCGGCGTTTCAGTAGTTCGCCGTCATGAGTTCCTTCAGACACTTGTTCGTGTTGCTGTTGCTCAACTTTGCACACGCCTCCACTGGTGAGTATCTGTGGCTATCGCGCACGATAATAATATGACACTACGATCCGACCGCGTTCGCATTGCCGCGATTGTCGCTATTCTCTTGTTAGTTGCTGGTTATTATTCTCGTCAGCCTTTCGCGCCCGTCGTCTCTGCTATTGAGCGATGGCGAGAGAAGTCTCGCAGGACCGGGCCTGGTTCACGCTGCCGTGTCGCGATGCCCGCGAATAATGGCGGATCGGGACGCCGGGCTTTTGGGAGTTTTCCGATCGGACCACTTCCGTGGTTGTATATATTTATTACGAATAGATTTATTCATTTTTATGTGTAACATATGATGAACCGTCGTATAGAATTAAAAAATTAGTTAAAATAAGTGGCCAAGCAAATGCAATTAATCTCAATTCATTTGAATTGACTCGTTGAAATAAAGTAAAAATCATATTAAATCAATACAGTGAAAATATATTATTTCTAATCAAAATGTCAAGTTTTAATTAGTATTAAGTATACAAATAAATCAGCAACTATTAATCAGAATAACCAACAAAAATACTTAGGTATCTACATTACTTAATTATTAAATTGGCAAATTTTGCTTTTAATTTTACAATTACACTTATAATTAATCCCAGAGAATTTTGAAAACTAATGTTTTTCAAATGTTTAGTAAAAAATTTTTTTGCCATATAGGTTGGATGAGTAAAACTTTTATATCACCTTTATTACTAAAAAATGTATTACAAATTAAAAAATATAAAACTAAAACCAATACATTTTTTTTACAATCAGAATCTAAAATTTAATTTATTTTACATTGAATAAAACAATAATTCAATCTAAATTGAAAATCCTCTAAATTGTGTTATTGATTCAACAATTGTTCATTTCCTCAGGTGCCAGTATCTTTACTTACAATTGAATTTTTTTATATAAATATATATATATATATATATATATATATATATATATATTTATTTATTTATATATTCATTCTGATTATTTAACAATGTTATAGGTATTAAATCTTAAATTTTTCTTTACTTATTTCGTTTTTACCGTGCTACAACAATATTTCTTACAGTTTTATCAGATACTTGATTGTTTATTACTATCATATCTAGCATGAATTATATAAATTGTTAATTAGGTAATTTTTCACACCTACATAAACTATTTTTTTTTTTTTTATATAACCCGAGGGTTGGTTTGCAACATTCTTTTTAGGGTCAACAACCCGAAGATTGGTTTGCACTTAAGAGAAGTTTTTACTTGGGAAGGAAGGGTTATTACTGTGCATTGGTTTCCCGTTGCCTTCTGCACAGGGGAGATGGCGGCCGCTCTCTCTAGACAGTCGCCTGCTCAGAGAGAGAGAGAGAGCCGCCTGTGACCGAGGTTTGAACAGGCGACAGTGTGCGTCAGCAGTGACGCCTAGTTCCACTCGGCCACTCCGTCCCTCCACATAGACTATTATGTATTTTAAATACTAAAACTTCTATATTTTATTGATTCAGTGATTTTTGATAGGTAAATCAATTAAATACTTAAGTGAACAAAAATAAAAACATTAATAAAAATGAATGATTAAAATGGATTTTACTTAATGATATACTTTTACAAAAATGAAGTGAATAATTTTGTGTAAGGTTTAATGAGTAATAAATTATTAAATATTTTAAATGACTATATTTATGAACTTAATGCTATTTTTACTACCTAAAAATGTGGTCATATGTATGAAAAATAAAAAAAAGTTGTTTAACCAATTTATTTATTTTTTTTTTTTTACATTCAGAATCTAACAGAAGTAAACATAAATTAAACAAAAATTCACATTATTATAAACACTCATACCACTAACATAGATTCTTAATATTTTTTGATTTGATGTAAAATATTAATTTATAAACATAATTATGTTTGTAATTACCAGAAATTGGCTTTACTAATAAATTAAAACTTTTTTGCCCTACTTTTTCAAATTATTCTATTGAAAAGTATACACAAATTTGATTTTAAATGTATAAAAACACTTACCTGACTTAAACTTGAATATTAAAATTGTAGGCTGATGAATTTTTCTACTTCAATGGCCAAAAGGTACGACCAATCCGTCCTTGTGCTCGTCCGTCAATTTTCAACATCATTGCACAAAACATTCTAAGCTTGTGTTTGTTGACTTAGGCATGATGTCCAAAATGTTACTTTGAATGCTACAATTTACAGAACTGTATTCTTTCAGTTAAAACACAAGTGAAATAGGCACTCCGCGTGTACACTAAAACTGTTTATTTTTTTATTAGATACTTTTCTGTCATCTGTCATTAGTACTTTGATATTGCAAGATTAAAGTGTCAAAGATTATCATAAAAAAAAAAGCAAATTATATTTTATCAATTAAATAATAATTGGGTATACATTTTCAAAATTAAATATGATCAGCCAATAGCCACAGCAGTAATTAGAATGATAAAAATAACAAAGTTAAATAATTAAAAAAATCATCAATAGGGTCATAAATATCGAAAATTCAAATTGTTTACCTTTAGGTTTTGTTATTATTATTATTATTAACTTCTGCAATAGAATTATATGAAATCTAATGCTATAATTAAACGTCTTATAAATATGTTTATATTAATATCAAATTAATATTTTCACTTGATTATTTAATTCAATAGATATTTGTGTATAGGTATAGTTCTTAGTATATTATTTTTGAACCATTATCCAGTAGAAAAATTAATTCATGGAACACATATTGTCTTAATCAAATTGTTTTCATTTCAGTATTATAATATATATTGATGATATCTATAATTTTTATTTTCTTTATTTTATTATAGATAATCCACCAAAATGGAGTTCATATTATTATGTTGAAGGTGATATTTTCATACCATTTGCCGAAGTACATGAACCATTTCAAGCTTGGTATGATTTAGAATCTAGTAACAGTCGCATAGACTATTATAGTGGTAATTTTATCAACAATTTTATAAACAATTCCCTTACTATGATTTATACTTATTTCATTTTGTTTTTGTTTTTTAGGGATGTCAAAAACCTATCAATTGTCTAACAAGGGATCTTTTGGTACATCTCTTAAAATTGTTCCCGTTACAACGGAAACACAAACAAATACAATCAAATGTTTAGAAGTGAATGGAACTGAAGAATTTCACATTTCTCCTCAGTCAAGTCTTCCAGATTTAAGCAATTTTAAAGTAATTTACTTTTACAGTTTTATAACCACTAAACAATTAATGACTGTTCATATTTTATTTCTTATTTCAGTTGATTTCTAAAGTTTTAGAAGATGGCAAAACTGTTGAAAAATGGATGTATTTATCAAAAGTTGAGAAAGTAGTCAGCAAATATACTATGTATCTTTACAGAAAAGTAAGCAATTAGTTTACAATTAGTGATGTTACGAACCCAAATTTCTAAGGTTGAACCGAACTTTTCCCAAAATTATCAAACCCAAACAGAACCAAACCCACACATTTTTATTCGATCCCATACTGAACCATACTTTTCAAATATTTAATTGAACTTTAACTGAACTTTAAAAAAGTCAAAAGATTCAAAAATAAAAATAAATGTAAAATACTTATTGTATTATTGAAAATCTACATTCTGTGATTTGGTGGTTTAAATTTGTAAGTACATTTTTATGTAATTAAAAAAAGTTTATGTTGAATAAAACTATGTATGATTATTATTTATATAATATTTTCATGTAAAAACACTAGTTTTTCCAATGATTGAGGTGATAGTCTTTGTCTTTTAGCTGTCACTACTTGTCCAGTTTACTTTGGAAAACATCCGGTATATTTTTATCACTAGCAGTTAATGAGATTTTTCTGGTACGATTTTTAAACTAAATTATTGACATTTTGTTTTGGTTTGATTATTTGCAATTTTTAGTTAAATTTTCGAACCGAACCAAACTCAGGGTGTTCAGGTGAAAATCAAACTGTTTGTATCATCACTATTTACAACATATTATGATTACTTGATTTAACACAACAATGGTTTTCAAACATAATGATTGATTTGTTTACTAATATCAATTATATTATGTCATAATTTTTTAGGATGATGTTGTTTATCCATTAAGATATCAAATACATGGATATAATTCATTGTTTTTTTCTCATTTTGATTACTATATTATCATATACAAAAACTTTTCACCTGAAAAACCAAATCCAAGCATTTTCAACGTTGAAGGTATCTATGTCAATGATTTTTAAATTCAGTTAATTAGTTACAATTTGTTTTTATTATTTGAGGTAACTGTTGATCAGTAAAATAATGTGTTAATTTTTATTTGTTAAAGTAAAAATACATATTAATTTTAACATTAATAAAGGAACCAGTTTTTTCTTTAAGTAAATACAAATTGTACATTTTAACTTCTGTATTATTATATTATACATATTTGTATATCATATTAATATGATCATCCCCATATAATTTTTTTTTTGTTGCCTTTGTTAATAGACTTCAAATGTGAATCTTTTCCGGGACCTGGTATTGATCATATTTATAATTTCAATCCTATGATGGAATTCATAAATAATTATGGACAGCATGTTGATGCAGCATTTGAAGAATTTATACAACACCATCACAAAAATTATACCAATGGTACTGCAGAACACTTTGAACGTAAAAATAATTTCCGTCAAAATTTAAGGTAAATTTATTAAATGTATGAGTACTCAGTAATATAAACATATTGTTTTTTTTTTTTTTAATTTAGGTTTATTCATTCAAAAAATCGAGCAAATATTGGTTATTCTCTTGCTGTCAATCATTTGGCAGACTATTCTAATGAAGAACTTAAAGCTTTGAGAGGTTATAGGAAAATCAATGCAGGAGAATATAATGGCGGAAAGCCTTTCCCTTATGGTCAGGAAGATTTTAAAAATTTACCGTCCGAGATTGATTGGCGTATTAGTGGAGCTGTAACTCCTGTTAAAGGTATTTTTTAATTTTGAAATATGAAGTAATATATTCTGTTTTAGCATGTTTCCTAATAATTGGCATTTATTAGATCAATCAATTTGTGGCTCTTGCTGGAGTTTTGGAACTACGGGCACTATAGAAGGAGCTTATTTTTTGAAACATGGTGAACGTAAAAGTTTTTCTGAACAGGTTTGAATTAATGACTTAAAATAATATTGTTTTTTCCTTTTTACTACTTTATTGTGTTACAGGCATTAGTTGACTGCAGTTGGGGTTACGGCAATAATGGTTGTGATGGCGGAGAAGATTTTCGTGCCTACGCTTGGATTGAAAAGCATGGTTTACCTACAGAAGAAGATTACGGTCCTTATCTTTCTCAAGTAAATAATACTGTATTGTCTTCTTTTTTTTATTTTTGTGTCTGATTTTAAATATATTTTTAATTTATATGTCTAAATTTTGCACCTAAACTCTTAATACACTCTTAAATAAATAAATATAGTATATATTCAAATTTCAAATAACTATTTTACTAACTATATAGTTTTTTTTTTACATATTTTCAGGATGGTTACTGTCATGAAGCTAATATTACTAAAGGTGACCTTACAAAAATATCCGGTTTTGTAAACGTAACTCTATTTGACGAAGAAGCACTGAAGTTTGCTCTCGTCAACCATGGTCCCATTTCTATAGCAATCGATGCATCGCAGAAAACTTTTTCGTTCTATTCTAATGGAGTTTACTTTGACAGAAATTGCCGTAAGTATTTTAAAACTTAAATCTACTCATGCCATCAAACTGATGTTTATATTTATTTCTAGAAAATGATCCGCTGAAATTGGATCATGCTGTACTCTTAGTGGGATATGGAACATTGCAAGGCAAGCCATACTGGTTGGTGAAAAACTCTTGGTCAACTCACTGGGGAAATGACGGTTACATTCTTATGTCTCGTGAGGACAATAATTGTGGTGTTATGAGTAGCCCTACCTATGTTATTATGTAAACTATAAGATATAAGCATTTTAACATTATAAAAATTTTAATTTAAAGTCTGAATCCAAAATATAGCTCATATTGATTTTAATTTAATGAATACAATTTGTAATAATTAATTTTAATGACCTTGTAATTTAATATACATGAAACTATTGTACTTATTTTTAAATAAAGACTGTTTGTCCAATACTTTGTCCATTGAAATGTTTTCGAATAATGAACATCTTATTATGTATGAATAAGTTACAAATCAAATATAATTAACAGTAATAATTATGATAGTATTTAAGATGGTAATATTGTAACTGTTAAGGTTATTGTGCGAATGATTGATAGATTGACATTGGCTCTTAGAAAGAATAGAAGTATTATTATATTCAAATATTTCATTGCTTTTTGTGCTGTTAATAGCATGATAGTTATTTAATTTAATTTTTGTGAGAATAAAAAATGATCTCATTACCAACGAAGTATATACATAAAACTTATCAGACAAATGTCATATCTACACTTTTATGTTTCCATTGTTTACATCAATGCCGAAAAGCGAGAGTATCAGTCAACTGAGTTGTAGACTTTAACCATGCTAAAATCAGTAAACATAATATTATAAACTGTTAACTGTCTATAATACTTCCATTAATCTACCAAAATTGAATATGGCTCAGCGAGACTAAATTAGTAACTCGCTAGTTCTATCCGGGCCTGGTTTATTTGCTTTTTAACTTATCTGTTGATTAAAACTAATTTATTAAGTGTTATTAATTGTATAATTATCATAAAATAAAATTTCATTAACTATTATGGATCTATAAGTATTATACAATATTACAATAATAAATGAGAATGATTGTGTATTACATGACCGAATTCTCGATGGCCCAATCCACTGTGGTTCATGGCTGGAGCCCGTGAGGAATGAATCTTTCTTAGTACTTAAACTAATTTCTAGAGTTTTCATGGATATCGGTAGAATATTTGGCTTAACCGGTCACAGTATTTATGTCCAGTACTCAGCGAACTAGTGGTGCCAAACTCTTACAATATGTGGTGCAAATCTTTGATACAATGCATGTATTGGAGAGATTAAAGTATTAAACACCTGTCAAACTGTTTTAATTTAGACTGTAGAATGTATTATTTGTAACACTATAATATAGTTAGTAGCATTTATGTTTGGAAGATTTATTTGAAGATATTTCACTAACCCATGTACAATTTTGGGTGGTGCAATTGCACCAGTTAATGGACATATTCGGCGTCACTGCAGTAAACCACGTTTTTTTTTTTTTCATATACCTAGATGTATGATTTTTATAAAACGTAATATAAGTACATATTAATATAATACAAAAAATGTAATTAATTAATAATTGTAATATGAATTGTCTAAAGTTTCATTCTATTACTCATTAATTATTACTCAATAGATAATTATTGATTTCGTTTTAAAAGCTCTATAGTAAAGTTTACAATATTACAGAAGGACCTGCTAGTATTTACTATTTACTTATAAATGTTTTTATATGAATTAAATACTTTAACTTTATTAAAGTTACCGAGTTAATAAGTATTAACTAGAAAAACAAGTATTCTGATAGTGATGAGCCAGATACCCAAAAACCGGTAAATGTAAAATCTTAATACGTTGACGGCCACAGTATAATTGAGAGTGGCCTTTAGATAAACCATCCGAAAAAAATCTATGAATCGGCTTTAAAATATGAATACATTTTTATCAATACAGTTAAATTTTGAAATTTTGATATTTTTTTAAAGATTTTTTGTTATGTCAACTATAGTTGACATGGGTTTTTTCAAACCAAGAGTTCATGGAAAAACCAAATGTCAATTATAGTTGTCATTGTTTTCATCCACTTTTGCATACAAATTATATTTTTTTATAATATAAAGCAATTATGAAATTAAACTTTTTCTATTTTCGAAAAAAAAAAACGATTGAATTCCTTAGAAAATTTATATTCCGTAATATTGTATTATTGTTAACATGATGTAGTATAATCAATTATAAATAATTATCAAGTTCTGAAGTCAAAATGGATTCATATTCACAAATGATTGTTCTGTGATATTATATCATAGACATAATAGAATTCTATTATGTCTATGTATTATATACAGTTTAGTCAGTATGACATCAATTAAAATGAAAAAAATTATTGAAAACAATGTGCCTACGATAAACACTGATTATAACACTATCTAGCGGCTCAATAATATATATATTATATTATTTATTTACTCCAGTGGCGTACCCAGGGGGGCTAAGAGGGCTTCAGCCCCCCCATTGACCGTGTTAAGGAATAAATCTTAGGCCTGTAATGTTTCCTCAGTTAAAAATATGATGGGAATTGTATCAAGTATTGCTGCTTTTTTCTGCTTCAGCTAAAAGAGCTGATAAATTGAAATCAGTTATTTTAGGTGATAGTAATAATTAAAAAAGAAAAATTGAAAACACTGTGTGAGACTCGTTGGATTGAGCGTCATGATGCATTGATTACATTTAAACAGTTGTATGTTTATGTAGTGCATGCTCTTGAAGATATTTGACATGATCCTAATCCTGAAATCTCATGCAAAGCTGCATTATATTTAAAGTCAGTGACAAAAATTGATTTTCTTGTTGCACTTGAAGTTACAGTAACTTGTTTTGCCTACACTTTACAACTCAGTATTTCTCTACAGAGCAAACAACAAGACATTTCTATAGCATTATCTGACGTCATGGTTATTCGCAGTGCACTAGAAGAGCTTCGAGAAGGTGCAGATGAACACTTTAAACAACCAAATTTTTAAGATGTTTCAGATAAGTATAGCAAATTTAGCAAATGTTGAAATATACATGCCTCGAATATGTGGTAGGCAAACACAAAAAATAAATGTAAATTCAAAAGATCCAGAGTCATACCTACTTCAAAATATCAGTGTTTCTTCCTTTTCTTGATTTCATCCTTCAAGAATTGCATGCACGATTTAATCAACGTCTAAGTGATATAATACCTTTGCAGGGACTTATTCCATCAAATTTTAGTACGTACGATGATGAAACTATTTTGAGAGCAGCTTCTATCTATGATCAAGATCTTTCAACTAATGAAAATTCTATTCTTAAAGCAGAGTTGCGCATTTGGACTTTGGAGGCATCATTGGAGAAATAAAGAACTTAAACCAGATTCGGTTATTGATACGTTACCTCACTGCACAGCCGTTATACAAAATATAAAAATACTTTTACAATTGTTTGCGACATTGCCAGTTACTTCAGCCACACCTGAGCGTACGTTTTCAACACGGAAACGATTAAAAACGTAGGTATCTACGGTCAACCATGGAAGAACGACTCAATGGATTGGCTTTGACCAATATCAATAAAAAAGAACAACTCAGTGAGGTTGAAATTATCAAATTATTTTCCAAAAAGGCACCTAGAAGGATGCAATTAGAAGACTGGAGCAAATAATGTAAAAAATATATAAATGTATTTTGAAGTTAAACAAAAAATTATAATTTATAATTTATCGTATAATATATTTTAAAACAGTTATTATTTCCTACTATTTCAATACCAGGTATATCAGTAATATATTATGTAAGTGTTATAAAAAGTATATATTAACAAAATATTACTATTAACTACTATAACTATTGAAACTAGTTTTTTAAGATGTAAAATGTTGATTTATTTTGTTTAGCCCCCCCTATTGAAAAATCCTGGGTATGCCACTGATTTACTCTATAGATTGGACATTTTATGTAGATAGTACTTAGAGGGTTTATTAAGCTCAATAGTATTTCCAGGAGAGAGGAAAACAACTTGAAACAGACCAACAACGGCCAAATTTTCCGTAAACGATACTTTAATTTATTCGACTTTAGTAATTTCATCATTACTTCAAAAGTTATGTTGTGAGCACATAATTTTTTTAAATTACATTTTGGATACTTAAAACTATATTTAGTCTATTCCAGAAAGATTTGCTCTGTTAACTGAGCGTGGAAATTTATTTTCGTTATTATAATATATAATTAAGTATATAGGTAGTAAAGCATTTCAACGACTGAAGATGAATTGTTAAAACCGAGTAAAAATCTACAACTTTCTCTCGCTTCTAATGACGGTCCAACTATAGATACCTATAAGTGACACTCAATTAATGCTGACAGTGCTGTAAAACTGTATCAAAAAACTATCGCGTTCAAGCAATGAAAAACGTGATCCACGATAAGTTATGAAAGTACGTTCATATTATGTAAGATAAAAAGCAACATTGTGGCACTTTTCCCTAACATATAATATGATGATTACAGCACTTGAGATATTATTTTCGTTGTTATAGGTAACTACATATGAAGTTAAAAGATATAATTTCAAAACGGAAAATCATAGAAAAAAATGCTCGTGGTCCCAAATCAGTTAAAAACATTTAGATGGTCTGACAACTCTTTTAATCGAAAAGGATGTAGATAGGAGGTATAAAACAAATTGAACATAAAAGAAATATTAAAAGTTTACAGAGTTAAAAGGTAGAAAATTTACATTAGATATGTATCGCATTGTAACTGCAGGGTATTGAATGATTAAAATCACAAATCAATAAATATAGCTAATAAAAAGGTTAGATTCTTTGTGTTATTATAACGATAAATAATATAGGCATCAACAATTAAATTCAGTAAAAAGTGATTAAAAATTGTAACTATTTAAACGCGTTAAAAATAAAATGCTTATCCTTCTATAATATATATATATATATAAAATGTTTTGGCTGGTAAGAAAAAAAAATTATAACGAGTTACATACTGTGCCTTAAAACAGAGGTGGACGAGTAGGGGTTTGATGAATGATGATTTAAGGATAAGTAAAGGGTTGCAACTCGAAAGTGAGGCAAATTTGGATTTTGCTTTAATTATACATATTGTCTTACATCTTCCTTGTATCTACAATATAACTCACATAATATCAGTATTTATGATATAAATATATATTATTTATGATACATATATATATATTATATATATGTATCAATATTTATCAGTGTTTATGAAAGCGTGACGAAGAGCGATATGGATCAATAATTACAGCATTATTAAAAACTCAGAAACTTGTTGAATGAAGTCATGAAAAAGGTAAAACTTCATTCTCCATAGAGCAACAGAAAAGCTATAAAAAAATGAAATAAAAACTGTAAAATGTTTTTCAGTAAATTCGAGATTTTCAGTAAATCGATTTTCATTATTTATAATCTTATATTCAAAAATTATTTGAGAAATATAGCCAGGAATAATATTTTCATGGTATATTAAAAACATAACAACGGTGTAACGGTATTAAAAAAAAAAAATTACCTCTTCTTTGAAAGTACTTAATTTTTAAAATTTGTTATTAAATAAACATTTTAACTTTTAGTATTAAGACCTGCAAATTTAATATGATATTACTAATTTACTGAACTGACTTTAACTATACTAAAAACTTTCAAGATGAGTCTCAAATTTTTTTTATAAATGTTTAGTCAACATTTTGATGTCTTGAATGCCTAGAAGACATTTTTTTTTATAAATTTCTAACTTTGAAAGTTTATTAAAAATAATTGGTCAATCCAATCATTTTAAAACTTGAGTTAGGATAAAAAAAAAGCTTTGAATATTTTTGTAAAAGGAAATTTCTACTTGATTCAGAATTCGAAATTGAATAAGATTTTCATTAAAAAAAACCTACCGACTGATTTGACCAAAATTTATAAAATCAATATGCATATCGTTGGCTACACGGCAAAACCTCGTAAGTCAAAATTTAAAAAAAAAATTTTTTTTCTTTCATTGGATGCACTGTACTTTTCTGCACATTTTGATATCATATTATCATTATTTTTCCCGGTATTTTAATAAGATAATAGACAAAAACAAAAACTCGTAACTACAGTATCAAGAACAAAACCTCGTAAGTCAATTGTTGATATGATGACATACTCCGCATGGCGCATACATTTACAATTTACATACGGTTATGAGTTATGACATGCATTATATTATTTTAAACGTTTGAAATAATTATTATAATACATCACTGTATTAAAAATGTTACCAGACAGTGAAATTCAAGAGGCTTCTATTTTTGCTACCTTGGTGGTAGACTATTTGGATAATATCATTGAAAAGACACCTAGTATTACCAATATATCAATTTATAGTGATGGTTGTGGATATCAAAACCGTAATACGACTGTATCCAATGCAATATTAAAATTTGCAATTGAACAAAAAGTGACTATTACCCAAAACTTTTTAGAAAAGGGCCATACACAAATGGAAGTGGGCAGTGTCCATCATACAATTGAAATGAAACTAAAAAAAAGGGAAATTTATTTGCCGACTAACTATATAAATGTGTGTAAAGATGCTCGAAGTAAAAATCCATACAGAGTAAAATATTTGAATTTTAGTTGTTTCAATGATTATTCATCATTAAAATATTATACATCTATAAGGCCTGGTTTTAAAAAAGGGGACCCCACAGTTACTGACATAAGATGTCTAAAGTACAACCCAGACTCTACTATACAATATAAATTAAATTATGATGACCAATGGGCAAATTTACCAAATAAGAACAAGAAAGAAATAATCCATACTATAAAAAATATGTACAGTGAACCAATTAAAATTAAAGAAGAAAAATGTATGCACCTTCAACAGTTAAAATTGGTCTTGCCTAAGCACACTTGGCCATTCTATGACACTTTACAATACATCGAAAATAAAAAAAAGTGAAATTTGTAATAATAGGTAATATTATATTGTATAATATTATTTAATGTTAATTATTTTTAATTTTTTAATGTTGCAATAATTAACTCCACATTGCTTTTATAATTATTATTATTTTATATATATTTTAGTTGCAAGTAGATAACTATTACATTTTTTAAGAAAGTTTTTAGTTCAATAAAAGATTATTTTTTTTATGTTAATTATTTTTCTTCATTTTAATAAAAAAATGTTAATGTTTTTTAATTCTATTAGTAGTTTTTTTTATAATTTTATGATGTTTTGCACTTTTTATGATATTATATTGTAATGTTGAATGATATTTCTATGATTTTGTATAAATAAAAGAATTTTTGACATTTCACAAATACTCGTAAGTCAAATTAATTAAAAATCAGAAACTCGTAAGTCAAATTTTTTACACAATTTTATCAAAATGTTGATTTTTTTTATCTTTCAACAATGTGAAATGATTATAAAAGGAGATTTTAGTTATAACTTTTTATAATTTACAAATATTAATACGTTTCACAGTTTTTTGCTATTCCTCAACAATTTGATAAAAGTGACTTACGAGGTTTTGCCGTGTAGCCGACGATATGTATATTTAACTGAAACTACTCAGTCATTTAACTAAAAAATATATTCATCGTTATAGATAGCGATGAACTACAATCATTATCTTACCGGCTTTTTTTAACTTTCTTTATTCTGGTTGTATAATTTAAAGTGAGTTTTTCATGTTTTAAATTAATTTACGTATGAATAATTATACATTATAATTTTATAGTTGTTTATGAAGGGTGATTTTTAGAATTTTCTAGAAAAACCACTGATAAATTACCATAAAAACGATAACAAATTATTGTACATTCATTTTCCATAAAATTAATTTTTAGTTTTAACTTGAATATTATATTAAAATTTTAAATATTAGTTTATTCAACTGTATCTTGAATAAAGTATGTTATTTAAATCTATTTAAGGGTGGTGTGAATTTTATGTTCTCAGATCTGACAATTCTACATACTTACCTATCAATTTAGGTATGGGTTTGGCTTTGTCCTTGCACCTTGGATTTTTTTGTGACACCACATAATGCGTATACCTGTTCACCCAAAAAGGTACCTTCCTTATACGGATAAAGCCAAAATGTTTTTCACCAAGACTCAAAAAAAGGAAGTTTGGTTTACGGCTAAAGAAATATTACTCATTAGTCATTACGATCAATAAAAACATTCTGGCTATCAGCAATCAAAACTTTTTCACTGACCACTTTATTAAAAATAATTTATTGTCATTTAAATTGAATAACATCAATATAATTTAAGAGTAAAACATACAAAAATAAATGTTTTAAACATTATTTGGTGCACGTACAATATATGTCGACTTTATTTAAAATAAATAAAACGCTAAATACAAATAATTATATTACTTTACATTAAGATGCATGATGTATAAAATTGAAAAAATTGAATAAAAATACACAGATACAAGTTAATCATTCTAAAATCAACTATCAAAATTATGACTTATACAAAACGCAATATTCAAAACTCGTAATAAAGATTACCTACCAAAATGTCTTATCTCATTTGTATTGAATATTTTTTTTGGGTGAAAACCAAATCGCCTTTTTTGAATTCGGGCGAAAACTGCCTACATTTAGGTTTTAATCATTAGTTACCTTATTTGGTGAAAAACCTACGTCCCCAATAGTAATAGTTCGATTTGACGAATCTAACAAAGAACATGCCGTATTTCTTCTAAGTAGTAACCCTGCTCTCTTGTCTTCAATACAAATTTAAGGTTTGTGACCAACGTACAAAGGCAAAATTGTTGAAATATCTATTAAAAACGACCCTCTGCCGTGACGGACCTACCTGCAATATACTCCGAATCAATTTACTGATTAACACCGATTATGTGTTTGAATAGGTATAATGTACATACTGTACGCTATACGTTTTCTACAGTAAAAAAAAAAAAAAAAAAAAATCACTAACCAGAAACAGAAAATAACGGGAAAAAGGTTAATAACTCTTAGATGTATACATTATTCGTTGAATTTAAATTTACTCAATTATTCATTGAAAACTACGAACTAATAACGGACTAATCTCTGAAATGGCAATTAACGAAAAAAAAAATAAGAATCACGTTAAAATATAACCAGTTTTTAATTACTAGAGAAGTTTTTTCAAAACACCAGTAGTAAACACTTTAGTTGTTCATTAAAATTGCATTGCACTAATGTAAGGACAGAACGACAACTAATTATTAGCGACGGAAAGGAATTCTGAAGGAAATGACATGCATGACTATTCCTGTCGCTAATTTACAGTCCAGAGTACAATAGTGAAAACATATTGCTCATCATAAATTCAGAAGCACAGGAAATATAATAAGCAATATAATATTGAATATGTGTTGTAGATTATAGGGTATAAAGTGACAAAGTCAAACGATATCGTTTGAAAACATTTTCAAAGTTCTGTGACAACTTGAATGAGTTAACTTCACAAATCCAAAATATTAAAGGCGACTCGGGGTAACTGTGAATTCCAAATATTAACTTGTAAATACTTAATTTACAAACGGTTAGTGTTGGTTTGATACTGATTTTCAAGTTTTCAAGTTTTCGGTACTAATTATGTTATTATGAGTTGTGCGTGATTAGTCCAACTTTTTTGTTTTTGTTTTAAACTGCAATCTTGCAAATTCTAGAAATAAAGTTGCAATTGCAAATACTTGTAAATGACTCACATAGAATACTAGCATTCATTTTCCAAAAAGCCAATAAGATATTAGTAAAGGCAGTTCTTATTTCGCCTTTTCGGTTCTGAGCAAGGTTTCAATGTATATACAATAAATCTGTATTTGTATTATTTGTACCTAATAACGGTTTAAGCATTTCACCGTTTTTTATTTAATTACCGATTTGTGTTTTTTTTTGTTTTATCAAAATCTTTTAAAATTTTAAGTCCAGAGTAAATTTTTTTTTCAAAAGATCTCAAACATATTTAGTGTTCTTAATAATATTATAATACGTCCCAAATCTTATAAAGGTTGGATTAATAAATTATTTTTATACACATTTATAGTATAAATTTGAAGTGAAAATACTTGATCTGTTAAAATCCTAACTAAACGCAAAAAAAAAAATGCTCTTGATAAACGATTTTTGATATTTTTTTAGTATCATTTGGAAGGTAGTATACAAGGTTTTATAAAATTTTCAGACCATAATATCAAAAATTAAAAACTGTATTAGATAAAAATCTCTTTATTATTTATTATTTTATATTTTTCCAAATTTGTATAAGAGTAAGTACGAGATTTGATACTATAAGAGTATCTGTATATTTGTGCAAGAAGCGATTCTAGGTTTTAAATTTCTAGTTTTTAAATAAAGGTTTAAACATTTTAAATTTCAAATTTTTAGCAACATAATTTTTGGAGTTTAGAATAATTTACTAAAATCGATTTAATAAAAAAATATATATGATAATATATGGTACTAACATTTTCCTCGTATTTTTGGTCATTTTTTTTCTTTGGGTTTGGAAAAGATTTTGGAAATAGAGAAAAATAACCTGTTTTAGTATACCATATAAACAAATATGATCAATACAGAAACTGAATGAAAAAAAAGTGGCACCTATAAAAAAAAAAAAAAATACAATATGAGCCAAAAATTCACTTGAAATCTAAAATTGCAGAATACGGTTAGACCAACATCATAAACATAATAATTGATCGTGTAACAATCAATAATTGATTCATCAAATATGAATTATTTAGATAGTAACTAAAATTGTTGTATACTATCAAGCAGCAATTTTCTAATTCTAAAAATCAATTTTTTGTGACCTATTTGTTAATAATTGCAATTTTTTGGTATTAGCTCTGAGGTTATATGAACTTGTTTCACTAAAATTAAAAATATAATAAAAATTGTGTATATTATTCGCTAATTTTGAAATAAATTTGCTATTTTTTAAGTTCTTGAATATCTATATACAAATTATACAACAAAAAATCATTTTTATGCTTTTTTTTACATACATTTACATATTTTTAGTGTTTTTTTGGTGCTACAAGTTCCAATAATATAGCTCATAAATTAAGCTTTCTCTAAATTCAATAATATCAGGCTAGTTCGGCATATTTTACTTTTCTCAAACGTGAACTCAGTTAAAATAATTTTCATTTAAACTGAGGACTCAACAATTCGTACATACATTTGTATTTTTTTTTATTAGACGGAATCCATAATTTTTTCTTTGTATTAAATAATTTCCATTCGGTAGGTATTAGGTAACAGTTAAGTAGGTATCACAAAGACTATAATATACATAATAATTTTTAAGCACTCTATTTTCAACAGCTTATAATGCTTAAATTTAAATCCATTTTTACGCACAATTTAAAACACTTCTAGAATTAAATTTTTATGAAAAAAATTGTTTTTTACAATTTTTAAGTTTTTATTTATCTGCGGGATTAAAAAAATTTTTTTATGGTAATCACTATTTGTAACTTAATATTACGAAAGAGAATACTATTTTTAGACAATTTGATATTTGACTTTGTATTATCAGAACAGTAATTAAAAATATATGAACGTTTAAGTTCAGAGTGGTGAGAAAGTGGCAGGGCCCCCTACATTACCACTCTAGATTCTACCATAATCTATTCAATTGCTTTTAACTTAATATGCTCATATCTTTTAAACATTAGTTCCAATTAGAAAAATTTAAGGAATAAAATGTAAAATATAGTATGCTTTTTTTAAATACGATGTTATAAATAGTGATAACCAATTAAGAAAATTAAAAAAGTTAAAAATAATTACAAAATATTTTTTTCACAAATAAAAAATCAAATGTATGCATTATACATATTGGGTAAAAAATGAACATACTCTGGTTTATTCAATAATATAATTAAATTCCTTCGAAGTACCGACATATTAACATGTAGGTTCATTAGTTATTGCTATTGGTTCATTAGCTATTCATTTAATGATACAATAAGTACGTAGTTATTTAACTTAAGTACCTGAGTACATACGCCGTTAAATGGAAAAAAATGCACTCATTTTATTATTTAATATGATATGAATATGAACAATTAATCATCAAAGCAATTATATAATAATGGATTTATTGAAATCAATTTTGGTGTATGAATATAAAAATCTTAACAGAAAAGTTCTAACAAGTTCTCGTGTAATTTGAGGGATGAAGATGTGGCAGGCATTTGTTCGTGCCTCTTATCAGGCTAGTTATAATTAGGCCTTTGAAAAAATGATTAATATTATTTACGTATATGTGAGTACTTATAAATATTGTTTTTTTTTTTTTATTATTATTATTTAATAAATTAAACTACTGGATTTATTTATTAATTTACTTAAAAATTTTGCGGTGGTAATTGGTATAAAAACCAGATTTATCTTACGGGTAGTAAGGATATTATACTCTTCAAATTACAAGCTGTGCCACTGATGACCCAACTAGATAGGTATATATGATACGATTATCTAAATTATCATCAAATGATTTTTCTCATATGTCGTATAAAAATATAACTAAACGATTAAACATTGAAATATTACTTGCCAAATTTTTTTCATTTGATTTTAGCAAGTGCAAAGACACACCTTTGCTCCCGTATAATTTCTGGTCTGTGACTATATTATGACAGATTTGAATTGTTGAACACCCCTATTCATACAACTAGAGAAAAACAACAGTTCACAGATGTCATTTTAAATTCGTATAAACGATTGATTGTGTTATACGGGCACTCATCAATTATCAATTACATATAGTTATTATAAGTGGCATGTTATTAGTTATGACATGACATTTTATCGAATATTGAAATAAAATAGCGTTGGTGTTTGAAGTTACATTATGTGAGAGTACTTTGAATAGACCATACAGAATTCATATGCGGGCTACATGGCAATTCGTGTTGTGATGTGTAAATAAATTATTGTCATGAATAATTTTGTTAAATTATGTTCGGTAACCAGCTAGGATCGAGTTTTATCAATCACCAAGGCAGAGGCCGATCGAGTTCAAATAATTTGAATGGTTGTGTTTTGTGTTCAACGTCTAAAAGTATGGTTCATAAAATATGTTTTTAATTAAAAACACTCGTGAATAACTAATTTTGTATTCCTATTCTTTTCACGATAAAAATATATTTTACATTAGTTTTAGTCGATTTTATTTTAAAAATTCTCAAAATACGTAATAAATAAATAGTTTAAAGGGCGATAAATGTACTTAATAATATATTTTAACTTGAATGCATTATTAACATTTAACATACGGAGTATAATAATATTGACGATGCAAAAAAAACTCACTTCGAGTGGAAAAGCCATTCAAAAACACTTCTTAACTCGCTTACAATTTTAATTAACTCTTTGATGACTAAGCATTTTGTTTTAAAAGTGATGGCTATAATATAATTGATATATTATAAAAAAAGCTAGCTGAGCTTCTAGGGGTGACTATCTTTCGTCTAATCCTTAACCCTTGACGGCAAGATATAATACTATAAATATTAGTGGTATGACAAATATTTCATATATTGTTATTTATTCATAAAAGTCACCTTGAAAGCGAATCAATATGGCTTGCATTCATTTACCTTGTTTGGCTTGAACATTCCGACATTCGCTCTATCATTAGACAAATAAAACAATATAGCTGAATGTCTATTATGTCTGTGTGATATTTACCCAAGGTTGGTACTTTTTATATAAAAATAATAAATTTATAACGAACAATCAACATATATTATTGTTTAATATTAGTAAATACATACAAATATAAATAAATAAATACACAGGACTGTGTGGAAATGACCATTGGACATGAGATATAAGTTTTAACACAGACCAGTTTAATATTTCTCTCTTATTTCAAGAAGTTTGCACCAAAAAACTTAGTGCACCCACGACCCTCCTACTTATATTTCGTGTAATAATATTTCGCGTACAATCGTCTAATGAAATCTTCAACTAAATTTGAGAAAACTAACTACCTAGTCCAGAGCCCAACTTAGGGGGGGCTAGGGGGGCTGCAGCCCTGGGCCCCTGTTGATATTTAATTATTAAAGTGGCATCTTGAAATAATTGTATGATATTACTGGTTACGTAGTTTTGTAAGTCACGTATCGTAATGGAATTTCCGAATTTATGATTATTCTCTAATCGATAAAATAAGCTATTAAGTTTTAAGATAAAGTTGGTCAAAAGCACTTTATATCATTATGATTACAATTTATCTTAACATAGGTACTAATTCAAAAATGTAGTGAACTAAAATCTAGAAAAAAACCGTTGTCTTAAATTATTTCTTTAATTATTATTATTTTTTATTTTTTTATTATTTACATTGACTATGTTGAAAAATGCATTGCCACTTTGACTTTGTAGACAATGTATATGATGTATATCAGTAAACATTTGTTTGAATTAAAAACTGTACCAACGTCCAACACTTCTTTATTTATATTTATATTTTTAATTTCATCATTTTATTTATATTAATTGTCATTAAATAATTACTTATAGCCTTATTATGGTATAATTGATTTATAATCTTATAAAATAAATTGAATATAAGATATAACGGGCGATTGTAAACTCGGCCCGAGGAAAAAAATTTTTCAAAAGGTCTATTGTAAACTCGGCCCGTGTTTTTTTCAGGTAAAAATAATTTAGGTGTATACTCGGCCCGGGGTTTTTGCAGGTAAAATTAATTTAGGTGTAAAATCGGCACGGATAAAAATGTACATATGATTTTCTTATAATATTTTTGAGAACCATTTAGCATTAACCGGAGGACACCAAGAGTAGGCGATTCTCATTATCCTCGAACAATTATTTTCATTGTCATATTATTATTCATAGTATGAAATTTGATATGTAATCAATGTAAAATGTATTTATGTAAATTTTTTAAAGTAAAAGCCATGTGTTTAACATATTCACTCACTGATATTTCCTTATTTTTATATTTTGTAAGTGTTCTTTCTAAGAGTTCTCTTTTCTTTTTTTTTTAGTTTTTGTATTTTGAAATTGAAATGGTTCATCTACGCGGTTGATTTTAATGTACATTTCTGTTGGTAGTTCATTTAATTTTGCAATGACGGCACATATATTGAGGTGAGTGGAATTGAAACTTGCATTAAAATGCGCATGAAATGATTCACATGCATTAGTTGTTAAACACGTATCAACTGATGCACAGGCCCATATATCAGGTGGAAACATAGCATCTTCTCATATGTATGTATTAATTAAATAATCTGTGCTTATTAAATTTTATTGGTAAATATTATCGGACCGAGATTACAACCGACCTTTTTATTACCTGAAATTCTGGGCCGAGTTTACAATCTACCTACTTTATTACCTAAAATTTTCGGGGCCGATTTTACAACAAAAAAGGTAATCGCGGGCCCAGTTTACATTTGCCCGATATAACAAATCTATATAACATAAAGACTACATTCATAATTTAAGTAGATAATTTAAAATTTAGATAATAATTAATTTTGGGGCCCCATTAGAAAATTTGACCCGGGCCCCAAAATTCCTAAGTTGGGCTCTGCTACCTACTGATACTTTACTATTACAACAATACCCAGTGTATACACCTGGATGGAAGTGATACAAAAGAGATCCCTGCCCGGCGTTACGGTGCAGTTGTCACTACATCGGGGGGAAGGGGAGGGGAAGAGCGTTGAAACACCCAGCTTAATTTGTAAATTTCTTCAAAAAAACTTACAACGAAAAATGTTATTTGAGTTCGCCCCTCCCCTCTTTTAGAAACCCTAATTGCTGAAGCCATTATAGTGACGTCGGAAAAAGAGGCCGGAGAGGACACTTGACCTCCAGATAATTATACTATATACTCTGTGGTAAAAGTATTGTCTGATTTTGCCCCAAAATTAAAACCAAAACAATTGTACGATTGAATCGCGCGGTCATTTCAAAAACAACGCGAGTGATAAAATTTAAATTTTATACAAAACACGAGTAACTTAATAACTCCGGAAATTTACGTTAACATGCTCACATAATATTATTATGTATGAATCCGTTTTGTGGTTCTTTGGTATTCATTATTTATGATCATTTTTTTACATGGATTGCGTAATAACGTGTTTAGACATTAAAATATAATGTGAGAAAATGTCGTGTTTATAAAAATAGTGACACTCGTGTTGTTTTTGAAACGACCGATTAAATTTTAAACCAGACTTTTCGGGGAACAAATAAAATATTCGTATGCATTATTCGCGACGCTGCGGGTAACAATATTATAGTTGGTACGATCGACCGTTTTTTTTCGATTGATCACGAGGAAAAAAAAACTGCGTGATTTTTTTATCGTCTGCAATGTCCTGCGTAATGTTTAAAGTGATCACGACCTACATTCGGCATAAGTCCGAACCCCTAACCCCACCGTCATCTCCTGGCTCCGCGGGAAAAACGTACGCCACGCTCCCGGGCAGCAGCGGATCCGTTGCACGCGACCTCAAGGCAGGGTCGGAATGGGAATTCGGTCCGGCCCGGGGAAGTAAAATCAATTTGGCCCTCATTTCACTTCATTTGTATCTAATTATTTTCCATGAAAACAAAACAAAATTAGATATGAGGGCGTCAGCTTTTCCTAAATAGAATCAATACCACCCCAAATTTTAAAATAAATACATAAAGTCTTCAATGTCTGAGGATATTAAATTAAAAATAGGCTCATCAAATTTTCTTAATTTTTTGTTTTTAAATTCTGATTATGAATTTTAAGCTTGATAATCTTACGTATGTGACTTACTATTTTACAAATAACTTACCTACTAATAATTATTATATTACATAATAGTACATAATTATTATGCAAACATTTTAAAATGAAAATAAGAACAAATTTAAAATATTGTAAAGAAGTATTAGGTATTTCTATTATTATGTTTTACTAATTATCAGCATTTATTTTAACAAGCGATATTTGTATTTAATTAAATTAATAACACGTTTATGCTTAAATTTCAAATTTTTAATTTAGCAACATATTTTCTTATTATGACATAAAATTAAAATCATCTTAGCTAATGACTAAGTTAGCTATTCTAACTATTGAACTGTCAATATTTGCTTTAACCAATTGCTTTTTTGTGCTATTAAATTAATAACATCATCGTTCTGAACACTTAACAAAATATCTTTTTCTACCGACATAAGTAAAAAATGTTCCAGTTTTTATTGCGACATCGTACATCTGAGTCTGTTCAAAACATATTTTAGTTTGGAAAATGTTCGCTCACAACTAACCTGTGTGCAGGATAGTGTTAATATGTATTTATATGCTAAATATAAATTTTTGTATATGCACTCATATGTAATTGATACTGATGAAGTACTTTAAAACAACAAATTATGCAATCTTTACATGATGACTAGAGCAAGGACTTTCATGCATTTGCATATTTTTTCTGGTAAACTTTATCGTATGCTTGTTAAGTACAAAATACATTTCATAACGTTTATGATGAAATAGGTACTCAAAGTTTTTAGTGCTTATTTTTGCATATTAGGAAATTTTTTGGTTTAAGGGGCATATTTTTGATTATGAGAGCATATTTTAAACATTTAGTGCATATTTTGATGGTTTATCGAAAATCAAGCGCTTTGGTGAATATTTTTCATGAATCAGGGTCGACAATTCGTTATAAAATTATAAAGACGATAAAGATAAATTTTATCTTGAAATAATAATAATGGTCAGAATTTATATCTATTTTTGTATTTTTATTTAACGAATAGTAGGCATGTGGTACGTTCTCTGCTATTTGCAAATATCGAAGAAATGTTAATAATTCAGTGCAGTTCTAGTTTAGGTAAGGTAAATATTTGAGAATAATTCACCAATTATTTTAAAATACCTCTTTTGTTTTATTAGACGCAAAATAATAATTAAGAAGAATGGTATCCAACAGTCAAAAAAGATTCCAAATTATTTTGATAAAATAAATCTAGTTAAAACTTATATAGAATAATAATAAAATTAATTTTTTTAAGGGCATATTTAATCGCGTATTTTTAATTGTTTTATGCATAAGCGCATATTTTAAAATGCATATTTGATGATTTTTTAGTGCATGAAAGTCCTTGCTTTAATGATGACTCAGGAGAAACACGATCGGAAAATATTTGATTGGACATAACTTTTGAAATGTCTTCATATAATGCTGAATTATGTA
Organism: Therioaphis trifolii; assembly: GCA_027580255.1. Lineage (NCBI taxonomy): Eukaryota > Metazoa > Arthropoda > Insecta > Hemiptera > Aphididae > Therioaphis > Therioaphis trifolii. The sequence continues at coordinate 3,129,171 of CM050405.1, read as the reverse complement.
AATTATTTGCTAATCTTTTAATAGAATCCCACTTACTGGAAAAATACAACATTTCTGCTAATAAGTCACCAGGATTAAATTGAGGATCATATTTTTGTAATCGTTTTCCCAGAAAATCCAAATCATGATATTTTAATTGTTTTTATTAAATAAAAACTATTATGATCAAAGTAAGATATTTCCCTAAATATTGATTTAAATCTTCACGTTTTTCAAATCAATCTTTTAGGCTAGTCAAAATTTGGTCATAAATACCATTAAACAAATCAATCTTGAATCTCTCGTTTTTATCGTATATTGCTTCGTCTTCTTTTAATCATCATAAAATCTCTTCTTTTTATTCTTTGATTGATGATCAACTTATGAGTATTTTTCAATTTCATAATTTAATTTTCTTCCGTGAAATTTATTGTTTGCCCAATCAATAAAATGTTTAGTTGCTTTAAGAACGTGTTCTAAATTTCTACTGTGGCTTTGTAAAGTTTGAATTGTTTCTTTGACCATAGAAAAAGCTTGAATAAAATTCATTCCCTTAGTTTGTAGGTATAATGAGAGTGGTGTAGTCTAAATAAATATGCGCAAAAAAAAAAAAAAATGTGCCGCCATAATTGTTTTATACTGTAGCAAAGAATCCAAGTAACATTTTGACCTATGCCTTACTTCGACAGAAAATTTATCAGATGTGTAAATATCATGAAAAGTTTCTGTCACGTCAACATAAAGAGAACTCTCTGGATTACCAATTATTCCAAACATTTTACCTAAGCAGTAAGCACTTATCTTTGGACCACCATCTGGTCTCTCCAATCACAGAAATGAATCGATATTTACTTTTCTCTTCCCATTTTGCCATCCTAACATATTATGACTCCCGTACATATCCCGTACGTAATTAATACTGTCATCACGGACGGGACGTATTGAACATGTTCGTTTAAAACTAAAAGTTAAAAACTCGAAGATTAAATTCGAATCAACGTATTCATGAATTATTTTGAACGGTCTACCGAGTTTTGCTCGGTACCTCGCCGGCCCAGTCCGACCCTGCCTCAAGGATAACAAACGTGTATATATATATATTATATATGTGTGTGTGTGTGTGTATTTATACGTGGAGTCTGGCGCACCGACCCGATATCGACGCGGCGCCGTACAATACCGCGCGGGCGCCAGCCGCCGACGCCGTCGTCGAAAAGGGCGAGAAACGCACGGATCCCGGGTACGGTGACGCGGTGGAGGGGCACGGCGATCGAACGGGGTGCGAGTCGTGTGCAGCTAGTGCCGGTGCTGGAGGTGGCAGTGGTGGTGGTGGTGGTGGTGGTGCTGCTGCTGCTGCTACTGCGGCTGCCGCTGCTGCGGCTGCCCCTGCTGCTGCTGCCGCTGCTGCTATTTGCTGGCTTTTGTTGTCGCGTCGTTCCCGACGGTCGCCCGGGCGCAGGAACCCATCATTGATCTCGTGGGCGCAGCATCGATCCCTTCGGGCAGGTACCCCGCGGGCGGGGTGGCGAAAATGCAATACGACACGTTCGAATAAAGTGTATAGGTAACGGCTAATGGCCGGCGGTGCGACGAATAAAACATACAAGTGTATATAATATGTATGTACGAATAAACATGTCGGATCCGACGTCTTTTTTTCGCTATCGCTAATATTATTACAATGATTTGTTGTCGATTTGAATTAAAAACCGGTTTTATTTTAAAAAATGACTGTTTACAAAATAAAATGATTAAAACCTAAAACAAATATTATGTATGGTGTGAAAATACTCGTAATTAGTTAATATTATAAATTATAATAACCATACATCTCGTCGAGGCTACCTAATATACCTACTCGATGATCGGAGTTGGCACTCGTAATAGTTTTCACGATAAAACATTCATAATATCTGAGTATTATTAATTCAGGGTTCGGATTTTATACCACCAAAAAGTACTAAAATATGCGCTATAATATGACGCTATAAAACATCAAAAATAGCAACAAAAAACAAATTTTTTTAAATTATCATCATTTACTGGTGGTTGAAATTTTTATCTTTTAAATTAATAAGTATTACTTGAAGAAAATTGTTAAATCTAAACAATAATGAAATATATATAAATAAAACAGATTAGAAGGCATAAAATGTATACTATTCGATATTTCCGAGCTTCTTAAAATAAACTTACATGTTTAATATTGTATACCTACCTTAACTACAACTATAGTATTAAATAATTACGATAAAAATAAAAATAAATTACGATAAAAAAATGTGGTAATTTTTCTTATGAATTCACATAAATGAACAATAATTTTTTCTCGATATAAAAGATTTTTGTTATAACTACTAAATAAAGCATTATATAAGAAAAATAGTACCAACACTTTCAAAAAGCACTAAAAATCTAAAATGCATCAAATATGCAAAAAATAGCAAAATAAAATTTCACATTTAGAGTCCTTGGTGTATAAAACAAATTTCTTAGCCCACCCTGCTATTTTTATCTGTATTCTATAAAAATTAGCAAATGCTATAAAATCCGGGCCTTTATTATTCTACTTGTATTGTATATTTATTAGAATTTTATTTGCTGAGAATTCAAAAGTCATGTAACAAGTCAAATACCAAACTTAGTATGGTATACAAATATTTGTGATTTGTTTGTATTATAAATTATAATAATCATACCAGTTCCCTCCCTCCTCAAAAATGAAGAAAATATTGATTTTAAGTGACATTAAAAAACAATTATTCATTTGAATATAGTTTATATATATATATATATATATACCTATACACATATATATATATTTATATGGTTTATAAAATCATTTTTAAAAAAAATTGTTGAGTTTTGCACTTCTCTGGTGATAAAAAGTTAGTTGAGAAGTCTATTAGTATTCACAGGCCCCCCTCATCATATTTTTGGCCCGGGTACAGAACTAAATCCGGGCTCCTCTATCAAAACAATTAATTTTTCGCGATGAATTGAAGGGCTTGTTGTAACAACCAGATAAATCCATTTTTTGACATTTTTCAAGACAACGAAAATTTAGTTTAAAAATTATTATTCATGCTAAAATCCTGTCAACGAAATATATTTGAATTCTATACTCATTTATACATACATCTTTGAAGTTAGAATTGAAAAAAAAATGTTTGGTATTGAAATATTGTTAGTTAAAGTTGTAGAAAACATCTATTTATCTGGTTGTAGCACCAAAAAGCACATTAATTTTTATTAATTCTTAAATAACGTTAATTTTGCTCTTGAATCTTGTAGCATATTTAATGCTATTATTATATAATAATATCAAATGACACCTTATGCCTCTAAAAAATTAATCACAAGGAACCTGTGTCATCATCACTACAGCAAATTACAAAACACGATAAATCCATTTCTTTAAATAACTCCATCACTATTGATTGGATTTAACTGGTTGTTGCGTCTGATTTTCAAAAAAAATGGTCTTTATACATTTCAGGAAAAAAGTGAGTTTTGGGAAAAAGTGGATTTATCTGGTTGTTGCAGCAAGCCAGTTGGGTCATTTCAGATTTTTTCATGGGATGCGAAACCAATATTGAAAATCCATATGAATGCAAAAGCCACTCGCTTCACTCGCATACCATATTTAAAACAGAATTAAATTTAATTATAATGAATAAGAATCAAAAAAAAAAAAAAAAAAAAAAATCAAAAAAAATTCATAATTGCATTTCCATATCAAAATGTATATTAAGTTAAAAAACAGGAGAACAGCGTAATACTTATATAAAATATTAACATAACAAAAATGAACAATATGTCAATATAAGTCATACAATATATTAAAATATACTAATAAATAATAATATATAATGGTACATTACATATAGAATACTAAACATAACATAATATTTTTATATATTTTTCATATTACGTTTATACAATTATTTCGGAGTCTTCATTGTATGAAAATATGTAGTATACTCGTCTAACATCAAGAATTTATACAAAACATTTTTTTTATTAATTTAAACTTATACTTTTAAATTATAAAACAATTTTTTTTAACACAGACACAAATAGGTGTATATATATATATATATAATATAATAATATATATATATATATATAATAGAATATACATACATTCTGTTATTCTGTTATATCATTACCTTGAAAAATAGGTAATGCTGATACATGTCTCAGTAGAGTTCAGTAAACCCAAAAAGAACGCGTTGATACAAAAGAGTAGATTTCCCCTTTATGTGCCCCCCTCTGATAGTACATTTTATTGCAATGCCACCCTCTGAAAATTCCTTAAAATATGCTCTGCATCCTTGCATTCCGCAAATGACGCCCCTGCAGCAAGCCCTTCAATTATTTCAAAACCTTAAATATTAGTTTTATGTATAGATTATAGGAGTAGTTATAATTAAAAAATAAAAATCAACAAATTGACAAATTTATAGGTATCCTTTATAAATTGAAAACATGTGTAATATTATATACATAATACAAACTAAAAATGTATGTTACAAAATAAAATCTTGAAAAAAAGGTATAAAACATTTGTTAGGTAAAAATAAAATAATGCGATTATTATAACTTACACTATATAATGATTGAATGCATGTATTTATAGTTCTGGTAATCTTATAAATCATAATACTTAATACACATTATCATTTAAATTCAAATTTCTATTTTCTATATTAACTAAATTTTGCTTTTCTTGCTTTTTTCTGAGCAAAGTCATGTATAATATCGTCAAAATATATTTGAAACATTTATTTATTATATATTGTAGTAATTATTTGCATGAACGCCGGGCCCCTCGAAAGTCCGGGCCCCAGTACCATGGGTCCATCTGACCCCCCTTGTGGGGTCCCTAAGTATTCAAGCAGTTTTAAAATTACATGATCGGCCCCCTCCGAAATGAATACCTATGTACTCCACTGAACATCTTTAATATCTAAGTACGCAGTGCCGTAGTAATCATAGGTGCAGGCGGTGCATGGCACTGGGGCCCTACGGGTCTAAGGGCCCATCGACCATCACCGTCAACTACAGTTTCAAGTGATTCGTTTTCATTTTATTTCATGTTATGTAATAAATAAAAATAATCAATTTCAACTACAGATATTGCTCATGATTTATGAAATGGGCTATTTCATCTGAGTTTCAATCAAAATGCCAACAATTTATCAAATTACATTTTTACGAAAATGATGGTGACAGACGATTAAATGTAACAGAAGAAAACTTTAGAATTAAAATATTTTATCCAGTTGTAGATACTACTTTAGCACAACTTAAAAATAGATTTAAAGGGTTAAAATTAATCGTATCGGCTTTTGACTTTTTAAATCCAAATTACTAAGAAGCACTGAAGAAAATTATTTAATAAAAAGTTCATATGATTTTATTCAACAATACAAGTTAGATGTAACTTCAGCTTTTACTCGGCAGTTACTAATCATTAAATCTTTAATAAATGATGAACCAAATATCAGAAATGTTAATGATATTATACTATTCATTGTGAATAATGATTTATCAACAGCTTTTTGTGATTTTTAACAGCCTGTATAATTTTTTTGACAATTCCTGTAACTGTGGCTTCAGCTGAAAAATCCTTCAGATGAAAGATCCTTCTCAAAACTTAAGTTGATGAAAAATTACTTGAGAAATTCTACTACTCAAGAAAGGTTAAAAAATATAGCAATATTATGTATTGAAAGAGGTCGTAATGATTAAATTAATATTGAAAAGATTATTAACGATTTTGATAATGCTAAAGCTCGAAAGAAAATATTTTTTTTTAATCTCAAATAATTACTTTAAAATATGTATGATATGTATCAATGTAGGTATGCTATAATTACAGTAGACATTTTTTTTTTATCTATGGTTCATGAAAACTACACAATATTTATTTTCATTGTAATCGTACATTTCGATTTATTTGTAATGTCTATATGGATAGTGGATACTTTTATAATTTTAATAATAAATATTGTCTATCTATTTATAGTTAATTATAAAGTAGGTAGTAAATGTATTCATAGATAAAGAGTTAAAATAAATGCATCTTTATTTTTATTCATTTTCGAATATTTTATTTATCGAGAAAGGTATAAATTACGTGAAAAATTATCCTCATTGTTTGATATCGTTCAATCTTGAAAAAAAGTTATCTACCGAACTTAATGCCAGTGTGGGTTATTTCTGTTGATTTCATGAATAATAATTTCTATGTCCACGTATTTCAGATTTTTCGTAAAGTAAATAGATTTTATGCTTTTATTAACCATATAAAATTCATTTTTTCTGGTTTTACTTTGAGAAAATAAAACTGATCCAAAGATTTAATACAGCAGTTCTTTTAAATAAAAAATGTAATTTAGATTATCCTAGAAATTTGGATTCTTTTTAAAATATAAGAATGAAGTGTTTACCGATTTATCATTAGAGTGTAATTTACATATGCAAAATTTCTCAACAAATTTGACCTCTTTTGGGCTAATTATTGAATTTCAATATTTTATTATTTGTAAGTATGCTAAGAAAACTTTAGCGAATACCAACTATTTTCTGGATATAATATTGTATATTTATTATAATTTTATTTCCCAAGAACTCAGAAGTTATGACTTTTACTAAACCAGTCTATAATCAGAGTAGTAAATGCATTATGCAAATAGACGTCAGTCGCTACCGAATTTTGTTTTACCGCCATCGGTTGAACGCGTTCATAATTAAGATATTATGCACTAACCCACCAGGTTATAACTCGAATCTGTAATGCGGGCCACAGCGTGACGTCGACACTATCGTACCGTTGTTCCACGGTCAATGAGATGTATATATATATATTTTTTTTTAGTTCAATAACTGTAGAATTTACTATAGTACACGTTGCAATAATAATTTGATTCCTGTATTACTCTAGAGTATTACGCTTTAATATAAACATATTTATTTAAAATATAATTTATTTTTACTTAAAAAGCATGGATAAAAATTAAGTATTAAAAATAAATAACGCCGATCGATTACTAGAAACTTCGAGTTTTAAACGTTAGCCCACACTAATTGAAAAAATTTGGAGACCCCTGGTCTAGAATCTAGAAAGTTGAGATTATTTATGTCGTGGACTGTTACGTTACAATCCACGGACCGTGTATAGATATATAGAACATACTGCAGAACTTATACAGAGTGTTCACTGTCTCACCGTGGTTATCTAATAGAATTAAATCCATAATTTCTTGATTCTTGTTTTTTTTTAATCCTACCGTCGGAAATCATTTACATATTCATACGCTTTTAATATACTCGTGTTGATACTTATATAAATTATGATGACCATACGTATTGATTTTTGTAAGGCTGTACTCATTTTTAGCACTAAGCCCCATTTTTCTAAGACATAAACGATTGTAATGATAATATATTATCATGTATCTACAGGTTATAGCTACTACAACAAGTTGCATGCTACGTGGGGTTGAAAAGTGTTGTTTCGATAACACTTCAAATTTGGGCATGTGAGTGATTTAAATTGATTTCAAATAAATACTCGGTTTTAGGTTGGTTCAAATAAATTCATGATCTATCTATACCAACTATACCAATGTCCTACTATACGTTGGTATTATTCAACTGTTAGTCGTAATAATAGATAAACAAATTATTTAATATTATTTGATTTGGTTATCACGATGTGGGTACTTTTCCATTTGTACGTGTTTATTTCAATATGTGGGAAAGACAGTATTATGAGGTTTTTTTTTTTACTTTGACAACACGCAAAAAAATGGATATACTTCGCAACATGGGGTATTCTTAGGTAATGGGGATGGATGTATAACATTTCAGTGAAAAAAATAGATCATTTCTGAAGCAAAACAATTCTGAGCAAAAGGTTCATTATATGTACAAATATATCGTTATACATATATTTTACCATTTTCAATCGAATTGTCAGCAGGTTATTTTTTTTATCAAACCTGTGCAAAATTTTCTATAAGTAACAAAGGAGAAATTTTGTTTCCTATACCTATTCCGTAAAAGTCGTATCATAATTTACTTAAACGCTTTTAAAAATAAAAATCCTGAATCACGATTTTTGAAATTTTTTCAAAATCATAAACGAGTGAGGTCATATTAAATATTCAAAACTTTTTATCAAATATTAAAAACGTTGTTGGAAGTAAACTTAAAAGATATTAGTCGATTCCGTAAAAACCGTATAATCATTTAGTAAAACGCTTATAAAAAAATCCTAAGTCACGATTTTGGAAATTTGTCAGTGTCGTTCAGTATATGAGTATGATCATATTGTATTTTTATAAAAATTTTATTAAAGATAAACTCTGAAAAACAAAATATTTTCAAAGTTCTATTTTTAGCCAAAAAGTAATCAATTCTTTTTTTTTAATTTTTGTGAATTATGTTGAAAAATGTATAAAAATATTGTGGAAATTTCAAGTTTCCTACATTATTACTTTTGGAGTTATGACTAAATAACTAAAATCAATTTAGTGAAAGTATCGATTACAGAACATTTCACCGTTTTTACTTAATTTTTCGGCAGTTTTACCTCACTCCTGGAACATTATCGAGAAGAGAGAAATATAACTCTCAATGTACGATCTTCATGCAATCGCTTATTCATTGAGTTTCTGGATTGAACTATGGGACAACCTTAAGTGTGCCAAAAAGTGTCTCCAGAGAAAAAACAAATAAATAAACATCATTGTAAAAGCAATATTTAGTTTCTTCGTTTCACTCAGAATTTAAAACACATCGTATTATAGATAAAGTAAGAACGAAGTCAATATATTTTTTGGTAACTAATTATTCAGGGCCTTTAGGGGTTGATAGGTATTATTTCATTTATACAGCAACACTCATTTGTATGAGGGTACATGCCAAGTCGTTACCGAGTACCACGTCTAAACCTATTTGTTTTTTTTTAATTCCTCATTGAAATATCTATGTGCAACACAAACAAATTATACGTAAATGTAAAATATGGTAAAACTTATTGCGTAAAAAATCGTTGTACGAAAATCAATCTCAGACACATACCACATACAGTATTGTCATAAAATGTGACGCTCTAATTTTTTGTTTTTTTTTTTTTTAATAAGCAGTAAATCATACATACTGCGCACAATGTACACTGCATTACGTACCTATACTGAACGGTTTGTTTTGAAACCGTTGCTAACTGCAAAAATAACGGAATTCACAGGAGTCATTGTTTTTTTTTTTTTTAACGGTCGTCGATCGCTACAACATACAATGATTTTTTTATTTATTTGCTATATTTTATTGTTTCAACATATTCTTTGTTTTACAATTTTTTTGTTTTAAATAATATAGAGTATAAGAGTATTATAATAGAGTAGGTATAAGATAATTTGTATAATGTTTTAATTTAACAAAATGTACTCATTTTATGAGTTGTTTTATTAGGTCAATGTTCTGATGATACCGATGCTGAAGATGATGATGATTCTGGAGGTAACAAGATATATCTTTTGTGGAAGACGTGGCTTATTTGGTCTGCAGATTTTGGTTCTTTTACCAATTTTTAAGTGAAGGGCTCCTTCTGTTGTGTTAACTTTCGAATGAAATTTTTTAAATTGTTCACTAATCCATGTGGTTAGGTATGGAATTCGGAATTCCAGTGTCGTTGTGGAGTCAGGGCCGGCACAAGAAAAATCTAATGGGAGGGGGGCGTCTTACCAAATTGCCGACTCCAAATACTAAATTTACATTCATAAAAAAAAAAAAAAAAATTATAATCAAAGCAATAATAACGGATGACATTTTAAAATTTAATTTAAACGTTTTTCTATAAGTCAAATACATATTATGTCAGTTAAGTTAAAAAACCAAATGAACTTATGTACCTATAAGATGTTTATATTATTAAATTTATCAATTGGGTAAATGATTTGTTAAATAAGTAAAACTCATAAAAGTAGATAGATAGATAAAAAATAAAAAAATAAATAAAACTAATATTTTCAATGTGATTTTAATTCATTCTTATATATTATAAATTTAAATTATAAAATAATAAAAAAAATGTTTATACAATAATACTGTGGACTATAAACTTATACGGCGTTCTTTAAGAGTTGCCCAATTTTCAATCATTGAAGTAATGTCAATATCATCCAAAATGTCCTTAGATGAGTTCAGTACCATAAGATCAGTTTTATTAGAAGTTCTAAAAATAGATATCGGTAGACCGTATTCTCATTTAATTTATTCTGTGGTATTCTAAATATGCATTTATTTTTATCCATAATCGATCGCCCACTGATATCGGGAGTCGGGACTATTTTAAAATTGCTTGTGTGTTGTGTGTGTGTGTGTGTGTGTGTGTGTGTGTGTGTGTGTGTGTGTGTGTGACAATTATAAAATATTTCATTAATTCATTTCCATATAAATTAAATTAAATTTTTTATTTAAATACAGTAAATAGGTAATTTTGTCAATATAAATCTGACTGCCCAAGTGCCGAATATCATTACGATGACGGGTCGTCATGACCCCCAATAACCCACTTCCCTCCGGCCCTGTGTGGAGTCGTGTGTTTCGCATGTACCACGGGGCTTTAAGAACTATTCTAAGAAATTTGTTTGGTATCGTTTGTAATCTTGTAATTTTTGTTTGGGATGCGGTCTTATTATTTATGTGTATATTAGAAGCGAGCATTTAATCTGAAGCGTTGAGCTGTCGTCGACGAGGGGTTATGAGATTTTTAATCGTGTGTAAGCTTGGTTTAATTTTTTATTCGTATGCATTTTCCGACATAATATACAATATGACGATAATAACGCCACGAAAGGAATATCCGGGACACGGGCGAAAACCGATCAATACCGTCGGGGCATCCGAAATAGAACGAACCCCTCTTCCCCCCGAGAGCGTGAATACGCCGGCGTACGAGACGATCGATCGTTGAACCCGTTTGACGCACGACGAAAATTCTAGCGAAAACGCTCGCCGCCGCCCAGACGTGCGTTCCGGATCCGCTGCCACTGCGGCGGCGCGGACGACGGAACGAGCAGCTGCGCGGCGGCGGATGCGCACCAAACCGGAGCCCGCGTCGGGGCAGGGTCAGCCGCCGTCAGAGTTGGCGGTGCGCGCGCGCGCGGTCGGCAGGTCATCGATGGCGGTCCGCCACCACCCCCACGCCCACCACCCGACAGGACGTGACGGAAGTTCCGCGAACCAGCTCCGGGGCTCCGGACAACCAACCCCCTATGCAGGACCTGTCTAAATAATTCAATACGCGTTCAAAACACCCGTCTTACAGGGGTGGCCGACGCGAACGTTAACGATTATTATCTGCAATTAATAACGTCAAAAACGTAGTAAAAAATTTTTATTTTTATGTTCGGAGAAACTTTTCTCATCGAAAAACTGGTCCATCCAAAGTTTCATCCAGCAACTTTTTAGAACGGAAATTTTGTCGAGATGGTACTTTTGAGAGATCGTTTTTCGAATTTCTCAATAGTTTTTCCAAGCGTGGGCGATAACTACCGAAAAATTGACAAAAAACGGGAAAAATGCCGTATTCTCGATTTTCGTTAAATCTGTTTTAGTTTTTTAGCCATTGATAACTCCATGAATAATATAGAGCTAGGGACTTGTAAATTTTACTAACTACTAATAATAGTCACGCGCATACTCAATTAAATTTCAAAAAGATTTTTGACTTGTATATAGAACTTTGAAAATATTGAAAATTTTTCATTTTTTTGAAGTTTTTGCTTCTTAAAATTTTAATCTTTGGATGTTAAGAGCTGAAAATTAAATACAATAATACTCATAAGTATTTCTACCGATGATGAAAAAATATCGAAAATCGTTAGTCACAATATTTTTTTACAAGCGCTTAAAGTTTGCATTTTGACGAAATTTCTTATTTTTACATCAAATTACACACTTAAAAATTATTGGTGCTTCCTAAGTTGATAAAAATGCTATGCGATAGCTTTACGCGGCAGTCCCCTAGTGCCACACGTATTTTTTTTTATTTCATTTTGTCCATGGATTTTTGGTATGTGTTGTAAAAATGTTGATGTTGTTATAGAACGAAGATTTTTTAAAGTGGAAAGAAGAGATAATAGGCATCTTTATAACCAATAATACAAAATGAAATAGAACTAGGATCAATTATTTATTCGGATCAATGGTGAGCATAATATAGAACCTTAAATGATAAAGGTTATCATCACGAAACCATCAATCATTCCGAGTTTTTTGTTGATCCTATACAACGGGCGCCCAAACACAAACATTTATAATAAAAAAAAAAAAAAAAAAAAAAAAAAAAAAAAACACGGAATTAAAACCCGAGAAGCGACAGATTTGTCAAATCGACAATTAATAGAAGAATGGTGGTGGTCCATTATTAATATGATTTAAATACGATTTATTAGAAGTTTTTTGGAATGATGTAAAAATAGTTTATAATGTATAATAATATAATATATTAATATTAATATTATATATTGATATATTAATATTAATATGTAATATATTAATACTTCATTATATTATAATGACTAGGGTTCGGATTTTGTAGCAAAATAATTCCTTAAAAAAGCATTTTAAGAAGCCAAAAAAAGCAAAAAGAAGAATTTATTAAATTTAATTTAAAAAAATAACATTAAATTATACATAAAATTAAATATTAAACATGAATTTACGACCACATATTTGGCCAAGTTACTTTCATTAAAATTCATCCTATTGGGCGCTAAAATATTTTTATACATGGAAAAAGATCTTTCCACATCAACCGATGTAACTGGTGCATATTCCATATTAACTAAATCATCTAAATCATAATGGTCCACATTTATGTTAAGTGTAGTGCCATTATGAAAACTATTGATTTTTTGAAGTTCTACCCATCCATTCTTTGAAAAAACACGATTGCACTTTTCTATAATCAATTTCGCTACTTCACCATTAGCTTCACCATTAGTGATTTAGACGAGATTGTTTATACACTAATATAGTCCAAGTATATTATACATAGAAATAAATTAAATTTTTAAGAAAAATATGTGAAAATTGAGAAAAAAGAACCAAATAGGGGAAAAAGCAATAAAAAGCAGGCTTTGTGGGAAAAAAGCAAAAAAAAAGCAAAATAAAGTTTACTTCATTGAAATCAGAATGAGTCAAAACGTATTTATATATAAGAATTATCTTTCTATCACACTCCCCTCAAAAGAAGCATTTGCTACAAAATCCGAGCCCTAATAATGACGTATTGAAATATTATAAACTTGACAACGGTAAATTAATAAATTATTTATTAATAAATTGTTATTGATATTGTTGTTTTTTGGTACCTAGGTATTATTTTACGGTAAGTAGCATACTATACACCAACGAAGTAGCGGCAGAGTTGGGCGTTATTCGAATGAAATTTTATCAAGATGATTATTTAGATAATATTTTATTCGAATAATTTTCAATTATAATTATTATTCGACTAAATTTCAAACATAGAAATTCGATTAATTTTCGTTTATTTTATTTTAGTAAACATAAATTGGTTGGTAATTAAAAACAAGCACAAATTATAAAAAATAGTTGGCATTGTATTTTAAGTTCACGATTGTAAATTATTTTATCATTCAGAAAAATGTAAAAATATTTTAAACAAACAAATATCTATCAATACAAGAAAGTTAAGAATTAGAAAATTAGATATTTTTTAGATTTTGAGCGGAGCGATGAATGATTTTTAAATTATTAAATATAGATTTTATATTTAATATATAGGTGTCATGTAACATGTACTTATATAGTATTGTTACAGTATGTTATACTATACATATGCAATAGCTACATCTAAACAAACAATTTGATTATCAACTATGTTTAATCAAATTATATGACTAAAAATCATTCGTATAATATTATTATCTATGAAATTTAGTCGAATCATATATTTTTTATTCGAATAATCATACTTGAAAATTATTCGAATACATTTATATATCATTATATTCAATACATTTATTTATAATTATCTAGATAAAATTTTGCCCAACACTGAGTAGCGGTAGGTAGCATATTAGACGAGTACCAAAATAATTGTCGTTGAAACACTTGCTTGTGTGTACTAATCAGCGATGAAGTCTATTGTTATTGTAATAATATCTGTAAAAAAACCGATGAAAACGGTCGATAAAAAATGTTACTTCGTTTCGAATTGAGGCGGTGAAATGGCACCATGGAACAGCCTAACTGGCAAAATATTACATTTCGTTTCGTGTGATGAAACGTGTTGGAATGAAGTGTTTCGAAATTAATGAGGCTCATTGAATAATAAATTTAAAAAAAGTTCTGGGAAATCGGACTAGGTACCTACTTAATTTGTTTTGACGTCGATACTTAAGTAATTATTTTCAATGCGAAAATGGCCTTGAATTCGGTAACGTTTTATAGACGGTTTAAAAACATGGAATTTCAACAAACTGCCGAGTGTTGGTCTTGGTACAAAAATACACACTTATTGTGATTCCAGTTGTTAGGCTTCTGTGCGCCTCAATTATTCGACGAATTCTTATTGATGATGTCTTTGTTAGAACAGGCCGCAGCGAGAAGTGCTGTTGGACCAAGAATAAAAAAAATGCAAAATTTAATTAAGGATTTTTTATTTTTTTTTTTGCTAACAAGACGAGATCCACAAGTTAGCCATCCCTGAACGGTAACGTTACACGACCGGTCAAAGTACCCGGGGGAGTCGAAGAGGGGGAAGACCTCTTTTTCTCTCTTGGGAGAAACGAGAGCCTCTGGACGTGGGAGAAGGGGACACGCTCACTCTTTTGCTCTCTCACTCTCTCTCTCTCTCTCTCTCTCTCTCTCTCTCTCTCTCTCTCACTGGCGAAGAGAGAGAGAGCCATGTGGAGATATACCGTGGCATAATATTGCACGCGACTGCAGGTCTATGAGTAATACCACCAGCACGTCTACCAACGCGACGACTCACTCCGGGTGGTGGCAGGTGGAGGGGTGGGGTATAAAAATAACGCGTAGTAGTGGGTCTGACAGACCGGCGGCGGCTGGGCCTCACGTTATATGGGTTATTCCCCGCTTCGCTCTCCCTCCACCTCTTCGCCCCTCCGCCGAACGAGCGGACGGCGCACCTCGCGCGAGGCCTCCCGGGATACGGTCCGTATGACATGTGTATAATAATGTATATATTATATATATGCGTGACAAGTATCTCGGTCACCCCACTCCTCCGTACCGCCACCCGAACACGGTGAACGTGTTCAAACAAAGACCGGTCGTGTGCTCGGATGAAGAAACAGCGGTGGCGGCGGCGGCGGCGGTGGCCTGTTTTGCAACGATTTCGAAATCGCTCGCGCCGACAGCGGAACACGATGACGTCATTGGCCGGTGATCGTGTCGACGGCGGCGGCGGCGGCGGCCCACGATTCCGGGGCAGCGAGAGCCCGTGACACGGTTGCAGCCGTGTGCCCCCGCCACCGCCTTCTCCGCCAACTCGGTATCCACGATTCGCGCCGCCGCGATACGTGCACGTCGCAACGCTCGTATCGCTCCGTCTCGGTACGTTCGCTCCGCGACTCGCTCCCCCTCCGGTCCCCCCACCAGTGGTCGTCTGCCGCCACTGCTCTCCGCACCCTTTTACGTTCCAAGACCAACGGGTTCGCTGCGCTGTGTTCTCTCTCTCTCACTCCCCCCTCTCTATCTCTCTCTCTCTGTCTCTCTTCCAAGTCTATATCTCGATCGATTTTCGTCTGGTAGCCGAGTTCGCGCACGCTCCAGTCGACGTCCGTTTTGAAAACGCATAAAGGCTTCGCTCGACGACTAATCCTTTTCAGTCTCGCCGCACCCGGCGAGGCGACTCGTTAAATGCTCCGGGAACTGCACTGACGGACCGTTGGCGTGCGATCATGGCGTCAGACAACACGGATCCCGTCAAGTCGTTCGTGACTAGGAACGGCATCATGAACCTCGAAGAGTACACGTAAGCGTCGATTTGTGTTCAAAGGGTTGCTAGATTTTGAATGTCGCCCGGTTTTCCATACTCGTTTGTCGAATTACTCGATCACACGTTATCTCACATTTATTGTTACCGTTCGTGTAACTTTAAACTTAGTTACAAACTTGAGTCTCACACTTTTCACCTAAATACGTTCTTTTCAAAAGTGACGTGTCAGTTCTGATTTGACTCTGAGGAACAATTCCCGGTCAACCGAGACGTCTGACAAGCCTAGATAGGCTTGTCAGACGTCTCGGTAAAATAGATATGTTTAAATTGTATCCTGATAGTTACTTATATTTTATACTTTTTGCCTCTTAGTAAGTCAAACAGTTATCATCCATCTTTCTGTCAAGATTTCATGTCCGGCCTTATAAATGAAAATCAGTTTAAAGCACAAATAAAGTTTCAGTCAGATTTATTGAACACATGTACACAAAAAATGGACGTAAGCTCATGATTTGAACCAATTTTATAAATGGGTTGTGTAGTTTGAATAATATTTTGTTTGTTTTTCTCACAGCAATTAAAGACTGAAGATAAAACAGAGGAAATAAGCTCTGATGTACTAGAAATTTTATCTTTCCGCATTCACAAAATGTACACACTATGGTTTGAAATATTGGGCGCAGATTCAATAATGGTTACAGATTATATTAATTTTGGTTCGAAAAATGTAAGTAAAATTAAAATATTACAAATTTATTGTATGTGATGAATTGACTTTTTATTCTCAGTTACTTATCTTAATTTGAATGCATAATATTGCATCTAATAATTGAATAAAAAGTGTCGCAACTCTAAGTAAGGTAGTTATTTTGAACACTTGGTGTATGAAATAAACTGTGCGTGCAAATCAATATCTTCTATTGGATTGAAATGTCATGTCATGCTCAAGTTTGTTTAGTAATATTTGTTTTATTTTGCCAGAAAATATTGATGTGAGAGGTCTCGGAACAATACATCACTGCTCTAATTAATAATGTTACAACTTCTCAAAGAGCAATCCATGACTAATTTTCACTATGCATGTAGTGATGGACTGTTTGGAAATTGCTTGTAACCAATTATTGTACTCTTGTCATTATTTAAATAAAGTTTATTGGACATTGAGGATTTTTGAAATTGTTAGATGATTCATACTTGTTTTGTCTTTAAAATTTAATTTACTCCCATACCATGCATTGTACAAATATTACTTGTACATATTATATTTATATATTGTGCATTTTAAATACAGTGAGTTTTGTTTAATATGATCACTAGTTATTAAAAATCAATAATTTCTTAGAATTGAATAGAAAAGCCCAAACCAATTCTTATAATACTAATAGCAAATTAAACTCTTATTATAATCACTGAACTAGATAATTGAATCCCTTTTTTAATTTTACGAATTTTCAAACTATTCAAGTTATAAATATGTGTAACTGTACCGAACTGTATACTAGTAATCAAATTATCAGTGTTATTTCAATCTAATATTGTAATCATCATAAAATTATGTATTTAATTTTGCCACAAAATAAATATTACAAGTAACATTAATGGAATTGAATTTCAGGCTGACATGAAAAATAATTTATACTCAAATCAACATTTATTTTATGTATATTTTTTTCTATTATATTTACTATGTTTTAAGTGTACCAGAAATATAATATTTTATTTGGAATATGCATACATACTAGTAAAATTTAAAAAAATCAAGTGTAAAAGAAGTATACTAGGTAAGTTTTATGGAATCAACTGGTTACAAGAATCTAAATGATCTACACAAATGTGATCACATTAAGGAGAACTCACTATAATTTATAATATTAATAGGATTGTGATTCAGTTGTTCATTCAATCTTTTTTTTTTCATTATATAACTTTAAATTTGAACTTGGTCTAAGTTTGGCTATTGTTTTATTTCAAGTAGGTAATGTACTGAAAACTCAGTATCTATAAGTTTCAAGGGATCAAAAAAAAAAAAAAATTCAACACATTGAAACTTCTAGTAACCGAAAGAATTTACAAATTTCATAAAATTTTTATTTATTAGGAGAAATTTGGATTTTTAATTTAAAATATATTTAAATATTGTATACATATTATTTGTATTTGTCATTTGGAAAGATATACATTATTTTTATGGAAGTAGAAAATCTGTCTTTTGTTTTTGTTTTTGTTAAGCACTACTAAATAAAACTACCTAAGATATTAAGTGCAGAAAAAATGTTGTCAGAAACTCCTGACTGTTGTTGGACGTATTTTCAAAGTTCACGAATATAATTTTTAGCTTTGATATCATGTAGTTAAGGTTCAACAACAGAAATTTCATCCTCATCAATTGCTTCATCGGCAGAATCTGTTTGATTCATTGAGAATATTAGTAAATTTGGTCAGGGTCTCATTTATTTTATATTTCATCATCTGAGCATATTATACATTATCTAATCTGTCATTATATTCAAGATACTGAATCGTAATAGGCAGTGGGTACCAGATAATGACTTTGATTTATAGAAAAATTTGATGTACGGAAATTCAATGTACTGAAATAAATTATCACCCAATTCCAATATTGAATGATCAGGACTGACAAAAATTTTGAGATAGCGAGGTTCTACTGTATTAAAGGATATTTAAGGAATGTTTTTAATAATTATAATAATAATAATATATTTATTGTTATAAAAATCAATATATAAACAAATACCCTAAGGGGTAGGAATACAGTAATATACATATATAAGAATTATGAACTAATAATTGTTAGATGAAAAATGTAACATTAATAATTTGAATTATAAATATAAGTATTGAACGTGGTGTATAAAATAAAGTAAAAATCTAAATTTTTTATTTGATTGCATAACGTTGGTAGGCAACACATCGGACGATTAGAGAAGTAATTAGTTTTAGACTGGTATAGCAAAAGGAGGATTATGTCTTGAATTGAAGGAGGGTACTTTGAAACCAATTTTTGTAATAGTTCAGGACAGTCTATTTCTTCATTAAAGATTTGATAAATGAAAATAGTATCAAAAAGTAACCATCTGATCTTTAGTGACTTTAAACCCGCAAATTTTGCAATCTCATCCGTATTTTGGTTGAATATCATTGTTTTATATGCATAAAAACGGAGAAAATTTCTCTGGATTTTTTCTAATTTATTGATAAATTGTAATTGATTAGGATTCCATAATATTGTGCTGAATTCAAGTGATGATCTTACTAATGAACAATATAATACTTTCAAACATAATGGGTTATTTAAATCATAGCAAGTACGTTTGATGAACCCTAAAACATGGAGACTGTTACCATATATTTTATTTATATGTGCATTAAAGGATAAATCAGCTGTCAGAATAATTCCTAGATCTTGTACTTGATTAACAAAAATTAGGGGGACACCATTTATACGAAAATTTGAATTTATATGTTATTTAGAGCGGTTGAATGAAATATGAACACATTTAGAGGTATTAAGAGACAGACCATTTAATGAGCTCTATTATGAAAATTAATCTAAATCGTATTGTAGGAAAATAATATCGTCAGTAGAACGAATAGGCATGTACATTTTCATATCATTGGCATATTATACAAGAAATTTACAAGTAGTAAAACATTTATTCAGGTCATTAATAAATAATAAAAAGAGTAATGGGGATATTTTGATCAGATATTAAAAATTGTTTACAAAATAATATTTGAATGTATGTATAAACTGCATATTTAGCATCATTGTCATTTACAATTCTTTAATTTAACTTAAAATAAGAATTTACTAAATGTACAATATTCATAGAAAAATTATTGGTTTACTTGAAAACTATTAGAAGTCTTTGGGAAATTGACTGTCTTTTGAAGTATTAAAAAATTCAGTAATTTAGTGTAATATATCAAGACATTTTTCTAACATTCAATCAAATAAATTGTTTTTTAATAAGTAGTTAAAATAAAATGTACATAAATGTTTGAAATCTATAAATCTTCTACTTTAATTTATATGTGTTTACTTTTGAAAAACTTGATTTCAGAAATTAATATTTACGGAATTCAGAAGGGCACTAGACCAACTAATGGAATATTTTCAAATGGATCCTGATGTTTACGCGACTGTTGCACGCTGCATGTTCAATGATTTCAACGATGTGCAGTCTGCAAGAAAATATTTGGAAAATGGAATTAAACATCACAATAAATATAAAAAATTGTTTGAAGAAGATTTTTATTTAGAAATTGAAATTTTAATAAGTACCAAAGGGGCTTCTTTTCCAAATATTTTAAAAAAATACCAACAAATCATAGATCATTTCAAGGATGACATTAATTTTCATTTTATTTTGGTGGACCGTGCTTTAAATGTTTTCTGGGTCAGAGAATTTCCCTGTGTTGTTTTGAGGTATTATCATTTGGATAAACTTAAAATAACAAGTGATAGATCAATTGAATTATTATTTATTAATTAGTTTATTATTGTAGGGATATGGTAAATATATACAAACAAAATGAGTTAATGTGGCAAAAATTGGCTAAAATACAATTAAAAGGTTTCATTTACAATTTTAAATCAGAATATGTGTACCATTGTAGAGATGATTTAAATTGTATAAGGTGAAAAATTTTAAAAATAAACCCACTATTTGGTATTAATTTTCATTTATTTTCTAGTAACTGTATTAATACTTATGAGAAAGGATTGAAAGAAGATTTGTTGCCTGCGAATCATCAGAATTTATGGGATTTTTTTTTGGATAACATTATTGAAATAAGTAAATCAGATAAAATGAACAATAAAGTTGTTAAAAATTTTGTGGCTGAAGCAATAGTGCGTATATTTGATCAAGCACATACCAATAATAAATTACACAAGGCTGAATATTTTATATTTTGGGTAAAATATAAGTCAATATCTTTTATTAGTTTTAAAATGTATAATGAAATATTTTTTTATTTGCACAGGCACAAAATGCACCAAAAGAGAAGGAACTACTGATATTGAAAGAATCAGTAAATATAATGAAAAACAATCCAAATCTTTGGTGTGAGCTGTTGGGTTATTATCTATCTCGTGATTATTTGAAACGTGGATGGTCTACCTTTCAAAAGGGTATCAATGAATTACAAGAAGAATCCATGCCTTTATGGGATATGATGAACTTGTATTTATTAAATACTAATGATGTCATGGTATGTTTTAAAGATGCATTATTTTTTATGACTATTCTATACTCAATTCTTGATTCCAAAACAACTATATTTTTTTAGATTCAAAAATTTTATGAAGAAGCTTCATTTAGTAAATACCAAAATATTTCTGTGATATATAGGCCTAAATTTTTAGAATGGGTATTTTTAAGATTTAGTTTAGTCCCAACGCGTAAATTATTCAATGAATTAAAAGGGCTACAACCTGCATGTAAAGAATTGTATACAAAAATGATACATTTTGAATGTCTTAGTTATGTTGATGATAAATACAGTTTGAAATGTATTAGAAATTTGTTTAGTGATACATGCAATTTATTTGGACATAATGACATTGGTAATCATTGATTAATCACTTGAAAATTATATAATATTCACCTAATTTTAATTTATAATCTTAGATTTATGGACTAAATGTTTGAAATTTGAATATATGTACGGTAAAGAGATATTTGTGGAAGTAATTTATTTAGCAGCTTTGCAAATGTTGGAACCAGACTTACGTAGCGCTATAGTAAAGATTAAAAATGATCTTGAAATACAATTCAAGTAAGTATTTTAAGTCTTACATTAATTATTATAACCTAGTATTCATAAAATATATTATTTTTATTTTAGGACCACCTCTCCTAGTCAAATAAGTGAAATAATTGAAATTAATGATTGAATGCTACTTTCGGTCCAACTACTAAATTATTTCTGTATATCAATGAATTAGTCGATTATCTTCAGTTTTCATGTCTATTCATTTTAACTTGTTTAGACTTTGGTTTTTATTTATTCTTGTATTCCGTCCTTAGTTTTTGCTTTCAATATGGTCAATATGTGTCATAAACAAAATCAATTAATCCATCCATACTATATTTTTTTAATACTCTTTCATTCACTGTAGGTACTTTTTAATGTTAAATTCAATGTTGAACACTATATATATATATATTTGTGTGTGTGAGTGTACACAGTAAAACCTCTGTATAACCGGATTCCTTATAAAACAAAATCCACCGATTAGATATATTGTATATTAAGGGTATTATTGTGTAGAACTATACACAAAATTAATGTAAAAATTCAATTCATACATTCTAATCTTAAAATAAAAATAAATGGCTTATGAAGTATTTACCTACCATATTATAATTAATAAGTGCACTTTAGATACATAATTTAATTTAATTACTTGATACATAATTTTTTTTAAATCTTTTATAATAGAAAAAAATATTGGTTTTTGTGATTCCTAGTAAATCCAAATTTACTGAAGGTTTTACTGTGTATACAATTTTTTTTATATCTAGTCTAACATCATTAATGGAATGATTGAATCCATAAAAAAAAATAGTGATTTAAACCAAATTGTGTTGTTAATTAATTTAATTTAATACTTAGAAAAAATGTTTTTTTCTCAGTTAAAAGAGTATTGTTATTTATTTTTTGAAAACAGTTTTAAAAGACTTGATCATAAGTTTTATTTATACCCATACTTGATGAATTCATAATTAATGAATATTAATCATGTCTTATCATCAATGTTTTACCTTATGTTA
This sequence comes from Therioaphis trifolii, assembly GCA_027580255.1. Classification (NCBI taxonomy): domain Eukaryota; kingdom Metazoa; phylum Arthropoda; class Insecta; order Hemiptera; family Aphididae; genus Therioaphis; species Therioaphis trifolii. The sequence goes on along the minus strand of CM050405.1, from coordinate 3,106,377 downwards.
TGCAGACATTGTAATTTATAATTGTTAAATATTAAATGTATTTATATTAATATATTGATGTTCTTTTGTATTTATTTATTTTATTTTATTCTTAAAGAAATTTATGAGGAGGGTTTATAGATCACATTTATAAAAAAATATATATAAGAATATATTTTTTTTATAACATAAATAATATACTATATAGTATAATATACTATAAAATGTGTACATGATGTCATTTAACTGCATTTAAAAACTGATGAAAACTTGAATAAAATAAGTACAATTTTCAAATAACTTAATAAATTCAAAAAATAGAATTTCAGATGGTTGATGTAACACTAATAAAATCAATCATTATAATTAGATTAATGCCTTTAATATTTGCTTGTTTGTGTGATTATAACTTTGATATATTAAAAAAAAAAATTGTATTTATTTAATTTCTAATGGATGGGCTATGAGTGACATAGAAAAAGTGAATACATTTTATTGTTACTTTTATTCAACTCTTAAGCCACATAATGATATTATACTTTTGTGTAAAATAGAAGTTGACCATTTCCTATCTAGTCCTCTATATTTTACTCTTCTAACATATAAGACCCTGTGAAGTCGAGTATATGATCCTAGTTTTAAAACACCACAATATGATCTTACCATATCAGCAGTTACTATCCAACTACCCAAAAAAGTTATCCTATCCCATTTACATATACAATTTCATACTCAGATTTTCCAATTGTTTGGTTCTTTGGAATCATAATATTACATTAAAACCTGTTGATTTCCCTGCTCATACAAACCAATTAGTTTACTCCCTTATTTTTCCTGAGTATTTGAAAAAAAAACACTTTTAAATACTTACTTGCTGGTATAAAAACAAGCTTTACTGACAAATAATTTGGTTTTCGACCATGAATGAGTGAAAATTCACTCGAAAAGAACTAATATACACAGGAATTTTACAGTGTTTTTGGCATTTCAAATTTTGAATAAATTCATATTATTCAAAAAAATTCTACCAGTATTAATTCTTATTTTTTCAAGCCCCTTGAGACATTTTTTCCAGAGCCCATTCCTACTCTACTATTAGGTACTGATGATTTTGATAACAAAGTTCTTCTTGCTCTCTTCTCTGACCTTTTAGAGCAGTAATACTCAACCTCCAGACCACCATTTTTTTATGTGGCGCCTAAGAGAATTTATTGAGCCTATATAAAAAGTCTAACATTTCAAAAGAATACAATATAATCAATGAATAAACCTGTAATAAACCACATTTACATGGACATATCTTTATGAAAATTCTTATTCAAACTTGAAATACATGGAAAGAATGTGTATAGAAATTGATTAGTGATTCACATCTTAATTATTTATAAAGAATACCTTGCACATAGTAACTTTATACTTGATTTGATTCAAATAGGTAGTGAAACAATGTCTCAACACCAAAAATAAAATTCATTTACATATATTTTTAATTATTATGAAGTAAATTATAAAATATTTTAATTATCATACATATTTTCTTTCTTTCTCAAATCTCCCCTTAAATAAGCAACTAAATTAGGATATTTCATCTTGTCTATGTAACATTTCAAAAAATTTTATTTGACTAGAATGAAAAAAAAAGCAGAGTATAGCTGCTGTAGAGGCATCCAATATGATTGAAATTCGCCACTGCCTACAATCAACTAGGTATAAATAGTAAGGGTTCAAAGTCAACTAATCCAAATCAATTCACCGTACATTTACACTTGGAGACAAAATTTTCTCCCCTATCACATTTAACAAACTAATCATCTCTAAAACATTAGTCACTCAGGTCTATACCTAGGTCGATGTCTAACATAGGCCACTGGCCAACCATGTACGCACCAAGCATCTACCCCTTAATAACCACCACAGATTGCATCAAAAGTTGCAACAACTCTTGTTATTAGAATAAATCATAATTATATGTGAAAATAATAATATCTAATGTCAAATAGTACAACAATCTCTCCACTTTTTTTTTCTTAAGATATAATTATCAGGGTAAACAGTTATACAGTACCTCTATAGTATGTATGTTAAATGCTAATTTAGTCAGTTAATAAGAAAAATGTTTTGCAAATTTATATTTTAGTTCTAACAACATTCAACATTACTAATGTCTACTGGTTAATGTTACTGTAGAAATCTGAGTACATCAACAATCACTGTATGCAGAGCGTTATATATTTCATACTAAAAAATATTTCACTAATTTTATGGTCGCATGTTTTGGATAATTATAAATTATTAAATATGATGACACTTTCAATGAGACATCAAAATGTCTTCTCTAACTGCGCCCAATTAGAGGCACAACTGGAATAGTCGCTGAGTCACGGATCAAAATAATTGTACATATACCTATTTCTTTCAAACTCATTCTGAATTTGTAATTTTACTCAGATTTCATTAAAGTATCATAGAAACAACATCGATATTTTCCTAAAAACACTAATTTAATGTTAAAAATATTATTTTGACATGAACTTATACTTATAATTAGAGACCGGATTTTTATGTTTTTACATCTTTTTACTGAGAGTATGCAGCTCCAATTGGATAAGGTTTCTGGACGATTCATTTACCTATGATCTGATATAAAAAAGAGCATAAAAAAGAATATTTCAAGGTTTGAGAATATGTTGTGCAAAAAACATGTTTTAGGAATATATTGGTATATTGGGGTTTAATTTGAATATTTTATAAAAAATCTAATAGTTTATAAAAAAAATCCAAAACAATTTTTATTGTAGTTATCATATTATTTATCTTGACGAAAGAAATATTGAAAAGAACATAAATTATTTGTGTAATATACTGTTATTTTATATTTAACTATTTTATGCAATATTACTTAATTTTTTAAATTCAAAAGACTGAATTATTTAAGTTTAAATTGTTCTGATACATAATATTATTTTGTTATTTAACTATATTATGAAATACATTTTTATTTTTTGATTTCATAAGCCTGAATTATTATTTTTTTAGTTGTTTTAATACATAGTATTATTCTGTTATTCAACAATACACAATACATTTTTGTTTTTATTATTTAAAACATGTTATTATTATTGGTTGTACACTCACACATCTAAAATACAATTAAACAATATAAGTACACAAGTATATCATCATATTATTATTGTTATTTATTTTTTCAGTATTCAATATATTTTTTCATAAAAGAATATTTTTGAATATTAAAGAATATTTTGATGAAATTATAGAGCATAGAAACATCTTATTTCTATGGTTTTAAGTGCATATAAATCCGGTCTCTACTTATAATACACAAACAGTTAACAATTATGATTTAAGTGTAGAGATTGCAAATGTGTAATTCATGAACAGTTTAAATCGTAGTCCAGTTTTTCATATGAACACAGTTAACACAGTTTAGTTGATTGTCGTCGGAGCATTTTTTAATGACCGGGCAGCTACCACAAGGCACACAGCTCACGACGTTCCTCTTCACCAAACTCCTTGTGGATCGGTATTCCGTTTGTCCGTGAGCGTTGACGCGTTTGGCCGCCACACCGTCGTAAACCAAAATATCCAGTATGCACTCGATGTCCTGCACGCCGAGCTTCAAATTGACGATACCCGATCTCACTATGAATTCCAAAACGCGCTCGGCAGTCGCATAGGAATCGTTGTACCTGACCAGCGGACTGCGGACGCTGGTGTTTTTCTGGGCCTTGGTTCTTTTCGCCTCCAAAAACCTGTGGCTGTGCTTGGTCAACACTTGGACCACCTCGGCCTCGAACTCTTGGTCGGAATACCACGCGCCGCCCGTGATGGAGCTGTCCGGCTCCACGTCGTAAAGCATGTAGACGATCTTCCGGCTGGCCGCCACCGACTTGACGGCCTTGATGGCCTTTTTCGCCTCCAGCGACTTGAGGATCTTCTTCAGCCGCAGAAATGTCAGGTTGGACTTGACGCGCACGTCCCGGACCCATATGCCCTTGGAGCCCGCGTCGCGGATCAGGTTGAACACCACCAGCTCCTCGGCGTTGACGTCGTCGCCACCGACCGCCGCCGCCGCCGCCGCCGACTCATTGTACCGGTACCGGAGCGTGTCCTTCGCGTGGTGCAACGCGATGCGGGCCGACCGGATCAGCGCGTTGATCACGTCCACGCGCTCGTTGATCGTCAGCGCGGGACACGCTTTGACCAAGTCGTCGTCGGACACTCCTTTCTTGCCGGCGTCCTTGATGATCTGGAGCACGCACTGCTCGGTCGTCATCGGTTCCGCTTCCGGTTCCGTTTTCAGGGCGACGCCGACCAGGTGGTCAAAGTTGCCGCCGCCACCGCCTCTGCTGCCGGCGCCGCCTCTGCCAGGTTTAGCCGCCCACATTATCCACCCGGTGCCGCAGACCGCGTCTGTCGCGTGGGACGTGTACCACCGGACACACGCACGAGTGCAGCGATCGGACACGAAGACGCGGCGCGGCGAGCCCGGCGTGTCCGGGACGTCAGGGTCCGTGTGTTACGGGAACGCGGCGCTCGGCGGGCGAAATTTGAAGACATGCTACGGTCGGCGCGAGTTTGGTCCGTTTGAAAACAGTAAACACACACCGACCCGACGCCGTAGCGCAGGGGTGTCCAACCTACGGCCCGCGGGCCGCATGCGGCCCACCGTAAATTTTAATGTGGCTCTTACTTCAATTTGTTTTCCTTGTAATTAAAAATGAAATGTAATAGCTCGTAAAAAGATTTCTACTGACTAATTATTTTGGTAAAATTATAAATAAAATGTATTATTATTAAAAAATATGTGGCCCACAACAACTTCTATTCGCATGATGTGGCCCAGTCTTCACAAAAGGTTGGACACCCCTGCCGTAGCGACTGATAACCGCCGACACCACGCCGAAGGGACGTACCTAACCTCACTATTCGGATTTTTTAAAACCTGTTGTCACCCGCCCGGCCAGAGTGACCGTTTGCCGGGACCTGTTGGCTTCTCTATTGGGAGTGGCCGAGTGGACTCAGGTGGCGGTTACGACGCGTACTGTCGCCGGTTCGAACCCGGCCTCGGGCAGTCTCTCTAACTTGGACAGGAAACAACTGTCTTCGGAGAGAGGCTGCCATCCCCCACTCCGGGGCATGGCAGAAACCTACGGTTTCTAAAATATGAAAAATAGGCGAAATATTCTCTAAGGCGCGACGCTCACCAAAGTAACGTGGCATCTGACGTGACGCGTGACCTGGCAACATTCAAGCTAGATGAGCCTAGATGCATGCGATGCGCAATAAAACACAAACAAACAAATGCAAGCCCGCACACTAAACTAACATATCATAACATGTGTCACTAGCTTGCTACTTTTGATTCAGAAAAGTACTGCATGCACTACTTTTTGTCACGTCACTTCACGTGAAACATTGTACTTATTTACAATTTGTGTTCTACAATCTGTAGTTAATTTTTAATTTTTAAGTTACTAAAGTACTATGAACTATTTTTAAATATTATAAGTCCAATTATTTGTAATATATTATCATATGTTTCAATTTTCATCCTATAAAATTACTGAAAACGTATTTCATCCGACAATTCATTGAATAATGAAAATGTTTCATACATTTTTTTCCAAAATGGATGTACCCAATATTTATACGCTTAGCGTGATTTTCGTTCACAACATTTATTAAGTTTAAAAAAGCCATATCGTCTTCATCCGAAGACATTTTGGTGGTTATTGAAATGCTACGAGTCAGTTGTCACGTCGGATCAGTGAACGCTAGCTGGCTTGTCTTTTGCCACTTGCCAGATCATATGCCATGCAACTTGTCATGTTAGATGCCACGTTACTTTGGTGAGCGTCGGGCCTAATGTCCAAAATATGCTTTAATATGCAAAATTAATTTTTTTCTACGAACTCTGTGATAGATAAATCGTCTATATTTTTCACCCTCGTAAAGTTGCATAAAGCCAATAAAAATATGTAAAAACCTAAAGATCCGGTCTTTACTTATTATGGTAAAATACTTCTATACTAATTTATATTAACACACATATTATTCCTTTGATAATGATTTTGATTTAATTTTTTACAAAAATAATGTGTAGGTAATATGGTAATAGGTCCGTTATCACGTATGAGAAAAAACTAACACAAATTTTTTTTATGATGCAAATAACAATTAAGCGAGCCAAAAACTCTTGTTTTCTTAGATTTTGTTCTGTTCTGGGGGGGCAGATTGAGTCCGGGGGTATAGCCCCCGTACAGTGGTCTGAAACGTAAACTAGATTACATAAATTAATATCTCCTCAGTAAATCAATATTTTTAAATGCGGCTTTTAAAAAAATAATCTGTGTAAAAAGCTCAATTAAAAAATATAAAATTTTTTTATTTAAAAAAAAAAAATAATAAAAAATATTTATTTTACTGAATTTAATTTTTGAAAAATTTGAAACACCCATTTTATTTCCCTTATTTTTCTATTTTATTTTAAAAAAAAATTACATATTCAAATTGAGTAAAAATTGATGAAGTTACAGCAGGTATTATATTTTTGATAAAATGTTATCTTAGTTACATACTTTAATTTTATATTGAGCTTGGCCACTACTACCATCGCATCCCCATTTATAAATGAACTTGAAATTAGTTATTTCAGAGTTAATTTGTGGAATAGTTGGAATTTCAAAAATACATTTAGTGGTGTGATCATAATAAGCAATATTTGGCTAATTATTTCGACTACATCCAGCAAAAAAAAAGACCAAGTAGGTAATCAATTCGGACAAATTAGGGCAAATGGAAATGACATAATATTTAAACCACAAATGTATACTATAAGTTCCATAAATTGATAACTTGTTAAAATTTGTTAATTTTTAGTTATAGCATTGTATTCAAAATAAAACTCGTATTTATCAGTAATTTTGTTTTATTTTAAAATATATGTTAAAATTATAGGGTTTAAAATTTAAAAACGATCGAATTTTAAGTACTTACCTTGAGCTAAATGGTCCATTGTGTATGTTGAAAAAAAAATTATTGTAATTTTAAAGGTGTATTCACAATAACCGTAGAAAGTAAAATGATGCATTACGCGAGTGGTTAATTTCAGATAACATTTTCATCAACTTATAGCCGTTTATACTTGCAAACAGTTTATCTTATCGTCTTGTATAGGTTATAACAACTAACAAGTATGAATAGGTACCAAAAATATAATTTTGTTGAATTCAATAATTTGCATTAAGACAAGCTAAAATGTATTTTCAGACCACTGTGCCCCGGAGCCATGCCTGAAATAAACACTGGTCGCGAAATCATTATTTTTTATAGACACCCGACACAATTTTGTTTTGTTTTTACAGAACCATGGGTACTTTGCCCCACACACCCCCCTATCTTACATCTTCACACGCTTTTTATTTTAATGAGTATTTCGAGGGCAAACCACTGACTAACTTCCGCCGTTAAAATTCGGTAAAAATACATTTAAAGGTGTATCGGTGCATAATTAATTTTATAAATCATATTTATATTATATAAATATCATTATTCATATAATCATATTTTATACCATGTTACAATTATTAGGTTTTATGTAGGCTCTTTGGAGGCAGTGTCACTCGACCATAGACCTACAAACTAGTTTATAGGTCTATGCACTCGACCACGGTCTTAGAAGATCCTATCTTCTAAGACCGTGCACTCGACTACTCGAGTTACTACACACGTTTTATTTTCTAACATTGTTTTTTGAGGTGTATATTAATTTTTAAATCGTTATAATTTTTTGTGATCTAACAAAAGTCAAGACTGACTTAATTTGTTGCTTTTATTGAATTAAATGCTTTTTTTTGAACTATATCAAAAAATGTGTTTTTTTTATTTCTAAATTTTTATTTTCAGAAAAAGTATATTTTTTAGGTTTGTACTTGTGCTTAGCATTATTTTATAAAGTATTATAAATACCTTTATTAATTATTGGCTATATTTGTATAGAAAATATTTGAATGCTTCATAATATGCTTAATATGCTATAATATGCTTTATAATAATAATTAATATATAATTAATATTACTTTTTTATCAATTGGGTGTTGAAAAATAAATTTCCTTATATTACCATAAAAAAGTAATATTACCGGTAATTTACTCAAGTAAGTTACCCAAAAATAAATTACTGGTAATTTTACAACACTACTTGGAAGTAAGGCCTGGTGTCACTGCACGTAACCTTTATACATATGTACACTGCAGTCCTTAGCTGTTTTCTCAATCTGCAGTTATTTTCTAAGCATTTTCCTCCATTAAAAATCCATATTGATAATTAATTTTACTAAAGCTTTGTACATTAGTTATCAATCTAATTTTCTTAAATTTCCTTGTATTTTAATTATGTTTGCTCATATTGTTATTTTTATTTATTATTGCTCGCAGCGATTCCCAACCTGGGGGTAATTACCCCTCAAGGGGTAAAATAGGATTTTCTGAGAGGTGAAAACTAGGCTATTATTATTTTATTTATTTTTTTGTGTACTTTATACTCTTTGTTATTAAATCTGCCTCAATAACGAGCACAACTATTGCAATTATATTATTATGGTTGTTATCATTATAGTAATATAATATTGTTCATAGTTTATGAAATAACCTATTGCCTTAATCCTAGAGAGTAGTGACTGATAATTTTATTACCTTATTACTCAAATATTATTTTTTAGGGGGGGGATTGTAAATATTTAACCTAATTTATGGGTTACACTTACTAAAAGGTTTGAAACCGCTAATGTAGAACAAAAGTTTTATGAATTCTAATTTAAGTATTTGTAAATTTGTGATTCTCAAATACTATACTGTATAATATTATACGTTTTGTTAATACTTATGTTTTTTAATAATACATCTTAGTTCATACTATCTAATTTTATGAATATTAGAGATTTCGAGTATTTAATTTCAGTTGAATTTAAATCCATATAAAACGAGTTCAATTAAATAATAATTCTTTTCCAAATCAACTTTTCATTCAGCCTATCGTTATACGTTCATTTTTATTATTTAATATTAAATAATAAAGATAGTATGACATTTCACACGGAATAAAGTGAAATTAAAAAATAACAAATTCAGTTAATATTTAATATTTTACTAACAATAATAATGATAACCATGAACACCTAGAGTATTCAACTGTATTTTAGTCTTCAATTACAAATTCAAATACATAGTAAATAATAAATATTATGATATTTAAAAAATTAAACAAATTTCAGTTAAGAAAATATTTAGAATTGACATACAGTACAAAAAGAATACAATTTTGCGAATGATTTTATACACAAAGCGATTACATTTCAATAAGTTGTCTATCGTTTTAATAAAATACTACTAGGTAGTCACAGAAGTAATCATGGTTCTTTCCATTTTACATCAGCCCACACGGGCATTGGGGTTTCATAAGCCCAGTCTGGTCCACTGTACTTAAAAGCATGTAAATACATTATTAGGTCTTTTGGTTCGGGGTCTTTGTAACAGATTTTACATTCTTGGCAGAAAGGATCAACGGAAAGTTTGCGTTTGTCAAACTTCATGTCAGGTAAATCCATAGCTGTCTGTGTAGACATGTCGATGTGCGTACTTACAGGACTCTGGTCAATTGTTTCTTTTATCTGCGATGAATCTATTGAAATGGATCCGTTGGAATTATCAGTACCTTCTGGAGAACACGGAAGCTTACCGTTATTCTTCGTCCAGTTTTCAGCGTTATGAGCATATATCAGTTCCTGAACAAGTTGCTCATCAGATTTACCAAAAACACCACCTCGCCCTTTTTCAGGACCAAATATTGTGTCATTGTACAGTGGGTCGTTTTTGATTGGATATCCTAAATATTGCAAGTGCACTCTTATTTGATGCATTCTACCCTGATGTGGTTTACACATTACAACGCTGGTATCGGTTTCTTCGTTATACCCTATCAGTTGAAATGAGGTACAGCATTCTTTTCCTTTAGGAGACACCTTGCACACACCAATCTTGTAACTGACTACTTCAATTGGTTCTGCACACTCGACAGTTTCAGGAAATTTACCTTCAACACGGCACACATAATGCTTTTTTACTTCTCTATCACGTATCTGGGCTTCTAACTTTCGCGCTTTGTTTTGTGTTCTGCCAAACATCAAAATACCGCTAGTCAGCCTATCCAGGCGGTGAATGGTTTTCAGTTCTTTTAAATTGTACTCCTTTCCGAGTAAAAAAATGATTGAGTTGTGTCTGTAACGGCCGCACGGATGTACAGGGATACTAGAGGGTTTGTTGATAACGACAATATCTTTGTCAATGTGAATTATATCAATCATATCACTTGTGACCGGCACTTCATGCCTGTGTACTACATTTGACAACAAATCGTTGTGTTTTAACACATAGTCCGCAGTGACACGTTCATTGTTAATTGTCAAAGATCCTTTTTCTATATGATGTTCGTATTCTTCAGAAGAGTGTGCACGAAATTCCTTACTAAATACTTCCATCAAAGTTTTTCCTACCCATCTTCCTTTAGTATGAGTGGTGAATGTGAAATAATATGGGTAAACTTTTCTCAAGCCGTTTTCAAAGTAATAAGATGTCTCACTGAATTTTTCATCATCTTTGTACTCAGGGCAAGGCGGTTCATTAAGCAATATTTTTTTTGACTGTGGTAATGTTATACATTCAGAAAGTTTACGCTTGTTAGTAATGGTAGTTGGATCGAAGAATTCAACATTTTCGTTTGTATTATCAGCAAGTTGAGAAACATTTTCTTCGTCATGACATGAAAATGAACACTGAGAGGCTTTATCATATTTGTTATGAAATGAATTTGAATGTTCTAAATTAACATTGTCCATAATCTTTGGTGAGGTAGTAATCAATTGTTTTCTGAACAAACTTATGAATCGCTGAATCTTCAAATCATTTGTTGCACCATATCTGAAACTGTAATTAAACAATAAAATAGTTAATATAGAGTTGAGAACAAAACAAATTTATAGTGGTATACAAAGTTATATACATTATTATTTTTTTTTTTTGAAGACACGTCTTTGGTCATAAATCAAATAGATAATTAAACACATATAATATTACAACATTATATATTTATACACAATACCTAAATACTTGAGAGAACAAGTCAGTAAAAAATTAAATAGTAAGAAAATTATAACATTTATAATTTAGAACCAATATTAGATAACCACTAAATTAAATACCATACAATAAATTTGTGATTTACTGTTGTATATTTATTCTGTCAAACATTATTAGATGCCTTATGACATTAACCTGTTAAATACATTTTACTTCAATTATTTTTTATCAATGCATGGAAAGAAGACAGTTACACGAGTAAAGTAAAATGTTATTTATTTAATTTTTTTTATACCAAACTTAATTATATGAGAGATATATATTAATTAATAGTAAATACCTAATTTAATTTTAATTATACACTAAAAATGTATAGGTACCAACTGTGTACAGACTCTTTGATGTAACAGTTTTTTCAGAACAATAAAACTAATATATACTTTTGGATTTTCACATTTTGAAAAATATAGATATTTGTCATACCTACTTAGAGTAAAGTTTCTTATTTAATATTTATTTATTTATTTTTTTGTAATGTTGTCGCTAAACACATTTTCTTTGATCAAGATTGAAAAAGATCTAAGTTTAATGAATACATCTTGAATGAGAACGAAATGGATAAATAATTAAGTTTAAGATCGTTAGGGTGATTACGAGTTTCTATTTGACATAAAATAACCAAAACAAAACGTTTTATTTTCATTATGATTCGGTTGAATGATTGATAAACTACCAACACTGTGGTCTCGATTGAATACTCGATCTAAGACCGTGTGCATATCACGGTCGAGAAGTAAATTTGAAAAATTGCGGTACCGAAATGTTTTATCAGGATCTGGAACAGAAATCTACGAGCACAGTACGCGTCTGTTATGGACGCGATCATTTTCGAAATAATTTTTACCCGCAGACGCGGTAGAGATACCTATACCGCGCCAGGTGCGACGTGTCGGTTTGTTATTATTAATAATAAATGTTTAACTATTACACTCGAACGAGTGCGATGGCACACGTGAAAAAATACAATGCGCACACACTGTGTACTTACAAGGATTGGATAAGTCCCGTGGAGGCGATCACTGAGCTCATCGAATTCGGGCACCGATTAGACCGCAGGAACGCCGCTCGAACGTGGAACACGGCGGCGCTTCTCGAAACGGTCGGGGAAATTTTCTCGAAGCATCGGCACGACGTACATACGCGCTGTTCCAACGTTGTTATTATTATTATTATTATTTCTTATTTATTCGATTTCGAACGTGCACACGCACGGATAACACGGCGTGATAAAAAAATAAAACAAACCGATAACACGTCCCGTAGAGAAGCGCGTGATAACGAGTTCCCGGCCGCGTGATTGGTCCGTGTCGTTGGCGCGATTTTCGAAATGGTCCGCAGTCAACGAGACATAGAAACGATTTCGCCTTTCAAAAACGAATCGACTTTGGATAGGTACTCTTCAACACGTCATGTCACCGACAGTGGCGTATTTAGATTCTTCTCGCCCCCAGGCTAATGTTTTGAACGGCTTCGTCCAGAAAAGTGATTTCGAACGGGGTCAAATGTAATTCAACAATCGCACTGTTAAATTATTTTTTCCAAGATTCGTTTTTAGTCACAGAAATATAATAGTTGACCGAAATTTTCGATTTCTTTTCCTAGCGCTCACTAAAATTTTTTTTACACATTTAATACTAGAGCGTGGATACGATAAATAAGATATTTTTTTCTCAAACTTAATATAACAAATTTTGTAGACATAAAAATGAAAAAATATTTTTTCTTTTTTTAAAACACCATACAAATTTAATTTGTTTAATAAATATTAATCGTATTAGACGTAAAACAAAATAAATAATTACATAATAATTAAAAATCTTGGAAAATGTAATAATGATAAAAAAAACGTACGTTGCTCCGTGGTATATTTTTCACTTCTCGGACAAGATAATGGGGATGGTTATGTTTAATTTTAATGAAATGATAGATCGTTTCTTTAGCTATACGATTCTGAGCAAAGCTTCAGTATAAAAAATATATTTACCGGCTATATATGCAACCGTTTTTAATTTGATTGTTTGTATGTTTTTTTTTTTATCAAATCTGTTTAAAGTTTCTTAATTTGGCAAATAAAAAAAATCCTCTTTTCCAAAAGGTTCAAATTATGTTTTTTTATCTTTTTCCAAAGTTGGATAGTGATTGGATGGACCAATTTTTTATTTATATTTAATATTAATATTTAAAGATGGATATTGTCACAAAAATAGTCAATTTCGTAAAAATAGTATAATAATTTACTTAAATGCTTACAAAAAAAAAATCCTTACTATCGATTTTTTGAATTTTTTTTCAATTATAATCCATAACTTAATGAACCATATGTTCTGACAGGGGATAAACATTTTTATTCATATAAATGTAAGACGTTTTGCTCTCACATACCACATACATAGTTAACGATAATTAAAATAAATGATAATCTGTATTAATATATTCAATGCATCAAAAGATGTTTTTATTAAATATGGAATTAATTCAGCAAATATAATACAATGTATATTTGAATATAGGTATACCATTTTCTCTCCAGAATTTATCTCTTTTAAGCTCTTATTTATATTGAAAACGCTTTGAATTGTATGTTGAGTGATTTATTACCTACTCATATCCTCCTCTTAATAATGCCGCTGGTTATTATTACGGTATAAATAAATAATATACCGGCGCGTAAATAAATAAATAAATAAATAAATGTCAATAGTAGAGAAATTTAATCATTTTTTGTTCACAATTGATTTAATCGTAATAATATAGTACCTATGTAACTTTTTGCAGAAATCATAAGAAAACGTAAGGATTTCCAATAAAGTAGGTACTCTGAGTCTCTAAATGTAGATATAAAAGCATCCATCAATATGTATATTAGTGGTGGTGCTTTTGGATTTAAATAATATGTATACATAATATAAAATTATTGGTAAAATAATATGATAACAATATAAGACTAGTAATATAATAATAATTCATACCTGGCCAAATAGTAATTCTAAAATATTTAAAAAAATAATTTTTTGAATTTGTAATGGAATGGATATGAAAAAATATAACTCATTACTTTATAATGATTATAAATATTATAAACGTTATCGCAATATGTCTTTGCTATGGAAAAAATTGAAATCATGATAAAAGACAGGTACATTTTACCAAAAAAAAAGAAGGGAAATAATTTAATTTACTGTAAAACTAAAAACTACTCCTATGTCATAGCAGCCCTCGGTCCTAACAGACACGGGCCCGCCGGGAATGCTTCGGTACCCCGCTGGTCCAGTCTGGCCCCGTACGTATATATATTGTTTATGGAATTTACTCTGGCTGGTACAAATTACATATTCATTACTTAAATTTGAAATTAAGTAATTGTCCCGGTGGCGTGAACTAGTGACCGCCGGTGCCAATCAACCCTCTAGAGATTAATATTATCACTCGCATATTACATACGATAATTTATCATTGATATTATTATTATTATTATATATTATTCTAATTATGTAGGTAATCAATATTGCGTATTTGTATTACACCAACTACGTGGCACGTTTGATTCAGTTTTCTTTGCAACAGCTTTTTAAAAAAAATCCATTTATGATAATATTATATATTATATACACATGTATGAATCGACGTTCAATAAATTTCCCATTCGTTCTTATTTACTCTTTTCTCTAGTGCTATTCATTTTATGAAATTGTATTCCACTATTCTATTATTTATAAATTCTTATAATTACCATAAACACTATTACTTGTTTTCTATTTTGTTATACGAATAAATAAATACTTTTTTCTCTTAAAATTAATTTCAATTATCCCGTTTGTTTTATTCAATCGATTATTTAATTATTTATTTAATTAAATATACGGACACGAGTCTTTTTACATAATTATAAAATGTGGGTAAATGATTATTAACATGGTAGAATATTATTATCATATAAAATGAAAATTTATAGGTGAATACAATGAAAAAAAATAAAGATAAAGATCAATTTAAGTGTACATAAGATAGAAAACATGATAAATAATCAAAAATATAGGTGTTACCAGCATCCATTCAGTTAGATGTTCGCTGGGGCATTTAAAATACAATTTTTATTATAAGATATTGGATGAAATGGTTTATTGTTTTTAGTATTGAGGCAATTGATTCTAAAGCGCATTAAAGATGATAGGATTTTTGGGCAGTCAATATCACCTAATGTTGATTTGAGAAGAAACTTCGTGAGTAAAAATAAACGGCGATAGTTTAGTAATGAGAGGTTAAAAAAATTCAAAACATTGTTATAAGAACCACGGGTAGATCTATTGATATTATTGATATTGAGTATATAACTATCATAGACCAAAGTAAACAAAGTGTACACCGTTCCCACCACAATTGTGCTCTTATTAATAATCTTATAAATAGGTATGGTAACAAGTACTATAATATTGTAGCGTCGCCGTATACGTTCACAGTTTCCACACAAGACGCGTATAGACTGACACGTGGGTGCACGAGTATAAGTAGACGTATAATCCGACGATAAGACGGCGGTGGCTAGAGCTCAATGTTTTGTTCTTTGACACGATAACAAATCAGGTAGACAGACGACTGGCGCTATAATCGTGTTCAATGTACCGTGTAATGTATCTTGTAATTACTAATATTTATGGAAATTCGAGTTAGTCCTTTTACTGAGTCATTGACATTTGCATTTACTACGTTTTCCTCGACAAAACGAAAAATTGATTTCTTTTGACTTAGTACCTTTCCCATGTCAACGCCTTAATACATAATATTTATTTTTATTTTTTTTCTATATTATTTGGTACTGTATGAACCGTGGACAGTAGACATGTCTATTACTCCCGTACTTTTTCACACATCGAATAAAAATATGGTTTTTTATGAAAATGGGAACCACTATTTTCAATATCGTCCAAGAAGTAATTTTTTCTTTAGAATATTTTGACTAAAATATTTTGAATCGGATCATTAGAATAGGGATATAAAAATGTAGAGATTCGTCGAAAAAATTCCAACTTCTATATCGTTTCTTTTAAATTTTAAACACTTATGATTTAATTGATCTGATCAAAAAATATAAGTTATCTATTGTATTTTTAAAGTTTTTTTTTGCATATATTATTTATCATTATTTCAAAGTATACTTTTTTAGATTCTGAGTGGAGCGGAGGATCTATATTTATTGATGGAAATCTAATAATTACTACATTTCTATAATTATGGAATAGGACGAGAACAATAATACATTTACAACTACGGTTGTGTAAAGCCTGTCGTCTTTAGGTGTTTAGGCGTTTATATTTCAAGACCGGACAAGAGTATGAAATGCAAAACGTGTTTTATTAGATATTTTATGCGTTGAATAATAATTAAATAAACGGAGAATCGTAGTAATTAGCATAATACGTATGTACATACATAAATTTACGCTCAGATTTTGCCTAACAGTACAAAACACTGTTGCATACATTACACGCGCGTTATAAGAAAAAAAAAGTGTTTTTTTTTCTCAGTGCAAAGTGTTTAACATTATGTAAAAAAAATATAAAGATGAATAAAAAAAACATAAATTAATCGTTCGGGAATTATACGATTATCATGCCGGTTTTTCGCTCTCTCATATAGACGCCCGGTTCCAAATATGTATATATATATATATGTATACAAACTTTGTAAACACAAATAAAGGACATCTGTTGATTAATTTTTTCCCAACCGTGTTGTTCTAATTACCATTAGTAATTTGTTTTACGGCGTTGACGCATACCACTGGTCATTAAAATAAACATCCGAACTGTATCGTTGTGTCATCGTCGCGTCAATTTCGCACGCAACGAATGTGGCGAATAATGAAACTAGTCATACGCGTAGGCCGTTGTTACAGGACTCGGATATTTTATGTATAATAAACACGGACGCATAATA
Organism: Therioaphis trifolii; assembly: GCA_027580255.1. Classification (NCBI taxonomy): domain Eukaryota; kingdom Metazoa; phylum Arthropoda; class Insecta; order Hemiptera; family Aphididae; genus Therioaphis; species Therioaphis trifolii. The sequence goes on along the minus strand of CM050405.1, from coordinate 3,089,250 downwards.
TGGAGCTTGTGTGAGTGTGTGTGTGTGTGTGTGTGTGTGTGTGTGTGTGTGTGTGTGTGTGTGTGTGTGTCTGTGTGTTGCGCTTGTGTTTGTTTGGACGGAAATGAAATCCCCGTTAATGATTCGTAACAATATGTGTAATTTAAATTTAATTAGTTGCCATTAATACGTGTGACTCTTGGCTCTTTAGACATTTAAATATCATCCGTTCGCATCACACGATTTCGGTACACGCGTGAATACATTAAATTTAACACATGGATTGCGCGGAAGCACTAATTATTGTGGCCGTATTATTATCGATGCATACGTCATATATGTATGTTATGGAATTCATATATTTTATTTATATAAAATAGATACTACATAATATAATATTATGATGTCCATGTGCTTATCTGTTTTCAAATAAGCCAATATGGACTTCCTGTAAAAATAATTACATCGCGTCGTATCGTATGGATAGGTTCGCCTTTAACTAAAACAATAATAAGGATAATTAATAACCGTGTTATTGAACGTGTGATTAGTTTTGACATTATTACAGTTTTAACACCGTTGCTTTATTATTCATACAGATTACAGATAATGAGATTTAATCACATTTCTTGGGATCATGATGCGTAATTTATGAACAACAAAGTCCGTTATTTGTTAAATCCATTCGTTCTAATTAATGCGAAGTGAAAATCTATCGGACGTGCACTGCTATTATTTCATAGGTACGTACACGTATTTTTTCATTTTTTATTTAATTATTGTTAAATTTACGCCATAGGCTCAAGACGTATTTATTTGAAAGCGGCGGAACTCACATTTGTAACAGGAACCTACTAGATTCGAGCTAATATATTACCTATTTGAATGTCAAGGTTTCTTAACCATAGGTATCTGAGAGTGTGTTTTTAATCACAATTAATTGTCTATTATACTATTCTGTTGTAGGAACGAGTGTCAAACGTACGAATGTTTTTATTGTCTTTTTTTATTGTTGCGAAAGACATTATTGTGAGCGGCGAGATTTAACATGAATTTCAATGATCCAAAACGCATCTTTGCCAACTTTATTAAACGTCTTCATAAATATTAAAATTTTATATCCGTCCGACAGTCAGATAACGACTGACCGTCTGTGCATTAAATTCGTTACTGTATGTATTGAATTGTTAACTTTCCTTATAGAAGCTTTAACTTAAGTTTTACGCGTTGGCGATTGCGTTCTTAGTTCCTAAACAGCTGGAGTGAGCCAGTCAATTGTTTAACGAATAGTAGATATTTTCAACTTTTTTTTCCAGGAAGGCAAGAATCAACTTTTAACATTTTTTGTTGAACTTGTTTTTGTGTACTTTTTTTGTTAAAAAATTATATATATATATATAAATTGTTTAATATTATTATATAAAAAATTCAGCTAATTAAGTAAGCCGTGACTTACCAGACCCCTAGGCACGCACAGACCTGAATTGTGTTATTGTAGCAATTGCAGTAGCAAGTGTTATAATCGTAAGTTTTACCATGCAAATTTAAAATATTTTACGTTGTATTATTTTTTTATCCCTAAACATATATATATATATATATATATATATATATATATATAGGACTATAATACTAAAGGACTTAAATTTTAGGGCCCCAATTACATGTCGGGGGTGCATAGGCACACCCGGAACCCCCCGTGCGCTGCCCAGACCCATCCTGTGTATCGCTTATGACTTTAATGTCCATTGTATAAAGTATAGTGCACTGCATTCATAAGTGTAAAAAAAATTGTCCATCCAAGAGTATACAAACACAATTTGGCCTCAATTTTTAATTAAAGTGTACATATTATCGCAGCAAAACTTTCTTTTTTTATAAAGACTAATCTAATAATTAAGTATAAAGTAAGCACATAACTTAATTGCACAAATCATTTAAAATGTCTGTAAGAACGACCTAGTCCTCGTAGTGGCGTATATAGGATTTGATATTGGGGGAGGGGGTGGTTAGAGAATCCAAATGGATTAAAATAATATACTGTAATTTAGTTTTATTTCAATCAAAGATTATTATAACGGATTGCCATAAGCGTGCGCAGGTTTTTCGTACAGGGTGTTCCTTCACTCTAAAGTTTAATTGTGCCGCTGGAAAAAACATGGGTTTTATTTATAACTTTATAACATACAAGTAACAAGTTTACACTATACTTACTACTTTGTATTAGTATTTTATTAAGCAAGTTTTATTTTTGTTCATGTAAAACATATTAAAAGTTTAGTGTTGATGCAATTTTAATCCATAATATGCAACATTAGTGAATGTAATTTATTTTTAATATAATGTTATAACAAATTAATTTAACAAAATATTACCTGTGTAATGTGTTCAATACTTATACATTTTTATAATACATTTTTTTTAAGCTTATAAATCTACTTTACGTTTTACAACTAGTACCGAGTTTTTAAATTCATTAATCACTTCATTAGAATTTATGTTAACAGTCGAATCTTATTCAACGAATGAAAATAAAAGAGCATCTAAACGCTTCTACTTCATAGTAGATAAATTAATAATTAATAATAAATTGTGGGCACAGTTATTTAAATTTCAATAAGTATAAATATTATTTTATACACTTGTAGCTTTCCGGCTATGGGCCCTTCGGTCAAAAGTGCGGGGTGTGCCCGGGCACACTCGGAACACCCTGTGCGCACGTTTACGCATATTGCCAACAATTAATACGCCACTGGTTCAGCGCTGGAGTATATTGGGTATAAGTCTGGTTTATGTTTAACCGCCGAATGCGTTTTTTTTTGTATTTCGAGTAGTGATGAGCTCGTTCAAAGTTCTACGATCGTGATTTGTATTTCTTACATTTCTCGATCCAAGAGAGGGTCGCGTCACCGCCCCTTCGGACGCTGCACCGAGAATGAGAACGAGAGACCCCTCGGGGTCTGGGGTCTCGGCTGAGCGATAAAGTGTCCCGCGTATTCCTGATCGTACCCGGAACGCGGGTGTGATGTATATATACGCCGGGCGTCACGACGCAGAAACGAGAGGGAATCGTGCTGGAACGACGCGACGCCGTAACAGGCGGGGCGGCAGCGGCAGCAGCAGCAGGGCGGCCGAGTCGAGTAGCCGCGGGCGAACGCAAAGTTATTACCACACGGCATACGACCATTGTCGTGGTTTGCGCACGACGTTCAAGGTCACTGCCGTCGTCATCGTCGCTCGTTCCACGTGCCCCATCGATCATACGACTTGTAATTTTCTAATACACATATATTGTTGTTACGATAATAATAATAATAAAAATACCAAATGAAAATAAAAATAAAAAATAAAAATAATATTATAATAATCATAATCATAATTTAATTTCACACGATGATTGCGTCCGACTCGGCGGCCCGAACGCATTAGCATAACATAAAATAATACGATAGATAAATATTACAACACGACACACGACTCCAGGGACTCGCGAGTGTATTATTACGTTACACCTCAGAGGTGAGTTACTAGCCCAATTCGTGAAACGGACGCTTTTTATCACGTTTCACGTCCTACCTACCGCGGGGCGAATGGAAATCGCAGAAATATTCCACACAACGCTGGATATAAATACATATATATATATATATATATATATATATATATATATATATATATATATACAGGGTGTCCCACCGGGATTTACACAGAGCGATATCTCCCGTGTTAATAGAGATAATCAACTTTTTTTTTTTTTATAAGACTCACAGAGCTAAAAACATTTATTTCACATTAGTTTGGTAAATACAAATGTTTTATTAAAAAAATTAAAAAATTAACTTTTTATTTCATAACTTTTGTAAAATTCGAAGATAGCCATTTTGTAGGGCTTGTTTTTCTGAAACTTTTGACGGTTCAACTTTCAATTTTCATCAACTTTATGATTTTTAATAATTTTTTTAGTTTATAAGAAAATAGTACTATTTACCCACGTTAAAATTTTAAATCGTCTCATCAGCTCGTTCCGATACCTAACAATTCTTTTATTATTACCATAAACAATAAAAGATAATAATTATTTTACTACCCATGATTAGATTTTTGTTATCATTTGTAGCTATCACGATGTAGAGAAGATAAGGTGATTCCACTTCCCTATCTTTCTGTGCAACAAAATCGATGCCAAAATGTACGGCATTTTGGTAGTTCGAAAATTTTTCGTCAGAGTACGCCACCATTCGCCCGGGGGCCTATTTGTAGTATTTGTACCTATTGCTTTAATGCGTGCTTACGTTTAATTTACGTACATAATACATATTGTTAATTTTTTTATTGCATTTATATTAAATCATAAATTGTAAATGATGTTCATATTTTCCAGGATTATACACAAATACAATATATTATTATAATATTATATTATGATGTATTAAATACATATAACCCGAAAATAAATCAAGCTTATAATATTATACTATTAAATATGTTATAAACATTATTGGTAGAAAAATAAATAACTATTTTTAATAATGTAGTTTATTTATTCAAATAATTAATTTAATTAATCAAAAAAGTATTTTTAGTTTTATCTCCAAAATATTAGTAATAAAATAATCTACAAAGTGTTTATAACATGTCTCGAAAAACACTAAATTCTTAGAATGTTCTCCCTACTTAATATCTGTTTCCAAATGAACTGTAGTTATGATTTATAATTACATTGAATATTAAGTAATCACTATCATTTGGATACTATATGCCTTTAAACAATATTCAAGTTTACTAGTAAAATTGCATTGTCTAAAATACCAGTATGCCTAAAAAATGTTTTGTACCAGGATGTAAAACTGGTTATGCCAGTGACAACAAAAAATTAATTTCAAAAAATGAAAAAAAACCATCTTTATTCTGTACACCAAAGGTATGAATTATTGATACATATGAAATATACATTTTGTTTTGAAAGTGTAAAAACAATTATTTTTGAAAATTTTACTATAAGTATCTATTAGTAACATGTTTTGGGCTATAATTAAATAGCAACATAAATTACACAAATTTTAAATATAAAGATTAGTTTGGTTGACTGGTTATATGTAAATTGTTATTAAAATTAAAAAGTTTTAAAATAATAAAATATATTTAATTTTAAATTTAATATACAAACTAATGAGTAATCAGTGATCATAGTGGGCATTCCAATATTCAGTACCAATAATTAAGAACATTAATTTTGCTATATAACATCCCACAGAACAGAAAAAATAAAAATACATTCTTATTATATATTTTTGAATTATCTACATATTATATTTAAATTTTTATAAAGTTTTAGTTTTTTCCAAACTTCTTAATAAAATTCAAATTTCTTAGTAGTACCATGAGAAATAAAATTCTGACGAAAAATTGTTGATTGAAAACATGGCCACATAAAAAATAATAACATCATTGAAAAAACACTTGATCTAATTGTGTATGAAAATGACCTAGTAAAAAACAAGAAGCTTTAATCATTTAATAAACTTAAAGTTGTGACAATTTAAATAAATGCTAAGTTCATAGTATTTAAAATACACTTTATTTCTATGGTTAATTTATTTACTTGACTTGGATTTAACACGAGTTAAAATGGTCATTTATGTGACATAGGAAGTACATATTATATTATACAAAATGATCAATAATAATTATTATTGAGTTAAGATTTGACAATAAATCAAAAATATGGATACTGAATAGTGACATTTAAATTAATTTCAAGTAGACAAAAAAATAAAAGTGTGCTTTAAATGTAATTTACTTAGACAGCATATTAAACATTACTGAAAAAGTTTTTTTTACTTAATCTTTGTTGTTTTATACACTTTATACTCACTTATTAGTTTTTAATTCATTTTTATAATTTTTACACGCTGAATACAAAAACAATTGTCTAAAAACCAACAAATATCAATCACTTTACATACAAAACAAAACAAAAACAGGCCCCCCGACGAAAAGAGCGCAATCTGGTGTGCCGCCGCAGTACTACCAAAATGCCGTCAAAAATGGCATCAGGATTTTTTGGAAGTGGATTCACCTTATCTTCTCTACATCGTGGTAGCTATTATTATATTATCATTAATTATTAATTGATATATTTTATCATTATCGGCACAAATTTCGTAATTAACATTATGATTATATCGGCGTAATTGTACAGTTAACCTTACAAATTTCCTTTAACGAATGCAGTAATAACTAATAAAATAAAAAATACATGTTCGAAATAAAATACAATTGTTGTGTGATTTTTACTTTTTAAGTTCATTAGTATTTATAATATCACTTAAACGTTAAATAATAGACCACAATTTTTTTATGTATTAGTATTATTTACTTCACGTGTTTTTCTTGTGTGAAATTGGAGAGCCAAGTGACATTTAATTAATGTGCATTTTAAAGAAAATTGTTCTTCCAAATTGGTATATTATGTTAAATGTTTATCATTTTACCATTTTACTGTTTAACGTCTGATCAATAATCAAATTGGCATGTCTTTTTCATCATTTATTAAAAAAATGCAAAACATAAGAATTGACAAATTGCTTAAAACCAACTGTAGACTATTATCAAAGGGACCTACTAAATAACTGTCAATCAAGTATCAAAAATATATCAAAAATACAGTGACATAACAAGTCATTATGGAAGTTTCATTCAAGTACATGAATTAATGTAAATAAAACAAGTAATTATCAATAACTTATTTAAAGGTACAAGTACAATAATTAGTGAACTATTAATAATATTTCAGAAATATCTGTCGTATGTGTTTGGTGTATGGTCAACAGATCTTAGATAGATGTACCACCTATGTATCAAAAATCAAAAATAAGAAGAGCTAGAATAATGTGTACAAACAAGTATCTATTTTTATTCTTCATACTGAAATTTAAATTAAAATTGTTAAAAAATATTACCTACCAAAATATATCTAATATTCTATGTACTTTTTAAATGTGATTGGTATGTAAAACATGTTAAAATATGGTTTATTTTTGAACAGATGAAAGTTGGTAATTTAATATTAAGTAGTTAGATGATTTCCTAATTAATATTTTGCAATGTATAACCAATTAAGTGTACATAAAATAAAAAACTCAATTATATTAACCAAATTATATTGCCTGAATTTTGTATTAAACTTTTCTGACACAGTTCTAGACCTTATTGTGTCAATGTATTAATGTATTATTACGTTATTTATTAACTGGGCCCGGATTTTATAGCATTATATTATGTGCTATACTTAATATAACCTTAACATATAGAAAACTAAGCAAAAATAAATAAGTAAATAATAATTTACTATTATAATGTAACTTTTAAGTATATTATGTTGTGTATAAATGTATATATTTTAACTAATTTAAATTCTTTATTGTATAAACTATAATGATGTAGTAGCTCACTCTGTAATTTTTCCATGTTCTATAATAATAAGTAAATGCTATAAAATCCGAGCCCTCTTTATTAATCTTTATTAATTACCACTTTCTTCATGTTAATTTTGAGTTAACTTAATTAAGTTTTTTTTTTACAATTGTTGACTGTGTTTGCTTAGTCACTAAGATATATTTAGCTTTACAAAAGTACTCTGCATTATGCAACCCGTCAGTAAATGCTTTTATATTTTTAGTTGGTTAAGTGAATGTGGTCAATTTTGTAAAAAAATGTTGATTAATATTCACATTAATTTTATTTTTACCCTTTGACTATTGCACAAAACATCATTGACATTAGTGGCAGATCAGGGGAGGGCCTTTTCAAAAATTAGTACTTATAAAAAATAAAAAAACTAACTGAACATTTTAGTAATGTGTACATAAAAAGATAAAGTTTGGCCAAAATAAAGCCCATGGAACCCTCCCCTAGATCTACTACTAACTGATTGTTGTAGGTTTATCTGAAGCACGTAATACTAATGACTCCGGCAATCTATTAGGGACTTATAATTGTTAAAAAAATAAAGGAGTTATATCATTTCAATGAACAATTATATGTATGTATGCAGTTTATATAATGGATAATTCCAACTTCATCTTATTAATGCAGTAGTCAAAGGGTAACAACACCATACAATACCATCTTAAATGTGCGTGCCACAGATATGAATTTAATTTATTTTGTACATATATTTGTTATAAATTTATTTTGTTTAAAGTCGTTACTCATAAACTATTCTATCTACCTTTATTCACTTTTTTGTACTACATTTTGAAATATGTGTAATATAGCTAATATAATTTTTAATGTTATAACCCTAATATTATGAAATAAATAAGATTTGTTTCTTTTTTACAATGTACACATTTTGCAACCACTTAATTTGTTTAAAAATATGAAATTTTGGTTAGTATTATATTACTGTATGAATGAATACTGTTATTATGTTTCATGGTTTTTCATTGCTCATAATTTTTTGCTAACTAATACTCGCCATTATTTAAATTTTAAATTAGATGTAACTAAGAAATAAAGGTGATAAATACCAATAAGTAAATTATATAAATAAACATATTTTTAATTCATAATTTATGAATTATTTTTTTTATTTCCAATGTATGTATTTGTATCAATAAATCTTTATCATGAATCATGATATACTTGTATTTCTTAATAAATTTTACCAATAAGTCCAATACATACATGCAATTGCATAATAAAATAATTCACTCATATTGATTTTTAATACCAATACCTACCATTTTATTTTTGAGCTTAAAGTAAGATTGTATGATACCAAAGATAAATAACATATTATGTAATTGTGTACAAAATGTTTTATTGTGATTTTATAGTTGAATTACATTAATTATATTAACAATAAGTATATTGCATATATTTTTTAAACTTCACAGTGAAAAATACAATCTTTGTTTTACTTAATTGTTAATTTAATAATATTTTATTTTTCTTAAATTATAAGTTGGTACAATAATTAATTGCAATTAATTTATTTTTAAAGTGCCTGCTATTTACAATAGTTATGAATATATTGACATGTTATTAATTTATTGTGAAGTCAGGAAAAATTGTAGGGAAGCTGCTGCTTTATACAGACAAAGGTATCCAGAGAGAAAAGCACCAGCTTTTAAAACATTTCTTAATTTAGAAAGCCATTGTCGTAGATCAGTTGTCATAAATACCTAATACAATACAAATTATACAATATTAGTACCTAACTTTTTATAAAATTAATTTAGGCTGTTAACCTGGGTGTCGTAAAACGAAGGTAAGGTGTCAGGTTCTGCACATAACTGAGCAACAAGAAATTGAAATAATGGCAACCGCATTGATAAACCATATATTGATCCGCATGTAAGTACGTACGAGGGGTTTGGCAAGGGAAACTGGCTATTCTAAATCATCTGTTCATATAGAATTAAAACAATATAAGCTACATCCATATAAAGCGACATTAGTTCAAGGTTTAAGACCAACTGACTTTCAGAGAAGAATGATATTTATTCTGAAAATTTCAGAAATTTATAGATCAGACAGTAGTTTTAATTCAAAAATATTTTGGTTTGACGAAAGAAAATTCTGCAACAACAGGATAATGAATTGTCGAAATATGCATTATTGGACTGACCAAAACCCCTATGGTTGCGTGAGACGAAACACCAAATTAAGTGGAGCACAAACGTGTGGTGTGGGATTCTAAATGGGAAAATAATTGGTCCATATTTTTATGATGGCAATTTAATAGGTAAATTTAATTATGTTTGTCAGTTTGTGTACAAATAAATACCTATGTATAAAATATTATTAATAATATGGAATAGTGAAACGAATCTTAATTTAACTTTAAAAATGTAATCCATAACAAAGTTAATTATAAGTTAACAACAATCTACATAATATGATGAATATTTTTTTTATAAATTAACGCTATTCGCAATGGCGTGTTTAGGGGTGGGCCCGGTAGGCATGTGCCCACCCACATCTTACAGCACTGGACCCGTGTAAGACCGGTGCTCAATGAAAATATGATTTATGAATTGTTACGAAAAAGGAAATAATTTTTCGATTAGGTATTTCAATCAAAATTTATAGCGGTATGATTCTAATATTATATGCTGCAAAAGTAATGTTATTTTTAGTCGTATTAAATAATAAATAGTAATGATATTATTGTAGTACACGTATACGTCTTCACAGTTCACGTAGTACACTAGATGTGTGCAAAATAATAGATAGATTTGCAGAACACAAACGATTCAAAGAATTTGTTTTATAGAATAATAATTTTAATTCGTTAGTGCTTCATTTAAAAGAATTTTTATTTATTTTTAATCCTAACTATTATAGTTATTAGTTAAATTATTTTTGTTTGTTTTTGATTCCTCAACATTACAAATCTAAAAGTCGCCCCTCCCTGAAAATAGGGTCAGGGACGCCCTTGTGTAGTATTGAGGTGGCATGAAGGGGCAACGACGATATCATATTTATTATGATCTATTAAAAGGTAAGCTATCCTTTTTTATAAAAATATAAAAATTAGTCATTCAAAATTAAAATATAAAATATAATTAGTTTAAAAAATAGGATGAATAGGAGGTAAAATCAATATTTGAACTTAATATAGTGGCCCATCCATAAAAATAATGCTGGACACGCCACTGCCTATTCGGCTTTTAAACGATGATTTTTAAAAAGTACAATAATTTACAAATACAACAGTAAGACATTTAAATATTATTTACATGATAATACAGTATTCTTATTCAACTGGTGATCAATATTTGAATTTTTTGTCAAATGAAATGTCCATTTTATTGGAAGAAATCGCATTAAAATCATTAAATGTACGGAAATCGCGATAATAATTAATGTTATCAATAATTGAATTATAACTATTGTATATTTTACAATTGATTATTGATCATTTATGTTATCGGAATGTAATTCATGGATTAATAAACACCGGGTAGGTAAGAAGTACGTCTAATTGTTTAGATGATAATAATTATGGTTTATAAAATAATTACTATCTTTTATTATCTATGGTAACAATAAAATAATAGTTAGGTATTGGAACGAGCTGATAAGGTGATTTAAAATTTTAACGTGGGTAAATAGTACTATTTTCTTATAAACTAAAAAAATTATTAAAAATCATAAAGTTGATGAAAATTGAAAGTTGAACCGTCAAAAGTTTCAGAAAAACAAGCCCTACAAAATGGCTATCTTCGAATTTTACAAAAGTTATGAAATAAAAAGTTAATTTTTTAATTTTTTTAATAAAACATTTGTATTTACCAAACTAATGTGAAATAAATGTTTTTAGCTCTGTGAGTCTTATATAAAAAAAAAAAGTTGACTATCTCAATTAACACGGGAGATATCGCTCTGTGTAAATCCCGGTGGGACACCCTGTATATATATATATATATATATATATATATATATATATATATATATATATTTATATATATATATATATATATATATATTTATACTGTGTGACCGTACGCTGATTTTATCACGATCGGAGCGACTCGTATTCCATGGCAAAGACTTTGTGTACGAGTCGTAATTAATTCGCGCAGTCATCTGATGTTGTAACGCTGAATTATCTCGTGCGTTAACTTATTCTTTTTACCACCTGCTCGTTATGTTGCACGCTTTGTTCGCGCTGAGTCAACGGTTTTTTGGCGGTTTACTACACGAATTTTCTCCCAAAATGAATTCAAAATTAAAATTACTAGAATCGGCAACTGTTTTGACATTTCATAAACACCGAAACACTTTGGGTTCGACCAGGATTTCCCGTGTCGTGAAACAGTCGATTTGTTTGTTATTATATTTTGTCTGGTATTACACTTTGGCAAATTCATCTCTTGGGTGTAAAGTATACACTTTTATCATCCGTCGATACGCGCGAGATTCGAGACGGAACGATACCGTGACTCTTGGGGCCTACCGCTGCACCGATGCAATTGCAGCGTTTACGTAATATACAGTCTAAACCGGTTCCAAAAGATAAATCGTTGTTTAAAAATATCAATAAAAATTAATGCTTTTTGTAAGGGCTAAATTATAAGTTGAAAACAAAACTTTGTTCCGAACGATGAAAAACATTAATATCGATAATATATTTCTTTTGAATTACAAAAGTCCGTTCATGAAATAAAAATATGCCTTGTGATTACGATTTATGTTTTGTATTTATATTTGATTATTTAAATAATATTAAAGATCTTCGTCGTGTAAACATAATCAAAATTATAAATGTATTTAATTGTTATTGCTATCGACATGACGTTAACACTAGAGCACATTTCCCAAGTATCAAACTTAAAAATTGCCTGTGTTTTTACATAGGATTTTTTACGATATTTTGATTTTTTACCGAGTTATAATCATTTTCAAACTCGTATTATACTTTGACACGATCGCTTAAAAATTAAAAAATCATAAAAAACCCTACGTATGGACACAGCTATTGTTCTTCTTAGTTTGTTAAATTAACCCCCTGTTGGTCGGGGGCGCCCTAGTGGCACAGAATAGGCCAACAGTAACTCCTGCTCATCGTAAAAGGCGATCAAAAGGAGGTAGCGGAGGGCAGCAGTAACCGCTACTACCGACCAGTGGCGATTTCCGCAACGGATCTAACGGCAATGGAAGGATTTGGTGAAGGCAGCTTGAGGATAGCTTAAGTACTGGCTCACCAACTGCGATGCAGAAAGCAAGAGGAAACTACTGCATTATACATCCTGAGGATAATGACATGATGGATACAGTAGATGGATAACGACAATAATAGAAGGAAAAATAGAAGGAAAAGCTGGAAGAGGTAGACCAAGAACACCATTTATGAAACAGATCATAGACGATATAGGGAAAACCAACTATAAGGAACTAAAAGTAGCTGTAATGGATAGGGATAAGTGGAGAGCTATCAAAGTCATTTAACCAATCTAAGGATTGAAAAAAAAAAAAAAAAAAAAAAAAAGTTTGTTAATAGGTCGACTTACACTAATATTAAATCTAATAGCACAATATTTGTATTTCGAAAAACGTGGCAATTTATTTCAGTGCGTAGGGCGGTGACATGGTTAAGTTCGTTATTGGCAACGCCTATGAACAATAAACCTACAACAATAAACCAATAATAATATACAACCATCACCATAAATACACACATCATCTATTACGATATAATTACGTATTATTATCTATTGGAGTGCCGCATCTACGAATATTTTTTTCGTTTTTCAGACGTCATTTCAAATCATATTTGAGGTTCACGTTCGAAATTTTTAGTAAAATGCCTAATAAGTAATATTGAACTATAATTGAACATAATTCAAGCTATAATTTTGGTTACCTAATTGATTTAAGTCGATTCAATTACTAAAAAAGTGTATTTGCATTCTTCTCGTTAAAACATATAATTTAAGATTCTAAGTGAAGCTAAGGATCTATTTATTTTACAATTATGTTTATTTATTAATTAAAAAAATTTTTTTTTTGGTGTCATTTTTTGAAATACTTAACTTTGTTCAAAAGGTTCATCCAGCACCTCTATAATTTTAGGTTCGGAAATCGCATATAACAATACCACAATACCTTGAGGGTTCATTTTTCTTTCCTCTCAGTAGTTGAACAGACATGAAGACATGAAGAAAAACTGTCGAAAAACCTAGTTAAAATTTACTGTAAACGACTCAATCACTGTATCGATTTTAGTTTTTTTACCATAACTCGTAAAGTAATGTTGCTAAAAATTTGAAAATTTCACATTATATTAATTATACAAATTAATACATACTTAAGAAAATATTCAAAAAATTTGACAACTTTGGGTTAAACATAGCTCTTTGAAAATTCCTATTTTTCGAAAGTTTATCTCGAGTAAAATTTTTAATATTTGAAAACAAGTTTTGAAAATGTCACGAGATCATACTCATCTCGTACATTGAAACAAATCAAAAATCGTTAGTCAGAATTTTTTTTTTTAAGTGTATATGAAAATATTATACGATTTTTACGGAACAGTCTGTGTTTACATAAATTTTCAATTTTAAAATGTGTATAAAAAATTATTGGACTATCAAATAATTACGAACTTTTGAATATAGAGATAACGACATGTTTTGAATCTTTTGGTAGAAAAAATTCTTCTTTATCAAATAAAAAAACTTTAAATAGGCTTGATAAAAAAAAAGATCACCGATAGACTAAAAATTATAAAATAATACAAATATGGTGTATTTTTATACTGAAGCTTTGCTAAGAATCGTTTTACTAAAGACACTGTTTTTTTTTTACATTATCATTTCTTTAAAATTCAATACAGTCATTATTTTATCCGAGAAGTGAAAAATATCCCATGCAAAATACGGCCTTTTTATGGTACATGCATTTTTCAGTTAAAACACTGTTCGAAACGTCAGGCAGAGACAGACTTTTTCCGCACTGTCACATGACAAAAGTCTGGTAGTTTATCTATAATAATTTTTTGAAAATCTGACGTTTTAACCTTTAGGTATATCCGTCTCTATTGCAGACCGCACGACAAATTCTAACGTTATGTCAATTGAATCGAAAATAATAGCCACCCGATGAATTACGGTGCAGCAATTTAACGGCCCTCATTCATACGAATTATATTCAATTGTAACACTCTTGCTTATCAATTAGTTGACACTAGACATTGACCCGTCTATATGTATGCTGTTTTATTATTGCACTTTAAGTTAAAAGAGTTAAAAGTTTAAATCGTGAATAGTTGTGGTATATTGCTAGTGATACAAAAATTAGTTGCACCGCTATAAACAGCAATTTATTAATCGTTATTTTATTCTTTTAACTCAATTTGTCACAGTGGAATCTAGTCAGCTTCTGACCTATTGAAGTAGTATTTAAACTATCATATGTACGCGCGCGCGCGCGCGCGCGCGCGTGTGTGTGTGTGTGTGTGAGTAAAAATAAAATAAAGCAAAATATGGCTTACAGACAATACTCTAAAATTTGTTCTCAAAAATGTTGATTTGTGGTGGAAATACTTAAAGTCGTTATACGAGAAATAATTAATAGGTATTTTTATTATTGTTGTAGTGATATACGTAAGATTATACAACGTAGAACACTTAAATGAATAATTTCTGAATACGAGTACAAAATATAACACAATATATCAATATATTCATGATATACGAGACGATAATATGTATATATATAGTTTATCATATATTGAGGCGTGAGCAGACATCAATAGTCGAATCACATACACAATAAAAATATACGCTCATATTATTATAAACGGCCACTCCTTTTTTTTTAACATTGCTTTTACCATAATAATGCATTTTCCGATACCTGATTGTGTAATTTACTAATTATTTAAGTATAAATTGTTATAATTTGAACTACGAGGATCTACATTCCATTAATCTAGAATGAGTTTGCTTGGATTGAAATCATATCCATCACAACCCGATATAATAGGCGAATGCCAATAAACATAAATCAATATTATAACGCAGTAGCGATATGAAGACACAGAGTGCAATGATATATATAACCTAAAAGAAAAGCTTTTAAGTAAAAAATCAAAAACATACATTTATCACTTAAAATTATTATTTTTTTATTGAATAAGATATATTAAAATGTTGTTATTCAACTCATTTAAATATACCTTCTCATACTAGGATAATTAATATAATATATGATATTGTTATTGGTCAAGTAGAATGAATAAAAATCATATATTTATTAATAGATGAATAAAATGATTTAATTTTAAAATAATATCCTATACATATTCAGAAATACTGTGTAATTTTGTACCGGTACTGCTTAGAAATAACACTGAGGATAAATTTGTCGTATTTCGTTAAACCACTACTAATGATAAATTAAGAACGACATATTATGGATAAATTCATAATTTATTGAAAAATATTAGTATTAATATACATATTTTATTCTAGAAAAAAAATTTGATGAAATATCAAAAATATAAAAGTACTAGTGCATAAAATAGGTATAATTTAAAGACTTGAAAATATTGAAAACGTGAAAATATTTCATAGAAATATGTTTTCTAGTTGATTGTCCCAAAATTGTATTTCTAGAAATATCCGTACTCGGTGCACTCTATGTATTGTTAACGAAATGTTCTCTCAATGACTTTACATAGATTAACCTAACTTAACTCACGGTTTTTTTTCTGTTCGATCCATAGTAGGTATTATTTTAGATGCACAATATATTTAATTTTTATTTGATTTCCTGACAAATGTATGAGATTGTTTATAAGTATATAGTCGCTGCTATTTTTTTACTATTATTATTGAACTCATTTGTACCTGCACATTCGTATATACGTCTATTCGTATTACATGCTATCAACTCAATTTTGTATTGCACTTAAGTTTGTCTCAATGAGATGGAATCACGATTTAAAGTTCCTCGTGTAAAAGCAAAGGACAACTGGATGTTTAGCGACGCACATGTATTAACACATATTAATTGTTTTTAAATTTAAACGTACCTACTGGCTACTGTTCACAATATTATAATTACACACACACACACACACACACACACACACACACACACACACACACACACACACACACACACACACACACACACACACACACACACACACACACAAACATATATAAATCCGAAATGTAACTTAAATCGTCGGTAAAGGTCTTTCTGTTAAGTACCTATTATTTTAATGCACATATCACACTAATAATATATTACTATGAAACGACCATAGGATTTTGTCGAATATGAAAATATGAAATTAAATCAAGCAGCTACCAATAGCATATAGTACGGAAAGCGCGAGTGTATAAACTATTAACATATTTTTACTAACTATTTCAACAACAAATAAACAACATAATAAAATAAGATGGACGTTAAAAATAAAACAATAACTGATCAAAATATTAACAATTATAGGTACCTATTGCGCTTTATATACTTGCAACCACATCCAGTATTTACATTATTTTAGATAGTGCTCATATATGCATTTCTAGTACATTTGATCATGCTTAATAAAGTTACATAATATTTGCATTAAAAGCACAAGTTAAATTAACTTAATGAAATTCAAATACATAGGTATCCACTACATCCTTGTACATCAATAAAAACTATGCCACTGGCCTCAATAATTTTGTCGTTTATTTTTAAACTACACGTATTAAATTGTTTCAGAATGTTTTTTCAAATTGTACTCTGATTTTTAATTACTTATGTTAATTTCATAACAAAACGTTAAAATAAACTCAAATCGTGATAAGATGTTACTAATTATATGTATCATTCTTATAATTATATACATTTGCTCATGTGTATATATATATATATTAATGGTACATGAACTATAAGAACCTGATTATCATTAAACTGTAATATGCAAAGATCATATGTTGATTAATTAGTAGCAAAATGAATATCTTTAATCAATGTAAATATAGTTATGGTATAATAGGTACAAAAAATTGCAACAATTGATTATTTATACTGTGCAATAAATCCTTAGAATTATAGTATGTTTATCTAAATAGCCTTCACAACCACTTACAACGTGATTATCAGTTGAATTTTCTAATGATGTCATTCATAATAAAAAGTAATTTTTAACAAGACGTGAAATATTTAAAAAAATGATGTCAAGAGCCGTCGCATTGAATTAGATGTTTTATAGTTTGTGATGAATACATTAGGAAACGGGTAATAAATAAACGAACACATTGATTAACTGGATACAACCCAAATTTATCTTAATGTTATGTAATATTGGTTGCCATTTTTTTGGTTTCATCATTACATTTTACCAGTTTGAATGTTTATAAAATATTAAGGTTTTTTTGAGTTATATGTTAAAGGTGCTCAGAATCTCTCAGTTGAGTATTTGTATCACTGATATTTTTCTACTTATATACAGTGTACCGTTTTATTTCACATTGGCAATTGGTGTTATATCATATCCAATGAAATACATTTCTTGAATTACGTACTATAAATGAAGACCAAATGGGGTGGTTAATCAAACTCGAAAAGGTCCATAAAATCCTTTTTTATTTTACTTATTTATTTTTTCTGAGTGAACGCTACTTACAGACTAAATAAGTCAGTATACATTAGTATATTAGTACATTTTGAGTCGAGCGAAAAGCACGGATAGAAAATAAACTCGCTTATGTTTTATCAATAATAGGTACTTAACCAGAATAGCATACAATCTGAAATTAAATTACTGTTGGTAAAATGGCAATTAAAAATATATGTTTTATATATTTGTAAGGTTATTTTTAAAACCATAGTGAGTCAGAGTAGGATCATTTACAGTTTTCTAATCAAATATCACTAAGCTTTTGTAAAGGCTTCAACATCCAAACATGGATTTCTCATTTTGCGTCCGTGAGTTGCGGAAAAGTTAATGAACTATCATGTAATACAATTAACCTATATTAAATACTGATAACGTAAAATCCCGAAAAAAATGATAATTTAATACAATAATTGATGGCACTTTTCGATACCCAATAGCAAAAATGTCTTCCAAAAAAAAAAAAAGCGCATTTCTAGAGGCAGATAAGGCGATCAATTCTCCCGATCTATTAGTGTTTACTATTAAATTCTTATTCGTTTTTTTGTACTTTGTCATATTAATAAATTACCTTTAAAATCGAATTCGCAGATCTGTTAGTTGCAAGGAAATCAGCAGCATCAGAATGAGTATATCAAATGAGCAGGGCTCGGGAGTCGGGACTTAAGCATTCGCTTATTTTTTTGGTTCGTCTTAAAATCTAGGAGAGTGCTATGAACATTCATGAAATATAACAGCGATTTGAAATTTAAAAGTGCTTATTTTTTCTTATTTCGTTGGTTTTAGAAAAAATTTATTTTAACTAGTTTTTTCTGCTTTTTTTTGCATATTTTCTAATTAATGATGAAATGACGACGTGGGTTGACGAAAATTTATATTTTTTCAATGTGTACTCGTATTAGAACTCCAACTAGAAATATTTGTTTACCCTTTTATCATAATTCCTTGTAGTTAATATACCAAACTTGTATTTTTGTTTGTTTTTGTTGTCTACTCATATTTGCCGTGTCGATTAAAGCTGGCTATAATTTCAACGCAACGCATTGGCGTAGGCATTCCCAAAAATTTTGCTGTTTTTATGATTATATTATGATTTATGATTTATATTTCTTATTGTTAAACTATTATCACATAGATAATAACTAACACCTAATTTAATTTAATTATTATTATAAACATATTATAAAATTAATATATTGTTAGCAAACGCACTCATACACTACGCATATACACACCACCTTCAGGAAATGTTGCCAGATAGATTGCAACAGAATAAAACGCCCCCGCAAGACGTGATGATTCTTCGTTTTTCTGCCGTCGTTGTGGAGGACGGAACGCGGCCCGATTTACAAGTAAAGTTATCGGTCATTCTTTTGTTTTTTGTCTCAATAATATTTTTCGTTGTCTTTAATTAGAAGGTTTTAATTATAATTATAAAAGGTGTTTATATTTAATCATTTGTCAATTTTACGTACTTGTGAAAGTATATGAGAAATTTGGTACATTTAACAAAAAGAGTATTTAAAACATATTGTATTTCAAACCTCAATCCAGTGCTAGATCATTTTCTTTGTCAGTTTGAGAAGAGAAGTACAATAATGTTTAGGTAAAGGTTATCTCACGCTCAAAACATCCAGTTCTAGATATTTTTCTTTGTCAGTTGTTTCGAGTGAAAAATAACTTAAGAGCTGTAAGGGAAAGTAAGCTTTTTAAATAAAAAACCTGTTTCGACTATCCTATTAAGCAGTGCTTGATATTATGCATTCTTTGTCGCTTAAGACGGTAGTCGTCCCGGCCAATTAATAGGTTTTTCTTTACATTCTTGTTTAACGGTTAGAGTGTATAACAACCGACAAACACCTTATTTTTGTGTCGTTATACGTTAAGCCTTTGCGTGGCGTTTACCAAATTATAATTTTTTGATATATTAAATAACAAAATGAAGATTAATTAAAAAAAATCATTCTGTGTTCGTGATTTTAAAAGTCTAAAAATATATCACAAGGGCACAAATACCTATTTTTTTAATACAAAGATTTTGAGGCAACGGATTATATATATATTTTTTTAAAGGGGGTGAACATTTTTGATTTTGCTTATTTAATGTTTTAAGTGCTTAATTACGGCTTATAACGAAGTATTTAAGTGCTTTTTTAAGCACTTCTTTTGATAATTTTAAGTGCTTTAAGCCCCGAGTCTTGCTAATGAGAAACGTCTGAATTTTAAGTTTTTGCAACTAAATGTAATTAATTTTCTATTTACTTAGTAGGTACTTAGTTTATATGAATGTAAATTTAATATATTGTGTATTATCATATCATGAAAAGTAAACATCATATTTATTTTCCTGAAAATTTTTCATGTATGAATTAAACCATATGTTACTTAAACCATTTGATATTTTTTCTTCATTGTGATAAACAAATTTCAAATTCGTTGAACTATAAAAGTGAAAAAAGAAAAAAAAGCTGGTAAGTGAGATGATGGTGGTACAAGTTCGTCCTTCGTCCCTTCGGTCCTCGGACAAGATATTGGTGATGAATGTATTAAGTTTTAAAGAAATGATGACTCATTTCTTTAGTATAAAACGATTCTGAGCAAAGCTTCAGTGTAATATAATATATTATTATTTAAATACTGTTTACGTATTTTACTGTTATTTGCATAATTTTTGGTGAGTTATAATAATTTATTAAAGTGTGTATAAAAAAAAATCCTGACTAACGATTTTTGAATTTTTGTTAGGATAATTAGGTAGGTATATGAGTAAGGTCATATTAAATTTTCAGAACTTTTTGTCAAATATTTAAAATTATATTACATAAAAACTTTCAAACAATTTGGTAAATTAAAAGTTCTATATTTCAGTCAAAAGTGCTGAAAATGTTCTGAAAATGTTGTCCAATATAAAAAAGTATGTATTTGATATTGGATAAAATTTTCAAGTTTCTAGCTTCAATACTTTTCGATTTATGACTAAATACCTAAAATCTGAACAGTGAAAATCTCGTTTACGGCGGATTTTTACCGATTTTACCGTTTTTACTCAGTTTTTCGATCGTTATTTTTGATTACTGGAAAAACTATGGAGATTTTGGAAAAATGACCTCTCTAAAGTACCATCTCAGTTCAATTTCGAATCTAAAAAGTTGCTGGACGAAACTTTTGGACAAGGATTTCTATACGAAAAAGTGTTTACAGAAAAAAAAAAAAGAAAAAAAAAAAATAAATAAATAAACATCATTGTAAAACCATAAGATCCTTCGCTTCACTCAGAATCTAAAAATACACAGCAAAGTAATTTTGATTTTTGACATTGTTTATAAGAAATAAATAATTAATAATTTACGACTCTTAAAATACTTTAGTTAATTCATTACGTGATTAAATTTAAAAGCTTAATGGTTTTTTGGAATTTATATAACAAGTTTTCTGAAATATCACTTTTTTCTCTATTGTGATTATCATGAAATTTCATAAAATGTTTGTTGTTTTAAGGTGAAACTTAAAATATCATACACAATATTATAGTTTACACTAAACTATGTAACTTAAAACTTAGTACTTGCCTTTGATATTTTTTTTTACAAGGTAC
This sequence comes from Therioaphis trifolii, assembly GCA_027580255.1. Classification (NCBI taxonomy): domain Eukaryota; kingdom Metazoa; phylum Arthropoda; class Insecta; order Hemiptera; family Aphididae; genus Therioaphis; species Therioaphis trifolii. The sequence continues at coordinate 3,067,537 of CM050405.1, read as the reverse complement.
AAAAATATTCTATTGTTGTAAAAAATAAATCCTAGTAAATGATCAATATGATTGGTAATTTTACAAATTAATTTTGATGTGTTGTATTTAATAATTAGGTACACTTTATAAAGAATTGGATTTAAAGTAAAGAGAAAAATGTATTACTTTGCTGATGATCATATACATATACTCATATATTTTTTTATGAATTTAACAACGTTTATTATTATAGGCAGTAAAAATTAAAATCATCTAAAAGTTTTTATCAGTGTATGTATGGATCAAAAATCCGATCTACTTGAAATTTTAGGAATTTTTCGTAATTTTCAATAAATTTCCAAGCATAAAGAAAAACTACCAAAAATTTGAGTAAAAACGATCAAACATGCTTTCATGCATTTACATCAAATCTATTTTAATTATCTAATACTTATTATCATCCCAGTTCGCAACAATAATAATGTTATAAACCCAGAATGCTTATTTATTAACCAATTATCATAAATAATTTAAAACAGATTCAATATTTTTTTTTTTTTTTTGAAAATTCATAATCTCTAATAAAATTTGGATACATGCATGTAAAAATTATTCAGAAATTAGATAATTATTAATTCAATGCTGATAATATTGCTGCAAATCTGAATTAATTCATTACTATTATTCAGTATATATATAACTCATATTGTTTAGTCGTATATAGTACTACAATTACAACTGGATGCTTATTTCATTTGATTACAACTACAAATAATTTTTGACATTATCTATCAATTTGAATCAGACAAATTATAATTGAGATAATCCGTTTGAACTGATAAAATTAATATTATAATTTATAATTTACTGACATGATTTATTTAGTCTATAATAGTGTACTATGTAGAGAGACAAAAATGCTTTTTAAACACTGTAAATATTTACACAATACAGTCAATTTTTACCAAACGGACATCTCTAAACACCAGACTTTTTAGAAAACAAAGATATTTTCTAGGAGTAAACCTCTAAATAGACCAAATAGGTAAATAGACACTAAATAATGGACACTTTTAAGTAATTTAAATTTTTGATTTTGATCAATTTGTCGTGAATTTAGAATAATTGTGCAAAGTATACGAACAATTTGGCACTATTGAGTGAAATAAACCATTATAGTTGATAATTTCGGATGACTAGTCGTTAAAAGTGAATGTTCGTATAAAATTTCGTTTTACATGAAAATTGTTTGCCTTTTTATCAAGTTGTAAATAATAAATTTTCACATAATAAAATAATTATAAATAATTATTAATTGCACATGTAATAGTCTAATAATGTATCTGTATATAGTTGGTATAGTATCAGTATAATTATTTATATAAATGAAAACATTAATATAGACAGATGAAATACATCTAATTTTATTAATAAATAAAATCCCAGTCTAAACTGCATCCTCTCTAAATATTAAATGCTTTCAAGCAGTGGCTGTAGATAGAATTTCAGTGATGGAGAGAATCCCGTATTCAGAGGTTACATTGTACCAATAGATTATTAAGGTTTTGTTCTAAAACGTACAGGCTGGAAATAAAAATATTATTTAAAGTTTCAACAAATCATCCAAAGTAAATACCAATAAACTATAGGTAATTTAACTGTAATATGTCGGTTATAATTTTATTATAACAATAAAAATAATATTTATATTTTTACAACAGAAAAATATATAAGTATAGTACAAATTAAAGAAACAAGTTACAAGCTCATCCAATAATATGCATATGCTTGAAAACTGATGAACTGATTTCACATTAACAGCAAACTATAAAGAACATTTTTTTTAAATCATACATGAAAATAAAAAAAAAAAAAGGGAATATACATTTAAATAGGCACAAGAAAAATTTTGATCATACATTTTTTATAGTTGTTATAATAATTAAAATTGGCTAAATTAATATTATATTTACGTAACAAAAAACTCCTCTAATTATAGGACTTTGAGTTCCAAAATTACTGTGATTAAGTGGTACAATTAGATTACAATTGCTTTTTAACCTTGTATTACAATAATGTAATGGCTGACTTTGAATTACATTTACTTTAAACTTATACAATAAAATCCTCCGTTCACAAATTTGAATAAAAGCTCTAATTTTAAACTTGCGATACATTTCATTAGTAGAATAGAGTTTTTATTCTCAAATCATGATTTTAATCAATAAATTAATGGTTGTAGATAAAACACTTATATGCTAAGAATACGTACATGCTTACTGAAATACCTGAAATTGCCTACAACAAAATGAAATGTTTAGTGAAAGAATTGATAGTATACTTAGTATACCTACTCGAGTGAAAAACCAATTGATTAGATGAAAAATATGTATTTTGATTTATAAATTACATCAATCTTGATTTAATGCATTTTTCAAGTATTTTTGGACAATTAAAGTTAGAGCAATGAGTCTGTAATTGTCATATTGCTAATGGTCACCAGATTTAAACAAAAGTGTAATATTAGATTTTTTATAGCTAGAAGGATATTTTCTTGAAACCAGGAATCTATTGAATACTATAGAAATCGAAGTTTATATAGAAGCTGCTTTTTTTATAAAATAAATTTACATTAGCCAATAGCCATTATTGTGAAATCAGTGTTTACCTATTATTACTTTAATTAAATTAGAAATTTCCGAGTGGTGAATCGGATCAAAAATATTGAGTTACTTACATGGAATTTATAATTCAGATCATTTCAACTCATTTTTTCAAAATTATTCATGTGTATATGCTTAGAAATATTTTTACCGACATAAGCATAATAATTATTTAATTCATTTAAAATGCCAGTTTTATCAGTTAAAAAAGAATTAATAGCATTACTTTTCAATGCAATTGATACGAGTTTTTCCTTTTTGGTAGAATAAGTGGTTTCATTTATTAGTTTCCAGATATTTTAAATTTTGTTTTTGGATAAAATTAATTGGTTGCAATATAAACTACGAGCTTTTTTAACGAATGAACTCTGTAAATTTCTATATTTAATATATTTTAATATATTTTCTATATTTAATTAATTAATTGTAATTTAAATATTATAATATTATTATTATACGTCATTTTGTTACTTGGGTTATCAATCAAGTATTACACCTCAAATGCTTGACGTGAGAAAAAATTATTTTTTATTTATCATTGTGTATGTGTGCACATTACATAAATTCATAACTGTCTATATGTATTTACATCCTGCACATTTAAAGTCGTATAATATTCACGTAGAATTTCTGTAACTCGATATTACATATCACATATGCAATTCTATCTCGTGCTACATATCTTCACCAAAGCCCCTATCTAAGTGAATAAAGAATCTATTGAGCTTTTACTAATAGGTGATATAATAAATGATTCATTGTAAAATTAAAAAATGTTTTATAATGAAACCGTTTTGTACGACTCGAAGTAAACCATTTTTATACACTTACGTAACATAAATTATCATTGTGATTTAGTACCAACGTATTCTTAGTACAAAAAAAGTTATGGTTTTATAATGTAAGTCACATATTATATAATATACCTATATTCATATGTGACTTATGACATTAATACGGGTGTACAAAACTAACAATTTTATTGTTCGTTACTCGGGGGCTAGCTGTATAGTTATAACTATCGCTAACTATTAACATTCGTTCCATTCTCAGCAAAGTCTTATGAGAACTTTGGGATACTATAAAAAAAACCAAAATCTACATTTAATAGCATACCCATCATTATGATTTTATCTAATATGATATTTTAATTAATGTAATTAAAATGATTTTGTTTGATAAAATATTTTAACAAAATGTTAAAGTAATTACTATGGAAATAAAAACAAATGATTTTGTGTCGTGACCATGAGCGATTAATTAATTTTAATATAAGAATTCAGTGAATCTAATTTTATCTATGGTTTATAAACACATGTATATAAATTGTTCATTATATGTACATTTTGAATAAAACATAAAAAATATTTGTGTAAAAAATTTCGCACACCTTATTAAAATAATAAGCAAATACCATGATAAATATATGTTTTTAATTATTATGATATAAATTTGTGGTCAAAATTATAATTGTGTATATTCTCTATATTATGTACAACAAAGATACATTCAAATTGGAAACATATTCTATTTATAACTAAGTTGTAAAGTACGATATTGTACATTGATATGATAAGTATATTTTTTTAATTTTCGAAGAAATTAAATACTTTATTAATTTAGAGCCATTTTAATCATTTTATGTTTTTCTCGGCGTATGATTAGAATTAAAATAAAACTGGTATAATGAGTTGATAGAGAGCTCGTACGTTGCCAGGTACGTACTTGGAAGGATATGGCAATCATTTACCCTAGCTAAGTTTTTTCTTATTCATCTGCATAGATAAAAAGCTTAATATGAAATAAATATATATTTGTATTATTTTGATCTTTGACCTCGTTTTGTGGGAGTGACTGCAGCTATTTATTGAACAAATTTTTAATTGGATGCATCAAATTTCAAATTGCATATAAGTTGCAATCAATATTTATATTATTGATTTGATTCTTCTAAGAATTATGGATATTTTAAAATGAAATTATAATTGAAAACTCTTTGTATGTATAAATGTAAACTTGACCTTAAATTGTTTTCAATTTTAATTTTGTAACACGGATTACGGTAGTTAAATTATTACCTACGCTCCTAATTAAAGATAAATAACTAAAGGTGTGACCAGCATTTTATTTAAAAGGTTGTTTGATATCTGTACTGTATCTATATGGCTTAAATTAGAGAGTATGAAACCAATACCTAGGTATATCTTCTATAGACTGACATTACTAGATTTTGCATTTCATCGGAAATACCGACCCTAAAAGAGTCGGAAATATTTTATCTCCTATTAGAGTCCAAACCATTTTTAATACAACTTCTAACTTCCTTATCTTGACTTAGTAGATTAGACCACTTAAATTTATTTTTACGTTGTTGTCAAAATAATGCATTTTATAGGGTTTTAGTTGGGCACTTGATAATCAAGTTGACAAACATTCAAACACTTCATCAAACTAAAAAGTAAAGCAGTCGTTTAGTTTGGATATGGCTTTGACCTTCTGAAATATCCAAATCAAAATCTCATGAGAGCGAGACAAACATAACACTCCAAAGAAGCAGTGTAGGTTATCTCCTTCGATGGTATTTGAATAATTTATGCAACCATAAACGCAAAAACTAAAACTAATCAAATTTTTTCGGGATAAATCTTTGTGTTTAAAGTTCGTATCGTGCACAGGCTGTAGCTAAGATACGGTGCAATCTATACAAGTATACCGTTTTTCATAGCCCATGTACCTGATTAATGCAGAATGAAAAAGTAGAATAAATTACGATTATTCGAAATGAAGACGAAAAACGAGACGTTTGATACAAGTGTATGCACTTCACTGTTTCGACCGGATGACTTGATCACTATATTCACCGTGTATAATAGTAAACGCTGATGATCACTGGATTATACTACGGTAAAAATGTATCGTTTGTACTAGTGTAGCCTACCTATGATAATTTATGAGGGGAAAAAAAGAAAAAAATGAAAAAAATAATTTTAATGACCTATACGTCTGCTCGCGTAAAAACATCGATGTCGTATAATGCGTATGGGCGAGTACGCGATAATGTTGTGTCGTGTTTACAGTGAGCATTGGGGGAAAAAAAAAGAAAAAAAAATGTTTTAAATTATGATATTATTACGAAATGCGGGCCCCGCGAGCGGTGCGTAACAAAACGCTCGGTTGTCCGCGTCGCGTTTACCGACGCGTTGCGTGCAGGACGTGATCGCCAGGACCGGTGGCGAACCCTGCGCCGCCACCGCCGCCGACTGTCGGCCGACATGACGTCTGGCTGCGGACGAAAAGTTTGTGCGGATGGCGAGCGAACGCACGTGACGACCGCTCGGCGGCGGGGGCTCCCCTTTCAGGAAACGCAAGAACACAATGGATCACGCGCGCATATTATTAACACGAGCTCGTCTCGCCTCCCCTCGCCCTCCCCCGCACAACCGCCGCGCAGGGCATCCGTCCGTTCGTATTATATTATAATATTATATTTTTTTCACTATTACAATATTATCATTATTATTATTATTATTATTATTATTATTATTATGATTAATATTACTATTATAATTGCAGACCACGCGAATGCGCGCGCGCGCGCGCGCGTATATTTCTGCTCTCGCATTATGTGGGTGTTTACGAGCGGGTGCGTTAGTGAATGTGTGTGTGTGTGTGTGTGTGTGTGTGTGTGTGTGTGTGTGTGTGTGTGTGTGTGTGTGTGTGTGGGTGTGTGTGTATTATTGTAATACATTAAATTCTCACTCCTTTTTATCGGTAAATTTATAATATTGTGTCCTCCCACTTTTGCGCGCTAATAAACGCACACACACACACACACACACACACACACACACACACACACACACACAAGTTACAAGCACTCACACACATACGAATCGCACGCACACACACACACACACACACACACACACGCATACCTGTTGTACGCAACACCGTTCGTGCGTGGTGTGCCCGTGTATCGCACGACGCATAGTACGTATTATTATCATTATCTATCAAATCCTTGAGAACAGCTGAGCGTAGTGCCGGTCGCCCCGCTGCTGAAACCCGTTCGGTCCGCGCGATTCGCGCACACACACCACAAAGCACACGCCGCTTTTACGCCCGTCCGGTAAATCGTTTAACGTCGCAGCCACAGGTAGGCGCACATGACGTACTCGTCGTCCGTGTGCGTTTGCGAGTCCACTGCGAGTGTGTGTGACGGCTAGTGTTCGCGAGTGTTCGGCTGCTGTGTGTGTGCACGCGCGTGCGTCTCTCTGTCTCTCCCTGTCGGCTCGCCGCGTATCCCTTTCTCGCTCTTTCGCCGCCCGCCAGCCGTCCGTCGACGACTGCACAACAACAATAATTTACACGCACACACACACACTCGCGCATATATATATATACCATATACGTAACGAATACCTGATTTTTTTTTCGTTTTTTTTTCTCATTCGGTCGCCGGCGCCGCCGCAACTTTTCTGACAACACACACACACACACACACACACACACACACACACACACACACACACACACACACACACACACACACACACACAAACACAAACGCACACACACACAAACACACACTCTCAGATCTATAACCGTAATTATTATATTTTATTATTTATTATTATTATTATTATTATTAAAAAAAAAAAAACTGCTATTTATATATGCGAAGAAACAGTGCCGCACCTATTTGCCGCTAGCCGCAACTGCCACCGCCGCAGCCGCCGCGCCGTCTCCAAGGTCCCCCTCGTCGACGGCGTCGTCCTGAACTCTCCGGCGAAACGCTCTTTCCATTCATTCGCCGCGGATTAATTACACCGAAACGTAAGTAAACCTCACGCTACAATATATTAATAATCACGCATGTTTGACAATATTTGTTTTTCCTCGCCTATCTCCGGCCGCTGCGGTATTAGCGTTCGATTATTATATTACGTGCAATTTACTTTTCGACCGCGGGGATTCAAAACCGATTACCGTTTATGATTTCGTACAACAGGTAGTTACGGTACGTTCGCGTGCTCGCGAGTAGCTTTACTTACGCGACCGTACTATTTTTTTTTTTCGATCGTGATGTACCGCGCGTGTTTTTTCCTCGCGAAACTTCCATGACAGTCGCCCCTTCGTTAGCGTACCGTCAAGTGCTGTTATCTATTGTTTGCTTCAATTGATTTTTATTTATTTATTTTTCAACTAACGATTTATTCGGATTAAAACCACGAGAGGTCCAGCTTCACGCTAATCAAAACAACCAAGCGATACAGTTACAATTGGTAGTCAACATTATTTCCGTCAAACGTTTCGAACGCACGGTTTAAATTTTTAAATCTAACGCCTATTGTCGTATACGAAGGAAAAAAACCAGTTTTACGATAAAAAAAAATATACACATATAAACATTATATTATCAAATATTATAGTGTTTCATACATTGTTTTATGTAAGAATAAAACAGAGTTATTGCGTGATTAAACTTAAGAAGCCTTTTGTTTAATGTTACAGTTATGAAATGAACCCCGACGATCGTGTATCCGAAATGTAAGTAGACTGTTTTACACGTTTAATAATTAAGGTTTTTATGTGTACTTAAAACATGTATAGGTACAAATCACAATAGCTCTTTATTACGGCTTTATTGTTTTGCTTTTTCACGCAAGTTTCCATGAAATATTTAGTAACTATAAACACACGGTCAAATTTAAATGTACATTGTTTTTTAAGTTTATACCTGCTTTGTAGATAAATAAATACGAATTCACAATGCTATACATTGTCTTGGCACATTCAACTTTTTTTGGGAAGAGAACTTTTCAAATATTTACTTTCATAAATAGGTTCTCGAGCATCACATTCGTCGTGGAAATTATGATATTTAACTGATTTTCGTAATTATACACTTGACATTTTTTTATGATAATGAACGAAATTCATGAAATTTTATATAAATAATGGTTGAATATTTGGGTGTGATTTCATACAAATTAAATAATAATTATATTATTATTTTAAAATAAACATCTTATTACGTTTTTTTTCACGAAAATCTATAGAAATAATATATTTTTATGATTCGCAACCATCGAATATTCAGTTATAAGTTACCAACTTACCAACTTAGTCCTGTAACGTGCAGTTTGCTTATTTTTTTTAGTAACTAGAAGGATTTAAATTTCATTGCATGTATAACTCTTTTGTTAAAAGAAAATAAGTGTGTAATCATTAATTTTCCATTTAAATTCCTGTAAATGTTATTTTTAATGTACCTATTAAAATTATTATTAGTTCCTAAAATACAAGTAGTTTATATTAATCATAATTTTTCAGTACTACCTATTTAGTTTTTACCTACGCTAATAATTTTTTAAATGAAACCGGTTTGATAATATACTTGCTTATAACGATTTATATAAACGATTTTAAAATAATAAATCAAAATCTAAACAAAGGAGATTTTAAATTGCATGAATATAGTTGTATGTATTCAAAGTTCTGGTTTCAAACATATTTGTATCTTTATTCAAATTATTTTTTTAATTAATTATGTCGACTTATTTTTATTTTAGAAATGAAAATAACTTTAATTTGATTTAGTGTACTTTTAATCAAACTTAAAGATTTTGAGTAAATCTAAACACATATTAATTTTACAATAACGTGTGTATTTTTTTAATTTTTTTAACATTTTTTTAAATCTGGTATTATATAAGTTATTGATTTTTTCGTTTACGGGTAGTTATAGAGGTTAAAAGTATTGTTTATACCCTCTTTAAATAAAAAAAAAAAATGTTATCTAGGTGTAACTTAGGGTCATTTTTCATAGTCTTTAATACTATTTACTTGCGATTCGTAAATCTACTGGAAATAAATTTCTATGAGTAATGATTTATCATTTGTTTTAAATTAAATATAGTATCGAACAACACTGTCGATTGTTAGATGAACTAGTCGTAAAAATGGTCCATCTAAGGTGCTTCACACCCACCACCATTTCTTGTCTATAAAACGAAGGACGAACTTCCACTACCATTATCTTACTGGTTTTTTTATTCTATTTAAAACTATTATTTGTTTTTATTGTTGTAATAACTGTTGAAATAAAACGTTAAAATAGTCAAACATGTTTGAAATTATTTTGAAATTTATAATATTTTTTTTATTATACCTATTTTGAGATATCACAATTTTAAATTTTCAGGTTTATTATTTTTGGAATTTATTTTAATCTTAAATTTAATTGGGTAATATGTAAAAAATACAAAAGAAATAGACACAGATATCACTTCAAATTTTAATAATATTACTTAAAATTCCTTGGTTAATTGCTTAAATTTTCCGTTTTCTGAAAAAAACAATTATCAATTGCCGATTTAAAGTGTATTATAATATTTATATGTATATTATTGGTACTAGTGAATTTACTTGAGACTTTTATATACCAACCAAAAATTTATGTTTTCCGCCTTAACGTAATATAATACTGTAATATTTATAAATACACTGAATATTTCAAATAAATTTAATAAATCTAGATAATACGTTTTATGCTTTAAAATCGCAATTTAAAATGCGAATAATTTTTATATTGTGGTAGTCAGCAAAACATACACAATACCTTATTAGTAACTATAGTTATTGTATAAATACATACGTACTTTACGGATAATATCACGGTAAACATTGTAGCTATATTGGTTATGTACACAACTATAAACTGTTTTACTGTGTGCTTGCCAATAAATCCCATAATTTCATTTGCACCCATATTTTATTTTTATTTTTGAATAAACGTTTTTGTAATGTATAATAGACGAGATAATTGAGAAAAAATAATACCATTCATAGCCCATACGGAACGTAGATTAGAGGCACTTTTCAGGAAATTTTCGAAATTTGTTCTGGTTTATATTTTCTCAAAACCTGTTTCCTGATCAAAGTTGATAGGTATTTACACCAAATCAAGGAATATGTCCTATAACCGTGATACCATCGATAGCTTTAATACTATGTTTAATTAATAACTAAGTTTAATATCAAGTACATTTTTTGATAAATAAATATTAAACGCTCCTCTTACTATGTAGCTATTTTACGCACGTAGTAAAAGCAATAAAGAAAATGCGACAACCAACGGTGTCCACGCTCAATCAGGTGACAGGTTAAAAACGAAAAACTTAAAAACCGAAAAATACCAATTCATCAATACGTTTTTTGAATTTTAATTTAGTTCTACAAAGTTGGCTACAGTAATGAGTAGACCGCAGGTTTTCATGCAAATGCATATTTTGCTACAATTCACTTAGAATAATTTTGATTATACATGTCGGCGTTGCAAAATGAGTAGATTCTTTGGTTAATTAAAAAAAATATTTTTGCATATTTCATGGTTATTGTGTACATGCGCATATCTTGACTCAATTCAAATGGTATTGCATATTGAATATTGAAACAACAATTTATCAAAAAGGTATAAAATAATATTTGGTCATGTAGTCATTTTCAAAAATAAATTTATTTTGTTCTCAAAATATGACATTACATGAAAGTTTTACAATAATTGATGAAAGAAAAAAATAAGGTATTCCTAAATCGAAGAGGGTAACGCTTAAAACAGGGTTTTATGATCTTTCCAATAAAAACTTTTAGACTATTTGATTTGTTTAAGGTAGACCAAATGCCATAATATGTCTCCCTAAATGATTAAGTAACCAGATTACAAAAGTAGGTAATGAGAATCTCTACGTTTTTTTTTTATTATTTCTATGGAACTTCCTTACATTTGAAAAGAAATCTACTGGACTACTAGATAATCGACAAAAAAACATCTATAACCTATCAAATAGATATAATGTGCGCTACCTGATAGGTAAATAGAGATTCTACATTATTTTGAATTATCCTTGATCTAAAATAATATTAACTGAAAAATAAAATTAAAAATAAGTATCATATACAGGTTCGGGTGAAACCTAATATAAAACAAAATGCATAAATATTTTCAACAGTTAATCTACAGTAGTTCCATTGAAATGAAGTCGTTATTTTTTTATGAATTTGGTACAATGTCATAAATAAATAAATAAATAAATATATATTTAAATTTTCAACATTTAATGACGAAATCCTTGTACTCATGAGCCCGAGGCTTTTTACCCATCTTACTGTTACGCTACTACTATCAGCCGCATGACTGTATTAACAGAATACTGTATTTTTTAAGTATTTAAAATTGATTATATTTTATCGTGTTGTTTACATGAAAACAACAGGATTAACAATCATGTAATACTTGTTCAAAATTTGATACTAATTTGGTACAGTGATGTGTTCGAACGTTTGATAGAATAATATATTTTACCATAATGTACGTGTTTTCTGTTTGTAACTACTTTTTTGAATTGTAAAAGAAGTCTAATCGTTCCATTCATTCTCATTTATACATTACGAATTTCTATTGTTGAAAACAGTTTTAGAACATCAATATAAGATTTAAAGTAAAATTAAAATATACAGACCATATTTTATTTTATTAATTTTTGAACTAACAAAAAGAAAAAAAACTTTCTTTACATTACTTGCATGAAAATAAAATATATAAGCGATAATCGACATAATCTATTATGTTACATAACGTTACATAGATAAAATATGGGCATTAGTAATGAAATCCTTCTCAATTAAACATTTTAATTCGTAAATCTTTATATATACGTATATAATATAACCATGACTCTTGACAAATACTTTATTTTTCAAAACCTATCTAGATATCCCTGAACATACTTACAATTTTGTCGTTTGTAGGTAGGTATACGAAAAATCGCCGCTTTAAATGTTGCCCATTTTAACAAGTTTTACTTATTCTGTACTAATTATGAATAAATGGTAGTTTAAAGATAACTTTTTGTTTTACAACTTGATATATTTATTTTAAAATGTTAAATTAAATTATTAAAAACGCAAATAAATACGTAAAATGACTAGAAATATCTAGAAATTGCATGCCTAGTTATGATTTTGCGTCATCATTAAGTGTTTGTAAAAAAATTAATGAAATCTTTATAAAATATATGCTTATTCAGCATTTCTTTCGCTCTCGTGAGAATTCATGTCTAATGTTAAATGTTCTATCTTTGGATAAGACTTTGGAAAAATGTCCACTCATCCCAGGCGTGAAAACAAACAAAAATGACATTCCAACTGTGATGTCGACATTTGCAAATATTGCATTATGTTACGACTACTGTCTTTTAACTATTCTTGTAAATACTCCTTAAGAATAATTATAATTAACTCTTCTCAGTCACCAACAATTCTTCTTTTTCAAATAGAACTGTATAAATCAATAACTTAATAAACATTCACATGAAAAATTACTACATACAACATTATATATTATATTTTCAGCGGAATTACGCGCGTATATTATTTGTTGGTGAAATTGATTATATTGAAAGAACTTATTCATATAATTCTGATTTCTGAATATACTTTTTGAACTCTAAATATGAACGTGAATTATGATTTTAAAAATTATAATAAAAAATACGAAATTTTCACTATGGAATATTCTAAACTCTTTCTCCCATACATATATATTATATGAGCAAATGTATATAATTATAAGAAGTATATAATTAACAACTTCTTCTTATGATTTGAGTTTATATTAACGTTATTTTATAAAATTAACAAAAGTAATAAAAAATCAGAGTTCAGTTTGAAAATACATTGTGAAATGACTGAATTGTTTTTATAGATACCTACGTATAGATTTAAAAATAAACGACAAAATTATTTTGAGGTCAGCGGCATAATTTTTATTGATGTCCAAGGATGTGGTGGGTACTAACATTTGCATTTCAATAAATTGATTTAACTTGTGTTTTTAATGTGTATATTATGTAACTTTATTAAGCATTATCAAAATACTAGAAATACATTTATGAGCACTGCTAATAATGTAAACACTGGATGTAATTGCAGGTATATAATGCGCAATAAGTACCTATAATTCTTAATCTTTTAATCAATTATTTTTTTATCCTTAACATTCATCTTATTTTATTACATTGTTTATTTATTGTTGAAATATATTGTGTATTAATATTATACTATTATTTAAAAAATGAATGATAACTTCCGAAAATATAATATGTACTTATGTGCCATTAGTATTATCATTAATTATAAATACATTGATTCTAAAGTATTTATAATCAATGGTATTATGCTTTTGTGAAAATAAACTCACAAAATATTTCGAAAAACTTTGTTCGAGTATTTCAATTTTTATTAGATTAAAGGTACATACCTAAAATTATGATTTATTAATAATCATAATACTCGCTGATTATTACGATACTAATAACACTTATAGGCACGTATTAAGTAAATTATTAAAACACATTTTTTAAAATACAAAATAAACGAGAGTGTTCTAAAAATAAAACAATACAACTAATAAAGTAAATAATAAAAAAGAACATAAGTACCTGTATACTACACACGAGATTCACACTACAAAAATATGCCTTTTATATATTTTACCATTTCTAATCTCATTGTCGATAGATTATTTTTTATCAGATCTATTTAACGTTTTCTTGTTTGATAAGGGATAATTTTTTTTTAATCTAAAGATTCAAAACATGCTGTTCTATCGATGTCCAAAGATTTATAATGATTGAATGGTCCAATCATTTTTTATGCTCATTTAAGGTTGAAAATTAATGTAAAACAGTTGATTCCGTAAAAATTGTCCTAATTGTTATTTACTCAAATGCTTATAAAAAAATCCTGTGTCACAAATTTTGAATTGTTTCAGTATCGTTAGTTACGTGTATAAGTATGATCATATTAAATTCTCGGGAATTTTAATAAAATATTAAACATGTTATAAGAAATAAACTTTCAAAAAACGAACTATTTTCTAAGTTTCATTTTTAGTCAAAAAGTTGTCAATTATTTTAACTTTTGCAAAGTATGTATCAACAGGCCATTTGTATAATGTGGTAAAAATGTCAAGTTTCTAAATACATTACTTTTGGAACTATAACTAAATAACTAAAATCGATTTAGTGAAAATGTCGTTCCTGTAAATTTTACCGTTTTTACTTGGTTTTTCGGCAATTTTTCCTCGCGTTTGGAAAAACTATCGAGAGGAATAAAGATGAACCCTCCATATGTATACATGCAATTTCCGATCAATAGAATATCTGCATGAAACTTTTAGACAAAATTATTTGTGTCAAAAAGTGTCTTAAAAAAAAAAAAAAAAAAATTATAATAATAATAATCATCATTGTAAAATCAATTGATCGTTTGCTTCAATCAGAATCTAAATGGTTTGAATACGATATTAGTATCGATCATGACTGTATTCTGTATGATGAACAAATCATAAATATTAGTACAAATATACCACTCCTCAAAATTTGCCGTTCTAGGCACGTGCCTATAATAGCTGCATGGAAATATGGCCCTGTAAACACCTACAACATACTTATCTTATTAGTATTGCAATACAAGGCATTTTATAGTGCCTAAAAATTAATTTTAAGAAGTCTATTAATTTCACTTTACATTGATATGTATATAATTTGTAATTTTACTATATTATACATTGTACTGTTGACATGTTTATCAAGTAGATATTAATAATTATAATTTAGAAATATGCATTTTAAAGTTTGACGAATACATTCCAGTTATAAGACGAAAAATAATAATGCCAAAGACAATATTATTACAATAATACTGTATACTATATTATTTTTGCACAGGTCGGCTATTATTATTTATTTAGGTATTACGATCGTATAGGTACCAAAGTTAAACTATTAAAGTATAAGTTAGTTGTAAAAACTATAGCGATGGAAATTAAAAATAAATATGAGCTAAATACTTATATTTTTAATTATATTAGTAGTTGATTTTTAATTTAGAAAAAAATATACGGTTCACGTTATTTGATGAATCGAATAATTTTTGTTGACAACAACTTAAAATCGAATGAAAAACTCGGTACATGAATTACTCGTGATATGATAACGTAATACAAGAGCTCGATAGCTTTCAAAATTTTATCGTGACACAAGATACCATTTTATGAAAAATATGTGATTTTAAGACACGTCTTGTATTGTAGGTACTGTGCAGTACTGATTTTAAATACTATAGTACCCAATAAATTTCTATCAGATTTTAAATGTCTTAAATTTATGAAAATACTTACCCGAGAATTCGGACCTTCGTTTAAAATTAGTTTATCAATAATAATATATACAAGTAATTAAATAAAATCATCACTTTTTATAAATATGTACATATTTTCGTTTACTGACGTTCAACTACAAAGAATAAGCTAACGATTTAACCACTGTGGTCTGACCCATCGAAACTTTTTTAATGGGCGTCTTTAAACCTAAGTATATGGAACTACATTTCATACATTAAAATAAATCTTGCTTTTAGTTCCAATATCATGTGTACCATAGAAGTGCGCAAGTTCTTGCGTTCATCCTAACCATCGTGACTACCTCCACAGATGTATATCATTCAAATTAGAGAATATTTTTTACACGGATTGCATTTTTGAAATTAAGTTCTTAACAACTTGGTTAAAGTTCTGTGTTAATTATAAAAATATATTAATATTGAAATATTAAAGAGGAAAAACTCATTTATATTGTTATTTTTGGTTAAGGAAAATCAAATTTGTTACACACGTACATAAGGCGTATAAAATTTGCGTATAATATATATATACATATTTTTTTTTTTATATATACTTGAGGTCGTAGATGGAGGTATACGAGTACACCGTGCCTCATCCATGCACACGCCTATGAGTGCGCTACATTGTATTGTGAATATTGTGATGTGTTTTTGCACCAATACAATGTAAATTATGCGCTCATTTTATTTGAGTTAAAAATAAATATATTTATAAAAAAAAAAAAATAAAAAAAAATAGGCTGCCGAAAGTTGTACAAGTTGAAATCATGTTTTTACTAGTTATTGAATATAATAATAACACGAATAAAGAAACGCGTTTAATAGTGTTACATAAACACGTCGAGTAGTACTTGACCTCCAGTACAACAGGCCGAGATCCATTCGTTCCAGCGGTTAACTGTTGAAACCCATCCGGGACGTGCATATATATAATGTGACAAGCACTAACCGTTTTACCGTGTAACCACTGTAACTATCTAATGTTGATAAAATGCGATCGCGCTTATTTGGCCTGTACGGCCAACGCACGACTGCTCCCGCCCGTCAGCAATTATCGCTCCCTCCACCGACCCGACTGGTAGCGCATAGTTCGTACTACAAAATAGTAATATTACTATCACCACAACATTATCAACTTCTATTCTCTTATACACACGCACAATGCCCCTCTTATTCGCTTCTCCCCCCCCCGAACTCTCTCTCTCTCTCTCATTTTTTCATTCCAATCCTTACCTCCTCGCACCTCCACCGTGTCTTCGCCCGCAATCATAAACGTTTTCTCCTCGGCCGCGTCTCTCTCGATCCCGAGGGTCCATTGCACATATTTATTAAAACGGTCGATTGTAATCGTGGGATAGCGGGCAGAATAATGCGATGGGACCAACGAGATGAGTGACTAGCGTATAATATCCGGCAATATACGTCACGTCCGGAGGAAAAAGGGTGTATTACAAGCCGCCAAAAAAAATATAACCGCATATAGGCGGATCGGCTAATTAATTAATTGTCACATTACGTTCTCACGCCAGTTTAATTGTTCGCTAAATGTCGTCTCCAAGAAATTACGCTCACTTTATGGCGAGCTATACGTGTGCAGTGCAAATGTTATCTGTTTTTATGCCACGCAAATTTGTACAACAGCGAATTTGAATTCAATTTCAAATTAAAAGCTTAGCGTGATAATGATTAATAAATTCACTCGCCTACCGTTTAATTGCCGTTATCGTGCGCATTACACGAAGAACGGCGTTAAAAAACAAAAAACAAAAAAGGAGCAATATCCGACGAATCGTATACGGAACGCGTTATGACATAATGTCGTTATTGTGTCGCGTTTTTTTACCTAGTAAAACCGATGTGTTTTTTATACGTTTCCAAAGCCTGCGTGTAAAATAGTTTGCCTATACTCGGTACGGACCGGGCTAACTCGATCGCAGTCCGGTAAACAGAATATGACTCGGCGGGACGTTCTTACATTCGTACCACATTATATTGCACATACATAATAATTTTAGGATACGCCTACATTGTATAAACATTATATAACATGTATACGATGTTTTTTATGTTTTGCTAAAACAATGTGCCTATGTTTAAACATTGTTATTAACAGGTATTTCATTCACATTTCGTCGATTTGACACATGCACAAACAATAGGTTTTGTCTGATTAAATTTCTCAATTATTTTTACTTTTCTACGACGCTTTATTTTCGTTATATCAAAATGACTATTATACAAATATGTAACACGATACTTTTATCTATTAATCTACTTCCATTAACCATGCTTTGACTAGAAGTTGAGAAGTAAACATTTTTTTAAATTTATTTTGGAACATATTATTGATATTTACATTTTTTTTTTATGTTAACTATTAAATCATAACACTTTGTAAATGTCTGATTTAAAAAATCAGAATTCGATATTTAAATCAAATAAAAACAGGAAAGTCGTATTTTTATATTACACCCTGTGGATAATAAGTTATCAAACGTCGAATAATTTTACTCGTAATTGAGATTATTAAGATATGAGATACATTTAAGAACAAACAAATTGTACGAATTTTCAGAAGAATATCATTGTTATTTTCTTTAGTGCGATGTTAAATGTACGTCATTTCGAGTCTATAGTTTTTTACTGTGGACTATAGTTTTAATGTTTTGTAACGCTTGACTTCAAAAACGCCGAAACCCAAATAAATTATTCAGGGCACAAAGCCATCATCTTTTTAATACAAGTACTTTTTAACTGTGTTTAATTGAAGGATATGTCATTGGCTGAACCGCTGTATAAATTATTTAAAATGTTTTATGCTGAAGGTGTACAAAAAATATATTTGCACTTTATTTTTAATTACATTCATTTAAAAAATAATTGGTACTATTAATTTGTCATTTATTATAGAACTATGAAATTAAGCAACATAGTATTAGATATGTACAGTTAATACTCGTAGAACATACATCTACCTAATAAATCATAACAATAATTGATAATAATCGTAAAACATAAATATAGGTGTACTTAATAATTTATTTATTCATTCTGAGTTTATGAGTAATTAAAATGAATACAATTAATAGTTATAATAATTTATTTAAAAAATTTAAATCATTTGCAGTATTATATATAAATATTTTTTTTTCTTGAAAATATAAGTAAACAAGTCATTTTTAGCATCATATAGAGGTAGATGTAATTAGATGCACCTTTATATGAAACTCAAATTCAAGATGAGTTATTTGGAGGTTTTAATTTATTATTGTCTCTAATTTCACTGTTTTCCCATTAAGTTAATTTTGAGGAACATAAAATGTCAATTTAGACGAATCGTTTGCTCAATTAACTACTGTTAACATTCTTTACATTCAATTCTTTTTCAATCAATTACTATTAAAATATTTCGTTGACTGTAGGTACTGTTCTGACTAGGTAGTTACTTATCAAGTCTATCGTAAAGATTCCAATCTATTTTAGACAACTACAGTTCGAAGGTTTTATTTTGTTGCTGTTAACAGGTCTTGAGTTTTATTTTATACTTTGAATAATCGAACTATAATTTTATAATATAATTTATTATATTATAATATTAAAATATAATAATTAAATTATAATGTTTTATTCTCTTCAGACTTATCAGGTTTTAATTTCATGAAATAATCAATAATAAATTAAATTATCGAACAACGTATAATTTAAGCATTTAACAACAATAGTTTTTAATTATTGAAACTTCACAATAATTTTAATGTCAATACTTTCTTTTCATAGACATGGGTTAAAAGAAACAAAAAACTAATGTCATAACATATATATATATATATATATATATATATATATATATATATTAAAGGTGTTTTAAATCTTGAAATCCTGTTTAGTGCGCAGTTTATGTTCACAATTTTTTTTTTCGAACACTCAACGCCTTGAAGTCTTACAAGTCCACAAGAGGTACCCAACAATAATTTTCTGTTGGCGAACCTGTATAATCAAAACTGGATTCGACATTTTGTTGGGTTTCACGCCACATTCTGAATATGGATTCTGTAGATAAATTATTTTATTATTATTATTATTTTTTTTTTTTTTTTTACTTTTACGATGATGTAGATAATTTCAACTAAGCCAGGCGCGCACCTGGCGCACCTTCACTACGCACCTGGTTACAATATATGTCTACAGAATCCATATTCAGAATGTGGCTTCAAACCCAACAAAATGTCGATTCCAGTTTTAATGGTACAGGTTTGACAACAGAAAATTATTGTTGGGTACCTCTTGTGGACTTGTAAGACCTCAAGGCATTGAGTGTTTGAAAAAAAAATTATGAAAATATCTCGGTTTTATTTTCCTATCTGGTTGTCCGCCTGTAGTGTAGGTTACACTACTATCCATGTAACATAGGTGTAATATCAACCATACCATATCGATGGTTCACTTTAATGTTGCATCAAACCTTTTTATAGCTCCAAATGTACCATAATTTACACTTAGTTCAAATAGTTTACGTTCGAATATCATATAAGAAAAAAAAACCTTCTATTTCTGAATCGTATCAAATAATCTCATAAACAGTGCCTTGCATCGTTGTCTAGTACACGAAATAATGCATTTACAATAACAGTAGTACTTGTACTGTTTGGATACCAAAAACACAAGTTGAATTATCAATTTGTTTAACATTATAATAATGAATGTAAATAAAAATAAATAGTGTTAATTTCTAAACCTTTGGTGTATTATAAATAACGATTATCTTGTCAACAGTAATAACTTTTTTATTTTTTTTTATTCAAAGAAAATTTACAATCTGTGAAAAAATATAATACAATCAGTAATAACTAATAAGTATATTATATAAAATTTAATCCAATAGTGACAATAATTACATTAGGTGAATGTATTTTCATTTGATAAATATCTCCTCTAATACACAAACGAAATTCTGATATTGAATAATATTGAATTCCTATTTTTTTATAAAGAAAATAACCGTTTTATAATTACATACGATTTTTACAATTTTTTAGGAAAGAGTATTTTTTGGCTCGAATATTATTTACGGAATAATTCATAGTACCTATATCAAAGGAAAAATATACTCGTAATAAGTATATATATATTAATATATACCAACATAATCTGTGATCAATTATTCCGTTGGACCTTATATTTATTGAACAAATATTGTTAGCAATTATAACGTTGAAGTCTATAGCCAATTATTCTTACTAATGACGATGAATGCAAACGGTGCTCAAATTAAATTGCTTAGCTTAGGTATTTTATTTATACAATTTAATCATTATTATTATTATCATTTACACTTATGAGGTGAGTTTTAATGCCAAAAGTATCATCTTGTGGCAATTGATCGGAAATCACGTGTCGATATTGATCTCGTATTGATTAACAGCATTTTACTCTAGGGAAACATATAATAATATAATAATAATATAAATAACCTTGTGTTCTTGAGATATTACAGTAGACATGTCATTCAGAAAATTTATAAACGTTTCATTTTTCTCGTATGTAAATATTTGCGAAATCAATAATGTTTTCCTCGTTTGAATTTAAACTTATTTGAATTTATTTAAAAATTATAAGTTTGTGGCCGACACCGGTATAAAAAATACTAAATAGTATTGTTTGTAATAATGATAAATTACAATTTACAATTAATAATTTTGAACACATAATGTGTCATTGTGATATTATAATATTCTCTATCAATAACTGTGTCAAATCCGTGTTACGTCAGTTTTCCCAAAAAAAAAAAAAATTAGTTTTTAGTATCGCATGCATGTGCAATGCCCACGCGTACGCCGTTTTTGTGCCCGCAAAAACACGTCAAAACGAACAGTGCAACAAATTATATAAGTTCAAGGCGCGCGTGTGTTTGAGCGACGAAACAAAACAATAACGATGATACAATGTCTGACGGTAAAAACATTGTTTTTTCGCAGTTAAAAAATACGCTTACGAATTATTTCTAAACGAAAAATTATTCGTAGGCAATTTTTTCGTTGGATTTTTATTATATATATATATTATTATGTATTATTATTGTTATTGCTGTTTTTTTTTCAATTCCGTCGAAATCGAAAGAGCGCGCACGTCGCGTCGTGCGCGCACAGGCCCCGAGTCCACGGGTAGGCGGTGGCGGAAACGCCAAGATTCCACAGGTTAGTGTGTAGTACGCGAACATCCAAATCTTTCACTTCCCCTTCCCCTCCGACTTTGCCCCGGGGTCATCTCTCGACTTGTGGCCGAGGTCCGCGCCCCCACCGCCGTCGCCGGTGTCCTCGAGCCGCGCCAAAACCTGTTGCGACCGGCGGCGAGAAGAGCCGACCGCGACACACACACACACACACACACACACACCGCGCTCGTTCGAATCGTGTAGAATCGTGTAACCTAACACACATGCGTATAACACACACATACCCACACACACGTATTATACACGGTGCACACACGCACACATGCGCTCGCGGTGTTACGATACGGTAAAGCGGCCGGTCGGCGTTTAGTACCGTTTGTACTGTTCGGGCACGTGTGGTGGTCGCGCGTTCGCGGAGTAGTGGACACATTCGAGCCGTAGTCGTCGTCGCGCTCGTCGCAGTTCCGGTCGTCGAGTTTTTCGTTTTTTGTTTTTATTTTTTTTAATTAAAAAAAAAAAAATTTTTTTCGCTTCACCGCCCGGCAGTTCTAGTAAAAAAAAGCTCGTGCGCCACGAACAGTACCCGCGGTACCAGAACGATCTTCGTCGTCGCGACACACCACCCGCGTTTCGTCTCTTCGGTCTGTCCGCACACACACACACACACACACACACACACACACACACACACACACACACACACACACACACACACACACACACACACACTCAATCAGCACACGTCCGTCGAGTCCCGGGCGCGCGCGTGCACTCGGTCGCGCGGTGACAAGAGCGGCCCTTTGTGCGAGTCCGATAACGTCGTGATTGTCGTAAGTATAATATAATATAATATATATATATATACGTCGCGCGGGATTCTCGCCGACCCGTCGATTATTGGTGTGCGCGACCGTCGTGAAGTCACGCTCAGACGGCACCCCGCCGTCGTCGTCTGGGCCGCGCGTTTTGTCCCCGCGGGATCGTGGCGGCACACACGTCGCATATGACTTCTGCTCGGGGAACGCGCAGTGGTCACCGGCGGGTGTGCGCGTGACGCGTTTTCCCGTGTTTTGTGGATTTCAAAAGAAAATAAATATAAAACATTTAAAAAAATGTTTTTTAATTTTTCTTGTTCGAACTACGGACCGACGACGGATTTCGTGGCGATTATCGTCACGTTTTTCCACGATCGACTCTGCAGTATAATCACGATATGCGCATTGACGTCGGATCGTTATTATATCATGTCGAACACAATACGCGATTTCTCACGACGGTGCACCGCGTACTCGTATACACATGTATAAAATATACGAGTATAATGAATATCTCCATAATCAATCTCTCGCGCGCGCTCGCCGCGTTGATATAATATTACGCGATATATGCACATAATTTACACTTATATATATATATATATGTATAAATATTCGACACAGAAAACACTGTAGTATTTGAAATACAATAATTATATTATCATGAGCTGTATATTCAAATACAGAACTATAAATTACGTGTTTTTCGACGTTTATGAGTAGTCATACTACATATAACTCTATATTATACAATGTACTATCTATAATGCATGCAAATTTTAATGTTTTTAAAAACGTATCCGAACAACCACTAATCACGTTGTACCTACTCGGGAATGTTGAGCTACTGCGTTATTGTGTACGCAGCACGGAATGAAAATTAATTATCGTGCTGTTTTGATTTCATCCCTTCTTTGCGTGGTAAACCACTGGTGATTTTTCCCCGTGGCTCAAACTTTTCGGTTAAATACTGATTACTAGTGAATCGGCAATCAAGCCGTGAAAATGTTTGTAAATTAGCATTATACTCTCGATTTGCTAATCGTCTTTAACGTGTGGGGTTGGTAAACGCCATCGGAATCGGATAAAATTTGAACGTACTTCAGGGTACTTTGGGTACTTTGGTGTAAAATAAGTATTTTGAATAGTTGTGAATGATTTTTTTTGTAAAAATAATACTATGTTTTACCATCTTACGAGTGATTTTTGTAAATTGAAGACGATAAATAAGTAGTCTAATTAAGGTTGCACCTAATTTTACACAAAGGAATTCAAAAAATGCTGTTTTCAATATAATATTTTTTTAGACGATAGTTAAAACAAACCATTCGAATGGTATGTCATTAATTTTTGTCTCAACTAATTATACGTATATCAAATTAATAACTCGTTAAAGTAAATGAATATACTCTTGACGATATTTTATAAATTATGTTACAAATTTCGAAATTGTATTTTAATCATATGCCTGATTATTGATTATTTACGATCTTATATATTGTAAGTAATTTCAATTTGTTACTATCAGTTCTAAATTAAAAATGTGTTTAACTTATGTTATTTTTAAAACCAGTGAAATAATTATTCATTAATCATTAATGTTTGACATTGTTTTATTAATATTGTGTAAACAAATAAAAAAATTATGAATAATACTTAATCTTTTATACTATATTTTATTTCATACAAATTAACGAACATAATTAACAAAATAATCTTATATTTGAAACCATAATATGCATTACAATATTAAAAAAATCACATTTTAATGCATTTATTCTAATTGATGGAGAAAAATTAAAATTACTAATGACAACGACACAATAAATTATGCCATAACAAATATTTTAATACAGTTAGTTCTGTTTATTTGTTATATATATATATATATATATATATATATTAATATTTATTTATTTTGTTTTTACTATAAATTAAATTATGAAATGAACATTTGTCTTATATATTATTTAATTATTTTAAAATAAATAATGTTTAAAATGAAATAATTTACGTCTTATAAATAAAAATAATCAACACGTAAAATTAATCCCTTAAAAAAAAAACAAATAAACGTGATTCTCAAATGAGAAACAGAGATTGTATGGAGCACTCGATACTTTTAATTTAAAAAAAATTGTAATGTTTGGAACTAATTTTTTAAAGCTATATTTTAGTAATTTTATTTTAAAGAACTCTAAAAAAATTGCGTCTATAGGTCCTGTTGCTATTTCCAATTCAATCAATACGTTCCTAATGCAGTAGAAGTAGGTATTTAAAAAATATGTTAAAATGCGTAGTCTGGAATTATTTAATACTTATGTATTTAATGTTGTTTTGTAAAGTTTAATTTTGACATCATCATCATCATCATCAACAGCTTAACGGTCCATTGAGGACCTGCGCTGCCATTAGTAAGCCTCTCCATTTTTCTCTGTTCAAAGTCCAATCCAACGTTGCATCCTCATCTATAAGTCTCATATCCTTTTCTGCTGTGTCTTTCCATCTTGTTCTTGATCTTCCAAGTGGACGTTTTTTATTTATTTTTCGTATCAGAACATTCTTTAATAAATCTCCATACATGTCCTAACCACTCTAGGCGTTTACATCTTATATATGTGAGTATATTTGGTTTTTCATACAGGTTATACAGTTCTTCATTGTGTCTTTTTTCATATACTCCTAGGTTGTCGTTGTACACTGGTCCATATATATTTCTTAGTATTTTTCTTTCCCATATAGCAAGTTTTTTATTATTATCTTTTGTTGTGGACCAGGTCTCACACCCATAGGTTACTACTGGTCTAAGGTAGCTTGTGTACAAAGTGGTTTTAGACTTTTTAATTTTGACATACAATTTTATTTTTAATTTAATAATATTTAACGTTTATTTATACTTCTAAATTCAAAATGTCAAAATGTGTGAGTTTTATGATTAAATCAACCATATTATTGTCAATATGACAGGTATGAAAACGCAGTAAAAAAAAATCTGTCGTGTAGATTTATTTTATTAAGTTTTATGAAATTGAAGCTGTATAAATATTTCGATTTCGAGTAAATGCACGTTATATATTTTAAAATTTCATAAATGTAAAATACATTCTTAATACCTATAGAGTGTAATTTCATAACAATCTGCGTGCTTTTTTTTAACAATCATCTGAACTCTACTTTTTCATGTAGATAATCATTACTTGGGTAAACCTGACTCACCGAGTATCATTTTGGATATCAAATGTATATTATAATGATGTGAGGGATCTGTGTGGTATTCATTCATTCGTGATTAATTACTGTAATTATTATAAGTAGCCACTCTTTAATAAAACTACTAGAAAGGCGATATTGAACTATAATTTAGAACTATATTATTCGCTATAGTTGTTACTTATTAGTTATTGCTACAGTGATAGTAATCCACTTTCGAGTTACATACCTATACAGTTTACTGTAATGTAACATCATCGTTATTAATTTAGGTCCTAGCAGTATGTAATATGCATATTAGCATTATAGATTAACATTTACATATTTATGATGGTACGTAGTTATTAATTATTCTCAAAAGCTCAATTAAAGTTCAAAAAAAAGTTATACAATTATAATCAAGTGTTCACATTCAAAATGTTTGTTCTGAAATGTTTTTTAAGTATCTATATATTTACGTAATATTTATAATATATTGTTACATAATGTATTATTTGGCGAACAAATTTTAGTCACGTGAAGTGAATCAATGATAATAGTTTCACTTAAAAAGTTACATCAAAATAAAATTTATTAAATGTAATGCTTTGAATTTTTTTCATCCTATTGTAACTCAATTTATTTCTTTATATATAAAATATAGTCATTGTATAGATAATATTTTATTTTATCACGATAATAAGAATTTAATGCTTTTCATAATTACTTTAATTTACGAGAATCATTTCAGTTTATTATCATTCATATATTTTTTCAATTTTACCCAATATTTTCGTTTTAGTGAAATGTAAGAGTATTTTTATTTTTTTTAATATTTAACACATTTTCTCAAGCATACAATAAGAAATAGTGTTTGATATTATTTCAATAAATATTATAATGAAATTCCAAAAAATACGCATTTTAAGTTGTGTTATAAATTTATAATGTGTATTTAAGTCAATGTTCTAATAAAGTATTTCCTATAACAAGGTTTTTTAAACATGTTTAAAAAATTAGTTTATTAGAAAAATGAATAATTTATCTAAATCCTAGATAAAATAGTAGGAAAATACCCGTTGAATAGTATTAAGTGATAAAATAAGGCGTTTAAACTAATTTTTTGAGAAAATTAGAAGCTTAAACCTTGATTAAAGGAATGTTATATTCATAGAGATCATTTTCAAAAATAATTAATCACTTACTAAAGAACTCGCAATTTAAAAATATTGCTCGTCCATCAATAATGAATAAAAAATCAACATTGTAATTTTTTGGTTCAGAATTGAAAATGTTCGGTAATATTGTGAGTATTTTCAGTATTATGTAAAAACCTATTGGGGAGTGAAGGTAGCGATCCACATCTAATTTTCCTTCCGAAAAAACTGGAACACTCCGCCAACTCAGACATATAATTACTTCTATATGTTTCATTGTTCTACGTTGTGTATCAATAAACCCTATTATAATGAGTACTATAATTGTTCAAATATAATTATAATCGTATTAAACATATCACGGACACACGTGTTGAATAATACAATTTAAAGTGTTTATTGTTTAACTAATTTTTCTATATTTGAATGAATAAGAAGCCGAAAATTTATCGGAGTACATGTAAATTCATTTTTATTATTTTATTCAATACCAAAATAGTTCTATTGGTTTATTCTCAAACAATTGAAACATTTAGTATAAATGTACAAATATTTTAATAACTCAGTGTAATGAAGTCAAACGATCAAATGTACGTTAAATAATAGCTACTGATCATTGTTATGGCGAGCTTTTGATTTCAATGACCTAATTTTATAATTATTTTCATTCATAAAATACAATTAAGGAATAATATTTATATTATTTCTTCAGATATATTTGAATAAAATACTTATGGGTAATTACTTTCGATAATTACTAAAAAGAAATAAACATGTATTTAGTGTTTTTAGTTAGGTACTTAAAATAGATGAAATATTCACTACTATGGGCCAATCATATTAATTAATTTATTGACTAGCAATATTTGAAGAAAATTATCTTAAACTCATTATACAATATAACATATTAATATTATCTCAATTTAGCAATGACCTTATTTTTTATATCAAAATCCGTTTTCTAATTATTTTTTACTTCTCAAAAATCGAGAAACATTTTAACAGATAACCTCTGATTTATCTAGATATTCGAGTTTTGTTACTTGATCTGAAATAATTTGGAGCGTTATTAAATCACTTTTGACCGTGCAAATATTGTATAGGTTATCATGATTTTTTTTTTTTATATTATCATTAGAAAACTTCATTAAATATTAAACAAGTAATATAACACTAAAAACGCGATAACTAATAACAAATAATCATTCTCACTCATTAGAATACGTTATTTAATTATAGGTCTGTTTTACAAACTATGAATTGTCAAAGTAAAAAATGTCTCGTGAATTTGATTTTTTTTTTTTGTAGGTACTCATATTTACAATTTTTTTTCAACTAGGTAGATAGTAAGTGATTGATTCGTAAATATAACAATTTATTTTTTTTGACAAACATTTGAAAATATGCGAGTATTATTATTTTAAAATTTGTGTAATTCTAAATTCTAAGCATAGTTTATCAATGTGATTAACGTCAAAGCACGCTGGGACATCATCAAAGCACAACCGGTTTCTTACCTATTTCATAGGTTTATTAGGGTCATGGACAGATATACTTGTTTGAATTATATTGAACTTATTTGTATTAAAACATAACTATAAACTATAAAGAAAAAATTATAAAAATATCATTATATTTTATTAAAATATTGACGCTTCATTTTTATTGATTGTACATTTTTTTTTTTTTTGCATGGTTCAATAGATCACCTCTCAAGCCTTCTCATTCGGACCAAGGACGCAACACAATGAGCACCACAAGAAGACAAAGCATAGAAAAAAGTGGAGGATCATGTTTTTCTCATAATTTGCTTACTATACTGACAATATTGTCAGTAGCAGGTGGTGTTGTTCTAGGATTTATTTTAAAAGGATCTAAAGAAGAGTGAGTTATATTAATTTTATACGATTAAATGAGATATTTGCTATACCATATTACACATGTAATAAGGGTAAAGGCTGTATAATTGTATTAAATGATTTATTTAAGAAATAAATGTAGACGTAAGTACTCTCAAAATAAATGTCTGTCCAAAATAACAGGATTTTTTTCTTTACCGATTGTACACCTCGTTAAAATCAAAACGACAAACGTAGAATACAAACGAGTTTTACAAAGGAATTAGTTTAAAATTTTAAAAGATTATTTTTTCTTTTTTTTCGGCGTATGTTTAAAATATTATATAATGTAATAACTTGAAAAACGCTCGTTTATTATTTTTCAAAAATTATTATCCAACAACAGAATTTAAGTTGACGTTAAATGTTTGAACATTTCACCCTCCCACTTTCTAAATATTAGCTACATATTGATTGTAACGTGACCACAGCGTGTATCATTTTTCGTTAATTCATTAATTTTAATTGAAAAGCTGATTGAGAGTTAAATGTAATATGTATTGGATCTTTAAACATATTAGATTATGCAGATGTAATAATCCGGATGCTTTTTAAATTTGTACTTGTAACGAATATTCTAAAATAACTCTTTTTATTTACATTTAAAACGTTCTGATACTTTTATATCTCAATAAACTCTACGAGTAGTATTAATGCTCTAAAAAAAACCTTGATATTTTTGTCATTAAATTCACTCATAAGACTCCTCAACTTACTCGAGTGTCAATTTTATGTACAAACGTTGTCATTAAATAATGTATAAAATAAATAATTTTACGCGAAAAAATTAACAAAAATTTGTTGTTATAACATCAATAACTCATCAGCTAATTTTTACTGAATATGGTATGAAAATTACTATTTAAAAAAAAAAAATTGTTTCGCTTATTTTGTATTGTTAACTTCGTGTAATGTTTTAATTTTTGCTTCTAGAAGAAATTTTTAAAAATCTCTAATTTGCACATGACTGTTACGTTGATATGTAAAATGATACAATATTATAACATAGTTAGTACTTTAAAATAATTTATTTTGGAATTTCCTGTTTTTAAATGACGACTATTGATTTTCTTTATAGTGCGACATACAGAAACCAATAAATATTTGTTTATATTTTTTACCTAAGTTGATTTTAATTACCGATTACTATAGTCTTTATTTATAAAATCGAGTTTTTATAGAGCTAATCCAAGAAAAATGTACCGTATTTATTTTAGATTTATAAACTAGAAAGTTAATATTAATTAGTAACGGTAAAAAAAAACTGGTTGTCATTTTAAGTTTTGACTCATTAATGTATAGTTTTTTTTATTATCATGAAAGTTTAAAAAAAAAATAACTCATGATGTTTTAATTTTCATTGTGCGTACTTTTTTACTCTTTAACTACAAAAGAGTAACTGCCAACTACAAAAAGCAAACATTTATTGAAATTCCGATACTATACCCATTTTCAATCAATTTAAAAATATTTACAGATGGACAAAACGCGAAATATCATACGTGCAATTTCCTGGAGACATTTTTCTTCGTATGTTGAAAATGTTAATAGTCCCGTTATTAGTATCATCAATTGTTTCGGCCATCGGATCATTGGACTTGTCTCTGTCCAAGAAAATTGGATTCCAGTCAATTGCTTACTATGCTGCGACCACATCAATGGCCGTTTTGCAGGGCATATTTTGGGTATTAACAATACATCCCGGTAAAGTCATGGATAGCAAAGATTCATCTGATGGTGAAGCGACCGAATCCAGACCAGTCACTACCGCCGACACTATATTAGACTTAATAAGGTTAGTTTATTTATTTATTTTTTTTTTTTAATGACACTTATTGTGTTAAGACTTTTATTTTTTATCGGTGGAAAATCGTATACAGCGAGGGAAAGGCAAAATAAGTAACTTAGGGTGTGTGACAAAATTTTGGATCGAAAGTTTGTGCACATGATTCATACACTTGATAATTTATATTATTAAATAGATAACAAATCTATCACTCACGTAAATTTTCAACCTGATAGTTACCTAAAATATCAACAGTTCTTAAAAGTTCCAACTTTCAACTTCATACATTTGATTACTGTGTGCTCTGATCTAGAATTTAGAATAACAATGATTTTCCGGACTACGCAATAACCATTTGTGACAGTTGCGTGTAAAATTTTCGGCGATGAAGTTAATATATTATTACTTATTACCTTTTTATGTTAAAAAAAAAAAAAAAAAAATAGTATATCAAAATTCAATTTAGATTCTCTTATCGAAACCAAGAGAAAAAAAACGCAGTTTAATCGTCGAAAAATATAAATTTATGAAACATACAATTTCGAAAGTAATATGATATTTCAAAAGCACATTATAAGATACTTTTGAATACACCGTGTTTAAACATGATATGCATACGGTATATATGATCTTCAAAAATTATTGGTGTCTAAACGTGTTATACGAAGCTAACCTACACGTACTTAATATGGTTGCAGACATTGCTAGTGCCCAAAGGTTTTTCACCCTAATTTGCGAGTGAATATTTTATAGACAAGTAAAACTAGCATTTATTATTAGACATTGGTACATACATTGTTTTGTCAATCCTTTTGTAAAAATATAATGTCTCGATTAAAAATAAATAAACTACTATTCGGTGTATTCATTCGCGTTTCTGTTCGTATTTAAAATATCAATTTAAATAAATAAGAATACTTAGAATTCTTATGTATTTAATGATTATACAAATATTCAAACTAAGAGAACGTGTTTATTTTTTGACAAAGTACAATTTATAAGATCACATCAGTATAAATTCATAAAAATTATATTGTACTCAAGATTCTTTACTCGTGAATGGTTAATGCCCAGTCAATCGATATCTATCTATAATACAATTTAATTTAAATTATATTCTTTTTGTTCATCAAAGTAAACATTAAATTGTAATAGGTATGTAAAAATGTTGGTGTACCAGACCATCTGTATTCACTATTTAATCACAAATAATCAAAAGTCTTACATATTTTCTATTTTTATAAAGACCGCATATTGTTAAAAAAGAGAAATATAATAAATAGAGGCATATAAAATAAATATAATGCTTTGCCAAGAACAGCAAATATTAATATCCGATACTGATTTCACAATACTTGCTATGTAAATTCGATTATAATTTATTCAAAAAAACTATTGCAACATTTGTAAATCGTTGTATATATGTGCTTACTTATAAAATATGAATTAAAACATTTTGTAATTTTAACAAATCCAATAAATAAATCAACCTTATTTTCATAGCTTTTCAAAATAATAATATAATATTTATATGAGGAATAGAATTCTTGTGAAAAATAAACAAACAAACAACGATACGTTATACAAAAATAACATAAATTTGTTCTTAGTTTGACGAGTATTCGAAATTACAATTTGAAATTTAAAAGTTTGTTATAATAATATTACTGAATTTTCGCAGAAATATATTTCCGGCCAATCTTATTGAAGCATGTATATCGACTGTGAGTTTTTTTTTATATGGTTTTAAGATTTATAATTTACTAATAAATTGTGTGTTTTTTTTTTTTTTTTAGTACCGATCCAAACTTATCCCTCCACCTGGCTATAACGCAACTACTAAATTAGTTAATGGATCAAGTAAGAAATTGTTTTTAATTCTGTAGATAGTTTATTTAACGATCACTGATAGAAGAAAAATACTTCTGTAATTTATTGCTCAATAATATGAGTGAGTTTTATATTTTCGCAATGCATATTTTACTGATTTATCAGTAAGGTCAAAAATTCTTAATTTACACAATATGTATATTCCAACATACGTATAATATAATCAAATATGACATAATAATACCAACATAATTAGTAAAAGTTAGGATGTATTATAAATGAAATATTTTGTATGGTAAATAAAGTAAATATTTGGTTAGAATATTAAAAAATGAAATTAAACCCGCCCAAAAATTGATCTATAAACCCAGACTTTGGAATAGACAGTGCGGGTAGTTCAAATAACTTAGTTTATTTGTTTAAAGTTCGAAATGTTGGTCCAAAATTCAAATGTTTTCATAAATAAAACTAATATTTAAGTACAACTATTCGTTGAATTAATCACTGTGTTTATTAGTTAAAACCTTTTTTATTTCTACCTATGCTATTTTTTGGATATATTTAATTAGGCGTGAATTTCAATACTTCTGTACTATCGCAAGTACGTCCTTTCAAAATTGAATATAATTCATATGCATGTTCAAAAGATTATACATTACATAATAAATTACAGAATTATGTTCAAATATACAATTATGATTCTTAACTAATGAACTTGTATGAAAAAAGTTTATTCCGAGAAAATGGACTTTTTGAAGCAACAAACCACTATGTATAACTAAATCATTGTTTTTTTTTCAGTTTCCAACATGGATTTATGGAAAATAGATTCAGAAATGGTTGAAGGTTCAAACGTTCTTGGATTAGTTGCGTTTTCTGTAGCTTTTGGTATATGCATTGCAAAATTAGGACCCGTTGGAAAACCCCTATTGAGCTTTTTCGACAGTTTGGGTGAAGCCGTGATGTTGATGACCAACTGGGTTATATGGTAAAATAGATTTTTAAATCGACAAATTTAACGTATGATAAGGTTCTCAAAAAAAAAAACCCCGTTTTCCTTTCCTTTATTCAGGTTATCTCCAATGGGAGTACTGTTTTTGGTGGCGTCAAAAGTCTTGGAATTGAACGACTTTGGTGTGATTGTTGGCCGTTTAGGATTGTATTTCATTACAGTAGTGTTTGGATTGTTCGTGCACGGATTCGTTCTACTGCCACTCATGTACACCATATTCACACGTCAACTTCCATTCAGATTCACATTGAACATGGGTCAAGCCATCATCACTGCATTCGGAACTGCTTCCAGGTCAGCGCCATTTGTACCAATTGCATAATATTTACGACCTATTGTTTTTAGTACCACTTAACCGGAACATTTAACTCATAACAATAAATCAAATTTTAAAATTTATACGACGATTAAAATAGTGCACCTAACTATGAAAGTTTTGCGAGACCTTAAAGCGAAGATTCTTCGAGTTTCGCTAAAACTGTCAGTAATAATCTAGTCCTTTTTGATATTGTTCATTTTTTTTATAAACTGAACTGATAGAATCGTATCGTTTTCTGATCCCTTATCGACATCGATCAAAATAATGATAATAATCATAAAACTTTTATTTCAGCTCGGCGTCGTTACCGATTTCGATGGCCTGTCTCGAAGAAAACAATAAAATCGACGTTCGGGTGTCCAGATTCGTGATGCCTATTGGCGCGACAATCAACATGGACGGTACCGCTTTGTATGAAGCAGTGGCTGCGATTTTCATTGCTCAATTAAGAGGCATTGACTTAAGTTTTGGTCAAATTGCAGCTGTGAGGTACTTTATGTCATTAATTTTATACCAACATGAGTAATTTATTTCTATGAAAATGTTTAAAAAAAAAGTAACAAGTTATGATTGAAACATCAATAATCGATAAAAGACTGTTACAGGATAGATTTAATATATTAATAATAATGTATTTAATACAGTATGGTGATAAAATGGCATTTAAAGAAAAAAAAAACTTTTTAATTGCTTTTAAATATCTTTATTTATTTTTATACAATTATAATTTTTTTTTCTTTTTTGGAATCTTTGTATAACAATTAGTTTTGACAATTAATTATAGTCAAGTAAATACAATTATCATTAAAATTTCATTATTTAATTACACGTGCATTAAATTTAATATTCACATAAAAAGGCATCAAATGTCCACCGCATGACTATTCCCCAGTTGCTATTCAACTTAATCTAGCCTCACTGGCAGAGCGCAGGCGCATTATGGGTAGTAAGTTCTTTAATGGATTGTTAGGCGGTAGTGTTGATTCTCCGACTTTACTATCCTTAATAAATTTTAAAGTATCTCAACGCTCTACCCGCTCCTTTACTACATTGCATATCTCTTTTTGTTCCACCAACTACTTGTTAAACGAGCCTATGAGGCGTATGATGCATAATGCCAATTTGGATCCCACTTTCTCTTTTAGTTAGCTCTGTCATCTATTATAATTGAAATGCCTATAAACTGTATCTCATTACTACTTAATAGCTATTCAATTAACTTCTTCATGTATCTTTAAAAAAGGGCCTAGCCCGTAAATACTAATAAATAAAAAAATAAAAAATAAAAAAAATGTCAATATACTTAAAAATTCAATAAATCTTACTAGTTTTTTAACTTATATTTATATTTTTTTACTAGTGTCACTGCAACCATGGCATCAATTGGAGCAGCTGGAATACCTCAGGCTGGTTTGGTTACAATGGTCATGGTTTTGGACACATTGGGACTACCAGCTAATGACGTGACATTAATCATCGCAGTTGATTGGTTACTGTAAGAATATATCTTATCTACATTCAATAGAAACAACTTTAAACTTAAAACTGCATTTAAAATATATTTTATCTGTGTGAATAATAGCATATACATAATTATATGTATGTATGATATACATATAATGTGTATATTATACACCTGTACCCGTTTTTACAGTAGTGCAATTATAAAGTAGGTATACACGAATATTTTTATTGGCTTAATAGATTCTAATAGCCAACTTACTAGAACCATATCGATTTGTTGTACACTAATGCTCTGTATATTATATATTTAAATATTAAACTTACCTATATATATATATATATATATATATATATATATATATATATTTATAACTTTTACATGAAAAATATTTGGATTTATATTATAGGTAATTAAATATTTTTAAATACTTGTACATACACATAATATTATATACTAGTAATTTTTAAATATTGCTCTAAATTTAATTTCTTTGATTCGAGGTCGTATTACTTTTAAATAATGAAATATGGAATTATGGTTTGTAATAATTTGTATTAATGCGTCCACAGTAGGCATTTCTATTTTTCTTATGCTCTGTACAATACTACAATATTACATTCGTTGTGCATTATTGATTACATTTTGCAAATTGAATATGTAAATTTGCTTCATTGGTAACTAAGAATAAAATATTCAAATATCTCTTCGCGTACACTATTGTCTTATTATTTTATTTTTATATTTCAGCGACCGATTCCGGACCACCGTGAACGTGCTTGGAGATGCTTATGGTGCTGGTATTGTTGCAAAACTAGCAGAAAACGATTTGGAATTGATGGCTAATTTACCTGTGGAGAGCGGAAAAGTACCTGAAGATGAATGGCACACTACATCTATGTAAAGTGTAAACACAGCCCCAGCCAATATTATTTTATTTTTTTTTTCGATTTTGACTACATTTTCTAAATTCCTTTATATTTTAGAACGTTTAAACTTAATCATGTTAAGAATGTACCATCATTTTTATTATTAACCAGCTATTATTATGTATTGTTTTGTTTATTGTTTTTGACGAAATGAAATCAAATTAGTTTTAGAACGTAATTATTACATTTATTTTGATTATTATTATTGTAATACGTTATCAATAGAAAATCGAAATTTCATTATTAGCTATTAATTGTTTTTCACTGTTTACATAAAATTACCCTAACAGCATCAGTATTTCTAGCGAATATCATGTGTAGGAGTTCCCACCGAATAACGACGAATGTACAGTGAGCACACTCCAGTGATCGCGTTGGGCTCTTGTTACTTTTTAAAAATCATCAAGTCGTTCAGTCAACGTACTGAAAACTGTATTCACTGATAAACTTAAAAAGATTTAAATATTTCGGAAATCTGATGTGGAAACCTGCCGGGGTTATCCAGGAGTTCCCAATAAGAGATCCATCTGATATAATGTCGATGGACTTTCTAAAAGGGCTACTGGTGCTATTGGGGTATAGCTAGATTGTTAATTAAAATTGTAAATACTATGAACTATACTCTACTTTAAAACACGACTAATCTAAGATTTTCTTTGAATAGTTACAATTTAAATTTTAAATTAAAAAAAAAATGATCTGCATTGAATTTTGTATTGTGCACAAACACTCTTGTTATCATTTAAAACATACGCTTGTATAATATATTACACACACACATAACTGTTGCCATGTTATATACGGTGTATTCGTCTCAAGATCAAATTTTGTCGTTATTATTACTTTTAAGTTTTACTCGGATCGGTCTTTAACAGAATTATTTTAGCCAAATTTTTCGATAAATTTTGTTTAAAAAGTATAGGTACTTATGAGCCTATTGAAATTTTTTAATTTTCATACAAAGCCATGACAGCACGTTTATTTGATTGAAAACTAGGTATTGCTCGTGTACAATATTAAATTATAATGCTCAAGTATGAACAAATACATGTGTTCCCATCCATACTAAATTATTCCATTATTGTTATTTAGACATTTTACATCATAGCTACTCATTACAATATGAAATGTTTTAGATATTTTTGTATAATTATCGAATTTAATAATCATATTAATTTATATTTTAAACATGTTTCATACTTCTATTAATTTCATTTCAATGAGCTAAATTGTATTAATATATTATAAAAATAAACCCAATGCATACTTATATAATGCATAGTAAAAAATGTTTTAATGTTAACTGACCTTTTGGTCTCACATAAATCATTAGTTTGTTGTTCGATGTTTTAGACAATACGATTAATAACGAGTTATAAATATATAGTTTATTTGATTGTATTTTTTTTTTATATACATATAATTATTATATACGTCAATATTATTAGTTTAATATAATAAACGCTTTAAGATACACACAGTTGTGTAAATGGTGTGTCAAATTTAAAAATTACAATTTGTATACTAATATAAAGTTAAAACAAGTATAGAGACTATCAAACAATTGAGTGTTCAAAATTAGCATAACAAGTCACTTTAATATTATTATAATATAAAAATAATTTTATTTTTCTCAAATAAAAACTTATACATTAGTAAATATTTGTTTTGATTCTTATATATCTCATTATGTTGTCCTGAAATCGTTAATATTCATAATATATGGGAAAATTAGATTTATCCTGCAGGCCATTTACGAGTTAAAAAAAAAAAAATTATTGACTACCTAATTATAGGTACCTACCTACCTAATTGTAAAACGCATACCTTAGTTTAGTGTACCTAGGTAAGTACCTACTTACATAATCCAGTAGTCGATTTTTTTCCAACAAAATACAGACAAATTACAACTGTCTCCATACTCTCTACTTACGTTTGATATTATTCACGAAACGTTCTTTCTGTATTGGTGAATAATCCGTGTGTGAATGTATCGAGTTACACATACGTGAAAATTCTAGTGTAATTTTTTACGATTTCACTCGATCGGCTCGTACACTGCCACAGTTCAACGTCTTCAAACGCAACCTACAAGATCTGGATTACTCGGGTGAATGTATTTGTACCGTTAGGTAGGTATTCATTATACACTCCGGACTCTAAATAAATACGTCATGCATACATGAACAATGAAATATAAATCGATTGAATTGTTGTAAGATTTTTCGAACGTGGGTCACGAATTCCTAGGACTCGTAAAATATTACGTACTAACGTAATACTACTAAGAAAACTTTTGGCATTTTTTATGACGTTGATTTCTTAATGAAAGTGAACACTTCTTTCGTTTTAGGGTAGTAAAAAAAGCCTATTATATAGCCTATTATATAGCCTATTATATTAAAAAGTCCTATTATATAGATCAAAAGCTTTATTATTATATTTCGAAATTTTTGGATAATAGTCGTAAAACCAGTGAAGAAAAAACGGTAAAATATATCTACTATATATTTTTATGAGTAATTGGAAAAAATGTACCATCTTACATTTAGGTATTTAGCAAAATTTCGATTACCTACTTAGTACCTATTGGCTATTTATAACCTATGTCAATAGGTATGTTACCATTGATCACAATAAGTATTTATTATTTATAATTAATGCCTTTATGTTCCAATAAAACATTGTTTCACGAGATAATAATTTATAAGTAATAAATTGACCGTTTATGGAGTATTTTCAATATGATGTCATGGATGATGCACAGACTACTGTCGTTAATTTTTTTTATAGTGACAAAAAAGGTGCTGTTATTTTACAAAACGACAATTTTTTTTTCGAAATGATTATTGACAATTCGTAAGGGACAAAGCGATACCAACCACATGACGCGGACCACCAGATAGAAAACACTTAGTTAAAATAATATTGTTTATTAATTTGTCATATAATATAACCGTGTATGACACATCGAGCTACATTGTCCACCACTCTACGATCGTCGATGGTCAATGCGTAATCAACGCCTAACGGCGAAGATGTACTCATACAATGACGATGGCGAACAGATTGTGTGTGCCAATCTTAATTCTGTTTAGAACCGATTTTCCCGCGGGGCAAGGACGCGGCCCACTGAAAAATTCGGTTTCAGAAGATCTTCCATCGCCGATTTGTTTTTTTTTTCACAGTATTGTATGAGATTTCCTATAGGCGTTCGGACGTCACGTCAAAGTCATACCTAAGGTGACCATACGTCCCGTTTTGAACGGGACAGTCCCGTTTTGAACGGGACAGTCCCGTTTTTCGAATCTCTGTCCCGTTGTCCTCTGGGAAATCTTCGGGACGCTAAAATGTCCCGTTTTCAAAAAGTAGACAAAAAAAAAAAATAATGAAAATAAATGTTCTTTGACGAAATATCGTTTTTAGAAAAATATATACAAGTATTTAATTTTGTAATTATTACACGAAAACATTTTGTTTATAATAAGTTAATTACCTAGTAAGTGTAATAAGTTAATTTAATTTTTTTGTCCTTTAAAAACATTATAAGTAGGTACCACAGAAATTTGCTAGTAATATTATTAAATTAAAAATATTTGTTTGTAACAAAACTGATTTTTTTTTTTGTCCCGTTTTAATTAAAAAAATATATGGTCACTTTAGTCATACCTCACGTTCCTATTATCCTTATATAGATAGTAGATACGAGTATAAAACGTTATAGACCAACGGTCGGCAACTGGCGGACCGCGGAAGGCAGTGATCTGGACCGTCGACATATCTTTCTTTGATAGTTTAATAAGTACGTTATTTCAATTTCCGTCGTGATTATTAAAAAAGACATCGTATTGTAAAACAATTTTTTTTATAAACAAATAGAGAACAAAGTTAACGGATTCTCACATTGAGCCTTGAAAACTCGATCGGGATCGACCGTTTGGTCGCCCCTGGTATATAACATCACAAGGCATGTTAATTCTTCATATAATTTTAACATTTCAGTAATAACTATTGAAAAATGTAATAAAATTAATTTTTTTCTCTACGGACCCGGTTTTCGAATTATTTTGGTTATCCGGAATCCAGTAGAAATCACTTGCCGACGCCTGTTATAGACGGTCGGCGTTGTCGTTCGAGTTACGCGTATGGCCCTACAGGAAAATCGACGAAATAGCGTGACCGAGGCGGGCAACACGTTAGGCGTTTGCGACGGACGCGACACGATTCCCAAACGACACGTGATACATAACCTCAAAACTCGCGTCCGCTGTGCCGCCGTTATGATAACGGCACGAGATTACGACGGACATTAATTGTTACCGTACTTTGTAGTTCCATGTGCGCGCCGACTTCCCGACTCCCGCTTACACAAAGTTTCGACAACGATCGGTCGTGTTACTCGTCCGAAAATTAAGCCATCGACATGGACCAAGATGACGTGAGTATAACAATATTGTTATCCGTTCGCACGACACCGCGGTGTAAATGTAAAACCATTCCAACTTTCATAAGTATACTTTTATTTTTTCTTATGTATGAAAT
Source organism: Therioaphis trifolii (assembly GCA_027580255.1). Taxonomy (NCBI): domain Eukaryota; kingdom Metazoa; phylum Arthropoda; class Insecta; order Hemiptera; family Aphididae; genus Therioaphis; species Therioaphis trifolii. The sequence continues at coordinate 3,026,554 of CM050405.1, read as the reverse complement.
ATTCTTGTTTTTTTGTTCTACACGTTGTTTCGTACGTCCTCCATACGTAGTACAATCCTGTAGTATTTACTCTTAACATTAATTATTCCATTCTGTGCTCTTAACTCCGTACTGTTGAACACTGTTGTATGACGTGTTGGTGTGTGTGTGTGTGTGTGTACGTTACGTACAAAAAGTATTTGTTCGACCGTTTTAGAAAAAAAAAAATTCCCCATACACGTACGATCGTTATGACGAATTATCGATTATCTACTATTATTTCAGTGTACCTACCTTTTATTTTTCATCGACACTGCCTTGACGTCTCATCCTGTTTGTATAGACATTTTATGCTGCTATATAGGGTTTAGATTTGAAATTATCAATAATTTTATGCTCTTATTTCGTTGAATATTTGTGTGAATGAATGAATGTGTGCTTTATGTTGCCTTGTTTCCGATTTTGTTAAAGTTAACATTATTCATTGTTTATATTAATGTTTTTTTTTTTTACTAGTGCAGAAAAGAAATAAGAATTTTAATTCATCCATTTTAGTGGGCATTAGTTTACATTTTTCGATATTTAGTATTTTAGTTTTCCAGTGTTCATCGTTATAGAAGTATAAAAATATTGTTTATTAATTGAGGTATTTTATAGTTTTTTTTTTCTTCATGATATTGATGTTTCCAAGTTAAATAATTTACCCGATTGTTTAGCGATTTCATAATATTTTTAGTAAAAATATTGATAGTTCTGAACTAATCAACATTAAATACCCATAGCAAATAATTTAAATAGCTTTAATGAAATATAAGTTAGACAATGTTGAGTAAATAATCTCTTCAATAATATTAGTTTATTTTAGCATGGTAAATATAGTAAAATTAGAGTAAAAATAATATTATAAACATGAAAATATATTATTAGCATAACATATCAAGATAATGGTAGGTTTTTTAGTGTTGTATGATATGTGTATTACGTTTGTGACAATAATAGTTGATTAAATGTCATAATATTGATATAGTTAGTTAATATGAATTACTTTAACCGATACTTAAGATTTTTTTAATTATTTGATAGATCTATTGAGCAGTTTCAGCAAGTGCTGCATTGCCTGTAGAGACCTAAATAATGTTCATCTTTTGTTTTTTTCAGGTGGTTTGGTCTATTATAAAAGATACATTTTGTTCATTTAAAGTCAAGTAAATTTCTAATTTATTAATTTTTATTTTCATTTTTATTCATTAATTTTTTTTTTTTAGGACAGATACATCAAGTTTTTGCCGAAATGAGTATAATTTATCAGGCTTGTGTAACCGCACTCATTGTCCATTGGCTAACAGTCGATATGCTACTGTTAGAGAAGAAAAGGGTATAATATATCTATTTTTGAAAACTGCTGAAAGGTATGTTATTAAACTTACTGATAGTTTTTCTACCTTTCTTAGTGTATTCAAGCTAATTATTATCTTTGTGTAGATCCGTATATCCAAAAAGACAATGGGAAAAAATAAAACTATCAAGAAATTTTCAAAAAGCTATACAACAAATGAACGAACATATGCTGTATTGGCCTGGTCCATTGAAATCAATGTGCAAACAACGTTTTGTTCGAATAACTCAATATCTGATTCGAATGAGGAAACTTAAACTTTCAACTCAGTAATACTTGATTGATTTTTTGCGATTGTTAAGAGTTTTATAAACATAATTGATGTATGCATATTTCAGGAAAGAATTAGTTTCTATGCCAAGAAAAGTAGAAAAGCGAGTTAAAAGACGAGAATATAAAGCTGAAATTGCTGCTCGTTTAGACAATGTTATTGAAAAAGAATTAGTTGAAAGACTCAAAAAAGGAACGGTATGTGAACTATTTTACTAAAAATGAACGTTTAATGGCATAGAATCTTGCTTAATTAAGTCTCAAGAAAAAACAATTGAATTGTTGACTTAGATTTATCAAGGATACTAAATTTGCATTACTTATTCCTCTTAAACTTTTTTTTTATTATAAAAGTGAATTACTTAAACATGAAATATATTATAAGCAATAGACATAAACAAATACTCAAGGTATACCAAGGTATTTTACCCTGATTAATTATCATACTGAATGGTATCTTTTTCCAAAAGAACCCATTTAAAAAAAATATGTCTGTGTGTAAATATTTTTTCAATTAATTTGTTATAGCATATTAAACAAGATTATTTTAATTAATATGAATAATAAATTTTATTCTAACTGAGAGTTAAATTATAACTAACCTATACTAACCAAATTTGTTATTCTGTTTAAAATAAGAAAAAAAATGATAATATTAAGTAATTAATTCAAATAAATTATTTTTATTTAATTTTTAAAATATTAATATGAATAAAAATTCAAAATATATTTGTTACAGTATGGGGATATGTATAATATTAATCAACAAGCATTTGAAAAAGCACTTGAAAAAGAAGGAGGAGAAGAAGACGATGAAGTACGTAATTTTCGTTGTTTGCATATTTTAATATTAAATTAGTATTGTAATTATTTTGACCACAAATTATATTTATTATTAGGGTGATGATGTTGATGAATATACTGCTGGAGAAGAAGAGTCAGAAATTGAAGATGATGATGAAATATATGATAGTAATGTGGAAGGTGAAGAAGAAAATGTCTCTGATTTCGTTTTTTCTGATGGCGAAGAAGAAGAATTAGAAGATATTGAAGTAACTTAAAAAAAAAAAATTAATTACTTGATTTTAATTATTTATACCCTAGCTATTTGATGGTGGAACATATTTATATTTGGTTTTTAGGATGTTGCAGCTAAGAAAGTTAAAAAAGTTGTCAAGTCTGCGGGTAGACCTCATGTTGAAATTGAATATGAAAATAATGTAGACAATTGAATTTTTAAATTGAACTGATCAACAGTGTATTTGCATACAATTTCATATTTTTGGTTGTATTGTTAATATATATTATGTTTCATTAAACATTTTATAACTAAATAAATGAAGTAAAATTTTTAAAATTTTTTTTTTTTGCTATTTCAATACTTATACAGTAGAACCTTGATTATCCGGAGTAATGGTGGGAAGGAGTAACACGAATAAATGAAAACCACTTTTAATCAAATTTTTATTTAATGAATCAAGTATGTAAAAATGTACAATTTTTTAAACTTGTGTACATTTTTGTATTATAAAGTTATTAGAACTTGAAATAAGAAGTAATCAGTCTGTTTTTTTGCGTTTTGAAATGATTTGTCTTACCTAAATTTTTTTGTTCAGAATGACTAAACGACTAGTGAAGGCTAAAAACAAACAGAAAAGTTTAAGACAAGCTCTTTAGAATTAAAAATGTTCTACACAAGGTGATTAGAGAAATATTGTCAAAGAACCTATATTTAATCTATACTAGTTCTAAATGACCTGTGATATTATACGTAGATCATGTTGTTATCATGTTATCAAAAATGTCTTTAATGTTTATCGATGAAATGTATATGCAATATATTATACATATATTTTTTTTAAATTTACTTTTTATTTTTATAATTATAGCAAAGTGGTTAATTACATGTTTGTAGAGCTGAAAAAATAAAAAGACAATTTAAAAGTTAAAATATTCTTTACAGGATATTTTAAAAGTGTATGTAATATGAAAACATATTCACCTACCTTAATAAAAAAGTATTACTAAATTTCTAATACAGTTCACTAATTGTTTATTAAATTATTATTATTTATCGTTTTAAATCAAAGTAAAATATACTGCTTATGCACCAATGCTTTAATTTTTAGTACAAACAACTTATTGAAAGAGTGAGCACGGTTAATCGCAAACACAGATAATAAAGGTTCTACTGTAGTTGTATCCATTGATCTTATGTAAATATTATAGAGGATGTCATCTGTTTTATTCCTGTTCAACAATCAGCACCCAACATTACAAATATGCATTCAGTTGAACTTATTTTTTGTTGTCTTTTTAAACGTTAAAGTTTATTAATCTAAACTTAAAAAAAGCCGATAAGATAATGGTGGTGGAAGTTCGTCCTTCGTCGCTTCGCTCCTCGGACAAGATAATGGTGAGGAGTGTATAGCACTTTCTATCATGGGATCACCTGGTTTACGATAGTTTAGTTGTATGGTACTTTACATTTGAATGCAATGATAAATCATTGTAAGTTAAGTACAGGATACAGTAGTTGGGTGGGATACACGAGATGCATTGCTAGATTAGGCATTATTGGATAGATTTTGGAATTATTTTATATTATAAAAAAAAAAACGATTCTGAACGAAGATGAAGATGTCAGCCTTAAATTGTAATATATATTTTATTTTAATATCCTAGATTGGGTTAAATTTACATTTGTCTATTCATGTGACTTCTGCTCGTGAGCATTGGACAAACCAGGATGTGCATAGATAGGGCGTAGGTAAATACCATATTATTTGCCTAAATGCACTATCGTGACGGTACCACCCGACCCCGCCGTCCATATATGCTGAATGCTCCGTGGCTACGTCTATTTAAATATTAATAATTAATAATAATATATAAAATCCGCATGTTTATGGATCTGATACACACATTAAAATAACTGGAAATTGGAAGTTAGTAACGTTCTATTCAACCATGTAAAGGTACGTTATACACCTTGTGTTTACAATCTACCAATATTTTGTATAGAACAGCTGACAGCTACTGATTATATTATAACAAACTTAATCTATTTAATTATGGCCAACCTTGTATTAAAATTTCAATTGTTAGCTTCTAATAAAAAATTTTTTATGAATTTTTACCTACAAAATACATAGCAAATATACATGATTTTGACGAATTTTGTCAATATTAGCACTTATAAACGCTTATAAAAAAATTTTGTGCCTATGTATTTTTATAATTTTTGAATGGGAGTTAGAACAACTTATGTGGACCCTTCTATTAAATTTTCAAGTATTTCGTCCGAGCTACATTTTTTTTATCAACATTTATAAAAAAAAAAATAAAAAAAATCGAATATTTCAAATGCCTATAAATTGATTAAAAATGAGTGAAATCTTTTGAAAATAAAATTGTATAAAGAAAATGCCAATATAAATAACTGATAAAATTTTCAAGTTTCTACAACTTATACTTTTTGAAAAAAAAACAAATAGCAAAAATCGTTTGAGGCTAAACCGTTGTTTAACGTGTTTTTGTGAAAATTTAAATTTCAAACACTCATAAAATTTTTTTGTCTGAATCCGGTAGAGTTTTTTTTGCAGATAATTGAAGAAAAACTAATGAAAAACCTTGTACCAAATTTTCAAATCTTAGTTATAAAAGAAAAAAATTTTACGATTTTTCAACAACAAAATTATTTGCAAATTTTCGCAATTTTTACATATTTCGTATAAATTGGAACTTTGAGCACTTATAAAAAAAAATTGTGACTTACGATTTTGGATTTTTTTTTATCAGTTATGGAACAACTTATAAGAAACCTTGTATTAAATTTTCAAGATTTTCTGGCAAAAAAAAAAAATTTTATCGTTATTTTAAAAAAAAATACTTAAAAAAATTGAAAATTTCAATTGTCTATAATTAGCTCAATAAAAGTCAAAATACTTTGAAAATTTAACGGTGTATAGAGAACGCTAATCTAAACATTTGGTGAAAATTTCAAGTATTTACATCGATTAGTTTTTGAGTTATAGCAAAATAAAAAATTTGATTTTGTCGAAAACTGGTTTTGCGTAAAATATACCGTTTTTCCCTCATTTTTTAAGGGTTTTTCCCGGCGCGTTAAAAAAATATTGAAAATTTTTAACTTTTGACCCCCCAAAGTACCAACTAGATTCACTTTCCTTTCAGAAAAGTTGCTATATAAGGCAATCGAAGCATTTTTACTGCCCCAAATCGTGTCGACAGACACAAAAATAAATAAAAAAAAAAAAAAAAAAAACACACATCATTGTAAAATCAATACATTCTTCACTCCGTTCAGAATCTAAAAGATATGAACATTATCTGTGGCTGCATGTAGGCCTTTGGGATTTTCACAGTGTCACAATTTTTAAGTGAGCCAGTGGCGTATATAGGGGGGGGGGGCTAGTGGGCTACAGCCCCCTCCGAAATCTCTCAAAATACTTTGAAATTCACTTTAAACGTTTGTTATATTTTAATGGTGCTTTATGTTTATTTAGAATTTCATCCAATCGAAATAATGCGATTGGTCGAGACAAATTTGATTTCGTTTTTCAAATCGTTTTGGGACATTCTGTAAATTAAATGTAGATAGTAACCTACTGTATCTTCTGTATCTTTTTAGCCATTCTAGATAGCAATAGTAATTTAACTCTGTCCATAGTAGCCCCTCCCGAAAATATTTTCTATATACGCCACTGAAGTGAGCTATGGTCACATGTATTTAATTGACATTTTTGGGGTCAAAAATATTTAATCTTTTAAAAATAATTTTCAATGTAATTTGAATTTCCAGATTTTAAACCAGTTCAATAGTTTTGTTTTTTAAATAAAAGTTCTTTTTACATAGTAAATGTTTTAAAATTAGCTAAAACGTAAACAGGCACACAGCCAAAGCAGGATAGAGCAAGTACTTGTCCACTGAATTTTAGGACTAAAACTAGCTAAAATGAACCAAAATGGTCAAGTAAAATACTTTGTAAAAATTTAGTCTGGTCTACCAAACAAAACTTGATTACCCGCTAGTTCTATACAGACCTGTACGTAGTACATCACTATATGCTTAAACAATTACACACACTCACACAAATAAACCAAGAACTTTCAAATTAGTTAATCATGAAAAACAATTTTCATCAGACCTATGGTCTAAGCTGCCCACTTAGGTAAACATCATTTTTTTTAATGGATCATACTGCCCAAATTGATAATAATAATAGCACAGGTAATATTTGAAATGAAATACACAATTATTATATTTTAACTAATATATCAGTTTGACTAGGAATACTTCACTATTATAAAAAGTTATACTAAGTACATTAGATCTTGATAATAACGTAAAAATACATATCGGTACAGTTAAAAGAAAAATACTGACTCAGTTTTGAAACATTGATGAAACCCGTTAATTCAAAAATGTGTAAGACACAAAGTTGGGTTTTGATCTGTATTATATGAATACATTCAATATAACTGCTCTAATGGATATATTTTTCTCTGCCTTCTTCATGTCTCCGGGAGAGAATACGAAACGTTTGTCACTATAGAAAAAGTCACACAAAACAAAAATAAAAACTCTGGAAAATTATAGCAAAAAGCAGTGTTATAAATAAGCCAGAGGATAGTCACTGATTTCAAATATCGATGCGGACAGGAAATTAGGAATTTTTTATTCGTATAAATCGAGAATGTCGGCGGGCTTCCCGCAGTAGTTTCAGGAACAGAAAAGTAATAAAATGTAACATAGGCGACAACGATTCCAGTGTTCAGAGTCGAAACGTCAAATTCCTACACTAGCACGAGTCACTTAAGCAAAGGATCATAATTCAGCTCTCAAAAAAGCTCAGGTTTCGTCGCGTTCCCGTTTCCAGTTCAGTGACGAGAGACGAAAAGTCGATGATCAGTGAATGATGACGATTCTTCGTTATCTAATCCGTTACAACACTTACAACAGACTCGGAATGTAGACCACGGCTTCAGATTATTATTGTAGACGGTCGAGAAATTAAAAAAAATTATAACTCAATGTTATACTCTCGGACTAGCGTGTTGTTTACAATTCTTATCACATTCTTATCACAAGACTCCAGAGATGTGAGTCTAGTCTAATCACACACTTTGTTTAATAGGTACTTACAGACGTTCGTTGTAGTGTTCGCATTTTTCTTTATTCAAGTTTAATACCCAAGTAGAATTGTAGAAGACAAGAGCGTACGTCGAAAGTCGACGGTTTCATTTGATACAGTGAGAACCAAAAATGTCTTCGGACGACGACGATGACGACGAATACATCATACACGGGAAGTTATTGGACCCCATACAAGAAGGTGATTTACACGCTCATGTTTTTTTCCCTTTCCAATGTATTGTGCGTTTGTTCTTACAAGTCGTTCGACACTAAGTATTATGGTTTTTATTGTTCTAATACAATTTATAATAAGAAATAAATTATTATCCACCGATAGTAACAATTCTTGATGCAAATAAACTCCTGTTTTATTATTAATAACATTTATGGATTTATTTAATTAGACTATTGGTGAAATTTTTTGGGTTTTACTTATTATTTTTACGTTCTGAAAAAAAAATGTTTTGATAAATATTTGATCGAACAAGGTGTCACTCAAATGTCATAACTCTTGATCAGTTTTTAATTTTTTTTTATATTTAATTTTATTATCCTATCAGTTTATAAAAATTATTATAAAATTGACTTTTTCTTCATTAAACATCTATTTTTTGCTTTGTTGAAGGAAATTTTTGTTTCATCACATTGTATAATATACATTTTTGTGTTATAGATGAATAGGTATATATTAAGACTTTTAAGAATACTATGCATAATGTATTGACTATTTGTAGCCAATAAATGTACACATTTTATTTGATCTATTTTTGAGATATTATAATACATTTCTGGTCTTTTCTTAGGTACCAACATATTTTATGTGTATGTGTACCTATTTTCCAGTTTGCTATACTGTTTTATAATTTTGATTTAAAAAAAAAAAAAGTTTTTTTTTTTTTTTTTTTTATTTAGAACTTCCAGCAAACACTATTATAGTTCGACAATTATACAATATAATATGGTTTTGATTAGCAACATGATATAAATAAAATATGAATAATATAGATAATAACAAAGTATGTGGATAGTATTAACATAATTCGAATAAAATAAAGTTAACATACCAAATAATAGATATTGGGAGTAAGTAGATAACATAATAGTTTAAGATTATACTATAACATGACAACAATATAAAATACTAGGAGGTTATTAGTTTGCAAAACAAAGAGTGTTATGTAATAAAATTATACAGTGTGATTAAATAATAAAGGTAAAAGAGAGATAAGTATTGGATATATTTAAAATGAAAAATTTTAGCTAAGGAGAGAACCGTTTATGAACAACCTCGGTAAGGAGGGTAATTAGTGGGCTAATTAAGGAATTTAAATTAGATATAAATTGCGAAAGAATAGTAGAGAAGGCTTCAACGGAAGAATTATCGATTTTGACTGCTTCAGCATAAGATTTGATTTGAGGCTGCCGAGCGTGATCTTCACAAACCATATCTGGTGATTTATAAGTTGACGTATTTGTGACAATATTTTGATTGAGTACCGGATGATGGATAGATTTAGGTAATTGAGATTTACTGCGGTTATCATTTAGTTTTTTAAAAACTGGACATCCTCTATAGGATATCCTTTTTTTTTATAAAAAAAAGTTATTTATATTAAATTGTATATTTAGTAATTATTTTCTAAGTGAAAATAACATAAAATTGTATTAGTTTGAATTAAAATCTGAAAATGAGTGTAAAATAATGGCCTTTTTTTGATAAATTTGGTTTTCAAATCTTTCGCTTCACTCAGAATCTGATATAAATTGAGATGAAGTTGTAATTTAATTAGGTCCTAATTATTCATTGATTCTCATTGATTTCCTCTTTATTAAGAAAAAAAAAACTAACATTAATACTTAAACCAAAGCATTTTGTTTATTTTCAATATTAATAAGTTATCATTTAGAATTATTTTAGAGTTAGTTAATTTTTTGATGAACAAATTTGCATCAGCTATCCAACTTAGAATGATGACCTATCTTGTGATTTTTTATTTTTTAAGAAATTTTTAATCCTTTTAGTTATAAGTATCTACCTATCAATAATACAAATATAATTAGTTTATACTATAACTTCTGTGTTCATACCTATTTATATGTTATGTTTACTTTGATTTTAAAGATGAAATTGTCAAAAGAAAAGATGCTGAGCAACAATTTGTAAAAGATGAAAATGGCAGGAGACGTTTTCATGGAGCATTTACTGGTGGATTTTCTGCTGGATTTTACAATACAGTAGGATCTTTAGAAGGATGGACACCGAGCACATTTAAATCATCAAGAAGCTCAAAATTTACACCAAAAGTTCAAAATGCTTATGATTTTATGGATGAAGAAGTACATATATCTTAATATATATTAGTATACAATTAGTGTCTTAATATATATTAATATACAATTAGTGTCATTAACCAAATTTATCATAAGTGCGTTAGTTTAATTAATTTTTTGATTTTTATCTAGGATAAAAAAGATTTAGGTATTGATGCGTCGAGTTTAAAAATTAAATCAGAGTATAGTGATCATTCTTCTAGAAAACGGCAGCTTCCTGTGATTAATTCTGGACCTATTCCTGGAAGACCTGTTCTTGGAGAAATTTTAAAGCCAATTAAGTAAGAAAATTCTTATTATGTTTATAATTAATACCAATAAGTTAATTAATTGAATTATTTTCTTTTAAGAGATACTTGGGGTGTTGAATTATTGAAGCGTATGGGTTGGAAGCCTGGTCAAGGAGTTGGTCCTCAGTTAACACAACGGGAAAAAATGAGATCCAAAAAAGAATTGGAAAATGTTGGAATGAAATTTAGTGTTGACAAAAGGTTTGGTGATGAAGAGGATGAAGTCAATGAGTTATTAGAAAATTTTAAAGTTTCACCTTTTGAATATGAATCTGTTGCTATTAAACCAAAGGTTGATACTTTTGGACTTGGTTATAAAGGTCTAAAGACTGATAATGTTTCAGTTAAATCTAATGATAAATACAGTAAACTTACTGTTGGAGGAAAGAGTATCCATGGACAAGTAAATGAAAATTTGTTTAATGTTAAAATTATAAAATTAATCAATACAGTGTAACCTGTCCTTTTGGGCCCATCAAAAGTGTTCATCAAATCAAATGTGTTCTTTGTGTACCTATCTTTTTGTTCATTAAGTTACAGGTGCTCAATAAGTTAAGGTTCACTGAATTAATTTTAAATGTTTTGATTGTTTATTAAGATTGTTTGAAAAATAATTCAATTTTTTATTAGTTAATGAATTTGATTAAGTTATTTCACCTATGTATGGTTATAACCATTAAATTTGGGTTTTTTTTTTTAAATACTAGCAAGTATACATTTAATATTTTTCTAATGATCCTTAAACAATTAAAAATTATAATTTATTATTATTAGATAACATAAAATATCAAAATACAGTAGATTCTCGTTATGTCGAATCTCAAGGGGAACAGGAAAAAGTTTGAGATATCGAGTTTTATTAAAAAATTGTAGAAAATTAAAAAAAAATATATATATATATATATATATATATATATATATATATATATATATATGTATGGATATGAATATTACACAATACAAATGCTTAAAATCCATAATTTAAAACTTAAAATACTGAAATAATTGAAATAACTGAATACATGAATGAATTAATAATTTTTTTCAAAAAAATCTGTCATTAAAGTTTACTTAATATTACTTGTTTCTTCCAAATTAGATTAAGCAGAAAAAGCCTTATCTTCCATAACTGTAGTAGTCTCGACAAAATTCCTTAATATTTTTAAAGCATGTTTAGCTTGCTGAATTGTAACTTCAAAAGTGACGTCTTCCTCATTTTGTGGTTCAACTTCACTATCACTGGTATTTTCGGTGGTTTCCTATCAAATTTCGTTATCTGTCCATGTTCCACATAATGTGAATAAAATATTATTTGTGTACTCGAGTTAACGAAAAACGATTAATTTTATACCGAGATATCGAGAGAAAAACACTATGAAGTGTAATAGTAGTTTTAAGGAGAATTCAATGTAGTTCGAGATAACGAATAATTCAAGATAGCAACGTTCGACATATTAAGAACCTACTGTAGTAACTTAATATTCAGGGATAACTTATATGGTGCTTAACCATTGGATAATAATGAATAATTGAAGATTTAAATTAGAAAATTTATGAATTCGTAAATATAACACTTCAATATACTAATTTATATTTGTTACATTATTGAAGTCATAATAAAATTAAATATCTACTGAAAAAAAAAAATTCTTTCAACCACTATATTTATAAAAATAATAATATACTTAGGCTTTTGGTGTTGGCGCCTATGAAGATGACGATGACGATATCTATGCCACAGAAGATATGACAAAATATGATTTTACATTAGAAGATAAATCACAAAAATCAAAAAATAAACTCAAGTCTAATAATGTGCGTTTGGATTGTATTGAAGGATTTGTCGAAGATGATAATAAACATGGACTCTATGATGAAGTTTCGTCTTCTATACAAATCCCACCCGGTATTTCAGTTTTGAAAAGTTTTAATTTAAAATTTAATTTTTATTTTTGTCTTATAAATTTATTTTATTAGAGTGGCGCCCACATGGAATGTTGGAAAGAATATTGGGTCAATGTCCTCCAGACTTTAATAGTCCATATTCTAATGTTTCCAATGTAAATGTGAACACCAGGCAACGGCAAATGAAAAAGCTTGATCCTCCTCCAAAAGTTGAAGAATTTATTAAAAAAGGTAATTAATGCAATTAGGTATTTAAGAATTTGAATATGTTTGTATTTTTTTATTTTTTTTTATTAAACATATTATAGTTAGTTACATAGTTACATAACTGACATAAATTACTTACATTATTGATTAAACTATTTCATGTAAACTTATGCAGCTTGTGTTTGAGATAAAGAGCTATAAGATAATATAATAATAATATAAGATAATAATTATGAACATAATATAAATATGATGATTAATGAAATTAAAATACTACAAAGTTGAACAAGATCTAAAAACTTAAATTCAAGATTACAAAAAATATTCCTAAAAGAGAAAAGTATTATTGTATACAGAAAAATGTTAACCAAACATATTTAAATAAAATAACCAGAATGATTTAGGTAAGACAAAAAATAAATATCAAACTTGATACAAAATTGGCATATATTACCACAGCTCATTATTTAATTCTAAAAATAAATATTTATATACCAAGGATTTAATATAAATGATTTTTCCCCAAGTATCGTTTTTTTTTTTTTTTTCATTCGACAGGCGTGAAATTGAAAAAAGTTAGATACAAATAATCCATGAAACACTAAGCTAAATATTTATAAGCATATTGGACAGTCAAATCATTTTTCCTAAATTCTCTTATCCTATCTTTTTATAAATTGTTAATACGAAAATTCCATCATCATTAAGGCAGAAATGATATTACGTTGGTGAGTAAGAGAAGGACAATGAAAGAGTAGATGAGTGATATCACATATTGCAACATTGTGTTCTTGAAGCATGCATAGAAGAGTCGCCGAGAGAAAGTTTATGAGTGTGATGGGAGTAGTGTATCCAAATCTTGGACGTGAGAAAGAAATAATTGTGTTTTTATTTATTTTGAGGTTGTATAACCAGGGTTGTGAGGGTATCATGGGTGATATATGTTTATACCAAATGGCATAATTGGGAGGGAGATTGTTCCATTGGTGAAGCCATAATTTGGTAACATGAGATTTTAACAGGGGACAAAAATCAGTCCAAGTAATTAGAGTTAGAGAAGGGCTGCGGAAAGATTAGGTGGATTTGGCAATGGAGTCCACTGTTTCATCGATTTTTTTAAGAAAAAATTAATTAAAAGAAACGTTTTCATGTACATGACTAATATTTTAATTGATTGGTTTATTTAAATTATTCTGAATGATATTATTAAAGAAATTATTGAACATATTAGCTGCTTTTATTGGATCATTCTTCACATTTATTTCACTGTCATTATTTTTTATTTTGATAATGTTATCTTTAGATCTCAATTTAGAACTGTTAACTTCATTTAGTATGTGTTATGTAAACATTTTTTACAGAAACACCTAGTTTACTATCAGATATTATAATATCTGATCGGTTTACAAGAGCTGTGTTACCTGATGATTCGACTAATGCTTTAATACCAGTAATACGGACCACTGATCCAGCATTAAGAAGACTGCAAGAGTATGCTGATAAAAAAATGTATGGTTTTTGGACACGGAAGACTGAACAATGGAACCCTGATAAATTACTTTGTAAACGATTCAATGTCCCTGTACCAAAACAGTCTATGTAATATCTATATAATTATATTTTTGATTTTTAATTATTAAATGTATCATGAAATATATTTCAGGATCAATTATTCAGATGATGGAAAAAAACATGGAGAGTGTAGTCTCTTCAATTCATTAGAATTTCCATCATATGCACCTGTATCTAGTAATGAAAATCAAGTGCAAAATAGTTTACCGTTGATCATTGATAATGTGGTTTCAAATAATGAAAAATCAAATTCACCAGAAAATGCAATGGTGTGTTGAATTTTATACAATTACCTTATATTTTTACACTTTTACTATTAACTAGTTCAGAAGTTCACATAATTATTTTTCTTTCATACCATGATACAAAGAGAACTTCTCAACTAATTTATTTAAAGTCAATTATGTTAAATATTTTTTTATCAAATTATATAAATTTAGTACAGTACTGATAAAAAGAAAAATGGACTTTAACTATTAATTTATATTTATTTCATAAACTGTTAATTAATGTTAGTAAATGAAAAATTAAAAAGAAAATATGCAACTGTTACTAATAATTTTTTATGTTCTAATTAAATAATGTAAAAACTTAGCAAGCATATTTTATGAAGCAAAAATTCTTATTAAAAACACTTTTTAGTCTATAACTTGAATTCATTTTGTTTTTTAACAGTATTCATTTGTTAATATTTTTTTTCAGGAAACAAAGGATTTAGTTGAGTGTCAAAAGCCGAGTGTTGATTTCTTTAAAGACATATTTTTAGATGGTAGTGATGATGAAATTATCAATATACAAAAGCCATTCAAAAGTGAAAGATCACCAAAAAGAGAAAGTACATTTGATAATGAAAAAGAAGTATGTTCAAAGGAAATTGTTTCTGAAAAGAAAGAAAGTGATCAACCAAAAGCAACAAGTACTACTCATTTAAACCTTTTCCCTCCCAAAGGAATTTTTGCAAATCTTAATTTTGATGATTTATTTAATACACCTAACAAAAACAATGCAATTGAGACTGAAAAACAAATTGGTGGTGATAGTAAAAATAAAATTATTAATTTACCAAAGTCATATGGTCCATTTCTACCAGAATATGAAAAGCTAACTTCTACTTATGTCAAAATTAAGGGTGTTGATAAAACATTTGAAGAAGATGAATGGGTTGAAAAAACAGAAGTTTGCAGCGGTGAATCCAGTCATAAAAATAAACACAGTAAACATAGTAAGCACAAGAAACATAAGAAATCAAAAAAGAAGTCTCACAAATATAAATAATTTTTGTTAATTTATTTTAGATTATGAAAAAATGTTTATGTATTTTAACAAGTATCTAATTAATATTAATATTGTGTATTACTATAAATTATATTATTTTGTACACATACATATTATGTTTAGAAAATATATTTTAATGTGTTTATTAGATTTGAATAGACCTTGATTTGATAATGTAATTTTCTGTGTATAAATATTGAATGTGTATTGAATTTGTTAGTCACATGTATTTGTTGGTTGAAATGTATCAATGAATATTTATTATTGGCAGGTGTCAAACAATCATCATTTCTAATAAGCCCATTATAATTCATTAAGTTGTCAACATTCAATCTGATTATTTTTTTACAGCATTTAACTTTTATTCATCAAGCAGTTTGCTAAATCAAAATTTCCTTACAAAATAAGTATTATAATTAAGATTTTAATAATAATTGATATCCGAATAAATATTTATTATGCTTAATGTGACATTATGTTAATGTTTTATTGATGAATTGACTTGAAAAAACACATTATCACTCAAATAATTGTGTGTATGTATAAATATCAAATATAAAATTATAATTTAATATGTATATTATACAATATAATATTATTTTTAAATATTATAGCAATAATTTGTGTTCATTTTATAAGAAAAATATATTGCTTTATGTGAGAAGTCATTTACTAACTCGACTTATTGTCATAGATACACAGTTCAATAAGATATTATGGTTATTAAGTGCATGTGGCTGGTGTTTATGGTTAGGAGTATGTGTAAATTGATTCAACTTAGTGTGCAATCACATTCTCTTGGCAAGCAGAGTATAATATTGAATTAAAAATGAAAAAATTATCTAAAATTTTGAAAATTGAATCAAATAATGTTTAAGAATATTTATTCAAATCTAACTTTAAAAGTATTAAATGGCAAGGTATACATTTATTTGTTAGTTCAAAGAAAATTTATCAAAAAGAATTTTTAGCTTTTCAATAGCTTCTATGCAAGGATATTAAAATGAGCTCTCTGAATGTACCTTTCATCAGATGACATTGGATTAGAAAAAACATATTAATAGAAAGAAAAAAATTGGTGGAATTATATAATTTGTTGTTTTATTCAGAACTTAATTTTTAATTTAATATACTGAACACTTTTCTCTAATAAAAAACATAGTTAATATTCCGAAATTGAAAGAATCAATCACTAAACCAAAATGTAAACTCTAGATGTTTACCTATGATGAATTCACCTATAGGCTAAAACCATTGATTATAAATACTTACAAGTTATAATCGAAGCTATAACTTGCCTAAAAGGTTATTTTGCTTTTTGTATAATATAATACTGTTTACACACCTAAATATGTAAATTGTAATAAATCATTATCAATCAGTGCCATTCACTTAGTGATGAAAAAGCAAATAACAATGGTGGTTGCATTCCTGAGATCACATAGTAATAGACAGACATTGCAGCCTGGTAAAATTAAGATCTTGTGTTTTAAAATGTTTTAGAAGGTAAAAGTCAATGAACAACAATTATTTTTTTTTATGTTTGTTGGTTATGGGTACATAGCAAAAAAAAAAATTGACTTTCCTATGGTTGACAGTAGTCTACTCTGAGCGAGTGCCCATGACATTATAGACCTCAACAAAATGTGTGAGAAAAATTGAGTTCATGTACGTGATCATGGTTCATCAGTAAGTCTGGCTGGCTGTTTATTACACATTGAGTCATACACTATTCAACGAGAATTACAGATAATGGTGTTGCAGAACGACAAACGCACCCAAGTGCAGCAGAACAGTTAGTGGATGACTCATCATATTAACTATTATGTGTGAAACGTGAGCCTAATGCACTACAACAAGCAAGGGAATAGTCATCACGACGATGACACATAATTATTTTTATCATAATGTTACGACTACAAAGAATTTGCCGTCACCTTCAGACATGTTCACAGGCATATATAATCATAAAATAATCTTAAAACAAATTTAAATGCATTCTAAAAATAATAAATGCGATTGTACATTTGTATTCCACAAATAACTCAGTTGCCAGTATTCAAGGTAGGTTATTAAAAATTCTGTTCAAGAATATTTAATCTAAATTGTACCATATTAGATATAAACATATTAAATAGAATAAAATATTGAGTAAAGCGAAATGTATATAGGTTTCAATAACTTCAATTTTAATACAAATCAATGTAAATATGTACAAATAATGAAAAAAATTAGTAATGTAGAAAAAAATTAGTAATGTTGATCCTTTAAATGTTAAATATGCACTTTAAGGTACATAAAACAATCATGAAAACATACAAGTAAAAAATTTAAATAATAACATTAAACTAGGAGAGCAAAACTTTTTAGTTCACGAGGAAAAAAATATAAATATTATTAATACAATTTAATGTACACAGAGAAAACGAATATAGAAAAAATCTATCACATAATCAATAAAAAAAAAACATGTTAAAACTAACTTATAATTAAATAGTATGTATACAAATCAAATCAGATATTAAATTTTAATGCATATAGATTAAAGTTTCACATTGATGACTTTAATGATTTCACGACCAATAGCAGTACCCATTGGAGGTGGTACTGCATTACCAATTTGCCGATGTCTATTAATGATCGGTCCATAGAATAGGAATGAATCTTGGAAACCTTGCGACCGGGCACATTCTCGCACACTGACAACACGATGCTGATCAGGATGAAGCACTCTACCTTGTTTTCCCATAGGTTCAGGATTTGTAATAGTAGTTGAGCAAAATCCTTTCCATGCAAGCCGACCATATAAGCCTGTCCAATTATTATTTCTATTACCAGTATGTGGTAAACACCAAGGGATAATTGTATTAATTTGCCGATCTTGTGGTATGCATTTTTCACCAGAAGCACAAACACATACTCCGCGTAATGCACCATTTTTACCTCTACCATTCTTAACATCATGATGAGTGTATTTTAGTATATTTGTAGTAGTTCCATCAGATAATTTAACTTGTCTATTGGGCAAGTTTCTCCAATCACTTCCTTCATCAACTGGTATTAGTTCTATTCTTGCTTGTACTAAGGGTGACATGTCCTTGCATATATGATCAATTAATAATGCTTCTGTCGACAATTTATCTGGATATCTGAGTAACTTTTGAAAATGAGTGATGGGCTTTGATTTGTATGGTATTTTTTCAAGACTAGCGCCATTTTTAATTTTAGGTAAATCTGACCAAGCATCATACACGGTAACAGTTCTCATAGGAGCAGAATCTTCATATTTGCAGTTATTTCTAAATTTTTTATCACCAACTTGAACGTACAGACTTGAACTTGTTTTATTGAATACATGTGTAGGTTCTGGATAAAGAGGCAACAGTTCACCTGGAGCAGCACCCATAATAATTAATCTTCTTCTGGTTTGAGGAACACCAAAATTACCTGCTTGGAGAATGCCAAAGGTACACTGGTAACCCATACGTGTAATACATCTCATAGTTAATTTATGGACCATACCTTCCTTGAATGATACAAAATTTCTAACGTTTTCCATGACAAAATATTTTGGACGGTAGTAATCTATATATGATAAAAATGAAACAACTAGAGAGTTTTTGAACAATGAATATTGCCCAGAGTTGAATCGATTCATACCACTAAAACCTTGACAAGGAGGACCTCCAGAAATAAAGTCTACTTCACCTTTTTTTGGTATATTATGATTTTTATTATTTTTAGTATTACCTGACATGACTAATTTCAATAAGTGATTACAGTCTTCAACAAACACAGTGGAATTCGGATTGTTTAAGAGGAATGCAGATGCAGCATTATCATCACACTCTATTGCCCATTTAGTTTTAATCAGGCCACTGTCTTCTAAGCCTTTAGATAAGCCACCGCAACCAGCAAATATATCTAAGCAATTTAGTGGGGAAATCTTTTTATGAAATGGTATATACTGCAATTTATTTTCATCAACACATCTGTAGTTATAGTTAACAATTACTTCTTTTGCTGTCATTTTTGCATCATTTGAGAGTTTCTCACTAGAGATAATACAACCAGTTAAGAAATCGTATTTATTAGCAAAGTAAAATCTATCTGGTCCACCTGCAGACCAAACAAGAGGATCACCAATGTTTTCTATAAAGGCTACATAACATTTCCCAAGAATATTTTTACTTGACACTCTAAATTCTTCATCTGACCAAAACAACATATTCATGTCTGCATTTTTGGCGTAATCTTTTAATGGGATATGCTCAGCCCTATACATACGACGTACAATGATTCGAATATTATTCTTATCCCAGCATACTTGATATATGGCTAATATTTCTGCAATGTCAAAAGGATCAGGTGTGGTTTCATTGGAGCCACGTATTTTCTTTTCTAACGTCTTACGGTAATATTCAGGATACTCAGTTTCATCAACATCTTTCAACAATTGACAATTTTTATTTTTATTTATACCACTATGTTTATATGGTTTTTTTCCAACAAAATTGGATCGAGACGCTACAGAAAATATACCAGAATTTAGATAAATAAAATTACCAACCTTATAATTTACATTATGTAGTTTTAGATTATAAAAATAGGATATGTTTTTGTGTTTTTCAATCAATTCTAGAGGTTCAGGGATCTGAGATTTTCTTTCCAAATCATCTGCATAACAATTGCTACAATATTTATCTTTTTTAATAGTACACGGCTCTTCAGGTTTTGGATATTCAAATCTTCCGAAAACATCATCATATTGAAATTGATAAAAGAACGATTTTTTATCACCACGAATAACAGGTTCTAAAAGATCTTCTAATTTAGAACCACCAAGATTGAACCAATCATTACTTGGTATTTTCTGTTTGACATCTAATATTGAAGTTATATTGTGAAGATCAATATTAGTACATTTTTTAAGAGCGAATATTTCTTGGGGATCTGATGCTTCACCAAGTATTGTTTCATAACCAAGTGAAAACAAAATAACATGAGCCATATCTTTAAAACTTGTTTTGAACAAATATTGTATTTGACCAATTAAAGGTGTTTTTGAGGTATTGTTATGGACCATTATAAAAACTTTTTCGCTCAATTTTTGGCCGTTCCACATCACTTCATTTTCACCAATATTGTTTATATAATTTGATTCTTTTTTTGTTTTTGTATTGCATACATCTTTAAAAACAGTCTTAATACACTCATTCATGTTTTTCTCATTTTCTTTATCAGTAACATTTAATTGGTCTGCGAACATATTTTCAAATACATCTTTTACCAATTCTGTAGTAGTTGCTTTACTGAATTCACGATTATTAATGTCACTTTTTTCATACATTTGACGGGTTCTTCGCTGTCTACTAGATGGAGTTTTAACAACTCCTGCAGCTCCTGAAAGTTGTGTCAATGTTTCAATACATCGTGTTTCACTTAATGGTAAATGATATGTATCATTTGAATCGTAATCAGTAACTTGATCAAGTACAAACTGAGCATGAGCAATGAGATCTTCTTCAGTAAATTTAGCACCAGTTGCTGGATTTACAGAGTTTACTACATTATTTAAAACATCTTCATAAGTTGGATCATCAAATTCACTATGCACCATAGACTCAATAATTAGCCTGCTTAAATGTATCTTTTCAATAACAGATGTCATATACTTTTTATAACTAGAATGCGGCTCAATTAATAAATAATCAGCATAATCAGAGGATACACCTATTATTACTCGCGAACCACCATCATATGATGAAGACCACCATTCCGATATGGGGCCCAATTTTTTTGCAGCAATACCTTGTTCTATACTGGGGCTATGGTCATAAATAGGTTTCACATAACCAGTCAAATATAATGCAATATTCCTCTCCATCAACCCTGAATCTAATGAGCACATATGTCCATTTTCGTCATAAATACTGTACTCGGTTAAATTATGTTGTATCACATCTGTATTATCAGTGTAAATATTGGCCAATATCCCATTTGTTAAAACTATACATTCAGGTTCAGCATCCAAAGGTATGTTAACAGATTCAATATGTGTTTGATAACATAACTTACATTGCACTGCATCTTTAATCTTGTCTGTGGAGGTATTTAACTGAATTACATTATTGCTAGTATTTCGTTTCTGTCTCTTTTGATTTTCAGTCGTTGATTCATTAACCTGTCGTTTAAAACCCCGAAGGACCTTTTGATCAGCTTTGCAACTAGTGACAGAAGCCATTTTCATAAATTTATTTGATGTAGACTCTAAAAACGGTCAGCATAAAAAAAAAAATTAAGTTCATCTATTAATATAATAAATATCATGGTATAAATTATAATTATTATGGCCAGATACACTTGAATGTAATGGTATTATTACTGCCCTGCTAAGAAAGAATCCCGTAAATTGAAAAAAAATTTAAAATGAGATCATATTGTCCAAAGATTTGAAGCAAAGCTATAGTATAAAAAAAATATACGGTTTATATTATTATATTTTACCATTTTCAGTCCAATTGTCATAAAGTTGTTTAATGTTTTCTTGATTAACAAAGTAGACATTTTTTTCAACTAAAAGATTCAAAACATGCTGTTCTATCTGTATCCAAAGTTTCATAATGATTGGATCAGTGGCAGACTGGCCCGGGGTGCTAAAGTGCGATCGCACCCCGGGCCCATAGAAAAAAAAAAAGGTTTTTAATATTGAAAATAATTACTTTATCATTATTTGCCACCATCACATTTTATTCTTATTATTAATTTGAATTTATTATCAAAACATAATATTAAAATAAATAATACAAAAGTATAAATTATAAATGATTAAAATAGACATAAGTACATAACCAACTATTGAATTCGTATTTTTGTAAATCATTTTGGGAATTTAAGATTTTTAGCTGACAAAGTTAACCTTAAGTATGAAGATTTACAAGAAGAACTTTGTCATTTTGCACGTTCTTATAAAACTATTATAAAATTCTCAAAAGCACTTTTTGAAAATGTATCCGACTATAAAGATGACTTAATAACAAATGAACCAGTAAATAGTGAACAAATCGAAGATGAAAGTAGTGATGACAACAATGGCGATGATTAATCTTTCGACTTTTCTAAATCTAAAATTTAAAAAAAATGATTGCGAAGAATGCATACCATGCGTTTTTAAATTTTCACAAAAATATAATTTGCATTCAGCGGCGTATTCAAATTTATATATATTAACTCTGGCATGCACACAAACAAATTGTGAAAGGGCATTTTCCAAGTTGAAAATTATAAAAAACAGATTACGTTCAACAATGGAACAAGGTTTATTAAATGCGCAATTTCTTCTAAGTATAGAAAACGATTATTTGCCTGATACAGAAAGCATAATTGATAAAATTTCAGAAAGTTCTACAACATTTTCAAAATTATTACATTTTTAAAAATCATACATTTTATATACACAAATTTAAATATTAATTAATATAAAATACAAATATAATTATTAATTGTTTTCAAAAGATAAAAATGTAACTATTATAAAAAAATTAAATTTATTTTACACTATTAAGATAAAGTTTATACAGTCCTATTGTTTAAAAGCTGAAATTCTTCTTATTTAAGAAAATAAGTATGTACTATAATGAATACATTAAAAACATTTACTGAGAATAAAATAGAAAGTGCATTACATGTTTTTTTATTTTATAGAATGTTGATAGGGCCCTAAAAATGTTTTTGCACCCCGGACTTTTTTATTCCAGTCCGCCACTGGATTGGATGGATCAATATGCTTCAGTAAATTTTTTTTTTTTTTGGGAGGAAACTGTATAACGATTAGTTTTGACGATTAATAAATAATTAATTTAATATAAATAATAATTACATAGATATTAAAATGTATAGTAAAAATTTGTATTAGTTATAATAAATGTGTAGTAATTATTTTTGATTTTAATGATGAAGAGATCCCATGAAATATAATTTTATATTATTGTTATACTTTTGAGTTGCACATTTTTTTTAAATTATTAGAACTTTCAAAATAATTAAACATAAATAAATATAATATAGTGTTGTTAGTTCAATCATTAGTGAAAAAAAAAACATAATTGTAATTACCACTTTTTGCTTAGTAAAGTATTAGGTACAAATAACTATTAATAGCATACTTAATATAAATATCAAAACCATAATATTTTGGTGAATTAAAAATTAACCATAGGAAATATATTTTGCTTTTAACAATATTACAGTAGAACCTCATTAATCCGGACTAATTGGGGCTCTAGGTTGTCCGAATTAATGAAAGTCCGGATTAAACAAAATAACTAAAAATAGTAAATCATAAATTTATAAAAATATTGTATTGCATACTTTATTAAACCATATATTATTAAACCTAAAAAATAGTACATACATAATTGTATTATATTGTATAATCATTAAATACACATAGTATTAAGACATACCTTCATTCTTTACACTTGACACGCTTACTGGTTTAAAAAAACTGCTAATCTTTGGTTGTCTTCCTTTCACAGTGATTCCTTTAAATGATGACAATTAGTATTGATAAATACGTAATCGCAATAACCCGCATTTATGGGAAATTTGTAGAACTCGTTTATCTACGGCGAAAACTAGCGTAATTTTCGTACGATCGGTTTATTTACGTATTATAAACGGCTGTCCGGACTAATGAGGTCCGGAATAATGAGGTTCTACTGTATATTCATACAAATAAAACTATCATAAATTAATAAACATAAAAGTTCATTTTTATCAAAATGACTGAGCAAATTAACGGAATTCTTTCTTAGCAGTGCAGAATACACATATGGTAGATTTCTATTTACCCTCTCATAAGCAGTATTACGAAACCAACAATCAAGCAAGGAAATTAATAAGACAGGTTCACACCGAGTTATATTTAAGACCAAACGATTTGGCTAAAGTTTAAATCGATTAATTACGATGGTCTCCGACAGTTAATTAGCGATAATTAACTAATAAGACTAATTTTTTCGTAAGAAGCTACGCGTTATTATTATTATTACATTGAAAAACCTGAAAAACGTACGATTGAACAATGTTTCAACGTTATTCAAGTGAGTATAATGTGATAAGAGATTTTCAGTAACTATTTCTTAGACCATCTTAACCTAAAACATTAAAACATTGTGTTATTCCAAATTTGTAAGTATAAATAAACTATTGTTTTATGGTAAAAACATTTTCGCGGGTATTTTATTTCCAAAAACACTGTTATATCAATGGTTTGATAAAACGTAAAACCACAGATGTCTATTCAGATAATAGATTGTACTCGCGTTATCATTTGAAGCATGACAATTCTGCCACCAATTTCGTGGTTGAAAATCATTTGAAATAACCATTGAATTATATTATGTTGGAATGGTTTTTTGCGTTTTTTTTTTTTTTTATTTACTGTAATATAAATTCAATTATTTTTCATGACGTGTTGCATACGGATGTACAAATAGACATCAACGTGGTCAAAATATTCATTTTTTCTGGTCAGTTAATGTATCGGTTCTATAGGCAGTATTGTAAAGTATTTGAGTAGATGTTTTTATTGGTATTCAATATTCTTTCAAATATATTTTATTAAGTATCTCAATAATATTAACAAATTAGAACTTATTTTAATTTATATCCTGTAACATGTAAAAAGTTAGTTGATTAAAATCTAGCAGAAAATGACATTCCATTAGTTGATAATTTAGTTGAAACTTCTGATGAAATAGTTAAAAAGTTCAAACAAGAGAAACAACTTTATTTAAAGAGAACTTTAAAGTATAACTAGTTATACCAATGAACTGTTATGGAGAAAAAAAATAAAGGGTTTACACTTTACAACATAGATTACGAAGAAAAGACTGTGAAAGTGTGAAAGCGTGACGAAGTGGTGGTAGTGTGGTACCTCTACCATAGAGTGATATGACGGTCGGGGGATGGATAGCTAATCTCGATAAGCGTCCACAATTATTAAAAAGTACATAGGTACTTCGCCCCATGGGATATTCTTCGCTACTCGGACGAGTTAATGGAGATGGGTGATTTTAATTTTAAAGAAATGATAGATCATTTATTAAGGTGGACGATTCTGAGTAAAGCTTCAAATTTGTGCACTGATTGGAATCTGGTGTACTTCAGTGAAGTTATTTCTCCTATTCTTGATAGTTATTCCAAGCATAGAGAAAAACTACAATCAAATCGAATAAAATCGGTAAAATTTGCTGTAGATGAAATTTTCATAAAATCTGTTTTTGATGTTTAGCCATGAAAAAAAAAAATAATAGTGCTAAATACTCAAAATTTTTAATAAATGCAAACTATTATCTTTATCGGTTACCTACCTATCATAGTCATAATCGACTATTCTATAATCAATTGGAATACCTATTACCTATGGTTGGAAATATCTCGCTGCAGCTTTTTACATGTCTACTTGATTACCTATTAATATCCGTTTCATTCGAGTGTTGCAACAAATTTATCCTCGTTGTTTTTGTGATTTTGAATACCGTGATTCTATAATTTGTTAATTTGTTTAGTTGAAATATCAATGAATTGTAAATACCAACAAAATAATTTTTAATGTAAAAAGATTTAATTAAAAATGAAGAGATATTTATGACGGCCGTTGTAATAAGAGCTCTTAAGTTTATGCATAACGTGTCATAAAATAACGTTTAAATGTATGATTAAAAATTCTAATAGGTACCCACAGTGTTCTTTAATCTATGATATATTATACTATATTTTATTATTATTATTATTATATTAATTGGGGTAATTAAATTTTATTTTAGGTAATGTATTAATTTTTAAATTATATTGTTAAAACTGCTAATCACATCACAGCCACAGGCTTTAGTGAGTGGACCAATACATAACTAATATTTAAAATAGTAAATCGTGCTATTATTGATGAAATATATTATTAATATTATTATTATTATATTACATATTATTATCGGAGACATCATAGTAGAGTGGCATGATGGGCAAAAGACCACGAGTACAGGAGCTACGTTATTAAATGTAGAAAATTGATGAGTAAAAATGAAATCGTATAAAAAAATTATGATTTTATTTCAACAAATAATTTCAACAAGAGATCATCTTTTCACATAAAATTTAAATTTAAAAACGCTAATACGGATTCTGATAATATTAATTATTTTTTGTACTTCTGATAATATTACTATCGATAAAACGTTAATTTTTAACGAGATTGACAACCGTATTTCCCAGTAACGCAGCGATTTCAGTTGTTTATTATTTATAATTTATTACCTAGCGACAAATATTTAAGCGAATAACCATTGTTTTTACATTCTTATAACTTTTAAGTCGAAATGATATAATCATAGAATTCAGGGCCAACCGTCATATATTGACACGAGCAGAGCTGAGCCACTGCATAAGCATAATATACATTATATTACACTATACTATTGTACCAGTATTTTTTTTCGAAACCTAGCGATTATTAACGTTTTATTCACGAACGAAAATACTCAAAAACATAATAAAGCTATGCACAATAATAATTTCCAGGCGGGTTTCAGAGAACGGGATGGAAAAAAAAACGAGGCATGAGACTCATCGGCCGTCTGCGTCATCGTGCATCGTAGTAAAAACGCCACTATATAGAAAATAGGTACCTTGTTAATAATTTGACGAACAAATAACAAGAAAAACGGCTGTCGATAGCCGCGTCGTAGTACCCACGGTTTATTATTCGAGGTATTCGACCATTTGTCGCGGTGGAAAAAGCGACGGGTAAACACGTCTAACTCTCCAAAAGGCCAAACGAATAGTTTACGAAGTGAAAAAAAAATAAAATAAACAATCGCGACGTGGTATTATCTCTACTGCGGTTCAATAACCATTAGCAGCAACACCGGCCGCAAGGCGTTATCGGCAATATAATAATGCGTTTCGACTGTTCGCGGCGACCACCGCGGTACTCTATATTATTATACATACATTGATACATACTCGTACGCGCTCCCACGATTATTTCGTGTTCAGCATACGCACGTACACGAGCGCGCGCACCTGATACGAACACAACGACGTACTAAACAACGTTCGTGAATTATTGAAACGTTTCCATTATTCGCGAGCGTCGTCGTCGTCGTCGTCGTCGTCGTGATAACGCGTCGCCCACCGCCGCCGCCGTGGACGTTATCAGCGGTCACTCCTCAGCTACAGACGACGACGTTGCGTTTCCAGCAAGGAAATCCGTTCCGTACCGTATCACCGCCGCCGCCGCCGCCGCCGTCGACGAATCACACACACACACACACACGCATACGCACTCACGCACGCACACGGGGCCCCGGTGAACTCGCGGCAGAGCGGCTCGTGCGTGTACGTTCGGCGAGTGTTTTCTGTACTCTTCTTTCGAGTTTATTTATTTTTTGTTTTTCGTCCCCCTCCGTCTGTGTTTCCGCCAGCGGATTTCCCGCCGTCTCGCGCGAACCCCGGACATGACGACGACCGCGGCGGTTGTCCTGTGGCTCGTGGCCGCCGGACTCTGGTGTTCCGGCCGCGGAGTGTCCGCGTTCTATCTGCCCGGCCTGGCGCCCGTCAACTATTGCAAGGAGGACTCGGCGTCGTGCAAGGTAAAAACAGCGAGCAACGCTCGGGCGGCAGTAAATTTCGCGGCCGTCACGACGACGACGAAACG
This sequence comes from Therioaphis trifolii, assembly GCA_027580255.1. NCBI lineage: Eukaryota > Metazoa > Arthropoda > Insecta > Hemiptera > Aphididae > Therioaphis > Therioaphis trifolii. Next base: position 2,998,451 of record CM050405.1, on the reverse strand, counting down.
CGCGGGCACGCCGCTCGCCCGGCTCCCTGGGGTAGGAGCAGGCGAACGCGTGGTGTCTTCGTACCGTCGTCTTCGTCCTCGTCGCTTCGGGCACGCACGCGGGCTCTCGGACCGCTCGAAACGGATGACTTTTCGGATCGCCGACGGGTGGCTTCCGGCCGCCGACAACGTTTCTTGTCACCCGTCGCCAACGTACATCGTTTGAGAGCGAACGCTACCTACCGTTTCTACCACCCGCCCCTGAGTCGACGATCCCGTGCGTTTCGAGTTTTCCGTGCCCCCTCCCTTTGATTGGAATGTGGTCGGGCCGAAATTCGACGGTTTTCCGGGCATCGTTCTGTGACCGATTTAGGTCGTATTACTTTCGGTCGGTACTTGTAATAGAGTCTCTATGATAACAAATATTTGTTGCATCTCACCATTATCAAGAAAACATCTTTGTGTTATATGAACGCTTCAAAAAACAGATATGCCCATTTTATAAAAAAACATAATTTCTCTGTTCCCTTCATGTACCTGTCTACATGAGAATTTGATATGCTTAAAATAATATTTCTGGGTATTCGTGAGCTCAAATCATTTATGTCCGACCCGACAAATACTTACTCGAGTAAACTAAACTAATATTGCACTACCTATATTTGTTGATAATTTTTTTTTTTTTTTTTATTTCAGAGTTTGATTAAGTTTTTTGTGAACAGACTCAATTCTGATGAGTCAGTTATACCATATGAATATCACTAGTAAGTATCAACTTATCTACAAATTGGTTAGGTGATATCTAATAATAATTATTATAATTATCTTAATTAAACTAGGTATATCTAAAAAAAAAAAAAAATGATTTTAAAATTATTAAATTTATTTTGTTTATTTACTTATAATTAAATAAAAATGTAATAATGTGGTGTCATTGACACCTTTTTTCATTACCTCTCATGTATTACTAGGCGGGGATCTGGGATTTTTTTATGGCGGGTGCCTACTGATAATTTATAATTTTTCAATTGGTACTTATAATGTATAAACTACACTATAATTGCCTTGTTAGGCACATGGTTAAATTTAAAATTTATTTTATTATATATTTGGTACCTTAATGTATAATATATAAATCTTAGTGCAAGAACAAATTTATACTTTTTAATAGAAATTTGATTGTTTTTGAAACATATATTTTATGAGTGATAGCTTTAGTTTTATGTTAATAGTAGTGAGGTATAAATTATTACTAAATATTCATTTAACTAAGTTTGATTGAAAAATTATTAAACTATTATTATTATAATTTTTAAACGTTTTATTGTAATTATAGACTTATGAAATAATTTTATTTCTTTTGAAAATCTAACCATTGTCAATATTAGTCCTTTGTTTTGAATAGTTACAATTTAAAATATATTTCAAAATTGAAAAAACTTAAGTATTGAGTATTTTCCCACAAATATTTAATTAAGTTATTATTTTTAATTAACTTAAACTATTTTTACTGAAATATATTATTTTGTTTTTTTTTTAAATTTATTGTATTATGTTATTTTTTGTATATTTAATTGTCATTCTAGAAAAATTTTTAATTGAGATTAATTTTCAATGAAGTTTACTTTACCTAAGTATTTGTCTATGTAGGCTTTTTATCAATATACTAATGTGAGCATTATAATGATTAAGGAAAGTACTATTGAATTGAAAGGATGTGAAATTAACTTCTTTGCATATTAATAATGTTTCATTTTCTTTTAAAAATGTCTAATTGTAGTTTGAATAATTTTTTATTTAAAATAGTATTTATCATACAACGTGACTTATTTTACTGAAACTTAAATATTGATTACTTGAAGTAAAATAAATTTCCTGATGCAATGACAATATTTTAGTAGATACTTGATAAATCCTTTCTATCTTAATGTTTTATTTAAATTCATCATGAATTAGACATTTAAACATTTTACATGAATTTTTTTTTAAAAGGAAAAATATTTATTTTCGTGTACAGTTTTAGATTAAGTAGGTATGTAAATTTTAAATGATGTCACTTCATACTTTTAATGTATTATGGAAACATGTTTTTTGTTGGTAGTGAAAATTGTCTATACCTATAGGCAGATCGTATTATATTAAATTATTATTCAATAAATAGTATTTAGTTAATAATTTTTAAGAAGTTAATTCATTTTTATTTTTTGGTTATTGATTTTTTTTGTAAAAAAATTTTATTTTACATTTCTATTCTTTACTATTAAAATATTGCTAAAAGTCCTAATTTTGTTCATAATTTATGTAATATTGAGAGCATAATATGTTTACTTATTTTAAAAACTATTTATTTAGTAAATTTAACATTTTGATTAGGTACTTGATGTTTAGTTTTGTGTACACATAATAGATACTAATGACCTACTTTTACAAATAAAATAATTAATACTTGTTAAATCATAAAATAAATTAGCTACCTTTTAATTTTTTTAATTTTGTTTAATCATATTCCATTTGTTAAATTATGTGAAACTATAAAATATGTTTTATAGTTTCATAAATATTATTATAAAAATATAACAATTTTGCATTTATGCCTTTATTTATTTTTTTTAAATTACATGAATAGTTATGCCTTTGACTCCACATAAAAATTGATTTTTCAAATGAAAATTTACATCTTATGTCTTATTTGATAAATATATTGGTTATTTTATAATTATTATCAATGCGTATTATTAGTTTATTTTAAACATCTATTTAATCATATATAATTTATATGACAAATATTTTGTATTTTACCATTGTGTACTTATTGAAATTTAAAAATTTAGGAGCCACATACAACAGTCAATTCTAAATACCTTATAGTCTTCATTTAATATGAATTGCCTTAATTTATTTAAAAATAAACATTACCTATTAGTCATTAATGTAATATTTTTAAATATTTTACTCCCTAAAACTTTAACTATTGAAATTATTAATTTACTTAATATTCAGTAAGCTTTGGTTTTTGGTGTCTTGGTTCCACTTTTACTTATGAAATTGTAAGCTGTTTATCAAGGTGTTAAATGTTAACTTTAATATTAGTGATTATTTTTATTAATTCATTTTTTTTTCTTCATTTTTCAATAACATTAAAAGTATTATTCACCATAGCACATTTTTGTTTCTTTGTAGGTGATCTATAATTATTTATATATATATATATATATATATATATATATATATATATATATATATGTATGTATGTATGTTTATTGTATATATATTCAGTTAACGACTGTGAGATTTTTCAAAATAACTTGAACTCTATAGTTGAATCAAATAAAAATGTTTGGTTTAGAACAGTGGTTTTCAACCTTTTTTGACAGGGCTGCACACTTTATCTCCTATAACATTTTTGCGGCACACCAATTCATTTAAAATACAATATATGAAATAATTATATATTATATAATATAAAATATTAGAATTTACATTAACTACATAAGTATAGAGTAATGATTGTGAAGTAAATTAATACAGCTCCACGAATATTAGCAAAGTGACTCATCACTATATATACGACCATTAGCAACCTATTGGTCATTTAGTAAACTAGTTGTTGATTGCGTATTTTTTTGTAAAGCCTCCTATTTATCATATTTTACATTATATTTATTTTATTTGTTTGAGAATATCAAACAGATGTTGGCTGAATTGTACAAATTGCACTGTTATTAAATTTATTTTTGTCGTTTAAATTATAGTCGTGTTGAAACTGAATCCACTAGTGTTATTCACGTTCCATTTATATTTTTCTTATATCAGTTTGCACTACCAAGTACTTCAATTAGTTGAATATAAGAACAATATGCTTATTTATAATGTACTATTAATGTTCATTTGACAGTTGTGATTATTATTTCAATTTATATTTTGTACGAGATCATAGCTTGTTTTGTATATGAAATACATAATTTTGTAAAACATTCAGTATCTTATTGATTATTTAATTTTTAGTTTTGACTTTTGCCGAGGTGATGAAAGTGAATCCCCTAGTGAAAATCTCGGACAAGTATTATTTGGTGAAAGAATTCGACCATCTAAGTACAATGTGAGTATACATATTGTTTATTTTGAATATAATTTTAGTATTTTGAATTCTGCTCTAAACATTTAAGTGCTGCCCTATTAGGACAATTAAATTGATATCTCATTTCCACTATTATTTATTTACCATACTTTACAAACTTAATAATTTACAGGCTTTTTTTTTGAAAGATGAAGAATGTAAAACAATCTGTACCAAAAAATATGTTCCTAATGATACTATTAGTAATATGAAGTTGTTCGTTTTGAAGCGTGGAATGGCTTTGAATTATCAACACCATTTCATTGTTGGTATGAGAAATTTATTTCATATGTTTATTTTTTAAATATAACAATTTTAAATGAATGTTATGTTAACTATAATTACTTTTCAGATAATATGCCAGTTACATGGTGTTATGATTTAGAAGAAGGGATGCAGTATTGCAGTACTGGATTTCCAATGGGATGTTATAAACCAGATAAACATGATAATAATTTATGTGCAACTATTCTTCGAGTAAGACTTAATCATTACTATATAGAAATTATTAACAATACTTAAATATAAAAACATAAAATATTAAAAAAATAAATAGCATCCCTCATATCAAAACATCAATGATGTTTTAAAGAAAATGCGTAACCTTCTATTTCAAAATTTTCATTTTGGGACATTAAAAATAGTCTAGAAAATACAGTTTTGATCAAAGTATTATTAAAATTATATTTTTGGAAAATGAAATATTAAGAAAATAGTTTTTTATTTTGATAATGTTAGTAAAATCATAGAGTATCATTGTAATAGTCACTTTAAATAAAGTATACAATTGTTATGCCCTTATTGCATTTTTAATTTCCAAGTGCCTTTTTGATATCAGTAATTCATTTTCGTTAAGCTCTTCTAGTGTTTTAAATTTTCAAGCTCTTTTTTCATTAAAGTATTTTTTTAATTCTTTTTTTTTTTGTCATACCTCACTTTTTGGTTGAATATTTGTAAATGATATTATGTATACTATTTATTTGTAAGCTCGATATTATAATTTAAATTAATTATTTTATTTTTTTAAGCATTATAGACCATTTAGGCCCTTTGCTGCCAATATAAAATTCTTCCACTCCTCTCTATTATATGCATGTATTAGATCTCCATGTCAATCTGGCCTTAACTCCTGAATATCTCTTTTGACTACGTCCAACCAACGCTGCTTTGGTCTACTGCGAGGTCTTTTTCTGTTCAAGTTTACAAGTACCGTCTTGACAATACTGTTATCTGCTCTCCAAACGTGACCTGCCCACTTGAGTCTTATGCATTTTTCAAAATGTTCTATATTTCCTTTTCCATACAATTGTTGTACCTGTTCGTGTGACCTTCTCTCCCACACTTGGGTATCAGGGTTATAAACAGGAACATAATTTTCCTTAACACCTTTCTTTCAAAGGTATTAAGATAATTCTCATATCCTGCAGTTGTAGCTCAAGTACAGCATGCATAAATTACAACTGGTCTAAGATATGTAGTATATAGCTTCTCTTTATTTTTCCTAGATAATAATTTTGACCTAAACAAATGGGGCATAGCGAAATAGCATCCATTACCAGCTTTTAGATGGAGTTTTATTTCGTTATGAATACAGTTTCTGTTATTTATGTTGACCCTGAGGTATTTGAAGTCATGTACTTGTTGAAATGATACCCCATCGACTTCCAAGTTTGATTCATCTTCTCTATGTCAAACCTCTCTAGTCATGAACATATATTTGGTTTTCTCCTGGTTTATCGACAAACATATTTGTTTGCATACTTTCATTAGGTCTGACATACTGTTTACGATATCTTGCTTCGTGTCTCTCAAATTATTATGTCATCCACATATGCTAGGACTAGGAGGGTATGGTTTTCATTTAATTCCATTGCCTGTCATTGTGGCATTCTCCTTAGCACACTTTCTAACGCTAAGTTTAATAATACAGGTGATAAAGCGTCACCCTGTCTTAGACCTTTACCAACTTCAAAAGGATCTGATAGCTCTCCTTGTACCCGGACCACACATTTTGTGTTACTGTTGCATAATTTTACTAAGTTTACTATTTTAGATGGGATACCTTAAATTGTTTGGTTTTCCATAGTTTATTCTGAATTATACTATCATATGCTTGCTTGAAGTCTGCAAATACTAGATGGATATTTTTATTATATTCGTAATGTTTACTTAGTATTATGCCTTTTCTACAAAACACCATCGACATGTTATCTAAAATAAAATGTTTATATGTGCAAGTCCCTTTATTTTAATTTTTAATTTTTACCAAGATTTTTCTGAGCCATGTCTCAGGTAATTCAAGTCATGGTTTTTGCAATGTTCATAATATTATTTTTGTTCCATGGTGTATTAATCACTGTTAATATTATTGATACTGATATGTTATAAAATGAGAAATTCAATATAGGTGTCTAATAAAATGTAATGTTTTAAATTTAATTTTTATTGTTTTAGGTTCAACCACAATCATTGAAACCAAACACTTATTACATTTTTAATCATTTAGATTTTACAATTACTTATCACAGTGGAAAGAATGAAGAGTGGGGTTCATCTTTTAGTTCTGAAGGTGGCAGAATTATAGGTTTGTATACTAATATTTATAAAATATATTTTCAACTTTAAAAACTTTTACTTGCAAAATTGTGTGAAATTAAATTATTAAATTATGAATATAATAATTTTATGTATTATCAATAAATATTTCTTATTTGTCTTAGCTGTTAAAGTAAAACCTAGGAGTGTAAAGCGTGGATGTAGTGATACAAATGAACATATGGAAATTCCTGCTGATAAATTAACTAGTGATTTAAATATAACATATTCTTATTCTGTCAAATTTGAGGTTAGTAAAACATGTTATTATCTATGAATTGTTTATCTGTTATTAATCATTTTGATATAAGTAAAACTTATTTCCATTTTTTTCATATTAAGATATACTATTCTTCAAAACCTCCCCAATTTTATCCTAGTATCTACTGGCTCATTAAAAAACATGTTAACCATTTTAGATGAACAACACTGTCAAATGGTCATCCCGATGGGATTATATTTTGGATTCTGTACCGCCTACCAATATTCAATGGTTCAGCATATTAAATTCATTAACAATAGTTATTTTCTTATCTGGAATGGTAGCTATGATCATTTTACGTACATTGCATAAAGATATAGCTAGATACAATCAGGTAATTATAAAATTTTTAGTCTATTATTGATTTTATTGATGCAATTTAATAAATACTTGGTTAGTTTCTCAAAGTTTTAGATTTAATCTGATCTGATGTTATTCAATGGATGTTGAATATGTATTTGTGTATATTTCATAGTAAATTATTTCTATTTGTAATTGCTTTATGAATTGTGTGAAATTAAATTTCTCAATGTAAAGTGTTGTTTCTGTTATTACTCTATAATCCATTAAACAATATTTTATTTACTTTGGAAACTAAAAAAACTTTCTGAAATATATGATTTTAATGCACTATAAGTAAATACATTTACCATTTATGTATTTTTGATATTATAAGATTGATGCGGGTGATGATATTAAGGAAGAATTTGGGTGGAAACTTGTTCATGGAGATGTTTTTAGACCACCAAGAAGAGGAATGTTACTCTCAGTTTTTGTTGGTTCTGGGGTTCAAGTATTATGTATGACTGTTGTAACATTAGGTAAATTTCATTTTGAATATGTCTAATTTAAATGTCATTTATATTTATAATATTTTTTAAACTAAAATTTTGATGTTTTTTAGCATTTGCATGTCTGGGTTTTCTGTCACCTGCCAATCGAGGTTCTCTTATGACTTGCTCTTTAGTATTATTTGTTTGTCTTGGAACACCTGCTGGCTATGTATCATCTAGAATCTATAAGAGTTTTGGTGGTGAAAAGTGGAAAACAAATATAATATTGACTTCCATGTTTTGTCCAGGGTATTATAATAATTTAGTAACACAGTATTAAACTTGATTTATAACTTAGATTAAACTTTTTTTTTATTTCAGAGTGGTATTCTGTTTATTTTTCATTATGAATTTGGTTCTTTGGGCTAAAGAGAGTTCAGCTGCTGTACCATTTTCAACATTATTTGTTTTGCTAATATTATGGTTTTGTGTATCTGTTCCACTTACTTTCATTGGCGCTTTATTTGGTTTCCGTAAACGAGTGAGTATTTCAACCTAATACTAATATCAAACATACTATGAAACATCTATTAATAGTTAACGTTTTTTTATACTTAAAACTTTGCAATATGTGCAATATTAATCTTTGTTTTTACTTGTTCTGTTTTAAAGTTTGTTCAAAATGTATCAATGCTTTGTCTTGAATGATTTAATGGTTAAATTTTAAATAGACAACTTGAATTAAAAAAAAAAATAATAATAATAATAATAATAATATTTTTTATAAGATGTATACTATTTGAACAGACAGTATGGGCAGTTTAGAAAATTAACTTGCAATGAATATACATATTTGTAATAAATTAATAATTAAATGATATTTTATTTAGTATTGGGCTCCATAACTGAATAAATGTATTCTTGTTTTAAATTGATTTATTTTATTGTAGCCTATTGAACATCCAGTGAGAACAAATCAAATTCCACGTCAAATTCCCGAACAAACTATTTATACACAGTCGTTCCCAGGAATAATCATGGGTGGAGTTCTACCTTTTGGTTGCATATTTATTCAACTTTATTTTATTCTCAACTCCCTATGGTATGTTTTTTTTTGTTAGTGTAATTTATTAGTAATTGTATGATTGTAGTAGTAGTGCTATTGTACTAATTAGTGATTAACATTAAACTCTCTAACAATATTTCAAAAAGTTTTAATAATTTATATTACTATGTAATTCAAATTGTTTAGTTTATTATTTATTTGTGTTACAGGTCAAATCAGATGTATTATATGTTTGGATTTTTGTTCCTCGTATTCATTATACTTGTAATAACATGTTCAGAAACTACTGTTCTGTTGTGCTATTTCCATTTATGTGCAGAGGTAAGTGAAGTCAATGCAAATTTTATTTGTTTTATCTTTTAACTTGTTTTATACAGGATTATCATTGGTGGTGGAGAAGTTTTTTGACCAGTGCGTTTACTTCATTTTATCTATTTTTGTATTGCGTACATTATTTCAAGACAAGACTTAATATTGAAGGGGTTGCTTCAACTTTCCTATATTTTGGATACACATTCATTATGGTGTTCCTATTTTTCTTAATGACTGGTAAGTCGATATTATTGCCTTTTAAGTGTTTTTTTCTTTTATTATTTTGTACCATAATATAATTGGAATTTTAAAAAGTTGAAAAATAATTCATTTTACGCAGTTATATATGATAAGCAGAAAATATCTCATTGTTGTGTTCTTATACAAAATAAAACGTTTTCAGGTACAATTGGATTTTTCGCAACATTCTGGTTTGTTCGAAAAATATACAGCGTTGTCAAAGTGGATTAAAATTTTATTTATATTTTTTTAATTAAGTCAGTAATTTGAATTGTATTACAATTATATTCATTATTATCTAAAAAATATTTTGTACCATATAATTGTATTTGAATTATCAATAATGCCTTATTGTAAATAATAAATATATAAACTCCCTTATTTAATCATCAAATTTTGTATAATTTCAATTATAACATTATATAAAATGATACAAACGTACATGGTAGGCCATTGTAATACACTTATGGATTAATCCAAATGATTTCTTCAATTACTTCCTATAGTATTTTTTTTCTTAAAAATTTACTTTTAATATTTGTTTTTCATTTATATTTAAGCACGACTTAATTTTAGCGTTAGTGCATAATATTACATACCTAACAAATATTAACAAAATGTTATTTTAGATTATTTATGTTGGGTTGCACAATAGTTAAGTAAATTCAATAGTTCATTGAAATAATATTTAATATATTGTTAAGTACTTGAAAAATTATCAAAATTCTTATAGACACTTGTGCAACCTGACAATGTTTAATTGAAATTTTCATGAAGTATATTATATTTTAATTAAAAAATTAAAAAAAAAAGTTTAGTTTGATCGAAACTTTGAATTCAACAAAAATGTATTTATTTGGTTGTTTAACATAATACTCATTTATTGGAATCAAGATGTTAATATTTTAAAAACTATTATTTATATTTAATAAATAATTTACATATTATTAGGTATTTTATAAGAGGAAATATTTGAGTTCAACTTAAAATTTGTTTACTTTTAAGTTTGAAATGTTGATATGATTAATCTAGGATTTTTCTAAATATTTGTTAAATTTTGAATTAGTTTTCCTTTTTTTTTTTTTAAGTTATTACAGTGAAATTAGTAAACCTTGAATTGTATTCACTCTCATCTGAGATTTATGAATTTTGACAACCTGTAGAATTAAATGTATATTATTTATTTATGGTTATTATTTTATTTATTTATTTTTATTCAATTTATTATTTTTTGTTCTAAACAATTGGTATTTCTGAAAAAAATTTAAATAAGATAATAACTATTACTTAATGTTAATTTATTTAGATCTTGTAAATACAAGTAACCATTCAATAAATCAAATCATATTTGTGTTACTATTTCATTTTGTCTTTATTATTGTAATACCAGGTAACATTTGTGTTCAACATATTTTAACATGTGGTAGTGTTCTCTTTTAGATCATAAGACCATTCAATCTCCTTATGAGGATTAATTATTTATATGTACTTTTACATGTACTATTTACTTTTTTATATGTACTATTTAGATGTACTTCATTTGACATCATATGAATGTTATTAACGAGTATTGCATGATAACTGCTAATCGTAACGGTGTATGTGTGTTTTTAACTGTTTGGTGTCAAGAATGTCATCGGCTTTTACCTAAAATTATTTATAGAAATAAAAACATGTAGTCAATGTTTGCTAATATAAAAGGTTTGATTTAATAGGTATGTTTGTTTGATTCAGTTTGATGTGCATAGAAAGCGCTTGGTCCAGTATTTATAGTAATATTTGTGTGAACATTATATAGTAGATTCAATTTAAAGAAATAAGAGGTTTGTTTGTCTTTTAAAAATTTACTTTATGCACACAACAAAAAAACCACTGGTTTTAGGGATTAAATTATATAATTCAGTCTGTAATCATTACCAAATTGACTTCTCCATTTAATTTCTAAGTGCATACCACAGGGACATATGATGCAATGTGTACGTCATTGTCAGGTAATCTATTACAGAACTCAATTGCTGAGCTTTACTTTGTGAGTTTGTGAGTTTTACTCGACCAATTCTTTTTGAACTGTGTGACATTACCGTTAGCACATATTCTATGAAAATTTCAAAGTGAATTAACATGGTTGGAGAAAATGAGTTTTATTTTGACCGTAGAGATAGCTAGTAGTCAACAATGAGTATCAACAAGACAAAAGGGAACTTAATATTTCTGAATGATAAATAAAAAAACAAAACAAACACATGTACAAAGTTATGAATTTATTACAATAAAAATTAATCAGACTTATTTTGTCTGTGAAAATCATCAGTCTTCCTGGTGAGATCAAAATATGATGATGACATAGATTTGAATGTGTTATTACACAGAGTGTTTTGGAAGGGTTTTACCCTTTACATTGTACACATTCTTACATATAGAATTCGAAAAAATTACATAGTAACAAATAACTTAAATGATCAATACAAACATTTTAAATTAATAATTATGAAAACTACAAAGCTTTCATTCGTAGAAGTACATACAATACAAAACAAGATTTGTCAAAAACTCTTAACATGTAGGAACTGAGCAGTTTGTACATAATTTATCTTAAATGACTAGGGACTCATAGTGTTTTCTTTAAAACCTAATTTTAACAAACGATAAATACCAAAATGAATACAATATTCTATAATGAGAAATAACATTAATGACATAGATTTAAATGTTTTATCAGGCACAGGGAGTTTCAGTAGGATTTTATCCTGTAAAATATGTTGTAACTGAGTCACATGCTCAAATACACAAAAAACTTAAAAAATAATAACAAATTACTTAAATGATCAATACAAACATTTTAAGTTAATAATTATGAAAACTACAAAGCATTCATTTGCAGAAGTACATACAATACAAAACAAGTTTTGTCAAAAATTCTAACATGTAGGAACTGAGCAGTGTGTTCATTATCTATCTTAAATGACTAGGGACTATTGTTTTCTTTAAAACCTAATATTAACAAACGATAAATAGGTACCAAAATGAATACAATAATCTATAATGAGAAATAACTAGAGGTCTCTATTTCACGTGTATCAAAGAACACGTACATACGTGTTTTTATGGAAACGGTGTTAAAGCCAGTGTAATTAAAATACACGTGTACCTATTTAGAGTCCATATACCCGTGTATCCATGTGAAATGTCCGTCTACCTATTACCCTGATCTGAAGATCTAAAAGGGGGGCCCAAATGCTCATAGCACTTCATCTTATACCTACTATAAAACGAGCAAGGAATTGTATGTACCAGGTACCTACCTATTTCCAGTCATGCCATCTCGAAAACGGCTCTAACGATTTTTCTTATATTTCATATATAAAGAGTTTTCGACCTCAGGAATCCAATGGACTTAGTCGAAATTTCAAGAAAATTTCATTTCTATGAGTTTTCATAAAAAATCACAGTAAAAGTATCTGTGGGTGAGGTTCGCGGTACGGCTACGGCAACGGACGGCGGCTAGACGTGGCCGCCCAAACTTCCCCTTCCATAACACCGTCGTGCGACGTGATAGTTCATATCTTTATACGTTGCTAATGGAAAACCTTTCTTGGGACCGCGATAATGACAACGCGACGTTCTGGGTTCTGGTAACCTACAATTCGATTCTCCCTGCATGTAGCGTTCTCCCTGCATCGGACCCCCAGATTCTCCCGGCATCGGACCCCCAGCGTGTCCGACGCACAGATATATATATATAATATATATATCTGTGGTCCGACGGCCAGTCGTTTAGTGATAAAAAAAAAATACACATTTAACTATTTAAATGATACAAATAATACTTTTAAAAATTCAAAGAATTAATTTTTTAAATAATATTCACAAATTGAATGATAAATATCTTTTAATTTTACATTTTATGAAACATTTTATTAAACAGTACTTCTGCAAAGAGAACAAATTCAAAACTCAAATTCAAACTTCCGTGTATATACCTACTTATCAAGTAAATATTAATATTTTTTATTAAATGCAGTTTTTACAAATTATTTTATGGAAAAAAATTTATTTTAAAATCATAAATTATAAAATTTTCTTCGTTTAATTACACGAAATTTCCCACGTATACCTCATATTCGGAATGTACCAATAAATTCTTTAAGCTTTGAACTTTCAGTTTCCGGGTAATTTATTCATTTTTTTTTTAATTTCCACTATGAACTAAACAACTATTATAATGTAAAGAAAATTCAATTACAGAAAGATACAATGTTTTTGTTTGTGTAAATTTAATATTTATTCCCTATGGACGACGCGAGTGGCGTATGTAGGATTTTAATTCGTCACTCGGCTAATCGGTGTTTTACTATTTTCGGCCTATTGTTATCGGAAACGTTTCATTTGGCGAAACATATCACCGTTTCGTTGAACCGGTGGTGTGTATTTTTTAGTCGGGCACATAGTGAGGGTGTGGCGAAGAATGCGCTTTCCCACGATGTCACGTCTTAAAAGCGGCCACATAGATGACAAAGAATGATACGCGAAAAGCCGTAGGTATGTGTATAAATATGCAAAACAAACAGCTATTATTCTATTAAAGCGCCGGCACCGGTCCAAACGAAAAGAAAATCCCGAGTATGAGTATATAAAGTGTAACAATGTCTGTAGTCTGTGCAGTGAATACAATTCTAAGTGCGAATAAGCTCTGTGTGCGCGAAGGATAAGAACAAATTGTAAACATTTTGTTTTATACGTATATTTGGTTTTTTTTTCATTGTTTTTCTGGTTTAACGAGAAAATTGTTTTTACAACAATGAGTTTTTAATACTTAGATATTAGCTTTGAAACATTCATAATGTATACAGTGGAACACCCAGGGTGGCAAAACTTAAATTACTCTAAAATGAATTTTCATTTATTGTGAAATGTGTGTGAAATGTGTGTGTGTGTGTGTGTGTGTGTGTGTGTGTGTGTGTGTGTGTGTGTGTGTGTGTGTGTGTGTGTGTGTGTGTGTGTGTGTGAGTGTGAGTTTGTGTGCTTATTATTTGAAAATCGATTCAGAATAATTATATAGTTAATTATGGTAACTTAATTGAATATACCGATAAGTAGATTTAAAAATAACAATTAAATTAAATGGCAGGTTAAAATTGAGAAATGGCAGGTTAAAATTGAGACTCCCAACATACGCTAAATACATAAGACTTAATTTTATTATTTTTGAAATGTTTGTAAAATTTCTCCACGAAAACATATTTTACAATTATTCATGCATTTTAAGATACCCTAATGGCCATAAAACGTGTAATAATAATATTATGTCAATGAAATCTTTACATTGAAAATGGGTTTTAAAAAATAAATTATCTCCAAAACATGAAGTATTGTATAAATGTTATTGGTAATTTATAATATACAGATACAAAGGTAATAGATATATTTTGTGAGAATGTCAAGTCTTGACTACGAAACAATTGTTATTTTTAAAAATGGTTTGTGTTTTAAAATAATTATAACAATCATTACGGTAATAATAAATATAATAGTGTTTTCTCGGAAAAATTGGAACACAAATGACCACTTGACCACTTCTCCGCTTGCTACCATTATCTATTCGAGTCTCTCTCATAGAAAAAACTTGGGTGTGCATCTGTTATTTATTATTATTATAATTTAACGTAAAAAAAAAATGTCTTCTCGCATTCTTTGCCCACCGTTCAAATGTATTTATTTTTCGGCCCTCGTAGAACAGTTTGGTCGTTACTAATTTATGGTCAACGACACTACGACAGTAGTATAGTCTGTGTAGTCTGTACAGTAATTATATTGTGTACCTCGTATCGTACGTTTCGTAGTCTATAGCAGTGTTTCCCAACTTCTTTTACTCGCGGAACCTTTGCAGGAGCTTGAACTTTTTGTGGAACCCCCATATTTTTCTATATTTCTAATGCTGACATAAGTTTTTTACACTTAAATGAGAGGATTGTCGGATACTTCCGGCACCAGGTTTTCGCGGAACCCTTGGCGCCGGCTCACGGAACCCTTAGGTTCCGCGGAACACCAGTTGGGAAACACTGGTCTATAGGATAATTGTTGATATCAAAAGAGTTATGTGTAGTATATTTGACATTATTTGTTGAGTATTTTTAGAAATGTATCACTTATTTAATGTTTAATTTATCTAAATAATCTATTAATGAGTATAACATTAAAGAAAGTAATATTACATATGTTATATTAGTTTAAGTTATTAATCATATGAAAACGGCAAACATTGATAGGCCTACGCTTTAAACACATAAAGTGTCCCAATAATAAACGTACCCAAAGTAATATTTTGGTGCCCACTTACAAAGAAAAAATTATATACTGTTCAAAATTATTGATATCTACATAAAAAAATTATTTTTTTACACATAGTCTTATGAACTATTAGCATTAATGTTGTAATATACGAGTATTTAATTTAGCCCATAGGCGCCGACTATTGGGGTGCTGCGGTGCTCAAGCACCCCATGAATCATTCTATGGGGTGCTCTGCACCCCATGAAATAAAAATATAGAGCAATTCGTAATTTAATACGTTTATACTTTTTTCGTTGTATAATATTTATGGCAACAATATATTTTTAATAACTCGTTCCTAACATACGTATATGAAATGAAAATAATTTTATGTATAATAATTAATATGTATTTAAAAGTTTTAATATATAAAAAAGGCCGTATTAAATAAGGTAATAATTTATGTTGAAAAAAAATTATTATTTATTTAAATTGACATTTTTTATTAATATCTAAGGATTTTAGGCACCCCATGAAATTTGGGAAACCCGGCACCCATGATTTAGCCATTTCTACTCAAACGTATAATATTTTTATAGTTGCATATTATAATAGAATTTAAATTACTCGGTCGATAAACAAACAATAATTGTGAATACCAAGTATAAATAATAGTGGTATAAATGTATGGGTAACGTTAGCTTAAAATGTCACAGTCGTTAGGTCAATAATTCTAAATCAAATATTATTCCTTATATTAACATATGTACCTATTATAAATTCAGAATCTAAATCAAATAATTATTGGTCAAATATGTAATATCATTAACCTTCAAATGGGTATTGATTGGATTTTAATAAT
Organism: Therioaphis trifolii; assembly: GCA_027580255.1. Taxonomy (NCBI): domain Eukaryota; kingdom Metazoa; phylum Arthropoda; class Insecta; order Hemiptera; family Aphididae; genus Therioaphis; species Therioaphis trifolii. The sequence continues at coordinate 2,981,975 of CM050405.1, read as the reverse complement.
TATTTTCAACAAGTTAAAATAACAATGTAGTATACAATAGTATAAATATATAGATATGATGTTTTTGGCAAAAACGATGTATAAAATATTATGAACATTTTAAAGATCGGAGGATAGTCGGAAAAATATGTAGCACTTAGCCAGTTAAATCTTAAATACACTACTTGATGTGCCAACATATTATTGTCGGCGATTAAAGTTTTATGACGAATTATAACAACAACCGTATGATATTCATTATTGTAAAAGTTGTGTGTGAGTGTGTGTGTGTGTGTGTGTGTGTGTGTGTGTGTGTGTGTGTGTGTGTGTGTGTGTGTGCGTGCGTGTGTGTAATAAAGAAATTCACATTGTTACCAAACAATTTAATGCATATTCACTCTTTAGTCTATATACTAATAGTTACTGACAAATAATTGAAAAAGGACCTAATTCATATACATTTATGAAAAATACACACTTTGCACATTTTAATTATTGGCCAAAAAAGAGAAAAATAAGAATACAAATTTCAAAAAATACTATCCCTAATAATATTAATTATATTACAATAAGTAGTAAATTATTTAAAATAATTAAAAAACGTATAAATAATTAAGATTATAAATAAAAATAATTCAAGATGGCCGTTTTACGGCATACCCAACGACAATCGTAACTAGAAGATCGTTTTCTACAACCCTATGAAGTATAAATGTTACGAAAAAAAAAATTTTATCTTTGGTAATAATATTTTAATCAAATACAAATCTTGAAGTAAATCAAGGTATTTTTAAAGACATTACATCCCGACTAAAGAACAAGGAAAGATTAACATTTTCAATATTTGGTTATGCACAGTTACACCATTTTTATTGTTTCGACGCGTCTTAATGATATATACCGAAAATGATAACCGAACCGAATTCGAAAACCAAAAACATATAACCCCTTAGGAAACTTATAATTAAAGTCTTGATGTACCGATCCGTGTTTTGTAAACCATAGTCGGATAAGTAACGGAGTGAATAACCATAACAGCCCTGTAGCTAATGGTGCACTTATTACCAACGACAACAACGAAACCCTTAAAAGTCGATTATCAACAGTACGCTCAATACAATATATAACATACACGATTACTAAGGTAGATATGCGATCGATAATTATTAGGTATTAAAAGAAAAAAAAATTGAAGGTGTAAGTGTTCTTAAATTAATGGTTTTCTTAATTAATACACAACTAAAGTTGACAGCTTAAAACATTATTTTTATCGCATGAGTATGCATATCAATAAAGGCCCGCGGTCAAAGTAAATAGTTTCGCGGTAAGAAACGTTAAGTGGTGTCCAGGTTTCCACGACACGACTATAAAATACATACGAAGAGATTTTCCTAGTTTAATGAGATTCTGTAATGAAATTTACTTCTTCTTCTTCTTCTTCTTCTTGGTTTTCGGCCTTCAAGACCATACCGTCCAGCAAATTTGCCTCCAGCTTTCTCTTTCTAACGATAATTCCTTCCAATCCTCTCCTGGCTTTACTTTTTCCACGTCTTCTTTTACTCTGTCTTCCCATCTTAATCTTGGGCGTCCCAGTGGTCTTTTTCCTTGTGGAACCCTTTCTATCACTGTTCTCAGCATCGATCCTTCCTTACGCCAAGCATGTCCAGCCCATGTTAGTCGTCTCTTGGTAATGTCTTCCACAATATTCGGGTTTTGGTACATTTCTTTTAGTTCTCTATTTTTCCGGATTCTCCACTCCCCAGTATTGACATCTTTACATGGACCATATATTTTCCTAAGTACTTTCTTTTCAAAAACAACTAATGAGTTTTCGTCTGTAATGAAGTGTCTGTAGTAATGAAATTTACTACGGCATTTTATGCTGTCAACTATAATTGAGTGTATAACGAATAATATTAAATTCATATATTAGTATGGAATCTTTGAGTCTTACCGATTGAGCGTTTTCCGACGCATGTTACAGCAGCGATTTGTATGGACGTAAAGGAGGAGGCAAGGAAGGTGTTCCGTGTACGACATCAGGTTCGCAAATGACCGTAATGGCTGAAATATGTTTGTTGGACTTCGTACCCGATTTGTTGGTCAATTCTCCTTCCCAGACCACTTGTGAGTAAAATAGGCATATCATATAGGTGTGTCCTCTTGGTCACGTCTAGTTTAGACAGGGGACGATTATAAAGAAACCTACTACCTGCTTTTCGAGCACACTACACACACACACACAACACCCACACACCCACGCCCACGCCCACGCCCACACACACATACACGCACAATGCACGTGCATCCGAAGCGGGTAGCTATTGTTCGCGATTTCTCGAGAAGTCTTGCCGATCGTTACCTGTACGGAATTTTTTCAGGTTGCTCAGATACTAGCCGAGTTTCTAGTTTTTACAGATTGTAATACACTAGCTGAGTACTGTGTGTTTTCGAAGTAAAATAATTTAACGTACACACAAATTCACCGCACTACTGTGAACATATTATTTTGAGTATTACGATTTGTAATACCAGTGTGTTATGATTTATAAAACTGATATACGAAATTGTATTAGAAGTCATCTTATAATATTGTAACACATTTATTTGGTGTTCTGTCTTAAAATCAAAAATTATTAAATAAAGGTACCTAACCTACCTGGAACACATATGCATAATAATTTTTAGTGGTGACATTTTATTGAAACATATTTAACGTATACAAATCTGTTTGCCCCATTGTTTTTTCCGACACTACTTTTTGGATGAAATTATCTTTTTTTTTTTATTATTATATAAGAAATTTACAATCTATATACAAGTTTATATAATAATTAAATGTGAGATAGATTTAGCTTACAAGACTTGAAAAACTTGAGGGAAGGGAGTGTCCAGTGACACTATTTCCAATTTAAACTTAGGGGGAGGCAACTTTATTAATATAAGTAGAACTAGGCGTTATTTAATAAATCACGTGGCCATTTGCGTTTGAGACGAAGGAGTCGGTTATCATTGATTGTATAAGAAGAGAGTTTTGATATGAGCGGATTTGGATGGCTTAAGGTATTTGTATGAAATGATGAGATGTAACTGAGGATATTGATGGTATGTTGAGATCTTGATGTAGGGTGTGGTTTCTGATGTACCAGTGAGCATTAGAGAGGACACGGAGAGATATTGATTGGAACGATTGAAATTTGATTAGGTTTGAAGTTTTTGAAGTACCCCACAGTAGAATTCCGTATTTCATTGCCGGACGTAATATTCGTTTGTATATTAGTGTTTTATTAGTGAGAGAGTTTATGAATCGAAGAAGTGGTCTTAATTTGTGAAGCCTGAGATTAAGGAAAGTTCTTTTAGCTTTGATGTGATTAGCCCAAGTTAATCTTTTGTCAAGGAGTCCTAGGTATTTAACAGAATCGTCTATTGGAATTGTTTGGTTATTTATGTAAACTGCGGAAATTGTTGCAGGCCTGAGGGTAAAGGTGATGTGAGCGGATTTGTTTTCGTTGATTTTAATTTTCCATCAGATAAACCAATCTTGTAGTTGGGTTAGGTGGACTTGGAGGTTGTGTGTAGCGTTTGCTATTTCGGAGTTGGTTGAGATTATGGCTGTGTCATCGGAGAAGGTAGCTAAAGTAGTGTTAATAGACTGTGATTACATACGACTTGTGTATTATTTTAATTTTTAATTTTTTGTTTTAGATAAATAATGTATTAGGTGTAGAATAATTTTTAATGTCAATTAAACAATCATAGTTTTCAATTTTAAAATTTAATTGTTTTTACTTTTAATTATTATTGTTTTTACTGCACCGATATCTACTTCTAGAGACTCGTAGTGTATTACATCCTATTAAAACCTAAATCTATTTAGAATCTTAATAGATAGCGTATTTACAGTGTTGGGTAGTGTTTTACCGATTGAATTCTCATAAAGTCATAAAGTAAGTTGTCGTTGTTACTTGTTTGTATCATTTTTGTTGCAGTTTGTATAGTGTTAAATTTTTTGTCACCGCAGTAAACACATCGACTTTTAGAATAAAACAGGTATATTAGCGCAGTGTAACATCTCTCGAACGAGACACGCGAGTTCTTCAAAATGTACTTTTCCTTGAGCACGGCACATTTGATCTCTCGAATAAATGTTTTCCGCCTGCAAGTGGCATATATGAAATGGGTTATTTTGTGATTATCTCATAAAAGCAAATATCATCAAAATAATTATAAAATGTATTGCGTTCTTGAGTTTTCAACAGGGATTTTTAAAATTTATGAATTCATACGTTGCCTGTTCCTAGTTTTAGATTCTGATTGAAGTTGGTTTTACAATCGTGTTAATTTTTTAATTTTTTTCTCCGGAGACACTTTTAGCTCAACTTAACTTTGTCCAAAAGTTTCATCCAGCAACTCTATACATCGGAAATTCGAAGTAGATGGTACTATGAGGGTTATTAAGCTATCATCTCAGTTTTTCCAGGCGACCGGAAAAACAGCCTAAAATGGACCAAAAACGGCAAAATCCTTCGTATATGACACTTTCATTAAATTAACTTTAGTAATTTCATCATTACTCTAAAGTAATGTTGCTAGAAACTTGAACTTTTCACCATATATTATTAACGTATACTCGAAAACAGTTTCAACAAATTTGAAACTTTTGGGCTAAAAATAGAACTTTGAAAATACCTTGTTTTGAAAAGTTTATCTTAAAAGTTTATTTTAAATATTTGAGAATAACTTCTGAAAATTTAATATGACTCTACTCTTACACTTCTTTAATGATTCTGAAAAAAGTTTCAAAAATCGTAACTCCATATTTCTTTATAATAAGCATTTATGTAAATTATGATATGATTTTGTCGTAATAATCTGTTTTTACATCAATTTTTAACTTAAACAATTTATTTAGAGAAATGGGTCGATACAAACATAATAAAACTTTGAACATAAGTTTTGAATCTTTTTTACCAAAAAAACGGGTTTTTCATTAAACAAAAACTTAAGATCATTAAAAAAAAAATCTTCCGAAAATTGGACGAAAATTGATGAAGTATATGATTGGTATATTTTTAATATTTAATGAAAACTTCTGTAAATTTAATATGACCTTAATCATATACTTCACTAACGATACCGAAAATATTAAAAAATTACGTGAAAGGATTTTTTTTAGCGTTGAATTAAATTATATTAAATATTATACGATTATTACGTAATGAACTATTTGTACGTCAATTTTCAATTTTTGACTTTAAATATTTATTTAAAGAAATTGTTTCATCCAAACGGTATATTTTAATTTAGAAGCTTTGCTCAGAATCGTTCAACTAAAGAAACGATCTATCGTTTCTTTAAAATTCAATACACTCATCCCCATTAATTAGTCCGAGTAGCGATTAATATCCCATGGGGTGAAGCACGTATTTTTTTTTAAATCAGACGATCATTGTTTTTTTTGATTACCATGGAGAACCTATTCAACCATTTCTCGGAACATCGACTGAGTAATATTTGGTTTATAGATTAGTCAGTTCGATAATTTTAGGAAGTGGATAGTTAAAATGATAGACAGAGTACAATCAATTATTGGCAATTATTGACATCAAGCCAGACAATTGTTTATTGAATTTATATTAGTATATTACATATTATTATAATGATACATTTGTTAGTAACACATTAAAATGTAAATCGTGTAGATTTCTTCAGAAAACAAACAAATAATAAACAAATAATAATACATCAATCATTTGAAATAATAAAACGTTTTTGATGTGAAATATTTACATAAAATTGAACTTTTTATGGCTATACATTGGTTTTGAAAGTGTTTCATTTTTTAGATTCCCAACGAAGCAGAAAAACGAATTCACAATTTTACAATGTTTTTTTCTTGCTCGATTGTTGTTAAAAGGAATGCGTTTCGTGAACGACAATTTCACCTATATGGTGTTTTCAGGGGCGTAAAATATGCAATTTCTAAACAGTTTTTCTTAACACATCATGTGACATAACCACCGGAACATAAAGTAAATAGTTTTGAAACGGTAAAACTTGTCAAAGACTCGAAGATTTTCGCAAAATCGTTTAACGCTTTGTTGTAATTGCAAAAATAGCCGCTGCAATAACTTGCAATGTTAACCAATCACTTGTTTGACAATAGCGTTCACAATGACTCAAGCAACGTTTTGACATTTTTGGACTGAACGTAACACAGATCTTTGGAAAACATGGGATCAAGCTGTGGTGTTGTGCAATACGTCGCGAATCGCCGGTCACCGACGCGCTCTGCAGTGGGTATAGTGTGATGCGCGCGCGAAATGAAGGCGACGTGTCTCCAATTACCCTTTGAACGCCGGCCAAAGGAAAGGAGACCACGTCGTCGTCATCGTTGTCACACAGTGTGGCGTGGGTAAAATATTTCGCCATTTCATGTCAACGGCGAAAAAATGGAGAAGTAAAATTATGATAAAAAAAAAAAAAAAAAAAAAAATCAAAAACAAAAAACAAAATAAATGAAATAAAAAAACGAAAACAGATGAATGCCGAGACGTTCCTTTCCACAGCGATCCCACGAGTGTATGTCTCTTGTTAGCGACGACGTTCGGCTAGGTGGTGTTATTATACTACGAGAATATTCGCAGCAGGGTGGGCTGGAAAAATTTTCGAATACACTGTTTTTTAATTTATTTTCTGGACGTTAAGGGTCAACAACGTTAGCGTTTTTCGATTTTGTAAGAACTTATTCAAGTCTTACGTTAAATAAAAAATAAATAAATAAAAAAATGAATGAATGAAAATAAAAAAAGGAAAGATCATTGTACAAAAAAAATTCGACTCAAACGTTGTTCACAATCCACGTGAAAGTCCCACGACACGTGTATATATGTATAATATATAGCTAAATTACGATTGCCTCCAATTATAGGCAACGGTGGTTTGCTCCGCGGTGAATGTATCGTACAGGTACTCTGTGATATGAAAATTGCGAACCGCTGGTTTAGACCGCCGCGGTTAGTCACTGCATAGTGTGCAGCGTCTGTCAGCTTTCTGGGAGCAAAAAGCTGAAATCTCATTCTCACATGTCGGTCATAAATTGACGCGTATACTAACACATACTTACACCCACACCCACCCACCCACACACACACACACACACACACACACACACACACACACACACACACACACACACACACACACACACACACACACATACACACACACACACACACACACACACACACACACACACACACACACACACAAACACACACACACACACACACACTAAGGGCTATAAAATACTTCAAGACTTTAATTAAAAGTTTCCTAGTGGGTAATATGTTTTTGGTTTTCGAGTTCGGTTCGGTTTTCATTTTCGGTATATATCATTAAGACGAGTCGAAACAATAAATATGGAGTAACTGTGCATAACTACGTATTGAAAATGTTAATCTATACTTATTATTTGGTTGCGATGTAATGTCTTTAAAAATACCTTGATTTACTTCAAGACTTGTATATCATTAAAATACTATAACCATATACATTGATTTCATTTTTTTTTTTCGTAACATATTATACTAGCTGAACTACCCGTCGTTGCCGGGTTTAAGTATAAAGTTAAAAAGTATAAAAAGATAAATTGTAATTGGTATATAATACAAAATAATAATTTATGACAACAATTGTATCGAAAAATGTCTCTATTAACTACATTTGATGTATTTCCTGTTGGTGCCAAAATAACTTATGGGCGCGCGAACTAACTCTTGAGCATGACACATAAAATTGTCCATGTGTAAAACAATCTTCGCTTAAATCGATCTAGATTTTTCTAAATTTCAAGGTTTGACCTTGTGATTTATTTATTTTCAAAGCAAAACATACTTTGACAGGAAACTGCATTCTCTTGGATTGAAATAGATAATTTGACGGTACCATTGGTATCCGAGGTATAAAAACTGATTCACCTTTTGCAGATCCAGTTAGAATTTGAATTTCTGTCAGATTTTTTTGAAGACCAGCAATACGTAGACGAGAACCATTGCATAGTTTTGGTGGGCTAAGATTTCTTAGAAGCATAGGACTATAGGAGTACCAATTTTTAATGTTAATAAATGTGGTGGAAATCCAGGAGGGTTGAGTGAACTGAGAATTTTAACTGGATAATTAACTGCATCGTCTATTTCCAAATTCCAATACTGAATTCACAGTACTGGATCTACTAGCATCTTTCCTGAGTGTTAAACAAATGAAATGAAACTGAACGGAAAAGGCAGGCACCATCACCGATAATTGGTACAACTATTTGAGGTGTTAATATTCCATTGACAAAGATGTCTTCAATCGATAGCATTTAATATTAATATATATATATATATATAGGTAGTCCTTTTTTCCGATTTCAAATAAAACGAATAAAAATTGTAATAATAATATATCGAATATGCATATAAAATAAAGTATACTTACCATTAAAAAGAATGAAAATTACGTGAGTCCTCGAGTCACACAAGCAAAGTAATAATAACCGCAAGGTGTAACCAAATTCACCAAATACAAATAAATGAAGAAATGACAATATTGCACGTCAGTTAGATGATACATCTGACCATACAGTATATAAAGACAACCGAGGAAGAATGTTATAGTATTAGTGCAACGGTATCCTATCGAGTTTAAATCTCAGATATAATTATAATTTGTTTACTAACTCCGTAATAAAATATATTTTTATACACACCTTGCGATTTTCTAATATCGAATAGCGATTTGCTATGACTGAAACTCGGTGCATCACAAAATACAGAATACAGCCACAGATCAATTTATTTATTGTAAATAATTAGTCTGCCACGGAGTATACAAAAATTACAACTGCCCATAAAGTATAATAATAGAATACATAAAAACCATTTTATCGAGTTTGAATCTTAGATTCTATTTTTAGATTTTTCGCAAATTTTTTTCTCTTTTAATAAACTTTTGACCACTTAAATTCAGAATTTTGAAAAATCCTTTCTTAATGGAACTTAACACTATTATATCAATCTATCTTCAAATTTTCAATTCGATAACTCAAAAAGGTTCGGCTCTGCGTTGATTATTGCTAAAGTACACTTTTCTTTATACATATAGAGATACTTCATAATGTTCTAGAAAACAATATTCTAGTTACGATTGTCGTTGGCTATGCCGTAAAACGGTCATCTTGAATTATTCGCCGTTCTTTTCGGTAAAATTATTACTTTGGTATCATTTTAGTTTTTACACCGGAAACAGGACATGGCGTTTTTATAACACGTTTAGGTAGTGGCACAAACGAGAAAAAGTGTACCGGTACTCGTCCGCATACCGATTCATACAAAATAATAATAATTATAAAAAAAAAATTTTTCAAAGCCTAACTGTGTGTTTCGTGATTGGAAGATTTAATGTGCGTATTTTAAACATTTCTTCGATTTTTTTCCTATGATTTCTTATTTAAGTTTTTTTGCGTGTCTCATTGAGCTCAATATCTCAAAATATGATGATATGCGATTTATATTGTTTCGTTGTGGGTATTGAAACAAACAAAAGACGTTAATTGATTTGACAGTATTATTATTTTTATTTTCACCACCCATCCGGCATAGAGTACTGCACAGCCCTCCGTATACAACTCGCCAAGACTAATATTTTGATCACGAGACTGATAAATAGAATACAATAATTACATTATCATTTCTTGCTCAGACGCATGTAAAACATTTTTATTTAGTAATAAAAACAAGTCGTAGAACATATTTTTCGGCAGTAAATTTCGTAAATCTCGTCAGGGGTTGTGTTATTATTGTTATCACCATCATTATAGTATTGCGGTCACGAGATACGACGACTAGACTAGACGGCCGCACCGGCCAAATATCTACGCTACGCGCGCGACGACGTACGACATAAATCATAGACGTGTTGGTGTCGAGACCGTGTGTACGCGCACACACACACGTACACTGCTGCAGCGCCGTAAAAAGACATTTGGAAACTTATGGGACACACAGTAAAGCATAAAGCGGAATAGCATATACTGAACTGCAGGCGTTTAAATATCCGAACTCATATTGTAAAACAACACAGTCTTTAATTCCCCGGGCGGATGAAAAATGCCTGTAGGTATAAATTTATACCGGGTCGGTTTTTTAAACGAATACGTTTTGTCCTCTAATCGCCGGCGTAGGCGTACTGCGTGTTGCTTTATTACGTTTTCGTGCCCGTGGAGTGTAAACTTCGTTCGTGTAAACGTTTTCGTCGCTGCGATCGGCATTTTAATACCCCGAACGCCGTGTCTACAACACATGGCGAGCACTACACGGATTCGATCGGTACACCAGTTACGATTTACACGTGCACATCATCACAACCTCCGGGCCGATGCATGTTTTCCCGTTAAAAATCACATAACACGGCCGCGGTTTGCCCCTGGGTCCGGCGGTCACGTACCAAAGCGTTTAAACGTTGAAGGAAAATTTAGTTTTTTTTCTCTGGACCGTCCGCGATAATTTCCAGATCGTGTATACCAAAACTAGACGTTCCGGGGTAAAATTTAAACAATCCGTATAATTGATCGTCCCGACGAAAAGCGCTGAGTGTTTTAATGATACAAATCATATTTTGACTTTTATTTAGGACACATCTTTTAATATCTAAAGACTGAATAATTTTCAAATACTTTATATAACATTAGTATGGAACACACACACACACACACACACACACACACACACACACACACTCATGCACGCACACATACACGCACACGCACACACACGCACACACATACACACACGAATACACACCACACCTCACCCACCCGTGAAAGCTTTGGTGTATAAATAGAACTGGTACCTCATCTGACCGCGGCGGCGGCAGCGGCGGCGGCAGCTTCCGTGCACAGCCCGTGGCCGCCGGAAGACCCGGCCCGGCGCGTATACATTATTAATAAATATAAAATATAATACGTACGACTATCCCGCGTACGGTAATATATTTTTCCCATCTTTTTCCCGTCCTTCTCTCTCTTTTTCACCCTCTCTATCTCTCCTTTCTGTAAATATAAATAAATATACATATATATTTATATATTTCTCCGTATTCCCCGTCCAAATTTTTCGCGTTATCGTCGAGACACCCGGCGCGGCGCAGGAGGTACGTCCCCGTCGTCCGAGTACCTGTCGCACACAGAGTACTGTTATACCGGTACCGTAGCTTTCGTCGAACGTCGCCGTCGCGATCACACTCACGCCCCGCGCCCGGCCGTCCGTGCGAAATCGTGCAAAAACGTAGGTACACACAATGTAAAGTATGCGAGATTTTTTAACATATTGCAATAATATTACTGTTGTGGCGCGACAACGTGTTTCGAGCGGAATCTGTCGAGAACAATATATCGAGAGGTTTCCGCGACACGTCGGTTTATAAATTTTTTTTTTTTTTTATTATTCATAAGTGATAATAATCGTAGTAATAATAGGTTAATAATCGTTTTTTTAGTACCATACGCCAAAATACATTATTATTATTGTACACTGTAATCGTAAGTATCAACACGACATGGAATAGACAACAGTAGCGAGAAGGATGTCCGCTTTTAATCGGCCGGAAGAATATTCGTGATGAATATAAAAAAAAAAAAAAAAAATTCACGTTACTTTCGGTGTTTCGGATCGCTCGTACCGGCCGGAGTCCTCACGTCGGCCGTCACGAGCTGCGCGAAGTCCCTCGTTACAATACTTTCCTATTGAACACGGTGCCGTGTGTACAGTGTGTTCAATCGCCGTCTGACCGTTTTCGCACGTCGCGTACGGCGTACACAGCGTTTTGAACACGCTGTATACGTTTAAGTACGAAGACGCGCGAGCGCGCGCGCGTACACACACACACACACTCTCGCGCACACGCACACTTACACACACATGAGCTTGCACGTACGCACAAATACACAAATATACATATACACACACATGCACATGTGAATGCTCAATAATAATAGGAAAAAAAAATAAACCGTCTGCGGCCGACGTATGTGATGTATTTTAAAAATAATTATAACCGTATACCTAAGCTCCGCGTGCGATACACACGCACGCACACACACTCACACACTCACACACGCACACACGTCCTGCGGCCGGTCGCCGGCGATCAAATATACAGCAAAACGCCGCAGCGGCACTCCGTTTATAATAATAGAAATTCGTTTCGACGCGCCGCGACACGTTGTTCAATGTTGCCGGTCTTGTGTTTCTGCCCGTAGACCCGAGATCGGCGTTGGACGTGCGCGGCGGTGACAGCGCGTTCGAGAGACTGCACACGGACGACGAAAACGCCGAACGCGGCGCGTTGGAAAACGTGTTAAGAGTGCGCGGTGATATGGCGTCGAGCGCGGTGTCCGTTTGAAATCGTCGGCGAACGAGAGGAAAAGCACGCGAAAAACAGCCGCCGGGAAAACGCGGCCACCCCGCCGCAGTAGCAGTCGACCGTCCGACCCACCGCGATGGCCGACAGCGAAGGCAGCTCGGAGCAAGATGACGTGTCGTTTCTCCGGACCGTAAGTCGTAACAATTTGGAAAAATATGATTGTATATATATATATATATATATATATATGTGTGTGTGTGTTTGTGTGTGTATGTGTGTTTGTCGCGATCGCAATGACGCGAATGGCGACGTCCCCGGGGCCGTTCGATCCGACGGAAAAATATCTGGGTTACGTGTTGTTGACGCGTCCGTGATTTTTTAATTTTTGTGACGAACAGTGTGCGATCGTGAAATAAAATTCAATACTTATTTCACGATCGGCGTGTCGCCGGGTAGGAAACCCGTTGGCCCGAGAAGACCCTCCGGCGGAGAGGGAGGGTTACAAGTGTAGGGAAGAGTTCGTCTTTCCGGTTCGTCGGCCGTACCTTTTTCGAACGTTTAATTAACCCGAAACTCGTAAATACGCGCGGAAAGATTTGATTTCGTTACACTCAAATATTCCAATGAAAACATAACGATGTTTTATTTATATGAAAAATTTATTTCTTACCATTAAATTTACTACCACAAACCATCAGATAAAAATCGGTCGGACCACGATTAGTCGTAAAAAAAGAAAAGCTGTTTAAATATCGATATAAATTAAATTAAATTCCGCACGAAACCAAACATAAATTCGGCTGTATATTACATGATTGAAGTATTTAAATAATCGAAAATTGAATATTTTAAACATTATTATCATTCATGTGTTTTAATAAATTAGTTGCGAATGGCATGCATTTTTTACATTACTATACTTGAACTATTAAGTTATACTAAAACGTAGGATGGATACATGTATTTCTCTCTCTAAGAATAAAAATCATACATAAATTAATGTCGCTTGTTCGAAAACTTATCAAAAATTATTTTAGTGCGATATTATTATCTTAAATGACTGTTCCTTGCATCTAGTGACATGAATATTTTAAACATATACCAAAAACACCTAATTACCTATGGTATTATTTATTGTGCATTCACATAATATGTTTTTATTTTATTGTCGAGTCTTAATTGCTTGAAAAAAAAAATTAATAAATAATATATCTTTCAACATTAATACGAGTATTGCACTGTTGCATCACATTAGATAATTGTAGATACTATAAAAATGGTTATTTATAATAGTTTTGTTTTTTTTTTTAATATAAAGAAAATTTAACGAAATAACCATTGAAATTTATTATAAAATTAGTAGTTTCTATAAATGATTATGAAAAATTTTGAATTTAATGATTGATCTGTTGTAAAATTTGACTTGTGAAGTGAAGAGTGTGCAGTACTTAAACAAATTAATATTTTTGATGCATTTTTTACTAAGTAGGTAGTATTCATTTCAACACCGATTCGCAATTATGTTTTCGGTAGTTGTGTGTTTATTACTTGATTGTTGATTGTTGATTGGTCACTTCTTTGAAATTCTAAAAAATATACTTTTGGTTTTTGAATTTGGTATTTATAATTAATATTCCATCACTTTGTTTTCATATTTATATTTTTCGCATACAATAAGTATAAATTTTCACTTGAAGTAATTTTGGAACTTATTGTAGTTAAAAATAAATAAATAATTACATTAATAGGATTTTAGTAGCTTTATTATAACATCAAAATTATTAAATAAAACGCTTGTAAATGTATCACTAGTAATTTACTTCAATGTTATATAGATGTGACTTTTTTTTTAATTTTAGTGAATTTTATTGTTTTTTTTTTGTTTATTTGAACTTTTGATAAAATGAATCATTTAATTATTTTTTAAATCCACTGTACTCTGTATTAAACTGATCATTGGATCCGATAATGCACTCAATTATGAGATATATAATAATTTTGTTAAATTCAGAGTGTAATAGATCTGTTTGACAAATTTAATAGTGCAAAAATTTTTTTTTTCAATGATTTAAACTTTTTTATATATTTTAAAATTATTTACTTAACTATTGCGTGACAAAATATTTTTTAAATACGTTTTATATACGTCATTTTTAAAGTTTTTTTAGTTTTTTCTTTAATTGTAATCAATACGAATAACATAGTATTATGAGAGGATTCTTTTTTTTTTTCTTTTTTTTTTTTTTGAAAATGTAAGAAACTTATATTTTTATGATTCAATCAATAATTTAATAGATATAGGTTAGTATCTATTTAAAGTTAAAAGCAATGGAGTATCTAGTGATAACGCATTTATGTTATAAGGTGTTGCAACTTTTCACCGATGCTATACATTTTGAATCCTTATATTATGTTCTATACTATTGAGTCAATAATAACTATTAAAACATCAATATTTTAAAAATGTTTGAAAACAAAAAGTAATCTATATGAAAAAATTATGTTATTAATTGTAATTGAAATTTAAGAAAACTAAAAACTTTAAACAAATCATGTAGGTAAAAAATAGTGAAACAATTATAGCGAATAGTGTAGTAGCTATTTCAAAAAATAAAAAGTCAAAAAACCCTGTATAAAACAAAATTAATCGTACTTGTCAAATAATACCTGTTACATTCTAAATTATACAAGTTTTATCTGACTCATAAATTATAAACAATACACGTTTTTCTTAGAAATTTATTAACCAATTATTGTCTTAATTAAAACAATCAAAAATTAAAAAAAAAAAATCCCAATAATGATTTTAAGTAATTTTCAATTGTTTTATACGTAACGTAAAATTTAAAAAGCACTTCTACAGTTTTATATGATTTCATATAATTTTAAATTTAATCGATTTCTTACGATTTATTCATTTTAATAAACATCTACATTGAGCATTGTAGATACGTAGATACGTAGACTTATGATAGTTATCACCAAGGAACTATTATAATAACTATGAACTTATGACATTAAAAACTCAAAAATAGGTATGCACTAAAATTAAAGCTAAAGCATTTTATTTTAAAACACATAAAATACTTAGTGAAAGATTAAAGATGCGTGTTGTGACAAAATATGCAGCGTAATATTTTTACACCTATAAATATGTGTTAATAATAACTGTAGTTTATATTTATTTAATGAACAAAATAATAATACCTAAACATGAAAATCGTTTTAATGTTTTCAGGAATAATCTTTAAAAACAAAATATATAATTACATTAATTTGATTTTTGTCTAAAACTATATTTATTTTTAAACATTAAAAAAATTAAGAGTTTTTAAATATATTCATCGATATTTAAAACGAAATATGTGCTCTCGGATACTACGGAAAATGTATGAATCTTATAACTAAATATGACTGCAATCATTAAATTATATAGCATATAATTATTACATTGGTGTATTACAGTTAGAAATAATAAAAATGTTTTATATAAATTTCATATTGCATATATTGCATAAATTTATAATTTCAGTGATTATTTGGTCGAACCTACACGTATATAGGGTTTTCAGGGGCTCTCAATAAAGTAGTATGGCCAATTATTTATAACACTCTTGTATATATTATTTGAGAATCGAGATTCACTCATTATATGTTAAAAATTAAAAAATAATCGCTGCGGCTCGATTTAAGAATACGTATTCAGTAACTGACTCATGTGTTAATTCTACCAATCATTAAAAAAATAAATTTCTTAAAGGCCCACCACAATTCATAAACTCCTCTCATACTATTACGCAACTAACTCTTATATCTTTAAATTCATCTTAGATGAACGAGAAGTGGTGTAGATAAGTTATTTACTGTAATTATTTAATTTTTAATTTTTCATGAATTAAACTTGGATCGTAGATTTAAGTAATTTTTATAAATTTACCATTATAAAGTTTTGTCTCTACACGAACTCAATTATGTATAAAAAAAAAAAAAAAAAATGGTCTTTATAGTTAAAAATAACATTGTTACACATACAATTGATGTGATGTATTACGAAACGTGGTAACGTAAATTCTCACAGCGTGGCGTTAAAACTACAACAAATATTTAAATGAGACAATGTTTCATGAGAACATTGGTGCGATGAATTTTAGTAAAAAATATTTATCTAAATACAAATTATATTTAAATTCAACTAAACAAACAGAAAAATTGCCTCACGTTCAAAGAAAAAAAAAATCACTGTTCGTAAAATACAAAAATAACGAATTTGAACTAATATATCGACAACATTGTGCGAAAACTCTATATCTTGAAATACGAATTTTATCTACATGATAACCAGAGATATGTTACAGCATATATATACAAATATTCGAGCTTTCGACCTTTTTTGCCCAAGATATCAATACTACAACACTAATGTGAAAAATATCATTTTTTTTCAGTTTAAAAACGTAACTTCAAAAAATCCCCTTACATATAAAAAATTTATTTTTTTTAATGAAATTATTTGAAGAAAATGTTCAAAATAAAATGTGGAGCTTTATAATATTAAGAGAAAAAAAAATCTGTTTTTAAGTAACATAATGTATTCTTAAATTATGTAATATTTTTTATGGAGTTACTAGGTACTCATATAATATAATTGCGGTATTTAATTAAAACAATATAAGAACCTCGAGCCGAACGATTAATTTGACTTTAAATATATATTAAAACGGATTTCAATAAAATTAGTATCGTATAATTTATTTGTTTTTGATTTTATTTGCACTCGGATAATAATATGCGTTTAATTCATCAGACCGCATTACAAATAAATGTGTTTGACAGGAAGACATGGTGTGTCTGTCATGTACAGCGACCGGAGAAAGAGTTTGTCTTGCAGCAGAAGGATTCGGAAATCGGCACTGTTACTTAGAAAATATTGCAGACAAAGTAATATTCAACATAAAAAATTAAAACAGATAAATCTGAACAATGTTTTTGATATTCTTGAATTTTACAGAATATTCCACCAGATTTGTCACAATGTGTTTTTGTTATTGAACAAGCACTGTCCGTGAGAGCGTTGCAAGAATTAGTTACAGCTGCAAGTTCTCAAGAGGTAATTCATTATTCTCAACGTCTTGAATTGTAATTTTAATTTTCTGCGATGATATTTTTCCAGGGAAAAGGTGGAACTGGATCAGGTCACCGGACATTACTTTATGGAAATGCCATTTTATTGCGTCATCAAAACAGCGACATGGTTCGATGATAAACGATTTAACGTCTATTTGCTTGAATAAATTATTCACAGTGTTTTATTTTTTTCATATTTTACCGACAGTACTTGGCTTGTTTGTCTACCAGTTCATCGAACGATAAATTGTCTTTTGACGTTGGTCTTCAAGAGCATTCTCAAGGTGAAGCTTGTTGGTGGACTGTGCATCCAGCATCGAAACAGCGTTCGGAAGGTGAAAAAGTACGAGTCGGAGACGACTTGATTTTAGTGTCTGTGGCGACTGAACGTTATTTGGTATGTTGAAATATATTTCGGTCCGTAAAAATCATTAATTGAAATACGCTATTGGGCACAAGAAACACGTACATGAATATGATATAAGAATAAGATAAAATGCAGACGAGTAATTTATTTCGTTTTACAGCACACTGCCAAAGAAAATGAACTGTCTGTGGTTAACGCGTCATTCCACGTTACTCACTGGTCCGTCCAACCATACGGGACAGGTATAAGTAGAATGAAATATGTTGGTTACGTTTTTGGTGGAGACGTGTTAAGATTCTTTCACGGTGGCGACGAGTGCCTGACAATACCGTCTACATGGAGTAATGTTTCTGGACAAAAGTGCGTGGCAAAAATTAATTAGATAGAAAAAAAATTACGAGTTAAATCCGAAGGTTTTTAATTTTATCACCTGTGTTTTAAAATTAAAAACAATGTTTATAGTTAAACCGTGGAAAAAAAACTTTTTGTTTTAAACGATTTTAATATTTCTTTTCGTTTGATATAATTAGCATAGTTATTTACGAAGGCGGCAGTGTAATGAGTCAGGCAAGGTCATTATGGCGTTTGGAGTTGGCCAGAACTAAGTGGGCTGGTGGATTCATCAATTGGTATCATCCCATGAGAATCAGACATCTGACCACCGGAAGGTATTTAGGCGTCAATGAAAACAACGAGTTGTACTTGGTTTGCAGGTAAACTACCCGTTAAAACACAATGACTTCATAAACAATATTTAGTACGAGTGATAGTTTGTAAGTTATGAGACTCATTGTTTTGAAATTAACACATTATAGAGAGGAAGCCACGACTGCTTCGTCTACGTTTTTCTTACGCCAAGAGAAGGACGATCAGAAGATAATTTTAGAAGACAAAGATTTAGAAGTAATAGGAGCGCCCATCATTAAGTATGGTGACAGTACAGTGTTAGTACAGCATTCCGATACGGGTTTATGGTTAACATATAAGGTTTGTATGATTAAAAATGTATTATATGTAATAAATTATAATTATTAAATCAATATAAATAGTCGATTATCTTTGAAAAAACTATCAATTAAAATGAGCGTTCGATTACATTATTTAAATTTTAAATCCAACGATCCGGCAGTGTCACACACCAAGTATAAAAAAAAACCTGAAAAATAAACGTATAGGCAACACAAAGTGCGACAACTTGTCTGGTATTTTATAATTACAGGAAGCACCGGGAAATTTACGAAAAAATGTCATCCAGAAATCCTAGTAAATTCTTAGGTAAAAGTTTTAGTCTAAAACCGATTATAAACTAAAAATTATAATTATTAAATCAATAAAAATATAAAAGAATTGATTATCTTAAAAAAAAAAAAACAACTAAGAAATGATCATTCGATTACATTAGGTATTTAAATTTTAAATCCAAAGACCCGACAGGGTCACGCGCCAAGTAATTCATTAACAAAAATAAACTGGGTGGGGGAGTGAACTTCTAAATACACCACTGGTTATCGGTGATGAAATGCTAAAAAAAAATCGTGAGTATACGCCTTTTTTACGTAGGTAAGTGAGAACAGCCTGGATTCTATCAAAAAACCTAAATTTTTTGCAGAGTTAGAAAATATAAACAACACATATATTGATTTTCTAAAAAACAACTTTTGACGAACAAAATACTGAAACCGTAATGTATGGTTTTTCCTAAATCCAAAAACCACTTCAAAAATGTCTTTGTCTAAATAATATTCTAGGTAAAGGGACAAAATATTTTATTAATATTGATGTTAAAATCATGGTTTCTTCATTATCCGTTGTAGGTGTTTGTTATTAATGTCTGTGCGTAATTGAACTTAGTAATAGATAATTTTTGAATATTTTTTTAATTTAATTTTTTTTCAATTTTAAGGTTTTTGAGATTGTATGTAATTTTGTTTACATTACTAAAAATTTTAATGGGTATACAGGGTTATTCGGCTGTATTATTAATTATCTGTTAATTAGGTGACTTAAGATAAAAATTTTAAAATATTTAGCATTTCCATGATGTATATTGCTTACATAACATGGTTAACTGTCGTTAAAATATTATGATAATAATCAATTTTTTAAAGTCACTTAGCTATGTTGAATATGCTACTTTTAGGCAATTTAAATATAAACTATACTTACAAGTATACCTTGCTCAAAACCTTAGCTATGAAATTATATTCCAACTTTTAGAGTGGGGTTTTTTTTTTATGCTTAGTGACATTTTTTTACACGGAATTTTATGGAGTATTTTTGTTGGAATAACATTAAATGGAAATATTTTTGCCTTGAATTTTGTATCACTATAATTGATTAAATATGAAATCAAATATTTCATCAACCATTTTTAATTAATAACATTATACTTACTTAGTTCTATAACGATTAGTATTTAGTATATAATTAATTATTTTTATTTATTTTTTTTTTTTACAAATAAACGTATTTAATTATTAATAGTAACTATGATTCATTATTATTTATAACAAATATAGATGATAAACTTATACAAAAAAAAGTTATTATTTTATTTCTATTTTATAAAAAAAAAAAAAATTACGAAAATTAAATCATTAACTACATAAATTATTTTCATTGCATAATACAATTTAAACATCTAATTTTACTGATTATTATTAGTTGATTATTATTTGATTATTATTTGTTAGTATTTTTAATTTTAATTATTTAATTTCTGAAATAGTCTTATGAGACAAAAAAGAAAGGTGTTGGTAAAGTTGAAGAAAAGCAAGCTGTATTACACGAAGAAGGAAAGATGGACGATGGATTAGATTTCAGTAGAAGTCAAGAAGAAGAGTCTAGGACTGCTAGAGTTATACGCAAATGCTCTTCATTATTCACACAGTTTATATCGTAAGTAGCAATTAATAATAATATATATATATATATAAACATATAAACAATTTGCTTCATGAATTGCGTGTAAATTAATCCAAATTAATAAATTATTATGCACTTGCAGTGGGTTAGAAAATTTACAAACTAACCGGCGTTCTTCTTTATTTTGTTCATTTGTTAATTTGAACGAGATGGTCATGTGCCTAGAAGATTTAATCAATTATTTCGCTCAGCCAGAAGAAGATATGGGTAAGCAAAATTATTTATTAGTCATTCTATTTCAAGTACAGCGATAGACGGTTATAAAATTACCAACGATAAATACATAAATATGCTTAAAATAATAAATTGTATTACGTAAACGTCTAATTTACTTATAATACCATATAATTATAATAGAGCACGAAGAAAAACAAAATCGGTTTAGAGCGTTAAGAAACAGACAAGACTTATTTCAAGAAGAAGGAATATTGAATTTGATCTTAGAAGCTATTGACAAGGTTAATATTATTACATCACAGGGATTCATGGTCAGCTTGGCTGGCGATGAGTCCGGTCAAAGTTGGGATGTGATTTCTGGTTATTTATACCAACTGTTAGGTAAGTAACGATCGGGTGAAATCGTATGACGATATCGTGCATTCAGTGATATAACGTTCTTTTAGCTGCGATCATCAAGGGAAATCACACCAACTGCGCTCAGTTCGCCAACACTAATAGACTGAATTGGCTGTTCAGCCGACTGGGATCTCAAGCGTCGAGCGAAGGAACCGGCATGTTGGACGTACTCCATTGCGTCCTCATAGATTCTCCAGAAGCTCTGAACATGATGAAAGTGTGTAACGAATACAAAGAATATTTTTAAAAAAAAACGATAAAAAATAAACATATACACTTATACGTTTTAAATTTGAATATATTTTAGGACGAGCACATCAAAGTGATAATATCACTTTTGGAAAAACACGGTCGTGATCCAAAAGTTCTCGACGTATTGTGCTCTCTGTGCGTGGGTAACGGCGTGGCCGTCAGGAGTTCTCAAAACAATATTTGCGATTTCCTGTTGCCCGGAAAAAATCTACTCCTTCAAACGTTACTCGTCGATCACGTGGCGAGGTACAATTGACGTGTCAATAATACCGTGAAAAAAAATCCAACGAGAGTAATTATTTATGAACGTTTGATTTTGTAGCGCACGCCCAAATATTTTCGTGGGGCACGTGAGCGGATCTGCTGTGTACAGGAAATGGTATTATGAAGTCGCTTTCGATCATATAGAACAAACTACTCATTTGAGTCCGCACATTCGTATCGGATGGGCAAATACAGCCGGGTAAATAAAAACGAATGATATGTCTCCTTTTTTATTTTTTTTTTATTTTTTTTAATGACGAACAATCAAGAATTATCGTTTATCACGATAAATGATACTATATTGAAATTAAAAATGCCCGGTCGCGTGACGAAAACCGTGGACGTGGTGCGTTATTAGTTTATGACTTTACGAGGTATCGCGCCACGTACAGAAACTCATTACTATTGAACTATAAAATCAGTAGACGATCAATAGAAAAATTTCGATGGCACTCGAAAGTCGGCGACCAATTACGGAACACCTGTCACCGCCGTGGGTATAATACCTATGCACGCGCGAGTTTGGGCATTTTTAATCTGAATACAGTGTATTTAATCGTAACGATGAAGTGACTATTCTCAAATGATAATGATAATAATATTATTTGATTATCAGTTATGTTCCATATCCTGGTGGAGGAGAAAAATGGGGTGGCAATGGAGTCGGAGATGATCTATATTCATTTGGATTTGACGGAACATATTTGTGGACAGGTATTTCTTTACACTTGTAATGTCCGGTAAAATATATGCACATATTTTTTCACATATAAACAGGAGGGCGTAAGTCGGAAGTGATGGCCGGCACTCAAATGTCTAACATTAAAAAAGGTGATGTCATTGGCTGCGCATTAGATTTAACTATTCCAATTATTACGTTTACGCTCAATGGCCAATTAGTCCATGGAGCTTTTAGAGACTTCAATTTAGACGGGATGTTTTTCCCGGTGATAAGTTGTTCCTCGAAAGTCAGGTAAAATGTTTTGATGTTTGTAATTAATATATCGATAAATCAATAATGTAGAATATTTCTGAATTTTATATTTCATATCTTTAAGTGTCAACTTTTCTGAAACCATAAATAACACCATAGTGACACCCAACGTCAATATATCAAATATGTCGAATATAGGTACGAAAATATAGTCTAAATTTCAAAAGGATAATACATTTATTATAATTTAATAAAATATTAAATAGCCTAAAATTTGTGCCGATTTACTTTTTCATGGAATATTTCATCACCGTAAATGTGGCACATCACATTGTAGAGTATTTTATTTTAAACGAGTGTTAAGTATGAAATTATAGTACATTATATGTTGAATTATATTTTTAACTATACATCTAATAGATAATAATATAGTATCATAATATAGTAGTTGCTCATAAAAATAATGATGAAAGAAAAAGTTAATTTATTTTTCGACCTACGGTATTGGAAGAAATTTCTATTGGTGAAATAATTAATAAGAATACCATAGACCATGGGTCTTCAACCTTTTTATGGAGAGGGCCACAAGTTATTTTCGATCAAATCTCGCGGGCCACGTCCATAGTAAAAACATGTGTTTTGTACTAAAACAGAGTTTTACTATTACAATTTTCACGATTAAATTTTAAATTACAATCTATTATTAATAGGTAGGTGTCATTAAAACAGCCAACATTTATAACGCGTGAGTAGGTAATTTAATTCGTTTCATCGCACTTTTCCCAATTTTTTCAATATCGATGGCTCATGGCCGTTTTAATTTTATCGAAACAAGAAAATACGCATGCTATACATCAAATGTGATCGCGGGCCGCAAATAATGACAAAACGGGCCACATGCGGCCCGCGGGCCCCGGGTTGAAGACCCCTGCCATAGACCGTTATACTCATTGATCTGCTCGGTGAATTGAGTTGGATCCAAAATCAAGCGTTCTGATAGTTTGGTATTGACTAGATTGCCGTATAAAAACTATTGTGTGGTGAACAATTTTTAGTTATCACCTTGTCGGGCAGTGTCACTCAATCACTTATTAGCACCCTCTATTTAAGGACTTATAACGTAATAGGTTAATATAAGCATGGCTGGTCTGAGTATATAAAAATACAGACTACGTAAGAAACTGTTTACTCTACATGATTTCATTTGGAACAGTACCGAAGTAATATGATATTCTATTCTATATATATACTATATGTAGAATATTTTTTTATTAGTTATCGTTTAGAAAAATTCATTTACAAGGTCATCTATTTGTAATATTAATTCAACGCTTAAAGTAATGAGTGATATAAACAATAAATGAAATACATTTTTGTGTTATCAATGAATAAGCATACATTTTAAAATGTTTTTTTTTTTCAATGTGTAGTTGTCGTTTTTTACTGGGTGGAGATCACGGTCGATTGAAATTCACTCCTCCCGACGAATTTTCACCTCTATTCGAAAGTTTATTACCTCAACAAATATTGACTATCGATCCGTGCTTTTACTTTGGAAACTTGAATAAATGCGTGCTCTCCGGTCCGTGGTACGTTGAAGACGACACGGCGTTTGTTCCGAATCCGGTTGATACGACAATGGTATTGATATAAAAACATTCGATAAAATATTCGAAGACCGCTGATGATTTTCACGTGGCTGTCTTATAGATCACGCTGCCGAGTTACATAGAAAATATAAAGGACAAATTGGCGGAAAATATCCATGAAATGTGGGCGATGAATAAAATCGAAGCCGGTTGGCAGTACGGGGATAAAAGAAACGACACGAGAAAGTTTCATCCGTGCTTGACACAGTTCGATAAGTTACCTCCTGCCGAGAAACGTTATGATACGCAATTAGCTGTGCAAACACTCAAGTAAATAAAAATAATGAGAAAATAAAAAAATAAAAATAATTCGTATAACAACTGAAATGTCGCAGGACGGTTATTGCGCTGGGGTATCACATATCTATCGACAACCCACCGTCCCGTATAAAAACTGTACGGCTACCCAACGAACCGTTTATGCAATCCAACGGTTACAAACCGGCTCCGCTAGATTTATCTGCGATTAATTTATCGAGCAAGATGGAAGATCTAATTGATCAGCTGGCTGAAAACACTCACAATTTATGGGCAAAAGAAAGAATACAGCAGGGGTGGACATATGGTCTAAACGAAGTAATTATTAAAAAAAAAATAATAATAATAAATAATGTTAATTATTTCATCGATTTTATTTTTCGAATTCAAAGTTTTGTTTTACAAATGATTTTATTTTACATTAATTATATGCTAAAAATTCGGTTTTATTTATTTAAGTTAGATAAATTTTGTGTTTGATCATTAACAATTTAAATCGATTATTTTATTATTTTATTATTATACAATATGTCATATTCATATAAGTAAATAAATTTCAAAATATGTAATTAATTTATTGATCACGCAGTTGTATTGTGTGTAACCAATATGCGATTGTAATATTTATATTTCATTTAATGCTCAATGATTTATCGTTGTACTATTCTTTAGGATTTACAAATGTTACGCAGCCCTCATTTGGTTCCGTACAGTAAAGTTGACGACGCAATCAAAAAAGCTAATAGGTACGACGATTGCTATGATATTAATCGAATAACAGTACTTCATGATTATAAATTGTTTTATTTATAGAGACACCGCGAGCGAAACAGTCCGTACATTGCTGGTATATGGTTACAATTTAGATCCTCCGACCGGGGAAACCAATGAAGGTATTTTACTAGAAAAGGCGTGGTATCACAGCTACGATCACGGTTATGGATAATATAGTTTATTTATAAACGTAGCTGCGGCGTGTGTCGTTTAATGGTTTATGGTTACGAATTTCAACTGTGAAACCTCTATTAATTGACACTTCTCAAAAGCGTAGGTATTACCAATACTGAACACATTTATATTCCCTGTCAAAAATACATGTACAAAATACGCACATATTTATATAACATATATTTAAAAAAAAATTTGTTTCATTAGTTGACCTA
This sequence comes from Therioaphis trifolii, assembly GCA_027580255.1. Taxonomy (NCBI): domain Eukaryota; kingdom Metazoa; phylum Arthropoda; class Insecta; order Hemiptera; family Aphididae; genus Therioaphis; species Therioaphis trifolii. Next base: position 2,956,079 of record CM050405.1, on the reverse strand, counting down.
GCCGCTATAACGATATAAACTGGTAAAAAAATTATAAATTATGCACTTATAATGGCTATTTATGAAATATACTTAAGCAATTAAAATAAAAATCAGGTTATAATACAACATATCTTCTTACTTTAATACTTTTCTTATTCGATGAATGAAAATTAAATTACTTTTTCATATATATATACATAAACACTTATAATATATACATCCAATTTTTTTTTTACCTACCCAAGTGTAATTATGTACTAAGTTATTTTTCCTTAAAGTTTTTATTGTCTATACACTGTTAAATATTTGAAAATCTCACTGTATCACTTTGGTATCTTGTCCTGACGGTAACCAATGCGTTGTTATATTGTATTTGATAACCAGAACCATAACTTAACTGAAAACACCGTACGTAACAAAAGTTGAAGTCGGGTCAAATCTAGGCGATTTCAAGACGTCATGGTTACATGTTGGTTACTGGACGACATCAGAACACCCTTTGTCCATCAAAATGTTAAATTAGATACACGACGCTCGCCATAGCTGTGATACGGCCTTTAAACACACTTATAAAAGTTCTCTTAATTATCGTCTGTGAATTATTATTGTGTACCTTCAGCGACGCCCTTGACAGACGATAACACTAATAGATACTTGACGTTCAGAACATATCGCGCTGAAAAAACATACGCCGTTTCGAGTGGAAAATGGTTAGTGAACGCTAAAAAAAATTAAACATATGAAATCACGTATTATATCACACCCTATATTCGACTACTATATTCTCCTAGGTATTTCGAGTTTGAGGTTTTGACGAGTGGACCAATGCGAGTCGGATGGGCAAGACTCAACTGTTCTCCGGGTTATCAAATCGGCAGTGACGAAAATTCTTGGGCTTTTGATGGCTACAATGTTAGTGCAAAAAAAAAAAGAAGATAAACGTGTTTATCGATGTGAAATATCTTAAAATGTAATTTTGTTTTAAAGGAAGAAAAAATTTATATGGGCACAGCAGAGTCGTTTGGAAGACAGTGGCAAATCGGTGATATCGTGGGAGTGTTTTTGGATTTAATGGATCACACGATTAGTTTTTCGCTGAATGGTGAATTACTAATGGATACTCTTGGTGGCGAGACCACATTTTCCGAAGTCCAAGGAGAGGGATTTGTACCAGCGTTTACGTTTGGATTAGGTCAAAAAGCAAAATTAACTTTTGGTCAAGACGTAAACTCTTTGAAATTTTTCACGACATGTGGACTTCAAGAAGGATACGAACCGTTTTGCGTGTATGTACCAATTAAGTTTGAACTTTACATTAAATACTAATGACTTTGTTTATTTTAGAAACATGAAGAGACCTGTGACTTATTGGTACACTAAAGATCAACCGATATTTGAGAATACCGACGATTTCCAATCTGTCATTGATGTGACAAGAATACCTGCTGGATCAGACACCCCACCATGTCTCAAAATTAGTCATAATACTTTCGAAACGATGGAAAAAGCTAATTGGGAATTTTTACGACTGTCTTTACCAGTCATATGTCTTCCTTCATTTATCGAGTTTGTAACACCATTAAACTGAACCAAGTCAATTTAAATATGAATATTATCTCATGACACATTGATTGTGTCATATTACTGATATATATATATATATATATATATATATATATATATATATATATATATATTACTGTAATTTTTCTTATTGTTGTATGAAATATTTTTTGTATTGCTTTCAAAATACTGTTTTTAAAGTATTCCATTAATTGATTAATTTTTAACTAAATAACTGTGCTTAAAAAAAAAAAAAAAAAATACTATTAATTTTAAATTAAATAAATTTTTTTGGTTTTTTTATGAATTTTTATAAAAAAAAAAAAAAAAAAAAAGTTGAAAATGTTTGTACATTTTTCTTTAGCGAACAAGAAAAACAAAGGAGATGGCAAGAAATACGAATTAGACAACACAGATTATTATCGCAATCTGAACACGCTACACCGGCACATATTGAGCAAATAATGAAATCTGGATTTTCAATGAGTGATATAAAAGGTTTTTGACTAAAATAATTACTCTAAATAGTCGTTTGCAATATCACTGACTATTATTATATTACTTAAAGGTCTCCACCGAGGATATTCAGATGATCCAGTTGAAAATGATGAAATGATGACAAATGCTGCTCCTTTACCACCAAGAAGTGCAAAAAATCAACCACCTCCACCCAGGCCACCACGAAAAGGTTCATTATCAAGACATGATGATTTAATGAACGAAAATGGTAATGTGATTTTAATTAACTGAGTAAAAAAAAACTATACGTTCATTTTAATATTAAATATAGAAGGCAAGTTGAATCGGTCGTCAAGTGAACTTAATTTTAACTCATACAATCATCAAAATGGAGATAATCAAGACATGAACAAAGACGATAAGAAAAAAAGAGGACGTTCTCCATTTCGGTAAAATAATATATATATATAAATATAATAGTCATTTATTATTAATTATTTTATTTAAATTTATATGTATAACAATTTAATAACTATTATTTAAAATGTTATTTACGAGTTAAAATATATTAATTTATGTTTTTATAAAATGTGCATCCAAGGTTCTTTTCGAGAAAAAAAGACGGACCTTCGGAAAATCCTAAAAGAGCAAAAACACCTGATCCGGCTAGGAGTGTGGATAGATCACGAACAATGCATAGGCCTAATACGTTGAATGAAAGAGTGACTCCTCAAATCAGGGTTTCGCAAGTAAAATTTCAATTTAGTTGATCGAAACTGATTTTCAGATGGATAAATGTATACGAATATTTTTTTAAAGATGGATTTAAAACTGGTCCCGCCTGCCATACCTGATAGACCCGGAGGTCCGAAAGCTATGTCGTTTACGCCTTCGACTGCAGCAGGCGTTGAATTCGTGGGAAACGAAATTTACGATGTGGAATGTTTAAAGTTGATCAACGAGTATTACTACGGAGTGAGAATATTTCCCGGTCAAGATCCTACACATGTATACGTAGGGTGGGTGACAACGCAGTACCATCTTCACAGTAAAGACTTCAGTCAAAATCACGTTCGAAAAAGTACCGTGACAATTGTCGATGAACACAATAGAATTTTGGAGAGGTAAGTTTAGTTTTAAACAATTATGTTCAGCTACTTACGCGAAGACGGTTTTTTAAAGTATTGACAGACAAAGTTGCTATATGGTCCGAGCTGATGAATTGTACAACGAAGTGACCAATGACTCATCGGGCAAAGGAGCTTCTCAGGGTATGGCTATTGGATGTTTTATCGATATAGCCACGGGAATAATGTCATTCACGTGTGAAGGAAAAGAAACTAGTTATAGATATAAAGTAAAATAAATTCATAAATTCAATTTTATTTATCAATATTTATTTTAAAAAAACATGTACTTATTTCACAGATGGAACCAGATATAAAACTGTTCCCTGCGATATTTGTGGAAGCTAGTAGCAAAGAAATTTTACAAATCGAACTGGGCAGGACTTCAACCACTCTTCCGTTATCTGCCGCTGTTTTACAGAATTCAGAACGTCACGTTATTCCACAGGTGTTTTGAATTTTCGAATTGATCAGTTTCACTTAATTTAAATAAATTGTATTTTCGCCGTAGTTTCCGCCAAGATTAAAAGTTCAATGTTTAAGACCACACCAATGGGCTCGAGTTCCAAACGCTTCGTTACACATTCATACTCTAAAACTTTCCGACATTAGAGGTTGGAGTATTCTCTGTGAAGATCCTGTGTCTATGATCGCACTACACATTCCCGAAGAAGATCGATGTATAGATATTTTAGAGTTAATTGAAATGGAAAAATTACTATCGTAAGTTATACATTTATTTTATAAACATTATATATATAAAATAGCATGTTATCGTTAAAATTAATATAATAATAATAATTATAATTATAATAATAATATTAATAATAATTTTCTAGTTTCCACGCTCATACATTGACGTTGTACGCCGCTGTGTGCTACCAAGCCAACTACCGAGCGGCTCATATTTTGTGTACTCATGTAAATCAAAAACAATTACTGTACGCCATATGTTCAGAATATATGTCTGGTCCCCTACGTCAAGGATTTTACGATCTTTTAATCGCATTGCATTTGGAGTCTCATGCCACTACGATGTGATTATTTGTTTACTATATTCGTTGTATTCCCTTACGTAAAACGCATATGCATATTTATGATGTTTTTATTTTTCTAGGGAGGTTTGTAAAAACGAATACATCATACCATTAGGACAAGAACTCACTGCTTTGTATGAAGATCCACAAATGGGCCACAGTTTGCGGTCGTTGCAAACTGAATCTGTTCGCCCGCAAATGAAAATGACTGAAATCTCGTACGTGATATTTTTAGAATAGGAAAAAATCAATATTACATAATATTGTAATGATTTACAAAGTTAATAATTTACATAACTGTTGAATGAATTTTCAGAGACGTTATTGAAAACGTTCGAAACTTATACAGCCCTTATTTTCCATTGCAAGTCGTAAGGGAATATGTGATGGCCGCTTTAGAAGAAGCTGTTTTAGTTAATCAGGTTCATAATAGAGATCCTATTGGTGGTTCAAATGAAAATCTATTTTTGTAAGTAATGATAAAATTCGTGATGTTGAGTTCGTGAACGATAAAATCATTTAAAAATTTTTCGTTTGTGTTAAATGCGTCATTAGACCTCTATTGAAATTGGTGGACCGACTTTTACTCGTCGGTATGTTACGTGATGAGGACGTCGAGAAATTATTAATAATGATCAATCCTGAAACTTGGGACCCTGAGTTCCAAAAAGGTAGATTTTTTTATTAAACATTCAAAGATCATTGGCTATAATACTATTATTTCTAGATGGTACCGACGAACACAGAAAAGGATTATTACACATGAAAATGGCCGAAGGCGCAAAGCTCCAGATGTGTTATTTATTACATCACTTGTGTGATATTCAACTGAGACATAGGGTCGAGTCCATAATTGCATTCAGTTTTCAATTTGTTAATGATATACAGATCGTAAGAAAATGTTTTGATAAATATTTTAAAACGTTGATTCGAAGTGATAATTGTTTGATATTTTTTGTAAAGGATCAATTAAGAAGATACAATGAAATAAAACAATCAGATTTGCCGTCTGCAGTTGCCGCGAAGAAAACTAGAGAGTTTCGATGCCCACCTCGCGAGCAAGTACGTTATCGAGGTTTATTTGTTTTTATAATAGAATATAACTAAGAGTAAGCTACGGAGAAAATTCAAATTAAAAAATAACGTAAATAACATAAGTTTAACAGTAAAAAAATACTGTCTAAATACTCTAAATGATACCTATACAATCCTAGTTTACATAAATAAAATATATAATCTGGTATATCTGATAGTTGATGAAGTAGTTACAATAGAGTGTATAAATTAATTTAGAAAAAAAAGAATCAATCAAAATTAAAATTATTATAAAAACAATAGATTCTTTACTTTGCTCAGAATCTAAAGAATGTACAATATTTTTTTAGTCTCATTTACTACCAATTTATAATTTATATTTTGTATACGTCATTTAATTTCATAGCAAAATTAAAACAACTCAGTTATTCTAAATAATCGTTGTACGATATCGTATGTATAGAAACTTAGGTAGTAGCATTGGAAGAAAAATTCATTTCTCAATTTTGGATATCTGACAAATAGAAATGTTGATGTTTGTATAGATTATAACTTATAATGTAAAATGAAAGAAGGTCCAAATATATTATCATTGAAATATCACCAAATTTAACTTCAAAATTTGTAAAATATCACCAACGTTATCACGTCACGTTGTTTCATCTGTTATGATAATTTTATTAATATAAATTAGAGAGTATTCAAATTATTTAAATTATATTCATATATTAAAAAATTAGTATTTTTTATAAGAATATTGTTAATTTATAATTTTTCCATTTGCAAAATTACATATTTTTTATGGTTTTAAAATGTATTAAATATTGTATTTATTTTATGTACATGTTTACGTTACAGATGAATGCAATATTAGGTTTTAAAAATTTGGATAGTGATGATAAAGAAAATTGTTTAATCGGTGACGATCTACGTGAAAGAATGAACGAGTTCAATGAGAAACTTATGAAACAAATATCACTAGTAGCGCTTCAAGAATCAGAAGATGTAAGTTAACTTGGTTAATATTTAAGGAATATTTGAGGAATATTACCTCTACGTGATATAGATATTTATTACACACATAAAACATAAAAAACTGTATCTTAAATATAATCTATTGATATTTATTTATGACTGTATTAAATATAACTATTATCATTATAGAAATCAGATTTAAATAACGCAAACAATGAAGGAAAAATAAAAAAGTTTTATAACTTCATAAATGCAGTGAAAGATGAAACGAGTGAAGAAAGTGATGATGAAACTTCAAAGAAAATACCAGAAGGTGAGAAATCATATTTTTAAATGACTTATATACTACAATTAAACCACCATAAATTAAATCACACTAAATATGCACTAACTTTTTAGAGTATTATCTGATTATTCGAATGCATTATTTATTTATATTATTTTAAATAAAAATGCATTTTTACAATTTTTCGTAAAATTTCAATGGGCACCAGCATCATCATCAAAATTCAAAATAGATCATCGAAAGGATTTTAAATAATCTTTTATTGTACTTATAACATTATTATTTCGAACAATTTTCACTATTGTTAACGTTTAATATCATAGTCTGAGTATTTTATATACTTGGAATTAATAATATTATGACAAGTAATACTATGTTTTTGTTTGTATCTTATAATATGTATTTCTTACTGATTACTGCTTTGACGTATTAGATATAGACGCTTAAGTAAAGATAAACATGCAAAATAAGTAAACATTGATCGAATTTATATTATTATATTTGATAACTATACATTGTAATACGCCGAAAATATAGAACATTTGTATAATATCAACAATATAATTAGTATGAATCTATTTTTATTAGTTTTTCATATGTCTTTAGTTCAAAGCTATTTAAAAAATATGATCATTCACTAATAAGACTTATATTTTTCATACAAAAGAGTATGCACTTTTTTTTTAATTGTGATTTTACTAATTTTTGGTACTAATATTTGTAGTCGTCTAAGACGTTTTCATTCAACAAAAATATATACGGTTTTTTCAGAAATATTTAGAAAAGTTCTCATATCAACGATTGTGTCTTGGGCCGAGGAAACTCAAATCGAAACACCGAAATTAGTCCGAGAAATGTTCAGGTATACATTTTATTTGATACATTTTCTACGTGTAAAATGATAATTATATCTGCACGGTTCGGAATATACTCGCTTACTCAGTACATCATAAGCTGTGATTGAAAACGTTTATTTTGATTTTATTTTGTTTAGTTTATTAGTAAGGCAATACGACAGCGTAGGAGAATTGATTCGTGCTCTGGAGAAAACATACGTGATAAATTTCAAAACAAAAGAAGACGTCGCTCAGATGTGGGTCGGTCTTAGTCAAATTCGTTCGTTGTTGCCTGTGCAAATGTCACAAGAAGAAGAAGATCTGATGCGTGAAAGACTATGGTTTGTTTTGATTTTTATGATTAAAAATACTACTATAAAAAAAAATATATATATGAGTAAAGATAGGCTGATGGCTCTATAAGTCCGACAAAAGGACGAACAAAAAAAAAAGCTGGTAAGTGAGATGATGGTGGTACAAGTTCGTCTTTCGTCCCTTCGGTCCTCGGACAAGATATTGGTGATGGATGTATTAAGTTTTAAAGAAATGATGACTCATTTCTTTAGTATAAAACGATTCTGAGCAAAGCTTCAGTGTAATATAATATATTATTATTTAAATACTGTTTACGTATTTTACGGTTATTTGTATAATTTTTTAAATGCTTGGAAAAAAATCTTGAGTCACGATTATTGATATTTTTTCGGTATTGATAGTTTAGTATAAGAGTAAACTTGTATTAAAATTTCAGAACTTTCTAACAAATACTTAACATTTCATTAGAAATGAACTTAAAAGAAATCAGACAATATCGTATAAAATCGTATAATAATTTATTAAAGTGTGTATAAAAAAAAATCCTGACTCACGATTTTTGAGTTTTTGTTAGGATAATTAGGTAGGTATATGAGTAAGGTCATATTAAATTTTCAGAACTTTTTGTCAAATATTTAAAATTACATTACATAAAAACTTTTAAACTATTTGGTAAATTAAAAGTTCTATATTTAAGTCAAAAGTGCTATAATTGTTCTGAAAATGTTGTCCAATATAAAAAAGTATGTATTTGACATTGGATATAATTTTCAAGTTTCTAGCTTCAATACTTTTTGATTTATGACTCAATACCTAAAATCTGAACACTGAAAATCTCGTTTACCGCGGATTTTTACCGATTTTACTCAGTTTTTCGATCGTTATTCTTGATTACTGGAAAAACTATGGAGATATTGGAAAAATGACCTCTTTAAAGTACCACATTAGTTCAATTTCGAATCTAAAAAGGTACTGGACGAAACTTTTGGACAAAGATTTCTATACGAAAAAGTGTTTACAGAAAAAAAAAAAATAAACATCATTGTAAAACCATAAGATCCTTCGCTTCACTCGAATCTAAAATAAACATCATTGTAAAACCATAAGATCCTTCACTTCACTCAGAATCTAAAATGTATGAATATGAATATATATTATAATACCTTTAATCGAGATGACGATCAGAGGTTTATAGGTGATTTTAATGTTGTGTATTGATTATAAGTCGATTATTACCTCAGTATATGAATTATATTATTATCTACTCATATATTATCAGGTTTTTTATTAACTTTGAGATTTATGGAAATCATCTATAAATCCATTGATGACGATCGACGCGTGGTAGGTGCAGGCGAATTCGACTTTTTTTCACGGAACGCGCGTGAGTGGGCCATCGGAAGAAAAACAATCCATTCGTGTTTGGGCTGTGCCCGAACGTCCGAGCGTTTTCCGACCGCCAAAGATAATAGCAAACTCTCCTGCGCCACGCGCGTGTTGTCGGCACTGTCGCGCTTGCCGACGACGGTTCCAAGGTCGTTGTAGATAAATAATACAAATCTGTGGTTTACACTGACCTTGGGTTGACGCGATCCGCAGGGAAATAAACATATTTTTCCATGACTTCGACGAAAAAAGTGTTTACAGAAAAAAAAAAAATAATAAAAAAAAAAAATAAACATCATTGTAAAACTATAAGATCCTTCGCTTCAGTCAGAATCTAAAACTATGAGTTAATTAAAAGCGTAAAGTTATAAGTGTAAACAATTAATTAGTTATGACAAGTATGTATCTGTTACGGGCAAAAGTCGAAATCGGGCAAACCTCAGAAATGCCCGGGCAAAACGCGAACTGCCCACAGTCCTTGGGCAAAATGTTATATTTCGGCTTTTGACCGGGCAAACCTAGTTATGACCAACCTCATTAGGGCAAAACCGCCGTAACCGTTTACTGACTTTTATCGTAATGACAAAACCAAATAATCATAAATATTAAAAATAATCTTAAAATAAATATTATTGTACAAATATAATTGAATACATTTAAATAATAATAAAAATATAATGATATTAAGTACTCGAATAAAAATAAACAAATAATATTAAGTATTCTTATAATGTTAAAATGAAGAATTAAAAAAATTAATAAATTTAAACCTCATTTGTGCAAAACCGTAGCGTCATAAATAACTGAACTATATTAAATACAAATAAATAATTATCATAAAATATTGCAAAAATAAAATTGAATTTGTTGTGTTTTTGTTTACATATTTCACATAACTGTAAATATAATAAAATTATATCCCTGGTAATATTTTTGTATTTTTGTTTTATTGAATGCTCCATTCGGTTTCGACCACCATGACCACAATTTATATGAGCCATGTGCAATATATCGAACATTTCATTGCATTTTACAAAATAAATAATGTCACCATTGGTTTTACTTGGTGGAACTATTAACTTTTTAGACTCACAGATTGTGAGTACGTCAAATCTATTTATTCTCCTGTATTCGCTCGTTGTTTTCTTTGAATTAACCTTCGCTTGTTCTACCTCTTTTATGAGTTCATCGTATCTTGTTTCACTTATTAGAGCACTACATTCACTCTTTGTAATTTCATTAAGTTTTAATTCAAATTTAGTTTTAAAATCAGACACACACATTTCGTAAGCCATTGCTAAAGACGTACTAATATAAGCTCACAAAAATACGAACTACAGTACAATATACAATCATATACAGTAACAATATTGTACCTTTTAGATAAGGCGTATTTTATGTACCTTCAATATAGCGAGTTGATAAAATAAAATAGCAGCGATAAATATACAAGATACGCATGGTCATCTATAATCGTAATAAAATCGTACGATAAAAATCACTATTTTTATTAAATATTAGCGAACGTATTTAAGACTATACGGTTTTGCCCAAATGAGGTTGGTCATAACTAGGTTTGCCCGGTCAAAAGCCGAAATATGACATTTTGCCCAAGGACTGTGGGCAGTTCGCGTTTTGCCCGGGCATTTCTGAGGTTTGCCCGATTTCGGCTTTTGCCCGTAACATATCTATATTATAATATGGTAGTAGCTGCAGTCTATTCTTCGATTTTATTTATGATATAATTTGTTTAAACATTTTACTCACTAGGCAATTATAGAGTACATTCAGTTTTGCGTATGTCATCATGGAAAACACTCGTATTCAATAATAATTGTACACTACAGTAGTAAAATTAAAATTAAAATGGATTTGAAAAAGTAGCAAACGTAATAATATGAGTAATAAGTGCATAGATGTTAGATATAACATTATAATTTATAACATATACTAACAAAAAATAGATAAATGATATCTCAACAAAACACTTTGTCGACTTAGTGTAACTGTTTTTGAAAGTTCCGATTGGTGTCATATTTTGATGATTACGCCTACGTCATATGTATTTTAAACTTTGAAATTTAAAATACATATGTATACGATCTTGTGAGTATTTGAATTTTCCGCTAGTAATCGAACCTAGCTTGATGACAAAATAATTCAAAAATATTGTATATGTATATATATATATATATATATATATATATATATATATATATATATATATATATATATATATATATATATATATATTCGTGGTTACGGATATATTATATGATTTCGAATAGCTTATTCGTCAAATTATATTACACGTCATTTTAGTGCATTTTTTTTATACCAAGCAATTTTTATTACGGGGTTAACGGACTATTTTTATTGAGCATAACATTCAAGATAATTATTATTACCACCATTAAAGAGGAGAATAGAATATTTAAATAGAAAAAAGAAATCTAACAAATTATAAAAGTAAAAAAAAATAAGTACATTAGTAAGCATTTTTTTTTTTTTTTTTTTTTTTTGATAACTCTTTGTAAGTTCAAAATATAATTTTTTCATTTTGAACATAGTAATAGAAGTAATGCTAAGTTGAACTTAGTAAAAAAAAATACAATTAAATACTTGTCACGTTTATGCATATTTTAACTAATAATATCACGTGTTATAATAAGGAAACAAGATTTGGTGGAAATTTCTTATGGGAAGTTTCGAACGTGAAAATATCTTGGTTTGTAACAATTATCAGTAAATTAAAAACACGTTTTTAGGAAATTGGTCAATAATCATACGTTTTTCCAACATCCGGATTTAATCAGAGTTCTTCGCATGCACGAAAACGTAATGGCCGTCATGATGAATACACTGGACAGGAGAGCTCAAGCCCAGTCGCAACCAGGCACGACACCTGTGACAGGACAAGACGGAGAAATCGTTCCGAAAGAAAAAGTAATTTGACTTGTTGACATGTGGTTTTATTCATTGAAAAAGGTTTAAAACTCAATACCGCTTACCAAGTGACTAAAAAATATATTTCATTGTCTGATTAGGATACATCGCACGAAATGGTTGTAGCATGTTGTCGATTTTTATGCTATTTCTGTCGGACGTCAAGGCAAAATCAAAAAGCCATGTTCGATCACTTCTCGTTTTTACTGGAAAACAGTAACATTTTGCTTTCGAGACCATCGTTGAGAGGCAGTACACCACTAGATGTCGCTTATTCTTCACTGATGGAAAATACCGAGCTTGCTCTGGCGTTGAGGTATTTTCGAATGAAATCATTATACTTTGCCTATTTAAAATACAATAAATTCATCTTCTAACCTCTATGAATCTATCCAAAAAAATATGTATCGATAATAATCATAATAAACTCTATTAATTAAAATCAACCATTGAAACATTAAAAACAATTTTTTTAAGGATTACATACGTACCATGTAGTTGTACATTATATTATAACAACATTGAATTTTTATTTTTTATTTTTATCAACAGTCCTTAATCTTTATAGTGAATTAGAATGCTTAAAGAGCTTTTCGTTCATGTGATAATTTACAAATTTTGACGCGGTAAATGTTTTTTCAAATTTTAATTGTGAAAGATGAATATAATAATAATTGCACAATAATAGCACACAATATGGTTTATCAACATTAAATGTCAAATGTTTCCAGAGAACATTATTTGGAAAAAATCGCAATATATTTGTCTCGGTGTGGTTTGCAGTCCAACTCCGAATTGGTTGAAAAGGGATATCCCGATCTAGGATGGGACCCAGTAGAAGGAGAAAGATATTTAGATTTCTTACGATTCTGCGTCTGGGTTAATGGTTTGTAATAATTATCTTTTTGTATTATTTCACAATGTGTATCAATTAAACTATTTGGCTATCAGTGAAAAATAGATATATTGAAAATATTTATGGTATATATGTATTTTTTTTATGATAGGCGAAAGCGTAGAAGAAAATGCAAATTTAGTTATTCGATTACTTATACGACGACCGGAATGTTTGGGACCCGCATTAAGAGGAGAAGGAGAAGGACTTTTGAGAGCTATAATTGACGCGAATAAAGTAAGTGTTGGTATTTTGCTTGTAAAAATATGTTTAAATATTTTACAAACTATCTTAGATGTCCGAGAGAATAGCTGAACGGAAAAAATTCTTAGAAGAATCAGGAAACCAAGAAAATATTCAATTAGACCATCCACTTCCAGAATCAGATGATGATGAAGATTATATTGACACGGGAGCTGCCATTCTTAACTTTTATTGTACGCTTGTTGACTTGCTCGGAAGATGTGCACCGGATAGTTCAGTGATTTTACTGGTACGATTAAACTCAATATGTTAAATTGAATTAAAACTTTTGACTTATATCATATTATACATTTTATATTTTTTATATTTTGTTCGGAATACTGATACTTGGAAAATATTGTTTGAAGTAATAGCGTGAAGTTTTAGCGTGCATTTAATTTTTGTATATTAGAAACTCAGATGTATTATGAATATTAATACTATGACATTTAACAATATAATACTCCAAATGAGATTAAATTGTACATTCGCTTTGAATCAAAAATATTCCATCGTCACTTTCGGAAGTAAATGAATTTACGTAAAAATATGAATACGTATATAAATATGTATACATATATTACTTTTTTTTTATATTTGAAAATTTGGTTTTACATACGTATATAAAATGTTCTAGTGAAGTGCGTAATTTTTTTGAAAGTTATAACAGTAATTGTTAAAAAAAAAGACAGCAATAATTTTAACGACTTAAGTTAAAACGATAAAATATTGCACCTATTTTGACAGACTATAGGTTTTTGCATATAAATAAAAATAACATTTAAATTATTTATTCAACATTATTAATCTAATTAAATACAATTGTATAAGGATATTTTTAGTTGGTTACTAATTGTAAAATAATTTAAATGTATTTTATCTAAATACTCAGAACTTATAATACATGATGCACACACTCACACACACAAACACGCACGCACACACGTATATATATATATCACTTTTTTATTTAATTTAGGGCAAAAATGAATCGTTACGTGCCCGAGCCATTCTTCGTTCCCTGGTACCCCTTGAAGATCTGCACGGCGTCCTTAGTCTTAGGTTCACTCTCCAAAATCCAGCCGCCGGCCAAGACCGACCAAAGAGTGATATGCCCTCGGGACTGATACCCGGACACAAGCAGAGCATCGTACTGTTTTTGGAACGCGTGTACGGCATCGAGACCCAAGAGCTATTTTTCACGCTGCTTGAGGAGGCGTTCTTGCCGGACTTGCGCACGGCCACGATGCTCGACAGGGTATTGGCGATTCGAAACGACGCGCCCGATATGAACGTACGCTCACGGAATGTTTTGCATTTCAGAACGACGGGCTCGAGTCGGACATGGCGTTGGCCATGAACAGGTACATCGGTAATTCGGTGTTGCCGTTGCTCATCGGCCATTCGAAGTTCTACAGCGAGTCGGACAACTACGCCAATTTGTTGGACGCCACGTTGCATACGGTGTACAGGTTGTCCAAAAACAGAATGTTGACGAAAGGACAACGAGAAGCGGTTTCGGATTTCTTGGTGGCATTGACCAGGTACTTCTTACAGAAAACGCTAAACGTTTTTCTCGACGGTCACAGTTTCAATCGTGAATTTCGATGATTTTTTAAAAAAAATTTTTTTGTAGTCAAATGCAACCGAGCATGTTGTTGAAATTGCTCAGAAAACTCACGGTCGACGTTTCAAACTTGTCGGAGTATACGACCGTGGCGCTCAGAGTATGTATTTCGCGTGTTTCGTATTATCGTTTATTCTGTGTTGTTTAATCAATACAATATTATTGTATAAATTAATCAATTAATAAATACTTATAAATGATGATAATAATAATAATAATGATAATAATATTTATTGGCCATTGAATAGTTTAAACACATATAACGTGAAAGAAATGAATAAACAGTAACAACTAACATATAATTATAAAAATAATATTTAACTTACAATTATAACAAATTAAGTTGGCCCAAAACACCACCGAGGTATACCTCGTATTGGTAAAATTATTGATTCTTATCAATTTATTAATTATTTATTAATTAAAATCGAAAAATTTAAAAGAAAAAATAAAAGATACAAATAATGATATATATATATATATATATATATATATATATAATCCGCTTATTACAATGCCGTATATTCCGGTAGAACGATTCTGTCATGTATTTGGTTGGTTTTACATCTCATGAGTAATAATTTTGTTCGTATATTACGATATCGGTTACATAGATAATCCGCATATAACGATGTTATTTTGCAATTAAAATTGATTTTTATAATCGCCCATAACGATATATAAATATTATTTAGAAGTTCGGAACCAACATTAGCAAAATATCTACTAGATTTTAATGTTTTGAATGTGGGGAAAATTAACTTATTATTTCGGCGCGTAGCGTGAGAGATTAACTTGAAATCTAACAAATTCAGTTTGTAAGTAAAATATAAGGCATTTCGGTAAAATAATTGTTTTATTCAACACTCGTATTGTACAGTTGTTGACGTTACACTACGATCGATGCGCCAAATATTACGGATCGACGGGCGGCCAAGGGATATACGGGGCCTCGAGTGACGAAGAAAAACGATTGACGATGATGTTGTTCAGTAATATATTCGATTCTCTGTCGAAAATGGTATGTTCGATTGTCATACGTCAGACACGCGTTTTGATTTATCAACTGTTTCACCGTCAATACAGGATTACGACCCGGAGCTTTTTGGAAAAGCTTTACCTTGCTTGTCGGCTATCGGTTGTGCCCTACCGCCGGACTATTCGCTTTCTAAAAATTACGACGACGAATGGTATGGATCGAAACAGAACATTCAGGGACCTTCGGACGGACCGTATAACCCACAACCAATCAATACCAACAGGTGATATTTAATGACCCGTTGTTTCGTCCGTCTTGTAATTAACAGTGATTAAAATGTCTCGATTAATTTTACGTGTACTTGTAGCATTGTCCTCGACAACGATTTGAACTCTATTGTACAAAAATTCTCGGAACATTATCACGATGCGTGGGCGAGTCGAAAATTGGAAAACGGATGGGTGTATGGAGAACAGTTTAACGATGTCAATAAAAGTCATCCTCGCCTCAAACCGTACATGATGTTGAGCGAATATGTAAGTTTTTATTTCTGTGATTGAAATTTAAGTAGAAGAAAATATCTGGTACGTGAGTTGTTTACATAGCTAAATCATTATCAGTGTACTTCAATATGTTGTTTACTTTTTCTAGATACGTCTCTCTCTCTCTCTCTCTCTGTCTGTCTCTGTCTGTCTGTCTGTCTCTCTCTGTCTCTCTCTCTCTCTCTCTCTCTCTCTCTCTCTCTCTCTCTCTCTCTCTCTCTCTCTCTTTCTCTCTCGCTCTCTCTCTCTCTCTCTCTCTCTCTCTCTCTCTCTCTCTCTCTCTCTCTCTCTCTCTCTCTCTCTATCTATCTTTTCTTTTTTTTTTTTATAATTTGAAAGTATATTAAAGTATACGATGATTATTTTAGGAAAAAGAACTTTATAAAGAACCAGTTAGAGAGTCTCTCAAAGCGTTGCTCGCGATAGGATGGAGCATTGAACATTCGGAAAATGACGCGCCGCTAAACAATAGAGGATCTGTTCGACGACAGTCAAAAGCTAATGTAAATCATTTTTAAATTTTAAGTTTTCAATTCATCTGGAACGATATGTATCCGCAGGACAATGTGACGCCATTCGATTACCACCCGAACCCCATTGATATGACGAATCTGACGCTCACCAGAGAAATGCAAAATATGGCTGAACGGCTGGCTGAAAACTCGCACGATATTTGGGCTAAGAAGAAAAAAGAAGAACTCATGATATGTGGTAGGTTTATTTTTATGATTTTCGAACGCGAAATCCCTGCGACCGCGACAGTTCATATTTTTAAAACGAATTAAAAACATATAGGTGGTGGTATTCACAATCAATTGGTTCCGTACGATCTACTGACTGACAAAGAAAAGAAGAAAGACCGAGAACGTTCGCAAGAGTTCTTGAAATATATGCAATATCAAGGTTATAAACTACACAGGTACGAGAATTAGTTAATGTGTGCGCGCGCGCGTGCGTTTGTATGCGAGTGTGTATCACATTAAGACAAGCGTACCAACAATTTTTTTCGTATGTTTTGTCGTTTTTATTTAGTAGATATACTTATCATTTTTACATCGTAGCAACGGATGCGGATTTCATTCAAATTCTAATTCGACGAATTTTTTCGTGCATTAAATGTACATATTGTGTTTGTAGTGTATGTAATATGTCGCTAAATATATTGTACAGAATTAATTATCGACGAAATTAAAGTAACATAAGTATAATATATATATATATACATGAGTGTGTGTGTGTGTTTATTTATGACGTTTGAAAACTTGAAGAGATTATATTTCCAATAACTTATTTATATAATTATGTATTTATGAAAAAACCTACGTTTTTTTTAAACATGAAAATTTTAAAGGTAAAAATATTATTTAATTAAACTTATTGAAATTATTAAATGAATTGTTGTTGAAAAAACTTATTTCGAAACAATTTCATGTATATAAGCGAGTGCACTCTAACGTATTTGTTATCATTTAATTATTTTTTGAATAGAATTAAAACTTTTTCGTTTTTCACATTAGACCGAATCGTAATGGCGGACCCACAGAAGCTGAACAATTGGCCGCTGCGTCGACAGGAGAGCTACGATTTTCATACAGTCTACTTGAAAAATTAATTCATTATATCGACAGAGCGTCGATTAATATGAAACTTTTGAAACCTTCGGGCACGTTCAGTAGACGTTCCAGTTTTAAAATTTGTACCAGAGACATCAAATTTTTCTCCAAAGTACGTTTAAGTCACGTCACGACGGAACGTAAATAACATCACACGAAAAACAAAATATTAATATATAAGACGATTATTACCCCTCTTTGGTCATATGGTATTCAAATCTGGGGCCAAGCCAAACCATCTAATATAAGACCTATACAAGCCTTCCAGTCTATATGTCTTAGACAAAAAACTGGAACTCCTTGGTACATGACCAACGACGCATTACATAAGGACCTACAAATATCAACGGTCAATGAAATAGCAACTCGACACTACAAAAAGTTCCACTCAAAACTCCATTCTAACCAAAACCCTCTTATTTGTCGTATGTCCTTTTTAACCATCCCCAGCAACCCTCCTTGGAGATTAAAAAGAAAATGGCCAAGAGACGCCATTGCCTAACACACACACAAAAAAAAGGACTCTCCATATTATGAACCCACCAAATTAAACATGTGGTACTGTTGATGGGCGGGTTTCCTCCCTCAAGCCAACCAAGTCACCATTATTACTTATTATTATATACTATCCAATTTACTTATTGTGCTTTTCTGTATAGATTGTAAATATACCTATTATTAAATGAATAATAAAAAAAAAACATCTCGCGATTTCATGATTTCAGGTTGTGTTACCATTGGTAGAGAAATACTTTAGCACGCACAGAAATTACTTCATTACCATCGCCACGGCCTCGAGCGTTTTAGGCGCGGCTTCGTTGAAGGAAAAAGAAATGGTCGCTAGGTAAATCGAACTTTTCCGATCCATCGTTGCGCACGTGTGATTCATTTCGTTTTATTTTTCGGGTTTCAGTTTATTCTGTAAATTAGCAAATCTACTGAGATCTAAACTGAGTGCGTTCGGAGCTGACATCCGTATCACTGTGCGGTGTCTGCAAGTACTCGTTAAGGCGATCGACGCAAAGTAAATCCAAAGCATAGCCCACGCCCCTTAATGAACACGCGTTGATATATTATAAACGTTTGTACAGGTCTCTCGTGAAAAATTGTCCCGAGTTCATAAGGACTTCAATGCTCACGTTTTTCCACAACATCGCCGATGATTTGGAACATACGATTCAAAACTTGCAAGACGTACGCATTCGATTTTCTACATATACTTACCTCAATTGTCAACATTATTATTTTGTTTTCATTTATGATTTTAAATGACTTTAACATTTTTGTTATTTTAGTCTCGTTACTGTTATTTAAGAGGGACGCATTTAAAAACATCGACTTCATTATTTTACGTCAACGACGTAATTCTACCAGTTTTATCATCACTTTTCGATCATTTAGCTGCATGTGAATACGGAAACGATTTATTACGTGAGTTGTTAATGAAATAAGTTTCTAATTTTGTTTTTTTTTTGTTATTATTATTTTTTTTTATTATTATTATTAATTATCTTTTACAAAATTTTAGTGCGTTTATGTACCTACATAAAAAACTTAATTTTAATTTATTTACAAAATTGTTTTAAAACACAGTGTTTTGTTGAAAAAATTAAAATATAATAATACAATTATTTTTCCGAATAGTGGATGAAATCCAAGTAGCAGCTTATAAAATGTTGAGCAGTTTATACACCCTCGGCACAGACACGTCTTTGACTCATGATCGGTAAATTTCAATTTCAAAAAGTGTAATTATCGCTTACTAATAGTACGTTTTCAATTCAGAAAATATTTAAAAGTACAATTGGAAAGACATCGCCCGGCTTTCGGCAGCTGTTTAGGTGCGTTTAGTTCGACGTTTCCCGTTGCTTTTCTAGAACCACATCTGAACAAACACAATCAGTATTCACTTCTCAATCGGATCGCTGACCATTCCCTAGAAGCTCAAGGTCAGTGTCACAACCGCCAATACTATGAAGTTATCATGACCATCTATAACGACCCATTGAAAATTTGTTTTTATAGATATTATGTCAAGAATGGAAGGCACTATGCCTACTCTAGAAACTGTATTAAATGAAGTCGATCAGTTTGTCGAATCAGAAAAGACTTATGCAGACGCACCACATATCATTGATGTGATTTTGCCATTGTTGTGTTCGTACTTACCGTATTGGTGGGCACAGGGTCCAGATAACGTTGCTCTAACGACAGGGTAAGTATCCATAGTGTAATTATTTTTTCCACGATTTTTTATTTCTTTATTGAAAACCTACAATGTATCATTATGTGGAAACTATACATTTTTACATTTTTACTTTTATACACGTGTAATGAATGTAAGGATTATTAATTTAATTTCATCATATCTTTAGATTATAAATAGGTTATATTGTGTATAATATTTATTATATTTTACTAACATTTCGTGTTTTTTCAATGTTATACTCCATTTATAATCAAATCCGTATGATTTCAAAGTATAGTAAAAATAAAACTAATGATGAAATACGTTGTCGTAAAATTACTTGTCAAATATATTTTCAAGTCACTGGGTAACTTTGAAAAACGTAATTTTCTTAAAAAAAATTAAGAATAGACTAACTTCCTTTCATAATTTTATAATATCAAATTAAATTCAGGATTTAATCCAATGTATCAGCGATTAAAATTTGCCTCATTGTTTGATGATATAAATGTATTTTAGAAATCACGTCACAATGGTGACTAGTGAACACATGAATTGTTTACTGAAAAACGTATTAAAATTAATCAAAAAGAACATAGGCAACGATAATGCACCATGGATGACGCAAATTGCCGGTTAGTAATTGTTAATTAATCAGTCGAATTCGCTATTATGTTTCGTGTAAATTATAACACATCTCAAAATGATTATACGTTTTTAATTACAGCTTACACGCAACAAATCATTATTAATTCATCGGAAGAATTATTAAAAGACCCGTTCTTACCACTTGCTGAACGAATCAAGAAGCGCACGGAAACATTGTATCATAAAGAAGAATCGTTAAGAGGATTTATCAAATCGTCTTCCGACGACACGTCCCAAGTAATTTCTTCTTTCTCGACTACAGCTCATCGGTTTCGAGGTCTTAACGATTTACATATTTTTTTCCGTAGATCGAAGCACAAATACAAGAGGATTGGCAACTGGTGGTCAGGGATATTTACGCGTTTTACCCGCTCCTCATAAAATACGTGGATCTCCAGCGCAACCATTGGCTACGTAATAACATCTCGAACGCCGAAGATCTATACAATCACGTGTCGGAAATATTCAACATTTGGTCGAAGTCGCAATACTTCTTGCGCGAAGAACAAAACTTCATTTCCGCGAACGAGATCGACAACATGATCCTTATCATGCCGACGGCTTCACGTAGATCGGCCGTTATATCGGAAACGTCATTGGGCGGCTCGACGGGAAAGGTATGATGAAATTCGGTTTTCGTTACGCGTTGTGTTCACGTTAGATTTTAGAGTTATTTCATTTCTGTTTGTAGAAAAAGAAAAAACACAGGGACAAAAAACGTGACAAAGAAAAGGAGATCCAAGCTTCGTTGATGGTCGCTTGTCTGAAACGACTGCTACCTGTTGGTTTGAATTTGTTTGCGGGAAGGGAACAAGAATTAGTGCAACACTGCAAGGATAGATTCTTAAAAGTATAACCGCGATATTGATTAGTGAGTGGTACACGCGCAGTGTTATTGCATCCGTTCGATAATGATTTCAGAAAATGCCGGACTACGACGTGATCCAATTCGTCAAAATCCAATTGACATTACCCGACAAACTAGACCCGGCCGATGAAATGTCTTGGCAGCACTATTTGTACTCGAAGCTTGGTAGCAAGAAAGGGACCACTGAAATCAAACCGCAGCAGGTCGACGAGGTTGCAGACAGGATTGTGGCTATGGCTAAAGTTCTTTATGGATTGCATATGGTAAATAACGTGATAAGTACAATTATTGATTGTATAAGACATAAATATATAAGACATAGATGATTGTAATACTAAATATATCGAACATGAATACATGATATTGCATAGACGTGCGCAGATTTGATATGATGTCGAAAGAATGTGTGATAAATTAAGTTGAATGTTTTCGAAACATCCGATTTCCCTTCAAGAAAAAATGAGCCTGTTGAAAAGTAAAAGAAAAAAAAACTAATTTCATAATTTGCACTGAACTTTGTTTAAATTTTATATTTATTTGTTTTAAGTTTTATCAAACACGTATAAAGGTATTTGTGCGTTATATGTAATGATGGGTTTTATGGAAAATACAAATTTCTTCAAGTCGTGTTCCCAGTCAATTTTAAAATTTTCTAATACCTACAGAATGTCATTGTCACTTATTAGAAAAAAATCATTTGAACTTATAAAGACTACCTGCCTCAAAACTGTAAATAGTTATTAATAATTTTTTTAATGATATATAATAATTAGCATATGATTTTATTTTTAACCAGGTAAAAAATTAGTAAATTAAAATGCATTAATTTTACTAACACTTATGTGAATCATCCTGACGCTGGTAAGACAAATTTACGACCCTCGACACCATTCTTACAATTTCTTTTATAACTGTTTAATCTAAGTTTTTTACTTAATGCGTAATTAAACAAGCAAAAAATATTTATTTTTTTTCAAATGCACGTAAGATAACGCAAGACATAAAGTAACAATATGGCGTGTGGGTTTTCATCGTGTTAAAATTTAAGAAAGCCAATTATGTTTACATTAATTTGAAAAGATCATAGTTTTTATTTTTTGAAATGTTTATTGTACATTGAATAGAACACATATATATTTTTATTTCTTATGAACATAACAAAAAAAAAAAAAAAATGAAATTGGTCTGAAATTTACACGTTGACTTAGAGGAGCCAGGATGACTCACTTCACGATGAATATCGTTCATTATGAATAATGACAAGTTAATTAAGAAATTAATAAAAATTTTGTTACCATTCAAATTTTTAATTCAACTAAAACTTGATCAATCGACTATTTTTATTTTTTTGGTGAGAACCCACTTTTTCATTTGGGTGTAAATGAGTTATGGCCCGAAGTGTTGTCTGAAATTCAAGAAACGTACGAGTTGCGGCCCGAATATATTACGAAATGGACATCGTTCATATTTTACGAGTTGTGTGATTCGCGTGACTATATAGTTGATTTCTCATAAAAATACTTTAAAAACGTGTCTATAAGGATTTGCAAATTCCTCTCGTGAAATCGCATGACACAGGCCTACGACCCCCTAACTTCATTCGATTGCTACACGAGTTACTGTCAGACTATCTGTCTAGAATATTTCGTATCGTTTGGGAAATCTACGTCGGATATGTTACGAGTTGAAATAGCTAAACATGACATAAGTCGTATCAACGTTTGGAAATACTCGGCGCAACGTACAAACACGAATACAATAGCCATAAATACCGTGTGATAACTAACTTTTCGAGAGACGGCTTGACCGTTCTTCGATCGCCTAGCCGATTATCGGGTAGTCGTGATTCGTTCATACCTCTAATAAATAACCAGACCATAACTCGTTAGTAGTAGGTTTAGTACAACCCGGCCAATAACTCGTACGCGATTCGGCGATCGGGTCGCAATTCATTAACGCACGGTATTGTTTGTTAGAACCTATTTTTATTCAAATATAAATTTAAAAAACACCTGTCAACGTCCTTGAACGAGAATTTTGATTTTTAACGAAAATCCGAAAGAACAATACTAATTTATTTGTTTTTACTCGCGAAACATTTTAAGTAGTATTTATATATTCTTATATATAATATGTTTACGAATCTATAAAAATTGATCGTCATTTTTTTGGGATTCAATTACACTGTGACGAAACGTACGTTAATAATCGATTTGAATGATTTTAACTTGCGTTATTCGTGTACCTCACTGCTTCCAGAGAAATGTATTCTGACGAAAACTGATCGTTAAAAGTCCGATTAGGTACGGTATATTGTCGCATTTATTTTAGTTCCACTGAGTGTACATTAAATTTAAAACAGAAGTCAATCAAGTAGTTGATTGAAGATACAAAAGTGTAGAGCTACAAACTAACGGCAAACAATATCGGTAGGTAGGTATATAGATTTTTTTCGCACGGAAAAATAAGCCACCGGAAACCTGAATGTTTTCACTCGATTATATAAAATGTTAAGTATTATAGAAAGAAAATAATTCAAACATTTTCAAATTAGTATGTGATTAAATTACATGTTTTATATTTTTGTGAGGATTGACTCGGTGTATTTGGAAGGAATTACTGATGTAGGATGAATGTTTTGGAATGATGTTGTTCACATAGATATTTTTATTGAAATAAGTATTAAATTTGATAGCAATTTTAACGACATTTACTTTAGACAAATAATGATATTAATACTGACATAGTTATTCACATGGTATGACTTAACTTGATGTCTACCAATATTTTAACAATAACAGATATTAATAACATAACATAGGAGTTAATAATAATTTTATTTTTGATGACTTAATTGAAATAAAATAGGTTTTTTCTTCACTTGATAATATTCTAAATGAAATATATTGTTCATGTAGACTCCATAAAACACGCATGTCTATTTTTGTATTTTTCAAACATAATTGCAAATTAATTTTTACAATTTATACACTGATGTTTAGGTAGATTCAAATCGAAGTAGTTATCAACACAATAACCTAGTTAGTATTTTTTTCTTTTTTTTTTTTTTTGCTAGATTGATCATCCTCAGCTTCAAAGCAAGGCGATTTATCGATCAGTTGTATCGACGCAACGTAAGAGAGCCGTAATTGCTTGTTTCCGACAACTCTCACTCCACGCTTTGACCAGGTCTTTTAGAGGCTTATAATATTATTATTATTATTATTGTTATTATAATTTAAAATACAATTATTTTTATTTTACAGCTTTTCTAATCAATAATACTTTTTTTGTTTGGTGTTAAAGTAACATATATGTCTGCTCGGTAGTGTTTAATAAAAACTAACAAAAACCGTTCGGTATTATAATATAATATACGATAAACACTAGTATACCATTACAATACGATACGACGAGTCGGGCCATCTGGTTCTTGTGGAAAACGTCCAGTGTCGTTTACACGTTTAACACGATGTTTATCGTTGATCGCAACTCGTAACCGCAACGTAATACTATGTTGAGCTACGTAGTACCGTCATTATGTGTACTTAAATAAAATGTGTCACGTCTATTTGCCTATTGTGAAGTGTTGTATTATTGAAGGTACCTACCTGCCTACCTAGCTACGTATTATGCTATACATACATATATATATATATTTATACATATACCTGCGACTTGAGCGTTTTCATATTTTATCCTTATGTGTCTTATGTGAAAACAAACTGTCCGCCAGCGCTGTAGCCAGGAATACTTGTCTCCGTACAAGAAGTAAAATAAATCATCCGTGTTATTATCGTGATCTGTCGGTTATGGGGTTTTTTTCGCGATATGTTTAGATACTTCGTTCCACGTCACTTCTCACGATAAAATCCTGGCTACGGCGCAGTGGAACAAACATTATGAAACCGTGACGTCATGTTTATTTTATACCTTCTTAATTGTGTGTACGTAACGTTTTTTCTTTTTTTGAAACTGTATGCTATTATGTAGTTATCCCACAATAATAACCAATTGAATCGGCTGGGATGGAGAACGATATTATCGGTTGCCAGAAAAAGAGCCGCTATAGCCTGTCTTAGAATGACTCCAATATACTGCATAAAAAGGTACCTCTAACACTTGCTTTGTTTTTCATTTAACGCCACCGTCACTAGTCTGTAAATAATTAGTTTGCTTCGTATCGCCGAAATCCTCTTACACGTGTCTTATTGGTGAAAATAAAATATTAATGAGTTTTTAGTTTATTAAGTCGATAAACGAACAAAAGAAAAAAAATTGTTCGTTTAGACTATATACACATATACGGTAGATTTATTAATGCACGAAAATCAAGGAGGAAAAATCGAAAAAAGCATATTTAATACTTACAATCAAAATTTAAGTAATTTATCCAACACGTGAAGACGTACAGATTTAATGAGTCAGTTATATAATAATGT
The DNA here is from genome assembly GCA_027580255.1 of Therioaphis trifolii. Lineage (NCBI taxonomy): Eukaryota > Metazoa > Arthropoda > Insecta > Hemiptera > Aphididae > Therioaphis > Therioaphis trifolii. The sequence continues at coordinate 2,930,087 of CM050405.1, read as the reverse complement.
AACTTTGAGTTCATTACATTTCAGTACCTTGTCACTGCGAACGAGAGTGAAAAATATTCGTCCGGTATTATACTCGCATCGTGTAATCGACAATCTACTGTATATGATATACCACACGATTTTATTTATATATTTTACACGACTTTGGCTTCGTAATTCACAAAACACCGTGTTCATTAACATTGACGTTAACTCGATCAGCTAGTACTATTTGTTATATCCATTCCACCGTATAATTTTGACGATTTAAAATTGTAGACACCGGGCAGTGAATATATTCGTTCGTTCGTTCTACGAGTTATGGCTCCAAGACGAAAATATCGGACAAGAAGTCATGATTGAGGATCTCACGGTTAGTTTTCCACGATAGTTTTCGCTGTGATCCCAACGAACAAACAAATAGTAACTATTGTCTCATCCGTGTGTTTCTTATAGCAATCGTTTGAAGAAGCGGAACTCAAAAAACGGGACCAAGAAGAAGAAGAAGGAAAAGCGGATCCTCTAAACCAAATGGTTACCACTTTTTGTCGCGGTGCCATGACTGAGAGAAGCGGTGCTCTGCAAGAAGATCCTCTTTACATGTCTTACGCGGACATTTTAGCCAAGTAAATAAAGAAATCGTACCCGAATTACAGAGCTAAATAACCAGTGATTGTCTACACAAGAAAAAAAATATATATGTTAAAAAATAAGCTCCCTTATCAATGCTAATGTACTTGAGATATTAATCTAAGCTGTTGGTTGCGTTTGCGTGTTGAAGTTTTCTACGTGAAAATTCTAATTACCTATCATACGTTCAGGTTTTGTAATAGTTTTAATGTTTTGGTTATTTCTCTTGAATTGCCAAATTAAAAATACAACCTATTGAATACCAGAATAGTACAGAGTTTTGGTTAATTCGAAAGTCGTATTTCTTTGTACTGTACATTTTAAAATCATAATGTTACAAATTGAAAGATTGATTGATCGGACTAAATGTTCAACGCTTAATATAGATCTTGTGGTGAAGAGGAGGAGGAAGGCAATGACGAAGAGGAAAGTTCAAACGGTAACGGAGAAGAAGAAGGCGGTGCTTCTATTCACGTAAAATATTTATGATTTCATCCTACATACGGTGATTAATAATTGTTATCCAATACATTAGGAACAAGAAATGGAAAAACAAAAACTTTTGTTCCACCAAGCTCGATTAGCCAATCGGGGTGTTGCAGAAATGGTCTTGTTGCACATATCCGCTTGCAAAGGTATACCCAGCGAAATGGTTATGAAAACACTTCAGCTGGGTATCGCAGTTCTTCGTGGCGGTAATTTAGAGATTCAAATGGTAATTTTCAAATGATTATTCTACTATTTTTTTACTTAACGAAGTCAATGCGACGTACTCGTATAATATTATTTAACATAATCAACATGTCATAATAATACTATTAATCGTATTAAATAATATTTACGACAATATTGACGACCGCAGGGCATGTTAAATCATTTGAAGGAAAAGAAAGACGTCGGTTTTTTCACGTCGGTCGCTGGTTTGATGAATTCATGCAGGTAAAATGAATGATTCAATTGAAAATTATAAATACACGTTAATTTGTTTTTCCTTTGTTTCAAGCGTACTCGACTTGGACGCTTTTGAGAGAAATACCAAAGCCGAAGGTTTAGGAGTCGGGTCAGAAGGTGCAGCCGGAGAGAAAAATATGCATGACGCTGAATTCACTTGCACTTTATTCAGATTCATTCAATTGACTTGCGAGGGTCACAACTTAGGTACGAAATCGCGAAAACGTCTAAAGTATTCGTATTCGTAAATATTTATTCATTTTTTGTTCTCTGTTATTTTGTTTTTAGAATGGCAAAATTATTTAAGAACACAAGCCGGTAACACTACTACCGTCAACGTTGTTATTTGCACTGTAGATTATTTACTCAGACTTCAGGTAAACAAGAACGATGCGTGAAATAAATGGGTTACAGTGGACAAAACGAATCATATAATGTGCTTTCAGGAATCTATAATGGACTTCTATTGGCATTACTCGAGCAAAGAGCTAATCGATCCGGCGGGCAAAGCGAATTTCTTCAAAGCGATCGGTGTCGCCAGTCAAGTTTTCAACACATTATCCGAAGTCATTCAAGGTCCGTGTACTCAGAATCAACAAGCTTTGGCTCATTCTAGGTTATGGGACGCTGTTGGTGGATTTTTGTTCCTTTTCTCGCATATGCAAGACAAATTATCGAAACATTCAAGTCAAGTAGATTTGCTGAAAGAACTTCTAAATTTACAAAAAGACATGATTACGATGATGCTGTCCATGTTAGAAGGTGATAATATTTGAAAAAAATCATTGTTAACAGCATTATACTATACTACTTACGTTATAAAATAAGTTTTTTTATTTTAATCTTAATTTTCTATATCTATAGGTTGTGAATATTTAGTATATTTAATCAATCGTACACTTCATAACAATAAATGGAATATTCATAAATATAGTTAATTTGTAGTTTATAAATTAAAGGCAATAAGTATACACAAATAAATTATTTACAATAAGACATTACTTTTAAAATAAATCGTTTCGTGAAATCTATTGACAACAATAAAATTACGATACCACATTATTATTACAAATTGATGATTAAGATCATGCATTTATTTTTAAGCGATTTATTACTTTTTTTTCAATGTTCTCTATGAATATGTGTTTTTTTTTAATGATTATATTGATTAACTATACGATAATTACGGAATAATATTAAAGGAATTATTGAAATATTTTTTCCTGGTTCATTATTAATACTATCAGATATTTCATGAAATCCCCAAAACTTTTTATGTGTTATAATTTTCTTCTAAAATGTATAATGATGTCAAAAACTACAATAGTCTATAACATGAAAGTAATATATAACTTATTAGTGAAATATTATTAGAATTATTATATTATTAACAATTACTTATTTATTTAATTTTCATACAGGAAATGTTGTAAATGGAACAATTGGTAAACAAATGGTTGACACTCTAGTCGAATCGGCATCTAATGTCGAAGTAAGCATTTAATTTCTATCGAAAATGAAAAAAAATGGAAAATCAATAATAACTTTGTTTTTATTTTACTGTAGTTGATATTGAAATACTTCGACATGTTCTTGAAACTAAAGGATTTAACGAGCTCAGCCAGTTTTACGGTAAACAAATATGAAATAATTGTATTCAAATATTTAACTGAAGAACAAAATATATTTTGATAGAAAGTTAATACGTGATAATACATTATTCGATTTAAATCTTACAGTTTGAATTAAAAAAATTTTTTTGGAATTAGAATTTTATTATGTTACAAAACACTTGACAAAGATGATTCTGTTTGAAACCAGATTGATAGACAATTTTTTTTCATTAGGAAATTGATCCTAACAACGACGGCTGGGTACACCCGAAAGATTTTAAGGAAAAAATGGAACAACAAAAAAGCTATACTGCGTAAGTGGTTGAATAGTTGGACGCCGTGTATTCTGCAGTGATTTCATCGTGTGTGTTTTATATTTTCCAGAGAAGAAATCGAATTTATGTTGCAATGTTGTGAGTCTAATCACGACGGTAAAATCGATTATATCGGCTTCACGGACCAGTTCCACGAGCCTGCCAAGGAAATCGGATTCAATCTCGCCGTGCTGTTAACTAACTTGTCGGAACACATGCCAAACGAGCCTAGGTAATTCTCGGACGGTCCTTTCGGTTTCACGTATGACTCGATGTTTGTATTTCGGTCTTCGTGTTTAGATTGACGAGATTCCTCGAGACGGCGAGCAGTGTTCTAAACTATTTCCAACCGTTCCTGGGCAGGATCGAAATCCTCGGAGGCAGTAAGCGCATCGAACGGGTATACTTTGAGATCAAAGAGTCGAACATCGAACAATGGTTAAAACCTCAGATCAGAGTGAGTGTGTTTGAGTATCATAAATTAATAACGAACGCGAAACACGAGAGAATCGTGTAAACACTTTAGTCACGATTGTCCATTGATTATTTCGTGTTGGCCGTAATCAGGAATCAAAACGAGCGTTCTTCTATTCGATCGTCACCGAAGGCGGCGATAAAGAGAAACTGGAAGCGTTTGTTAATTTCTGCGAAGATGCTATTTTTGAAATGCAGCACGCCAGCGGTCTCATGGCAGTAGACGACGGTTCGGGAATAGGCGGTGGAAAATCTAGAAAGACTTCTTACACTTATCTCGCCGACGACGAGGAAACCAAGTGAGTTCGTTTAAGAATACGTGACAACCCGTTTATTTCGTCCGCTGTCCTAACTGTATCTGTAGATTCCGTTACTATTCGTATAATCGTATATAAGTGCGTTGTACACGCTATCGATTACAAAAATGTAGGTAAAAAAATATTTCATTTTTCGGATGTTTTTATACGCGTACAATAAATAAAGAATTTGTGTTAAAAGTGAACATTAAAAATTAGAACTTCATAGTATATCAGTGTCAACCTATCAAAAAATACATAAATTATCTTAAAAATCGTACGTTTAAATCAAAATCGACGATTTCATTTGATTGATAATTGTATTCTTCTTCTTCTTCTTCTTATGTGCCTTTACAACTCTGTAAGAGTTTTGGCTGCCACCGTTACTGCTCTCCAATAATCACGATCCTGTATCCTTCCCTTCTTCCTGTTGGCTTGTATTCAATTGCTACTCTGACTTCATTTGTTTCCTCTCGTCTCATTTCGTGTCCTAACCATTGTATTCTCTGTCCTTTTATATAACTTGTTATGGGAGGTGCTTTGGTGATTTCTCTTAATTCTTTGTTTTTTCTTCTACGCCACCTGTTTATTTCGGTATCAAAAGATGGACCACATATTGTTCTTAGAACTCTATTCTCAAAACTTCTGAGTTTTTGTTCCATTTGTACTGTCGTCGGCCATACTTGACATACATAGGTTAGCGTTGGTCTTACAATACTCATATACAGTCTTAATTTTGTTCCTCTAGAGAATAGTTTCGATTCAAAAAATGTTATTAGTGAGAAGAAAGTCCTTTCCGCTTTGAGTAAGCGACTAGTTATTTCAGTGTTCCAGTCATTTTTACCAGTGATTGTTACACCTAGGTATTTGAACCTATGTGGTTTCTCGAATACGTAATTATCTACTGTAAAGTCTTCCTCATCTTTTTCAGGCAACGTTTCCATTACTTTTGTTTTTTCCTCATTTATTTCTAGACCAATCTTATTCGCTTCCTGTATGAGTGTTTTGGTATTTCGCACAATCATTTCCTTATTTTCTTCTACTAAATTAATAATTTATAAATTTATAATTGTATTAATTAACAAAATTAGGTATAGGTAGTCAACACGTTTGATGACGTTTTCTGAATGTGATGTATTAATTTTATTATAATTGGTGACATTTAAAATTTTATTAATAATTCATACCATTTGTACAGGACGGCCAAAGATCCAATTAGAAGAGGAATCGGTGCTATAAAGTATGGATTCCAATTACTGTTCTTCGTCTTGTCGCCAACAAACATCAAAAACAAAATTAACGAAATGCAGCAAATGACGACCATCGAATTAATTAAATCATTTTTCAAACTATGGTTTTACCTGATGTTCTACACCGGTTACAGTGGATTTTACGTGTTGAGGTTTGTTACTCATATCCGAAAATAAACCAGTTCTGTGAAAATTTGTTGTTCGGAATTTTCCACTATCAAATTTTGTGTGTATAAATGGCTAGGCGTTCAAATGTTTATAGTAAGAGCACAAACATTTTTTCTAGGGATGGGCCGATACTAGAACCGATACTAAATATCGTTAGTGGTATCGGTTAGTGATATCGGGGTTTTATGGTGGTATCGGCTCATGTTTTTTTGCAAAAAATGCTGTTTTAATATTTACGTAATATTATCAGGTATCGGATTTATATCGGAGTATCGGTAATAAGTGGTATCGGCCCATCTCTAATTTTTCCCATTGTTTTAACTTCTGTATAAAATAATGCATATTCGATGTTATAGTGAAGTATTAAGTGTTATTAATAATCAATTTACAAACATAATAAATGCACGTTATGAATATTATGTTACCAGAGATTTTATAAATCGATATATATATATACATATATATATATATATATATACGAGTATATAACCGTCAAATTGCATATACTATGCGTCGTTTTAAAATTTTTGCGATTTGGATATGGAATAGATAATAATAATGTTCGATAACTTAAAGTTACTATTATTTTCTGAACAAAAATAACATCATTATAAAAGCTACTCTAAATGTGGCGTTAATGAAAAATTAATTAACCATATTAATAAATATTGAAAACATTGCGTAATAGTATCTGTGTTAAAATATTTAGACAACAAGTACCTATTGAACGCATTAAATATATGTTTGTAAATTTTATATATATATATATATATATATATATATATATATATATATATATTTATATATAGATATTTTTTCAAAACGAATAGTAGAAACGTACTAAAATAATATTGAATGCTATGTTTTCAATTTTTTTCATTGATATTTATCATACTATATGAATTTAGATTTAGTTAAATTACTCTCTTAACATTATGCAAAATATTATGTACAGTAATAAAGTTATCACGCTTTTAGGTATATATCTCGTATCCTCATGCATCTGATGAGTGGTACGCAGTCCGAGGAAGCGACTGTCGAGGTGGTCGAAGAGAAGAGCGGATCGTTTAGAATGCTGCCCGCGTTGCCGTCTTCAGGAATGGACGAGCAACCGGTAACTTCGGGTGACAACCACGGGTGTGTATTTCAAGTGCCGTTTTTTAACCTTTTTATTCCATATTCATATATCTTTTAAACATATGTCTACATTTTTTTTTTTTTTTTTTTTTTGATCAGGCGGAAGAATTCGGTGCAGGCCGACTCGAAGAATCAAAAATCATCCGGGGAGCGCAACGGTGACGACAAAGACGAAACGTCGGCCGAAAACGACAAAGAAGACGGTACCGGTAAATCGGAAGACGGCGCGGATCAACAAGCATCGTTTGTTGATTTATTGGTGTGAGTTTGCAGTGATATATTATATAAAAAATATTAACTTCATGGTTAAAAAGTAGTTTGAATTACGTGACCTCGTATAAGATGACACCCAGGAATTTTCACAAATTCAGATTATGTATTGTTATTTATTCTAAAACCATACGACTTTTGTGCGTTTTCATATTAGCGAGACAAAAAAAATATGATTTCGTGAAATAAAACATACAAATAACCAACAACTTAAATATTTTAATTTACGAATATGTATAAAAAAAAATTTGTTAGATAAAATTTACTTACTGCACTTTTATATTTTTGACGAATTAATTATTATCCATGTGAAAAATGATAACCGATGTTTTGTCGTATCGGATAGAAATAAATGTTTCATAATTGGAATACTTAAAAAATGTGATCAAAGGAAAATATCAAGTAGTTTAAAAACACTATCATTTGTACTTATATAAGGCAATTTTATTAAGTTCTATCTACGTGTTTTAATAGCTACGAATAAATTGTGTTGTTTTTATTTTTTGGATTAAAACAAAAATGTACTCCATTCTATAATCGTATGTATGTAATGATTTAGAGGCGAGTCGGCTAGAAAAGATTCAATAGCCGGCCCTGAAGTTTTGGCTCAACAACAAGCTGTAATGGCAGCCGTGGAGGCGGAGATCAAACAGAAGAACTCTGTCGAACACACCAGTGCATTTTCAACGGTATACATTTTAACACTGATTATCGATAAACAAAAACAATTTTTTTTCACCGTCAACTTTTACAATTTATTCAATCGTTTGATGTTAAAATAATGGCGGTTCTATTGATATTTTCTGCTCATATAATGTGGTGTTCGGTTCAATTTAATTCATATGAATTCTTTTATTATGTCGTCGGTACCCACGCATAAGAGTACCTGATTCATCCTTCTCCTCGACGAGACCGTGAGGTTTAACTGTTATCCGAGAACCGATTCGCGTTTATATGTTATAATAATAATAATAATAATTATAATGAATTGTAATTTCCAACACCTACTCTTGAATTGCCCATCTCTCTCAATCCAAAGATCTCAGTTAAAAAGTCTCTTTTCCACCTTCGGTATAAATTTTTCGCTTATTAACGTCCTCTCAACTAACAATATTATACTAATTATACACACACTACATTTTATAAGACAATCAGGCCTCCAAATTTAATAGTGTGAGCTTTATAAATATCATGTACTTATATAAATTGTAACTGTCGAGATATTATAATTTAACATTAAAATCTCATTAAATAAAAATAATAATAATAATAATAATAATAATAAAATAAAAAAGATGGAGTGGTTGAGTGGTTGGCCACAGTCACGTCAATGTCCGCGTCCAACGTCGCTAGCAATCGGATGGGTGACCACTCGATCCTCTAGCGGCGTACCATGCCAACACATACGTGTACCAATACTGTACTGTACTCACCAAACTACTAACAAAAAATACTGCATCCAATGGCCATAGCTGCCGCGGATTACTTAATAAAAAATAATAATAATAATAATGAATCGTTGATTTTTTTCTCCCGTGTTTTAGCTCGACATCAACGCCTACACTCATCGCGTGTTGAGTTTTTTGGCAAGAAACTTTTACAACTTGAAATACGTCGCGTTGGTGTTGGCGTTTTGCATCAATTTCATACTGCTGTTTTACAAGGTACCAAATCACTAATGTATACTTACGGTCACTGGTAAACAGGGGTGGACTGGTGGATCAGGAGAATAACCCGAAGGGCCGGGACGATTATTTCGGCCGAGCCGCTTTGACTAAATCCCGTAAGATTATCAATTCATTATTACTACGTATAATTCTATGTGGGTAAAAACCATTTTTAGGAATAGAAAGTATGACACAAGAAAATCTAACTGCGTTATTTGTTTTGACGACTGCGGAAAAAAGTATTTTAAGTACAATCAAGCTTCGAACAGATCTTTTAGCTAAAAAAAGCAAAATGCTCCATAAATTATTAACTTCTCGGGTGACTTAATGATTTTAACTACGTTGTAAAAACGTGTACGCTGTTTATATTCATGTTTTGTAAATTAAATTAAACTCAATTATTGAGGGTTAGTTTTTGTTTGGGGGAGGGATATGAAAATGTATTACGAATTGAGCTATAGAGCCTATGCCTATTAGCTTATTTACTAAGTACCTACTTCTATGAACGCATTGAATTTTGGTTGTTCATAAACATATGACCACAGTTATCGTAATTATCGTATAAACGCAAATGATAATCGAATAATAAAAATATCACAGTTTAATGTCTATACCATCAGGTATATTTGTCTATATCTGTACACCGATCGTGTAATATAGACAAATGATAACGATTCACATAGTTATATTTTATCGATTAAAATTTATTAGTTTTACAAAATACTTGAATATCAGTTTACCATAACAGCGCCTCCATGAGAATTTATATTTTGGACTAAAACAAATGCCATGGGAGGATCTATCCCCCTTATCCCCCCCTGTGAAAACGCCCATGAAACAAAGACATGTTCACATGAAAAAAAAATAGCATTAAAGTCACACGATAATCACGTTATTTTTGAGTCGCTCTCAATTCGTTTCCCGGGTCCACTATGAAAGGAGCCAGTCCGCCCCCGCGGCGGTAAACGTCGGTTTAAGAGGGTTTTTTTTGTCGTTTCTTTTCTTCTTAAACGACCGCTGCTTTCTCCGCTCCGCAGGTGACAACCCTGGCCGAGGACTTGGCGGACGACGGGGACGGCAACGAGTTCGCGCTGGGCTCGTCGGCCGGCATCGGCATCGGCGGCGGCGACGACGCGGACGACGGCAACAGCACCGAGGTGGCGGACGACGACGACGCGGGTGCGCTAGAGCTGGTGCACGTGAACCAGGACTTCTTCTACATGGAGCACGTGATGCGGTTGGCCGCGATGCTGCACTCTTTGGCCTCGCTGGCCATGCTGATCGCGTACTACCATCTGAAAGTGCCGCTCGCCATATTCAAACGGGAAAAGGAAATAGCCAGGCGGTTGGAATTCGACGGTTTGTACATTGTGGAGCAGCCGGAAGACGACGACATCAAGTCGCACTGGGACAAGTTGGTGATATCGGCCAAGTGAGTGTTTTTTTTTTTTTTTTTTTGGGGGGGGTTTTCTCCACACCACGTCGTGCGATCGGTCTCTGAAATCGGCGGTTCTGTCTGAAATCGCACGATTTTCTTTTTCATTTTTTTTTTTTTTTTACACCACGTGCACTATCATAGATCTTTTCCGGTCAACTATTGGGACAAGTTTACGAAGAAAAAAGTTCGCCAGAAGTACAGCGAGACCTACGACTTCGATTCGATTAGTAACTTGTTGGGCATGGAAAAAACGTCGTTCAGCACTCAAGAAAACGAAGAAGGATCCGGCTTGATAAACTTGTAAGTGTATGATAACGATAATAATATGTAAAAAATACTCTAGGTTTCGATCGAAACTCGAATTCATCTAAAACGAAATTACATTTGATTTAAAAAAGAAAAACGCATGCAAACATTGTAAACGATTAAAAACACCGAAATGTGTTCATTTCAAATTTCAAGAATACATTATGTTTTTTTTTTCAAATTTCCTAATAGGTTGATAAGATCTTTACCTCGAATGCGAGTGTTTAAGCATTAACTTAAAAGGTTTCTTTATAGACCTATAGAATATGTAATATATTATATATACATACACATTGTTTTACATTATTGTCGGTACATCTTTTTGTCGTCTATAATGTAAACACATACCGTTTCTTTTTTTTACTAAAATTTAAAAAATTACAAAATATATTTGTTGTATAATTTCATAGTGAGTTGAGTAAAATTACACTCTGTTTTCTCTAAAATAAAACAAATTACGTAGATGCGTAATACGTGAATAACAATAGAATTCATTATACCAGAATGCACCATCCCAAACATATCCTCTAACAACGTACGCATTTCCATCCGAAATAAAATCATGTCGTCATGGTGACACCACTGGAATTTCGTCCCAACAACTAACGAATTAAAATCCATTAAAAACTCTGTCAAAGAATAGCATACCCATCCCCCCTCCCGAGTTTAGTCGACGTCAAGTCACTGCTATTACGAGAATAAGAATTGGACACACCTTTACGACCCACTCCTTTCTTCTCAACAAAGACCCTCCACCAATATGCAACACATGCCAAATCCTCACTACCACTATAAAACGCATCTTCGAGGAATGTCCAAAATACGAACACACACGTATAACTTCAAATCTCCCAAGAAACATTAAAGAAGCCCTCAGCGAAGAAGAAGCTACAAAAGCAATTAACTTTATATTTAATTGTATATTACATTATATAATGACATTGTAAATTTACTCTTATTATGCTTTACCTACATAACTTACAGATCTCAATGTAAAAAAAAATGTAGGCTGATAACCCAGAAATTGAAGCTTGTAAACTTTAATAAAAAACAAATTTTAAAAAACATAGAATTCAAAAACTTTGAAATCATTCCGACGGATAAAATAAAACTTCATGCGTTCTAAAAAAACAATTTTTCGAATAACCATGAGGCTGGTCGAAAACCATAAGACACAATCGAGAAGGAGAACCCGTTATTTCACGGTATCATGATTTATATTTGGATTAAGTAGGTACAACCCGGTGTAGATTTTTGAAATTTAAATCGGTTTTTAATGCTTTCTCAATATAATATAGTTGGTACTCCAATCTAAATATTTGTTCTTCTTCATATTTTTATTTGTTAATCACATAAAGTTTTTAAATTAAATGTTTATTACACGTAAATTAATTGTAATTTGTAATTCGTTTTTCTTTATATATATATTTATTCATTGTAATTATTATATCGATTTAATTGTATAGTTGTTTTTGAAAAGTTTGTTATTTATCGTATTTATATTTTAAAGTTCCAAATTTATATTGTATCAATTTGCAACGTCTCTATACTTTCTGTTAAAAGGTCTACACCCATTTACAATTTATAAATAAATAATATATGAGATAGGTATTAATTAGATTACTTTTTTTTTATGTTCAATTGTTTTTACTATTTCACGAAGTTCGTTTATTGATCGAAAATGCGTAAACTGTGTCAGTGTCGTTTGAATGGTTTAAAATATACGTGAGTAATTTTTTTGTTTTCGTTTCAGTGTCATCAATATCGACTGGAGATACCAAGTATGGAAAGCTGGAGTCACGATAACGGACAATGTACGTCAGACTTAATATTATTTTCAATGTTTTCACGGCTGCCAGATAATACATCGAATACGTTTTACGTTACAGGCATTTTTGTACAGTCTGTGGTATTTCACATTTTCGATTCTGGGAAACTTCAACAATTTCTTCTTTGCTGCTCATTTGTTGGACGTGGCCGTCGGTTTCAAAACATTGAGAACGATCTTACAGTCCGTAACTCACAACGGAAAACAGGTAGCTCACGCCGATAATCTTCATACAGTCGTTCTCGGACGCACATGCGGTTTCGTTACTCGATAACCCGGCTGGGTGCCATAAATGGGCTTTAAAGTTTTTAACTGAATATAATAATTAGGCCCAGTGGCGTATATAAACTTTAATTTCGTAGACATTTATAGTCTTATAAGATCACAATAATTCAAGTAATACTTTAATCTATCTTTGTTTTAATTACGTATTATTATAATGCATTACCAACGATACATTTCAAGGAACAATTTTCCCGAGTTGCACTCGCGAACCCCTCTAAATACGCTACTGATTAGGGCTGTGGCAATATTAATAGTAAATTAATACACTTTGATACCCGACGGATTACATCACAGCGTCATGTTTCCGTGGATCCCTTTATACAGTTCTTGTCAATAACCTAAATTTATATTACTCGCATAGGCATAAATTGTATCGTCATCAATCAACTCGCAAGACATATTAGCGATCACAAGGATAAAATAGTTAAAAGTTTCAAATTTTAATTTGAACAAAACAGAGCCATTCGGTATAGGTGAAAATCAATAGATCCCCCCCCCCAAAAAAAACAGACCACAAAAAATCGATTTAACACACATAATATACGTAAAATCATAATATAATACATAATATATTATACATCATACATCCTCCGTGAGCGCTCTCCTGGCGCGATTTACTAATTTTTTATTGCTTTTTTCGTTTTATTTTCCGATTCGTACGCGCCCGTGTACAGCTGGTATTGACCGTCATGCTCCTGACGATCATCGTGTACATATACACCGTCATTGCATTTAACTTCTTCAGAAAATTCTACGTCCAGGAGGAGGACGACGAGGTGGACAAAAAATGTCACGACATGTTGACGGTAAGTGTTCGCGCGTATTAAGTATTACAGCGGGGACGATCTGCACGTCCGGAAATCCGCGACTGGCGAACGGGGGCAGGGGGATGCAAACAATCGTTGTCATCACGATCACGGTTTTCAGTCACTCGTCCGTGTTTCAGTGTTTCGTGTTCCACTTGTACAAGGGCGTGCGGGCCGGCGGAGGTATCGGAGACGAGATCGAACCGCCCGACGGCGACGACTACGAAGTCTACAGGATAATGTTTGACATCACTTTCTTCTTCTTCGTCATCGTCATCCTTTTGGCCATCATTCAAGGTAAGTTGCGAACATCCACGCCGGTTTTCCGTACGGCGCTGCTTTTCACGACGTCCCGTGCGACACGGTGCGGCATTGCTGTCCACCGTTTTTCTTCTTTCGTCGTGACGATGACGTCGAGATTCTGCAGGCTAATATTATATAGACACATCGTTTCGGTTTCCAACCGGCGCTGTCGAATTACCCTTTGCAGACCGTTTCAACGTCATTGCCCGTCTGCAGGTCGACAATTCACCAATTCACCGTTCAAACGACTTTCAATTTTTCTTCTTTTTCATTTGCCATTTGTGTTTTAATTTAACAACATGTATTCAATTGAATAAGCACTAGGTATTAGAAAATAAGTATTTGTAGAAAAAACACGACATTAGTCACCGTGAAACAACACGTATATCAACTAAATATTAAATATTTAGGTATATCTTAAATATAGGAAATTTTTAGATTTATAGAGTCGAATTTTAAATTTTATATTTTTATGTTTAACGTTTTTAAAAAGCAAACAGAAAAATTTTCGAAACAACATACTAACTCAGTATCAAATTTTAAACTTGAATTGACGCTATCGTTTTATTTTTCGTAGGCCGAAAAAGGCGTTTTACAAAAAGTATTTGCAAATTAACTTCTCGTAAATGTAATTAACTGAATATTAACAAGAATCTTACTTAAATTTGACAATCTTAAAATGTTTTAAATTTTTTGTATTAGAAATCGCAATAAAACTGAATATTTAAAAAAAATTTTGGTATCAGATTTATTTATTTTTTCATTATAATTGATAGCAGAGATTTTAATTTTAGTAGATATTTATGTGACACTGAATCTTTGTTCAGAATTATTTTCCTAAAGAAATAATGTGTCGTTTTAAAAAAAAATAATACAAATGTACACTATGTCAATTCAGTGAGTACTGATTATTCGTTATGAACACGTTCTAGGTTTGATTATCGACGCGTTTGGTGAACTGCGTGACCAGCTGGAGAGCGTCAAAGAGGACATGGAGTCCAACTGTTTCATCTGCGGTATTGGCAAGGATTATTTCGACAAAGTTCCACACGGTTTCGACACGCACGTTCAACAAGAACACAACCTGGCCAATTACATGTAAGTGTACGGATTGTCGGTTCTGTTGGTAAACAAAAGACACGGGCCACGTAGTTCTCGTAACGTTCCTAACGAAATATGCGTACATAGGCGTGCGTTTTTCGTTTCGAGAATAAAACGTTTCCGATGGCAGAATTAAGTATAGTACAAAGGGAAAGGATGATGCTATTAATCTCCAAGAGAATTTAGATAGGTTTTCCTTATGGTGTCACAAAAATGTATTACCAGTAAATATTAATGAGTGCAATGCTATCTCTTTTACACAAAAAAAATATCCTTTAGTTTTCAATTTTATAATATCATTGTTTACCGAGTGGACTCAGTTAGAGATTTAGGTGTGCCCTCATTCTGTAATTTGTCTTTTACTCTATATACTAACATAGTTATTGATAAAGCATTTAAAATGCTGGGTTTTATATTAAGAAATATTTAGAGAATTTAAAAATATTCAAGTACTAAAAACGCTGTATTGCTCGCTTGTTAGATATAACTTAGAATTTTTTTTTTTTATTTACACAGGTTTTTCCTCATGCATCTGATCAACAAGCCGGACACGGAGTACACCGGTCAAGAGACGTACGTGTGGAACATGTACCAGCAACGGTGTTGGGACTTCTTCCCGGTGGGAGACTGTTTCCGCAAGCAGTACGAAGAAGAGCTGGGCGGCGGAGGAGGCGTCTGAACGTGACACCGTCGCAGTCGTCTCGCGTTCGCGTCGGACCGACCTCGCGATACCTCCCCCCCCTCAGATCGTCTCCCTACCATCACCGTACAATGTTTGTGTCGTGTTGTGTTGTTGTACTCGACCGCGTGTCTGTCTCCTCGAAACCGCGTTTCGTTAAAATCGTTTGTTCGTGTCGCGGCCGCGCCGTTTCCCGTCCGTCGACAACGCGACACATTATATATTATTATTATTATTATTATTATAATTATTATTATTATTATTATTATTATTATTATTATTATATCATCATTATTCTTATTGTTATCACATTATACAATATTATTCACTAGAGACACATTATAGATCAAAAAGCATAATATAATACAAACCCAAGTGTGTTCGTGTTTTCACTGGGAGCTCGTCTTATTATTTTTGTGTTTTTAATCGATTCTAATACCTTCAGTATTCACATCAGCGATCACGTGATATTCCTCCGCTTTTCTCAATCCCGAACTTTTTCTTTTCGTTTCCGTATTCTCTCCCGTTATATCGGTGTCTTCTTCCACGACGTTCGATCGTCTTTTCTAAACCTAGTCTTTGCGACCCTCGACCAAAATTGTTTTCAATCGCATGTTGCTATATATTTGCTTATTTACAAAAATTAATAGAAGTGTTTTGTACATAATATTTTGGTTAATAGTTATAACCAGGGCTCGGGACATAAAGCATTTGCTTATTTTTTTGGTTTGTCTTAAAATCTAGCAGAATGCTATATGAACATTCATGAAATATAACATCGATTTTAAATTTGAAATTTGAAAGTGTTTATTTTTGCTGATTTCGATGGTTTTAGAAAAAATTGCTTTTAACATTTTTTTCTGCTTTTCTTGCATGTTTTCTAATTAATGATGAAATGACGACGTGGATTGACGAAAATTTATATTTTTTCAATGTGTACTTATATTAAAACTCCAACTAGAAATATTTTTTTACCTTTTTATTCTATTTTGTTGTAGTTAATATACTAAACTCGTATTTTTGTTTGTTTTTGTTATCTACTTGCCGTGTCGATAGTAGCTGGTGATAATAGCTGGCTATAATTTTAACGTAACGCATTGGCGTGGGAATTCTCAACATTTTTGTGGTTTTAATAATTATATTATGATTTATATTCTTATAATTTTTTTTATATATTAAATAATAAAACGAAGATAACTTTAAAAAAAATCATCATACCTATTTTTTTATACAAATTATTGGAAGATTTTGAGGCAATGGATTATTTTATTTTTTAAAGGGGGTAAACATTTTTGATTTTGCTTATTTTTGCTTATTTTAATGTTTTTAAATGCTTATTTAAGTGTTTATAATGAAGTATTAAAGTGCTTTTTATGCACTTATTTTGATGATTTTAAGTGCTTTATGTCCCGAGCTCTGGAAATAACTTATAAACGAACGAAGTTTACACTCCGCGTGCACGAAAATATTATAAAACAACACGTAGTACGCCTACGCCGTTGAATAGAGAAGAAAAAGTGTGCATAAAAAACCGACTCGGTTTAAATATATGCCTACAGACGTTTTTCTTTCATCCGTGGTATTACAGATCGTGTTGTTTTACAATATGAAATCGAATATTTAAACGTCTGTTCAATATGAAATTCTGCTTTATGCTTTACTGTGTGTCCGATAAGTTTCCAGATGACTTTTTACGACGCGGCAGTACTGAACGTGTGTATACACGTACACACGGTCTCAAAACCAACACTTGAAGTATCCGGTGTTGATAGGTGAAAGACACAAATGAAAATAAAGAAGACACCTCGAAAATATGTGCACACTTTTTATTAGAAAACAATTAAAATCGCGACAACCTCCGTGCCGTATGGCTTGTTAAGCACGACTTTCAGCTGACTCCTGTCGCACCGCTGCCGCCGCGAGCCTTTGCCGGCGGTGCCGCGGACTGGCGGCGCGCAAACCGGTTATCGGGGGTGCGACGCGCGGACGTAGGGGGAAGACGGTCACGATCGCCGGATACCCGACCGCGACACACGTCTATGATTTATGTCGTACGTCGCGCACGTAGCGTAGAAATTTGGTCGATGCGGGCGACTAGTCGACGTATCTCGTGACCACAATATTATAATGATGGTGACGATAATGACGATGATGATGATGATTATAATAAAAACACAATCCCTGACGAGATTTACGAAATTTACGTATGTACGTGTGTGTGTGTGTGTGTGTATTTAATGCATGTTCACTCTTTAGGGCCGTTCTTACAATGTCCGGTAAAGTGTCGGTTAACGCTAACCGGCGGTTAATCAAATATTTTACGGACAGTCGGTTCTTACAATCTCCGGTTAGGTGATTAGTTTCCGTAATGTTTCCGTTAAATAGTTACTTTACGGTCGGATTTATAACCGGCAAAATTCTATCGGTTATCTTCCCGTTAAACCACAATCTTTCGGTTAAGCTGTGTTATCAATACAAACAATCAAATATATTGATTATTGACTTTCAAAATTATAATTTTTGTTGTATTGCCTTTTATCCACGGCCCATGCTCTGATTCTATCATAACCTTCGCGCGATTCTGCCCATGAGGTTCTTGTTTGTTCTAATTTCTTATATTTTCAATTTCGTTAATACTTGCCAAATTGAAATATGTCTCGAGCTGTGCATAATGCATTATTAATTGAAGATAGCGATTCGTCAGATTTTGAAAATGATATTGCAGCGTTTAATGTTTGTATTCGGAAATGTAAAACATTCAAACCACGTATTGACTATTTCAACTTGTTAGATGAAGATGAGTTTGTTAAACGATTTCGTTTAACAAAATCAACCGTGGTTAAAGTCCTGAATGAAATAGTCGATCAACTAAAACACCCTACTAACAGGTAATTTTTTCTATCTATTTCAGTCTGTATAGGTAATTTTGAGGGTCTAGTATTAAAGGAACGTAACAAACAAACATTATAATATTATTTTAAGCTTAATTCATTTTACGTAATTTTAATTTTAATTTAGGAATACAGATACGATCCTTAAATAATAGACTCTCAATTTGCACACCAACATCTACATATTATTTTTTTTACTTGAATTCAAATATCAGTTGTGTCAATATCTAAAATTCTTACAAAATTTGTTTCAGAAATAATGCCATATCTGAGTTGACTCAGTTACTGGTCACTTTACGATTTTTTGCTACTGGCAATTTTTTAATAACAGCTTGTGACTTTGGTGGTATTAGTGTAGCGGCTACTGGACAAATTGTGAAAAAAGTCAGTTATGCATTAGCTTCGCTGAGTGATAAGTAAGTTCTGTTAAATTAATTTTTCATGAGTATATTATATTATAATTTTAACCAAATTGAATTGTCATACGTTACATTATTTGTTGACAACATATTGTTCATACATGTATAACATATTAATTATAATTTATTTTTATAGATATATCAAATTACCAGAAACTTATGAGGAGAAAATGAAACTGAAAGTTCAGTTTTATGGTATAGCTCGGTTTCCCAAAGTAATCGGAGCAATAGATTGTACCCACATTAAACTCCAATGTCCGTCAAGAGAATATGGGGAACAATATAGAAATCGAAAAGGATATTTTAGTTTAAATGTTCAAGCATTGGTAAATGCAAATATGGAATTTTTGGATGTAGTAGCTCGTTGGCCTGGCTCAGCACACGACAGTAATATTTTTGCAAACAGCAGGTTAAAAGCAAGAATGGAACTTCCAGAATTTTCTGACTGCATAATTCTGGGAGACTCGGGCTACGCCTTATCTCATTATTTGCTAACGCCTTTAGCCAACCCAATTACTAATGCAGAAAAATTGTACAACGAATCACAAATAAGATCCCGTAATGTGGTAGAACGGACATTTGGAGTCTGGAAACGAAGATTTCCAGTCCTATTTTTTGGACTAAGATTAAAAATGGAGACGACAATGGCAGTCATCCAGTCTTGTGCCGTGCTACAAAATATATCACGCTTAGAGAAGGATCCACAACCTCCAGATGAGGTAGAAAATATTATACAACTTCTAGAAGAAGAAATAACAGAAATAGAAGCAGTCACTCAGCCACAAAATAATAACCCAGCTCAAGCTCAAAGATCTGCTCTTATACAAAATCATTTTTCTATTTTATAAATACTTATGTAAATAATGTTAATTTTAATTTTTTTGGTGGTAAATATGTAAATAAAAATACTATTACATAATTAATGTTGTTCATTTATTATTAATATATAGGTAATAATAATAATAATAACATAATATTTAATAATTATAATAATAATAGAAATAAAATATAAACATAATGTATAATAATTATAATAATAATAGAAATAAAATATAAACATAATGTATAACAATTATAATACAAAATATATAATATAAGCATAATAATTTTAAATGTTGAAGTTCATACTAATAATATCTTATTTTTCTAATGTGTCTATTCTTTTGAACCTGTATAATTTGTATATGTTATATATTAAACTGAAGATAACTAATAATACAATATTAAATAAATATTACAATTTGAAGGTATTTAAAATTAAGTTATTAAAATTAACTTAATTATATTATTAAGATTATAAAATATATAGGATTATACTATCCTACATAATATATACAATGTATATATATATTATATATATTATTTGTGTTTAATTTGAATTACATATGTATAAGATGTTATATCATGTTAAGAGAGGAATATTTACTAGCTGCTAGAAAAATGTAGTTATTTTTTTAATTTTCTTAGTAAAAAGTATATTATTATATACAAACCGAACATATAAAATATTTAAAAATGAGTCTTTATTATTTTGAGGGTGAATGAGTTGTTATATGAAAAAAGTACAAATAACATTTATTATAGTATATTTAATTTAAAAAAAATTTGATTCTTATACTTTTTGGTCTATCTTAAATATTTAAGACACTTTATGTACTGAAATACACTTTTTAACGGAAATGTCATATTTGATTAGATTCATTATTATTGTGATTTAAAGAACTTATTTATAATAATTTGATCGTGTGAACGGGGCTATATTTGGTTAGGCTATATTTGGTTTTGGAGAGAATTATGGAGAAATAGACAGTTTTGAAAATTAAAATTTAAGTTATATTTACTTTTTTTTAACTCCTTGATTTCTATCCGTAATTTCTCAATCGTCAACTCATGGTGGACTCTTTCCCACTCGTGTTTTTCATGAGCTCGCAATTGCTCAGCATCGTGCTTCTCCTGAGCCCTTTTTTCCTCATTCATGAAATATTTTTTTTGGTATTCAATTAATTCTACCTTTTCTGTCGAGTATTTTTTTACAGTTTCTCCTAATGATGATTTAAAATTTTTTTTCTTAGAAAGAGGGGTGGCTAATTCTGCACTTTTTGGTGTTTTTAATACTTCTGGGTTCCATTTGGCCCACATTGGTTGCACGGGTATATTTTCCTCTACATCTTGAGATGTGATCTTCATTGGACCAATGGACACATTCATCCCCTCTGATTCAGATTCCTGGTTAAAACATGTAAAAATAAATAAATAAACATCACTATAAAACAAATACATTCACATATAATTACAATAATATTATAACGTGTTTGATTTTCATTAGTTTAATTATTCAAATGTTATAGTAAACAACTGACCATATTTGCATCTACATATTCCTGCACATCTCCCAAATTGTCATCATCAAAGTTATTCACTATAATAATATTCTCTTCAGTTTCTACTTCTTTAATTAATGGTTTTCCTAGAATAAACACCAATTTCATTAGCATATAATTAATGTAATGAAAACTAGATAATAAACAAGCATTGGGAATATTATTGGTAAAGAAATGTATTATAATATTGTTTTGTATAATATGTAATATATTACAAACAACATCTGACAAAAAAAAAAAAGAAACTAACATAAAACAGCTAAAAGTTACCTGGTTTATCTCCATCAAAATTGTTGTGTAACCCTACAGCTGATGTTCCTAAAATACCAAGTAACACATTATGTGATGCTGATGGAGCAATATTTAGGCTTGACCTTGCACCGCCTCCTGTCTGAAACAAATCCTTTTTCCTTTCCCCTTCAATTTTTTTGGTTCTCCTTTTTAAATTTTCGTATTTATCTTTTAAGTTTTGAATCTGGAAATAATATAATCATATACAGTTATAAATATTATTAATAAATATATATAGGTATACATATATAATATTTTAATTTTAAAGGCCTTGTTTCATAATACACACAGTATTGTAACAGAATGTTCATGTAATAGTTCTGTATATCGTACCATCAGAACATTAATGTAGGTAAAGTGCACACTTTTATATTTCACATCAATTACCAAAGTACAATTTACGTAACTCCTACTTACTTCTCTGTTATTGCCAGTTGCGGCAATAAATTCTTCTTGTATTTGTCGCCATGCTGCATTTTTGGACTCCCATACATCATGGTCTGACTTTTTACACTCCAGAACACTGGAGTGTTTTACTGCCAACGCGACCAACGTGTTTTCTTCGATGGCGGAAAAATTCGTGCAACGCGCGCGTTTTTTTGCTGAGTTCACTTTTAAGTTTAACATCGACATATTTATATTTTAAAAAAAAACTTTAAACAGAAGATGAAGAATATCAAAACACAAAAGCGAGCTCATGTACGTACGACGCGACGGTTGACTGTTGATAGTTGATAATCATGATTTATGATAACACAAAAAAAATGGCATATTTTACGCATGCGCACAACAATAAAATCAGTCATCTGCGCATGTTTTGGAAACCACTTACGGTTAAACTGTCGGTTAGTTAAACATTGATTAACCAGAGGTTGTAAGAACAGATAGCGGTAACCGGGACTTATCTGGTAATGTTTCGGTTAAGTAACCGCCACTTTACCAGACATTTAACCGGACATTGTAAGAACGGCCCTTAGTCTATATACTCATAGTTATTGACAAATAATTGATAAAGGACCTATAATTCATATAAATGTATGAAGGTTACATAGTTTACACATTTAAATTATTGGCCAAAAAAAGGAAAATAAGAAACAAATTAAAATAATTGTATCTCTAATAATATTAATTATATTATAATGAGTAGAAAATCAATTAAAAGAATTAAACAAATTATAAATGACAATAATTATAATGAAAAATATTATCATAGTTTATCATGACGTTTTACATTATACATTATACAGGGTCAACCGACAGTAACGAAGCCGTTGGTAACGAATCGAAATCGTCAGTAAACCTTTGGACTCAGTAGGTGGGTAAGAAATTCCGGTTTTGTACAAACGTCGTTGGGGTGGTTACTTTTATTATGAATAATATATGGTGAAAACGTTAAGTATTCAATTAAATGAAAATTTTTACCAATACTAAAAGTTATTATGCATATGTTTTCCAGGTACCTATATATTTAAGAATTTTGATTTTAAGACAAAACACCGAATAAATGTGTTACAATATTATAAGATCACTTCTAATACAATTTCGTATATCAGTTTCATAATTCATAACACACTGGTATTACAAATTGTAATACTCAAAATAACATGTTCACAGTAGTGTGGTGAATTTGTGTGTATGTTAAATTATTTTACTTCGAAAACACACAGTACTCAGCTAGTGTATTACAACCTGTAAAAACTAGAAACTCGGCTAGTGTTTGAGCAACCTGAAAAAATTCTGTACAGGTAAAAATCGGCAAGACTTCTCGAGAAATCGTCAACAATAGCTACCTGTTTCGGGTGCACGTGCATCGTGTGTGTGTGTGTGTGTGTGTGTGTGTGTGTGTGTGTGTGTGTGTTGTGTGGGTGTGTGTGTGTAGTGTAGTGTGCTCGAAAGGCAGGTAGTGGGTTCCTTTATAATCATCCCCTGTCTAAACTAGACATGACCAAGAGGACACTCCTATATGATATGCCTATTTTACTCTCAAGTGACTTGGGAAGGAGAATTGACCGACAAATCGGGTACGAAATCCAACAAAAATTTTTCAGCCATTACGGCCATTTGCGAACCTGACGTCGTACACGGTACACCTTCCTTGCCTGCTCCTTTGCGTCCATACAAATCGCTGCTGTAACATGCGTCAGAAAACGCTCAATCGGTAAGACTCAAAGATTCCATACTAACATATGAATTTAATATTATTCGTTATACGCTCCATTATAGTTGACAGCATAAAATACCGTAGTAAATTTCATTATAGAATCTCATTAAACTAGGAAAATCTCTTCGTATATATTTTATAGTCATGTCGTGGAAACCTGGACTTAACTTAACGTCTCTTACCGCGAAACTATTTACTTTGACCGCGGGCCTTTATTGATATGCATACTCGTGCGATAAAAATCATGTTTTAAGCTGTCAACTGTAGTTGTATATTAATTAAGAAACCCATTAATTTAAGAACACTTACACCTACAATTTTTTTTTCTTTTAATACCTAATAATTATCGATTGCATATCTACCTAAGTAATCGTGTATGACGGCTCCGCCACGGCGCCACTGTCGGTCAACCCTCAACAATATTGATTAACAATTGATTAGTAACAATTTGATTAGTCAATTCTCAGCATTCGCTGGGTATGATGTACAGATTAGGTAAACTCGTGTTTCCTAAAAAAAAAAGTATTCAATCTCGTCCAGAGCCCTTAGGGCTGAAACAGACGGCCGGTTTCTTTTTACATTGAGTTAGATTAGAGTAAACAGACGATACCGTTTTTCGCCGGCCGGTTAGTTCTCGTCGGAACTCGCCGGCCGGCGCATTTACCAGGCTTGGTGGGTTCCGGCGACCGGCCGGCGAAAAAACCACCGGTTCCCAGCAAATTACATATAAAATGATTGGAGTGAACACACGACCGGCCGTTTCGCCGGCCGGCGGCCCGAAATTTGTTACATTTCTTACATTATTTTGATGCCCGATTCGAAGATTTTAAAACTTAAACTTATTTATTGTCCTATCTCCCTATTGCCCCCCTCCCGAAAACTCATTCTAAATATGGGGCCATGCCCCTATACACATTTTAAAAACCATAATATTGTATTTAACAGCGAAGATTGAGTTTATGTAAACAATAAAATGATGATACTTGTTCTCATAAAATAAATATCATTCACTGTACCTTCTGTGAGTATTTATTTCTCATTGGTGTTTATTTTTAATGTAATTCAAGGTAGAAAGAATGTTCAAGATAGAACATTTCAGAAATGTATCATTGCGGTAAGTTGTAATATTCACATATATATGTGTATCAAAACTTTTGAAAAATACTGTAAACATTGTATTTACTCTACCAGGTGATTAAAATACGAAACTCGCCGGCCGGCGAGTCCTCGTGTGTTCACATTTATTTTTCACCGGCCGGCGCGCGCCGGCCGGCGAAAACCGGTCGTCTGTTTCAGCCCTAATAACACTGGGTCCGACGCGCGACGGCCTGAGTTATTTGTTCACAACTACGGCGTGACCATGCTTCCCCCTCCTCCACCCCACCAGTCATTTCATGTAATAATTCGAATGAACGAAATATACGGTGGAGAACGATTCCGCGAATTTTGCGGAATCGTGTTGATTTTAATTGCCACTGATATAAATACACGACTCCGCAAATTTAATATATATATATATGTACACGATACCGCATAATTTTAAATGCAACGTTGCCATTCCGAAAACAAAATCTATATTATTATTGTAAGGGCCGAGCCACACTTAAGTGACTTCGCGCGCGGTACGCATACGACGGTGGCACCCGGTACGCGCGTTAAAACGACGCGTAGTACTCGGGCGATACACGCGCGTTTTCACAGCGCGTTAAAATCGCTCTAGTGTACTAGGCGATAATATTAAACAATATTATGATATCATCAATATTATCAAATACCAATTGTTAAAAGCCCATCATTATATTTTGCAGATAAAGTATTTGATAAATGTAAATTATATATAAAAATATAATATACAGTTATTTCCAATATTTTCCCAAATCCTAACATTTACAGGTGAAATCAATTTAGTCAGTGACATACTTCCAATTTGACAACATTAAATAATTCTTTTTAAAAAAATGATCGGTTCTCGTATTGAGTTAATTACTTCCGAGCGAGGGAAAGAGTTGGCTTTAGTAAATTTATATAAACACAGATTTGTTGGCTATCGAAAAAAAGACGGTGCTCTGAAATGGAGGTGTTCAACTAATAAAAATTGTACGGCGATCATTTTTTCTACGCCTGAGAAGATACTTGTTTGCGACGTCTCTGGCAGCCATAACCATGATGCAGATACTCAACCAAAATTAGATAGGCAAATTTTGAGAGAAAAATTAAGTTGTTACTACGTAAGACATTAGTCCACGGAGTATACGACAATTTGTATGGCAACGTTGCATTTAAAATTATGCGGAATCGTGTGTGTATATATATATATATTAAATTTGCGGAATTATTATTATCAACTACGTATTTTATAATCTGTTATAGGTACCCGTGCAAACAACGTAAAATCAAATTGCTATAACTCAATCATTTTTTGACTTAGAAAAGAAATTCAACCACTAAAATTCATTAAAAAATACCAAAAAATATAATTTGTGGTTAAAAATGGATCACGCCATTTAAAAAAAAAAGTTATTGTGCGCATGCGCAAAGTTAACTGTCAAAAAAATAGTCTAATTATTTGAAAATGTGTATAATAATGTTTATTAGTTAGCCGAAAAAGCAGAATTGAAATATATGAAGCCTGCACATAGTTACTGAGTGTTTCCACTTATCGTGATCACACTGTAGATGCTGCAATTAACAAGTGCCTGATCAGTTTTCATTGTTACCAATTTAAAATATTTGTGATATCCATCGGTTTAATTTGATATTTTGTAATTAATTTATAAGTTTTTTGTGTAATTGACTCAGGGTTACAACTCATTGTACAGGGTAAAATCCTACCGAAACTCCCTGTGTCTGATAAAATATTTAAATCTAAGTCATTAATATTATTTATTACGAGTATTACTGATTTTTGTATGTGTATTCGTTTTTTTATTTACCGTTTGTCCTGAGTCGTTAAGTCATTTTAGATAGTTTATGTGCATACTGCTCAATTCCTACCCATCAGCGTTTTTGACAGATGTTTTGCACTGTTTGTACTTCTACAAATGAAAGCTTTGTAGTTTTCTTCATTGCTATTTTAAAATTTTTGTTTCATTAATTTGTGCAATTCGATATTATGTAATTATTTTTTATTTTTTTGTGTATTTGAACATGTTACTCAGTTACAACACATTGTACAGGATAAAATCTTACTGAAACACCCTGTGTCTGATAAAACATTTAAATTTTTTTTTTTTTTTCGTATGGCATGGTTATCCGGGAGTGTCGACCCTAGGGTTTTTAGTTAGGGTCTACAGTTCGGATGCCGGTTTGGCAGAATTTCTATTGGGGCACCCGTAGGTTTCTGCCATGCCCCGGGTATGGGGCAGGCAGTCTCTCTCCGAAGACAGTTGTTTCCTGTCCAAGTAAGAAAGACTGCCCGAGGCCGTGTTCGAACCGGCGACGGTACGCGTCGTAACCACCACCTGAGTCCACTCGGCCATTCCGTCACCCAAAACATTTAAATCTTTGTCATTAACGTTATTTCTTATTATAGACTATTGTATTCATTTTAGTATTTATCGTTTATTAAAATTAGGTTTTAAAGAATACAATAGTTCCTAGTCCCTAGTCATTTAAGATAAATTATGTACACACTGCTCAGTTCCTACATGTTAGAATTTTTGACAAAACTTGTTTTGAAAGCTTTGTAGTTTTCATAGTTATTAATTTAAAATGTTTGTATTAATCATTTAAGTAATTTGTTATGATATAATTGTTTTCAAACACTATATGTAAGAATGTGAACATTGTAGAGGGTAAAACCCTACCTAAACACTCTGTATAATAACACATTCAAATCTATGTCATTATCATTTGATCTCACCTGGAAGACTGATGATTTTCACAGACCAAATAAGTCTGATTAATTTTATTGTATTAAATCCATAACTTTGAACATGTGTTTGTTTTTTTTTTATTTATCATTCAGAAATATTAAGTTCCCTCTTGTCCTTTCGAAACTCATTGTCGACTACTATCTCTACGGTCAAAATAAAACATCATATTTTTTCCAACCATGTTAATTCACTTTGAAATTTTCGTAGAATATTTACTAACAGTAATGTCACACAGTTCAAAATGAACCGGTTGAGTATAATTCACTTAAAACTCAACAAATGAGTTTTGTAATAGATAACCTGACAATGACATTGGTACACATGGTACACATTGCATCAAATTTCCCTGTGTATTCACTTAGAAATTGAATGGAGAACTAAATTTGGTTATGATTACAGATTGAATTATATAGTTTAATCCCTAAAACCAGTGGTTAGGTTAAAATTAGGTTAAAACAAAATCTTTTATATTTGCAAACATTGGCTACATGTTTTTATTTCTATAAATACTGCCGATGGCAGTCTTGACACCAAATACAAATGTAGTTAAAAACTCACATTCGCCGTTACGATTAGTTCTGTGGTGTGATGGCAGTAGCTAATACGTACATTTTTCAAAGTTTCGGTAAGACAATCTATATATGTATTTATAAATTGATAAATAAAATTGATGATATTCTATGAATTAAAATATTATGTAATAACGCATAAATTATATGCATTATCTCAACCATTTAAATGATAGTATAAAAATTTTTATCAGCTTCTGCCATCACACCACAGAGTTATCATGCAATACTCGCTAATAGCATTCATATGACGTCAAATGAATTACATCTAAATAGTACTTGAAAAAGTACATATAAATAATTAATACTTGTAAGGAGGTAGAATGGTCTTATGACCTAAAAGAGAACACTACCACATGTTAAAATATAGATGTTACGTGGTCTTACAAGAATGAAGACAAAATGAAATAGTAACACAAATATGATTTGATTTATTGAATGGTTACTTGTATTTTCAAGATCTAAACAAATTAACATTAAGTAATAATTATTATCTTTATTTCAACTTTCTTCAGAAATATCAATTGTTTCGAACAAAAAATATCAAATTAAATAAAATAATAATAAAAAATAAAATAATAATAATAACAATGATTATAAATAAATAATATAGGTACATAACATTCCACATGTTGTCAAAATTTATAAATCTCAGATGAGTGTATATAATTCAAGGTTTACTTATTTTATTGTAATAATTTAAAAAAGGAAAACTAATTCAAAATTTAACAAATATTTAGAAAACCCCTATTTTAATCATATCAATATATAAAACTTTAAAGCAAACAAATTTAAAGTTGAACTCAAATATTTCCATTAATAAAATACCTAATTATATGTAAGTAAATTATTAAATATAAATAATAGTTTTTAAATTATTAATATTTTGATTTCCAATAAATGTGTCTTATGTTAAACTTCTTCTTCTTAGGGTCAACAACCCGAGGGTTGGTTTGCACCTAGAAGAAGGTGTTACTTGGGAAGGGTTTTACCGTCTCCCATGTTAAACATTCAAGTAAATAAAGTTTTGCTAAATTCAAAGTTTTGATCAAACTAAACTTTCTTTTATCTTTTCATTAAAACATATTATACTTCATGAAAATGTCAATTAAACATTGTCAGGTAGCACAAGTGTCTATTAGAATTCTGTTAATTTCTCAAGTATTTAACAATATATCAAAATATATTATTTCAATGAACTATTGAATTTACTAATCTATTGTGCAATCCAGGTTAAATACTCTAAAATAGCATTTAGTTAATATTTGTATGTATATTGATATAGGTATGTTATATTATGCGTTAACGGAAAAAGTCGAGCTTAAATATAAATTAAAAATTAAATATTAAAAGTAAATTTTCAAGAAGAAAATACTATAGGAAGTAATTGAAGAAATCATTTGGATTAATCCACAAGAGTATTACAATGGCCTACTATGTACGTTTGTATCATTTGATATAATGTTATGATTGAAATTATACAACATTTGATGATTAAATAATGGAGTTAATACATTTATTATATACAATAAGGCATTATTGATAATTCAAATACAGTTATATGGCAAAAATTTTTTAGATAATAATGAATATAATCGTAATACAATTCAAATTACTGACTTAAATAGAAAAATATAAATAAGATTTTAATCCACTTTGACAACGCTGCATATTTTTTGAACAAACCAGAATGTTGCGAAAAATCCAATTGTACCTGAAACGTTTTATTTTTCATAAAAGCACAATAATGAGATATTTTCTGCTACCTAATCAAATGTACCTACCTAACTGCATAAAATGAATTATTTTTCAACTTTTTAAAATTTCAATTATATTATAGTACAAAATAATTTTTAAAAACACAGGCAATAATATCGACTTACCAGTCATTAAGAAAAAAAGGAACACCATAACGAATGTGTATCCAAAATATAGGGAAGTTGAAGCACCCATTCAATATTAAGTCTTGTCTTGAAATAATGTAACAATGCAAAAATAGATAGAATGAAGTAAATGCTCTGGTCAAAAAACTTCACCATGAATGATTATCCTCTATAAAACAATTTTAAAGATAAAAACAAATAACATTTGCATTGACTTCACTTACCTCTTCACATAAATGGAAATATCACAACAGAACAGTAGTGTCTGAACATGTTATTACAAGTATAATGAATACGAGGAACAAAAATCCAAACATATAATACATCTGATTTGACCTGTAACACAAATTAATAATAAACAAAACGGTTTAAACTAAATAATATGTAATATAAATTATTAAAACTTTTTGAAATATTGTTAGAGAGTTTAATGTTAATCACTAATATTAGTACAATAGTACTACTGCTACTACTACTACACAATTACTAATAAATTACACTACCAAAAAAAAAAAACATACTAATTACCATAGGGAGATGAGAATAAATTAAATATGGATAAATATGCAACCAAAAGGTAGAACTCCACCCATGATTATTCCTTGGAACGACTGTGCATAGTTTGTTCGGAAATTTGACGTGGAATTTGATTTGTTCTCACTGGATGTTCAATAGGCTACAACAAAATAAATCAAATTAAAACAAGAACACATTTATTCAGTTATGGAGCTCAATACTAAATAAAATATCATTTAATTATTAATTTATTACAAATATGTATATTCATTACAAGTTATATTCTAAACTGCACAGTGCACATACAGTTCAAATAGTATACATCTTATAAAAATTAAAAAAAATAAGGTACTTCCGTGTTATCTCGACTACTTTAGGTTCACAACCGTGTTATTTCGATTACCGCAATTTTTTAAATAATAAAAATATAAAAAATATTATATAGGTAGGTTTTACATTTTTATTCATATTTTGAAACACGATAAAATGGCATAAAAATGTAATAATATAATATAAAAATAAATAAAAAATGTAGTTAATAATTTTTTTGAGGGGGAAAGCAGGTTTTAATATCCATTAAAATCTTATTAAACGGTGGATCGTTACCAAGGTTTTGTCGCCAAACAAATTCAGTCAGGTATGAATCTAGATCAGTGGTTCTTAACGGGGGCGGTACCGCCCTCTTGGGGGAATTTCGGTCTCTGCAGAGGTGATAGTTTTGAAGGGGGCGTTGAGGGGGCGATGAGATTTTTAAAACTCAGAGATTAAAAGTAATTCAATTTATTTATATTATATAACAACACTACTAATAATGGAACGTGAAATCAGAATAGTTGTAATTGCGTACGCATATACAACGGCATACGGCATGTTCTCTAATCGGATTTTAACAGGATTTAATTAAATATAGCCATTACTATCTAAAAATATGCGTTTTTATTTTAATTAATAACGTTATAATATACTGATGAATATATCATATATATATATATATATATATATATATATATATATATATATATATATATATATATATTTATAACAAGAAAATTTGATTTTGAATGAGAGGGGGGCGTTAGCAGTTAGTTATTACGATAAAGGGGGTGCTGATCTAAAAAAGGTTAAGAACCACTGATCTAGATGATGGCGAGCTGTTCCCCTATGTTTTTTGTTTCGCAACTTTGCCGATCCCCAAAGGTGTTCAATTGTTTGGGTGTCTGCTCCTGTGGTTGGGTCAACAAAATTGTATGTATGATTGACAGTATAGTGATGGAAGCCGAATGATTTTAATAATTCGGTGTTTTATGCACATATATTTATATGAATATATATTTATTAATAAATTACGGTCTACGGAGGTAGTCGAGATAACCCGGATGATTCCAACAGGTAGTCTTGGGGGGAATATTTGGGTAGTCGAGATAACACGGAAGTACCAAAAATAACATATATTCTATATTTTAAACTGGTGTAATTGATTACCTTTGTAACCTACATTACTTTGTAAGGGTTCAGTATTTCAGTGTATTTTTATTTTTTACAGTCCGTGGTACCTAGTGTACTAGTGCTGAAATAAAAATTAATTCAGTTTACTAATTATTAAGTTTATATATAAGGTCAAGGTAAAACATATTAAAAAAAAAGTATTTGAAAGTATCTTTAAATACTTTTAAAAAGTATTCGTATTTATACTTGAATACTTTTTTTCCGAGTATTCAAATACGTATTTTAAATACTTTTGAAAATAAATAACTTTATGGTATATGCACTTAAATACTTTTTAAAAGTATCTTTTTCAAGACTGTATATAACACTAATTACATAACTAAACCGCGCAGGCGATCTTATCGCAACGGCTACGGCACGAACTCATTATCTTGCGCTGTTGTTAATTCGCGATGTACATTCCCAATATACACACCGCCTGTGATACAAAAGTCACGTATACACACTACACAGTGTTTCCGATAATTCTCGCACACCGCAACAAGAGTCAGATAAAAATGACGGCTGGATTACTCCAAACCTAACCTAACCAAGCCACATTTTACGTAATATTTCAATACCTAGATCAGAATACCACGGTTATTACGCCACGCTTATCACGCCACGTTACCGAACTCACGCGTGAAATCACGTCTCTATTTTCTGAAAGTTTGCACGTTTATGACTCACGTGACAACACGTAATCTAGTGTTTCATAATATTATTTCGTTCCTTTTGAAAATTCAAAAGTGGAAGAAATTCTAATTGAAGTAGTTAGGGAACATAATATATGACCGTGGGACCCCTGATTATCGAGATCAACATATTCGCCAAAATGCATGGGAAGAAATTGGACAAGAGCTAAACATATCAGGTATGTTTCATTTTCTGAACAAAACTTTCTAACAAAATAATGTAATATATTATATACAATATATGTATACTTATGTAAAATATTTGTATATAATATAATAAATAGATACTGCAGGGCTTATTCAAAAGATTAGATAATTCTAACCCTTTTATTCTCTTCTCCTTTTACTTTTATATAATTTGTCTTAACCTGATAACACATAACATTATTGCTTACGTACTACTTGACAATTGTCGGCATAAATGCAGTTTAGCTCCCAAGCGTTTTTGGGGAATTTTTTTTTTCAAAATGTTTATTTTTACATGCTTAATTTGGTGATGCTTTCAAAAAAATTCGGTCAAAATCCTTTTGGAAGTTATGGGCAAAAAAGTTAAAAAAGATCGATTTTCCCAAAACACGTGTTTTTTACTTTAAAATACTAAAAATTGACATTTTTTAATATATTTTTTTTTAATGTGAGTTTTTTCATGCTCAATAATTTAAAGCAATCAGAAATTACCTATCTCACTTACTTTTTATGTTATTGTTCATAAACCACGTAAAACTTTATTATGAAGTTATTTTAAAAGTTTTCCCATATAAGTAACTCAAAATTTACTTTCTGGATTTTTATTTTTTAATTCGGTGCGGTACATTATAAAGAAGTTTTTGGTCAAATCAGAATTGATTTATCTTTTATGGTTTGGGAGTAATAGGTTTTGGAATTAATTAAATAAATAAGATGTCAGTAATTTTATTTTTATTATATTATAACATATATATGGGGTAGTTTTAAAGCAGAGTATTATTACATTATACTAATTATTAATATTACGTAACTAATTATTTTGTGAAGATAGAAAACGTACATAATATTAGGCCTACGTAGATATATGGATAATATAATTTGATTCTAATTTTGAATATTGAAGAAAATTATCGACATACGAGTAGGTACTTAATGTAATTATAGCATGGACACCGATAACTAATCAAAAATAATTATTGCTGATGCGATAGCATAAAATGAATTGCATTATATGAGTCGTAACTTTTGAATAATTTTAACAGTTGTGTAATATCCACTATGAATCTTTATTTTATTAAAATGCTAAAACCTAACCTAACCTAACGCGAAGGAACCGTTTCTTAGGCAGTAATTGAAAAATTACAGTCTTGGACACTTATTGCCAAAAACAATTCAATAAAATGCAATCATGGGCATCCTCTTAAATTAAGTTTAAAAAGAAATTGCATTGACGGATATGTGTGGAGATGTCGAGATTATTTCACGAATTCACATCGGAAAAAAGTAAAATTTAAAACTTAATTAAAAATTATGCTATTAATTTAACGTTATAATAGTTATTAATCGAATTAAATATTTAATTTCACTATATTTCCACATTTCCTCCATCGAGGAGAATTTGTTTTTGTGTTTAAAACTCGGGGGGAGTATACTACGATGTATATATATATAAGCGAACGTAGCTGCGGAGCGAAGCGACGCTCAATGTCAAAATAGCGCAAACAATCTATAAAAAATATAAATGTAATTATAGTATACGCGGAGCGCGTATAATAATTATTATACGCGCTCCGCATATAATTGGTCGAGGCACGTTTGGACCAGGGACGTTTGGGCCACTCAATAAAAATGCAACTCGTTTGGACCAGGATTTTGTGAACCCGTTTGGTCCAATTTTTTATTTTAATTAATATACAAAGAAATGATACACTTCAAAAACACAACATACTACACACACGATGGACACAATATAAAAATTGTCAGATATCTCAATTGACGTACTTGAAGATCATTGGACAAATGTTTCAAGCCGCTCGAATTTAACATAATATAATATAAAATTATATATTTTTATTTTTATGCTTATTTCTAAAACAAAGTAACCACTCATATTATTATACATTTATATATATATATATTTAAAAAATCAATAATAGTAATAAAAATAAGAAGCAGCATTTTTAATCATGCCAAAGACAGTCCTAAGCCTGTCAAAAATAAAATGGGAAGGAAAATGCTGGTCCAAACGAGTTGTATAAAACTAATATTTTTTAGTCCAAACGGGTCTTCAAAATTGGTCCAAGCGAGTCCTGCCCATATAATTATACGCGCGGAAGTAGTGTGGCGCGAATGCGTATAAACAAAAAATCGCAAACTTTGGAAGGCTATAACTTCCAAAATAATGGTTTCCGCGAAAAAATTAAAACAGTTCCGAAATCAGCGTTAATAAACACGTCTTTTAAAAAAAAAATCGAAATTCGTGAGGCGCGTGGTAAAGTGCATTTGTTCCAAATTTTATGTGGATCTTTGAGTGTTTTAAGTCATCGGTTTTCGATGCACTGTTTCGACTTTTATATGTGAATATTTATTAGGATCTCGTGATTTCATTAGTATTATTGATTATAATTTTTTTTTTATTTTTTTTTTTTCGTATGGCATGGTTATCCGAGAGATAGACCCTATGGTCTACAGTTCGGATGCCGGTTACGGTTAGGTTAACCGTTTACCGTTTTACCGTAGTAAAAAAAAAAAAAAAAAAAAAAATCAAATTATTTTTTTTGATAGAAAAAATTATTGCTAGAAAAAATCACATTTCGAGAAATTAACAAAATATATGAATTTTCATAAACAATAATAGAATATAATCTAAAATATAAAAAAATAGACCAAATATTCTCTAATGTCCAAAATATGCTTTATTATGCAAAAATTTTTTTTTTCTTCGAACTTTGTGAAAGATAAATCGTCCACACTTTTCACCCTCGTTAAGTTGTATAAAAGCAATAAAAATATGTAATAACCTAATTTCCACTCTTTACACATACTTAATAATTTAATTTTTACGTTCCATACCTATATGATAGAAAACACGTCAAAAACAATAAGGTACTTTAACACTAAGATAAGGAAACAAAAATTGAAAAATTAAAATAACTTTCCCCCCCCCCCCCCTTGACAAATTCCTGCGGACGCCCTTGGTCACAGCCGACGCTTAATATTACTAAGTATCGGTTATCGAACTCTTATCGGTTTCGCACGCAGACCGTTATTCGTCCGCTCGTTTTTCCACTCCGGCGGACGCACGTCGACGATGACACGATCGAGTCGCCTGCACGTGGTTTTCAACACTGCAAGATGACGAAACCCCGATGATTGTGAGAACGAGTAAAACCCACGTGGCGGTCGCTGACACAACGGAACACGTAAGTCACTTTGCTTTCCAATAATACTACATCAACGCATACCACGCGCTGTTAGGTAATTAATATTATGAGTAGAGTTAGGATGTTGATGACTTCTGCATTTTTTTTCTTTGATTCTACACAATGCTATCCTAGCTGCAAATTTGATTCATGCTCTCTTGATGCAGAATATCCTAATTTTATTTTGCATTTTTTCGCATTTTTCGGCATCATTAGCTATAAACGCATTTTTTTTTAACGTCATTTTTCACCATTTTCAAGTCATTTTTTCATCTTTAAGATCATTTTTTGTCGTTTTTGTACAATGTGAGGCAATTTTATCTACAAAATACATGTACTTTTCAATATTCTAGACATTGAATTTATGGCCATTTTTAAGTTTTTTCGACAAATAAATTAAAAAACGCGTGTTTTTCAAGTTCGAATTCGTATATAACATTTCACATAATTACGTTAGACTCTTCATTCGAATGTCATTAGATGTGTATGAACAATATCTACAAAATATATTTAATTTTCAATATTCTAGAAATTGAATTTATGGCCATTTTAAAATTTTTTCGACAAAAAAATTTAAAAACGCGTGTTTTTCGTGTTCGAATTAGTATAACATTTCATATATTTACGTTAAACTCTTCATTGAAATGCCATCATAAAAAAATGTGAAATATCACTGAAATCAATTTGCCCCCGAGCGCCGGGGAATCTCTGCTAAAATTTTGTATTGTTCAAATAAATTCATTACAATAAAAATCAAAAAGCCCTCGGGTGTCGGAGAACTTCTTGTCTAAAATTTATTTTTTTGAAAAATATTTTTTTAAATCTAAAATCAATTTGCCCTCGGGCGCCGGGGAGATTGTCGGAAAATTGGTACGGTTGTTTTGAACGTGGAATATTAGTACGGTCGTTAAAAACCAGGGTTTCTTAAACTATGAAAAAAACAATCTTAAATTAGATAAGTACTGCATGAAATTGTAGGGAAGTATTAATCTAATCTACAACGACAAATGACAATATCGATAACGATGAATAAAGATATTGTATAGGTTTCATGCGACCTAGTACAACGGCAACGTTCAACTTATTGCCACGTGTCCACAATTTTCAATTTTTATTTTTGTTATAATGGAAAGTTTTAAAACTGAAAAGGGAAATGAATTAATGCCGTACAAGAATTATTCGTATGTAATTTTAAGAAAAAATAATAATACTATTAGGTGGAAATGTTCACAAAATACAACATTAAAATGTCCGGGAAAAATTACAACGAATTTAAATAAACCCGTAAGTTTTAAATTAGTAATAATTTATATTATTGTATCTATTGTATTGTAATGTATTATTATTAATTTTATTTTAGTATATAAACTATTCAAATATAGTGCCTCATAATCACACTTCAAATAATAAAATTGAGGAAATAATTGTTATTAAACATAATATAAAAAAAAACCGGATGGGCCTCGCTCTGCTGTACAGTTGGGGGTGGAGTGCGACTCGTTCATAGGATAGGTCATTATAATGGATTTGTTAAATTTGAATTCAATGATAGGTATCATTGTATACGAAAAACGATTCTGAACGGAGATGATATGTTAGTCTAGGATATATTATATTTAAATATTGTAATATATTCTATTTTGAAACAAGTATTTTATTTTTCAATTAAGACGCATTTGCATACGGCATGGTCAGTGTTGTAAAGTATTTGAGTAAAAGGATTTGGGTAAAAGTATTCAAATACTTTTTGAAGTATTGAATACTTTTTTAAATACTTTTATTTTTGAAATTTTAATACAATTTAATTAATTAATAACAATGAATTACCCTCGTATTTTTTACAATTATGGTAAGCCGAACTTATGGCCAACCTTGTATTAAAATTTCAATTGTTAGCTTCTAATAAAAAATTTTTTATGAATTTTTACCTACAAAATACATAGCAAATATACATGATTTTGACGAATTTAGTCAATATTAGCACTTATAAACGCTTATAAAAAAATTTTGTGCCTATGTATTTTTATAATTTTTGAATGGGAGTTAGAACAACTTATGTGAACCCTTCTATTAAATTTTCAAGTATTTCGTCCGAGCTACATTTTTTTTATCAACATTTATAAAAAAAAAAAATAAAAAAAATCGAATATTTCAAATGCCTATAAATTGATTAAAAATGAGTGAAATCTTTTGAAAATAAAATTATATAAAGAAAATGCCAATATAAACAACTGATACAATTTTCAAGTTTCTACAACTTATACTTTTAGAAAAAAAAAACAAATAGCAAAAATCGTTTGAGGCTAAACCGTTGTTTAACGTGTTTTTGTAAAAATTTAAATTTCAAACACTCATAAAATTTTTTTGTCTGAATCCGGTAGAGTTTTTTTTGCAGATAATTTAAGAAAAACTAATGAAAAACCTTGTACCAAATTTTCAAAACTTAGTTATAAAAGAAAAAAATTTTACGATTTTTCAACAACAAAATTATTTGCAAATTTTCGCAATTTTTACATATTTCGTATAAATTGGAACTTTGAGCACTTATAAAAAAAAAATTGTGACTTACGATTTTGGATTTTTTTTTAACAGTTATGGAACAACTTATAAGAAACCTTGTATTAAATTTTCAAGATTTTCTGGCAAAAAAAAAAAATTTTATCGTTATTTTAAAAAAAAATACTTAAAAAAATTGAAAATTTCAATTGTCTATAATTAGCTCAATAAAAGTCAAAATACTTTGAAAATTTAACGGTGTATAGAGAACGCTAATCTAAACATTTGGTGAAAATTTCAAGTATTTACATCGATTAGTTTTTGAGTTATAGCAAAATAAAAAATTTGATTTTGTCGAAAACTGGTTTTGCGTAAAATATACCGTTTTTCCCTCATTTTTTAAGGGTTTTTCCCGGCGCGTTAAAAAAATATTGAAAATTTTTAACTTTTGACCCCCCAAAGTACCAACTAGATTCACTTTCCTTTCAGAAAAGTTGCTATATAAGGCAATCGAAGCATTTTTACTGCCCCAAATCGTGTCGACAGACACAAAAATAAAAAAAAATAAAAAAAAAAAAAACACACATCATTGTATTGTAATATATCTTCACTCCGTTCAGAATTTAAAACACATCATTGTAAAATCAATACATTCTTCACTCCGTTCAGAATCTAAAAGAGCCTTAGGCACACGAGAAACTCCAAGTCAGATGGTTTCATCCATCATGACTCATCATATTTCTGGTTAGATGATTATTTTTTTTATTAAATAAATATTATTATTTTTAATTTTTTTTAAATATTTTATGGCTGTAGAAGATACAGCGGTAACACTGGGAAATTTGTCTTCCATAAAACGTAACATACGAAATTACCGACATAGAAAATTTCCCGATGAACCGTTAAATGCAAATTTTTATCTTCCTGAAGAGTGGAAAACTACGATGGGTGCTGAACCTAAGCACCCATCCTAACCTAATTTAATTTTTTGAACCACTGAAAATAAAATATTTCATAGTACCAATATTCCGCCTATTTCATTTCTTTTGTTCAAAACACAATCACCGTACCAATTTTCCGTTTACCCGCCGGGGAACCTCTGCTCAAAATTTTAATTGCTTAAATTAATTCCTTATAATAAATATCAAAAATTCCTCTGGTACCGTTATATTTCTTCTCAAACATTCATATATTTGGTGCCAAGGATAATTCAATCACTTTTTATTATTTTAAATATATTTCTAAATAATTGAAATCAAAAAGCCCTTGGTTGCCGGGGAAATACTTGTCTAATTTTAAATTTTTTGGAAAATTGTTCAGAATAATTCTAATCATTGGCCCTTTGGTGCCAGGGAACCTTTGCTCAAATTTTATATTTTTTAAATTAATTCCGAATAATTAAAATCAAATATCCCTCGGGTGCCGTGATATTTCTACTCACACTTTAAGTTATTAAAATTTGTAAATCATTATTTATATTCCTTGGTTCCAAGTATATTTTGCTCAATTTAATTATTTAAAACATATTTCTGAATAATAAAAATGAAAAGGCTATGGAAAATGAATCGGTAGCCGGGGAATATCTTGTCTATTTTCAAATTTTTAAAAATCATTTCTTTAAAACTAAAATCAAGTGGCTCTCGGTCGCCGGGGAACCTCTGCTCAAATGTTTTATTGTTCAAGTATATTCCTTATAATAAAAATCGAAAAGCTTTCCGGTGCCTGGAAACTTCTTGTCTAATTTTAAATTTTTTGGAAAATTTTTCATAATAATTCTAATTATTGGCCCTTTGGTGTCACAAAACCTTTGCTCAACATTTTGATTGTTCAAATAAATTTCTTATGATCAAAATCAAAAATTCATCGGTTGCCGGAGAACTTCTTGTCTAATTTTTATTTTTTTGGAAAATATTTCTTTAAAACTAAAGTCAATTGGCCTTCGGGCGCCGGGGAACTTCTGCTCAAATTTTTAAGTGTTCAAATAAATTTCTTATGATTAAAATCAAAAATTCCTAGGGTACCGTTAAATTTCTTCTCAAACATTCATTTATTTGGTGCCAGGGATAATTCAATCACTTTTTATTATTTTAAATATATTTCTGAATATTTAAAATTCAAATGTCCTCGGTTGCCAGAGAACTTCATATTTAATTTTTATATTTTTGGAAAATGTTACTTTAAAACTAAAATCAATTTGCCCTTGGGCGCCGGGGAATCTCTGCTCAAATTTTGAATTGTTCAAAAAATAACATAACAATAAAAATCAAAATGCCCTCGGATGTCGGATAACTTCTTGTCTAGTTTTTATTTTTTTGGAAAATATTTCTTTAAAACTAAAATCAATTGGCCATTGGGCGCCGGGGAACCTCTGCTCAAATTTTGAATTGTTCAATAAATTCCTTCAAATAAAAATATAAAATTCCTCGGGTGCTGGGCTATTTCTACTCAAACATTAATTTATTTGATAACAAGTATTCGATATTCAATTTTTTTTTTATAATATTTAAGAAAGAATAGTTATTTAAGTAAGTTCATTTTAATATTTCAGAGCTTTTTAACAAATATTAAAAATGTTTTAAGAATACAAATTTTCAATCGAACAATCAAAATAAATTAAAACTGGTAAGTGAGATGATGGTGGTACAAGTTTGTCCTTCGTCCCTTCGGTCCTCGGACAAGATATTGGTGATGAATGTATTAAGGTTTAAAGAAATGATGACTCATTTCTTTAGTGTAAAACGATTCTGAGCAAAGCTTCAGTGTAATAATATAATATATTATTATTTAAATACTGTTTACGTATTTTACGGTTATTTGTATAATTTTTGGTGAGTTATAATAATTTATTAAAGTGTGTATAAAAAAAAATCCTGACTCACGATTTTTGAATTTTTGTTAGGATAATTAGGTAGGTATATGAGTAAGGTCATATTAAATTTCCAGAACTTTTTGTCAAATATTTAAAATTATATTACATAAAAACTTTCAAACAATTTGGTAAATTAAAAGTTCTATATTTATGTCAAAAGTGGTATGATTGTTCTGAAAATGTTGTCCAATATAAAAAAGTATGTATTTGATATTGGATAAAATTTTCAAGTTTCTAGCTTCAATACTTTTCGATTTATGACTAAATACCTAAAATCTGAACTGTGAAAATCTCGTTTACGGCGGATTTTTACCGATTTTACCGTTTTTACTCAGTTTTTCGATCGTTATTCTTGATTACTGGAAAAACTATGGAGATTTTGGAAAAATAACCTCTCTAAAGTACCATCTCAGTTCAATTTTGAATCTAAAAAGTTGCTGGACGAAACTTTTGGACAAGGATTTTTATACGAAAAAGTGTTTACAGAAAAAAAAAAAAATAAAAAAAAATAAACATCATTGTAAAACCATAAGATCCTTCGCTTCACTCAGAATCTAAAATATTCACTTTTCAATATACTAGAAATTGAATTAAGTGCCATTTTTAAGATTTGTCGACAAAAAAGTTGAAAAAGCGCGTGTTTTTCAAGTTCGAATTATTAAAACATTTCAAATATTTACGTTAGACTCTTTATTCGAATGCCATTAGATGTGTATGAACAATATCTACAAAATAAATTAACTTTTCAATATACTTGACTTTGAATTTAGGGCCATTTTTACGTTTTTCGACGAATAAGTTGATGAAACGCGTGTTTTCAAGTTCGAATTCGTATAAAAGTTCACATAATAACGTTAGACTCTTCATTCGAATGTCATTAGATGTGTATGAACAACATCTACAAAATAAATTTACCTTTCAATATACTAGACATTAAATTTAGGGACATTTTTACGTTTTTTCGACAAAAAAATTTAAAATTCTTGTTTTTCAAGTTCGAATTAGTAAAACATTTTACATAATTACGTTATACTCTTCATTCGAATTTCATAAGATGTGTATGAAAAACATCTACAAAAAATATTAACTTTTCAATATTCTAGACATTGAATTTAGGGCCATGATGCAGAATATTCTAATTTTATTTTGCATTTTTTTGCATTTTTCGGCATATTTAGCTTTAAACGTATTTTTCACCATTTTCAAGTCATTTTTTCATCTTTAAGATCATTTTTTGTCGTTTGTGCTTCGCAGCTTCTTCCAAACTTCTCCAAACTTCTCGATCTTCTGCATCCTCAATACTAGCTCCATTGCTTAAACTCTTCAGGTCGTCCTTTGCTCGGTCCAACCACCGTTGCCTTGGCCTTCCTACAGTTCGTTTTTTATTTGGTTTGTTGATGAGTACCTGTCTTATCAGTCCACCCTCTGCACGCCAAACATGGCCAGCCCGCTCTAACCTTTTGGACCTTAGAAAATCTTTTAAATTGGCTGTATTAAACAGACTGTTTAATTCAGCGTTTTTTCTTCGCTCGTATACACCAGTATCGGGGTTTAATATAGGCCCATATATTTTTCTAAGTATTTTCCTTTCGAAAGTCTATAGTTTATTCTCGTCACCCTGCGTCGTGGACCATGTCTCACAATGGGGCCCTAGTAGGCAATGTATAACTAGTTTTTTCTTTGTGTCTCTAGATAGCAGTTTCATTGTGAACATTTTTCTCATTGCATGGTAGCCACGGTTTGCTGCACTAATCCTGGACTTAATCTCGTTATGCATATTATTTTTATGATTTATATTAACGCCTAAGTATTTTAAATTTCCGATTTGCTCAAAAGAGAAATGATAAATGCTCACATTTTGTAACGGTTAGGTCGTCTACTCATTAGCATATACTTATATACTACTATAAGTTTTATTTTCATTTATTTTAAGGCCATTTATTTTATTAATATTATAATCTATAATTCATATTTTAAATAACTATTACACCCATTATCACGCCAATATCTCTAATACAAATTATTATTTATAAATACATTTTTTTCGC
This sequence comes from Therioaphis trifolii, assembly GCA_027580255.1. Lineage (NCBI taxonomy): Eukaryota > Metazoa > Arthropoda > Insecta > Hemiptera > Aphididae > Therioaphis > Therioaphis trifolii. The sequence goes on along the minus strand of CM050405.1, from coordinate 2,886,624 downwards.
TTACTTAATTAATTCGTTTTAGCGATGTTGACATTCTACGGTATTATGGTGAAGAACATTTATAGTATTTTATTTTTTCTATATGAAACGAATTCTCCATTTCGTCCGTCTGCAATCAGGAACATCTTTTTTGGGTTTGATAAAAGCCGTTTACATGGTCGTATTACTTGACGGTATGGTTACAATATTAATAATTTCCGTTTTCATATGTTGTTATTATCTTCTCCGTCTCACTGCCTCTCAAAATCACGAGAAATATGACTTTTTAAATGAAAACATGAATTCGTTCTAAATGTAGCATCGTTTTATAAATAGAAATTCTTCATTTAGTAATTCTTAAACTAAAATATAAACATTGAGATTTTCTAATTAAGTAATATTTTATCCTATCGCCTTGAATTATCTGGGTCAAATTTGACTGCTTATGTAACCTTCTTGCTGAATCGTGGTAAATTTATTATATGCATAAAATAAAAGTCCAAAGAAAAAAATTATAAAATGCACATTTTCTCATGTCTTATTTCATAGTTGAAACATTGAAAAATCGTAATAGACCGTTTTGAATATTGGTTTATTTGATACAAGAACTTCAATTCCAATTTAGTAGTTTCTTTAAAAATGTTTATCAGAGTTTTCACTTAATTTCCTATTAAACATATTATTGTTGTGTGGGTCACAATAAATATTTTTATTGGTAATCTACTTCAAGACATTTGGTTAATTCAATTAAAATACCTAGTATGTTTTATGTTTTTTACAAACATTGCAGCATTTCATAAAAAATGCATAAATTTAATATTCAAATGTATCGGTCATAAAATTGTAAAAATAAATACGAATTGTGAAAATTATAAGAGTAACTATGCAGTTTGTCGGTCGTTGCAAAAAAAAAAAAAAAAAATTGAAAATACTATGATGCTGGACGTGTAATAAACGATTTATCTTTGCCCCTGGCGTGGTTGAAAGGCCCGTAAGCAAATGAAGATATATTTTGTCCGTGGTACTATTGTAGCACACATACCTATATGAAATATTATTATTTATTGGCATTTTATAATCGAACTCAATGAAAATAATAAGATGATTAGAAGTGTCACGTAAATAGCTACTCAAAAACACTTCAATGACCCAAACTGCATTTTCACTAAAACAAATGTAAGAAAAAAATACAATCCTACACCTCAATTATTTGAAAAAAATATGTTTGCCAGTACAATTTTATGAACTGACTCATTTCGAAATTATTTTGTTTACTTCAATATGTGAATCATACTATTTATATCATGTTTGTATAAAACATATTAAAGATTTAACTATTTTGGAATTGAAAAATAATATTTTCTTTGAAAAATAAGTTGTAGAAATACTGTATGTTGAGAATATTCATTGATTATTCTCTATGAGGATTATATTGAATTATCGCTTTTACATAAGAATGTGTGCATTAATTTTTGAAATAATCTTCGTTTGGAGTCCTTTGAGCATAGTGCTAATAAAGTCAATTTTAATTCTACCACGGCCACAGTTCTTGTTCGATGCTCATTAAAACTAATTTTACAGTGCCCCGCATAGTCAAAAACTGCCACTCCTAGGCATTGTACAATTTGTAGCGCTTATATATATATTTTTTTTTAAATATAAAACTAACTATGCCCTCTTCTTAACGTCTTCACGAACAAATTATTTTTAATACAATAACCATACTCTCATTATTTTTATGTAAAGCAATAAAACAACCACCAATGAACAATAATTCATACAAAGAATGTTTTTTTCAATAATCAAACTTTTTCTGTTAATTTAAATTATCTTTCAGATTCAAAATAACGTAAAAGTTTCGTGAATCCGATAAAAAAAAGTATTGAAAATGATTATGTTTATTTAAATAATCTGTCTATCCTTTTTCCTAGACATTGAAATCGCCACCCCGAGGCAAATGCTTGTTTTTATGAGAAATGTGGCTATATCTAATAGCCTTAAGATCAGTTTTTCGATGATTTTGAGTAGTTCTTAATATTTCTCGTGATTTGTGTGAAGATTGTGATATCGTAGTAGTCTTTTAATTGAACTCAGACTATAGTAGCCTCAGTATTGTTGTCAGATGCGGGAAAACGACCAATTTGGTCAGCTTTGGTTTCATAGAAAAGTCTAGTTTCTTTAGAATTGTGCCTACTTCTTGTTGGTGAAGGGGAAGGTGAGTTATCCAATGAAGAACATTCACGAGGACGGCCTCTTGGTCTTTTGGGGGTATTGACTTTTCCCACATTTTTTAAATTGTCTGCCAATCTAAGTCTAAACTCCAACAAGTCCATCCTATCTTTGGTAGGAATATCGTGCATTAGTTTTTCTACATAAGCTATCTTAAATGTTGTATTTTTGATTGCCACCTGGCGCTTAACTTGTGCCCAAATCATTTCTATGGGATTGTATTGGCAATGGTAGGGTGGCAACCGTACAACTTCGTGTCCCATTTTAAGAGCCAATTACATAATAATAGCCAGTACATTCAATTTATTTGTACAAATTAATTAATATAAAATGTGAATAATATATATTTATTTTCCTTTTACTTTACACGCCTTCAAGGCGTTTCACAGCTTCTATAGTAAGTTATACAGTAACTAGTCCATATACTAGACATTAAATTTAGGGCCATTTTTAAGTTTTTTCGACAAAAAAAAAATAAAAAAACGCGTGTTTTTCAAGTTCGAATTAGTATTACAATGCAGGTATTTACGTTAATGTCTTAATTCTAATGTCATTAAATGTAAATGAAAAACATCTACAAAAAATATTAACTTTCAATATACCAAACATTGAATTTAGGGCCATTTTTACGTTTTTCGACGAAAAAGTTGATGAAACGCGTGTTTTTCAAGTTCGAATTCGTATAGCATTTCACATAATTACAATAAATATTTTTATTCGTGATCTACTTCAAGACATTTGTTTAGTTCTTTTAAAATAGTATGTTTTATGTTTTTTATAAACATTACTGCATTTCATAAAAAATGCATGAAATTAATATTCAAATATATCGGTCATAAAATTATAAGAGAAACTATGCAGTTTGTCGGTCGTTGAAAAAAAAAATATTGAAAATACTATGATGCTGGACGTGTAATAAACGATTTCTCTGTGCCCCTGGCGCGGTTGAAAGGCCCGTAAGCAAATGAGGATATATTTTATCCGTGGTACTATTGTAGCACACATCAAAAAAGGTGATGAAAAGCGTGTTTTTCAAGTTCGAATTCGTATAAAATTTCACATAATTACTTTAAACTCTTCATTCGAATGTCATAAGATGTGTATGAACAACATCTACAAAACATATTTTCTTTTAAATATTCTAGATATTGAATTTAGGGCCTTTTTACGTTTTTTCGACAAAAATAATTTAAAAACGCGTGTTTTCAAGTTCAAATTAATAAGACATTTCAAATATTTACGTAAGACGAGGTTACGCTTAGGTTTGCCCATTTAGAAATATTGTTAATTGTTGACTGAAGCATATTCTGTATCGTTTGTGTTTGTTTGCTTCTTAAGAAAATGTTGAGGTCGTCAGCGAATAGAGTATATTTCACTGGGTTTGATATGAATTTAGCAATTAAAAATAGTGTAGCCGATATTCTAGAACCCTGAGGTATTCCGTTTTGTTGTGTAAAAGTGTTTGATAGGGTGTTATTTACTTTGACTTGAAATGTTCTAGTTTAAAAAAAATTTGAGGCGAAGTTTAGTAGGTTGCCAGAGCATAATACTGAGCTTAAATTAGTTAAAATTCTGTGTTTCTAGGTTGTATCATATGCCTTTTCTATATCCAGACTTACTAGGCTCATTGATTGGTTTTCATCGAACGCTTTGTTAATTTCTGTTTGGATGTATGCGAGACTGTCTGTAAATGATTTGTTTTGGCGGATCCCATTTTGGAATTTATTTAGATAGTTTATTTTTTCTAAGTACCATGTAAGTCTAGTGTTTATATTTTTTTCGATAATTTTGCACATATTATTCAGTAAGGATATAGGTCTATACCCGTCGACTTGAAATTTATTTTTATAAGGTTTTAGGATAGGTATCATTATGCTGTTTCTCCAGCTTTGGAGGAAAGTGTTTTTTTTCCATATTTCGTCGAATATGAGGTGTAATAGTTGTTTGCCGTTTGTAGGTCAAACATTCATTTATTTGGTGCCAAGGATAATTCAATCAGTTTTTATAATTTTAAATATATTTTTGAATAATTGAAATCCAAATGTCCTCGGTTGCCAGAGAACTTCTCGTCTGATTTTTTTTTTTTTGGAAAATATTTCTTTAAAACAAAATCGATTTGCCCTCGGGCGCTGGGGAACCTCTGCTCAAAATTTTAATTGGTTAAATTAATTCCTTATGATAAATATCAAAAATTCCTCGGGTACCGTTTTATTTCTTCTCAAACATTCATTTATTTGGTGCCAAGGATAATACAATCACTTTTTATTATTTTAAATATATTCTGAATAATTAATGTCCACATGCCCTCGGTTGCCAGAGAATTTCTTGTCTAATTTTTATTTTTTCGGATAATGTTACTTTAAAACTGAAATCAATTGGCTCTCAGACACCGGGGAATATCTTGTCTAATTTCAAATTTTTAAGAAATTATTTCTTTAAAACTGAAATCAATGTGTCCTCGGGCGCCGGGGAACCTCTGCTCAAATTTTTAATTTTTTAAATTTATTCCTTATAATAAATATCAACAATTTTTCGGGTGCCGTGATATTTCTACTCACACTTTAAGTTATTAAAATTTGTAAATCATTATTTATATTCCTTGGTTCCAAGTATATTTTGCTCAATTTAATTATTTAAAACATATTTCTGAATAATTAAAATGAAAAACCTATCAGTAGCCGGGGAATATCTTGTCTAATTTCAAATTTTTAAGAAATCATTTCTTTAAAACTAAAATCAAATGGCCTTCGGGTGCCGGGGAACTTCTGCCCAAATTTTTTATTGTTCAAATATATTCCTTATAATCAAAATCGAAAAGCCCTCCGGTGCTTGGAACTTCTTGTCTAATTTTAATTTTTTTGGAAAATTTTTCATAATAATTCTAATTATTGGCTCTTTGGTGCCACGAATCCTCTGCTCAAAATTTTAATTGTTTAAATTAATTCCTTATAATAAATATCAAAACTTCCTAGGGTACCGTTATATTTCTTCACATCCTTCTTATCTGAAACGTTTAATGGTTTTCGAAAATTCGGCGTACTGTATGAGTCATGGTGCGCTCGAATGTCGACCAACGCGTTTCGGTGTTCAAACCACGTTACGAATACGGATCAAGCTCTACAGTAACTTCTGCGCGCTGCAGACTTCGAGCGATCACGGGTCGGTTATGGATCAAATCACAGGAAGTCTACGCTACGTTCTTATTCGTTCGTAAAAACACTTCTTCGATAAAGTTTCGTCCTAATGATTTTCTTCAGTGTTCACGAAACACCAGTTATTTTTGTACAGTTATGCCTTCTGCTGAGTTCAAAAACACACGTAGTCCATATGATGTGATACGCTGTTGATGGGTGATGAGTGATGACTTATTATGTGTGATACGGAATAATCAATTACAATGAGTCATGATCTTCGGTACTTCGACGGCCAAATACGCTCGACGGAATAAATTCATCTTTCGATTGATCTACATTACAATTTCGTTATTCATTTCGTCATATCAACACATAAATCACCATATTTTAATTACCATTCGTGAGATCGAACAGTAAACTTTCGGCTCGACGTGTCGAACATTGTATAAATAGCATTTTATACATTTACTCATACCTAAGTCTCGATGTAAATAAAATGTGACTTCCCGACCACTTTTTTCAAAAAAGAGATTAGGCCATGACATACCTTAACCTTAGCATAGACTTCGGCGCCACTGATACGCACTAACTCGTGACTGGCTATATCGTGGCCGATCGTCGTGTGACATTAATACATCGATTTTGTGATTACACCACATTCAAAAAATTCATAAGAATGGATAATATACGAGGACTTATATTATACTAATGGTTGTCGTTAATAGTTCAGATAGGTATCTTTTTAAACGAATAAAAATATTACTATAATGACTAATGGTATTAGAATTCAAAAAGAATATTAAGCGGTAAGGGTGGTATATATCGTCATTTAATAAAACGTGTAATTGACGACTTTACAACAAAGAGCTGCTTTATATTTTATACACAAGAAAAAAGCGCCAATTAATTAAAAATAACAATAAATTATACACTTCAAATTTGAAATACTTGAATGATAAAAACAGAAAAAAAAATCATTTAATAACTCTTATACATTTTATCACAACTACATCATATATACTCATGTAAAGTAAGGAAATTGTATTATATTTTGTGAACAATGAGCAATATTTGCATTTTAAATCCAACAATACATATTGTATAAGATGTCATATTTAACTTAGACTAGAGCACGTATTTAAAAAATAATAATTATAAATATAACGTATTGTTCTTACTCTCTATACTGACTCTCTAATAATACACAATGCATTGTGATTTGGGTTTGACATTTCTCGACCACAAGCTGAGCATAGTTGGGAGCCTACGGCTAATTCACGCCATACCGGTGTCGGTCACCGCGTATTATGTACCTACGCCGAATGAAAACGTATTGTTCAGCACGTACCTATATAAAATGGAGAAAATCGCGGCGTAATAAGTGGTGGTGGGAGCACAACGGAAATGATGCGTATTGCAATACGCATGTGGCGCGAGGAAAACGTAGAATTTCTCGTGGCCTTTAAAGCTCGCTGTGTCTCATATAGAGTAATTTCTCAAGTTGGCGGTTCGCGCTTACTGGCCCCGGTTGTTCGGCGGAACAACGAGACGGATTCAAACGCGCCTGCAAGATAATAATATCCCACCTGGAGCAAGATCAATATTTAAAGCCTAGTCAAAATGTTTATTTTAAATTGTAGGTAATATATTTCCAGTATCTTCATTCTAAAATAGTGTTGAATAATGATTATATTAAATAAAGTAAACGAAATTATATCAACACATAAGGGCCTTAAACGAATAGATTTATGACATAGAATTAACACTTTTTATACGCATGTTTATTTAAAATTCTGTTATTAATAGACATGATATAAAAGTTTATAAATATTTTCGAAGGGAGTGGCCCCTTTGCCTGTCCTTGTGGGTGCCTTTGGACGGATCGCTATCGCAGTATATAATCTAAAACCTATAATTTGGTACCTAACGAAAAAACCGTAAACGGTTTTAAATGGCTGCAAGTATATCGGATATAAAAACGTACTTGGCCGCAGAACAACTGCAACGGCGGCGAGGAGAGACAGAGAGAGCCGGCTAAAGAAAAAAAAATCCTCGACTCAATATGTTTTATTTATGACCGTGTCGACGTGTAGAGGGAACGAGTAGGTCGTTCGGAAACACGGGTATAGACCCGTCGATCGCGCAGGTATTATACAAACAATCGGCGAAGACCGCCGGTGACCGGACGGCGGCGGTGGCAGCAACGACGAGGATTTCGAACAATAAAAAAACCAACAATTAAGACCACGGTCCCGGGATAACGGGACGACCGCTCGGAAGGCTAACGGCGGCGGCGGTGATTTAAATTCTTGTCCAATTGTTCCGTCGGCGTCGCCGTTTTATCAGGGCCGTCGAGAAAATTAGTCAGCGGTAATGACACCACGACGTCACGCATCCGCTACGTTTCGCCCGCAGTACGTCACAATATTATAACACGTGTGTGTGTGTGGGTATGTTTAAAATAATAATATGATCTGTCTGTACGTTGTACGCGGTGAGTCGTCTACTCGTGGCAAAATAAAGTGCATACTTAAAGTGACCATATATTTTTTTAATCAAAACGGGACAAAAAAAAAATCATAATTATTTGTTACAAACAAATATTTTTAATTTAATAACATTACTAGCAAATTTCTGTGGTACTTATAATGTTTTTAAAGGACAAAAAAATTAAATTAACTTATTACACTTACTAGGTAATTAACTTATTATAAACAAAATGTTTTCGTGTAATAATTATAAAATTAAATACTTGTATATTTTTCTAAAAACGATATTTCGTCAACGAACATTTATTTTCATTATTTATTTTGTCTACATTTTGAAAACGGGACATTTTAGCGTCCCGAAGATTTCCCAGGGGACAACGAGACAGAGATTCAAAAAAACGGGACTGTCCCGTTCAAAACGGGACGTATGGTCACCTCATACATACTATATGTACCTATGCTCGTATAGTCGTATATAATATTATACACGTATGTACGAATTTAGGCCCGTCGAAAGGGTTTTTTCGCCCTTAAGCGAAACATTGTAATGCTGCTCTTAAATACTAAATCAAATAGGTACTTACACGAATAATGATATTGAAATTCACAAATGTGTATTAATGTCAAACATAGCCGAGAGTCAATGTGGCCATACGGACTACAAGTTACATGTATAATATAGCCATTACAATACGCTATACTGTACACGGGGAATATTGTTAGGCGTGTGTAAATCGCCGTGATTATTATACCGATAATTATTTACAGTCAAACGAGATAGCAAAACTTATACGATAACAACGAGGACGCAAAACAGTAATATTATTATTGCCGTCTTTTCGGAAGACTTGATAATTTAATTTTTCGTCTCGATTTCCCTAAAATTTTTTGCCGCCCTAACCGCTTTTGTACCCTAGCGACGCGATAGGCCTGTGTACGATAAATGGTTATACCACTGTCATGTACGAGACGACTTCGTCCGTGATCGTTATTGCTATAATTATTATTATATAATATTTTCTCTTTCTCAAAAGAAATCACTTCCCGAAGTGACCGTTACCGTCGCCGTCGCCGTCCGCCGTCGTTACAGCTATACACAATACACCACATGACGTAGGTACGCGGTGAGGTGACTATCGGCGGCGCACGGACGGCGGCGGCGACGGCCTGTGTTCGTTTTACTTGCTGTGACGTGTTTCGCGCGATCGGCTCACGTTATATCGGTGGCGACGACGACGCGTACGTGCACGTTCCCGCCACTCAGTGGCGCTGAACCCTATATACAGGTGGGGCGATCGCCCCACCTTTGAAAGTGGGTGGGTGGGTGGTAGGTGCTAGGTGGTTAGGGTTATTAAAGTTAAATTGTTGAAACTTGAAAGTGTTTAATTTCAAAAACTGATTAATAAATACCTATCAATTAAATAAATAATACAAATTAAATAATAACTGCGTGTATATTTTATTCATCTGCACTATTATATAAGAAATAATAATTTAGTTGAAATATTTAAACAATACTTCTGGTTTTCAATGTATATTTTCGTCATTAAAGTAAACACGACATTTCAATGTTTGTCTGTTATAATAACATATATTTGAACCATTTAGTATACTGTATACACTGTTATTGTCAATCCTTGTCAAATTGGTGGCACGGTGAGGCAGTATGATTTTTCCATTTTGGGCAGATATAGAAAAACGTATACATATAGAAGAATATATATATATATATATATATATATATAGATGGGGCGGGGGTGGTGACGGAGAAACAAAGAAAAATTTGATGACCATTTTTTTTAAGTTGTGAAAGGGAATTGTTAGGTGTATGGGTGGGGTAGGTATTAATTTTTGTACTTTGCCCCACCTATAAAAATTGAGTTCGGCGCCACTGTTGACAACCGTAACATATTTCCCAGTGATAAAACAGTAGGCGCAAACCGTAGGGGTGCTAAAAGTGCTTATTATACAGTTTTCCCTCGTCCTTGGAAAAACTGAAAATGAGATAGCTGCTCCGAATAATTAACGAGATGAAATACATGCCATTTAAAATTACCGCTTTTGGACCACTATTAATAACATTTAAACAACTAAAACTATAACAAATTATATCAGTATTTGAGTGTTAAAGGAAAAAAAAACTCTCATTTTAAATGCTGTGGCCTCATAATATTTATAGATACTACTAATGTTTATCAATATATGTCTATTGAGTTGAAACTATTTTATACAAATATTTGATATTTTTATTTTCTGGTAGTCACCGAACATATTATCATTACTACTTTAGTGACCTACGTTTACATGGAAACGTCTAGTCCCTATTGAATGTATTTGTTAATTTGATCTTAATGAGCAATCACACTTAGTGCGTTATAGGTACGTCGAAATTGATTGTTATCGATGGCAATGTTAGAAACGCTGGAGGAAGATTCAACTTTCAAGATACAAGATGAATTGGAAGCAACATTGAAACGCATAACAAGTCTCCGTGGAGTCGTTGGAACTCTTGTGGTAGGCGATGACGGTTTGTATTTTCCAACGGTCATTAATAATTGAAAACTCGATAAAAATATGCATTGGATGATGGACAGTGGAAAAACTCCGCAGGTCATTTAATCGAGTGCACGATGGATAAGACTTCCGCGAAGCATTACGCTAAGTTGACAAAAGATTTGGCGGAAAACGCAAAGCGGTGCGTCAGGGATATAGATCCGACAGACGAGTTAGTAATGTTCCGAGTGGAAACTAAGAAAAACGAAATGTTCATAGCGCCAGGACCAGGTGAATCCAATCATATAATAATATATCTCGGTGATACGTGTCGTAGTTCATGTAGGTTTCGGTTTCTGGTTTAATGAAACAACTACCATAGTCGAGTCTCGATGGCTCGAATCATAAACAGTATGCAATTTAATTCGCCGGAGGTATTTCCAGAGTTTTATTACTCAATTTTTTTTTTTTTTTTAAGTGTGAAGAAATTATTTATTCATTAACTACGATTTGATTAAAATATGAAATTTATAAACGCTAATACTGTACACAACGTATAGCCTATAGAATAAAGATGCGCGGCAACTGTTAAATTATTTTACAGAACAATATACATTTCATACGTACACATTTGTATGATTGTAAAACACTCCTATAATGATAATATTAATATCTAATGATGTACGAATGTCGTTACTGACTTTGAGTGGTCTATGGTAAAATATCTTTACCTCCGACTCAGTAGCGCTGATAGATATTGCGTCGGGAGTTCAGAAATTTCTAAGAGGCAAGAAAAATATTCGCGTAGTTGAGGTTTGAGTGTAATGTATTTGTGCGTCATTAATAAGTAATAACATTCACCTCGTACGAATTAGATTTATGCCGACAATCAAAATTACACTTTTTCTTCATTAGACGTAAATATAATATTAATAGAAATATAATAACTTACGGTAATATTACATTTGGAGTTACAGCAAAATTTATATTTTAATCATTATTATTAATTATCAAAATCAGAAAAATAAATTTTATAAACAGCGTGCAGGAAGAATGAGTTTTACAAAAAAATTAATAAATATTAAATTGTGGAGCTGTGACAATTAAATTAAATATGATTAAAAACCTTTAAATTACAAAAACGTCTGCTTGATACTAGAATGTTTTTTTTTTTTTTTTGACAAGATTAAAGCATTTTAAATTTTAAATTATTTATAAATGATATTTTATTGCATAATACTGAAAACATAAAATATAAGTGAGATAAAAATAAGTATCTTCATAATATAAAATAATAACATATAACTGTTGAATTAAATCGCTTGAAATTAATTATTTTTACAGATTTTAAAATGATAACCATTCAAAATACGGTATCAAAACGAAAATGATGAATACCGAAATAAACCAGTCATGCGCTCAAAAAAACTATTTTTAATATTAAATACTTAAGTTAAAGGAATTTGAAGCGGTAATTTTGTGTTTCTCTCTATATCATTCTCACACAACATAGAAGTATTTTCATTCCAACATACCGATCGAACTTGTTATGCGATAATGGTCCTGAAAACAGATTCGACTTTGTCGTGAAGTTTGCTTTTTGTGGACTTATCACTTTTTAATTTAGCCTCCTTAAATGTCATTAAGAAAAATTAAACTCTTGAAAATAAACAAAAGTTAATTTTTGGAAATCTTAATTTAAAAAAATACACACTACGCCCCGCGTGTATTCATCGCTCTTTGGACAAGTTAATGTTGGTGTGGGTGTATAGAATTTCAATGAAATGATAGGTCATTTCTTTAGTTAAACGGTTCTGAGCAAAGCTTCAGAATTAAAATATACCGTTTGGATTGTCCAATTTCTTCAAATAAATTATTTAAGTTGAAAATTGACGTAAAACCCGTTTTTTACCTAATAATCGTATAATAATTAACATAAACGCTTATAAAAAAAAAAAAAAAAAACACTTCATCATGATTTTTGAAATTTTTTCTGTATCACTAGTGAAGTATATGAGTAAGGTCATATAAAATTTTAAAAGATTTCATCAGATATTCAAAATATACCATTCATATTATACTTCATCAATTTTCGGAATTTTATTTTTCAAATTGTCTAAAAATGTTTTATTTGATAAAAACACTTTTTTTTTTATATACAGAAAATTCAAAACGCTTTGTTCTATCTGTATTCAAAGTTTCGTTATGTTTGGATTGAACGATTTCTTCAAACAAATTTTCAAAATGGAAATTTGACGTAAAAACAGTTTTGAGTTTATTACGTAAAAATCGTATGATAATTTACTTAAAATGATAACCTTTATTACCAACATGACAAATTGCGGTGTAAAGTAACAAATATATAATTGGCAAATATTTATAGTAGAACTCCGATTATCCGGACAGATTTATGTCAAAGGTGGTCCAGATAAGCAAATATCCAGATGATTGACGTATAATATATCAAAAGTTATATAATTGTATGAATATATTGTATGTACCTGTATGTATTTATTATTAATATGTACGTAATATAATTTAAAATTTGTAACCATAAACAAATGATTTTATTATATATTTAACTGAAACGAAATAAGCCTTAATAATAATATGTGACATATTTTAAAACCAAAAAAAAAGCTGACTTGGTACATTATTCATTTTGTCCTGAAAAATGATATTTTAGTTCGCTTCATAGTAGACTTTCTCTTTAGAGCAGCTTTATATCTCAATTTTTTCTCGAGAAAAATAAATGTTTATACTTTTGATCCCGAAAGGCGTTTCACACCAGCAATCTAGACGTTAAAAAAACTGTATCCTACTTACGGCGGCGTTCTCAATAACTAAAATATAAAAAAGATAAAAAATATCTCAAAATAGTTTTTTTTCCGTCCCGACTGACCAGAATTACTCTTTACATCACTCTAATAACCGACCTCTAGATTTATCCTCTATACGTTCATTGTATAAATGTGTGTTTTCAAAGAAAAACCGTATCCTACTTTCGTCGGTGTCTTGGCCGAGGAGCGGAGCTCCTCGAGCCGAACGCTTGGTATATATAATGTAAATACATTGATAATGTATCATTTTTGATACCGATAGTTGTTTTACAACGGCTCCTATTTTCCTCACTCTAATAAACCGACTTCTAGACACAACCCATATACGTTAAACCTAACGCTTCCGGCGGTGTCCGTGTAAATAAAATTTATCATGTTTATACTTTTGATCCCGAAAGGCGTTTCACCGGCAGCTAAATAAATAGTTTCTTATTTTTAAACTCAATTATATTATTCATTATTTAATTTATTATTCACAGTTATAAATCACTGATTTCAATAAATAAATATTTTTTTTGTAATTGTATTTTTGTGTGTATCTTATAAACATTAAATGCATATTTTTGCATATTTTGGTAAATACATTTTTTATGGCAAACGAATATTAGCCCAGGTGATGAGCTTTAGTCATATTTAAAAGAACTTATTATTAACATCTACATAAAATATTGCATTTTCTAACGTACACAAATTTCAAACTTTTAAATTATTAGAGTGATGAGTGTCTGCTAGCCATAGGCGGCATCTCCCACGAATCCGATACGGTATTATCAATATATTATTGATTACATTATAGCACCTCAGTCTATCTGCCACCACCTGTAACTCATAAACCAAGTGTTTTTCTTACATTATCGTATGCAATTTTTTTTTTAATTTCTCCATAGAAACTTGGTTTTTTAACGAATCTCGCATTTAAATAATTCACAATCAAAAGATAATTCACCTGTATTTCACCGGCAGCTAGAGCTATGTTTATACTTTTGATCCCGAAAGGCGTTTCACCGGCAGCTAGTCTTATACTATAAAATTTAACTGAAACGAAATAAGCCTTAATAATAATATGTGACATATTTTAAAACCAAAAAAAAAGCTGACTTGGTACATTATTCATTTTGTCCTGAAAAATGATATTTTAGTTCGCTTCATAGTAGACTTTCTCTTTAGAGCAGCTTTATATCTCAATTTTTTCTCGTTCGGTTAACACATTGACGGACACTTATAATTTTTGGAGATTTTCAGTACCATCTATAAAAACGCACATTTCTGTTACTGCTATAGCAGTAATGAAATTGTTACTGTTATAGCAGTAGTGCAATACGTATATTGAAAAAGCTCTGTAATTTGGCATTACTGCTGTAGCAGTAATAATATTTTTGAATAATTCATACCTACATTATAAAATATTTCGTAAACTAAACAAAAGAAATCTTTTTTATTTAAGTATCCCATATTGCAGTTATTGTGTTAGGGAGCTTTATCAAATTTTTTATAAGTAAATCACGAAAAATTTTAAATTTCATATTTGGAGTGTTAAAATGTTTTTTATAAATATAAAATGAGTTCCATACAGAGACATCTAGTAAATGGAATATTACTTTTTTATACCACTTACACGTTTACGTACCACTTACACGAACACGAAAACCCAAAATACTAAAAATAGGACGTGTATTAATAATCATTATATTTTCCATGAAATATGTCAATGCCCCAATATCTAAAACAACACAATATGTCAGTCGAATGTTCTCTATCAAATGGTACCATTGAAAATGTTACTGCTATAGCTGTAGTGCCATATTATTAATTTTTTCATATTACTGCTATAGCAGTAATGTCACCCTGCATCAAAATATCAGATTACTGCTATAGCAGTAGTGTCCGTCAATGTGTTAATTGGGCGTCCGGATGATTGGCGTTCGGATAATCGAAGTTCTACTGTAATTGAAAATCAGAATTATATTTTTAAATTATATAAAATAGAAATGTAGAATTTAAAAAAAATTAATGATGTCAGGGGAGTGTGGTTAAAGAAACCTCTCCTGAGTCTGTATAAAAAAAATGTGTACTTGGAACGCAGTTTTTTAATCATTGGATTGAGCTACAGAACTTAATTTTTCTCGTTATAGCGAGCTATCAAGAAAAATATAATATTCATAACTCTACGAATCGATACCTAATATGCATTCATTTTAGTTTATTAATATAATGATGTAATGTAAAGACATTTTATTATGAAAAATCGTAATTTACTACTAACCTCATATAAATTCATCATAAATTTCCCTTTAAATTATAAAATTTCAATAAAAAATTAAAAAATTTCCCATTTTTCATCTAATTATCAGTAGGATTTATTTTTTTAAAACTTTTTCTTAAGTATGTAGTGATACGTAAATAATATATGGTGAAAGTTTCAAGTTTCTTGCATCATTCTTTGTAGGGTAATGTTGAAATTACTAAAATCGATTTAATGAAAGGATCGTTTACGACGAATTCAGCCATTTTTGCTCCATTTTCAGCTGTTTTTTCTCTCGCCTGCGAAATTATTGAGATGAGAGCTTAATTGATCCTCAAACATACTCTCAAAATTCTAAATATTGAATACTTATACAAATTAGTACTCAAAATTACTAATTACTAGGTATTGAGATTCATGAGCTTATTTTAATCGGCTGTTTGTAGTGTTTTATATTACATATTTAAATATTATTTAATAAATCAATGTGTACACACAATCCAACTGTACAGCACACGAAAACAGAACCTCTATAATAGTTACCAAACAGTATTATTGTAAAGTTTTTTTTATTATTATTCGGTTAATATGTAACAATATAAATAGCTTGTCGATCGGTCTTTAGAGTTCGTGTTTTTATAAACGATTAACATTCCTAAAGAGATTGGTTTCTCACATTGTTGTGTCTCACTATATATCACGTATCAAGAGAACACACGTCACTTTTAGTAGTATTATATCACACACACACACACACACACACACACACACACACACACACATTATTGTCAATCCTTGTCAAATTGGTGGCACGGTGAGGTAGTATAATTTTTCCATTTTGGGCAAGTACAGAAAAACGTATATAGAAGAATATATATATATATATAGAAGGGGCGGGGGTGGTGGGACGGAGAAACAAAGAAAAATTTGATCACCATTATTTTAAGTTGTGAATGGGTTAGGTAAAATTGTTAGGTGTATGGGTGGGGTAGGTATTAATTTTTGTACTTTGCCCCACCTATAAAAATTGAGTTCGGCGCCACTGCCGCCACTCACACACACACACACACACACACACACACACACACACACACACACACACACACACACACACACACACACACACACACACACACACACACACACACACACACACACACACACACACACACACACACACACACACACACACACACACACACACACACACACACACACACACACACACACACACACACACACACACACACACACACACACACACACACACACACACACACACACACACACACACACACACACACACACACACACACACACACACACACACACACACACACACACACACACACACACACACACACACACACACACACACACACACACACACACACACACACACACACACACACACACACACACACACACACACACACACATAAACGCACACACACGCGCTCGGCTGTATGTAGTGCCGCAGTACCGTCGACACACGCCGCCGGGAGGACAAAATCAAACGTCGTGACACTGACACACCCACACACAACAATATTTCGTTGTCTACAATATTATGAGGTTGAACCATACTCATTCCGCCCTTCCTTCTACATCCAGTATGCGAATTTCGATAACGAAACAATTGTATTTTCAACGACACGTTTACTGCGTATAATTTCTTGTACATCGTTACGCATAAATAAAAATCGTGTCCAAAAGCCAAAATGATTTGTAACCGATTTCGTGTTGGGAATAGTATTATTTTTCATCTATACGGTCAGGGCCTATATATATATATATATATAGTTCGGTCATTTAATGAGACTGTAAACAGTTTCATAATATTAGGAAAAAAGATTATTGATAAAAAAAAATAAATAAATAATAATAACGACTGTATAATTAATTTTGGTTTGCCGACTCTAAAAAATTTTTTTACTAAACTAATAATATATTTATTTATTTATTAATATAAAATATATAAAACGTGAAAACATTTTTTTACTAAACGCCATTAATGAGTCAGCCTAGTAAACTCTTTATTAGTCTGGTCAAACTTTTTGTGGTACACTTTTAACGACTAAAGAGGTTAGTTCTTGGTGATACTTTTATTCAACACGATTATTGTACAATTACGACGCAAAAATATAATACATGCATGCAAAGTAGACATATTAAGTTGATTTATTTAAATAATTAATTAGAATACTTTTACTACAAATAATCTTGCTATTCATTTTTAGATTCTAAGTGAAGCGAAGGATCTCATGGTTTTACAATGATGTTTATTTTTTTTCTTCCTTTTTATTTTTTTCTAGAAACACTGTGCTCTACTTAACTTTTTCCAAAAGTTTCATCCAGCAACTCTATAGATCGGAAATTTTACGTAGATGGTACTTTGAGGGTTTATTAAGCTCATATATCTCAATAGTTTTTCCATACAGCCTCAAATGGACCAAAAACGGTGAAATTCGCCGTAAACAACACTTTCATTAAGTTGACTTTAGTAATTTAGTCATCACTCCAAAAGTAATGTTGCTATAGAAACTTGAAAACATTTCCTCGTGAAATCTTTTTTGTTGAAAACGTAATAACACTAAATATGAAGAATATAATATTTTTGTCGCCATATAAAATTCAAATTCGAAAGTCACGTAGGTACAAAACATTTTGAAAAGAAAGTAAATAAAATATTACAGTTTGAAATAAAATCTCTCCGAGATCCGTATCGTAGGTAACAATCTTAACTTAACCGCCGCCGGCAGTCGACTGTGACGCATGCAACTCTAGACCAAAAAGCGGCTGCTGCTACGCCGCACTGTATAATATTTGTTTATTGTTTATTGTTAAATTTACGCCTTGTATACTCATGTGCAGTTTGATATTGAATTTAATAAATAACAGGTTACAGGTAAGCTATACGATAGAATTTAAAATACAGGAGATGGATATTGGCGTAATGGACAAAAATAATATATCAATATCATACAAGCAGGGCCGGATTAAGCCATCCGTAGGCCCTAGGCATTGAAAAATATTGAATTCCATAACAGCCGCTTTTGATTATTATTATTTTATATTATTTTAAATTGATACAGCGTCATAAGTTTACAATAGAATTATCAAATGTTTAATTTTATATAATAAATAAAATTAATGAGCACTTACATATTATCTAGATTAAAATATAACCAAATATCGCTAAATAAATTCTAAAAGCAATATTGACATTTGGAAAACTTGTTTTACAATTTTTTTTCAATTCGTTTTTGAAGCGTGTCACTTATAGTCATGCCTGGTTCACGAAAATTTACAAAAATCCGAAATTCTGCTACAAAATCATTTTCCAGATATAATGGATATACTTGAACTAAATTAGTCGCTTTTATTTCGATTTCGCTTTTGATTAATTTGTCATCACTTAAAAAACCAAACCTTTCATTTAATTTTATGTATTCTTCTTTTCGTTTTTTAATTTCCACAATAAAGGAATCCATCACAACAAAAAGTGTTTGTATTTTTTATTTATCACGTACATTAATTGTTTCAAACTCAGGTGTAATATATACTGTAATAATGTAATATACTCTAATAATAATTTCCTTATTGCGCGACCATTGCAAAGCTCGTCGTCTAAATATATAGTGCTCATGTAAAAAATTTTATTATAATATATTTAAGACTGTTTTTAGATTTTGAATCACGCAAAAGATCTTGTTTTATTAATGTTGATTTTTTTTATAGATTTAGCCATCTTTCGTAGGCCTTCCGTATGTCGTAGGCCCTAGGCACAGTGCCTAATGGTTAATACGGCCTTGCATACAAGTATACTACAGATTTGACAAGTGTCGTCTCAGGCCTGGTAGAGTTGTGTACTTATTGTAAACACATCTCACACATAACATAATACGAATAGCGCATGCGTGATGTTCTGTGAAAGCCGTTAATTGGTATCGCCTCTGCGCGCAGCACCATAGTATGATCCATTAATATGTCTATGACCAGTATCAACTCTGTCGATAACGAAAATCATTACCCATCATCCCTAAATCAATTATCAGCAATTTTAAATTTCATATCATTATCTTCTTTTTCGATACGGGTTTATATTGTATACGGGCAGATAGTATGACGTAACATTTGTTATCAACGCTTATCATTTTTATCAATTGGATCCAAACATTCCTATCGAATATATTTTATAATATACGTTTAGGCAGGCTTAATAGGTGGCTCCTGTTTGAATTTGAAGTTTGTTTAAATAAATATTCAGTTTTTAAACATTATTATTAATTTAATTGTATAACTACCTATTTAATTATATAATTTCGGAGTATTTTAAAGACAATATAAAACAATTAAAAAGAGGTGAAATTGCTTATAAAGATGGTCATGTTTTGAAGTTTCAAGCCGATCTAGATTTAAACATAATTGTAGGAGAAATCAAACCAAGTATGAAGAATGATAAATATAAGGTAAAGATGGTGTTAAATGATAGTTCTATAGCTGAGGCAGAATGTACATGCCCTCGTGGCCAAGTAGTTTGCCACCATATAGCTGCCCTAGCACTTTATACTCACTATAATCTTAGCTCTACAGACAAATCTTGTTCATGGAATGTTAGAAAAAGTAACACATGTGATGAAGTAAAAACTATCAGTCAGATTTATGGTGGTTTTGTTAGCCCTTCTACTATTATTTCAGATGAAGATATTGCTACTTTCAAACATACTTTGGATAACTTATGTACTCCAGTTGGTTTTTCTTGGTTATTAAGACCTGAACCAGAACATATAGAATCAAATGAATCCTTAAAATTTCAATTAAGTTCTATAGAAAGTGAAGTAAATAAAGATGTTTGTAAACAATTAGTAAAGGCAGGACATTTTGATGCAGTAAGAAGTTATATAAATGATAGCTGTTTTATTACTGATGATATTATTTTAAAAATTTCTGAAATAACAACCGGTCAAAATAAAACTGAACTGTGGCATTATTACCGTAAAAATAGATTAACTGCAAGTAATTTTGGTCATATATTATCTGCTTGTCAAAAAAATAAATTTTCAAAATCTTTTTTTAAATCACTGAAGAATGATACTAATTTAAGTGGGGTACATGCTATTCAGTGGGGTTTAACAAATGAAAAATCAGGCATTAGAGTTTTAGAAAAAGAACAAAATGTAAATGTTGTACCAACTGGGTTATGGTTAGCGAACAATGGATTTTTAGGAGCATCTCCAGATGGCTTAATAAATTCTGAATATATTGTTGAGATAAAATGTCCATGGAAGTTCAGAAATAAAGCATTAGATATTGAACTTAAAAATGATCACAGTTATATAATATATATATACAAAATGATACTGTTCATATTAACAAAAAGCACTTTTATTGGCATCAGATTCAAGGACAACTATATTTAACTAACCGCAAGTTGTGTTACCTTGTCATTTGGACACCTAATCAAACAATGATTACTGAAGTTGAAAAGGATCCAGACTGGTTTATTAATCTTAAAGTATTAGAACAATTTTTTATTAAGAAGTTCATACCTTTTCTTATTGGAAATTAAATATCCATATTATTAGTATATACACTTATAGATTATTTATAATATTAAAGCATTAAACACAAAAATTATTTACAAATTTCACATCATAAAAATATACTTAGGTACATGTTGTTTATAATTAAAAAATATTGAATTTTACATAATATAATTAAATTAATTTGTACTTTTTACATTGTATCTTGGACTTCTTGAATAAGTGGATGTTGTAAATTTGTAAGTGCAGCAATAACTTTAAAAAATTTTTCTGCTTGTTTCAACATTTTAGAATGAATGAAGTTTAAAATTGAATAACATTTTATCCGTTGTATCGCTCTTTCAACGTGGATCCTTGCTTTAGCTATTGCTTCAGTTTGTAACACTTGTTCAGGTGTAAACTGAGGAGCATCTAAAAAGGGAGGTAAATTTAAAGATACTCCAGGAGGTAATATATCTCTTATTAAAAAACCTTTGTCAGCTAAAATAAGGTCTCCAGGAACTAATTGATCTAAAAGCCCACTTTTTAATGTTATTATTTTATCAGATGTAGAACCTGGAAATAGGCTGCTAACAAAAGCAATTACACCATTTGGTGAAATTCCCAAAAGAATTTTCCAAGTATTTCTATGTTTGTAATTGCTATAAGTATCTCTTTGTATGTTCATAGATTGCCTTGATACTGATGTATATATTTCTGTACAGTCTATTATGATTCGGCAGTTCAAAAAAGGTTTAAAACAATTAGGTAAACATGTTTGGTTTTTGTGTCTAGATGGAATTTTATTCATGCACTGTAAAAACAGTACATTATGTAAAACATTGATCCAAGTTATTACAATGTTAGTAATAGTGCCATTACTACACTTGAATCTTGTAGCCAAGTCAAAATGTGGAAAATTGTGTCTTAATTTCATAAGAGTTATAAGTAGTTGATCTTGTCTATTTACACTCTCAACTTTCCACTGGAAATGGTAGTGAATTTCTGCATTTTTCAATAAATTATACAAACACATAAATATTTCATTATTAGGTAAGCCAGTATAAGATTGTAACAGTTCGTTGTTTTGACTCAAGTTTTCATAATTAAATGAAACACTTAAATGGCTTAACTTTAATTGCATAGCTTCATTTTCTTTTTTGAGGTAATAGTTCTCAGATTGTTGAATAATTGATGTTATGTGTAGAATATCAACCGTATGTGAACTATTAAACACAAAATATATATTAAAATGTCAGTTTAAACAGTATCTATTTTGGAATATTTTAATATTTACCTAATAACTGGTTTACATTTTATTGACAGATCTAGAACATCTTCATGAACAACTACATCATCATTTCGAACTACCTCATAATCCATTGAGTTTGAATCATTTGGTTTTTGTGGTATAGGTTCTATCGGAATTATTTCTTTAGACATTTTTTTCCTAGTTTTTTTTTCTGGAGTCAAATGATGTGAGCCAAATTGTTTAGAGCGATGAGGCAAGATGGTTGGTCCATTCTGTTTTTTATTATCCTCAAAATGGCAACTACAAATCCTAGCACCTGTTTTTGGATCATCAGTTCTTCTAAATAATAAAAAAAACATACTATTATTCAATAATAGATCATAAAATCAAAATACTATAATTTAATTTCATGAAGGGCTAAGCATAGCAGTATTTTTACAACAAACCTGAGCAACTTTAACCAGCTTTTTTTAACTTTGGCATTTTTAGGAATTCTAAAAAATTTACAGCCATCCCTTTCGTTATAGTGGCTGCAACCATAAGCCCAGCACATAACCATTTTAGCTATAATCAAATAAAACAGCAAAAGCAAAATAAGCAATAAGAAAAATTTAAGTTATGAGTATCTGAGTTTTTAATTAAATTCATGCAAGAGCGGTAGGTATTTACTATTAATTCTGTTTAGTATTAACTAACTGATGTGCATTGTACACCAGCCCTAACTATTAAAAACTATTTAAGACTGCCCAATTTATCTACTAAAATTGATTTTCATAGTGAAACGAAGCGTGTACCGCAGCTCCAAAATGTGCCCTGTGCGGCACGGTACTGGTAAATAGTACTAATAATTCATTATATTTTAATCTTGTGTAGGGTTAAATAATAATTAATATATGTTTTATGATCTTACCTCTTGTTATTGTTATAATTTTAAATATTTAGTAGAACGTCTTGAACTTTTAAACTAAAAAAGTGAAAAGTACATAATTTTGTATAAGCAAAATAGTTTGTTTGGATCCAAAACAAAATTGTTGATAATACTGATAAGAAATGTTACGTCATCACTATCTGCCGTATTGAACATGTAGTTTACTATCAGTTATCACTGTTATCAATAATCGTTGTTTTTTTTAATTTTAACTTGTATTTCGAGGTGGTTTAAATACACCGTAACCGTATCGTATTTGCTAATTTGAATCCGTAGTCTATAGTTAATTAATTATAATTTTTGACAATTTATTGATAAATAAATGGTGTTTAAGTAAAATTAAAATAAGTTAACAGAGTTCATCTACTTTTATACTTCCAATTCGAGCACTTATCGTACCGAAAACTCTGGTGACGTGTACGTCGAACACGGATTTTATAAACAATACTTCATCTAATGAGACATACTATTTTTGTTTTTTATCGAGATTTCGTAAAAACAATCGATTTTGACGATGTAATACAACCAATTTCTTTTCGACTCTACAAAGAGCATCGTTGGTCACGTTTTACCCGTCGATCCAACGATGTAATTTTACAAAAAGTATGCAACCACAGTAATTCAATAACATATGACTAACGTATATTATTATCGAATATTCGATTAAAATTTACGCTACGGTCTGAGGCTGAAAGGTCAAAATGCAATAATACATGTCTGTTGTGTGCGCGTAAACGAGTCGTCTATCCCCAAATAAGAAAATTCGAACGTGCTCAAACGAGTTGTAGCGGATCAAACAATAACTTGTTTCTAACCGTTCGACACCGTTAAGGTCGTTATTGACACTGGCTGATTCATTATTTTTCCTTCTCTCTCTCTCTTTCTCTCTCTCTCTCTCTCCTTATACAAACGTGTTGGCGATTTACGGAATTCAAAATCCGAAATCTGGATTTTGGCGAAATTACTAAAGTTGATTTAATAAAAATGTCTTACGGGGAATCACTTAATAAACTCTCGAAGTACCATCTACATACAATTACCGATCTATAGAGTTGTTGGATAACACTTCTCGATAAATTTAAATTGAGCCAAAAGTGTATCCAGATAAAAAAAATAAAAAATAAAATAAAAATAAACATCACTGTAAAAACGAAAATTTGATTTTCTGATTTACAATACCAAAATCCTCAATGTGAATATTCGGAAAAAAAATGTTGAAAACGTGAATATTCGGATTTTCGAAGAATCCGGATTTACATCTTTTTTTCTTTGAAAAAGATTTTTATTATTATCAAATTAACACGATATAACAAAGTTTTAACTAAAATAACAAAAAAAATTACCTACACCTTTAAGCTTTGCTTGTGGTGGTATAGGGAGTTATAGTACATATAAGATTGAGATTAAACTATTATACATTAAAATATAAAGAAAAAGAAATTATTTTAACAATTTTTAAATATAACATAGTAAGTAAAAATAATTTAGAATATGTATAATATGACCTAGACTATTACTAATAGTTTAGAGATTTTATTTGTTTCTATGTGCTAGAATGCATGTCATGTGAATCGTCTCTAAACACGTCCACAATGAAAAATCGGCACAAAGGTTGTGTCATACGGTCCAAAAGGGTTCAAACAGATCGAAACCACCGCATCGCACGTCGATGGTCACGGACAACACGTCATCTCACGCACAGTCGTTGTGTAAACGTTGTACAGGCACGCATGCACTGACATCGTGCACCAAGTTTAAGAGCTGGTCTCAAGATACCCGTAATACGGGGGCGCATGAGTAGCGTATTTGTTTTCGTTGTTTAGATAGTAAAAAAATACGGGGACTGGGCCCTAAAATTTTTTTAATCCGGAACCCAATTTACCGAGATACGGTCATTTAGGACCAAATTGACCAAACCCCTTTGTATACTACATATTTAATATTAATAGTATCACCCATTATTACATTTTTTTAAAATTCGTACGGCATAGAATTAAAAATTGTTGGTCCCAAATAGTCTACAGAAGACTGTTCAAAAGATTTATTAGTATATTATGCTACTTAAAATCACGGAACAATAAGCGACGGAGTTAAACGCGTTAACCATTACAGGAGCGTCATCTATCGGACATTACCAAGTCTCGAGAATCGGTTGCGCGCTATTGACAGACAGTATGGGTCCACCTCTGCCGTGTAATGATTCCGGACACTGTTCAACTATATATACGACTGAAAATACAATGACTGTTGTGAGGTCTCGTGCCCCAGTCGACAGCCAAAAACTAGCCATAGGGCTTCCCCCGACGGTCTCCCGTCGGTCGTGTTAACTTAGTATGTAAGGAAACCGAGTTCGATAACTTGATAGAACACTGAATAGATAAGTAGTACCAAGAAGCATCGTCTTATAAACAACATGGTTCGACAAAATCATGTTGGTCAGCAGTCGACAAGGCACAACTCAAAGACCTCACCGAAAAATTTTTGCTTTTTTTTCATTTATTTTTTTAATTTTATCTAATTTGGCTTTTCTTGTCACTGCGGTCCTTATAATGATGTTTGATTTGTTTTTTTGACGACAGAGGATTTCTTTAAGAAATTATAGATCATTTTCTTCCTTGAACGATTCTGGGCAAAGCGTCAGAATTAAAATATAGCGATTGGAGGGAACAATTTCTTTAAATAAATATTGAAATTTGAAAATTTATGTACGAAAATGATTATTACGTAATAAGCGCGATTCACACTGATACGACACGACACGACACGACACGACACGGCACGACACGACAAAATATTATATCCGTATAATTGAATACGGTAATTCACACCGATCCGGCAAGCTCCGTAACGACACGACACGACAAGACATTCGAGCAAAGAATGTTTTGTCGGTCTGTCGGTCCCTGTCGGAATCAATTTAGTTGAAATATACGTATTTTTATGACGTATTCATAAAATCAAATTATTATATGATTATTATTTTATAACTCATATAATATTATTTATCAATAATTGAGTAGGTATGTAGGTAATAAATTGTTGAGAAGTTTCAGAGTGCATTGCGCACAAACTCGTCGAACGCTTGATTTATATACATAAAGATTATATTATATTATACAATTATAATATTATAATTATAGACGTAGTACATAGATACAGTCTTTATATTAGATTCGACTACCGCACGGTCAATATTTTCCTCTTCGTCAGCGTCGAGCATTAACGCCATCACAGCCAAATCTTCAAAGTTTAAATTTTGAAACATGTTGGGAACAATTTCCGATCGTTCGACACGAAAATTGGAATCAACTGAGTGGCGAGTGTGTGTCGGTCGTTTTTTGTCGGTCGTGTGTGAATTGAACATGATTTTTGTCTGTCGTATCGTGTCGTGCTGTGTCGTGTCGTACCAGTGTGAATCGCGCTATAATCGTAGAATACAAATTTATAATTAGTATAACGTCTTCAATAATTTTTTCTTTTTGCTTTTTAACAATATATTTATTATGTATATACAATAAGGCCAAGTCATTTAATCTATCTTCGGAGATTAAATTACGCATCCATCAATTTTTTTAATGTTTCTTGTTGGATTTAACGACAAAACAGTCTTATTAAACGTACTCGACCGCCACATGGAATGCCAAACGATCGCGAGACGCAATACGCCAATGGCAAGACAGTTTATACGATCATATTGTATGGCGAATGAGTCGACCATCATAAGTCGTTGGTATACATACGAATAAAAAAACGTGCAATATAATATTTGTATAAATAAAAAATACAATATATATATATATTATATTTAATTTCCACGTGAAATTATTATTCGTATTTAAAAATATCGTCAGATTAAACGACGAAATACGACAAAACAATCGTACATGACGGATTCGAACGCCACGTCACAGCCGAACGAACGCCACGTCTCAGCCGAACGAACGCGAGACGCGATAAGCCGACGGCCGACGGCGAATCCGGCTGTGGTGCATGATCGTGTGACGAGTGTGTCGACCAGCACAACTTTTCGTATTAATACGAACGTAAAACTTGTACGAAGTATCATATTATTATGGTTTGTACGTTTAATCCGTCGACAGTTGGATTTCACGTCGGTGGCGTGGAACGTACACGGACGCCACACAGATGCCAAATGAACGCGAAGTCGCGAAACGCAACTTGCCGACGGTGGACGACGAGATTATGTGCTTGTGTGGTGGGAAAGAACCAGTGGGAGAGAGAGATACCGACAGAAACGTGCAGGTACACCGCCGCACCGCGACGGCCGAGTGTGAAAACACGATAAAACCATTAGTGAGATATTACAGTATTTAAGAGATATTACACGATTTCGCCCATCACACTGTAACGTTATTCGACCAATTCCATTGAAAGTTGCTGTAGCACATGCCACTTACCCAATGACTCTTGTTTGGTGGTCTATTTTGGGTTTGCAAGGCTCGACGAAAAAAAATCGAAATATTTACGTTTGGTTTTCCGTATATCCGTACACGGTCGTGATGCCACGGTTTTTCTTTACTTCGCTTCGCGTCATTCACTACCTTGTCGCTGGATATGAGCTGATGCTCGACGATTAATTAAACGTGTCGTAATTTACAATGATATTTTAATATCATTGAGCACCCACGCGTGTTATTTTGATGAACGACGGTTCGGCACCACAGTATACGGTGCGCTTGAGCGAAATTATTTTATCACGTGCAATAAGCAATGCGATCGACAGTCTCGTTACCGATTGCTCCCATTTTGACGTGTTGCGAGTTCATATCGATATCGCTGTCATGATGAAATAAAACGACAACTAATAATCATCACGTATTCATTGCAGTGCAATATATTTCGATTAATATGGAATATCGCAATAAAACAGTTACAAATGACGATTAATTGTGACTAGGGCTGAAGACTTCTAGATTTTTCATATTTTCTTAGAAAGATCATAGAATCATGTTAGTGACCAACAAATATGTTTCATATACCAGGAACCAATTCATATTAAAAATTTTAATTTGCATATTTTTGCATATTTTGTCAATATTGCATATAAATGCATATTTGAGTATATTAGAAAAATCAAGATCTTATTTGGTAATTTTTGTTATAATTTCTTAAATTAGCTTAGATAAAAAAGAACTAATTGGTAAATTTTCTGTTTAAAAATAATATTTTTACATCGTTTAGATAATTTACTATCTATCCGATAAAATCGAATTATATTATGTAAGAAATGAACTTCAGTTGCTCGTCATTTTCCAAGAATTTATTATAACTAACTTATCGAAATAATACTTAATATAATTTTTTTTTCATATAAATATTATAATTAGATGAATTAATAAAATAAAATACATTTTTAGAGCATATTATAGGTGCATATTTCTTGTTTTTTAGTGCATAAGTGCATGCATATTATGAGATTTTTAAGTACCTATAAAAGTCCTCAGCTCTAATTATGATTAGAGGATACGGATTACAAGTATAAATTTAAAAAATCAGGGGGGGATACGCCTTACCCTTGGCTACAAAATTTGTTGAGGGGACTCCTTTTTTTGCATTAGCTTGAGTCCCCCCTGCAATTATTTTCCACTTTAACCACTGTGCCTCGATTATTAGTAGTATAAATTTGTATTATTTATATTATATTAATACGAATATTGGGTGTACATGTTTTTGGTGGATAAACTTTTCGTAACAATTCATATCTACACGCCGATATTTAACACAATACAATTTGACGAACAAAAAGGTCAGGTTGCAGGTAGCTGTAAACTCGCGGACCGCCGTGTCGCACAATAATATGTATATAAGAATATATAGGTGAAATTACACTTTATTTTAATTAATGATAACTAATTATTTATTAACTTTATCGGACTAAATTTATGTCTAAAACCTTCTCTGTGATGTCTTCTTTAATTAAAAAATAAGTAGTTTTGGAGTTTATCCCGAACATACAAACAAACGCTATCATTTTATATATTAGTAGGTACCTTTAGATATAGATAGGATTTTGAAGTGCCATGGCGGCTTGATTAGGAAGACGCACAACTACGAAACTTGGAAAATTGAGGTATCTCACACATTTTTTACCATTTACTCTAAAAATATAATCGTGGCAACTGGCAATGAAAACTAAGATAAATATTTGTATATATTCTGATCACACGAACTATAATCATAGTTCGTGATTCTGATTGTTCACGCCGAACGTTTCGTTATCTTCGCAGCTTTCTTTTTTTTCGTTGGTAATCATATGTTATCGTTCTCCCGTGACCAAGTTAAGGATCACCGGTTGCAGTATGTATCTGGTATCCGGTTAACGGTGGAGATAATAGACTACCATTGTTTTCTTATTTTCGATTACGTGATTACGTGTGACGTGTCCGTGTTTTACTGCTTTCGAATTTCGATAAATCTCATTATTCGTGTAACTTAAAACTTTCGTCAAGTCATTCCCACAATCCCACATGCCACAGTGTCGGCCGAGTTCGGCTTATTACACTTTTGGTGTACGTTGACACTTGTGGTCTGTGCTTGGCAAAAATATCATAAAAGCTTGGGCGCTTGGCCCTCTCGCCGTCTTCTTTGTTTTCGGTGCTCGGCGTGTGTGCTGTGCACACCGATCGTGTTTTGTCGTGCCTGCTGCAGCCAGCAAACCACGTTGTTTTTGTGTCGTGAGTTCGTCCATCCGGTAATATCGTTTGTTCATTAATTGCCCTGCTTAATGTGTTTCCCCGTTCTAGGGCGTTCTTGTACCAGCAGAAGATTGTGAGTTCGCGGTTTGTCCATTTTCATGTACGCCGTAGCAGCATTTGTATGTCGAGTTGTTCGTCGGTAATGACTGTGACCCGCTCGCACGCGGGTTGTGCATTTTTCATTGTTACTATTACTATTACGTCCCCGTCCCCGGTGCGGCCCGCGTCGGGATGAAATCCGCCACCTGACACAGTCACGTATTTTGTGAGTATTGGTTGACCATTTATGTTACTAGTATTTCGTATTATTGTATTGGTGTCGCCTGTGGTTAATTTGCATATTATTAATTTATTGTATTTATTGTTATTATTATTTGCATATATTATTACTATTGTTATTATGAGGGTTTGGATTTCTATACATTTGCATGTTTTATTCTTTAAGTGCTAATTGAATAGTTGTTAGGTATGTTCACGATTTGGCTTAATCTCAATTAAATGGAATCGTTTTTTTTTTTTGCATATACATTTTTACTTTAACCATCCGAACCAATTGCTAGATTGGGAACAAGGTTAAATGAAGTATAATACTTTTGAAATAATTTTGATTTGATAAAATCTGTAATATCACATTTAGATGATGAAGCAGATAAAAAAACATCAAAAGTATTGTTTGAAGACTAACATTAAAATAATTATTTAGGTTTTTTTAAAAGTAATTTTTGTTTTCTCACCGAAGCAATTACTAACCTAAATATAATTGCACTATTTCTTGATGAAAGTTTACAAATTATTTTAGATGAGAAAGATAAACTGTATTTATGTGATGGAAGAGTAGAAGAATTGATAAAAACTCAAATTTACTTTGTACTAAAGAACAATAAGGGATTAAAAACACTTGTACATTTACAGCATTTTAAACGGTGAATATGAAAAGAAAGAAAAGATTTTGAGATTACTTTAAATCCGGGACGAATAGCGTCATTTAAATAAGCACCAACAACATCGTGTAATGTAAAAATGAGTTAGTCAATATAAATCTATTCTTTGATCTTATCGCCGATCCTTCGCATTTTACAATTTTAAGCAGCATATTATAAGAGCATGTAAATATATTTACTAATATTCAATGTTATTTTATGGGGTGACCTTAATATTTATATATTAGATAATACTAATGTATCAAATAACTATTTGGATATAATGGCTGATTTCATATATAGATAATAATTTTAGATCTTTCAATAATTCTAATTCATGTCTAGATCATATTTTCTTTCAAAATTTAAATTTTTATGATATTAAATGATATATAATAAAGTATGATATAACTGAAAAATTTTCTACTGCGATTCAATTTGAAAATTATGATATTGATATGCCTAACAAAAATAAAGTATATGTGTTGCGTATGCACTATCTTGATGTTAATTATCTAAATAATTATTTTTCCTAGATGTAAAAAAAGGATTTGTCACATAAATCATACTTTATTATTTAAAAAAACTTGAAAATGCAGGAATTCGTGAGGTGATGTAATTATAAAATGTTATGATAAATAATAATTATAGAAATAATATAAGTTTTTGCATATTTTTGTAAATGAAATGTATATTTTACAATTTTTTATTGCATAGAAATCCTAGTTGTAGTTATTATTATCAAATAATAGACAGTCCACTAAACTAAACCAATTTGTATTATATTTGAAAAAGCCACCCTGTATACTATTGATGAGGTCCCATTAAAATTCACTGCTATTATCAGTATTATTAGTATTTAGTTTGTGTAAGTAGACTTAATTATATTTAATTTTATACATTAATATTTTATTATATGATATCGTATTTTATTTACGAACAATTTCGCTTTGGTGACCATGCGTAATCTTTTTTGGATATTGAGATATTTCTGTTTTAAGGACAATGGTGCAAAAATAATCTTGAGGAAATCTGATTTTGTGTTATGGTATATAGTTTAAAAATTATCTATTACCGTAATGAGCTAAATGCAATGTTTAATATATTTAGCATAAATTGATATTAATTTAAACATAATGTAAACATAAAAATATAAATTGAAAAAAAAACTAAGTTTAAAACTAAAATTGTATTTTGAAACAATTCAAATGTGTTCAAACACAATCTACACATGAAAGAATTTACATATGAGTGCAAATTTTCTTTCTAACTAAAAAAAAAAAAAAACTAACACTAATCCATATATCTAGTTCAAATAATGTTCAAAAAATTAAAAAATTTCTGTAAGGCCTTCCATTTTCAACATAAAAACTACAGTATTTGCATAATTCTATATTTTCCAGTTTAAATTAATTATAGCCAGATTAATCACTAATACATATGCATGTTGTCACAATTTAAATGATTTACTAGAAAAAAAATTCCAAGTTGAATATATCAAAGACTAGATTTATTTTATTTTTTTTTTGTTAGTCTTACGTTTAAAATTTAAAGACTTTTATGATCATAATTGAACATCTTTATCCATTATTTCCTTTAATGAAAATATCTTTTTTTTTTCTATTTTTGTATAACTTAAATTTTTAGAAATCAAAATGAAAATATACTTATCACTGTGATAGAGTTAAATATTACTGCAAAGTCATTCTTAAAGGGAACAACAAACACATAGATATTTATTTACATTCAAAATCTTTGAAATTAAATAATTTTAGAATTAAAATATCTATATATTTTGTGTTTTGAATTTGTAAATTTAATAATAAACATATCAAAACTAAATAGCTAGATGATCCAAAAATCTATTTAAACTAGTCACTATTCAAATGATTTACAAGAAAACAATATTTTATTCCAGGTATAGCATTCAATTTTATATTTATTTACTAAACAATATTTAATTTATACACTTATACTGACATATATATATATATATATATAGAGAGAGAGAGAGAGAGAGAGAGAGAGAGAGAGAGAGAGAGAGAAAGAGAGAAACAACTTTATTTAAGCTAGCTGCCCAACTTTGCGGGTTGCCATAAGACCCAGCATACCCAGCATTCAATATATAGATACATCAGATTGATTTGAATTTACAATATTTTCTAAATAAATAATACAAATGGATAAATACTGTATAACTAACATTGAAACAAAATATGACATGCAGTACACAGAGAAAGATAAACTTATTATTACGAATGCAAATGATAGTTGATCATGTATAAGGTGTCTTTTTAAATTGATAAACACATTTTGACAAGGTCGTCAATAGCGAAATTGAATGATCTGAAGAGTGATTTACTGTACCCTGAGCTCCAAACCAGAGTCCAATTTCCCAGCTTGTGATACCATATTGCCCTTATTATAATAATAATAATAACAGTGTATTGCAACAGCATCAATTTGTATGGTTAGATAGACAATATACATTAAAAAGTTGCAACTCATCCTATAAGCGATAAGATTAAGTGCAGATGAGTTGAGTTCTATTAAAGTATAAAATAATTGCCAAATATAAACAACAAAGAATAAAAAAAAGTTACAATCAATTATTCAAAAATTACAAAAACAATAAAGGTCTAAGATAGAACACTAATTACATTATTTTTATATTGATTAAAATTAATAAAAGAAAAAACATTTATATTATATACTCTTAATAATAAAACACCTTTAATAATAGTTCTTTGATTACCAAAATTAGTTTAATTATGAGGAATATTTAGGTTGTTATTATTTTTTAGTCTTGTATGGTAGTCATTCAATGGTTGATAATCCTTAATTAAGTTTTTAATTTTATACATATGTAATAAAGTTTAACATTCATATGATATCCTAAAAGGTTTAACATTAAGAATTGTATATATTAAATTTGAGGGTAAAAATCTTGGTTTATTTAAAATAACTTTTACTAAAAAATTTATAGTTGTACATAATACATTAATATGACTAAAGTATGTACATCCCCTGACTAAAAAGCCATATAAATGAATTGATTCTGCTAAAGATAAGAAAACTACCATTAAGGTTTTAAGATCTTATATATTACGGAGAATTTTTTATTTATAAAATAATTTTCTAACTGAATTATCAACAGAATAAATATGGTTCGCAAATGTTAGTCTGTGGTCAAAAATAGTACCTAAGTATTTAATATTGTAGACTCTCTAAAGGAACACAATCACAAGATAAATTTAAATATTTACAATTATTATAAGAATGTATACATAATTCAGAAATTGAACTATATGACGTACATAATATGTAGTTAAAAATATTAAAGATAATATATTTAGATTTAGTTAAGTTCAATTGAAGATTATTATTGTCACACCAATTCTTAATCAAATCAAGACATATGTTCAATTAATGTATTAAATTATTATAATCTTTATTTTTTTAAAGTACTACTGTATCATCAGCATAGTACATAACATCAGCACTTAGGTTTAAGTTTAAAAGTCCATTTATATAAATAATAATGAGCCAAGAACAGTACCTTATGGCACCGAAAAATTATTGGTGTTTATATCACTCAGGATTCTGATCAATGTCAAACGATTTTTATATTTGACATAATATTGTTTAAGTTTCAAATCGAAAGGTGAATTAAGTTTTTTCTCATAAAGTTCTTATCTATTTTTAATTGGTATAAGAAGACCATTAGTTATCCAGATTTTAATTTTATTGTTTTTTTTTTTTAAATTTACTTTTTGAAATAATAGAAACCTTAGAAGCACTAGAAATTAATTCATTTATTTTATAGTTGAATCTATCTACCAATATGCCTACATCAATAATTAATAAACTATGCCAATCAAATGAAGAAATTAAAATATTTAATATATTGAAATTAATGATTTTTTTGTTATTAAAATTATTGTGTCTTACATTATCCTTAAGATTGTCAATAAAATCTTCTTTAATAAAGAAAGCTACACTAAAATGATCCGTAATATCTGTTTTAATAACAAAAGAATATGTTTTAGATGTATAAATATTTCTTATAAAAATATGATCAATACAAGACTTATTAGTATCAGTGACCCTAGTGTAAGAGTCAATAGATGAAATAAAATTATAAGATGCAAAAATATTTAAATAATTAAAGACATCGCTTTGTTTTTCAATGATATTAATATTCATATCACCACAAATAATTACTTTATCACTTTCAAAATGTTGGACAGATAAGAATCAATGCCAATTAAGAAATTTTCAATAACTAAGCTTGGTGAGCTATGAATTCCTATTATTTTATAATAATGTAAATTGTATTTAAAATTAATGTCAATAGAATTGCAATCTGTTATAATATTACTATTAAGGCCCATGATAAATACATTATTTCTAATAAAAATAGAAACACCATCAGATTTATTTAAAAAGACAAGTGGCATTCGGGGACTGCCGTGATAAAGCTATTGCATATTAAATAAATAAGAAGTTGATATAATTTTAAATTTTTTTATTATTCTAGTTATTCAGGAATTTGTATCATAGAAACTATAGGCCTATGATAACTAAAATATGAAACATACGTTTTTTTTTCTCATAAAATGAGTTTGTTTTGTTGGTATGACAATACGGTTCGCCGCGCGGTATACAGAGAGGGGGATTACGAGATTCCATAGGTAGTGGTAACGCTTTTTCGTTACGAAAATTTTTTTTTCAGTCACTAAACCAGACCTGCGATAAAAGCTATGCAATAGCTTAAAAACCCAAGGAATGATATGTTTTATATCTATTAATATTAAAGTTTAAATCCTCACTTAACCAGGTCTCCGTAAAAATAATAATATCAAAAGTTTGTGGAATTTAATTTAGATAAACCAGAATTTGTTAAAGTGCAAATTAATACTACGAATATTAAAATGAAAAATTGATGTTATTATTATTGAAAACAATATCAGTTAAATTGTCAATTTCCTTATTAGCAACATTGTTACAACAATTAATTTCATTAAGCGTTAAAGTTTGGAAAAACATAGATACTAATATCAAAAAATACAATTTAACTACTTATAATAAGTTTTATGGAAAATTATTTCAAGTCAATACTGCCACAGTCCCATAGCTAAGATACCATTTTGTTTTGATCCATATTTTTCAAAGTTTCCAGGTTATACATTTTGATGACTGGTTCTCCTTCTCCTTTTTGCATAAAATTCCACTCATATTTGCTCAGATATATTTGTAATTATAGTTTTTTGCGACTTCCTTAGAAATCCATAATAATTTCTTATTATGCCTGGTTAATTGATCATTAATAAAAATTTTGTTTTCAGGGAAATCCCTATGAATTTCATTAGCTAATAATGGGTTATTATTTTTGTATCATAATTTTATGTTTTTAACAAATAAATATTTGATATTTTTTGAGATTAGTTAATTATTACCTACACAATAAAAAATAATGTACTAGTTGGCCTGCGAGATATGATAACATAAACACTGAACATAAATATTTAGTAAATAGTACAAAGTTAACAATAATACAAAATTATTAATAGCCAAATAAAGTAGAATGACCAACTTCCCAGAAAACAGAAAAAAAATTCCCAGTTTGATGCAGAAAGCCGTCAAATGTCATCACTTAACGGGTTTCTGAACTAAACACAATATTTGACCAACAATTAAACAGCCATAGAGTTTCAAAACTTGATGGGTTTCTGCACTAAACGAAATGTTTTATTTTGTTGCACAATAATCTAAACCCAACTCATTTTTCATCAATGTTGGCGTTTGACGGGTTTCTGAAATAATTGCTTCAATTAATAGAGTTTGGATTTTGAGGTAAATTTCTGTTTTTTTTTTTTTTTTTTTTTTTTGGTAAGTGACAGAAAGACAATTATTATATAAAAATTTATTTCATAGAATTCCTATGCAAATGGAAAAACATAATTTTTGCATAAATTATTTTTCATAAAATATCAATTCAAATTTTTCACTAGGTACTAATTCACTAAGATATTAAACTGTATTATTATTATTCAAATGATATACAAGTTGATATTAAGATTAATTACTGCTTTTATCGTAGCTATTGTGGTAATAATTATGAATAATTAAATAATGCTTACTTAAGTTTTGTGTTAAAATCCATTATTACCTAGCAAGCTTATAAAAATTGATAAAAGTTAATATAATAATGCCATCTCTATATTTTGTGTTAGTAAAGATAGTAAAAAATTCGTTAGCCAGCATTTATTTTTAAGATATTATCTGTTATACCATGTTTAGGGATATTACTTTTTTTATGTCAATGTTTAACTTTCAATGTTTATTTTAAAAAAATGGTCCATTCAATCATAATGAAACTTTAGATACAAATAGAACAACATGTTAAGAATCATTTGGTAAAAAAGAAAACTTTAAATAGATTTTAAAAACAGAAACATATCGACAATTAAACTAAAAAAAAATTGAAAATATAAACAATTTTTTTTTTATTCTTCAATGATAGTAATTTAAATTTTTTATCTTACCATGTTTAACATTCCTATTTCAATACCTATTTAAAT
The DNA here is from genome assembly GCA_027580255.1 of Therioaphis trifolii. Classification (NCBI taxonomy): domain Eukaryota; kingdom Metazoa; phylum Arthropoda; class Insecta; order Hemiptera; family Aphididae; genus Therioaphis; species Therioaphis trifolii. The sequence continues at coordinate 2,849,293 of CM050405.1, read as the reverse complement.
ATACAAAAAGAAAAGAAGAAGAAATATGAGTTATCTATGATAGAAGGTATAATATATTTATGTTATAGAAACAATAATTTATATTTGTGATGATAATATTCATAAAAATGTTATCATTTTGGAAATGCTACAAAAATATAATGTTATATGTAATTTTTTATAAAAACTATTAGTCTTATCCACAGATATATAAAAATACTAGATAGCCGGCTGCTATTGGTAATGCATGTACAAAAAATGTCTCCAACAAAATGGCCGAAATTTCTCATCTAAGAGGTGAATGTTTACATATTAGACTGATATCATGAATCATGATAATATGATATGAATGAATGTATTTCAAACTTCAGTCTTCAACTCATCAATACATTAATAATTAATTAACACCCATACATTAATTTTTAATGTATATATTGTATTCATATTCGGATCTAGAATTAAGATCTTAACCATTTCCTATACTATTTCAATCCGTGACGAAATAGTTTAAACCAAAATATTCTTAATCTTGTATGCTATATATTAAGAAAATAAGAATATATATCTAAATATTTGTTAAGTGCCAGCTATTTATATAATTGTTTTGCCTATCAAAAATGAAGTCAATGGTTTATACAACAATAAAAAACATTTTTATTTATAGATTATATTGTTTATTCCAATCACAAATACACATATATTCTAATTTCTAATCTAAGTGGTTGTTCTTATAGTCATCACAAATATAATGAATTTTGTTTTTTAATTACAAATAAATGTATTAATTAATATTGTAAAAATTAAATAAGTGTTAATTATTGTTCTAAATAAATTTGATTAATACATAAAAAATATATATTTTATTATTTAAAATAACATATATCAACTATGGTTTATTATTGCTGTGCTTGGGGTTGTACAAATAGAAGAGTAGCCTCTCTAGATCTTGTTGCAATCCATCCATTCATCATTTCTTGGGCCTGCCTCTGGGTCTTCTACCTGTCGGTTTGTATTCAATAGCAGCTCTTACTTTATTTCTTTCCTCTCGTCTCACTGTGTGTTTTTAACTATTATTAATTATGTTTAATATTATAAATAAATAAAAATTATGTTTATTGTTATTAATCATTATTATTTAATATTCTGTTATTAATTAGTTTTTATTTTTATTATTACTTATTACTTATTTGTATTATTATTATTATAACTATGATAAACCATATTTATTTATTAATTTTTGTTATGTTTGTACAAAGTAATGAAATAAAAAAGTATTACATGTATTAGTATTGTAAATTTCAATTTAATGTATTATCAATTAAAATTAATTATCTGATTAATTTAATTTACCTTTATGAAATTGTTCAGGAACGCAGACCATAGCTTAAACTGTATGCTTCATAGGTACTAAGCCACAGATATATAATGTATATACCTATATATACATTTTTTGATATACCTATAATATGTGAACTTACAAATTTAAATGAGATAGTCTATACGCTTTGTTCAAGTATATAAAAATACTAAATTTTAAATTGTTCACAACTATGTGTTTTTTTTTTTTTAGAGAATCAAAAACCAATATGATAATAATATAGTCTCTCATAATTCATTTAATAAACTTACTATAAACATTAAAAATGTATTTTAAATAATTTTAGCATTGGATATCATTAAAAAAACAAAAACAAGATGAGTAAAAATCTCAATTTTGTAATTTCACATTTAAACAAAAGATACACATTTTAGGTGTTAATTATTTATTAGATTTCTTTTCAGTATGGTCTATGTTTGTAATTTATTTTTGTTTTTCTGAGTCTGAGACTACATGCACTATAAATACAACATTGTTTTATAATCATATTTATTTTACTGTTATAACACACATTTTTACATAAGTTGAATTAAAATGGCTTCTTTTTTTGTTGTTTCATGTGATGTGCTTTTATGTTCTGTTTCAAATTAAATTTGATAGACAATGTTTTGTCACATAAGTTGCACATTAAAGGTTTCAATTTAGTAAGGGACTTTACTTTATTACATGTAAGTAATATTACTATTACTATTGGGTCTACCTAACAGTAGTTTTTAAGTGGCACTGACCTTTATCAAATTGTTGCAATTCTCTACATATATACTATTTTTAATGTATTAAACCTCCTTCATTTGTACTATAATGGTGTACTTTTACTATTTTTGTATTTTTAAAATTGTTTTGATAAATCATATTTGATTGTTTCACAGATTTTCTGTATGTGGATCATCTAGCAATCTTGACAGTCAACCCATTCCCAGATTATTTAAAGATTGATGCTGAGACTCCGGAAAACGTCAAATTGCCACAATTTGTCACCGAATAGCACCGCGTGATAACAGAGAGGAGCATAAATCAAATTTGACATGTATCTTTCCTAAAATTGGCCTTTATGCCAAAAAAGGTCCAAACCATTCTATACTGAGACATTTGTTTCAAGAAACTGAATCAACATTGAGTATTTTCTGCAATTAATAATATTATTATCATAAGAACCCTTTTTTGGTATATGTACATAAAAATCAAATAGTTTTTATAAATTATAATAAATACTTATATTATAAACAAAACAATTCAGATTAAGATAAATATTAAGATTATGAAAAAAAAAATTGTTAATTTAAGTCATTAACGGGTACGAAATGTAAAAAATCAAACATTTGTAAGTTTTTTTTTTTTAATTTTTTCATCAAGGTTATCAAAAAATTACTTAATTTTACTTTAAATCTAATACATGTATTTTGTCGAGAAAATTCTCAGTTATAAGAATATATAATATGTATATGTTCTGTTGCATTTGTAACGCATAAAAATAATATTGTCATAAGAAATTGGATATTAAATAAAAGTTTAAATCTTTAAAGAAAATTTAAATTTCCTAGAAAATTGTATTATTTGTATACAACTTCATAACACAATATGTACCTATTAATGTTTTTTGCAAGAACTTAAAGTGAGATTGTTTGAGGTGTAAACAGTAAGGTTCATTAAGGTAAGTGTTATGTAATTATTGAATAACTTATTGAATACTTATCTATTGTTATCATTATTCAGTTACTAAGAAGCCCTTAAATACACATGATAATCTAAAGTCATTTTTCACCCGATTAGGAGGCTGAGAAAGTAGAATTACAGGTAAATAAAGATAAAACTGAGTATATGGTCAGGGGGAGAAGAGATAGCGTTGCCACATTCCCACACATGAAAGTTGGTAGGTTTGAGTTCAGTAGAGCCAAACAAGTCTAGCACTTAGATTCAATAGTAACAGAAAAAAATGAAAGTGACAAAGAAAATGCGACAAGAATTTATTATAATAGGAAATAAGTGCTTTTATGAACTCTCAAAAATACTAGGGTTACAATTCTTGGCATTAGATATAAAAAATAGTTATATACAACCTTGATACGCCCAGTTATCAATTATGGAGCGGAGACCTGGATATTAAGAACAAATGAGGAAAAAAAACTGCTGGTCTTTGAAAGGGAAGTTCTGAGGGAAATTTTTGGACCAGTGAAAGACAGTGAAACGGGAGAGTGGAGAATAAGAAAAAATAATGAGGTAAATAATACTATTAGTTTTGATCGTTACTCGGCGACCGAGGTCGTACATATTTCACTGGTCGCAACTGGTTTTCGCGCGGTGACTAGTTAAACTTTTGAGTGGTCCGTGAACTTAAACGGACATACCCGGAACCGTAACACATTTTCATCTTGTATGCGGTATGTTTAACCTAGTACGTTTAACTTTTGGACGGTTCAAACGAATTGACCGACCGGTAATCATAACATAATTGTATGGGATAATATGTTTAACCTTTAAACCATCAATGGACGGTTAAGTTCAGGGCCGGCGAGAGCTTTGGTGGGCTCTAGGGCTGATTATTTCCGGGCCCCGTCACTTATATATACTTATTTTACTGAGATTTATATAGCTGTATAGCATTTTAATACAGTAGCGATACTTAATATTTAAGTCGGATGAATTGTAAATAAAAAAAAAACAATATTTGGTATATAAAATCTTTTATTAAAATTGAAGAAAATAATGAACTATCGAACAGTAATTAACGAATAATTAGGTTCAGTTAAAGTGTTCCCTTTCTGGCCTTTTTCATGGCAAAATTTAGGAATTTACGACAATATTACATAATATATTAACCATATAATTAATAGCACATACTATATAAAAACCAACTACGCGATTATACCGATCGAGCCCGCAGTGAATGCGCGTTTGTCTATGTGTGTTCTGTGTTGCGTATTTTGTACAATATAGTAGTTATATATTATATTATGTAAAACATGATTTGGCTTTTATTTTATCATAATAATTGCTGTTTATTATCGTCCCGCCACACTATGCGAAAAAATCTATATCACCGCACGGAGTTTGAGTGAGTGCATGGGGGAGGGGGCTAGGGACACTTCCGATCACCAAACACCGATACGTCGCGTTTCGGCTCGGCCGCGTGGTGTCGTGGTGAAAATCGGTTATCATCGTCGTCGTCTCGTCGTATCCGGACTCGACGCTACTGCGACCGTCCAACGCCGCCACGGTCGTACGTTGCCGTGTCGCGGCAGAAATAAGAGGCGGCGCGGCCCGTTACTGCCGCCGTGACCGAAGATCGGTCGGTATTTACCTATTTACTGTTCAATGCCCACGACGAGTTCGTAATAAGTCACTTGTCTAACAGATATAACATCAAAGTGGATAGCACGGAAACAGTTTATCGAATTACTATCAATATTTTAGTTCTTATTGAATTATCAAACAAGAAACGACGTTTGGAATTTTTGTTGTAGTATAATATTGAATATGTGTATTTTTTTAGTGGTTTTTATTTTTTTAATAAAAGTATTTTTACAAAAGTGAGTGTGAACTCTTTTAACAACTATAGTCTTTCGTCTTTGACAAAACATATTGTATTGGGTGAAGCACTCATAAATAATATTATTTCATCCCCCCCCCCATAAGACAATTTAATGTACGCCACTGTGTAGGTATGTTAAAAAATGTTGATTTTGTTTTTCGATTAACCCATGGTGAGACGAGTGTAAATTATATTAAACAATATAGATTATTTTAACGAACATTTCATTTTGATAAACGATTTTATTTCCAGTCATATTTTCCCTTTTATTCCGTGTGAGATAAATAAAACAAAATAAAAATAATCTACGAACTTATAGTATGCGTAACGATTAGAACAATTATTTTGCTTTTTTTTTTTAATCTATCGCTCTCTATCTACTGTGCGAACGCAACTTACCCGCATAGTACGCTACCGATATAGAGCTACAAGTTTTGAATAAAATCAATTGAAAAAAAATTATTTTATGGCACCCCCTATTCGATATTTTCGATTGGCACCCTAAGCTGTAGCTTACTCAGCATTTTAGTTAGTCAGGCCCTATAAGTAGCCTTTAATTTTTAAAAAGGTTCTCGGACCCTTAGTCACACGGGCGACGATTATAGCTCTTACGCGGTACACCTAGACGATGCTCTGGAGTGCCCTCGGCGAATGAGCTGGTGCCCGACGTCGTGGTGATAGAGGTTGCCGCGAGGTGAAATAAATGATAATAAATAAAATGCACTCTCGGTAGTTTGAATAATTATAATCACAATAATATTAATAATAATAATAATAATAATACGATTTGTATTATGATTTACTACATTCCGACGTGTATGACGGAGACGTGGCGCACACGCCTAACGCGTAAAAGATAGACATACAGTGATCATTAAAAACTATAATGTATAAACGCACTGACACCAATGACAATCGTTTGGTCGCTCGGACTGGCGGACGGCTCGTCGTAGATCCCTGAGCGCGGTCGGTGAGAAAGTCGTGCTCTAGCTTACCGATTACGGTAACTTTACCCTTCTACCCGGTCGATGAGGTTGGTGCGAGTAGTCGTGGGTGCGATACGGTCGCCACCCGGAATGTGGCTGAAGTGAAAAATCAACGCGGTGTCGGCGTATATTATGATGACAACACCTACGACGCGACGCCGCGGTATCGAGTCCACTCGGGTAGACGTGAGATACAGGAGAAAAATACGTCGGTGTCTTGAGGTCGATCAGCTGTGATTGGACACGACAGAGGGCACGCAGACGATATTATGTAAATGTGTATTTTAATTTCTAAAGAATTCTTCTGGTAGATGATTTTTGCACATCATTTGGGATCAGTGATCACGGATCACGATAACATTTATGGCGCTTAAACTTAAGTTATTTATTAAAATATATTTTCACGTTTCATTTCATTACGTTTTACACGTGATAACTCACACATAATAATATCTCGTCTTTAATTATTCATAATTTTCGTACATTGATTTCATTAATTTTTTGAACATCATAATAACACGTTCAGAAACATTTAATTATGATTGTCAGTAAAACATCCTTCTGGTAATTTATTGAACTCTACGTAATCACTTCTTAACGCAAAATACTCTTAGTTATGATTATTTTTTTTTTCATATGGGTATTCATTATTTACAATGATGCTGATTCGTGTATGAACCTCAACGAGAAGCACGTCAAATTAGTCGGATTCATCTGAAAATAAAAATTGATATTAAGATTCAAAGTAGAACCTATATAAATACGGAAACGTTATTTGAGTCATAGTATCTCGTTTTATGGTTGATTGTACTAGTTGATTTAATCAATGTTGAGACTTATCTAGTAGGTACATCATATGACTTATCATCAAACTCTCTCTTGCATCTTCTGTAAAATAGAGTATATACTAATTTAACAGCATTTGTTCAATTTGAATGCGTATTGACAAGAGATTTAAAACACCAATGACGATTTTATTTTGAAAGTCAATACACCCATCTACCCACCCCATATAATTGACGAAAATAATCTTATTCAATAAAATATCAACAGTTTAATTGATAGAATATTTTTAATTGTGTTTATATAAAAATAATTTAGACAATTATTAATTTTAAATAATAATTGGAATTAAATTAGAATATCCACTCTATTATGTGTATTTTTATCGTAACATAACCAACATTTGTCACAAATAATTATTGTACGGCGATGTGTGAATGTGTGATCTGATTTAACCAAATATAACATATTATATATATATATATATATATATATATATATATATTGTATCGCACAAAGGAACTAAAAGCGAGAATCCAGGCTGGGAACAAATGCTTTTTTGGACTAGGTAGCAAAACTTTTAAGTACTTGACTACTGTTAAAACGCTTGAAGAAACAATTAGACACTACTTTGATAAGACCAATTGTTACATATGGAGCAAAAGCTTGGGAGATTCGCAATACCGACGAGTACAGACTCCTCGTTTTTGATAGGAAAATTCTGAGGAAAATTTTCGGACCTGTGAAGGACAGTGTAACTAATGACCGGAGTCAAAGAAAAACGAGAAACTAGAATCACTGTACCGAAAACCAAACATCGTTGAAGCAATAAGAAATAAGCGTCTATACAAATGGCAGGACGCGTCTGGAGAAACCAAAACCCATTACTTCGTACAGTACTAGAAAAGAACCCTTCAGGAAAAAGACCCATTGGAAGACCGAGAATGAGATGGGAAGATGTAGTCAAGAACGATGTGGAAGAGCCAGGAGGAGGAAGTGATTGGAAGGCACGAGCAGTCGACCGAAATGAATGGAAAGCTGGATGCATGATGGGATGGTCCTAGAGGTCACTAAAATCCTTAGAGAAAATATATATTGTATCGCATAACTCAATGGGTATCTACTATCATAGATAAAACCAACTTTCGGCGCCTCTAAGTCTTGGCACAAGTTAATATATATTTATAATTTATATAACATCTATTTGAATTTAAGACAGCTAATAGATTATCGAAATAATCATTGAGATAATAATATCGTTTGTAAGTTTTATTAAATTATTGCTCTTGGATGATCCTCATTCAAAAGACAAAATAATTACTATAATATTTACCTAGTAGGTACTCGTATGTGGTTCCGAGATTCGTGCCGCTCTTTACGGGTTTAAAAATACGTGTTTAAAATTAAGATCACGAACGTTTTGTAACAATTTAAAAGATCACGAGTTTTTTTTTTTTTTTTTTTTATTTAAAAAACAACAATATATTTACAATTTGTATACATATGATACAATAAGTAAATTTTTAAACATTTGTTACAAGGCATGTGGGCGTGATAGAAGGGGGCATCCACTGACACTACTTTAATAAAGATCACGAGTTATATCAATTATTTTCATATTATAAATTTTTTCTTATAATTTATATATTATGTTTATATTTTGGACGTTTAGTTTGGGCGCATCACGGAAACAAGATTTTCTCTGCAACGCTGAACACTAGATTTTTCGGCTCCTTCGTCTTCTCATCTACGGCGTGTATCCCACTCCGAAACTATCGGACCACGATCGACCCGTCGGAGCACCGTGCGGGAATCGCACCGATCCAAGTTTCATTATTTGCGCTCCACTGTTTGACCATCACGTACGCATCACGCCATCTACGCCTGTCTGCGGAGCATATACGTCTAGCCGCGCACCGCCACGCACTACGCAACTGCACGCCGTGACTTCAACCGTCTCATTGCCATTAATTTACAACGGACGCCTCTTCAAATTATGGTGAATGTGCATTTTTTTTTTTATCATTCCAAAATACGTTTGTAGGATTCGACATTTTGCGAGTTTTTTTTATGTTTTTCAATCAAGTTAACAATTTGAACTCGTGACGATCCTTTTGACGTTTTAACATCTTTTATCCGTTATAGGTCCACACACGAATTCCACACGTGTTGTTTTATTTTTCTCGGGGGTTGTCTACGTTCTCGCTGCATCATCGGTACCTACTCGGCCGCGTCCGAGTCTAATGTTTTTCTCGTGTATTCGTTTGCACCTATTACATGTTCAACACTATTGCACTAGAGTCACCGCTGTTTGTAAATGTATGTTTAGTCGTTTTGACTCTTAATCAAATTGTAATAAATTACTTTTATACGAAAAATTTGTTTTTATATGTATATGAGCCGGGGCGTATTAGGAAGGCCCGAGGGACCCTGGCTTTCCTCCTTTTGATATTACTGGCAACACCATTGTGTGAGTGCGTTTCTGTGAATGTGTGTGTGTGTGTGTGTGTGTGTGTGTGTGTGTGTGTGTGTGTGCGTGTGTGTGTGTGTGTGTGCACGTGCGTGGGTGCGTGTGTGTGCAAGTGCATGCGTGTGTGTATGATTGAATTTGTGTGCGAGTGTGTGTGTGTGTGTGTGAGCGCGCGCGTGCGTGAATGTGAGGGTGTGTATGTCAAATTTTATGGAATTCGCACAAATACTTACTTACGTAAGAAAAAAATACACCTAAATTATAACCATACCAGTGACTGAAATACACGTATCCTACTGGCTTTTGTTTTTTTTTTTTTTTTTTTTTTTGTATGCGATATGTATGATCGCCTTGTTTTTGTAATACAGGTTAATATAAAATAATACATACAACGTTTTATTAATTAATAAATAATATTATGGTTGATTTTAGGAATTTAGGATTTTAGGTGGTGACGAACCCGACGAAGTATTATTATCTTATAGCTTAGGACAATTCCTCCACAACTCGACTGTTGGATACACGAGAGAACAGCTGGCCGAGGCTTCCGTCAAAGCATATGAAGCTTTGTTTAACGACGGGGCGTTCGCGCAGAGGCCTTTGACTACTACCTTGTTATTGGAGGAGCTTGAGGATCTTATCACCATCTTTCGCCCGCTGCCGAAGCCATCGACTGACCCTGAAGAGTTGAACGAGGCCAACGAAGCAGACGAGGGCGAACAGTTACCAGAGCTGATTTTAACCTTGGCTTGGACGGATAGCAGCAAGCAATCCCTTGACGTCATTAGTGGTAAGTTCCAAATTAATTATTATTAAATGTTAAGACACTAAATGTGGGCTTTCATCTTAGATAAAAATGAATTTCTTATAGAAATAAAAAGTTTTATTCTATTGTTGTAAAGTATAAATATTCACAATATTTAAATTAATAGTTAATTGTAGTGTGTAAATAAGTACAATTAATTATAGTCAATGTTTTCAATTCAAATTCAAAAACTCATCTGTGTGGTTATCAAATGATATTCTAAACATCAAAACTATGAGTATTCTATTAACTAAAGATTAATTTTTATTTGTTGATTTTATTTATATAATATCTAAAATCGAATGAGATTTTTTTACGCTTTTTCCTTTATTTGCATTTAATTTTCATGAAAAAAAAAAATCATTATTTTACGTACTTACCTAAATTACTACTGTAACGTGGTCGGGGAACCTTGTTACAATATTATGTTATCCAGGGAAGGGTTTCTGGTACTTATAGATAAATTAAACCGTAACAGGGGGTTGAGCACTACCTATAACTATTACCAGAGTATCGTTATTAATAATAAGATTAATCTGATTTGTATTTCGAACATATTATAATGATATCAGAACTATAAAATATAAGTAATTCGACCGTTACGATGTTGAAGATAGCTGCCAAAAAGTGTGTGATTTGAGTTCGTCAATCGTGCTGGTGTGTGTCGAACTGAAATCTGTGTGTCATTTTTTATATATTAGTGAAATTTGTGTAGCGCAGCAAAAGTGTCGAGTGTGTATAAATTTAGGTACCTATGTCTCATGTATAGTATGTCCTTAATATGTTATGAGTTATTTAGATATAGAATGTAACAATACTGTTACACTACGTAATTTTTCAATAAAATTAAAGAGAACTTAATTGAAATTTTATTGTACAATATGATATTTTTGAATATGTTTTCCAATTCAATATTACAACTTATTATATTATTGTCATTTTTAGCCGTGTACTTTAGGAGACGAAGCGCCGATCGCAGACGTTGATTTTCAAAGGTTACAATTCACGAAAAAATGGCAAACCATATAAAGACACTTAGAAAAGAAACATTGCCGAGGATAAACATCATTAAATCCATAGCGCATACATCTCGGGGTGCTCACTCTAAACCTCTACTGCAAATATACAAAGCTTTAATCCTCTCAAAAATTGAATACGGATCTTTTTTATTTCACAATGCCAAACATAACTATCTACAAATGATCGACACTATCCACAATTCAGGCCTAAGAATTTCTATAGGTGCCTTTAAGTCAAGCCCATGTAGCAGCATCTATAACATTGCTGGAATGCCATCTCTTCAAAATCGTAGACTGCAGAACGTTATGACAACAGCATCCAAAAGAGCCCTAAACAACCTAAAAATCATGGAAAACATCAAAGACACGCTTAAAAAAATTAATTTCTCCTATGCTGGAATGATTACTAGAGAAAATGCCTTAGTCCCTACCTGGACAGCTGAATTAAATATAAATTCAGAAATGAATATATTTCAAAAAAATTTTACATCGCCACATGCATATAGACAATGCTTTTTACAGATAAGAGAAAATTTTAAAGACTATACCGAAATATACACCGATGGTTCTAAATCGGACAAAGGTGTCGGTGCAGCAGTGACATGTCAAGATACTGAAATAATGTTAAAACTGCCAAATGACTGTTCCATATATACCGCCGAAGCACAAGCGATCAACCTTATCAAAAATAAAAATATTCAAAAAGCGATAATATTTAGTGATTCCCTTAGCACCCTTATGAGTATACAAAACTCCTATAGACCAAACGAGACTGCAAGAACAATACAGAACCAAATATATAAATTACAAAAAGAAAACACCACCATAAAAATAATCTGGGTTCCAAGTCATACAAATATCTCAAGAAATGAAAGAGCTGATACACTTGCCAAAGAGGCTACTGAGTCACAAAACGCAACCCCATGCCAAGTTTATTCAATGACCGACATCAAACAAATAATTTAAAAAATAATGATCAATATCTGGCAAAACGAATGGAAAACTTTAAACACTAAACTAAACGAAATTAAAAACCACATTCTTTCTTGGCCGAACAACACACTCACCAGAAAAGAAGAAGTAGTTATCAATAGGCTCAGAATAGGCCATACTAGATTAACCCACGCCTACCTAATGAAGAAAGAAGACCCACCCATGTGCCCGACTTTTAACGATCCCATAACAGTTAAACACATCATCACCGACTGCAGAAAATACGAATTACAACGGAAAAAATGCCATCTAACTTACCATCTCGCTGAAAACCTCAACATCATCGATACAATCAACGTTCTCAAATTCCTAAGGGACACAGAACTTCATAATGAAATTTAATTTAATATATATTATAAGTATAATGTATCTACCATATTTAATGTAACCTATCTATTATTAATGTAAATTCTATGTATTTTTTGTAGCCAGTGGCCCATAGTTGCCGAGGCATTTGTCACAATAAAAAAAAAAATTCACGAAAACTCATTTGAACCAGAAGAATGAAATATGTAAATAATGTTAATAAATATTTATTATGTAAGAGTACAAAATGTGTAAATAAAGTGATGAGATCGACTTTTTATAATATTTTTATTGAACTAAAATAACTATTTTACATTATCCCCTTCAAAGTAATTACCCTGGGAGTCCACACAACGCTGGAGTTGATGTTTCCATTGTGCGTAACAGTTCTAGAACTCAATTACTGGAATTGTTTTCAGTTGGTCAGTCACAGACATTTTAATGTTTTCATGTGCCCCAAAATGTAGTCCTTTGAAGTGAATTTTTATTTTTGAAAAGAAAAAAAAGTCACAAGGACTTAAGTCAGGTGAATAGAGGGGTTGAGGTTCCACAGGAATATTTTTGGTTGCCAAAAATTGGTTAATTGAAATGGCTGTGTGACAAGGTGCATTGTCATTATGCAACACCCAGGTGTTTTTGGTGTTTGGTTCCGCCCAAATCCCCCTTTTTCGAAATCTTTCAAGAACTTGTTATAAAATTGTTGGTTAGCTGTTTGGCCTTGAGGTACAAACTCCTTGTGGACTATTCCTTGACTATCAAAAAAGCAAATAAGAATCGTATTGATCATTTTTTGAAGTTGATGGTCTTTCACTTCGAGGTTCATCTTCAATCAACTCTCTGCTTTATGAAAATGCTTTGAACCACCTAAAAACCTGGGACCTTGAAAGCACATATTTTCCATAAGCTTGTTGAAGCTTTTGAAAAGTTTCGGTAACACGGTAACAAAATTAGGAACAAAATCGTGGGCCTTGCGTTGATTTCAATTGAGAAATAATTAGCCTATAATATGGACACGGAAGAAGTTATGTCTGATTTCGCTAACGCCAAAGCAAGAAAAGTCAAGTTCTCATACGATGTTAGCATTTGTATTATGTTTTTATTAACTTTTATATTATGATACAACTATTTTTGAATTGTTTTCTTTTTAATAAAATTAGTAGGGATTTACTTGTCCATAAATATATCAATCCGATCAATTATCAACTATGATATATAATAAAATTATATACAAATAAATATAATGAACTCAGAATTAACTATATTTTAGTAATGTTTATGTGAAAAAATATTTGATATAGTATTTACATGTATAAGAGGCGGCAATACTTAAGTTTCCCTAGGTGTGTAAAACCGCTTGAGACGGGCCTGGTCGTAGCGTGTCTAGGGGAGGGGTGTTCAACCCCCACCCCAGAAATTTCATATATATGCCAAAATTATTACCTAGTTAAATAAATAATTTTGATGTAGGTATGTGTTAATAAAAATATTGAACCCCACCCCGAAAAAAAATTTCTACGCACACCCCTGGTTACTGTAGTTACTACTTGCTACTAGTACTACTATATTTACAAGGTTTAAAAAATTATTTTAAATTATAATTTTAGTTGATAATGTATGTAAACTATAATTTATCTAGAATATAATACGCTAGATTATATGTTACTATATTATAATTTTGCATGTTCATTTTATATTATATTTTTTTATTTTATAATCTAAATATTTTTAATTTTACACTGTGTGTTGTATTATATTAGAGTATTTCTTCTAAATACTTTGTTTATTTGGGTCTAACCGATTATTGAACAGAAATACTTCAACAGCTACAAATGTTTATTGAAAATAATACAAAAAGCCACATAATATTATCTAGATCCAATAAGCATACGTACATAAAACGTTTCTATTACAAATTGTGAAACTTAGTCCATATCATATTAGATAAATTATTCTAATTCAATGAATATTTAATTATTCAACTTTAATTAGGTATATTTATTTATTGCATTAGTGTACATGAAAATCTTTGCAAATCATGCAGTGTGCGTGTGCCCGTGTGCGTGGACAGTGATAATCACCGCCACCGCCACCGCCACCGCCACCGCTATGATAGCGATATGACCCGATATGATAGAAGTCCGTTTAATTAAAGCGGCCTAATTGTTCGACTTCTTTATCTTCGTCCATTTTAAATTACCTATATAACAACAACTGTTAGCTTAAAGTTCCCAACAAAAATAATATTAATCACGAAATATTTATATAAAATATAATAACGATAAAGACGAATACGACGTTCAATATCGAGTCGTTATCTCTCTTCCACTGACTCTTTTTCTCCCTGCACTCGTCACACACAGGCACACAATCTAGTCGTCCGCCGTCGGCGCGTTTTGTTTCGCGTTCATTTGGCATCTGTATGGCGTCCGTGCACGTTCCACGCCACCGACGTTAAATCCAACTGTCGATGGATTAAACGTACAAATCACGTGATATTTTGTGCATACGTTCGTATTAATACGAATAGTTTTGCTGGCCAACACACTCGTCACACGATCATGTAACACAGCCGATTCGCGCCGTCTGCCGTCGGCTTATCGCGTCTCGCGTTCGTTCGGCTGTGACGTGCCGTTCGAGTAAGTCGTGTACGATTTGTTTTTTGTTTTGTCCCGTCGTTTGATCCGGCGATATTTTTAAATACGAATAATAATTTTACGTGGAAATCATATATGTATATACATATACCATAAATATATATTGTATTTTTTATTTGTACAAATATTATATCGCACATTTTTTTATTCGTATTTATACCAACGACTTATGCGGGTCGACTCAATCGTGATACAATACGATCAAATAAACTGTCTTGCCATTGACGTATTGCGTCTCGCAGTCGTTTCGCATTCCATGCGGCGGTCGAGTACGTTTAATAAGTCTGTTTCGTCGTTAAATCCAACGATATAAGAAACATTATGAAATTATATGCTGGATATGTTGTGTTTCATATCTATATGATATAATGTATTGTACGTTTTTATATCCGTATTAATACCGACGAGTTTTCCTCGTCGACACACTCGTCACAAAAACAAATGTCTTGCCCGTCCTGACGTCGCGTCGGTGCGTTGCGACTCTATACTCATTGGATTGTTATTATTAATAAATAATTACCATGGACTACGTGGCCACTAAAATGACTAATGTGGTAACTAAAACCCAAAAAACGTGACATTAATGAAAAGATGCTTATCAGGAGTCCGTTACGTCTTAACTATGTGATTGAAAGTAGCACTAACTATTGTGTCGATATACCGTGAAGTATAGTTCGGTTCACACAATATATAGCGTGCTATTGTGAAAAAAACAAATTACTGAAATAAATATGTGCATGAAATAAGTCATAATCGAAACGATTATTTCAATTTCAATTAATTGTAGAAAAATGTTCCAATAGATATATTGGCAAATTGAAAACGCCTAACAAAACATAACAAAAATAAAAAATAAAAATTAAGAATATAAATAGATTAAATTAAATTGAACATTTCGATTTTTTTTTAAAATGAGATCATTTTTCGTGTGTCGGCATGGGGTCCTATGGCTCGTATAAATTGTCCGGGATTTCACATTCATTTCTGGCCTCTGAGAATCTTTGGCAGTGGATGAGAATGTGTTTGACTGTATTGGGCGAATTGCAAGAGCGGCATAATGGAGGTTCAGTCTTTTTCATGAGGTAATCGTGAGTGACTCTTGTGTGGCCAATTCTTAGTCGGTTAATAATGATTTCTTCTTTTCGATTAGAGAAGTTGTGTTTTGGCCAAGGTTCGACTGAATATTTGATTTCTCTAAGTTTGTTATCAGTAACTTGACGCCAATCTCAGTCCCATAATTGTATGCAGTATTTATCAACGTTCCTGAAAATATCCACTGGTGACATAAGAGCAAGTGTTAAGGCGTTGGGGTTACTTACAGCATTTCGAGCTGCTTTGTCTGCTTCTTCGTTCTCTACGATATTAGTGACCCGGAGTCCATATAAATCGTATAGAGCTCCTTATTTCACGTGTACACGTTTTCACGTGTTCACGTGAAATTAAGGTTCAATTTATACAACCCGTTGCTTAAAATTTCACGTGTATTTATAATTTTGTTCACGTGAATCCGTGAATTATTATATTCACGCGACTCCGTGAATTGGATAATCACGTGAATCCGTGAATTATTATAATCACGTGAACCGTTAATTTATATAATCACGTTTGTCACCATTGGTCTTTGTATGTAGTGACTATGACGTGTGAATTAGGCTTAACATTAAGTATAACTGTTTAGGTACCTACGCTCAGTAACTTTTTCTTTTCACCATTTTGTCAAGAAAACTTTTATTTTTGACGAATGCGATCACTTAATGGTTGCACTCAAACTGAACGCATCGTATACTCGTATACTACAGTAATATCTTATTATCAACGACGATAGAGTTCTATTTTCACAACCGGACACCGTTAATGACGTGCACACGTACACACGTGCACAGAAAAATTTCCCAGCACACCTCTACTTATCCAACAGCCAGATAAAATAAAACAAGCAACGGGCCAAGTGGTGAAATTTAACAATACATTTAAAGTAGTTAATATTGGGCATAATATTTATCATTCAGTTTTCACGTGAATATACTGATTCACGTATTCACGTGAATATGATTCAAATACGTGTTCACGTGATTAAGCTTTCATTGATTCACGTGTATTAACTTTACGTGATTTATTTTGTTTCATTCACGTGATCACGGTATCCGTGAACAGTGAACACGTACATTCATATTCACGTACAAAAACGAGACCCCTAAAATCGTATGAATTTTTTGTATAACTGAATTACATTTTTTATCTTTATGGCTAAGGGATTCATCTGGGTATTATGTTTTAAATTAGACAGGACACTGAGTGAGTCAGAACTTATATCGATTCTGTCAAAATTTGAATTGACAGCTGTTTGTACTCCTTTTAAGAGAGCTATGTATTCAGCTGTATAAATGCTGCTATGACTATTTGTCATCGTCGTCGTCGTCGTTGCGTAGCAGCCGGACGCGACGAATGGTGAAGATTAGGTTAGGTTAAGTTAACCTAGCCTTTTTTTTTTTTTTTTTGGAAATCGTGGCGATACAGGGGGGAACTTTGCCCTGTGGAGGGTCAGACTTCCCCCTGCATCCACATCGTTTATTAGAAAAACTAACACCGCACAAAGTTATGATTATAATTAGTGAGCTTCTCTCTACAGAAAAGAGAGGGCTCTACCCCTCTTAATTTGGCCTTCGGCCCACAATAAAATATATCTTTACTAGTTGTAATTGTTGATGATCAGTGCTTCTTCTTTCAGCCGTTGCCTTTCTTCTTCTTCCCTCGTTGCCAGTAACTTGTCCATAAACCTCTTTATTTTTTTCCAGTTATTATTGCTCTGGAGCATTGCTTCCACTGCTGTCTCTGGTTCAAACGGCATTCCGATATCTGCCACCAGTGCTGTTCTTGAAGACCACCACCTGTCGCAATGAAAAATAGCATGTTCTGCATCATCCGTATTTTTTGTGGTTAACCTAGCCTATAAGGTATTACTCTGCACGGTCCGGTCCAGACCGGACCGGACCGAACCATGGTCCAGTCTTTTCGGTCTTTGTGTACAGGACCCAACCACGATCCCGTCTTTTTCGGTCTTTGCGTATAATAATCTGTCGCCTTCAATTTCAGATCGACATAAGCTTTAATGACAGAACCGCGGTCTAATTTGATTTTTTTTAAGACGTTATACAATATATATGTAGAATTACAGCTATAGGCTTTATTCTTATATATATTTTTTTTTTAAATCGGTACAATTTTGGTTTTTTCTAATGCAATAAAAATAAAACGACCTGCAGGTCCAGTCTGGCTTGATTTTTTTTTTTTTTTTTGGTTTCGGTCCGGTCCAGTTAAGCTTAATTTTTTTTTATCGGTCCGGTCCAGTCCTGGAATTGGTTGAAATGTATGAGTCCGGTCCGGTCTAAAAAAAGACGGACCGAGCAGAGCACTACTATAAGGGTCGAGAGACGTGTCAGGGACATCCGCGGGACAGGGTGTACAGTGGATAGTCGACGTGACCGTTGGAACAGGCCTCGTCGCACGTATATTCGCGTCCCACCGACAGCCACGCCGGTGCGATTAGTCCAGACATTCGAAGTGACCGAACGCGGCTAAGGGGCGCGTCGCACGCGATGCTGCCATCCTCGAAGCTATTTTCGGACACGTACCTCAGACAATCCAGGTGGCCAGCTGCGGCTGCGAAGTTACACGTGTGCTCGTCCCGCGGGCAGCCTTTCTCGTGCACGAATCGCATCGCGTCCACGTGCCCGTTGGCCGCCGCCGTCTGCGCGCACACGCTCTCGGTCCACGGGAACCCGCGGCCCACCCAGAACTCTAGAGACAATCTATGTGCCCATAGAACGCAGCCATCTCGCTCCAGATGCAAAGATCTACCGGCACGATGGACCCTGTGCGCAAATAATAAAAAGTTCGAGTCAGACGAGATTTTCGGTAAACAACAACAAAATAATAATATAAACATCTCATGTTACTATTAAGTAACTATTTCTGTATTATCATATTATGTATCGTCGTAGGGTGCTGGGTTGCGTACGCGAAGAGTGAAGACTATGTCATTGAAATTCATGAAAACCTCCTTGGCCGACATTTTTAACGACCTATTCTCGGACGAGTTTTCCACATTGGGTTTATTATAGGTGGCTTCTAATAACTTCTTCTTCTTCTTCTAATATCAAGTGGAATTTAATCGGGTGATTTTTTTTCTGTGTTTTTCCAGTATAACCATCGTTTCATTTTTCGAAGGCATCAGAAAAGTGTTGTGCACCATAAGTTTAGAATATGTTTAAAATGGTATTGTGATATTATTCCATTAAACGTCTGATAGAGCCTGATGTATTATTAATGCTATCTAGCCGAGCGTTTTTCACTCTATTGGTTATACATACCACTATGGGTTCTCTTGTGGCGAGTCAAACTGTCCTTGCACTGGTACGACGCTGGACACTGGTTGCACATGAACATTTTGACAGGACGATATTTGAAAAATACGTAAAAACGATCGACCACTTGTATCGTAAATAATGTACTGAATCGCCATTCGTTTTAGCCCTTTATATTATCCCACCTAAAAATTCGGAGCTGACCCCCCGCTCTCTCACACTCAATCCCACCGGAATAATTTATCGAAATTACAAAATCTCTTCGACTATAACTTCACCTTATCCTCATAGTCTATAGACAATGCATCTAAGAACAATTTTCGATGATTAATAGACTGCTCTTTGACTTCTAACCCAAAATTATAAATAATCGAATGTTTGTAGTTTTCAAAAAATTTCGTTTGTAAATCTAATTTTAAAAACTTCCAATATTTCTTCGAATGTATTGAAATAAGACTCATTTTGCTGTACTCTAAAGTGATTTCAAACATCGAATGACCAGAATCTACATTATCAATGAACGAAGATTAGAAATGTCTTCTCTGAACAATATCTACATTATAAATTTTATTAATAAACGCTTTATCAAAAATCATCTTGCACTTAATTTTTTCTCTTATATACTCTGATCATCAAAAAATCTTACATTTTTTCATTGATTTTCTCACTGTGGTAAGTTCAACAATCCCTACGCTTTTGATAAGAATTTAAGTGATAAGTTTTCCATAAAAAACCCACAATACTTTTTTTCACAATTTTCCCGCGTGGGGGCAAGCTCGCATCAAAGTTGAGATATAAAATATTTAAAATTGTTTTCAATAACCCCCCCCCCCCCAAAAAAAAATTAAATAAACAATTAAATAAAATGTATAAATGAGCATCACTGGCTGTCACTTATCGTCAGTCAGGTTTATGTAAATAATAAAAATGCTCGAAAATGCATGAAAATTTTTTTTTAATTTTCTTGGAGAAAATTTAATAATTTCAGATAAGTGTAACACAAGTTAACAGCTCAAACTGAAATGACTCGACTGAATCTATCACAGAATAAATGAAGGAATAAAGATGTGCATTTAATGTTAGTGGGTGTAAAAGAAAGAATGAGCCGTGAATTTTGTCTTTTTTTTTTTTACAGAATGTGTATTTTTAAACATAACATTTCACAATTACAATTGGTTTCATTGAAAAATATACTTATAATACTACGTATCCATTGTTACTAACAATCTATTATAACCGTCTTCGTAGAAGAAATATATCTCTGGAAACCAAAGAGCTTGTAATATTTAAATCACTCATTTTTCAATAATAAAAATAAATTGCAGTTCGAATTTACTGTGAACATTTGATGATTTAAAAATACCTATAGGTCTTTACGGGAATTATATGGTTAGAATAACGGTATTATTATATTGGAATCTATTTCAAATCTCAGATAGTGTACAGTATATTATAATTTTTTATCCCATACCACAAAAACGTGCTCCAGTGATTCGACTCTCTTAGAATTCATAGTGACGCAAATATAAAAATAAACGAGCTGATTTTCACCGCTTAATATAATAATGAACATTATACTCAATTTTTTTTTTTTTTACGCTAGAGTCAAATAAACACGTCGGCTATGTACTCGTATGTTGTGTAGGCGGCGGGCTGTATGACATACGTGATAATACACCTCAACCGCATTTTCTTTTTCTTTTCGCGCAAGAGTCAAATAAACACGACGTCGGTTATGTATTTTGTATAGGCGGCAAAGTTATCAAAAGTGAGAAGGTTCGACGGATGTTGAGCGACCCAACTGTCTATCCATTTCGTCATTTTAGTTTCAATGCCCATACACGTGCGAGGATCGGATCCCAAGGTAGTCTCTCCCTGGATCCAGTCACGACAGCGTGAGATGAGCTCTTTCTTCACCCATCCTTGTGGGCCTCCCATATTCGAAAGTCCATGCAGCAAACTACCCACGGACGATGTTCGCTCCTCGTTTGACCATAAAAACGCCTGTTTGTCCAGAATGACCAAACATTGTCTGACAAAGTCATGACGTTTTATGCAGGGAGCGACCTCTGATCTATACACGTATATCAATGAAACCACGGCCTTTAGAATATTAAGAGTCGAATCTCTAACAACCTCACACTTAATCTGCGACACCCAGTAGGCGTGAAAGTTAAGTGGAAGGTTGAAAGAATCAAAAGTCCGTGGACAATTGACATCGTGAATGCTTTGTTGTTTGAGCAAGAGGTATTTTGGACAACAATAAATCGAATCAGGACAGGACAGGGAAGATGTGGATCTTTATTATTCAAATGGCGCTACAAAGGTAGTGCAGCGTGTGATTGTGGGGAAGTGGAACAGACCATGAAACATATCGTGGAATCGTGTCCCAGGAGGTTATTTGAACAAGGGATTGAAGGAATCCACAAAGTTACCAAAGAGGCAATAGAATGGCTAATAGAACTTGACTTGGACTTATAATTAACTATTATTTATAACAATATTATTATATGTTGATTTTATTTTGTTTTATTTGCGTTTATAATTTATATAATATATTTAACAGCTATATGTGTACTACCAGAAACTTATGTTCTGTTTTCATTTTATGTTGTTTTATTTTATTTCATTATCCTATATCTGTTACAGTTAGAAAATGAATAGTGTATTATGTGTTTGATATCCATGCCATACGAAATAAATAAATAAATAAAAATCTCCAAAACTAAAAAGTATTGAATAAATGTTATTGGTAATTTATAATATACAGATACCAAGATAATTGATATACTTAGTAACAATGTCAAGCCTTGACGTTGACTACGAAACAATTTTTATTTTTAAAAGTGGTTTGTGTTTTAAAACAGTGCTTCTCAACATTTTTTGTTATAACCCCCTAAATTGAATGTGAAACTGTCAAGGCCCCCTCAATCAGAATCATTTATTATTTTTTTCTTAATAATATACTAAATTTATATGCACTATTTCACACAAACTAATTATTAAAATGTAAAGAAAATTAATGTTTTTTAATACATTTTTGAAACATGTAATATTGTATTTGTATAAAACAGCGGTTCCCAAACTTTTTTTTTCCGCAGTGCCCTTTTAGGATCCAGAAGTTAGCCACGGTGCCCTGCTGTATATGACGTGAAAGACAGAACAAAAAAAAAGTACTCATTGATAACCAATTTTATTAATTTTATTAAACCCAATACAATTTAAGCTCTCTAAACTACACAGCTAATTTAATTATAAATTAATGCATTTTAAACTTAAAAAAAGTTAAATAAATAAAAATGATTGTCATTATGATTATAATTATTACATAAAAATATTAAAAATGAAAAATATTCACTTATGATTTTAACTGAAATTACATTTACGAATTCGCTTATAAGTTTAAAATTACAATGTCCGAATATACAATAGAAAATATTACATTATTTGCTATGACGTTTTTACGATAACAATAACGAAAAAAATCTATACATTTTAAACTATTTGTTATGAACCCTAGACTGCGGTGCCCTTAGAAAGTGCTCGTGGTGCCCCTAGGGCACCGCGGTGCACAGTTTGAGAACCACTGGTATAAAACATAAAACATATAGAAACAAAAAAGAATTGGTAACAACTATAAAGCAATACAAAAATATCCGGTAATAATGTTGATTTGATTTCAAACAAGCAATTAGTAAAGCCATTTCAAAAGAAGCTTTAAGAAGTGTTTCATTTAAATTAACGTGTTTATAAAAAAAAACTGCTTTGTTCTGATGCTTTTCTTTCAAAAAAATCAGACATTTTATTTTGATGTTCGGGGTGCATGTCTGCTTAATTTTCCAGGCCTCATGCAATCGTTTGAGAGTGTATTTAAACATATGACACACATTGGTCGTTCTTCCATGTTTACACATGATGCAATAAAACCAAATTTTATATATTCTGAACTGTACTTGCGTTTTTTTTTATTGTTTCCAGGTAAAAATTCATTTTTTCTTTTGCTGGTTTTTGAACTAGAAGTATCTGTTTCTGGAATTCTTATGTTACTAGTTAAAATAGAAGTATCTGATTTTATATTCCCTTTCAACCATTTTTCCATTTTAAACTTAAAATAATATTTAACACCACACATCCACACGAAACGCACTATAGCGTGTATTTTATAATTTTGTTTTTACATCATTACAATTTAAACTATGGCATATTATAATAATTACAATATAATAATCTAATTTTAGTGGTTTGAAATTTTTTTTTTTTAAATATTGTAAAATAAGGAAAATTTTATTTTAATGATAATGTTTTGTTATAAAAAAATTAAATAAATAAATAATAAATTATATTATTAAAAATAAATTGTTTTATTTAGATAAATATGTGTCATCAAGAATAGATAACTTTTCAAGTTATGTGTTAAGGAATATAAGAAAAAATTATCTGTACGAACATAACATCATGTACAAAGTATATATTATAAATTTAAGGTGCTATGAACTATTGACATAGAAAAAACAAAAATAAATTTAATCAATTTGAACTTAAAACTAGGAACTATTTACAATTCACACATCTTCGAACCATCACAAATTAAAATTAGAACATTCTGAGGAAGGAGTAGTTTTCAATGATGCATATAATATATTCAGGGGAAAAAAAACAAAATAATGAAGTCGCTAAGAGTTTTTTTAAGTGCACGCATTATACATATTAACACATCATATTCAGGGTAATAGTGATAAGGCAAGGTTCCCAAACTTTTTATTGTACGACCCATTTTGAAAATTTTTTAAAATACGACGACCCACAATATCAATGAATGACCTTTTTTTTTTTACCATGCAACAGAAAATTAAACTATTTTATTAAATTTTATGTAATAACGAAAAAAAATTATATTAAGTATAATATATTAGTAATTTAATAAGTGTATAATTTTAATGTGAAAGACGTAATTGTTTCCTATTTTTTTTCATCACATCATCGATATCCACTTCAACATTGGTAAGTTTGAGACGCTGTGAGTTTGAAAGTTTCAATTTGCTCCGTAATTTGGTTTTAAAAGTAATAAATTAAGTTCATTTAATTTAGAAAATATATCTGCTAAGTATGTAAGCTTTAAAATAAACTTCACATCACGTAAGAAATTTACGTAATCATTTTTTTCGTCCAAATAATAAGTGACTTCTTCGCGAAGTTCGACAAGTCTTGTAAGAACTTTCCCCCTCGATAGCCAACGTACCTCAGTGTGAAGGAGAAGTGATTTGTGAATACTGCCCATTTCTTCGCAAAGCTTCTCAAATAAACGGGACTGTAACGGCTTTGCCTTAATAAAATTTACTATTTTTACAGACGTGTTTAATACACTTCTAAAATCATCTGACAAAGATTTTGATACTAATGCCTCCCTATGGATATTGCAGTGCATCCATGGCACAATAGGGTTAATTACACGAATTTTAGTAATAACACTACTGTTCTTACCACACAATGCTCAGGCGCCGTCCATACATAACCCATTATCATGGGTATAACCTATATATCATGGTATATCCTATATCATTATTTCATTATCCAATAGCAATATGTGCTGGGGCTCCATCTTTTTGCAAAATTAAATTAAATCTTATTGCAAGAAGAATATCGTCCAACATGATAGGTAATTCATTCATGAGAAATTCTAAATATCGTCTTCCATTAATGTACCATCGTAAAAATAAGGTCCCAACAATTTACCTCCAATCAAACCGCACCAAACATTTGTTCCCAAGACACATTGGTTATTTGTTTCAATAGCCCAATGGTGATTTTGATTGTCCTAATAACAATTGTTTTGTTTATTTATAATCCCATGGTTCGTAAATTTCGACTCATCTGTCCACCATATGTAATTTAATAAAATAGGATTATCTTCTAATTGAGTGATCAGCCAAGAAATAAACGTAATCCTACGTTCAGCATCACCTTGGCGCAAGTGTTGAACTAAATCTGGTCTGTATGGATGCATTTTATGTTTTTTTTTAAATTTTATGAACTGCATTATGAGAAATACCTATTTCAAAGCCAACATGACGCGTACTAACTCTGGGATTTGCTCTTACATACGCTAACACTCGAAACTCGTTATCTTCACCTAATGCATTGGCTCGTCTAGGTTGTTGGTGGACATTAACTCTAGTATTAGAAAAAGACCCTGTATTTCTTAAATTTTTTTTCTTTCTCGTAACTTATGAAAATAACTGTGTGACGGCCGACGCGTTAGCCTAACCTAACCGTCGCGACGGGTGTTGCCTATCTGAATTTAGAAAACAAAAGAATTGTTTAATTACTTTGACTAATTATAACACATCCAACAGTTATAAAATGATACAAAATACAAATTAATAAACATACTCGGGTAACGTTCAGCATAAATTTGTGCAGCGTGACGCGAATTTTTTTCACATTCCCAGTAAATAAAAAACATATCAACTTTCTATGAATTATTCATAACTTTTTAAAACGAATCACTATGTTATTTATTAACCTTGGAAGATGTATAAGAAATAATAGCACATGGAAAATTACAGAAATGTCACTGTAAAGCAAATAACACACTATAGAATTTGTTCAAGCCTATTTCAAATCAAGAAAGTCAATTTATCGTATCTAAATTACTCTTTATTCAGATAACCACAGTAGTAAAACCTGTTCCTATCACTTATTTATCATTTTAAAATATCTAATAAAATAAATACAATTGATGTGATTAAAGATCATTAATTTAAAATCGAATTCTATGTGTGATAATCTAAAAATATCATAAAAATGATTACAACTAATATCAAACATTGAAATATCCATAATTCAGGTAATTTTTAACCTAGGAAGTTAGACCATTAAAATTCATAAAAAAATACCAGCTAAAATACTTTGTAGAAAAAAGGGGGGTTACTATTTAAAAAAAAAAGTTGCAATGCGCATGCGCGAAATTAAATGGCATAAAATTAGTTTAATTAGCTTGATAAGTTTATGTCAACGTTTTTTAGGCACCCAAAAAAACATAATTCAAATATATTTAATATGTACCTACAAAGTTATACAGTGTTTCCAACTAACGATTACACACTGTATACTAATTGGTATTGACAAATAATTGAAAAAGTTCCTAATTCATATAAAATTTATGAAAGATAGGTACACAGTTTACACATATAAATTATTGGCCAAAAAAGAGAAAAATAAGAATACAAACTTAAAAAAGTAATACCCCTAATAAAATTAATTAGATTAGAATGAGTAGTAAATCATTTAAAATAATTAAAAAACTTGTAAATGACAATTATTATAAAAAATATTAATATAGTTTATCATGACGTTATACATTATACCATATGATTATATAATATAATATATGGTGTTATAAACCATAATTATTCCTACGAGTATACATTAACTATATAATAAAAGTAATGATAGGAAATAATCGGATTACAACACCTTTGAATTAATTTAAAATTTAAAAACTGAATTTCCGGTCTCTCTGAATTACGTTAAATCTCGTACTACAGACGAGCAAAAATCAGTGCACAATATAAAAACCACAAAATAATTTAAATAAAATTCATTTTATCCAACGATTAGGTATGACAAGAACTGGTCGGCTTTAAACGATTATGTTATTTTTGTAAAATGGTAATGATATACGTAATTCAAAACGTGCGGAATTGGATGCCGTGGTTTTTGGAAAAAATATGTGATATCAACAAAATAAAAATAGTGTGCGCAACTGGATGATGCCTTTATTTTTCTATATCTTTTTGAATGTGTACGTTCTTGACGACCGCCGTCTGCGAAATTATCGTACGTTCGTATTATAACACGAAATTACAGGGAGGAAGGACGGTTTTTATTTTTTTTACAAAACACGAGTATACCTTACCTGTTAATTATACCGACATGGGACAATTATTATAAAGGAACCCACTACCTGCCTTTCGAGCACACTACACACACACACACGTGCGTGATTCACGATACACGTACGCCCGTAGCAGGTGGCTATTGTTGGCGATTTTTCGAGGCGTCTTGTCCATCGTTTCCTGGACGGCGTTTTTTAAGGTTGCTCATACACTAGCGGAGTCCCTAGTTTTTACAAGTTGTAATAAACCAGCTGAGTGCTGTGTGTTTTCAAAATAAAATAATTTTACGCACATACAAATACTCTACACGATTGAAAACAAATTATTTTGAATAATACGATTTATAATACCAATGTGATACGATTTATGAAACTAATGTACGTAATTATATTAGAAGTGATCTTATAATATTCTAACACATTTATTCGGTGTTTTGTCTTAAAATCAAAATTCTTAAATATAGGTGAGTACCACCTGGAGCACATATGCATAATAAGTAATTACTTATTGTTTTGGTAAAAATGTTAACGAAACACATTTAACGTATAAAAATCTATTTGCCCCATTGCTTTTTCAGCTATTATTTTTTTGATGAAATTTTCTTATAGTTTTTATTTTCCGTTTTTTTTGTTCATTTCTTATTTGTATGTAGTTACGAACTTGCACACCTTCGTTCATAAAACTTTTCGAAATTGCGAAACTTCTCGACTATACTGATAGATCGTGTGTATTCGTCACTTCGAGAAGAAAAAAACTAAAATTACGAAAGAAGTTCAATTATATTGAATACCTTATTCTAATTATTTTATACAATTTGTATATCGACGACCGACACTTATTCGTTCATGAAACATTTCGAAATTTCAAATCTTCTCGCCCCTTCATGAAACTGTATGTGTGTACGAATTCGTCACATCTAGAAGAAAAAACTTTTCGATAGAAGTTCAATTACACACAATTACAATCTTTTTTTATTAGCCAAGTACATATTGAATATCATTGACTGAGACCTTCGTTCATGAAACTTTTCGAAAATTCTAGTCTTTTCGTGTAATTGATACATCGTAAGCAGTGCCGGATGACCCATTAGGCGGAGTAGGCGCCCGCCTTAGGGCCTCACTAATTTAAGGGGCCCCGTGAAAACGGAAATCTCAATTTTTTAGATTCTGAGTGAAGCGAAGGATCTTATGGTTTTACAATGATGTTTATTTTTTTTATTTATTTATTTTTTTATTTTTTTCTGTAAACACTTTTTCGTATAGAAATCCTTGTCCAAAAGTTTCGTCCAGCAACTATTTAGATTCGAAATTGAACTGAGATGGTACTTTAGAGAGGTCATTTTTCCAAAATCTCCATAGTTTTTCCAGTAATCAAGAATAACGATCGAAAAACTGAGTAAAAACGGTAAAATCGGTAAAAATCCGCCGTAAACGAGATTTTCACTGTTCAGATTTTAGGTATTTAGTCACAAACCGAAAAGTATTGAAGATAAAAACTTGAAAATTTTATGCAATATCAAATACATACTTTTTTATATTGGGCAACATTTTCAGAACAATTACAGCACTTTTGACTTAAATATAAAACTTTTAATTTACCAAATTGTTTGAAAGTTTTTATGTAATATCATTTTAAATATTTGACGAAAAGTTCTGAAAATTTAATATGACCTTACTCATATACCTACCTAATTATCCTAACAAAAATTCAAAAATCGTTAGTCAGGATTTTTTTTTATACACACTTTAATAAATTATCATACGATTTTTTTCGATATTGTCTGATTTCTTTTAAGTTTATTTTTAATGAGTTATAATTGTTATAACAATTGAAGTTTAAATGAGTTATATCTAATTGAATATTTTATGAGGGTTTAATTACAAAACAACTCACCAAAAATTATACAAATAACCGTAAAATACGTAAACAGTATTTAAATAATAATATATTATATTACACTGAAACTTTTTTTTTTAAATTTAATAATACCTGTATGAAACAGTATCAGCATTACGATCGTATAAATGAATTTATGAAAATAAGTTGGAATCAACCTTTCCAAATGTTATGACAGCATTAAAAATATATAGATGACTAATGGTCACCAATGCTCCTGGGGAACGATCTTTTTCAAAGTTGAAGTTGTTAAATAATTGCCATTGACCTTCAATGGCCAAAAACGTTCAAATTCACTTGCCGTTATGACTACAGAAAATTACATTTCACAAAAAACAGAATTCAAAGATATTCTCGAAGAGTTTACTGCGAAAAAATTCAGAAGAGTTAATATTTGAAAAGCAAATATTTTTTTAAGTAAAAATTACAATTTATTTTAAGTTTTTTATAATATAGTTCATTATGAATCATTAAAAAAAAAAAAATAAATAGGAGTAAAATAGTAATTAATTATTTTTCTTACAAATGAAAAAAAAATTAATAAACATGATTATATTTATTAATACAAGTTGGTTTTTATTAAAATTGTTTATTTTCATTATTGGATAGTAAAGTTAAAGATGCATGTAAAAAATAATTTTTTAGGGCCCAAAATTTTATTTGCCTAGGGGTCTACAAATGTTTAATCCGGCACTGATCGTAAGTTTTCGTCTATTCAAGAAGAACTATTAACTAAACGAAATGTTCGAAAGAAATTCAATCCCACACTGCAAACACAACCATGAACCAATATCTATTTACCAAGTACGTATTGAATATCGATGACTGACACATTCGTTCATTTACTTATTCTCAGTGGTGTTTTGGAGGGTATACGCGGGTATACGACGTATACCCGCCGGAAAAATTAGTAAATTAGCGTATACTTTATAAAATTGACACCAATACGCACGTATACGCTCATATATTTCATAAAAAAAAAAATAATAATAATAATAATAACAATAATAATAAAAAGCCGATAAGATAATGGTGGTGGAAGTTCGTCCTTCGTCGCTTCGCTCCTCGGACAAGATAATGGTGAGGAGTGTATAGCACTTTCTATCATGGGATCACCTAACCTAACCTCGGACAAGATATTGGTGATGAATGTATTAAGTTTTAAAGAAATGATGACTCATTTCTTTAGTATAAAACGATTCTGAGCAAAGCTTCAGTGTAATATAATATATTATTATTTAAATACTGTTTGCGTATTTTACGGTTATTTGTATAATTTTTGGTGAGTTTTTTTGTAATTAAACCCTCATAAAATATTCAATTAGATATAACTCATTTAAATTTCAATTATTATAACAATTTTAACTCATTAGAAATAAACTTAAAAGAAATCAGACAATATCGAAAAAAATCGTATAATAATTTATTAATGTGTGTATAAAAAAAAATCCTGACTAACGATTTTTGAACTTTTGTTAGGATAATTAGGTAGGTATATGAGTAAGGTCATATTAAATTTTCAGAACTTTTTGTCAAATATTTAAAATTATATTACATAAAAACTTTCAAACAATTTGGTAAATTAAAAGTTCTATATTTAAGTCAAAAGTGCTTTAATTGTTCTGAAAATTTTGTCCAATATAAAAAAGTATGTATTTGATAGTAGATAAAATTTTCAAGTTTCTAGCTTCAATACTTTTCGATTTATGACTAAATACCTAAAATCTGAACAGTGAAAATCTCGTTTACGGTGGATTTTTACCGATTTTACCGTTTTTACTCAGTTTTTCGATCGTTATTCTTGATTACTGGAAAAACTATGAAGATTTTGGGAAAATGACCTCTCTAAAGTACCATCTCAGTTCAATTTCGAATCTAAAGAGTTGCTGGACGAAACTTTTGGACAAGGATTTCTATACGAAAAAGTGTTTACAGAAAAAAAAAAAAAGAAAAAAAAAAAAAAAAAAAAGAAAAAAAAAAAAAAAAAAATAAACATCATTGTAAAACCATAAGATCCTTCGCTTCACTCAGAATCTAAAATATAGCTAATCCGTATTCAAAAAAAATATATATAATATTGTCTATTGTAGATGTAAATTATTATCAGTACGCAGATTTTTTTGTAATATTGCTCATTGAAGTAATCAAGGGCAAAGCTAAAAACAGATTAAATAATAAATATTATTTAATAATAATATTAATAATTAACACCTTTTTATTTTTATAACTACTTGACAACTACATATTTTTGCTTGGTATTTTACATTTTTATTTTTTGTTTTAATTTAATGTATAAACCTGTTATATGTAACAGATTTACAAAAAAAATAAAAAATAATAATAAAACCAAATGTTTT
The DNA here is from genome assembly GCA_027580255.1 of Therioaphis trifolii. Taxonomy (NCBI): domain Eukaryota; kingdom Metazoa; phylum Arthropoda; class Insecta; order Hemiptera; family Aphididae; genus Therioaphis; species Therioaphis trifolii. The sequence goes on along the minus strand of CM050405.1, from coordinate 2,817,876 downwards.
TTGAAATTTTTTTTTTATGATATAGGTATTTTAAAAAAATGATAGCGAATCAGAAGATGGTTGAATGAATTTATGTAACTTTTTCTGTTCGTGTGAGCTATTATTTAGTATAACTAGTATAAGTAGGTACTCTACTAAGACAGCACCTATACTTACTAAATAGTAATTACTTTTTATTTCTTAAATGATAAATTTAACTCTGAAAAAATGTTTTAAATTCGAAGATAAATTAAATAACAAAATGGTATAAAACAGAGTATACATTTTCGTTTTAGTAAAATGTTTATGCTTCTGAATATGAAATTTTTATATGACGAGAATGGTCACGAAGCGATCGTCGTTTTGAACGGTTGAATTAGATCAGTTTTGATCCCAATAGATACACAATAATCAACTGTTTTTAAATGCGCGTATACCCTAAAGTTTTTTTACTAAAACACCACTGCTTATTCTTAAGCTTAAGCCAGTGCATACTATTTTAAGGAATTTACAGAGGGTCGCGTCTCAATAAAATGTACTACCAGAGGGGGCGCATATAGGGGAAATCTACTCTTTTGTATCAACGTGTTCTTTTTAGGTTTATTTACTGAACTCTACTGAGACATGTATCAGCATTACCGATTTTTCAATAATGATACCTTAATAAAGTAAAAAGAACAGAATATATGTACTTCTATATATATATATATATATACACCTATTTGTGAATGTGTTAAAAAAAATGTTTTATAATTTAAAAGTATAAGTTTGAATTAATAGAAAAAATGTTTGTATAAATTCTTGATGTTAGACGAGTATACTACATATTTTCCATACAATGAATACTCCGAAATAATTGTATAAACGTAATATGAAAAATATATAAAAATAAGTCTTCTTGTTTGTTTTATAATATTGGTTCATTAGCTATATACGAACTTAAAACAGTTTTTTTTTTTTTACCAGCGATAGCGTTTGTTGACAATTACAACTGGAAACTACACTATTAAAATGAAAAAAATATTTCAATAATCTTAGTACTATTGATTTCATTCAATTAACATTGAAATTTCTCGTTATGAGAATGTGTCGGTCAAAGGCACGGTTACCCACCATCCGCGTAGCATTTAATTATCACTGGGGGACACTTATAGTGCTACGTACTTTGTATGTTAAAATATGCACTGGCTTAAGCTTAAGTATACATTGAAATACTGGCACTAAGAGGAAATTCTCAAGGCCTGGCCTGTGCAGTCCAAGCCTTGAGAATTTCCCTCATGTGTGTAGGATCGGCCGTGAGGCCAAATTTTCTTTTCCAAATTTTGCAAAGGCCGGGCCTGAAGGCACAAACTGTACAGACCGAATCAGAAGTGTGGATGCACTGTAGAGGCCGGGCCTTGAGTCCAAAAGTTGGTATTGAAGATTTATACGATATCATATAAACCATAATATGTACAACAACAATTGTTAACAGTAAATAACCATTTTCTGCTTATCATTTTTTTTTTAATTTTTTTTTTTTTTGAGTAACTTTTTATTATGAGTCGCGAGTTTCTTGAAGATTTCATTAAAATCTATGAAAGTGAGCCTTGTCTTTGGCAAGTTAAATGCAAGGAGTACCATAACCGGAACAGAAAAAAAGCAGCTTATGAAAAATTAATACAGAAATGAAAAGAAGTTGAGCCAAACGCCACGAAAGACAGTGTTATCAAAAGAATAAATAACATGAGGAGCTCGTATAGAAAAGAAAACAAAAAATCAATGAATAAGTCAAGTCTGGAGCATCAACTGACTCTGTATACAAACCAAGATTGGTTTCACATTGTTGAGGTAAGTTTAATAAACTATTATAGTCTTCCATGTAGTACCTTAACCCTAATATTGTATGTTATATTAAATAAAATATTTTCTTTTATTAAATTATATTTATTTGTTGATTTCAGTTTTCTTTGTGACCAATATACGCCTCGAACTTCGTCTGCTAATTTGAACAGTGATTGTAACGACGATGACGACATCAGAAATTGGTCAACAAACGTAAGTAATAATTGTTATTTCATATTATATTATTCAAATAAAGTTAAATATTATTACTGTATTAACACCTATCATTCATTTTATTCCTTGAACACTACATTAATATTACTACTAACACTACATTAATATTAGTGTTATTATAATATTATAAAGTTATTTATTACAATGTCATAAATTATTACAGTATAATAATTAAACTTAAACGAAATTAGTCAAATATAATATCGCCATCACAACACAAAATATAATACTCGTAATTTTAAATACAGTCTTGTTGCCAAGGAACTTGACCTTCATTAGCAAAATATCTCATGAACTTTTCACGCACTTTTTTGGCAAAGTGAGGAGGTTTTCCCTGATTGATCTGGTTCAAGGTATACGTGTAATCATTTTGTGTTTCATATCCCAAAAAACCTTGTAACTTCATTCGTATTTTCACGGTCAAAGCATTCTAACAAAACATAAAAGTTAGGTACCTTTTTTATTAAAAAATTATGCAGTACACTTGAGTCCATAACGATGGAATCGATATGTTTTGATTTCAAATTGACTTCCGCATGAAATATTCTGAACCGTGATACTAAAATTCCGAATGTGTTTTCAATACGCGTCTTGCTCGCGACAGGGGGTAATTAAAAATGTTTCGTATTTCAGAATTAAGATAGGCTTGCCTAAACGATTTCATCATATCTTCTCTTAATAGGAAAGCATCATCAACACCAAAAACATAAGGCATTTCGATATTTGAGTTTATAATTCTGTCAGCCTGAGTAATGTTTAAAAGATAGTTTTCAATTTTTTCAAAAAATTTGGTTTTTTTCAGTACCCCACCGTCCGAAATTCTTCTGTTTGAACCAAAATCGCACTTTATGAATTGATAATCAGCATCCGCTATGGCAAACAGGACTATACTATGCCTTCCCTTATAATTTTAATAGTTAGACCCATTTCCAGCGGGAAGCAAGATGGTTATATGTTTTCTGTCCATGGCCCCAAGATAGTGAGGAAAATTCCATTTTCTTTCAAAAGCATTTGGTATTACTTCCTCTATGAAGACTTACTAGGGAATATGTTGATAATAACCGAAATACTTGTATGAACAAGGTGGTATCAGGATAACAACTAGAGCTGCGTGCGTTTCTTATACTACCAAAATGCTGTAAAATAATGTTGAAATGTAAGTATATATGAAAATATTATTGATACTTAATATTTATTAATAATAATTATTAAAATCCATATTTATGTAGATTAATGTAATACATATTTTTAATACAATTAATTTCTGAAAAAATTTTGCTTTTATATCATTAATGATTTTTAAATATTCTATATTTCACAGATATACTACACTACATTGATTATAGAATAGTCTAAGAGTATCCTGATTAATTTGCCTTGTCAACAAATATTTAAAGCCTACGTCTCAAGGAAGATATGAAATGAGTGTGACAGTAGTTTCAATTGTAGCACGGAGTCCTTATAATGCCATAGCTGTTAATTTTTACAGGGCCCCAGTTTTAATTTCATCCATTTTATCCAGGTATGTTAAAAACTGTAAGAATCTATTTCAAATATTATAATTAAAGTTATTATATTGAAAATAGGAAGGTATTGATTTTTGTTTATATACATACATACATACATATATGTGTGTGTGTGTGTGTGTGTGTGTGTGTGTGTGTGTGTGTGTGTGTGTGTGTGTGTGTGTGTGTGTGTGTGTGTATTTAGAGAAAGATAGAGAACCAATGATAATAGGATATTTGATCGTATGACTTCCCTTATAGTTATATGATTCCTAATAATTGGTTATATTTTCATACTTTATAGTGAGTGAAATCCGGATCTGGCCTTAAAGCATCTTTTGGAAGTGAATTCATAGCATCTACTGGGCTTATCCATTATTTTGTATTACTCCATTGCTGCAGCCACTGAACTTCCAAAACATTATAGTAAGTCTGAAATTAATATGTTAATTTTACCAAGTTTTTAAAATTGATCACAAGTAGTAAAGGTTTTATATAAAAAACTTTGTTCTTTACTATGTTACCTGAAATGCCATCTTCACATTCATTGTTTGAAAATATGGATGGATATGGTCAATATGTTCTATCATATTATTCTATGTGAGTAAAAAATACATAACTATGAATCAATCTTCTTACTTTTAAAATTATATTATTAACAATTCATGATTTCAGGTTTTGAATCAAATGTGGAGAATCAAAAGCAAACTCAGAAGCTCTACTTAAATCTGTAGCGTGTATGCAACTGGGAAATTTTGAGAAATCCCTAATAACTTCCACATACTGCGATTCCAAGTGGTGTCATTCGTTGTCACACAATCAACATGCATATTCTGATTCAACATTATGACTGTATCCGTCACTAATTTTTCAAGTACTGTTCCTGAAACAGCTCCTGCTCTAAGAAAAGCTCCCAAAGTGTGATACCATTTGCCACCAAATGGTTGTCATAGTCACACAAGTGCATGATCACCAAATTTGTTTTAATCAAAATCATTTGTATATTTACCTTGGTCTAAAAAACTCTTCAACTTGTAGATTAATAACTAGTAGTGTTTTTAAAAAAACAATAGTAACAAAAAATTTTTAACATCCTGCTTTGTTAAATTTTTTTAAAGATGTAAATTTGTTTAAAATATATTTTAAATATATACCAAAAACTAAAATACTGTATTCTTTTGATTTTTTAGTATGTATTTTAAGTCTAAAATAAACCTATATGACCATGTTTGTAAGCTATACTAAATATAAATAAAAATGAAAAGAATAATCTCAAATTTAGATTTTTATAATATATATTTATTTATAATTATTTTGATACAAAAAAGTGTAGAAATAAATTTTAAAATATTAAAACTATCTTATTTTTTAAACTGATCATTGCTAATTATATTTAAAATGTTTGTATTTTAAAAAACATAATTTAAGTTAATTTCCTCTTAAAACATCATTCACTCAACAAAATGGGCCTTTTCAGTTAAATTTATCTTAAATTAAAGTTAGTCAATTATTACTGCAACATTCTGTACACTGTGACGTTAAGAAAATCTGATAGTATTTAATATTACCTTAGAAGAACTAAACAGTGCAGGTTTTTTTTTTTTTTATTACTTGTTTGTCTTTGCTTACATAGCTACTTCAACAACCTGACACAAAACATTTTTTAGTCATTTTGAAAAATATTTAATTATACTTGTTCATGTAAAATATGGACACAAATTAACAAATGGCAAAAATTAAAATGTTGGTGCCTCTATAACATTGTTGTATGGATTTATCTATTGTATTCCAAAAATTAGAATATTTGGAGACACGTGACTGCAATGTTTTTTATGAAATGGTTGTCTACACTTTTGTAAAGGCACAATCTAAGATAAGCATTATATAAACACTTAAATTGAACTTTATCTGTTGGACTTGTAGTAAGTGAAAAAAAAATTATTCTTTTATTCTCTATATTATAATAAATAATTTTATGTTACAAGCCCACTCTAGGAAAACAAATTACTCAATACATTTAGTGTAGTAGTTCCATTATGTGCTTAACGGCTTAGAAGTAAAATATATTACCAACCATTGGAATGAAGTATAAGTAAATTACGAATAAAGTTATTAGTTTTAGTGTTGAGTGAAAGAATTGCCCTATTCAATAAAACATTTTTTTTAAACGACATAATTAAAAAATCAAAAATATATTTGTATACATTTAGGGAAAGAAAAGTAGGTAGAGTTGAGGTGAATTCACCAACACTTGCCCACCAAATAGTATGTTACTCAAATTATAATAAAACCAGGTATTCGGGTTGCTACTGCCAAAAGTGTGTTGACACATGTGTTATTTTGATATCATAAGCGAAATTAAATGAATATCTTTCAATAAAATATCTTATTTTGTAACTTAGTGAAATTAATTATCAAAAAGTTAAAGCTTTTGATCCCATTTCCCATATGAAGCTTTTGTTTTGAATACCAGATATACATTTATCCGTATCAAACCCCAATTCCTATAGTGTAATTGGTATTTAATTTTATATGTACCTAAGCACAGAGCCGTGTTAAAGGGGGTAATTGCCCCCAGGCGCCTTAGTTTAGAAAAAGTAAGGGGGCGCTTTTATTTGCGCTTAATATGGTACCTGTGGCCCCAAAATAAATTATGTCCAGGGGCGCTGAATTACTTGACACGGTCCTGCCTATGCATTATCTTTCAATAGCACTTGTGTAAAAACACGTCTGAATAAATTACACGAGTTAAAATTAAATTTCAAAAACGCATAGTGTGACATGGGGGTCAGGTCCATAGAAAAGTCAACGTCCGGACGAACCACGACGCTACGACTCTGATGACTAAATTGTGTTGCCGAAACGCCGTAATTTTTTGACCCGCTGATTCGGTTAAGGAACCAGAGAAATGCCGAAGTACTCTATTATTACTATTATTCTATATTATCTATGGAGAAACGGGTATGATCATTATTCAGTGTTATGACCACCCGCCACCGATCGACGCACACAACCACGTTACCATAAACATTCTTATCAATAATCAGTTCCTACTGTTCTCCGTATCGCCGTACGTGTTCGCTCTCGCGGTGTCCGTTCGATCCGTTCCACTGCCTACGTCGGTCACAGATATATATATATATATATATATCTGTGACGTCGGTTCACTGACCTCTCTGTCCGTTTTGACCGAGGGGTGACCATGAACATTGGATAATGTTGCAGCGACAACGGTGTTCCTTCAGTGTGACCACTTTTACGAATAAAAACTACCGTACCCATGTCACATTAAAATAAATACACGTATTATAATATTGTGTACGCTCACATTGTAACGTTGTATACTTTAATATATTTCAATTAATTAAAATAATCAGTGAAAGACGAAAAATTAATAAAATTATAGTTTAACGACTATTTTATTTTTGTTTTGGCTGTAATTATATTTTGAAAATCATTTTATCATTGAAATTTGTTGTCATGAAACAGCACCATCTAACGGTTAGGTTTATCGGATGCGGTGTTTGTGTTATGCTTACGCTGCATTGTATAGCGTTATACGTAGTGCCCTCTCTATATTATTATTACTCTGAGGTATCGCCGTACGTGTTCGCTCTCCCGGCGTCCGTTCGATCCGTTCCACTGCCTACGTCGGTTCACTGGCCTTTCTGTCCGTTTTGACACTTGTTGACGAGGTGAATCGTTTTTACCGGGTCCGTCGGTCGTCACGACAGACTTCGCGTTTACATCTGCGGCCGTCGTTCGCGGCACGCTCTCTCGCCATCGGTCTCCAACGCTCGTGTGTTTGGGACCGCAGTGAAGACAAGTCTCCGTCTCCGTGCCTTCCTCGCCGGTGGCAAGTCGTCACACTCGTCGAACGGTGTCGGATTTGTGTTGCGGCCACGTGGGCCCCGGACGCGTGTACCTACACTAAATATTTTTCTGCCCGTTTGGACGTTGCCGTGAAAAAAAAAAATTATAACGATATAATTCTTTATTATAGTTCTGTGTTTTTGTAAGGTACGTATGGTACTGTAGATTTGTATTGTTTGTATATCGGGCGTATAGCGAACGTGTAAACACAAACGGTGAACAATGATACTGATGTATGTAAAAATTATCAGAGAATTTATTTGTTTCGAACATCGATAAAGCTAATTTGAGTTGTACGAGATAATTTATGTTTTTCTCATTGGTAATAAATTCATTGGTAATGTTTACGTTTACTTCAGTAGCTTACGGTACGAATTTGTGTGCATACTAATTATGTCATTGTCGAGACTTAGATAATATTAGGCAATTTGAAATAGTTAAACTAAACTAAAGGAGAGTTCTTATAATGTATAGAAACCGATGAAGATCTTGAGTTGTTTGATTGTGAGATGATTGGCCTAGATTAGTGATGTTCGAATAATAAACGAAAAGACAATTAAGTTCAATTGAGTGAAGGATATTTTTGTAGTTATCAAGTATAGTTAAACAATCACTGAGTCAGAGGGTAATGATAACATGCATAGATTTGGTTTTGTTTTGTTTGATTTTCCAAATTTTAAACAATTGAGATTAAGATGAATTAGTAGTCGGTGACTCATTTCTATTGATTTAGCACTGGCAGTATCATCAGGTTCCAGTAAGAAGATTATTTATGACTCGAATATCAGTAACAAAAACTCAGTAAGCGTTGAGATTTATTATTATAAATCATTGTTTGAAGCATAATTTTTATACTAAAATTTGGCATATCAAAATTATTTAACCTAATAACATAATATATTTATTAATTGATCAATTTGTTTATAGGTGTTGATACACAGTCGCTCAAATTTAAATATGAGTAAGTAATTACCTTTTTATGTATAACTTTGATATATATGTCTATTTATTGATTTCATTTTAAGATTAAAGTAATTCTTTTAGCTATTATTATACTCTTTAACCCTTCATTAGGTAGGTCGGGTCTATCAGACCCCAGGATTTTAAATATAGATTAATATTTGTAATATATTCGTGATAAGGGTCAAACGTTTTTATTTATAACCATTTAAATATTTAATTTTTTTATTTCGTAATTGTTACAATATATTTCTAAGTGTGCCTATGTAATTGTAATTCATATTTGAAGAGATAAAGTATTACCATAAAAGAGTAAACTTGATGTATTGATATGGGTCTATGAAACCCATGGTAACTATTAACGTAACATTTTTTCACCTACCTAAACAAGGGTTAATATTACAACACTTTGTTGTTCTGAATTGCTCTATTTTAACACAGAATGAAATATGATAAAGTATTAGGAATTGAATACATTTGATTATTTTAGAGCAAAATAAAAAATGAATTGAATTTACATTACTTTTATTTTTAATGTATGTGTTTATTTTTTTGGGGTTGTTGTAGTGATCTAAAAATTATTAATAGCCTCTCTATAAATCAAAAGATATTTTAACCATTTGACTAGGTATCTAGTTACGTATTTATGAAAAAAATTTGAAGTATTTTAATAATTTATTTTCATTGTTCATTCTAATATCAACTAACAGTAATCATTATTATAGGCAAAATGGTTGATCAAAAGAGAAATAATAGTGAAGAAAACATAGTCCAAGCCAAACGATTTCAATTGGTTGATTTAAAATCCTTCACTAGTTTTTGTACCTGGAAGGAGGACAAATTAGATTCACAAGATGAAGGTAAATTTATGTTGTAATAATTAAAGTAAAAAAGCTGGTTGTTGCAGTCTACCCTTTAATTGTGTTTAATATAATATATACTTTGGTTTGTTTACAGAACAATTACAAAACAGCACAAAGACAAAGGAAATCCCGTGTTTTTCAGAAACTGAAGGAGAACCACAATCATCTAATGAAAATAAAGAATTTGTGTCCTTAAGCGAAGAATTGCATGAATATTTAGACGTTGAAGACGAAGAATTAAAAAACTTATACAAGTGTTTTTATTCTTCATTGAATACTTGTAATGAACCTGCTAAAACAGTTGTATCACATGAGACAAACATGTATACATTTAAATTGAGTATGATATTTAGTACGCTTTTCGAAGAGTTCAAATTTACTTTAAAGCCAAATACTATAAATAATAATACTGATAATGCAATAGATTTGTATTTATACAGAAATAATCATGGATTAGTCTTTTCGCATGAAAATATTGATGAGTTTAGAAATGTAAAGCTACCATTACGTTCTGATAATATTAATGTTGTCAATTGGGTACACCGGATAAACTATTTTACATATTTAGCCAAAGACCCCATCATTAAACAAAATTATCCCGGTTATGGTCAAGTATCATTTATTGTTTTATTTTGCCAATATTTAAGTATGTCAGATACATTATTAAAAGCGAAAATGAACATATCTAAATATGACTTATTAACAGTCTATTTAGAAAAGTCGTGGTTGAATGATCAGGTAATAAACAAGTATTTCGCATTGATAAAAGCGAGAAGCAATGCTATAGAAGACAAGAACATCCATGTCTTTGACAGTTTTTTTTTTACTCAGTTTGTAAAAAACAGTTATAATCATGTGAAAAACCACACAAAAAAAATTGACATTTTCTCATTTAAAAAATTGATGATTCCTGTTAATACTGGGGGCCATTGGGTGCTGATCTGCTATGACGCCTTATCGAAAAGTTTAGTTTATTATGATAGTGTTAAAGTGCGCTTAGAATTTCGTCAGGAACGCGTTGAATCTAAAGTGGTTAAATACTTAAAGTTGGAACATAAAGCAAGAAAAGGGGTTGATTTCAATGACGATGGGTTGTATTGTTTAAATGGTAGAAGTCCTGTCCAAACCAATTCTTATGATTGTGGGGTTTTTACTTGCATCAATGGGGAATTATTTTCTAGGGATAAACCATCATATAATAGTTACGAACAAAAACATATTAATGTGTATAGACAAAAAATCACCCACGAATTATTGAACAATGAACTTATTACACAATAATTTGTTTTTAAATTTTTTTAAATTTTATCACATCAAAAAACCTGACATATTTTACATTTTTCTCTGTTATTAATATTGATCATGTCTCTATGTGTATATAATATGTATGTATTGAAAAGTTTGAGTTTAATTCAGTGGCTCCCAACCTCTTCTATTCTACACCCTCTTTGTAGATTTTCAAAAATTTGAAATTTCAGGATAAATGTATTTTACCTAAAACTCTTCTAAAGAGCTACCACTGTTGAAATCAATTTTTTCTCGTGAATCGTTCTTCAGCGCGATTGCCTGTTTTTTAATTATATCTGGCAATGTGTCTATGTTAGTACTGAATGGACAACTTTTTAACATATATTGCCAAAGTTTGTTCGAAAAATTTGGAAATATCGAGTGAATTTATCAGAGAGAAAATTGTATTTCACAATAACTGCTTGTGCCTCCCCAGAAATGTGTACAAGTCCCCCAAGGGGGGCGCGCCTCCCCAGTTTGGGAATCAGTGGTTTAATTGAACAATTTTAAATTTATGAAAATTGCATGATAATATTTTATTTCTGCTATTAAAAACTTCACCTTCAATCAAAATGATTAATTATCAGCTGTAATATTTTCCTTGAAAATAACAATCTAGTGAGCCTTTTAAGTTCAAATGAGTTGTAGATTTTTTATTTTTAATGTGATTAAACAGTTTGGCTTTAAACGTCCACAATATTTATCTACTAGTTATACATTTTTATTTAAATTTATATTTATTGTACTGTTTTTATGATATAGTTATAACAAATATTTCCAGTTATTGTTATAATGATATTTTGTTATAAAAACAAAATGATTTGTTTCGTTTATGTTTTAAGACTGATATTTGAAAATATTAAGACTAATATGTAAACACATACCCTACAAATCATTATATCTCATTACTTACATAATAATTTATATCGGTTTTAAATTTGAAGTTTTTATATTTGTTATTTTGAAATTGTATAAGTATCAATATTTAATCTTGGACATTATAATATCCTAATTGTAAGTAAATGGACTATATCAAACATTTGAAATCAAAATGTTCCAATATGTTTTACATTTGTTATATTTATATTAATTCTATCCTGAGACTGATGTTAAAAATTTAAATGTTGTATACACACAAAAAACAATTAAATTATCAAATTTATAATTTTTGTAAGTGTGTACTGAGATTATTGTTCCTACATCTTACCTAGGTACATAATATATGTTACGAATAACTTTTATTTGTACTCATTATGCCTTCTATACTTGAAACATTAATTATTTATTAATCGTTAATGTGGGTAAATAAATTAATATAAAAAAAATACTTAGGAAATTATTTATACTGTTATTCATATTATTGATCTAAAGAATATTTCTTTCCAATAGATAATATTCCTGTATTTTTTTTTTTTTATTTATTTATATTATCATATACCCAATACAATGTGTATGTAATTACAATTTTTGTTTGTAATCTTGACAAATTATGTATATTTCAATTAAATTTTCATTGAAATCCTTGTTTGTTATAATTTATTTCATTTTGATATAACTCTGTAGTATATGCATACATATACTAAATGAACAATATTTTCTTAATATGAGTACCAAATGCTTAAATTGTAAATGTATTTTAATATTGGTTTTTAACCCAAGTTGTATTTGTTTTTTTTTTTTTTAATATTTTATAATGCCTGATGGTAGGTGCTAAGAGACTTTATATTTTATACTGTGTTAAATTTACACGGCAGCAAGAGCTATTGGTTTATTTTTTTTCTTTATGAATTAAACTTCAAAATTTATTCTTGAGAAATGTATCAAATGTTTTGATTTTTAATATTATTTAATGTACTTACTTAACTTATGTGTATTTTTATGTATCAATAAAAACTTTTTCAATGTGTAATTAAAGTGTGTTGTGTAGAAAAATTTATGGCTTATGTTATATAGTTTTGTTAGTATGTTTATACTCTGTTATGAAGTAAAAAACATTGAAAACCTCTGATTGAAATAGTGATTATTTATGATTTATTATTTCAAAAAATATTAATCACGACTTTTTTGTATATTTGCGTAAATGATTAATGAAAATTAAGAAAAGCACAATTGTATTTAATTAATAAAGATTAATAAGATATAAACAAACTATATTTTTAATGTGATAATTGATAAGCAAATAATTTAAAAGTTAAATTGTGGTATTCTAATCATTTATCAATCAATTCTAATGATATTTATGCCATCAAAATATTATTCGATTGATTTTTTTTAAACCATCTCAAAATGCTAAAACATCTAATGTGCATCCAGGGGCGGATCCAAGGAGGGGGCGAAGGGGGCGTGCGCCCCCTCCAAATATCATAAAAAAAATTTTTCCAATGTTAAGCCATTATTGGCAATGAGAATGGGAGAGAAAAGATTAACTGGGTTAGCTCTAATGTATATTCATAAAGATATTAATATTGACAATGAAAATAACATAAAAAATGTAATTGAAACATTTTCTAAAGAAAAACAAAGAAAACTTGATTTTGTATTATGAAAGTAAAGTATTTTTCATTTGTATTAATACCAGTTTATTATATTATTTTATGTTTCAATGCATTAATTATATTATATTGGTTCAAGTAATTAAAATAAAAGTTTTTTTTTACCTTATTTGGATTTTCATTTTTCTACGGCAGGTAGAAGATTCTGGGTTACAATTTACACAGCTTAATCATATATATGACTGCCCCCCCCCCCCAAAGAACATTTCTGGATCCGCCCCTGTGTGCATCGTCGTACATCTTTATAGGTACAATATGTTATTATTTAATATAAGCATTTTTTAATTTAATTTTTTAATTGATATAATTCCTATGTACCTTCTGTATACAGCCCTACTCAATTTAATGAAAAAAAAATGTTCGTACTGTAGGTTATTACCGACCTATTAAAGAATAAAAATACTAACAATCAATAGTTTGTATTTTCAATCAAAATGTGCTGAATATTATGAAATCAAAAATTTGAATTAACAAAAATAACTAACCTGAATTTGAAAGTATTCAGTAAAGCAGTAGGTACCTAACTATTTGTTAAATAACAGTGCTGTATAAAAAACATTGTTATTATGAAGTATAAAATATATAATATCTGCGTATTCCGATAAAAATGAGTGTTACATCGGTAAATATGACCATTCCCAACACATTCTAAATACCCATGGGTCTTGCATGTGATTACAATAATTTTATTTCGTTTTTTTATTGATTTTTGTATTGTTTTCAAGTTTTATCATTTTATATATCTATGTTATTTGAAAATTGCATTTATAGTTTTTACTTATTAAATTAAGATTTTTTAGTATCCTCTAAAATGATTATGTACCTACCAAAATTAATCAAATACGTTTTCTATTCAAATATAAGAAAATATTTCACAAAAAAAAAAAGAAGAATATGTAAGATGTGTGGTTATCTATATATCATTAAATCTACTTAAGGAATTTAAACAAATATATTTAGGTAGTTTGGAATTCTTATTTTATTAATTGTTGATGCCCCCTCCCCCACATTGTGATTGATCATGATTGTTCTTCATTTTACCTAGAAAAAATTACTCTTTCCATCAATGATGGTGGTTTTGCTTCAACCAGTTAAACTTACAGCTTGATTCATTGGAGCCAAATTTCAACCAAAATAGACCCTGTAATAATATATGTTTTCAGTTTTCTATAGTTCACAGTCCATTTTACGAGCCATTTTAGTACTAATCAGCCATCATCAATCCAACTTTAACCAGAGGTATTATCAATTGGCCAATACGTCTATTGGAACATTTTCCTACGATTAATTGAAATAATTGAAACAACCGTTTCGATTACGGTTTATTTCATGCACGTATTTCTCTTAGTCATCTGTTTTTTTTTTTCACAGCAGCGTGAACCGAGCTATACAACACGGTTCAATAGTCGGTGCTACTTTCAATCACACAGTTAAGACGTAACGGACTCTTGATAAGCATATTTTCGCTAAGGTCGAATTTTTTGGATTTTGGCTACCACATTAGCAATTTCACAATGTCCACAGTAATTATTTGTTAATAATAATGATCCAACAATAAGTACCTATGGAGTGGCGACGCACCGACGTCTGGACGGGCGAGACGTTTGTAATTGTGACGAGTGCGTCGACGAGCAAAACTCGTCGGTATTAATACGAGCGTGAAAACGTACAATACATTGTTTAGTATATCGTATATTTAGATACGAAACACAACATATCCAGCGTACGATTGAATAACGTTTCCTATTTCCTAATATCGTTGAGACATAACAGTCTTATCAAAACGTGCTCGACCGCCACGCGGAATGCCGGACGATCGCAATGTGCCAATGGCGAGACAGTTTATTTGATCATATTGTATGACGATTGAGTCGACCAGCATAAAGGTCGGGACACAAATGCCCGCAACGTACCCGCAGCACCGTGTGTCGGCCGAGTGTTGGTCGATGCACGGTTCGTCGTTCACGAACGCACACTTGTCCGTACCTGGTCCGTAGCTCGTCCATGCCGTTTTCCTACTAGCTTCTGCAGCTGTTTCAGTTTGTTTCAGTATTTTGCCAAGGGAGGACGCGAGAACTATGTTTAAAAGTTTTAAAAACAGTGAGTTAGCAATTATAGCGCTTGCGTTAGAAGAAGAAGACGAGAAATGGAGAAGTCAACATAAAAGAAAGAAAAAAATGTGGTTAGGTACACATGGAAGTCAAGAACCATTGAAGGGGGATTTTTCACGTTGTTACCACGGTATAGAAGATAATTATCTTCTATATCGTGTTGTTACCTCATAATGGATGATGAAACAAAGTTCGGTGCTGGTTCGGTATGCGCTCTACCGGTTTCGCCGTTCTACGTACGACAACGACTGCCTATGCGTTATCTGCCTCGTTTTTATATATTATGTCGTGTTGGGTTTTCTTTCGACTTTATTATCTTATGATTGTCTTTACTTTGGTTGTCTTTACCTTAAATTCTATTACCTACTATGTATACCGTATATAAGACGGTAAATCACCAAATGGCATATGTTGATGCAATTACAGGAGCCCATCATACTTAAAACATTGAGAGGTCGTGGTTGGACGCAGTGGCGCACATAATCCTAACATAATGTGTCGCGAATATTTCCTAACATAAGCCACCCACCCACCCACCCATGGAACATGGTGTCAGTTTATAAGGACAAAAAAACTTTTTAAACTTATTTAATACTAATTTTATTACTAAACTACATATTTTTACTTTATAATTTTTTAAATATACTTTCAATATTTAGCTGAATAATTATGATGTTTCTAGACAGATTTTTTTGTAACTTCACATATGATGATAATACAATGTAATAATTGATGAGAAAATGCTATGCTAATTTAAGTACAGAAATAAAATAGTTTAATTTATAAATACAATTTATTAATATAAAAATTAAAGTGTAAGTGAACCCATAAGAAGAGGGCTAGATTGTTTAAATTTATTAATCACAAACTCATAATCTATATTTATATCTGGTTCACAAGATATTATCATCAACGATTCGAGTCGGTCATTGGCCATTGTGGATCGGAGTCTATTTTTTATTATTTTTAACTTTGAAAAAGTTCTTTCTGTCTGTACACTACCAACTGGCAAAGTGAGTGCAATTTTAAAAACCATGTACAAATTTGGAAAGATAGTTTTCATACCACTGGCACAAAATGTTCTAAAAAAAAAAAAAAATCGTAGGATTTATATTTTATTTTAAGAAAATAAAAGTCTAATTGACTTTCTATATATTTAATATTATATAGAATACTGTTTTACGATTTACTTGAAAACTGGAAGTAACGATGCACAATTTTTTTCTTTTATTTTATGATCACTGGAAAATTTTGTGTCTAGAGTTAGTGGATCTTCAATATCTGATTCATCAGATTCGACAGATTCCGAAGAAGAATTATGTTCCTCCGCTAAGTTTGTTGCAACTTTCTCTTGACTGTGTAAAATAAGTGGTAGATTATTAGTTTGTTCTAACTGTTCAAAAATAGAACAAAAATGAATATATTCTTTGCAGACTGAATCTTTGTCGACAAATGATTTATAAATATCACTAAATACAGTAAATGCGTCTTCAGGTAATGACGTTGGTTTATACTGAATTTCTTTCATTCGTTTTATCGACAGTAAAGATATATCTTTTAGTAACCCCATTGTCTGATTTTGTTTGGTTTTTGAATTTCCTAGAAAACGTTCTTTCAGTTGTGTAACTGTACAATCAATTGCTGTATAGAATGTTTCAGTTTTAAATAACTTTGTTGGATCTGTTAGTGGATCGTCAGTCATACTTTCCCCTGGCATTTTTTTCTTTTTTCTTATACGTTTCATATCATCATTAAATACCTGAATATTTTTCAATGATTTTTCAAAATGATCAGTCTGTCTCAAAAATTCTTCAAATGATTCATCTGAACGCAGTTCACTTATTTGTTGAATGTTCTTTTCAATAACTAAAACAGCTGCTAATATATCCATATCTGGGCTTTGAAGAATTAATGATGTTGGTTCAATGATATCAAATATGCTTTTGAATAAGAAAGCAGTTTGAAGAAATCGTTTGGTAGAAAAATAAAATAATAATCCTCCAGCATCGGAACCAGCTCGTCGGTCATTTTGGCCTTCTTGTCCACGTATTTTTTCAAGAGTTTCAATAAGAGCATCAAATTTTTCTAAAATAACGTCTAACGCATATTTATGAGACATCCAACGAGTAGTAGTTACACGTTTAACTCGTCTTATCCTTTTTTTTTCATAAATACTTTTTTGTTTGTCCTCAAACAATGCTACTCGTTTTTTACTGGTACAAATAAAATCAAAAACTTTTTCTATATTTCCAAACAAGTCCATAGCATTAATATTACAACATACTGCATCTGTTACTACAAGGTTAAGTCTGTGAGAATAACACCATACATACATGGCTTGAGGATTTTCGTTTCTAATGATGGCTTGAAGACCATTATATTGTCCTCTCATATTTGAGGCACCATCGTATGATTGGCCTACTAAATATTTTTTCCAATCAATTTGATGTTTTGCACAAACTTCATAAAATAGATTTGCTAAATCATATCCTTGGGTTGAAGAACTTTCTTTTAGAGCTAGCAATCTCTCTTCAACTTTACATTGATATTCATTTTCATTTATATAACGTATGACAAAAGATATTTGTTCTTTTCTTGAAACGTCAAAAGTGCTATCAATACTTATACTAAACAAACGAGCATTTCTTACAGAATTCTGAATTGTGTGTGTAATACAAGAAGAAACTGCTTCTATTAACGAATTTTGACGTCTCCATGATAAATAAGAAAATCTTGATGATTTTATTTGAGTAAAATAACTAGCCATATGAGGGGAATATTTCGACAAAAGCAATGCAAGATCTTTAAAGTTTCCGCACATTTTGTTTATTACGTTTTCACGGTGGCCTCTAAATGCTAAATTATGTTTTCCCAAAAAAACTGTTATATCTATTAACTGTTTAACTACCTCAATATTCATGAAAACTTGTTCTTTTTTTTTTGAAGTTAAAGATGGTATTAACGGTAAATTAGTTTGTTGGATTTTGCGTTTAACTGAAGCTTGTACGTGATTAGATGAAGTTTCATGAGCAATAATTTTATTTGAACCATGAACCCATGTATGAAATCCTACTTTTGTCCAAGCAGGATTCCCTCCTTCAGTAAATAGTATACAATCTAAGCAAAACACTCGATCTGTTTTTATAGAATAGGTTAGCCAATCTCTACATATGACTGAACCATCTGGAAGTATTTTTTTGTACCATTGGAATTGAAAATGTCTACCGTATTTATCCTTAGGATACTGTCCGTCTGGGAGTTCATCAGGTAATGGCTGACAAAGCCCAGATTTTACTAAATGATTTTTCATTTCCCAAGATAATCCCTGAATATTTGAAAATGTTGATGGATCATTGTCAATATTGAAATCAAAAATATTACCACTTTTTAAATTTTGTGAAGTTTGAGTTTGATTAGGTATTGTCAAAGTTTCAGTGTTATTAACATGAGGACTAATAGAAGAATCAATTTTTAAATCATGTTGAGTATTCGGAGTTAAAGTTTTAGATGATTGAGGTATATTAGTTTGAGTTTCATTGATTTGAGTTTGATTTGGTACTGCTACAACTTCAATAATATTGTCTAGAATACAGAGAAGAACATTTCTATCACAAAATATAAAAGATAAAATATATTTACAATTCATTTAAATTAATAGATATTTTTTTCTACATCATTATGATTTATTTATATTATGACTAGCTGAATTACCCGGCTTCGCCCGTGTGTAGTTTTTGTTTTCTTTTGGTGAAAATTTCAAGCTTCTAACTTGATTACTTCAGAAGTTATGAATAATTAACTAAAACTGATTTCATCAAATTCTCGTTAACGGCAAATTTTACCGATTTTACTGTTCTACCGGGATAATAATTGAATATGTTATAAGGTTTTAAATCGAAAAATTCACTATTTTACGTGAAAATAATGATATTCGTTAAAATTCTAACTTTATACGCGTTTAAAAAATGATCTCGACCAAACATTTTTGAAATTTTTTCATTACTGTTAGAAAAACATATCAGTAAGATCATATTAAATTTTCAGAACTTTTTACCAAAAATTCGTTAACAAAATACGCGTAATATCAACATATTAACATTGTGAAAATACCCAAAAATAAGGGAAAAATAATGATTTTTTTGATACGAAGTTTTTCAATCACTGCAAATAGTTTAAAGTGTTTTTGACTTGATGTTTCTGCACTAATTAACGATTAATAGGTAGCAAAGTATAAAGAAAAATTAAAAAATTCTAAAATAAATAGTCATACACACTAAAAACAACTTTTTGTACAAAACTGATTTTTAACCTTGATAATGCCGTAATGCTCGGTAATAAATTAGTTTTATGTAGCATAGATAGATTGCACCGTATGAATAGTGTTGCAATTAAAATATTGTAAATAGGCAACTGTCCTTATTTTTCTGAATAGTAATAATAGTAATAATAATTATTATATACCATAGATTATTAATAATTATTTATTGTCTTAGACCCGGTTCACATGGACGCGCGTATACGCGCGTCGATCGCGATAACGGCGCAAGTTTCTATTTTCGCGCGTATACGCGCGTAAAGGCGCGTATCCATTACGCGCGGCAAACCCTCGAACATTGGCTCGCGCGGCAGCCGCGCCAAATGGATACCGAGTTGCCGCGCGAGCAAATTTTCTTTTTGCCGCGCGGAGAGCCAAATTTTGTCGGTAAAATAGCGCGCGGCAAAGGAGTTTTAGTTAATTGCACGCGAGCCGCGCTCTAAAAAAAATTTGATACTTAAAATGGCTCGCGCGGCAAATAAATGGTTTGCCGCGGACGAACATGGCGCGCGCGGCTGCCGCGCGTAATGGATACGCGCCTTAATACTGCGTATTGAAATTCCATATATCGTTATCGGACCGTTCAGATGACACGCGCGTTTTGACAACGAAACAGCAATTAATTACATTTTAAATATAGTTTTTGACTAGAACATTCTCGTACAACGCGCGTGACACGCAGCCATCTGAACGGTCATACGCGCGTTTTGTGGCGTGCTTACACACTGTTCACATGGACGCGCATATACGGTTATAGTCATATATACCCAAAGTTAAATTGAGTTCAACACAATAAAATACGGAAATGTGAGTGATATTTTGAGTACGAGTACACCTTACATAATTTTGTTTACTATTCATATTTAATATTATTCAAAGATAATATTATTTTAAAGATAACCTTACCGTTTAAACTAGAATTTTCTTCCAACCGAACTTTTTTTGGTGCCGAAAAAAATGATGAAATAGGCCGGGAAGTTGATTTTGTTTTTCTACTTTTACAATTATCTAAATGTCTTTGCCAGTTTGTAAAATTTAAATTTCCACGAATTTTTCCACAGACACATATTTTATCCATGTTGGACATTTAGAATTATTTTAAATAAATAATAATTAAATTAACGCGAACCACAGCAACACGACAGACGATTGTACATGAACACAATAACACGATTAATAGATTACATAGTATATACAGTAATAATGATAAAATAAATATAAGATAATGTTTATTTAAGTGTATAATATAGATAAGGCCACGAGGGAACAAAAACTATTTTTATAGAAATAGTTCCATGGCATGTTTGATAACTACGACTCGTAACCTAACGACTCATTTATTTTTAAGTATTTGTACCTATTGACTGCGCGTCTGCAGTATTTATCTTTAATGTGCTTCTTTTCTTATTCTAATTTTATCCATTTCATTGATATTTTGTAATAAGAATGTTTACATTCATTATTCATATAATTTAGAGATAAATTGTTCTTTACCTTTTGCCTCGTGTCATACCAAAACCTACCCACCCACCCTCTATGATAGGTGTCGCGACCGCGACACCTGGACATACGTAATGTGCGCCACTGGTTGGACGTAAAAATTAAAAAATTGAAGAAAATGAGCTGGGTGTTCCTTTAAACCATTTACAGTCGCATCTTGATTTACTATTGCTGGCAACTTTACCGTCAAGACAGTCCGGACCTTTTTCTCGCCACGTGTAAATACCGAAAATAATTAAATTGTAAAAAAAAAAAATGTAGAGCGCATACCAGAAACTTGTCGGTAGAGCGCATACCGAACTAGTAGCACCTAGAGTTTTTTCGATATTTCGATATTTCTCGCTGGTTTGGTCGTAAATGACTGGAAACTTTCGAACTTCTTCGATCAACTTTTCTACATCGACCATACTCGCTTCGTAAATAGACTAAACTATATTACGAGCTTTGTTTACTGACTGCCGAATGCCGAGAGTGACGCCGAGCCCGCACCGTCAACGTGTCAATTAATCAAATTTAAAATATTTTATCGTGCTCGGTCCCGTCTCGGTGCGGTGACAGCGCTCGGCCGTGATACGGTGACGTCTGAACGTCGTTATTTATATCGTTGCACTATTCATTCACCGAGTGACGGTCAACTCACGGCCGACACACGGTGCGGGCGTGTGTGTCCCGATTTTTAAGATCACGATCGATCATTAACGACCACAAGTCGTTGGTATAAATACGAATAAAAAAACGTGCGATATAATATTTGTATAAATAAAAAATACAATATAATATATAAATGTATAAATTCCACGTAAGATTATTATTCGTATTTAAAAATATCGCCGGATCAAACGACGGAACACGACAAAAAACAAATCGTACACGGCGTCACAGCCGGACACGAACGAGAGACGCAACACGCCGCCGGCGGCGGCAGACGGCGCGAATCGGCCGTGGTACCTACGTGACCGTGTGACGAGTGTGTCGGCCGGCACGATTTTTCGTGTCGATTCGAACGTGAAACTCGTACGAAATACCGCCATACGGTTTGTACGTTCGGTCCGTCGACGGTTGGACTGGAAAAAAGTCGGTCCCGCACAGACGCCGAATGAACGCGAAATGGCGAAACCGCGCGACACGTCGACGATACCATTATTTGCTGCTCGTGCGTGTGCGACAAGTGGGGGGGGAGGGAAGAACGGGTACGACCGACACCGCCCGAACCGCGACGGCCGACTGCGAAAACACGATTAAAACTTTTAATTTAAAACGATCACTGAGTTAGGTTAGGTATTTTACCTAACCTAACCTAGGTGTTTTACGAGGTTTTCGCTCATCACGTGGTGTAACGTGGTTCGACCGATTCCGTTGAAAGTTACCTACCGTAGCACGGTGACGGATCCAAGAAGGGGGCAAAGCGGACATTTGCCAGCCAGAGGGGTGGGGCCCCTCATAGTGATATCTTAACACCCAAAATACCTAAGTTTTGAATATCGACAAATACATTCACTTATCGTACTATATATTATATTGTTGGAGCGTGGTCGTCACTCGTAGGATTGGTGCTCATAGATTCTCTTACATACCTACACACGTTCGGTCAAATTATATCGTACTTTTTCTTTTGCCCCCTCCCAAAAAAAAAAAAAAAATAATAATAATTTTTGGATCCGCCACAGCCGTAGCACATACCATGGTCGTATCTAGGAATAGATAACAAAAAAACATAACCTCTTAAACCACAAACAACATAAAGTCAACACGAGATACACAGTTAATAGCTATTGCCTATTCATTAAAATGGCAAAAAAAAAATACAAGCGTTCAAAGAGGCTATGAGTTCTCAGGAACCCAAATGTTTAATAGAATGCCTAGGGAGATCGCCAATATGTTTTTACCTGTATTTAAAAAACATATAGCTCGTTAGATCAGATATGAATGTGAGAAAAATAAATAAATATATATGTCGACTGTCAATCTCCATGTAAAGTACCAGTTAATTGTTTAATTTAGTTATTTCATTTAAGCATTTTAAATTTAATATGTGAATTACTATTTAAACATTGTAAACTATGATAACTCCTGGGCCTCCACACGAGTTCTTCACAGTGAGGCCCAGTTATCTATTGATAAAAAAAAAAATATATATATATATATGTGTGTGTGTGTGTGTATATTATATTAAGAACACAAAACACACAAAAAATTTATTGTTTATAGTTTGAATGAATGTTCAATTTCAAAGGAAAATGATAAACGTTTCAATTCATATTATACGAAGAGTTATAACTTTATAAGCAAATAAAAAAAGATCACAACAATAATCAACGTGTAAATGATGCTTGCTATACACAATAATTTACCAACCTTTTAAGTATAAATCAAATTTTGGTTTCACCAACTAACGAATTGCTCTTAGAAAAAAATGAACCGTTAATATGAAATGTTGATATTTCTGCTATTTTAAGCGCAAAAATCACATTTATATATTATATAATATGTCAAAACATGTTCACGCTGATACATAATAATTATTTATCGTGTAAAGCGAGAAAAATTTTATACATGACGTAATATAGGCAATCATAAAGAGTTAGGTATATAAAATCGCTTCACTTAGAATGCAAAATGAAACATTTGAAAAACATAATAAAATTTAGGACAAAAAAATAAATAAAAATAATAAAAAAAATTAAATTATTAAGTAAATTGTATAAATTTAGAATTATTTATTAAATTTATATAATTATTTATTAAATTTAAATAATTATTTATTTATTTAAATTACAATTATTTATTATTATTATTTGTTATAATTATTATTTTTTATTTATTTAATTTATGTAATTATTTATTAATCTATAATTTATTAATTTCAAAATTATTTGTTTTGACGGTCAATATTTTAAATTCTGAGTGAAGCGAAATCTTATGATTTTACGTTCATGTTTTTTTTTCTGGAGACATTTTATCAACTTAACTTTCTCCTAAAGTTTCATCTAACAACTCTACGGATCGGAAATCAAATGTAGATGGTACTTTGAGGGTCTATTAAGCTCTGACCTCAATAATTTTTTCAGGTGTGGGAAAAAACAGCGTAAAATAGACCAAAAACGGCGAAATTCGCGTAAACGACACTTTCATTATATCGACTTTAGAAATTTCGTCATTACTCCAAAAATTAATGTTGCTAGAGACTTGAAAATTTCACTATATATTATTGACGTATTACTACATACTTTAATTAAGTTTCAACAAAAATTTGACAAATTATGGGCTAAAAAAAGAATATTCAAAATGCTTTTAAAAGTTTAATGTAACTTAACTCATATTCTACTCTAACGATGCTGAAAAAATTTCGAAATCGCGACTCAGGATTTTTTTTTTAAGGGTTTAAGTCAATTATATTACGTTTTTTACGTAATTAACTGTTTTTTCGTCAATTTGTAACATTAAATATTTATTTGAAGAAATAATTGTTCCATTCAAACGCGGTATTTTAAATTTGAAGCTCGGAATCAGTTCATTTAAAGAAATAATCTATCATTTCTTAAATAAATCCTTTACCGTAAAAACAAAAACAGATCAAATGGCATTATAAGGACTGCGGTAACTTGAAAGGCCGAATTAGATAAAAAGTAAAAAAACTTGTAGAAAAAAAACCAAAATTTTAGTGAGGTCGGTTGTTGTGCCTTGTCGACTGCTTGCAACATGATTAATTCACGAAATCATGCTGTTGGTTATTAGATAAGTGATCAGATTATTTCCTATTTTAATGACAAACACCTCCGTCTTACATACTAGTTAACACGACCGACGACTTGTAAAGGGAGTGTCGGGAGAAGCCCTATGGCTAGTTTTTTGCTGTCGACTGGGGCACGCGACCTCACACCAACTATGGTATATTCGGTCGTATATATAGTTTAACATCTGACGGAAATCATAACACGGCAGAACTGAACCCATACTCTCTGTCGATAGCGCGCAACCGGTTCTCGAGATCAGTATGACTGATAGATGACGCTTCTGTAATGGTTTCCGAATTTGGTACCATTATTTTTTGTTCCGTAATTTTCTAGTAGCATGTTAGATTTGCGAGGCGATCCCAGAACCGGCGCAACATAAATGTTTTACCTACTTGATTGGGGGCTCAGAATGTTCAGAATCTTTTAACTGTTATACAACTATTATAGACGATATGGACAATGACCTATCATTTCTTTAAAATTCAATACACCCGTTCGCGTTAATTTGTCCGAAGAGCGGAGAATACCTATCCCATGGGTGAAAATAGTACCTATAAGTACGTACCTTTTTTTTTTTATAATTTCTTCCAATATCGCTGTTAATTAACTGATTTATAATTGAGTAGTTTATATAGTACATCATTCGGTACTCGGTGTAAATAATTATACGTTCATTACACATTTTAAAATATATTACATTTTAATTGTACCTATCTATAATACATTTATTGTTACAATAATTTAATAAATAAATTGTAAATTAGTTAAATTTCTCAAATTGGTCTTTGATACATCTCAAGTGGTTAGGTATGGAGATAAGATTTTCTAGTGTTGCGGTCTTTGTGGAGTATGGGGCTAGAAGAGTTATTAAGAACTATTCTTACATTATTAAATGTATTGAAAATATCAAAAGTTCAGAAATTACTTTTTCAGAACGTATCAAATTGGATTTAATATAGATTGGATGAAGATAAAGAAAAAAAGTCATTACATAGGTCCATTTTTAGGAATTGTTAAAGTTGGCCATCCTACGCATAAAAATTTGACTTTAAAACATTTTATAGAAAACAGGAACACAAACATTAGAATAAAATATTTGTTTCAAATATCAAAAATTTGGTGATTTTTGAAAATTCAATAATTTATTTTCAAGTAGAAATGTTATTTATACTTCTTATAACATTTGGGTTGAAACTGAAATTTTTCACTATACCTTAGTTAGTCTTCAATTTTGTACAACTTTACGTAATTAAGTTATTATGTATAACATTGGCTACAAGAGTTTAAATATAAATTACATTTTTTGTTTTTTCACTTCTAGGTTTAGAGAAATTCATTATTTTATTCATTTAAAACACTTAATTTGAATTTTCTACATATAAAAACCCAAACAAATTTATTTAAGTAAATCCAATTATAAACTCTTAGAAGAAGGATAATACAACAATGTAGAAACTTATTTGTTTGACACTTGTGATAGGTAGGCGCGAGCAATGTAGTTTGTAAGATTTAGTAAAAATAAATTATGAGTGGAGTACAAGAATAGCCGGTCAATAAGTACAAAACAACAAATACAAAAATCAGAATTAAATTTATAATTAGCTAATTGATTTATTTACAAATAAAAAAATATGTATGTTACAAAATTACATAGCAGTATACTAAAGTGAATATGAGTAAAATAAATAAGTAATAAAATACTATATATATATTATATAACACAAGTATAACTGTGCTCAAATTATGTCCTTACGTATACTAGTATATTATTATTGACGTATACAGTTCAATTTTTTCAAGCTCAATAACTGTTAAGATGAATTCACTCATACTTTTTTCTGACTTACAATATAATATATAAATGTATGTACACACAAACATAAAAAAAAAAAAAATTATAAATGTCAAATGGCCATTAGAGGCTATAAAAAATATAATAATCAACAAATTATTCTATGACTAATAATAGTTACAAATTATAATTTCAGAATTCAAATCTAAAAATTGATTCTTGCAGACTACATTACCCTGTATTAGTAACATTATAATAATATTTAAGGCCCCTAAAATAAATGTTACTTTATTTCGTTCAAAAATATATAGAATTAATGATAATTGTCATACATTTTATTGCCAAAATTGCTTAAAGATAAATATTAATATTACACAATACTACTATTATTTACACACCGAACGTTGTTAAAGATTCAAATCTTAACTTAATTTTAATTTAAATATAAGTTTAAGTTTTAAATTAATCCAACAAAATACATATTTGGTCAAAGTAGAAATATTCGTATAAAAATCACTTAGTATACAAAGACATGAAAGTTAAATTTTACTGAACTATATTAAAAATAACCTTTGAAAATATTGGTTACCGTGTACAGTAGATTTAAAATAAAAGATTGTAAGAAGAATAAACATTAAAGAAACATTATGGTAAATTTCTTACAACAAAATAATACATAAATAATGTAAATATAAATAAATATCTTGGCTGTGAATATGTAGATTGTTAAGTTTATAAAAATAATAATATACAAAAGAAAAAATAAAATTTTGTATAACAACATAATAATTATTAGAACAAGAAAATAGTAGATGAATATTATAGGGAAGTTGAATCTATTACAGAAGGCCAAGTAAATGTACAACACTCAATATCAAGGTAATAAAAAATACATAGATTCACATGTAATAAAAAATTAGAATATCACTATACAATACATTTTAAACGTTAAATGTTTTAGAGATATGCAAATATAGGAGAAACGAAAAATACAAATTCTTAACTAGACTAGATTGCTTGGAGACTAGAAATCAACTTCTAAACATAATAAAACCATGGTTGATAATAATAATAATAATAATAATAATAATAATAATAATACATTTTTTGGGTTACTTTATAGTGAACCGAATCACTAAAATCTTATGAAGCAATATACTGATATATTTCCAGAATTTAATGTAAATCTGTTACAGTTGTAAGAAGTATTGAAAAGCTTGAAAAGGACAAAACAAATCTAGTAATATACGTCAACACTCAACAATCGGGGGACAGAGTGGCCGAGTGGACTCAGGTGGCGGTTACGGCGTGTACCGTCGCCGGTTCGAACCCGGCGTCGGGCAGTCTCTCTAACTTGGGCAAGAAACAACTTTCTTCGGAGAGAGACTGCCATCCCCACTCCGGGACATGGCAGAAACCTACGGGTGCCTCAATAGAAATTCTGCCAAACCGGCATTCGAACTGTAGACCCTAGGGTCTATCTCCCGGATAACCATGCCACACGAAAAAAAAAAAAAAAAAACTCAACAATTGATTGTCATATTATACAGTCATTTTTTGAAGTTAAAAAAAAAAAAAAACTATCCAAGAATAACAAACGATGGTCAATGAATAATGATAATATGAATTTTGTAAACTTATGGAAATATATCAGGATGCTAATACTACTCTTCTAAATTTAATAACATCTATACAGGTAAATTATTTTGATGAATAGTATTTATGATTGGTAAACAAAGTAACAATTTATGTAGATAAATTTTTAAATTAAAGGGTAAAAAAACAAAATGAGATGGAAAGATATTTATATACCTACCACAATAAATGTAAAAAAAAAAAATAAATAAAAACATTGTTTCTTAATTTAAAAATAATAAATTACACTAACTTCAACTGTCGTTCATTAAATAAAAGTAAATAAATAAATTTAAATCTTTTAAAACTATTTCTTTTTTTTTTACTATCACATCTTATTCAAACAAAAAATATTAAATATCAACATTATCACATTCGAAAAAAATAAATACCACATAACATCACGAATTGGCAATGAGAGTTTTGTTTTGTTATTTTTATCGAAATAATCAATGGAGATACATTACAATAACATATCTACACAATCATATCACAGTTGAATGGTCTTGAATGACTCATTTGTTAAAATAAAAACTATTATTTAATATACCCTCCTTTCTGGAGAATTGTCGCCGAAGACGACGACATTTTGTGTTATTTTACAACTTCTACATCATCATCTTCTTCGTCATCAGAATGTTGCACAACAATTGGCATAATGGGAACAGTTTTATACTTGACTCTCTTTGGATCAAAGGGATCGACGACTACATGTTCCGTGCCTTTGATCTCAGCTCGACAATAAGGACAACCCTGACCATCAGACTCCTGAAGAAAAACAAACATTTTTATATTGATGATAATTTTTATAACATAAACACAGAAAAAATGAATACAAAAGAATAATAATTCTGGGTAAATAGCAACCAACCATCCAAGAGTTTAGACACGGAGTACACAAAAGATGGCCACATGGTTCAATGCGAACATCTTTATCATTTTCTGTGCAAATTTTACATATTTGAAAAGTAGATCCCATTTCACAGTACATTTCATATTGCTCATGAGTAACTCTGATATGATTTTCTGGACTCTGCTCTACAGCATTAGACAGGTCAGGATTACCTTTTTGTCCGTCTGGATAAAGATAACTGAAACATAAATTGTGGCAAAATTAACACCTTTCAAATATATGTGCCATTGATTGTGAACTGTAACAAAACAAAAAATCCATGCTGAAATAGTTATAACCAGAATCATTATTATATATAAAAAATAATTATCAAAGAACATGATATTTTTATTTATCATAGTATAGTTCAGAAATGATAACATTTTTCCATTATTTAAATGCTTTAGCAGAAGTATTCAAAATGTTTCATCCCACAGCTATTTGTGTTTTCACAATATTTCAATGGCTTCCAATTTATTGATGACAAAAACAATGGTTATATACATATATGTACATCTAAATATAATATAAATGTATAAATAAATAGGTAATGTAAACAAAATTTAATTAAAATATTTGTATTTTATACACAAATAAATTATATTTATACATGTATTGATTATTTGAGAGTAATTTTTGGTTTTCCATTCTTTGATGCGGCTCCTATAACTTCCGCGACACCCTTGGGAGCCACGACACACAGTTTGAATATCTATGTGTTATAGAAAACATTTTGAAAAAAATTGGAACTTGATTGTTCCATGAAAAATTTTATCTCATCAATTTTGTAATTTTATATTCATACTTATTATACAACTAGATATCTAACACCTAGTCATCTTAATCAAATAGAACATATAACATAGTAATATTTTTTATTAATACAGAGTGAGACAAATTTAATTGACAAATACAATTTTAGATTCTGAATAAAGCAAAACATATTACATAATTAACTGTTTTTACATTAAGTTTCAACTTTGAGACTTTATTTGAAGTAATTGGTGTATTTGATCATTATGAAACTTTGGATACCAATAGGATAGCAAGTTTTGAATTTTTTTGTTGAAAAAATGTCTAATTGTCAATAAGAAAACATTTAACAACTTTTAAAAAACCAACCTTTCGATTATTGGACTGAAAATGGTGAAATATATACAATATATTTATTTTTATACTTTTATAGCTTTACTCAGAATCATTTAATTAAAGAAATGATCTATCATTTTTTCAAAATCCATCCCCATCCACTTATCTAAGAAGCAAAGAATACCCCATGCAGGGGCGGACTGGGTAGGCACCGGCCCAGTGGGCAAACTTTGGAAAGCGGCCCAAAACATAAAAAATAGCTCTCACTGCATTCGAAAAATGTCCTATACACATCATAAAAATGTACCTTTATATTAATAAAAACATATGTCATAAAAAATAGTATATTCTATTAGCTAAAAAAAAATTCAATTATGATGATTAGATTTATAGTTAGACATATTAATCTAATCACAGTCTATTTTAGTGAGCTTTGAAATTAAAATTTTAACAAATTGATGATCTTATGATTGGAGAATACATAATAGAAAGTAAAAAAAAAAAAAATACGGAATATTATAACATGGTTTTAAACTAATTTAATTGTGTTTGTATTTAAAATATATAATTAATTAATAGTACAGAATAATCAAAAACTAATATTTATGTCAACATCTTGTCCATTAACGACGGACGACTTTTAATATAAGTAAGAATTTCTTCAAACTTCACGTCATGTAAAAGTTCTTTTTCTACACTCATCATCATGAATGCTTCAAGTTTTTCTTGTTCCAATGTAGCTCGTAACCTTGTTTTAATAAGTTTTAACTTACTGAAAGCTCTTTCGCAATTTACTTGAGTAAAAGATAGTGTCAACGTATACTCGTATGCTAAAAATATGTTGGTATACGCAATAGAATGCATATTATATTTATACAAAATTTTATAACAACAGATTAAACATTGATTACATTCTTCAATTGAATGTTTTGCTTTAATATTAAGATTTTCTTCATCTTCAACATATAATAGTTCATTATTTTCAGCTGCATTACTATTAAAATCATTTAGGTCATCATTTTCTACTTCAATATCAGTTTCAATTACCTTAGATTTTGTGCTATTTATTAAATTAGATGTCCTTTGTGAAATACTACCAATAATATTTGGAAAAATTTTTGAAAAACTTAAAAGCTCATTTTGTAGAACTTTAAAGTCAACATTTATTAAGTTTCCAATTAATTTGAGTGCATTTGGAGGTATTGTATTTTTAATATTCAGAAAATATAAAGGATGTAAGTATTGGACATCTGCAATCAAAGATGCGTTTTGTGAAAATCTTTCATTTAGACTACTTGATATTTGGTCGATAACACAGCGAAACGTATCAACTTTAAATTTGTCAAGACCCTGCATGAGAACATTTCTTTTGAGTCGAAGTTTCTCCGCTCCTCCCTTAGATTTTTTGTTTGTATTCATTGTCAAAAATGAATAGATTTATGTTTTAAAACTATGATTTTAAAAACTAATAATTACAGTCATAAACTCATAAAAATAACTACACACTGCACAGAACTAAGTACTCAGCTACACAAGATAATTTACTAAATCTATAGGCCAATTATTTATTGCTTATCGAGAATGACGAATGAGTGTCATAATAATATTATCAAAATACATTGGCCGTGTTTTTGACTGTCTTTTATGGAAAACCCGTAATTATTGTTTTTAAATTATATAACATGAACAACTACGTATTACCACGAGCTTATCATTACGGTTTATTTACAAAATGTTGGAGGCCGTCAAATGAAGTAAAGGCCCACGTTATTCAAGTGATATCCACAAAATTTATTAATTTGTAAATCTACATATATAAACATATAATATTGTCATCGTCTATAAGCCTATTGTTCTTGTCTAGTAATTTTTCCGTAATCTGTACTAAATACCGTAATAAGCGTGCTGTTTTTTTTATCTTTCACCACTTCCATAATATATCCAATAATAAAAAAATACCTACATAATAAATACACAGACCGGCCCAGTGGGCATTTGCCCACCTGCCCACCGGCCCAGTCCGCCCCTGACCCCATGGAGCTAAATGCCGACTTTTTTATTTTTAGAACTCAAATTAAAAATTTTTTAATTTTATTATACTGTTTAGTAAAAAATTAAAAATAGCTATTTTGAGAAACAGATATTTTTAGAAAAGCATTGGTATTCAAATCTCTATAAGAGTTGATTCGTACATTTTTATAATTTTTTATATTTGCAAAAAAGTCAACAATAACATTGGGTTTTACTTAATTTTATCACATTATTGTATACCACATTAATTTGATGACTGATCAAAATTTAATTTATATCAAGATTTTTCTCATCACTCATAGCTCTTATCTTATTATAATTAATTAAAATTTATATTTATCATTATTAATGATGAAAGATTAATTGAAATCACTGACTTGATAGAAGGTACAATAACTTGAATTATTGAATTAAAAAATTTTAAGAAATCATAATAAATTAATGATCAAACTTTAAAGAGATTAAAAACCATAATTTTTCTAAAAATCTTGAATACAAAATAGTTTTGATATATATTTTATTAATGGTAAAATTTAAATTAAAATTTTAAAATTTAAGTTCTAAAAATCAAAAAAATATTTTAATACAATTTTTTTTGTAGCGTAGTACTATAATAATTACATATATAAAAAAAAGATGAAAATAATGAATAACAAAAAATGTATTGCTTATGTAAAATAAATTTGACTCATCATGTATTTCTTTGATAGTTAAATGACAAATTTTACTTTAATCTAATGCCTAAATAGGTTTTTAATATTTTTAACACGGAATTTAATAATATTTTATAATTTTATGATTAATCAAACCTAAAACAACTAAAACTAAATTTGTATGTTTAAAATGTCTACTTACAATCCTTCTCGGGCACCATCCAATAATGCTTGACATAAGGACTTATTTTGAGGAATTGTCTGTAAAATTTCACCTTCTGTTGTTACGTAACCGATAGCCCATTGCCCTAATCGGGTGCAACTTAGACGGAATACATAACTATAACAAACAAATTTAACAACAAAACATATACCAATGACTCATCACATGTTAAAAAAAAAATTGAAAATATTTTAAAAATATTTATATATTGTATACTATTAAATATATAACATTTTGTGAAGATTTTTTTAGATATAAACCAGTAAATAAGATATAGAAATATTTCTCGATCTTTTTGTACCATTACACGATCAACAACTTTACATATTATTGATCAAAATTAAAGTTTTAGATCACTTCAACCATTTCGCTTCAAATCTAATTTATTAACAATTCAAAAATTGTAATTTAAATTCTGAGTGAAGTAAAAGATCTATTGGTTTTACAACAATGTTTATTTTTTTTCTTTTATTTCTTTTTTTTTTTTTCTGGAGACACTTTTAAGTACACTAAACTTAGTCCAAAAGTTTCATATAGCAACTTTGTAGATCGGAAATTGCATGTAGATGTTATTCTGAAAGTTCATTTTTCTCTAGTCTTGATAATTTTCCCATATCAATTTTCAAATTTAAAATGTGTATAAAAAATTATTGAATTATCTAATCATTATGAATCTTTAGGTACATATATAACAACATGGTTTGAAACTTTTGGAGGAAAAAAATTCGCCTTTGTTAAACAATAAAACTTTACAGATAATTTCATAAAAAAAAAAAAAAACTACCCACAATTAGACTAAAACTTATAATATACATAAACACTATATTTTTATAGTGAATCTTTATTTAGAATCATTTAACTAAAGAAATTATATGCCGTTAATTTAAAATTCAATACAACTATTACTATTATCTTGTCCGAAGAGCAAAAAATATCCCATGGTGCAAAGTGTATTTTTTTTAACATTAAATATAAATTTAAATCCAATAAAGAATATTTCATGTCTCCTATAAAAGAAAAAAAGGTAACAGCTCTCTTAATTGTGTAAATTTTGAACCAATTCAACAATTTTTAGTTTCCATAAAAATCCACAGTGGCACTAGTGCTACTAAAAAAAAATATCTATAGTAATACTATACATATAAGAGAGTTATTTATGTCAAAAATTAAGATTTACATATTATAACATAACAATTGAAAAATAAATTCATAGTTTAACTATAATTTTGTTTTTCTACATGAAAAATAGCTTATAAATAACACGTACATAGTAATTTGTATAATTTTTTGGCAGCCTATTTAAATTTACTAATGACCCAAAGATTGAGAAATGCTTATGTACCTCCCAACAAACTCATTAACCTAAAGATAAAATACAAAATTATGAAAAGGTTATATTTTTTAACATATTGCATGACTGGCTGTAAATGTTCATTACTTTTAGAAATGTAATACACAAAACCAAATTTTGACATAAGTCATCCGATGTTCAGTAAAATTTAATCATTTAACATTTAATATTTTATATAAAATATTTATTCTATATTGGTAAATTTCTTATTTTTAATTGCATTATAATTATTTAGAGTAATTTATGTTCAATTGTGAATCAAAAAGACTACAGACTACAGAGCAACTTGTTTCATTGCAAGTGCATAATAACACATAAACAGTGACCATAGTTAATTGTCATTTGAAATATTATAAGTGTTCATTATTTTATTTTATTTTATTAAGTACACGGGATGAACTTTTTAACATATTATACATATAAAGTAGATATTGTAATATAATTAACCAGATTAAATTAAAGTAATGAAGAAAATTACAAACCTTCCTGGTCTAGTAATAAATTTTTCTAAGCGTGCTTTGACTTCATCGTAGGTTAAAAATGCAACATATCCTGGATGAGTAACAGCTAATATCTTCCAATTTCTCAATAAAGTTGGCCAAGGTTGAAATAATCTAAGCAATTAAAAAAAAAAAAAAAAAAAAACAGAATATTAATAAATTGTAAATTTCAGGATAAAAAATTGAAACATATCAATAAATTAATACATAATATATTGAATTACCTGGTAAAAACATCAAACTCAAAATTTGATATGTAATCATTACACGTTAAGTCTATAGTTGATTTGAGAGCCATGGCTTCAAGTCCACTGACAATTGGATGAACGTCATGAAGTGCACTTCGAAATAGTTTCCAAGGAACGACAGTGCTACAAAAATAAAATAAATCGCTTAATTACTAACTAACCACATAAGAACACTTTATTTTGTGTAAGCATGAATAAATTTGATTTTAAATGTAACATGGTTTAATAAAATAAATAATATAAAGTGAAATATTATAGTAAATTAGGTATTTGTATTTGCTAACACAAAACAAAATGATTTAATATAGGTAATACAGTATTTTGAGTATTCTAGTGTTTAAATATTTAATAAAATAGTCCTAGGTCATTAGACCATAGATCAACTCGATACACTATTTTCAGTAAATATTAAAACCCAGTGATGTTGTTTAATATAATAAAAAGTACAAGACCCTAATTATACATATTAATTTTACACAAACATTGGTAAATAGTTATGTACAACTTTCAAAGGTAGGCAGACACAATTACTATATTAGGATTTTATACTTCATAATGATAAACATAAAGCAAAACATTAATTACTATATACATTCAATTCATAGCACCACACAAAAGCTTAATTGTTTCTTTAAATTTGAATTTAAATAGCAATAAGTGAACATGTTCACATCAAATGATTATTTATAAATTCAATATGCTTCACTGACATTGTCCGAATATTAATAAAATGTAGCAAACACCAAATAACTTTCCTGTAAAAATATGATTGCGACATATTAATATACCTATTATAGTAAAATATCTATGTATGTATTTTATATATGTACAATATGTGTAGTAATCTGTATTACACTATATAATACATATCCTAGTTGATAGCCATGATACAAATCTACTATAACCTAATACGCTAATATAGTTTATTTTATATAACTTCTTTACTATATTTAGAGTACCAAACTATAAATACTATATATATATATGAATAAAAACATATTTGATTTTGAACAAACAGGAACAATTGATAGACGAAAATAAAGTTAACATTAATAGGAAGAATTAAAGATCGTTATATTTTGATTAGGTATTAAGTAGCAATCAACAATTTTTGTAAATTTACTTAAGAAATACGATCTTATTTTGATATTTTCAGGTAAAAAATTAAATAACTAATAAATTTAACATGAAACTAATGACTACACATGGTTTTCACGATTCTTAAAATAGATTTATTTTCGTATATCATTAAATAAGTGTAGTCTCATAAATAAGACGTTAAAATATTATTCTTCTCTCCTATAATACCTTCTTTAAATAACAGTTTAGTATTTATGTTTATTTATTGTTATCGAGCATTTAAAATGTTCATTATTTGTCACAAAAAAAAAAACAACAAAATTAATTTCATTCCTTAAAAGTGTAAATTATACAATGCAAAAATGAATTGAATTTAAGATCCATTCATAATAAAATCTTCCCTTACAGACATCTCTAAACAGAGGACATTTGCATTCCTTCTCTACAGCAAAACTTCTAGATAAAAAACACTTGTTTTTTAATTAGATAGTTTTTCTTATTGTACGTTTAAAATGATTGTATAATGCGTGAATAGGTAGACTTTGTATCCAGTAAACAATTATGCAAATACATTTTTTACGTCTGTGAGAGATATTTCAAATTTTCCCGTTTTCCCGGAAGACCTTGCGTAATAAATATATTATTATTTTATACGAGTGGACATATCCATAGTAAAATCAATGTCTAAGGTAATAGATATAACTATTGTTATTCGTTTTCATAATTTACATTTGTTTTACATTTTGGACTAAACATAAAAAAAAACCCAATGTGGACGAAAATAAAACACCTACAATTATAATGCAATATTTATACATTATACATAATATATTGTTGTTATTTTCCCGAGACTTCCTGTACACGTAATATTACATACTATACATAAAATCTGACTCAACAAAATAATAAACATTGATGATAGATAAAAAAGAGGATAAAAACTAATAAATATTGATGCTATCTAAATACAAAAATTGAAATATTTCTTTTTTAAATCACGATTCTTTGTATTATAATACACATTGATGAATAAAGAAAATCGATATGACAAAAAGGTTGACAGAATGACAAATGATTAACTTTAACATAAAACGTCTTCCATCTTAAGCAAATCAAATGCATAAATATTTAACAGAACAATAAACCGATTTTTAGTGAAAATAAATCAGTATATATTTACGACTGAAGACTACCTAAAATAACCTAAACCTACGAAATTGAGAAGGCTATTTCCGTTTTTTTATCGTTTCGAATGGTATGTGTATTGTGTCGATTAACATGTAGGAGTTATCATCCCCCATGGAGTATGGTATTCGAATCTTTTGTCGTCGTTTCGAACATAATAGTGGTGGTTAGGTAGTAGGTAGGTATGGATGTATCAACTGATATAATGCGATCTCACAAATATTTATTTATGAAAACAGCGGAAGTACCAAAACGTGATTTTGACAACATTCCTTCGTGGATGGTGGTTAAAAGGTACCTATAAATAGTTTCAACATTTTGTAAAGAATTTAGATTTCTCTTTTAGTTCATCCGTGACGAATTTAGCCTTTTAACGCCCATATTTTCTGTTCCCTTTTCCAAAAACTAATGCACTTTTTTGCTACACTCGATATATTTGTTTATAATATATGGTATAATGCATTTCACTACTTGGGAACATAAATAAATTTAAAAACATTAAAACAAAATATTTTGTATTTATGGATGCTATGTATAATTGACAATTGGTAGAAAATTAAAAATACAGGTACTTCTAAAAATGAAAACTTGTATGATCCTAAAAATTATTTGTATCCCACTACTTGATATAATATTTTTTCTAATCACATTAATTTAATACCAAATGTATGATGAGTAAGTTCTGTATGTCTTAATATGTTAAACATGATATTTCATGCCTGAGATATGGAATTTCATCAATAAATGATTTATTGATCATAAACTGTTAAGCGACCCTTCAACCCATTTATTTCACTCTCAAAACATATATGTAATTATATTGTATTACTCCCAAAAAACAAATTGTAGAAGATAAATTTATCCAATTGGTTAGATCTTATACATTACACATATTATACTAAATATATTATTAAAATGATTGTTAATCATTTACTAATAAAAAGTACAACAAATAAGTATTTTTTTAATTGATTTTAGATTAATATCCGTTAGAACACTCTTATATTTGAAAAGAAAACTTGGAATTATTTCATATGATACGTATAACTGTTAAAAATTAGGTATACACTGATAAATAATTTAATCCTAAGTTCTAATAATTACAATTACTATATTTATTTTACTTAACATATAATCTGGTTATTTCTGTTATTTTCACTTGAATATCGCATAATAAGCAACTTAGTATTCAAATTTCAATTATTAGGCAATACTCAAAATTATGAATTCAATAACATAAATGTAAAAAAAGTAGTTATATATACATACAGTAAGTCCTCGTTTAATGTCGCCTCATTTAGCATTGTTTCGCTATTGTGTCATAGAAGTTAAAGGCCTTATGTTTCGTTTAACACTGCAACGGTTTGAGTATAACTTAACATTTTTTCGGTTAAATTTATGTGTATATAAATGGAATGAAATTTTAAATAAATGGAATTAAGTCACCATTTAAATTTTAAAACTTATTAACTTATTATTGTTAGTTATACACTCACAACTATAAATATATATATATATATATATAAATGTATACACAAATAAACATTTAGATTGCACAATTTAAAAACCAAAATTAAAAATTACTTCTCACTAAATGCTCTCAGACAGGTATTAAAAAAATATTATGAGACACTTAACAGCTAAGAGTTTATACCTATATTTTAAATTATCATCTGACTTAACGGTAAATTTAAAAGGATTTATTTATTTAAATTTATTTATTTAAAATATTTAAATCTACATAAAACAAAAGTTTACTCTACTGGCTTAAAAATATGTACCTAAGTAGATAATTTCATATAATCTAATGTATCAACAATTAACTACATTTATATAATTTACAACTTATTCAGTAAAATCCAAAAAAATATAATACTATTATATTGTAACACAAAATGTATATAACATACTGTAATTGTGTTGATCAATATAAATCAGGAGAGTTTACAGTAATTTTAAGCATACAGAAATAATTTGTAATATTTAAAGTATAGGTATTATGTTATATAATTGATGTAAAATATGGGACAACTGAGATTTATATAAACTATACAATATATGAGATAATTATCAATTGAAATTTATTTATTGTAAAATTAGGTATTTAGACACTGTAAATAAAGTTTTAATACCCAGGATACAATTGTTAATTTTAATCCTGAATTCATACTTCCTGGATCATTAATGTAGTATTATTTCTAGTAAAATTAGTCAAGTAGGTACTTGACCAGTGTACATATAAAATTAATTGAGTAATAATCAGGATTTAGCTTTTATGTATTTAACTATTATTTTAAAGTAAAATTACAAGTACTTATCTATTTTTTGCACTAACAAAAATATGGTACATAAATCCTTTTCAATAGATAACCTTGAATAGTCGGTATAAGTAAAAATACAATTAACGGAGGTAACTAAGATTCTTGTTCAAGAGGGCATACAATATAAAGTCCAACAAATAATTTTTCACACAAAATCTCAATATGAAAAATAATAAGCTAATGAAAACCATACTAGCAGATAAGTGCCTAACTATACACTAGTTTAAAATGTATAAAATGTAATATACGTTAGTAACTACAATTTCATAAAATGATTATCAAAATAATGACCTACTAAATTTAGGTACAGGTTTACCTACCTACCTATTTAATGTTTTATATTCAAAGATACATACAAATAAAGGTTTATTTTACTAAAGAATGAAAACAATGAATAAGTTACTAATGATGGTCAGGTAATATAATGTAAAATGTAAGTAAAAAGATTTGGTACTCGTACTAAAAGGTTAACAATACAATATCTTTTATTCATTCAACATCATATTTTAATGTTCTTACCTCATTCCAAAGTTTGATCTCCAAAACTCAGCAGCATCACTTTTCGTTATCCTAAATTTGTCACCAGCAAATCTATGATTGGGAAACAACGCTTTGAGTTCACTGAGCATGTGGCTAAACACAAGGCTCAATTTGGTCAGATTCCTCCTATAGTGCGAGTTCTCGTCGTACATCTTCTCCTTGCCCTCCTTGAACAGTTTAATGGCTTGTTTGCATTTGCGTATGACGTTTAATATGAACACGTTGAAATGCTCGTTGTTGTACAACTCGGACAGGTCGTTCTCGTACTGTGTGTATATAAACCTGAGCCGCTGGTAGGTGTCGGGCAGTATGTCGAGTATGAACGGCGGCGAGTTCTTCAGGTTCATCTTGGAATGTTGACACAGCTTCACCACTTTGTCCATGAGCTTCCACGTCTTCTCCAACGTGCGCTTGTCGATCGACTGCTTCGGCGAGGTGATGGCTTCCGCGAACGCGCCGTGCAGTTTCATCAGTATCGAGGCCAGGTTCCTGGGCTGTATCATCCGGTTCGTGCTCGATGACATCATGACGTGCGAACACATCAATGCGGCCACGGGGGGCCCGGAGCTGCTGGACGTTCTGTTCACCGGACGACCGACGTCACCGGAGGACGGACGCGCCGCGACGATAACACGCACGTCGTCATGTCGCCGCCAAACTGCCGCTGCTGCTGGGCCGCACACCGCGACACGATCAGAGACGCACGACGATCGGTCGGGTATCCGAGCACTGCACTGTACGTCGATCACTCGCGGACACCAATCATCACGACGACGACGACGGCGGCGGCGGGTCGAGGCGGGCGCGCGTACGGAACGGACGAGACGTGGTGGTTCAACAACGACCGCTGCGGCGCGGGACGATTAGCGAAACGTTGCAGACATTACTCATCGTCGATGGTTAATTATTACGGTTGTTATTATTATTATCGAGAGAGTATTATTATTATTATTATTATTATTATTGCTCGATCAGGACACGGGTGGAGAGGTGGGTATCGTTATCAGTGAGCGAGAGAGAGATGGAAACGGGACGGAGACTGGGCAATTATTATCATTCGGCCGAGGTTTTCCGTCCGCGGCGGTGTGGTGCGGAACGTTTCGCACCGGCGCGCCACGGGTCGGCGGAGTGCGCGGCGTCCGTCGGGCGTGCGGTGCCCCCGCGTAACGGTAAAAAAAAAAAAAAAAAAACTTGTCCCGACGACTCTCGTCCTCTGGACCACTGGGCGTGCGGCGACGGCGGCTGACGAGTGGTGACTGCCGCGGCGGCTCCGGCCTCGGAAGTGGCGACGTGTCTCCTCCGCGCGACCGGTGCGCGAAACGTTTTTGTTGTTTTTTTTTTTTTTTTTTTAATTTTTTTTTCCTTTCCTATTCCGTTTCGCGTGACGACGCGACGGCGAGATGAATCGGCGGCGGCGGTCCGTCGTCGTCTTTCGTTTCGTTTGCCTCCACCGCGCGCCAGCTGACGCCGCTCGTCTCGTGTTATTTTTTACTCGACACGATAATTATCATTATTATTATTATTATTATTATTATTATTGTTATAATACGTGTTGTTGTTACTATTATAATATACACTTTTCACACATAAATTATAACGATTCGTTATTATACGGTATTAGAATATTGTTAGAACCGTCGTTTGTTTTGTCTCTCTCCGGCCTCTCGCGAAATATTCGTACGCACAGCCGTGTTTTAATATTAATAATAATAATTAATAATAATTATAATAATTATTATTATTTTTATAAGTTTATTGCGACAACCCCCGGACGAGCAAACCTTGTGCTGGGGGAGCAGTTATTAAACATATTATGTAGAATAACAGTACGATGTAAATAAGTAATGAAATAATTTCGACATTGATGATTATTATAAAACAGTAGGTGTAGGTGAATGAAAAATAATATGATAGATTTCCGTTGTGACATTGCCTTTACCGAGAATATATTTAAATTACCACTGATTAGTTTGGTGAACATAAAATTAGTAATTTTGTACTAATAGATAAAATATATAAATGCGTAATGCAATTATTAATTAAATGCACAATCTAAATCTAAAAGTTTTTTACATTCCTTAAATGTAAATTAATTATTAAAATCACTCGAATTTGGATTAAAAGAAATACACGATTTCAGACCAATATTAAATTCCAACACTTTTTTGTCCGTAATTTTATGTATAATTAGGTAAACGTATATTAGTACTTTGTTTAAATTTGGTTTTATGTTTATGATCAAAAATTGGAATCAAGTGCTTATGTTTATATATCTGTACCGAAATAGAGAAATTATTAACAAATTGAAAGATTTTCCACGTCAAGTGTTTTGTAGAATAATGTAGTTCTAGAAAAAATAGTTATAGATTTAATAAGTATTTTACGATACTATTTACAGTGACATTAAGTATATTTAATTGGCTATTTAAAGTTTCTCCCCAAAGAGATATACCTAAGGTGACCATACGTCCCGTTTTGAACGGGACAGTCCCGTTTTTTGAATCTCTGTCCCGTCGTCCCCTAGAACATCTTCGGGACGCTAAAATGTCCCGTTTTCAAAAAGTAGACGAAAAAATAATGAAAATAATAATGTTCTTTGACGAAATATCGTATTCAGAAAAATATACAAGTATTTAATTTTGTAATCATTACACGAAAACATTTTGTTCATAATAAGTTAATTACCTAGTAATTGTAAAAAGTTAATTTAATTTGTTTGTCCTTTAAAAACATAATAAGTACCACAGAAATTTGCTAGTAATATTATTAAATTAAAAATATTTGTTTGTAACAAATAACTATGATTTTTTTTTTGTCCCGTTTTGATTAAAAAAATATATGGTCACTTTAGATATACCTACCACAGGAATAAAAAGATTGAACGGTAGTTAAATAGATAATTAATTCTTTTTTTTTATTATTATTAGAAACTTTGTAGGTTTACAATTAATTTCGACCATTACAGATAATGTACATTGGTATACTTAACTAAACAACTAACTAAACTACTTATAATTAATTCTTGTATAGTAGCAATTTAATAAATACTTAGCTTCTTTGAAGATATAAACAAATTCACGTAAACTGTTATTGATTGAAATTAAATTTGTATCCCATTTTAATTTTTTT
This sequence comes from Therioaphis trifolii, assembly GCA_027580255.1. Classification (NCBI taxonomy): domain Eukaryota; kingdom Metazoa; phylum Arthropoda; class Insecta; order Hemiptera; family Aphididae; genus Therioaphis; species Therioaphis trifolii. The sequence goes on along the minus strand of CM050405.1, from coordinate 2,774,470 downwards.
TGGTTTTTTCCGAGGCCGATGAATACCTTCGCGACGAAACTATTTTTTTTTTTTAACAATGAATTCACACTAGCATGCGATCAATAATTAATGTTCATTAGTTATTCTCTTCAATCCAATCCAAGTATTATCTTATTGTATTAAATATTTCATATTTGACATTTGTTCAAAAAACGATTATTTACTTCGAGTAGATACACTGAGAACATCATTTAGTTTTAAAACGGTGCTTTTTGATTTTATGAATTACAGCGTTATTATTTATTACACTTCCAATATCCCATTGACATAAATTACACCTATAAATACTGTTTTATATTTTTATGATGTATAAAAATAAGGAGGACATGCGTTTCTTCATTAAATTATTGGAATACGTGTATGGATATATAAATAAACTATACTAATTAAATTAATATTTTAAATATTCAATGCATTATTAGTAGGTATCTATACTTGAAGTTTTTAGCCATCATAATTCAGTTTCTATAACTAACATAAATTAGTGAAACCAAATTCATTTTATAAAATTTATTCGAATTATTTTTCAAATGATAGTAAAATAATCAGTGGTGTTCCCAAAATGTTTTATAAGAGTATACTATGCCGGATGATGTCGAAATAATTATATTAATTAATATGAGATTTCTTCTTAAAAATCTTAGCAAAAAAATCGTATCTGAGGCTAATTTCAAATTTATTTTTTTCACTCCTCGTGGAAAAAAAATATTTTTTTTTTTTAGCGTAACAGGCCATTTAGACCCTTTGCTGTCAATACTAAATTCTTCCATTCCTCTCTATTTATACGCATGGTCCTTGTCTTCATTCCAATCTGGTCTCAGCTCCTTCATATCTCTTTTGACTGTATCTAACCAACGTTGCTTTGGTCTACCACGCGGTCTTTTTCTGTTTAGATTATTTACAAGTACCGTCTTGAAAATACTGTTGTCGGCTCTCCAGACGTGGCCTGCCCACTCCAATCTTGTACCTTTTACAAATTGTGTTATACTTCCTTTCCCATATGGCTGCTTTATCTGTTCATTTGACCTTCTCTCCCACACTTGGGTGTCAGGGTTATACACGGGACCATAAATTTGTCTTAAGACCTTTCATTCAAATATATTTAGTTTATTTTCATCTCCTGCTGTTGTGGCCCAGGTGCAACAAGCGTATGACACAGCTGGTCAGAGATACATGGTATATAATGTTTCTTCGGCTTTCCTAGACAATAATTTTGACTTTGGCAGATGTAACAGAACAAAATAACACCCATTACCAGCTTTTAAACGAAGTTTGATTTCATTATGCATGCAATTTCTATTATTTATATTGACTCCGAGATATTTAAAGTCATGAACTTGTTGAAAGGACATCCCGTCGACTTGCAAATCTAATTCGTTTTCAACGCTGCGTACTTTCCTAGTCATGTACATATATTTGGTTTTCTCCTGATTTACCAACAACCCCATATGATTGCATTCTTTCATTAGATATGACATACTGTTTACAATATCCTGCTTTGTGTCACCCAATATTATTATGTCATCCACATATGCCAGGAAGGTGTGATTTCGGAAAAAAAAATATATATATGTATGTATGTATTAATATTATAACAAAGTCTCAAAGATAGGTAATGCATAATATTTTAATTTAGCTTCCTACAACTTTTCCGCGAAAAATGTAGGCTATTTGCGTGCCTGATAGTATTAGGGGTAATAGTATACGATACAAATTCTAACGCAAATTAATTATTAAGCAAACCGATCGCCTTATTTTCAGTTATATCAACTTAACTAGGACCTATCAAAACGTTTGACCTACTCTAACGAAAACAAAAGCCACGCTATCGCCATGAATGGATCAGTAAAAAACGACTTTATTTTTATCTATGTCCTACAATATCAAACAGCACATATTATAATAAGTAGTATACCTACTACAACGATTTATAACTATCGAGTCGAAAATAAACCAACATTTAAAAAATAATAATACAGTTCTTTTTTTTTTTTTAGAATTTGTTTGAAAGTATTCGTAGTATAACCGTGGTTTTTTACTAAAAGTTTGAGAGTATACGGCATACGTGCAGTATATGAGTACCCTATGGGAACACTACTAATAATAATATGCATTCTGAATAAATGTTTTGAAAGTATTCAACAGTGTGCGAGTGTAATGTGTATACAAAAGCGCGTTTGGAAAAATAATTATTACTCCCCGGGGTAACATAATTTCGTCACTCATTCCTTGCTGTTGCCTCTCCTTCAAAATAAAAATTTTAAAACTTAAGTTAGGTGATTTAAATGTATTTAATTAAAAATTTCCGTTAAAATAATAAAGTATTTAGAACTTTCCGTGTGCTTGTTAGGCAGTAGAAATATTGATGATATTGTTTCACTAAGTTTTATAGACCATTTCCAATATTGTGAGTTACTGATGTTGATATAAATATTAAACGCAGTATTTCTTCTTTCTTTCATATTTGATATCGTGTAATATTTTACTCTTTTTAATGAAAAAAAGACTGTTCAGTGAAACAGTTATTATCCAGTGTACATTGTACCTCTATACCTCCTGATATTTTTAATGCTATTATAACGTGAAGACTAAAGATTATTGTCACGCATACCGGGGTGTAACGGAGTGTTCAGCTCCACCAAATTACAAATTAGCACTCCTAGTTTATTATGATCGGAGTCAGGGTCACATGGAAGGGGTTTAAAGGATCGTGACGACCCGTCACCTACTGAAATTTGAAACACACTTGTACAGTCAGCACATTTGGCATGTACGTAGTAAAAAAAAAATTAAACATGAATTTGAAGTTAAAAAAAAAAAAATTATATAGTGGGAAATAAAAAATATTACAACACTTAATACCTACTTTATTAGTAACTATTTTAAATATTAACTATTAGTCATTTGGTAAGTACCAAGGCTTGAAAATCACTTTAAACGAATATGAGTATGGTAATAATAGGTTGTTGATTTTATTATGAGATTAGGTAAGTACTAAAAAAACTGTAAAACCGATATCGAACCAATACATTTGGTCTACGTCGCACATGAGCTAGAGAGAAAAAAATAGTCAACAGGCACCCGATGATAAAACAGTTTAATACCTGTGGAGTTGTATGAAAATACTTGTTAATTTCGAACGCAGCGAGAAAGATTTTGTTTTGGCTGTATTTACTCATGAACTTAATTCGAAAATGTCATTAACCACGACCCATCATAAATATTACCTAACGCCGGCACTGCGCAGACCGTACTTACATCTACATGGCTACATCTCGTAGTAAGTATATAGTATGATTAATGAGAAGTTATTTTGTTTTTGCGCATTGATATGATTTGTATTAGTCATAACTCATAAGTCATAATTAATAAGAAAAACATTGAGTTACACCGATAAACAATAAGTGCTTCACACTTGTGAGATTACCGCCAGCGCCCAGCACCCATTAATAGTGCATAATATCAATAGATTTAGCGCGTTTTTTAAAACACTGTAACATAAACGTACCTACATTTGTTATTCTTGATATATTTCCTTATAAATTCTGGTTTAGATTTTATCTAGGTAGGCAACTTAATACTATAAAATGAAAAAGTTATTATTTATATATCTGATGTACCCAGGGGCGGATCCAGAAATGTTCTTTGGGGGGGGGCAGTCATATATATGATTAAGCTGTGTAAATTGTAACCCAGAACCTTCTACCTGCCGTAGAAAAATGAAAATCCAAATAAGGTAAAAAAAAACTTTTATTTTAATTACTTGAACCAATATAGATTAACAACTTAAAAAATTAACAAATATAAAAAGTTAAATATCACAATAATAAATAATTAATGCATTGAAACATAAAATAATATAATAAACTGGTATTAATACAAATGAAAAATACTTTACTTTTATAATACAAAATCAAGTTTTCTTTGTTTTTCTTTAGAAAATGTTTCAATTACATTTTTTATGTTATTTTCATTGTCAATATTAATATCTTTATGAATATACATTAGAGCTAACCCAGTTAATCTTTTCTCTCCCATTCTCATTGCCAATAATGGCTTAACATTGGAAAATTTTTTTTTTTGATATTTGGAGGGGGCGCACGCCCCCTTCGCCCCCTCCTTGGATCCGCCCCTGGATGCACATTAGACGTTTTAGCATTTTGAGATGGTTTAAAAAAAATCAATTGAATAATATTTTGATGGCATAAATATCATTAGAATTGATTGATAAATGATTAGAATACCACAATTTAACTTTTAAATTATTTGCTTATCAATTATCACATTAAAAATATAGTTTGTTTATATCTTATTAATCTTTATTAATTAAATACAATTGTGCTTTTCTTAATTTTCATTAATCATTTACGCCAATATACAAAAAAGTCGTGATTAATATTTTTTGAAATAATAAATCATAAATAATCACTATTTCAATCAGAGGTTTTCAATGTTTTTTACTTCATAACAGAGTATAAACATACTAACATAACTATATAACATAAGCCATAAATTTTTTTACACAACACACTTTAATTACACATTGAAAAAGTTTTTATTGATACATAAAAATACACATAAGTTAAGTAAGTACATTAAATAATATTAAAAATCAAAACATTTGATACATTTCTCAAGAATAAATTTTGAAGTTTAATTCATAAAGAAAAAAATAAACCAATAGCTCTTGCTGTCGTGTAAATTTAACACAGTACAAAATATAAAGTCTCTTAGCACCTACCATCAGGCATTATAAAATATTAAAAAAAAAAAAACAAATACAACTTGGGTTAAAAACCAATATTAAAATACATTTACAATTTAAGCATTTGGTACTCATATTAAGAAAATATTGTTCATTTAGTATATGTATGCATATACTACAGAGTTATATCAAAATGAAATAAATTATAACAAACAAGGATTTCAATGAAAATTTAATTGAAATATACAGAATTTGTCAAGATTACAAACAAAAATTGTAATTACATACACATTGTATTGGGTATATGATAATATAAATAAATAAAAAAAAAAAAATACAGGAATATTATCTATTGGAAAGAAATATTCTTTAGATCAATAATATACATAACAGTATAAATAATTTCCTAAGTATTTTTTTTATATTAATTTATTTACCCACATTAACGATTAATAAATAATTAATGTTTCAAGTATAGAAGGCATAATGAGTACAAATAAAATGTTATTCGTAACATATATTATGTACCTAGGTAAGATGTAGGAACAATAATCTCAGTACACACTTACAAAAATTATAAATTTGATAATTTAATTGTTTTTTGTGTGTATACAACATTTAAATTTTTAACATCAGTCTCAGGATAGAATTAATATAAATATAACAAATGTAAAACATATTGGAACATTTTGATTTCAAATGTTTGATATAGTCCATTTACTTACAATTAGGATATTATAATGTCCAAGATTAAATATTGATACTTATACAATTTCAAAATAACAAATATAAAAACTTCAAATTTAAAATCGATATAAATTATTATGTAAGTAATGAGATATGATGATTTGTAGGGTATGTGTTTACATATAAGTCTTAATATTTTCAAATATCAGTCTTAAAACATAAACGAAACAAATCATTTTGTTTTTATAACAAAATATCATTATAACAATAACTGGAAATATTTGTTATAACTATATCATAAAAACAGTACAATAAATATAAATTTAAATAAAAATGTATAACTAGTAGATAAATATTGTGGACGTTTAAAGCCAAACTGTTTAATCACATTAAAAATAAAAAATCTACAACTCATTTGAACTTAAAAGGCTCACTAGATTGTTATTTTCAAGGAAAATATTACAGCTGATAATTAATCATTTTGATTGAAGGTGAGGTTTTTAATAGCAGAAATAAAATATTATCATGCAATTTTCATAAATTTAAAATTGTTCAATTAAACCACTGATTCCCAAACTGGGGAGGCGCGCCCCCTTGGGGGACGTGTACACATTTCTGGGGAGGCACAAGCAGTTATTGTGAAATACAATTTTCTCTCTGATAAATTCACTCGATATTTCCAAATTTTTCGAACAAACTTTGGCAATATATGTTAAAAAATTGTCCATTCAGTACTAACATAGACACATTGCCAGATATAATTAAAAAACAGGCAATCGCGCTGAAGAACGATTCACGAGAAAAAATTGTTTTCAACAGTGGTAGCTCTTTAGAAGAGTTTTAGGTAAAATACATTTATCCTGAAATTTCAAATTTTTGAAAATCTACAAAGAGGGTGTAGAATAGAAGAGGTTGGGAGCCACTGAATTAAACTCAAACTTTTCAATACATACATATTATATACACATAGAGACATGATCAATATTAATAACAGAGAAAAATGTAAAATGTGTCAGGTTTTTTGATGTGATAAAATTTTAAAAAATTTAAAAACAAATTATTGTGTAATAAGTTCATTGTTCAATAATTCGTGGGTGATTTTTTGTCTATACACATTAATATGTTTTTGTTCGTAACTATTATATGATGGTTTATCCCTAGAAAATAATTCCCCATTGATGCAAGTAAAAACCCCACAATCATAAGAATTGGTTTGGACAGGACTTCTACCATTTAAACAATACAACCCATCGTCATTGAAATCAACCCCTTTTCTTGCTTTATGTTCCAACTTTAAGTATTTAACCACTTTAGATTCAACGCGTTCCTGACGAAATTCTAAGCGCACTTTAACACTATCATAATAAACTAAACTTTTCGATAAGGCGTCATAGCAGATCAGCACCCAATGGCCCCCAGTATTAACAGGAATCATCAATTTTTTAAATGAGAAAATGTCAATTTTTTTTGTGTGGTTTTTCACATGATTATAACTGTTTTTTACAAACTGAGTAAAAAAAAAACTGTCAAAGACATGGATGTTCTTGTCTTCTACAGCATTGCTTCTCGCTTTTATCAATGCGAAATACTTGTTTATTACCTGATCATTCAACCACGACTCTTCTAAATAGACTGTTAATAAGTCATATTTAGATATATTCATTTTCGCTTTTAATAATGTATCTGACATACTTAAATATTGGCAAAATAAAACAATAAATGATACTTGACCATAACCGGGATAATTTTGTTTAATGATGGGGTCTTTGGCTAAATCTGTAAAATAGTTTATCCGGTGTACCCAATTGACAACATTAATATTATCAGAACGTAATGGTAGCTTTACATTTCTAAACTCATCAATATTTTCATGCGAAAAGGCTAATCCATGATTATTTCTGTATAAATACAAATCTATTGCATTATCAGTATTATTATTTATAGTATTTGGCTTTAAAGTAAATTTGAACTCTTCGAAAAGCGTACTAAATATCATACTCAATTTAAATGTATACATGTTTGTCTCATGTGATACAACTGTTTTAGCAGGTTCAATACAAGTATTCAATGAAGAATAAAAACACTTGTATAAGTTTTTTAATTCTTCGTCTTCAACGTCTAAATATTCATGCAATTCTTCGCTTAAGGACACAAATTCTTTATTTTCATTAGATGATTGTGGTTCTCCTTCAGTTTCTGAAAAACACGGGATTTCCTTTGTCTTTGTGCTGTTTTGTAATTGTTCTGTAAACAAGCCAAAGTATATATTATATTAAACACAATTAAAGGGTCGACTGCAACAACCAGCTTTTTTACTTTAATTATTACAACATAAATTTACCTTCATCTTGTGAATCTAATTTGTCCTCCTTCCAGGTACAAAAACTAGTGAAGGATTTTAAATCAACCAATTGAAATCGTTTGGCTTGGACTATGCACACAGGGGCGGATCCAGAAATGTTCTTGGGGGGGGGGGCGCAGTCATATATATGATTAAGCTGTGTAAATTGTAACCCAGAACCTTCTACCTGCCGTAGGAAAATGAAAATCCAAATAAGGTAAAAAAAAACTTTTATTTTAATTACTTGAACCAATATAGATTAACAACTTAAAAAATTAACAAATATAAAAAGTTAAATATCACAATAATAAATAATTAATGCATTGAAACATAAAATAATATAATAAACTGGTATTAATACAAATGAAAAATACTTTACTTTCATAATACAAAATCAAGTTTTCTTTGTTTTTCTTTAGAAAATGTTTCAATTAAATTTTTTATGTTATTTTCATTGTCAATATTAATATCTTTATGAATATACATTAGAGCTAACCCAGTTAATCTTTTCTCTCCCATTCTCATTGCCAATAATGGCTTAACATTGGAAAAAATTTTGTTATGATATTTGGAGGGGGCGCACGCCCCCTTCACCCCCTCCTTGGATCCGCCCCTGGATGTACCTACCTACTGTTTTTAGTTTGAATAAAATGTATATTACTGCAGGTACAGCGAAACCTGTCTTAACGGACACCTCTCTTAACGGACAAAATATTAAGGTCCCTGCAAAAATATAAGCATTCCGATGTTTTTCGACCTGTCTACTACGGACTATTTTTGTTAAGGACGCGGACTGTAATAAATTGATAACGGACAACCATCTTAGTTTTTCAAAGTTAAGTACCGTAAGTTCGCGTTACAACACCCTGTAGCGAATCTTGATAACGCTCAAAATGTACAAGACTTAGCAAATCAAATCGATGTGTTAAAAGCGATTACATGGGTAAAAAAGTACGGGCAGAAGTTTCTTAATTGACAGTAAAAAACTGCTTCAGAAAAGTAGAATTTCCTTTCACAGAACCTATAGAAATGGAAAACGAAGAAAATGAAGAAAATGGTAATGAGTTGACCGAACTGATAAAACTTCTCTCGTTGCCCGGAAATGGCGGTTTTTGCTCAGATACACGATAATTTATCTACATAAATAGATCTGCGTAGCTCAGACGATTGAGTTTTGACTCTCGTTAATTATCGCTCTGCATTAAAACCAGTGGAAGCAAATTATGAGCTACTACATGACGACCGCCGAGTACACTCTGAAATTGAGACGTTAGAAAACTATTCAGAAGCACCTGCACAGTTTAAGGAGTTTTATTTTCAGAGAGGTGACAATAATGGTTATTACAGTTGAGTGAATTAGTTGAACATCACGAATTGGATATGAAAAAATCAAAAGAAAACCAATTATAAATTCTATCATTTCTTCATACATAGATTACCTATAATAAATTGTAAATAATATATAATAAATAGGTAATAAATGAAATATATTAAACAGGGACGCCCGCAGCAATGTAGCTCAGGGGGGGCAAAAAATTGCAAGTACCTAAATACTTATGGGAAGATTTACCGCTACACTTTCAACTACTCATACTTAGTAATAGTATCGTTTATAATTTTTTAAAAATCAAAACTAATTTAAGTAAATATAAAATTACACTATTATTTCTAATATTTCTAAGAAAAAACATAATAAAATTTAAATAAAAAACAACTTTATTTGATTTGAATTTACATATTACATCATATTTATACATCATAATATTGCATTTTATTCAAAAAGTAATGACAATCTCCTTTTATTAGAAGCAAATAAATTAATTGAATTATCAATTTGTTGATTAAAAAAACCCATGATAGCTGAACACATTACCCAGAATACGATGAAAATGTAATAATAATAATGTCTGTCAAAAGGTTTCTATTTCCGTCGACGACAGGCTGCTTATATATGACTTGTTAGATACAAGGATTGTCGCATAGTCGCTAAATACCTAAGACCAGCTTTATGAAAAAAAAATTCTAATTTTGTTACTGACACAAAATATCTCAGTGGGGCAATGGCCCCCACTGCCCCCCCCCCCTTCAGGGCGTCCCTGATATTAAATATAATACCATGTAAAATGATTTGTTTTATAGTACTACTGTACAAGTATGTACTTAATTCTAAAAACATTTATATAACTTACACCTTTCTATAACGGACACTTTTGATGGTCCCGTGAGCAGTGCCGCGTTAAGCTATGTTGCAGCCCCGGGGCAAATTAAAATATGCCGCCCTTAAGAAAATTACATTTCAAAGTTATGTTCACCACACTATTAATTGCAGTCGGTAGCGTATTAACGGGGAGGATACAATGGTACTATGTAAGAGCAATTCATTTACAAATTACTCATGTCTATATTATGTATATTTTAATTAACAATTTATTTCTTGTGTTTAAATTTTAAAATTATTAATTACATCTGTCATCTCACATATAAATAAAAAAAAATAAAAAAATTACCAAATTTGACAAAATATAACCATTCATTACTTTTTTACTACTTTTCTTTTATATTAATTTTTTTCTGATTTGATGGTCGCAAACCGGTAGATAATCTCTGAGTCAGATAATATATATAAATATATAATATATTGAAAGCGATGACATTTTTTCCTCTATTAAAGTGGATATTTGATAATTTTTTACTCGTTTCAATGCGGAAAATGATCGTTTATTTTCGAGGAAAAAACGTACAGGAATAACGAAAAAAGTTACGATAAGGATAACTAATACGATTACGATACAACTATAAAAAAAAATAAATAAAAAATTATTATCGCCTGGTGACATGCAGCGGTAGACTGCGGCTTTTTCGTTGTATTTATAAACGATATTATAATATTATGTATTATAGTTATACACTATGCAGTCATACTGATATTGATGTTTATTGACAAGTAAAATAATAATTTTTTTTTTTTTTTTATTTTATATTGATCCTCAAACATTTTCCACCACATCAAACACCATAAAATTTTCCGCCCTGGGGAAAAAGGAATTCCAATGATTAGAACGGTGGGAATTAAATGAAATCTCTATGTTTAACTCAGTATAATAACTTAGTATGTTATGAATAATGGCTACATTATAGGGAGTGCTCACAAGATACATTATAATTTTAAATAACAAACACCCCCTTAAAAAAAATCATGGCTACGCCACTGGTTATACCCAGTGGCGGACTGGAATAAAAAAGTCCGGGGTGCAAAAACATTTTTAGGGCCCTATCAACATTCTATAAAATAAAAAAACATATAATGCACTTTCTATTTTATTCTCAGTAAATTTTTTTAATGTATTCATTATAGTACATACTTATTTTCTTAAATAAGAAGAATTTCAGTTTTTAAACAATAGGACTGTATAAACTTAATCTTAATAGTGTAAAATAAATTTAATTTTTTTTATAATAGTTACATTTTTATCTTTTGAAAACAATTAATAATTATATTTGTATTTTATATTAATTAATATTTATATTTGTGTATATAAAATGTATAATTTTTAAAAATGTAATAATTTTGAAAATGTTGTAGAACTTTCTGAAATTTTATCAATTATACTTTCTGTATCAGGCAAATAATCGTTTTCTATAAATAGAAGAAGTTGCGCGTTTAATAAATCTTGTTCCATTGTTGAACGTAATCTGTTTTTTATAATTTTCAACTTGGAAAATACCCTTTCACAATTTGTTTGTGTGCATGCCAGAATTAATATATATTTATATAATATATAAAAATTTGAATACGCCGCTGAATGCAAATTATATTTTTGTTAAAATTTAAAAACGCATGGTATGCATTCTTCGCAATCATTTTTTTTTAATTTTAGATTTAGAAAAGTCGAAAGATTTATCATCGCCATTGTTGTCATCACTACTTTCATCTTCGATTTGTTCACTATTTACTGGTTCATTTATTATTAAGTCATCTTTATAGTCGGATACATTTTCAAAAAGTGCTTTTGAGGATTTTATAATAGTTTTATAAGAACGTGCAAAATGACAAAGTTCTTCTTGTAAATCTTCATACTTAAGGTTAACTTTGTCAGCTAAAAATCTTAAATTCCCAAAATGATATACCTACGAAATACGAATTCAATAGTTGGTTATGTACTTATGTCTATTTTAATCATTTAAAATTTATACTTTTGTATTATTTATTCTAATATTATGTTTTGATAATAAATTCAAATTAATAATAAGAATAAAATGTGATAGTGGCAAATAATGATAAAGTAATTATTTTCAATATTAAAAACCTTTTTTTGTTTTTCTATGGGCCCGGGGTGCGATCGCACTTTAGCACCCCGGGCCAGTCCGCCACTGGTTATACCATTGATTATAGAATAGAATCTATTCTATAATCAATGGTTATACCTATATGATATAAAATATATATTTGTAGCTTTATAAGATTGACTAAAAAACAGTACAAAAAGCGTCTTGAGAGACATTTGTGAGGACAACAGGACACAACTATAAAATAAAGGACAATCCTGTAAAAAACAGGTCGTCTGGTCACCCTAATTAAAAATATAAATACAATAAATTATAATCTGTATGACTGTTTTATGTTTTTATAAGAATTAAAAAAAAATTCTGTCACTCAAATTTTTTTACAAGAGACATTTGCCCTAATTGCCTCCACTAAAAGCGCCTTTGTGACACAACTTGTCATGAACAAAAAATATACATATGTTGATGCAGTAGCCAGTAAGTACGATTGACATAAACACACGTAGAGGAGTCCAGCACATTCAATAGTAGAACATTTCAATATTTTTTTTTAGTTGATTTAAGTACTATATAAATAGTATTTACAAATTACAAAATACTAAATACAAAGTACCTATATATATATAAAAAAAAAAATCACTTATAGTATACGCGCATTCGGTTAATTCTCATGCGGATTTCGTTTTTTTGTCAATGATGTACCGACAATTAATGCTGTTGGTAGGTATTATAGTCTAGTAAATTCGAATATGCTTTTTTAATGTGAAAATTTTGTTTTAGAGTGTTTAAAAAATTAGCTTTTCTCTAAAATTGTATCCTCGTTTATTAATCTAATATTGGGTTCGAGAATTAAATAGTGTTTTGTTGTTTTAAGCAATTTTGTTTGTAGAAACGAATAGGTATTTCTAAGTCAAATTCAATTAAACTGTTTTTAATATTAACAGTAAAAAAAGTTGGGCATTTTTCATACTATGGGTATTCTTTCCTTCTCAGACGTGAGAATGGAGATGGGTGTATTGAATTTTAAAGAAATAATAAATCAGTTCTCAAGTTGAATGACTGAGCAAAGCTTCAGGGTAAAAATACACTGGTTATATATTTTACGATTTTTAGTCTAATTGTCTGTAGGTTTTATTTTTATAAAAACCGTTTAAAAAGGTTAGGTTAGGAACAAAGAATTTTTTTTTTGCTAAAAGATTAATAATAATAATAACAATAAATTAGTAAATTTAATAGAAGATAGTCATTTATAATTTGTAAATAAAAATAAATAATTACATTTTTAACACGTCAATTGTACTACCTATGTCAATGTTCATAAGTGGGTACCTACCTGCTGATATAATGCACCGACCTAACGTCATCTCTAAGAGAGATGACCCACCAATTTCCGTCAGTGAATTGTTAATTTACATAGTTAGGTACACAGTACCTTCAAGACAACCTTAATAAGATCAAAACCCATTTTCAAATAAATATTTACAATGAAGTAAAAGTAAAAGATAAGAAAACAGTTTTTAATTTATAATATTAAGGGATCTGCACAAGCCTATTTAATAAGAGGGGAAATGCAGATGATTTATAGTCTTTTTGTCACTACTTTGAGTACCTATTTGTTTTGGTCGTAAATGTTTAGTCATTTTTGCTTAAAATTTGTTTTACGCGAGAAACATTCACGTCTTAAAAGTGGTCTTATTTCCATAATTTTTTTTTCGTAAAGGATATCTTTTATTTAAGGCTTCCAACAGAGTGCATCAGACTTTGATTTTTGAATTAACTACAATAAATGACAACAAATATTGAAAAAAAGAGAATATAATTGATCATATTCAAATTCTTAATACGGAATTTCAAAATACAAATTTTGAAAACATAATGCACCCTATAAAAAGTCTCCTTAGAAAAAAAAAAAATAATAATAATGAATAAATAAAATATAAACGAATACAAATAAATATTGTAATCAAATCATTTTACGAGGCATTAGTTTCTTCTGTGAGGCAATGTTTTAGAGTAAAAAAACAGGTTGTTTGCAAGTCCTTTAAATGCAATATAATAGGTAGGAAGTTGATTAAAAACAAAAGTTCCATTGAATATTTTAAAAGTTTAAATAATCTACTATAGACACAGTATTGTTGTGAAAAAAGCTTTACTTCTTGAAATTCCAAGAACCAAAGAGTATTTAAAACCATGATAAGGATATTCATCCTAATTTAACTAAGATACCCTACTTGTATGTGATTTGAACCGTTCAAGTGTAAACAAGGGTAAAAAATTGAAATTGTTGATTTTACCTAACTTTAACAGTTTTTCATAAAAGTTGAGTATATAAAAACTGATGGTTAGTATTAGGTAAGATCTTTACAATTAGGAACCGACGGTAAAGTGAACATATTTAAAGTATGTTCATTTACGGTCAAATATATAATTTTCAAGAACCAAGGCCGCTGCGTAGGTAATAATTAAAGACCGGATTTATATGTTTTTACATATCGTTACTGGGTCTATGCAGTCTTATGAGAGTAAAAAATGTGGACGATTCGTTCAATTCTGAATGCGTACAAAAAAGTTTTTTTTGCATATTTGAGAATATTTCATGGGTAAGAGAATATTTAACCCATTTAGCATATTTTGGAATATTTCGTAAATTGTGAGCAAAAATTTCTATTTATTTTTAACTATTATATTAGTATATAAGTATATTATAGTTATTTTAACTTTTGATTAAAATATACCAAAGGAATATTTTTTAAAAATGTTATATATGTATTATTATTTTGTATTCCTAGCTACTTCAGTGCAATTTTATTATGCAAGTGTAAACCACTTCAATAATTACTATTTAAGGATTACCTATTGTTTAAATATTTGTTTTGTTTTATTATGTTTTAATATATATTAATATTTGTTATTTTTTCACACTGTGACTTAAGTGATAAATACAACTTTTAATTAAAATATACCAAAGGAATATAATATAATATAATATAATTGTTTTTATGTTTTAATATTATACTGTTATATTTATATTATATCCCTATTTCCCACTCTTACTAAAGTGCAATAGTATTCCATTAGGTATAATACGCAACTTTTAATACCTAATTAATACCTCACTATTAAAATAATCTTGAAAAAAAAATTTTTTAAATGCATATTAAAGCATATAATGATGTTTATTGAATATTTTTGCATATTTTATAAATTTTTGAGAGAATATAATGAGAATATTTGAAGGTTTTTTAGAGAATATAAATCCGGTCTTTAGTAATAATCAACAGCATAAAATGCTGTGTTTAAAACATTATGTTTAAAATATTTGTTGGCTAAAAGTATTTAACAAAAAGACTGAAATATATTTCACCTAATCAATAATCTCTTGTTTAAATTTAATTGGTGTTGACATTTTAATATTAATCCAATACAAATTAAAATGCTATCCCAAATTTTTTTTTTTTAGTGATATAATATATGTATAGAATAAAAAAATATTTAGAATGCATAATTTAATTCTTTTCCAAAGAGCATTTGAAATAGTATTGAAATACAAAGAAAGTATATGAATACTTTAGCACAATTGCTTTACATGATTGTTGATTACTATACCATGTACGGTGTACCGTAGTTTAAGCGAGAAATGTTTAAATAATAATTACAGAGTAACGGGACAAGAAATTCACATCATTTAGAAGTTACTAACCATATGTCCAAGGGCAAGTGATAATGGCATACTTTGTTTTGGTTTTCTTGTAAATCTACTGCTTAGGTGTACCTACGTCTATTCCACAATTATAAATATATCACTAAATATTGTAAAAAATTAATACATTTTTTAACTGTAGGCCTTCATATAAGTACAATAATCAATAAACTATAAGCTATTTAGATTATTTTGATAATAATTTATTATGAAATACAACACATTATTTTAGAATAAATTAATTTATGGTAAAACAAATAAACATTTAATTAATAAAAACAATTTATAAAAATATATAATATAGCAATATAAAATATGATGACAAAGATTACTTAATAAATATATTTAAAAACTAGGTAACAGGTTAAATTTGATATCCATTTTGAATTTTCTAATGATTTGATAGATGTCAGATTTTCTACTTTAAATTCCTGTAATACAAAAAACAAATGTTTATTTTTATACATATGAATAATTAAACATTTTAAAATGTTCATATTAACTAATACATACATAAAAGTGAAATATTAAAACATTAAAATGTATATATACCTACATACACAAAAAATTAAAATGAAAACGCATATAAGAATTTCATAAAAATTTTAATGACTGTATAATAAAATGGAAATCTAGACAAGTATACAGGCACTAAGTTTCAATTAAAACTTAGTTATGTCTTATGTAATAGAAATAAAAATAGACAAACAATAAATGAATATGTGGAAACTGTAAAATGGATATATTAGTGTGTACTAAGCAGAGATCTTGAAAACTAATATCCATTAAAATTATTATTGATGGTATCCATGCTAAATTGACCGATCTCAAGAGCTTAATATCGATTGTAAGATGTTTAATTTTTAAACATCTTATATGGCATTATTATTCTTAACCACACAAAATACACAAAACACAATATATATACCAAAATAATATCATATAGAAAGACTTGTTCACAATATCTGACAAAACGGACAACTGTATTCAATTTAACATGCTCACACAAAACAGAATAAATTAAATTAGGATTTGAGATTCCCAAAGATTTCATTCCGATGAATTAGTTTTAAATATTTATTGTGTATAATAGGTATAATATTAACTCAATGAACTTTTTAACATGAGTTTGATTAAGTAAACAGTTAAAATATAATAAAATATAACGATACCTGAACTACCATGTCTGGATTTAGTATTCAAACAAAAAGCTTCTAATACCCTCAAGACTTTTCCATCATCTTCATATGTTCTTTTACCTATAAAATAAACATATTTTATAATATTGAATTTGAATAAGTTAATAAATTCATAGTAAAATAAAAATGATAAATTGATTTATTGTTAATTTTAGGTAATCACTGTCTAAATAATATTAATATATTAACACAAACAAATAAATTATTTCACTAAAAGTAATTTTTAGTAAGTTAGGTATTGCATTTGGTTTTTGTTTATTAGAAATTTTATAATTTGGAATTTCCAAGGTACTAGGGGGGCACTGACATGAAAAGTACATAGAAATAATTTTGGCTAAAACTTCTCCAAAATAATCTAATTTACTCCATTTATCACATACATTAAGACTTTTGTGGAATTATTTGATAGTTTCATTAAAATTAGTGATAATAACGGAAAAAATATTCTATAGAATGATAATTAACCGTTTGTATATTGACATTGTGATGTAATGACAGTAACTAGAAAATAATGTAATTGGTTTCTCAACTGTTTTTTACTACAATATTTAGTATATTACATAGTACATAATATAAATTTATAATTATCATTAGTCATTATTATTACCGTCAGAGGACATTAAATACTTTTTGGTTAGAAATACGGGCACATAGTAGTTAATAAAAATATAACTACCATCATGTCATATTGTATATATATATATATATATATATATATATATATATATATATATATATATATATATAATAAGGTACATAATCAGGGGTGGCCAATACTTGGCTTTTGGCCTTATTTTTGCAGCTTGGTCATGCTTAACCAGAAAAAAATGTATTGCTAATGACAAATAAGAAAATATTTTTTTTTTATTACACATACATTCTATCATTTTTGTACAAATATTAAGTTGTTTTATTATTTATTTTTTGATCTTACTTATATTGATTTCACTGGCATGACCTGCAAGATTCTTCTTGTTAGCCACCCCTGGTATATACTGCGCGTACGCTAGATATTTATTTAATGTTAAATTTCACATGTTGATAGAAAGATTAAAACAATAAAATAACTTAGTATGGTTAAAGGTTATGCTTTTGGTAAGTTGCTTAGTTTTAGTAGTACATAACAATTTGAATTAGTAATGAATACTTACTCTTTTTTGTAAAATCTGTATTCTTATCATTATTATGGTGATAAAATTGTAGTGGAGGAATGGGTCTAAGCTTTGTCACATCCCATAACTTATTATCTACCTCCTAAAAATAAAAATATACAAAATTAAATACTTTCAAACTAGACAACATATATTTAATGAGAGACGTGCGCACAAAAAGCCAAGGTACTACTTGAAATAATACCTAGGAAAGGCTTTTTATCATTAAAGTGGCAGTTCTGAGTTTAAAATATCTCCAAAATTTCTTCTACGGGTCTCTTTGCCATTAATTAGTTAATCCTAAAGTTTCCTAAAGTTAAATGCTGCCCACGTCTATGGATAAATATTTATATTTTTATCTAAATTATTTTATTTTATTTTTTGGAACAAAGTATAGAGTAATCAAAACAACAAAATAATATGTTAATAGTCGACGGAACAATATATTTATATGTACCTACTGGTATTTTAAATACATAATAAAAAAATCTTGTCTCAGAATTAATCATTTTCATCTTATATTTCATATATAAATATGAATAATTGAATTAGTTTTAACAATTTTTAAGTTAATTTAGGGTATTACTATATTATTATTGTTAGTCTGTTAATAAAATTTGTGTTGTATAAGCAAAGAAAATAGTTGATAATGTTATGTTAAGACATAATGACACAAAACTCATATCACTATAGCCAAATAATTTAATACACATTGGTGGAAAAGTTAAGTCAACAATTTACCATTTGATTGGCTATGTGATTCTAGGCATTTTTAAATATTGTAGATTTTAAAAGCCAAGTTACTGAACACTAATGTAAAAAAAAAAAAAAAACTGAAATATATATTATGACACATACATTAATATATTTAATTTGAACTAGTGAACAATGAAGGGTATTTATAAAGAAAAAAAACTCAACTCAGCAATTGTCAGATGTTAGTTTCAAACTGTATAATTTGTGTTATACAGCTAGCAACACAATCACAGTCAAACATAAATTAATATCTTGCCTGAATCACAACTGCCAGGAGGCCCCTGTAATTTTTTTTTGAGCCACCAATGTGCATAAAGTTCAGAACGAAATGTAACACCCTTGTTAAATGGTATTGATGTTTTATCCAATGTTAAAGAATCGTCTTCAAAAATACACGAGTTGATGTGTAATGACGAAGAGCATTTACACATGTGTTCAGAATTGCTACTAGATGTTTCTGTAGGCGGAAATGGCGATTGTTGGGTTACTGGAATTGCGATATCTGCTAATCCAGAATCAGACGATCGCAAACTATTATGGTCTTTAAATTTAAAATATTGAAAGTCTTGACTTATTTCCGTATCTTTTTCATCACTACAGCTATTATCATAACAATAAGACGATTTCAAATCACACAAGGAAAACGAGCTGTCTTGATTATCTGATAAATAAACTACATCTTTGTGATCAACATTTAGCAAAGGAACCGTTAAATGTTTTGGATTAGAATTCTCAGTACTAGATTCACAATTGAAAATATGTTGATTATAATTATCATTAATATCTTCTTTATACAATGTTGACATAGTTAAATCTTGACAGGCTTTGGCTTGTATAGGAGTAAATAACATCTTTTTTCCATAAATAATTTTCCCATCTTCTTTGAGAACCATTGAAGAACAATGTCTTGGAGACATAATATTGTTTGCTGTATTAGATTTGTCTTCATACTGAGGTCCTTCTGAACAATGTTGTTTAATTTGACAAGGATAATTTGGTTGATTAACAAAACGCCTAACAACTTTTGACGTATCAATATTGTTAGCATATTGTGGGTAAAGAATTAATTTCAATAGTGATCGAGTAATGACACCTTTGCATACTAAATGCGCAAAATAATCACTAAGGCGACCAAGAGATAGACTTACAGGTTTCATAGGGACTTCGTCTGTATCATTTTTGATATTGATATTCCTTAATTGGTGATTAATTTTTTGTATCCAATCAGTTTGCTCTTCCTTTGATTGACAAACAGCAACGATATTGTGATCGATTACAGGGCCTAAAAATATTAATATTTTTCAATCTTAAATGTTTACATAAATACATGTATATATAATACATGCACCAGCAATAATCTTACCATATATTTCAAAAGCGTTTTTAATAGTATCATTATTATCTAACTTCTTAACAAAAATTCCATTAAGTGGAAGTTTTCCCTGAAAACAAATATAATTTAATAGAAACTAAATCAACTTAACAAATAAAATAAAATTTTAATTTCTCAAAACTATTAAAATAGCAAAATTGTTGTTAATTTAAGTTATCAATATTTTATATATTATAATAAATAAAAAATTTATTTTTCTTACTTCATATATAAATGAACTAAGACTTGGAGACACAGATAAAATAACTAGTTGAGTAGAAAATAGCATAAGATATCTATCTTTATGTTCTGAACCAAATGCAACGGATCCAATTTTAATTGCATCGCCTAAATTACGTGTATCAGCATTATCCAATCCTTGAATTACACCATTCAGTATTGATAATTCCAACTCTTTTTGTTTTCTTGCTGATAAACATACAGTCTAAAATATAAATAACAATTATAATTTGTTTTGTGTTATACAACAAATAAAAGATAATAGTGTGACATGATAATTTGCAAAATTGATGTCTTCGGTCATCATATAGGAAACCTTATACAGTCTACTTAAGATGTACATAATATGATTAAAACATTTATTTTAAAAATTAGAGTTATTATTTCATTTTGTTTAATTTTTTTAATATTGTATACTGGTTTTATTTAAATATTACCCTATTATCTATTTTATTTTGCTAAGTTTACATCATGAACTGAAAGGTTTTAAATATGATTGTAATCAACTGATAATGTATGTAGTTAAAAAATAAAGATGAATAAATAAATAATTCATTAAGCAAAAGAGTGAAATAAATTAAAAATAAGTATCCATTAAACATGATTAAATTTTACATGTGAATTCTCCTCTCAGAATTGTTTAAAATATCTACTGAAAAGAGGCCTTATCGTGGAATATTTTTAGTATAAATCTAGCATTAGAAACAATGTGAGCAAAACATTATAAAACAATTTTTTATTTAAAAAAAATAATAGTTAACAAACCGCTATTTCTTTATAAATGCTAATTGATCGTTGAGTGTCTCCTCTATCAACGTGACTCTCTTCGATGTGTCTTTCGAGTTCGAGCAACATTCCACTATACTTCTCTAATCTGCGGAATGGTTTACTTAATGATACAGTAAGGACTAAAATACCAGGATTAACTGCTCCTTGTGATTCCATGATTTGATTTAATTCATCTCTGAAAAATTGTAACATGATTTACAAATTAATCTAACAAAGTAACACATTTGTAGTACATACTTATATTTTTCAATAATGTTAACTGCAAGTGGATGCGAAGAGCAATATTTTAAATGAACAGCCTTAATATGAGAAGCTTTATTCAGAAATAATTTGCCTATTCTCTGATCAGACTGTGGAAGAACAGAAATTTGTTCTAATGATTCCAGAAGTTCTTCATGAATATTTGAAATTTCCTCAATATTATTTACTAATTGCTTGTATTCATCAATAGTCATTCTGTATTAGGAATACTTTAAATTAATAACAATTTTTAACATAACTAACAAATAATAAAAATAATTACATTTTTGAATCTTTTAAAGGAATCAAGAAACTTTGAATAAGAGTTTTCAATTCAGTGACATGTGCTTTTTCTGATTCTACTATATCCTTTACCACCACAGCTCGATTAGCTCTTAATTGCTCCGTTAAATCCACTGGTAATACTTTATTATTTATATTGGTATCTCCTAAAATAAAATTGAACATATTTAAATTTTTAACAGTTAAATGTTTCTGTTATACATACCTTGAGGTTTGTATTCTCGAACATAATTTGATGGAAACCAACCAGTTTTTTCTTTAAGAGTTCCTTCCCACCAGCCACCATCTTCTTTTTGAGTGACAATCACAATGTCGCCTTTTTTCAAACACAGCTAGGAACGTTAGTACTTAATTAAAACACTATTTAACGATTATCATTAGGAAAAATAAAGTCAAATTAAAGAAACAAAAAATAAATCCATTTTTCAGGATTTCTGTGCACGTATATACATTTTCAAACTCAGTACTTAATATTACAAAAGACTACATTACGATTATAAAGTAAATCAATAAATATATAGATTAAAAAAAAAGTTAAACCATACCACGATGCTTGTTCAAGGTCTCCTTTAAGGGAATTAAAATGATTTAAGACATGAAAATATTATAATGT
This sequence comes from Therioaphis trifolii, assembly GCA_027580255.1. Taxonomy (NCBI): domain Eukaryota; kingdom Metazoa; phylum Arthropoda; class Insecta; order Hemiptera; family Aphididae; genus Therioaphis; species Therioaphis trifolii. Next base: position 2,752,069 of record CM050405.1, on the reverse strand, counting down.
TACAATAAATACATATTTAAGCAAATTAATATAATTCATAATTTATTAATTAAAATGTAAATTATAATATAATAAGCAGTAATTAAAATGACATTGAACTTAAATACGATTCTCAACTTTATTAATTTACCTCATCGTTATTTTTTCCTTTAAATGAATATACAGCTTGTACCAGTATTGGTTCATTCGACGACATTTTACATTTATTATAAAATCTTCATTAACTGCAAACGATAATAAAAAAGTAAATACTTCACTAGTTATAATTATTATAATATGAAATTGACAGATGTAACCTCATATTATTTGGAAAAAAAAGAAAATGATTGATAAAAATGATTGTGAACTTCATAAAGCTTGTTATAAATAAGCATACCTAGGAATATCTATTTTGGCAAAGTTACAGGAATGAATAAAAAAAAAAAAAGTATGAGTGTGTTTGGAATGTTGAACTGAAGCCAATTTGTGGCTTAAAGTATAATATTTGGGCATAATATTTATGGTAGGTGTTAAAATAATGAGTTTTGTGGAATAAAAATACATATTCGAGAAACTTATGAGAGACAAAGAGGAACAGATAAAAAAAAAAATAATAATAATAATAACATACGTTTTAGTCAATGAAGTTGATTTTCAGTGATATGTAATTACTTATAATCAATTTTATTATTAATTTAAAAATGTATTTATTTTAAATAAGATAAACGGCTAGAAATCAAGAAATCTATATAAAAAAAAAAAATGTATATTATACATAGTATTATTCATGTATCTACGGATGTCTTATAGACAACTTTTTTTTTCAATTACGAGATTCAAATTGATAAAAATATAGATGATGTCAAATGAAAAATATGAGTAATCTTATTAAGGTCATACAAATGAGTGGGCAGATAATAGTAATCATATTAATCACTGTCGGTGCAACAAACATTGTTCATATTAATTAAACTCACCGAAAATGTGCGAAACTCACTACTGTATGATGAATACGAATATTTCAACCATTAGAAAATCTACTCTATTCGTAAGTTTATTCCAAATCGTTGTTGAGATTTCGAGAAAATATTGAATATGCGATTTCGTTCAGTGGGTTTATCCACATTATTCAGTGGTGAATAATTAATCGTCGAGTTACGGATAACAATCGCATCGGGCGCACAGAGTATATCATCAAGTTTATTCGATCGTGAACGAACGTCAACATCGGTGAATTAAAAGCCGGTTTAAAAAGCACTTGGCTGGAAGCGAAACATTTTTCAACAGAACGAAAACATAAAATTATTCTAGAATATCTGTACAGATAAGAACAGCTTATCATTATTCACGTGTGGATAACTGATTCAGAAACACCAAAGAGGTTATAAGCGAATTCAATTTTTTTCGCGGGAACAATACGTCGTAATTTAAAAACAAAACGTCAGAACACGAAAACAACACACACACACACACACACACACACACACACACACACACACACACACACACACACACACACACACACACACACACACACACACACAGAGATTCGTTTGCCGAATTTACCTTGTCAAAATGTCTTTGTGTGTGTGTATTTTATTGCAGCGAAAATACAAAACAAATTCAATAATATATTCGTTTAAGTACAAATTGTCAAAAAGTAAATATTATTTACTCACAATTCACAATACGTACGAGTCAGCGTTACAGTTCATTTGAATTTCGGCCAACAACTACGTTGAACTGTTATGCCTACTGTAAATTAGTGCGATCGTATATTAAATCGTATATTCAATATTGTATAGTTTAGATAAAATGACTGCTTATCAAGTACCTATCTAATATTATCGGATAGCGATTACCTATTTATAGCTAGTTAGTGATCACATCGAACTTCGATAAGATTTCGAGTGTAAAAAAATATTTTAAAATTTATTAGCTAATGTGACCGTAGTAAATAATATTTGGGCTAACAGAATTAAAAACCAATATAGTCAGAACTATTGAGAGAAATTAGAAAAGATGATATCATTGATGAATTTGCCAACGCGAAATGCCGGAAAAAAAATGTAATCTAGATATTAGTTGGCGCTCATTAATTTTATTTATCACATAAAATTACGTTTTTGATAATTCGATTGTAAACTTATGACGCTGAATTAATTCAAAATAATATGATATAAAAGTGGCTGTTATTAAATTCAATTTTTTTCAATGCCTGATTCACCGTTATAGTTATGCTACACGTCTTTACTGTTTAATTCAAGTCAATAATGTCCGAAATTATGTTAAAATGTTATAAACCGCAACTCGATATGTCGGTGGTAGTTTAAACCTATAGACTACACGCGGCGGGTCGTGTTTTGCCGAAAGAACTGATTAGAAAAGTTAGGTGCCTATGATTTGTTTTCTCTCAAAAAAATCGTAACTCGCATTTAAAAGAGTCGCATTAACACACAGGCGCATCGATATTCTCAATGATTATTAGTTCTCTTCAATTCGTTCCCATTGCAGTATAACATTTATATCGTTGTCTATACACCTAAATGCATTGTACTGCACCTTTATGTACACTAAGTTATAGGTACCTGTCTCGATTCAACGGGTTTATATTGTGTGAAAAATACCGAGAAACGTAGTGTGTATTTTTTAAAATTATTTAGAACAGATCTTCGGGTTACGATATGTCGATGATAGTCATAGTCGGAGAAAAATGCATAACTCGATTTGTTGTAATTTACATATTTTTATGCACACTCATACGAGTGGAATGATTCAGCGTTTGAATTTTACCGCAGTCTATTAAAACCAGAGTATAATTTATAATTTTGTAGAGACTTAAGTTTATGTGTGCACCGATTTCTTGAACCGAGCAGGCTTTTATATCTGCATTCTGATTTAAATAAAATACTTACGGTGTTATTATTATGGAGGTTCAAATGCTAAAATTATTAATTTTTATTTAAGTACGGCGTTTCACTGACATTCGAATGGTGGCAGGTATCATGTATGACCAGTGATGTAAATTGTATAATATAAATTGTATTTTATTATATAATACGTCATGTACAAAATAATAAAATACAAATAGGTGTAATTGTACAAAAAAAAAAAAATTCATCCACCTGACATTGAAGTTGTAAATTGTTTTGGAAGATTGAATAGAATCAGTTAGTTCAGAAAATAGGTATAGTTAATTGCATTCTCTTTTGATTTGATAATAAGCATTTACTAGCGTTTACTTTAATATAACCACGGTTTGACACACGATATAGATAAATCGTGGCTTGAAGTATATTTAAAATTGTGACTATAACCAGTAACCACAATATGGCGCATTCTTAATTCCAAAGCAATATTAAACTTTCACATGACCACGAAGTTTTATCCCGCCAATTCAATCATACCTATTGTTTCTGAATATATAATTGATGGTCTTTACAACATCTTTGACAGTGACTTCTAAATCATGAAAAATGGTAATACATATTCTCTAATAAGTGTTAAGTAATAATTTAATTTAATATTAAAATTATCAATTCGTTTTTAGTTTATTGCCAACTTAGTTTTTAGTATGGGTCGTCCTTCCAAACAAAAAGCTATTGTTGATAAGTATTTTATTAAATATTTTGATAACATTTACTGATTTGTAATAAAACTGGTGAAAATTTCTCCGTAGAAAAAGGAAGAATTGCATCAATGTTTAAAACAACTGACAGTAATAGAGTAAGTTATTTGTTTCTAATACACACTATGTATATTACATGGACACATGGGCCAGTTTTCAATATTTAGATAAATATTTATAACAATTTATAGCTACTATAAGTTTTTTTATAAAATACTTAATAACACATGTATAATACAAGTATTATACAAGTGAAATATGAAATACGGTATTTTCACATTACTGTGTATGACCATGTAATCCACATACGAGGTAGGTAGGTACATATTTTCATACGTTTTTCAGAACACGGACTTACGAAACCAAATTGTGAATGTAGTAGATATACTTCGATAGTGTTTTATTTTATAAGTTGTCATTATTACCTGCATGTTCCATACTTTTTAATTACCTCGTAAATCTTAATCTTCGTGTCTGCAAAGGAATTAAGCAAATGATATACCTATACAAAATAATATATTGTTAATAGACTAACAAATGGCACGAAAAAAGCAAGCCGTTATCAAAATCGCAAAAGAAAACTCGAAAGATTTAATATTACATGTGGTAAAATATCCTAATATGTCTTCATTTTTCAAATACAATACGAATCCACAAGACTCTACTGTGACTACTGAGAATGAATTCCAAGATAATTCTAATGCAATTGACGATTGTACTATCAGCCCAAATAACGAAAAAACCACATCTGTTAATAAAACCACATTTTCTGACTTAATATCTAATTAAAAAATATTTTTAAGGGTGTCTTTTAAAAATTTGTCTGGGGTGCCACAATATCTCGGGCCAGTCCTACGCACGTAGATAATATCTAGATTATAATAATAAGTATAGGTAGTTTGTGAAACATAATATAGGCACATAACATTTTACTCGTGAAACGATGCTATTATTTGGCGCAATAATTACACTGTACATACGAAAAAAATATGTGTACGTATGCCACGGCCGAACACACACACACACACACACACACACACACACACACACACACACACACACACACACACACACACACACACACACACACACACATATTTTCATTCAAATATAGGCATAGGATATAATATCAAAATACGCGAACAGTTATTTTATCATGGGAGTAATATTATATGATATGTAATAACACAATAATACCTAAAAATAATAATAAAACGGAACAGAGGCCAGTCGAAATTATACTCACGTATAATATTAACGGATATTGATAGAAAAAAAAATGTTTGTATAAATATATATTAAGACAGCTGAACAAAAATCGATTATATTTTTCCTTCGTATTTTCGTATATTTGTGACGTTCACTCGATGGGATGCAGAGCTAGCGATGAAGTAGGGTTGGGAAGTACTATATAGAATTCCTTATATCTACCAGATTTCATCCTTATTCCCGGCGTACATCCACTCGCCGCCACGGTGTTCGCAACCGTCGTCGTCTGTCCGCAATTTCTCCCAGCGCACACACACGCACACGCACACACCCACCCACACACACACACACACACACACACACACACACACACACACACACACACACACACACACACACACACACACACACACACACACACACACACACACACACACACACACACACACACACACACACACACACTCACCGCGCGTGCCACACACGCACGCACAGTGTTTCGGAAAACTGCTGATGGCGTTGCCGCTGTTGCTGCACAGAGACTGTCGCCTCTCCTCAGTGGACCGTGTCATCTATAAAGCTTTGGTGCGTCCACCGCAAGTCATTACATCCGCCAGACCGGAACTGGGATTTTTACCCGCCCAGCATCATGCGACCGGAACTTCCGGGATTTCGTTCATCGGATCCTTTTTATTGACCTTTTTGTTGACCCGATCCATAAAAACGTCCACGTCATTTTCGACCGAATTCACCCGAAACGTGTGGACTCGTATATACATGTGTGTGTGTGTGTGTGTGTGTGTGTGTGTTACGTACCCGCGTATATAAATGCAGTATATACGTATTATAACGCGTTCTATATTATAGGAAATGTATAAATTATATACATTATGTCATACGTACACATTTAGAGAGCACGAGAAAGAGGGAGAGAAAGAGAGAGAGAGAGAGAGAGAGAGAGAAAGAGATTGCTCTGCCAATACATTATAAAGTATAATAATACGGTGCTGCGATTGCCCGCCAAATTACGCGTATACTGACCGGAACACGATAGTGTCGTTTAAAATAATAGATGCGTTACATTATTTTCTTATAAACCGAAATCAAGAACTCATACAGCTCCGATTTCCCTACACCTATGACACGCGATTCTCAAACAGCATTTATAACGACCATTTAATGCAAATGTTTTTTGAACGCGTTTGAACGCGTAAAGGTTAAATAATATAAAATGCTGCGTTTTATGTTTGTATCATTTTACAGTTTTGAAATTTTCGATAGTAGTGTTGATTGGTTAAATCTTATTATCTCGTCGTTTTTTGAATACAATATGACGTCTAGATTATTTCACGACAGTAAATGTAACGATTTGGAGGAGTACGAATGAACACGATGAAAGTATAATGTCTCTGTATTTCGCGTAGACTTCCCAGGGAAATATTGAAATATCAACGTATAATATACATATCGGTAAATATCATAACAGTATATACATGTAATGTACGCATCGAGATCAATCCTTGCGATTTTTTTTTTTTTTAATTGAGTTTTGGGTCTAAATTGATCTAAATATTGATACTATTTCGAGAGTACGGAATCCTATTAAGGTGATATTTTCTATTAGCGATATTTATTTTGACGACCTATATCCTCCCAGCATATAGTATACGACTTATGTCCAAACGAAAAATGTATTACTGTGATTTGTGACGGAAACACAAGGCCTCGTCATCGTTTCATACGTATACGTTTTAAACGATACTCGTACCTCCTCAAAAACAATATCACTAGCATGAGTACAGAGGAGGCGTATGATTGGGTCAATGTCAGGTGGAAAAAACGAATACGATTTCAACACGAGACCAGTATGCGTTTCAGCCGTTTTTAAATTTAGTGTAATAATAAAATACACTCGGCAGCAGTGGCGTATAATATTGTATAATCGAAATTAAATTTTTAAAACATTACAGATATCTTATTAAATACATGAAAAAAAAAATTATAATGACAATCGTATAGCATACTTACAACAATATGAAACTTGATAGCTGACGAGAGCTAATGAAAAATAAAATAATAATTCAAAGCAGTGTGAATTCATCGTTCCTATGCACACTCGACTCTTTAGTAATAAAATAAAATAATAATTGTCAATAGAACGTGCACGTATCTTATATAGTATATAATATATATATATATTATATTACTTTATTTGGTTTCTGTATATAATACACCCATGTAAAAATCATTTACCGAGACGTTCAAAATTCATTTGGTTTAAGTATTTATGAAATATTATACGATACGTAAGTATGTACGTGAGTCGTACAGTAAATCTGCATTATGTATTTTACACGATATGCGAGACCGTAATACGCGAATCCATTCATTATTAACGGTGCAAATTGCTCTGACACGCGCCGCTGTTTATTTTCTGTTAATCCACCTACATCACAAGAGCCCGCCGTGTACCTAATTGAAAACATTTCGCGCGAGTAAAAACGTTTTACAGCAAAAATCAGTAGGTACCTCCGTTATTCTAATAAAACCGAGCGGGTTTTTAACTCGTCACGAATTCAATGCGCACATCATACGTACAGGTAAAATTGCCGCGGCTAGAGAATACCGCAGTTTACACGGGTACACGACGTGTGGAGGATACATCATTTTTAAAATGAAAAATTATTTTCATACGACGTGTGTCCCGGAAAACTATAGTTCTCTTATTTATTTGGTTCGTTACTCACAGAGAAATAATAGTAAATGATGGTCTCAGGTCCTTCGTATACCTACTCAGTGAAACATTTTCTCGTGTTTCACGTAATTGATTAATCATCGCATAATATAACAATTATACAATGGCGGATCTAAGGGGGTTAGTTGATGGAGTACATATACCCCTCTCTCCGACTTTGGCCGTGTATTTATATTGGTAGTAATGTACATACCTTATTAAACATGAATACATTTGTTATTCGATTCATTTTAATCCCCCCCCCCCACTCTCCTCGGATAATTTCTGGGTCCGACACTGCTGTTGTATTTACAAAGAGAATCAACGACTTTAAGAGTGTTATGAAAAATTGAATTTGGTTCAGTATTGAAATACACAATATAGTGTTTCATGTAATAATATCGACATTTTATGTTATTAATTTTTTTTTTCATTTTTAAAGTTCCGCGTAATAGGCATAACGCGCCACATGACCAAGACTCTAAAAGCCGACCGATACAGTACACAATGTGGTGAGTATGGTTTTAATGGGAAAATCTGAGTACCTATATCTTGTGACTCTTGAACAAATATCAATATTTTCGATTAGAACTAAATTTGAATTCTTTTTCATAATAAAAAAAAAACAACATTAGCCACGTCGATGACCCGTTACGTATCGTTTTTCTCGTGAACAGACCGCCCAAGAAAAGTGCTGTTTCTGGATAGACGTGAAATGACACCGAAAACGTGTCGAGTTCGTGGATCTTACGACTTACTGCTTTGTTCGGAGGATCCTTCCGTGGCTACTAGTGGCGCACGATCCTGACTTTCGGACTGGATATGCAGGAGTGTTACTCTTCCGGTCCCGGCTTCGGCTGTGTCTTTGTTGCTCTTTTACCAAAAAGTTTTTTATCATTCAAATTTATTAATTTCAATTTTATGTATGTTTGAAATACGTGAATTTGAATATTTTAGTCGGTACTGTAATCAAAAAAACATAACTTCCGCTTGACCTTTTTCTTACCCATACATAGTTTATAGACCAAATCGATCAATTGTTTCCTTTTTTATTACCTACAAAATTTCAAACGTATTATACAACTCGTTTATTTTAGCTTTATATACAACTAAACAAACAGTCGTTTAAAAACATTACATTCCAATGTTTTCCAGTAGTTTTGGTAACGAATTTAAAATGTATAGGGTTGGTATCGCCCCCCCCATCCCCCATGGATCCACGCTGGTCGAGTGAACTTATCGTTCGCCGACCGTCATTACAACTGGCCAGTGATGACGCGCTAAAGACTTTATGCCGTGTCATAAAAGTTGTCAATAACACGAGTTCGTGGGCTTAAATACAGCCCGAAGTATGTCCCTAGTCATTCATATTAACGACTTTTTTCCCTCGAGAACGTAGCTTTGGCGAACGTTTTGAACGTAGCTAACGATGCTGGCACTGCAAGACACACAACCCTGGGGCAGTTCACGGGTCCAGAAATTCGACTCGTACAAAACCTCCAACATTACTGACTACGCGGCCATGACGCTTTCACGCCCTCCACCCCGAACGTAGCTGTACAGTTTTCTCATTTACTTAATATACTTTTATGAATATACAATACACATACGCTGAGTGTTACACAAAGATTTGTTAAGTTTACATTTGAAATACATGTATAAAATGTTGATTTATTTTATATCTACACACCCACACACACACACACACACACACACACACACACACACACACACACACACACACACACACACACACACACACACACACACACATATGTAAATAATACCGAACTATGGTATTAGCCACATATCACAGCGTTAACAGTGGACTGTATCGGTAAATTATGTCATAAATTTAGATTTGTCACGGAGAGACGTGTTTTTAGTTAATTTTAGGTTAAAAACAAGTCCCGAATTCCCGCGTAGAACGGGGATCGAAGTTTCACGTAAATATTGTACACATTTTTTGTGGGTGGTAATTTTCTTAATAATCGTCAGAAAATATTGATGAATGACGAGAAAATTTACAACTCACTCATTTTTCATAAAATAACTGCCATTAATTGTTTTTATTATCGTGTGTGATTTAAATCGTCTGTTAGGTTTACTCGCTGCACAATTAAATAAAAACATGATTTTCAAAAAATAAGCACAATATTAACATTTTTCATTTTAATGCCTAATCAAATCGAATAAAGTATGTATCATATAGGTGTTATTTTAATGTGATATTATTACAAGTGCTGAAACTTGTTCAATCTTTTTGGAAGAAATTCGATCAGGTGGTCTTTGTTTGAGGTATTGCTGCAGTAAAGTTTTCTTTGTTTGGAACACAATGCTGAACTTGCATACCATTGAAATAAATAAAGTAGTAACTGATTGGACAAGATAAAGACCACTTGTTTAGTTTACTACGAGATACAAACGAAATAAATAAGTATTGCCCTTTTATTGGAAGTATTTCGAATGATACGCGCTAAACGATTTTACCATTGTTGCTTATTTGGTGGCCACGAATACTGGAATGAGATTATGGTGTGGACGTCAAGCGTAAATGCAATTCGACGGATCCGTTAGACCTCACGTCGAGGCTACAGCGATAATGCTGATAACGTACCAACGAGTGCAATGACCAAATATATAACATTTTAAAGGTATGATTTTCACACACTAAACTGCATAGATCTTATTTTTTCGTTCGATAAAGTGCACTCTCTGATACGAAGAATCTAAAAGTAACCATGCAAAATGTATTGCAGTATTAGTCGACAGAACCAGTGGATATTTTAACTAACACACTGGGCGACAAAAATGTCGCCCAGTGAAAACTTTTTGTTGCCTAGTAGATTTTATGTTTAATAACTGAGCGACGATGATTTTTCACTGCATTGACGATATTGATGTTTGCGAATTATGATGGTAATATTAGTACTTATAGTAGTAGATCAGGTTTGTATATTAAACTCTGAAATTTCCCTTTTTTTTTCCTTAGACTCGTGTTAACTTTTATTATGATGTATAAAATTTATTTAATGTCGCCCAGTGGAAATTCCTTAAAATATCCACTGGACAGAACAGTGTGAATCTTGTAAAGTAGGTACTTAACCACTAAAGTGTAAAATAATACAAACAAAAACTAATAAGGTGGTAAAAAAAGGAAGATTCTTCTACGTGTCTAATATGAATAATTATTTTAATTAATCATAAAAAAACCAAATAGGATCATTGTACTTTAACGCCTAATTAATAATGATAGACATAACTACCGTAAAAATGGAAATTTTTTTCATTTAATAATCAAATACTAATAATATATGGACGTTTCACTAATTTAAATTTCTTAGTACTCATTAATTTCGTCTTAATATTTATCGTTAATTATTATTGAATGATATTATCATACAAGTATTAGGCATGTTCACATCGTGTCTACACAGTATTACTACTAAGTATTTCGAAGTACTTATATTTCACAATTGATAACATTTTTTGTTATTGATTTATTCAATTTTAATTTAATTAGTTTTATCATTGATCTGTAGTTTAAATATTGTTACACCATTATGTTGAGATTTTGTAGGTAATTACTTGCATAATTTCGGTCACTTAAATATTTTTGTTCGGTTTCATATGGTTTGAAGCGTATTAAAAAAAAAAAATCATCTTAGTCAAAGAATTTATTTACCTAATGCGCATTTAAAAAAATTTTTGGACGACAGATGTGAATCACGTATACATAATAACATTCAACGTGACATCTAATGAATTTTTTTGCCTAAGGTTGAAATATAATTTGATCAAGATATTTTGCATTTTGGTTTGTGTATATTACATCATCTTCTGTTGAAACTCTTTTTATTATTTATATAAGGCATTTAGATATTATAATTGAAAAGCCAGCTTCACACATATCATGATGTCCGACGAATACTGAATATTTTTTAAATATTCGTCAATGTTAGACCAATGTCTCATCCAGTGGCGGATTTAAGGATTCAAATAAAGTCGGCAAATCCATAAGAGTGGCCTCATAAAATAATTTTTTTCTGGTCAAAGTTAAAAAATTATAGATAAATTAGAGGGCCTCGGTGCACAATTTAAGAGGGGGCCCCGTCGGCATTTACCCACTAAACGACCGTTAAATCCGCCACTGGTCTCATCGTTTGATATTCGCGGCGAACATTAAATGCTCCGTTATAAATTTTCGGCGAATAACGCATGTGTGGAGGTGGCTTAACCATCACAAAACACAATACCTCATTCATCTATGATAAATATTTTTAATTTTCATTGTTTTTTTTTTTTTTTTTTCATAACCAAAGATGTTGTATTTAAAAAATAATAATATGTCCGAATAAACCGAATATGTTCACAGAGTTAATTCACAAAACAATTTTGAAATTGTTTAAAGAGTAACAACAATATGAGGCGGTAAATAAAATTAGGTGTTTGCTACTAATTATCATGAACACCTTTAACGGTTTCGGTTTGACAATGTTTCCGACTCTTCGTTTTGTTATTTATCGTACGAGAGAAATCAGTAAGTATAATGAGCAGAACTTTTTTTTGTAAAGCTGTTGTACACATAGCATCGATGTACACTGATACACACACACACACACACACACACACACACACACACACACACACACACATACACGCGCGAGCGTGCGCACGCACCCACACCCACACACACGTACTCACGTACACGCACGCACGCACACGTGCACTTGCGCATTCATATACTCATATACACATTGTCGGCGTATATATAGCGACTAGGGGATTTCACTAGATGAACCGGATATCCGGCATTTGCTGCCTATATAGGATATGACACTTCCTGCCTCTTTCCTCTAGCGCCTTGCCTGTAATTAATTCTGCGCCTACCGCCGGCATGGACCATGTTACCGTTGTAAAAAAAAAAACTGTGCACGCGTATTACGCATCGCAGAACATAATAAATGTACAGTACCTGTGTGTACCGACAGTTGTTTTATATAGTTAGGTTGTCACTGTTATGGGTCAAAAACATTTCGGCAAAAAATGATAAACATTACGAACGGATTCGCGTGCGATGTAGTAATCGTTCGGTCCCAGTAAACTAAGTGACCTGTAGATTTGAAACAATAATCAACGAGCTTGACGTAAAATATCGAAAATCATGAAAACCGTCGTGTTTGTCGCAATAATATTTATTTTTTTCAAAAAAGTTAAATATTCAATCATTCGTATAGAAGGTGTTTTTTTTTTTTAATAGGAATAACGGGTTTCAAACAGAATATTTTCTGGTGACTCGTTAAATAAAACATGTTTCGTGGAAAATCTCTCGTTCAAATATTGTTTTAATCGTCTCGAATTTAGCGTTTTTTTCATTCACATGGAAATAAAATACACGTTATATTTCACGGTAATAAATACACAGTAACTGCAATTTACTCCGCTGCAAAGCTGTAGGTACGCACACGCATATATATGTATATTATATGGTTACGGTCTTTTCGAAATTAGATGCCTGTATCGAACAATAACACCACTCGAATAACAATAATAATTTTTTGTCGTGTACGAGCGAACGTGTGGGCGGGTAATCGTCGAACCGTTCGGTTGAAATCACCGGCGAGCGATGGACACGCGGTCGGGTCGTCGGTGTACGCCTTGTTCACGCCGTACCCCGTTGCCGACAAAACGAAAGCGTTTCGGGACGGACGAAAAACGAGTCGCGCGGTCCGTCAAAACGCCGCGCGAGTCGTGCGTCGCCGCCGCCGCCGCCGCCGCGTCACGACACGAGCGCACGTAATAATTCGCACGGCCAAACGTTTCGTAGGTAATTAAATTCCTGCGAAAGCCTAAAACTATAAATTTGCCGCGCGGCCATCCTTGATATTTATTAAGGAGAGGAGGGTCTTATTACCGGCCTTTCACGCTGTGTGTATTTCGGTCGGTCCCACCCTTATTCTCGCGAGTCGCCGAGTGGAGAACCGGACGCAGAGGGAGTGCGCGACAGGGGAGAGGGCGGAGGGAGAAAATGTTTCCCGTTATAAATTTATCGCGGCCCCGGGACAAATGGGGAAATAAGTTTCCGGACACTGACACCGGATGGCGGGACTTTCGCTAAATCGTCCGGCCATTACTATTCTCCGTTTCGATTAACTTCGGAGGAACAAAATAAAAAAAATAAAAATAAAATAAAAACCAGGGTATACTGCACGTTTTAATGATTTATTATTTGCGTATATGCACTGCGCGTATAAATAAATCGTTGAATTATCGTTTGGGTATATATACGCTCGCGTGTGCAAACGCTGTGACTTAAAAAAATTTAATCGTACGTGTTTGATTGATACATAAAAGAACGTTCTTTACGTACCTCCTGTACACGAACGATGTACGTGAGAATGATAGAGAGAGATTGTGTGTGTGTGTGTGTGTGTGTGTGTGTGTGTGTGTGTGTGTGTGTGTGTGTGTGTGTGTGTATGCGCGCGCGCACCTACTTATGTACGCAGCACAAAACGTGAAATTGAAATGTTTACAAAAACTGTAATGCGATAATTGATTTAAGTGATGTGTTAAAATGCAAACAAATACAATCCCTGCGGGTGGTATCGCGCGCGCGCCCGGCAACGGGCATTATCATAATTCACAAACAATATACAGTAAATGGGATGAAAGGACTTCGGTCGTTCGCCCTCTCGTATTTTTATTCGTGTCGGAAGATAAAGGGGAGAAAAAACCGAAGCGATTATGTTAATTTTTGTTTTGGCTACATGGTTAGTGAAAATTATATTATTATTGTGTGTACACCGGCGCGCGGCGACCCGCGCCGAGCGCTCCGACAAAAGACTTTTCGAGAACAATAATAATATTCTCTCGGTAATATCTTCGCGGATTCGAATAATTTCACAACACGCATTCGGCGCAAACGTTTTTATCTCTCTGTACGCGCGAGTCTTTTATCAATTTTAATTTATATACCGTCGGGAATAATAACGCGGGGTATAACGAGCGTTATATTTTTAGGCCACGGGTCTGCCGCGGTCGGTTCTCGCCGGGCACGACCCTTAGAGGGCGGATACCAACCCGCGATCCTGTCTTGACGTATTCGGCCGAAACGCGTCAGTGAAATAAAACGAACCGCACGACCATATATCTCGACGTGCCACCGTTCCGGCGACTACGACCGTGCGGTATATAATGGAAAATTCGAAGTATATTATTATTTCGAATTCAAACGCGATATATAATATACCTATTATAATGTATAGGCATACTGTTATTTGATTTATATGACCGTATTGGCTGTGTAATAATATTGCGTTTCTGTACGTTATACACGTAAATACACCCGCCGTTTTTTTTTAATTCGTCGAATATCGTATTTTCAACATGTCATCACGTATTCGTGAAAACGTTCAGTGCGTCGCGTGTTGGAGATATAATATACGTATCGCATGCAATAACGATTTTAGCGTGAAATACGTACAATATAACTGTCCAAGAACGTTATACACATCACTTACGATCTACGTGGATATGAGTATCACGTGCGATGCCAAGTAGGCGCATTTTAAACGGTTTAATTCCAAAAAGCATAACCAATTTTTTTTTTTTTTTTTTACCTCGTATACAGTCGAGTTGCATGTTTTCAATGTATATAGTATTATGTGTGTACACCTAAACAACGGTTTTTTACTGAAATCGCGGCCGTAGTGTGAAAATAACAATATACTCACCCGAAGCGTTGTGATTTATTTAATTTACACACACAGTATGTATATGTTTATATTATTTTTAATTCAAATTTTCGAGTTTTTTTTTTCTGTATGATTTAGTTTACGGCGTACCTGTTGGTTTTCATTCGCTCCCAATCCTCCTCTGCATACGGTCCCGAAACTGCACGTGTACTGCATTATCCGTGTTCTTTGTTTTAATTTTTTTTTTTTCCCCCATTATACATCGGCGATTTAAACGCCAATTAAAATGCAGGTATTTCCAACACGTCCGTCGAGGCGAACACTAAAAAATGCGAAATCGCACGTTGAAACATTTGCATGTCGGGGGCATCGCGTCACTGAAAAACTATAAAAACCATGTAAAACGTAACCGAACGCGTACGACATCATTGTTTCCCGTGCACCGTACAGCCATGCGTGCATTATTATTACCCGTGTTACGTGTACCGCTGCACGGCACTGTTCCATAACGGTCTTCGAAATTACACATTGTGTCGTATGCGCGCTATGTGTCCGTTTTCGGGTCCGGCAAGCCGATTCGTGTCCGCGGCGACGTTAGAATTCACGCCTTACGCCTTAGTCCGGTCGAATATCCGATTCCGATAGAACGGAGTACTATTATATACTGGTATCGCGCACGACGACCGTATGGACACGTCTTCTCGGGTATACTTGTGCGTAAAATAATAACATGCACACGGGCCCATTCATTCGTTACTACACATTTACTCCACCGTGTCGCTCAATTAAACCATTGATGCGAGTGTTTTCACACACGCACACGCACACAAACATACGCACATAGCTAAACACACACACACGCACATATCTAAACATACACACACGCACATATCTAAACACACACACACACACACACACACACACACAAAACATTCTCATTCCTCTACGCATCATTTGTTTATTACGTATCTAAAGTGTAAACTAAAATGTGTGTACAACGACATTGCTATGTGGTTAGCGCCCAGTAAGTATTGTTGTATTACAGATGTAGCGCACACTGTACATGATACAATAACACCTAGAGAACCTGTGGTGTCGAGCACAAACTACAAATAATCCCGTATACTTATGATATGATAAACATAGCATAATATATTATTTTTAATAATACGGGTGTTGTATACACTTCAATATTTTCAAATTGTAAAAAAAAAAACATTTTTAAATGTCATAAATCACAATATAATGTAGTTTGCAAAACGTATGGACATTAATGGCTATTATTTTCGCCAGAGCATTTCCGCCGTATAGAACTGGAGCATGATTTATGAATAATGTACAATACTCATACATACGTATATACATCGATAGTTAATTTCTTTTCCTTCCCGGCTCCATTAATCAAGCTATAATAAGTTATAAAAATATAATGATACAAATTTTAAATTTTAAATCGTACTATAGAATGAAACAATTGACACATCAAGCAATAAATTGTACAGTTATGTGTTAAAGGTATCTATCGTACCTGCAGTAGCGTACGCAGGATTTTAGTTCGATCTGGGTTACTAAGAATCTAAATAAAATTTATTTACCTTCTTGACAGTAAATACTTACTACCGAATTTCCATAATATTTAGAAGAAATCACTTAAAATTTACATTTACTTACAATAGTTATTACTACGGTTTAAAGACATTTTTTTCGATTTTTATGTGACATTTTTTATTTTACTGTGGAGTGAAAAGGTTGAGAACCGCTAATTTAAAATATTATAGCAGAACAATATTGTTTTCTAAATCGTTTTAGTAAACACACTAAGTTTATGACTTGGGTAACAAAGAAATTCTATTTGTTTATTCTCTGCTTCCCCGTTTCCTTTGAACTGTTTCTAAATATCTGAAGTTCACCTCCACAACGTTTATGAAACTCGGTGTCTATACATGTGTGCCTACATATTGTTTACGTGCATGTTCTATAAAATTAAATTCAAATAATTAGCTGTAGTTTTTAATCATAGTAAAAAAAGAAGAAGAGGTAAACTCTCAAATATCTAGATGTATTTATGTTTATGCAATTATTCATGAAGTTATGACTAATTATATTTATATAATTCTGTGGATTTTTGAGTTGATAAAACAACGGCCTACAAAATATACTTAGTTAATGAATAATAAGTGTTTATAAACTATAAAGGCACAGAGTAACGATTGTTTGGTTAATATTAACTTTATTGTTTATATTTTGATTTTTAGTGCAAGACTATACCTGCATGTGTACAGTAAAGTTGTACTATTACGAATTCGTAAATTATCGCTACGTATCTTCGAAATAACTGCATGAATGCTTTCATAAACATGACCGATGATTATATTTCTAATGGATTTGTCTATAAAAGATTATTTAAAAAACACTTTTTAAAAAATACTACGGAGGGAGAGGGGGTGACTTCCCACACCCCCTTGTACACGGCCCCGGTAACACGTGTACCGTCCAATATACTTTTACCAGTGCTGTTTTGTACCGCAGCAGCACTCACTCGTCTCGTTGTCGCATCGGCAATCGTGTGTACTGGTGTAACCACCACACATCGCAGTGCTTCTTAATTTTTTTAGCGTCGTGACTGGAAGCGTCCTCCTGAAAATTTATCGCGACTGGCGCGGGTCTATAGGACGGGAAAATAAAACGGTTCTAAAAAAAAGACAAAAATACTTTAATGATGAATGTGTTATTTGTAAATACATAATATAATTGATATGATAAATCGGTATTTATATCATAAACAGTTGGAAAAATCCAAAACTACTCGTGACTCGCCGAAAGTTGGTCCGGGGTCCACCGTCTACGGTTCGAGAAACTCCGAACAATAATGCCGCATGATCGTTGTCGTAGCAATACGCGGACGCCAACCGTTTTCGTGAGATCCTCCGCGATGACGACGCGACGCCTACGCGTCACGATTACACAAGCATACACAAGCACACACACACACACACACACACACACACACACACACACACACACACACACACACACACACACACACACACACACACACCCGTGGCGATCAAGCTGCCACCGCAGACATCCGTCCGCCCGCCGATATGTCGTTTAGAGCATGTGAAAAAATGAACGAGGCCTGTTGCGCCCGGTAAAAAACCGAACGCGTTTAATCGTGCAGCACTGCAGCGGCAATATACACGGGCGTACAACATACGCGTGTGTGCCGCGTATATATTACACCGCATCAGCTGCGCGTGTGTGCCGTTTAAATAATAATTATTATTTGTAATAACGATGATTGGGCAAAATAAACACGGCCATTTACGTTTGATACATCGTAATTATTATATACATTTATGTATATAAATACGTATAAACAATATATTATGACTGCGGTGTACGTACGACGCGAGTTATAACAGCGTACACATTATGTATACGTAAGTAGTGCGTCGATACGTATACGTGTAAAAATAATATACAGACGGTGTCCGTGTGTATCGAAGTTTGTGGCGGCGGTTCATTAGAAGATACAAACATGTGACTAATGGCTATGTTATTATCCGCGCACGCATGTGTGTGCGTGTGTGTGTGTGTGCGTGTGTGTGTTTGTGTGTGTGTGTGTGTGTGTGTGTGTGTGTGTGTGTGTGTGTGTGTGTGTGTGTGTGTGTGTGTGTGTATCGGCGTGTTATTAGTATTAATTTTTTTTCCTCGTTCCGTACGCGCGCGCATGTGTGTGAGTTCACGCCATCGTCGTCGCAGCAGGGCGTTCCCTGAAGGGTTTTCCACGTTTCTTGTACACACACACACACGCACACGTGTATATATAAACGAAACAAGTATATACTTATAATCGTGCTCTTCTCTCGTCTTCGTCCTAACGCATATGACATATGTTTACCGGCGGCGGCTTTGGACACGATGTGTGAGTACGTGCGTACACATGCGTGCGAACGTACGTGTGCGTGTGTGTATATATGTACCTATAAGCGCGTCTACACCGAACACACTCACACACACATTATACACGCGGAACGGACACAATGGCTTCCGTTTCAGAAGTGTTTAGGAGGTACCTACGTGTACCTATCCCACGAGAAAAAAAGATACGTACACACATGCACTCGTTCATATAATATATTGTGAGCTATACGTATAAGCTTTCCACGGAACAAGCACATGACAGTTCTGAGGAGGCAACAGGTGCAATATACGGTTCGTAGTGTTTATTTTTTTGTTTCCCCTATACGGTAATAACACACACACAAACACAATACACACACACACACACACACGCACACGCACACACGCACACACACACACACACACACACACACACACACACACACACACACACACACACACACACGCAGGCACGCACGCACGCATACGCACACAACACATCACACACCGTAGAAGACACTCTTCACGTGAAACGGTGGTCATAATGACACGGATCGTGTACAAACTATATAAGAGCGTGTACAGTGTATACACACGATGGGAAACCGCAATTGCCCGCAAGGGTCATCGGCTGAAACCGAAAAGGAAGGTGCAATATCTTCGAGCAAAGCCTGCCATGGCGCACCGATCAGACCAACTGCCGCGTCTGGCGGCCTGTTTAACGCAGATGATACAAATGTATAAAACGTATGGAGGGGCGAAGAGGGCGAAGAGGGGCGTAACACAGGCGTTTTAGGTTTTCCCATAGGGTTGTTGTCATTAGGTATTTCTTTTTTCTTTTTTTTTTTACTTTATCGCATAGATCTAAACACTGCCTGCGACCCAATCGTCTGATCACTCAAACAGAATCGTTTGTATCAAGTTCTTTGGTGTATTCTCTCTCGCACAGAACAATGTATAGATTTTTCTTTTCATAGTATACCGAAGTTTACAGTGAAACACTCGAATGAATCGAAAAATGATTACATATAGATTTTAAAATATTAGACAATTGACTTTTCGATATCATGAGTCATTGAAAAAAAATACAAAGTATACTACTAAAAACAAATAGTATAAACGAATGCCTAATTTTTCATTTTATTTGTCATATAAAACATTGATTAATGTAAAATAAAATGCGAACTATTTTTAGACCCATTTCTTAAATTGGTGCGATTTATTTTATCGTTTATATTAAATATATATATATATATATATATATATATATATATATATATATAATCCTTATACCCGACGGGAACACGGACGAATAGATAATATTGGTTCACTATAATATTATATGTGCAGTATATAAATCGCTGACCGAACATATTTCCTTTTTTTATGGTCTCCGGTTTTACAACTTACAAGTGCTTAGCCCTTATCCTCAGTCAGAATTTTGCCAACGTCACTGAATTCAAGTGTAACTTCTTACAAATTATTTAAATTATTCGTACATAATTTATGAAGTTAACGCTTTTAAACCATTAGGTTGTTCGTTTATTTTCGATATTAACATGCATAATAATAATGAGGGAATGTACCTCACAATACTTAATCAATCGAAGAGTAAAATTTCTTTGCATCAAAAACGAGCTAGTACTATATTCATGACAGCGTTATTAAAAATTCGTGTTCAATTTAAAATGGAATTTTTTCTCGGTTGAAAAAAATAAATATGTTTATTCTTAAAAGAATCGCATTGCACGTAAAACTACAAAATAAATTACAACGATTTCAGTTGACGCCGCATTTCTCTTGCCACTTGTTAGTGCAACTGATAGTTGTGTGGACCTCAATAGTCAATACAATAGAATCTTGATAGCTAAAAACCCAAGGACAGTATTATTATTATTATTTTTTTTTTTTAGTAATCGAGATTTTAAAGTGCTCATTGTGTGAAGTATGAAAACAAATACAATTTATCTACTTCACACGCATTTGACGCATTGATTAATTAGTTCATAATATACGAATATGTATGCTCATTTAAGCTTATAAATATTATTCATATTCAATAATGGTTTAATGTTAAAACATTGAAATAACGTCTCAATGTTTTTCTTTTTTGCATTAGATAAAGTAGATAAATATTGAATAGTTAAATTACAATGTTAGAATGCCAATCGGCCCTGTGCACTTGTTTTCAGTATTTTGATCTGTATTGTAATATCGTCAATGATTGATTTTTTTATTAAAATATCTAGTGTAAAAATACAATACAACATTTCTAGTAGTATAACAATCGAAATAATTTCTAGTTTTACTTTTCTCATATCGTAATCACGTTTATAAAACAGTTTTTTTTTTATAGCATTTGTCTCAAGTGCACTTCTGAAAATTGTTTATGAAGCATTTTCATCAGTTATCACTCATATTCTGGATGACTCATTTAGGTACTGCAGTTTAGTAAGTATAGACATTTGTAATTTAAATTTCCTATCTAAAATAAAGTAGTTTCAATATTTTAGAAATGAAATATTTATTATTGACTTTTGGAGTTTGTTTATATTGTTAATATGTATTGTTTACATTTACGAAACGTTATATTTTGTATTACGACGTATCATTTTTACTTCTCATTAAGATAATATATTCAAATGTTCTGTAGAAACATCAAAGTAACACCAATTATTATATTCTGTAGTAATACATAGTGCACGTATGGTATTATTACAACGCTGATTTTTAAGACTTAAAGCATATAATTTTTCGATTTCACATTTCTGTAAAAATCGAAGAATATCGATTGAGTACCTAAACTTTATATATATATATATTATATTATAAAGTTTACAAAGTTACAGGTACACTAGTTTATCTTAGGTACTCGGCAGATTTGTTAGGTATGAATTAAGATACATTTTATTTTCAACCATTATCAATAATTGTTTGAATTATGATTACATGTAGTCCTATCAATAATTACAATTAATAGTGAAACGTGCAGTCGGATTACGCTCTGAGTATAATCACAAGTATATTGTACATCATTAACTGATAAATCAATATCTTTGCTTAAGGTAGGAAACACGATGATTTAATTCACGTACACATAAATCAATTTACTGGGTACGTATTAATAATAGTTACAACGTCAATTGTACCGATCATATTAATTATTAATATCGCTATGTTTGATCGAAATACTCTGTAATATTACTGGTACGTGCAAGCATTTACACAATAAGTATGACGTGTGTAAGCGTTTTGGTCTGTTAACGTATTCAGCTGTATTGAAGTATATTTCGAGCGTAGAGCCTGTGAATCAGAAATTAAGTATTCCGAAATATCGCGAATAGTACTGTGGGTACGAGGTGTAATTTTATCGTGTAAATTATTTCTAAAACGAATAGCAGCGAAAAAAAAAACTAAAAGCTGCCATGTATAATCACGCCGTACAACAAATGGTTCGCCAACAATAATTACGACTTACCTACTTTTAGGTGTGGTAACATTTCAGAAATAAGGTTTATAGTCGTTTATAAACCGTAATTTACTTCGTCATCTATTCGTTTTAGTGAACGTTTGGATGTATTTATATTTTATACGCATGACACGATCTAGCATATCTGATCAGGCATGCGCTGTCAGAAGTTGAAACGGTAAAACGTCTTAGGGAGGACTATAGAAGCTAAAATATTATAAGCGTACCATAGTACCATACAATGGTTTTTTCACGTATAATATTTAAATTATAAATATCTTTTTTTTTTGAACTTCATTGATTGTTTGAAAGAAACAGAATGTTCAAGTTCTGTACTATTTGCACATTGACTTTTACTGTCAATAAGTAAAAAAAAAATTACCATCACGGCTGAAGTAAAAATATTATTTTCATTCATAATTAAATTTTCATTTAAAAAATAATTTTATTTGAATAATAACCAAATAAATCAAATATCACTTATTTTAACGTTAACAAAACTTCAATTATTATCGAAATTCCAACTTACTTTTATTCATATAATAATAATAATAATAATAAATGATTTAAATATTAGATACAACTTATGAACAACTTAGATATCTCATCTTTAGTAAATTCATATAATCGTTGGTATTACTGAAGTTCATAACTATAAACTAAGTACCAACTATGAAGATACGTATACTTTTAAAATCTAACAGTAGATAATAAATTAGGGCGATATGTGTTTTTTGATCATATAAAATATGTACGCATTATATGAATAGGTAATACCAGATTTGCATAGCATCACATTAGTAATTTTTGTAATTTGTTTTAACAAATAGAATATTATCATAGATTATATGAAATCAGTATATAATCAATTAATTTCAAATATATATAGTTGCACATAGTCCGTGATTATATCATTTTTTTGATATACTATAGGTTTATCCATTTTGGAATATGGCGCTACTGTTTGGGACCCTCATACCGCCGAGAATGCTTGCCAGGTTGAAAGGGTACAGCGTAGATTCCTGAGATTTGTCAGTTACTCTTTAAACATTAATTGCACACCGCATGACTACACCCCTGTTACCACACAACTTGGTTTAGCCTCATTATCAGATCGGAGGCGATCAATAGGAACATATTTCTTAAAAGGACTGTTAAATGGTAAGGTTGATTCTCCAACCCTACTGTCCTATTTAAATTGTAAGGTTCCGCAACGTTCCACTCGTTCATCCATACCTTTCCTTATTTCCTAAATGCACTACCTACTGAAGTACTAAATGAGCCAGTTACACGTATGATGTCTAATGCCAATACGGATCCATCCTTCTCCATTTAATCAATTACGCAACTAGTTTTTGTTCTTTTTGCTTTCTAATTTTTGTTTCACCATATCATATCTTACTACTGTTTTCTATTCCACAATTTGAACAATTAATATTGAACTTGTATCTTGTAAACTGTACCAAAGGGTCTTGCCCGTATAATATAAATAAATAAATTATGTATTTTTAATGTTTACAATTAATAATAACTATTCACATGTTTTATTTATTAAATTTTTTTCAAGCATCTTAATTTATTCATATTTTAACCTCCCCTTCACATTTTCGGAACTAAGAGGACCCAAAATTGAAATGATAGGTAGTAAGAAAAAACACTCTGCACCCTTTCGCTCCTTGTTTTAAATTCTGGGTACAGTAAAAACAACAGATGTTTTTTCTCTCTCTTCAATTCAACATTTGAAACGAAACAAATACATAACACACAATATTCTTAGTGAACAATAAATCAATCGGTCGATTTGTATTACTACCTGTAAGAATAGAAATACTTTCGTTACCTAGTGAATAAATTTGATTTATTTCATTCTGTTTATTTTATCGGAGAACTTGAATTTAAAACATCCTTCG
Source organism: Therioaphis trifolii (assembly GCA_027580255.1). NCBI lineage: Eukaryota > Metazoa > Arthropoda > Insecta > Hemiptera > Aphididae > Therioaphis > Therioaphis trifolii. Next base: position 2,727,540 of record CM050405.1, on the reverse strand, counting down.
GTTAATTGTGAGAAACCATATTTGATGTCTAGAAAAAATTGTCACTTTTCTATGTAAATAGGTAATAAAATACATAAAACAAAATTAATAACAATAACAATATTTTTCAGAAATAATGCTGAAAACAATGTTTTTGAGAAACGGTTATGAGCCAATTTTTTCTTTGTTAATAACGTTTGTTCGACTTCGTAAAGAGTAATTAATAAAAAGAGGTAAAATCATAATTGTATGTTTTATATCCACCCAAATGTTATACCACGTCTACACAATCAGTTTTTTTTTCAATTTTTCATAACCATTATTGCTCGGTTTTATTGACGGTGTGTTAGTATTTTAAACTCCTGCAAAAGTGCAAGTGAACACTCAGCCAATTTCGATAAATTATAATCTAAATATTTTAAAATTAATTAACGTATCCTCGTCGGAACCGTGCCGATAATTATTTGCGATGATTAAAAATAATTATCAGAAATTAGCGATAATCACATAAGGATATGAGCGTTTGATCGCCACTCGCGCGCGCGCGCGCGCGTGTGTGTGTGTGTGTGTGTGTGTGTGTGTGTGTGTGTGTGTGTGTGTGTGTGTGTGTGTGTGTGTGTGTGTGTGTGTGTGTGTGTGTGTGTAAGTAGGAGATTATCGCGTTTCCCCGGGACGATTGATACACGGGTATTATTAAACAACAGTCGAATCGATAAGTTCGCTTTTGCTTTACCTGCGGTGTGTAAACCTTATTCACTAAAACCGGCGTAATGGAATACCTACCCGCCCGCATGATTTCGTCTCTGCGCACGTCAATATCGACAACTAATGGATGTATTATATCACTGTCGCGGCGTTGTAATTCTGCGTACTCCCGCTAATTTATTCATATACACGATGTTTATGTTAATGACCACTATACCGTTACCAACGAGCCGGTACAAGTTCAACGGCGGCGTTATGAAAACACGATACTTGCGCTAGCTATACGTGGGTTAATGAGAATTAAACGATTGCGTGAAACTTTGAACGTCACCGATTCGTGTTGCGACGGCCGGTGACCCAATGACGCCGGCAGGACGACACCGCGATGGCAATCGATTCCATATCGCGTAAAACGGCAGTGTGCCCGTGGGCCATAGTGTATACCACATTCACGCCGTTCACCGTCGAGCTTTTAGTGAAAAATCATGGCCATACAACGTTTACTCTAAAAAGAAGTCTAGAAAAAGAAGAAATACGTATATATTTTTTAATTTTTTAAATTTTTTAATTTTGGTTTATTTCAGGTTTATTTTATTTGACTTATTAATTCCGAACCGTTGTGGAACAATAATATAATAGATACTATTTGACATTGAAGGAGGTCGTGTGACATAAATGAAAATATAGTAGCTCTTTACTGACCCGTCCGCTACAGTGACGTCATTTCAGTTTTTATTTGAGGGGGTAAACGTTTTGATAGACCCAAATGACCAAAAGAAAACCGATCTCATCGTATGTTAATCAATCTGCATTCGAATTTTCGGCACATGCAATATTACTTTCAAATAATATTAGACACAAACCTACTTTTTGGGCGAAAAAGTCGGAGAAAGCTAAATAAAAATAGGTATTACATATCTCCGAGACTTAATTATAATATTTGTTTTCCAAGAGGAACCATAATTTTATCCAGATTTTAAAAAATAATTTTAAGTTAGCCTTAGACATGATTCTTCTCACTCAGCTTTTTAAGGACATTTCTCCTCTTATTAGTTAATATCATTATTTTGGCATCGTTCACCGTAGTACGCTCACATACAAATGACGGGAACAACACTGGCGTAAAACGCAAAACGATAATTTTCTCCAAAAACGTACCGACTCGATGAAAATATCTGATGGCAGCTGCATCAGTACTCGGGTATTACTCACACAAAAATCACATGCACAGACCGACTGTACGTGTCTGGTTAATACATCCCATGCGATTGGTTTGGGATGATTTTGAAAATCTGACAACCACAACATCGGTAGGTGTTAATATTATTTTTTTTATGATTGGTTTTTTCTGTGACTATTGTAATAAAGGTCATTAGTCTTTACGATCGTTATCATTACGCCTATCCGAAGTAATAATATAATCGTTATCACCTCGTGATTGGCTTTGTAAATTACAATTTATAATTATCGTTTATTAAACTGTTATCGTATCGTAACCCTCAGTCTACTATGTGCAAATACCACGATATCGTATTCTAAACACGATACGCATTCGTATTTCGTATGTGAAAACCGTAGACGAGAGTGGCTATACCGAGTGAGTCGGTCGATTCACGTACAATAACGTGCACGAACAGATATGATTATTATGACAGTAGATAACAAATTATAGTACCTGATTTAAAAAGTAGTAACTGACAATAATATAAAATTTGACCTTTCAACAGGTATATGATATACGTCATAAACACCAAATAATAAAAATACTGCAAAACATTTAATGAGATTTTAAATTATAGTATATGTATAACCTAAATATTGTGTGGATCGCGATGTTTTAACTAATTAATTGGATCATTGATTTTTAAAACGTATAGTAATAATTAACTTGAATAATTTTGTCCCATATAGTTGAAGTAATAACTTGGTATGCAAAAAATTCTACTGAAAAGACGATTGGTAAGTGTTTATAATACAAATTAATTAAATGAATTGAAATTAGTATACATATATATATTTGTGTGTGTGTGTGTGTGTGTGTGTGTGTGTGTGTGTGTGTGTGTGTGTGTGTGTGTGTGTGTGTGTGTGTGTATTACACAAGTATGCAATAGTTTAAAGTTTTACTAATGCGATTGTAGTGGTTTTATTCCATGTTTAATGCGACTGTCGATATTATGACGGTCACAGATAAAATTACTTACGATAAATAATTTTGGATTACTGAACTTAATGGTTTTGGTGGGTATGTACTATATATAGTATGTATGTGATAAACTTGAACTCAAGTTTAGAAATTATAGAGACCTTCTTAAATACGATAATGTATTAGTCAGTTGATACATAGTGTTACCATATGTGTACACTGTAACAGTGAACATACTTTACTGAAACAAAAAAAGTCAATTCGAAACATATGTAGGTACGGTCAGTGAAACCAATTAAATGGACATCATGTTAACTGTAAACTAATGTAATAACTAATAACAAATAAACATGTATAGGTATGGAAAACGTATACTGAAATTTTGTACGAAGTAAACTTGTGCGCGCAGAGAGAAATATTACTAAAAGTCAGTGTTCGTAGAATAATATTTCACGAAAAACAATATCATGTTTTTATTTAAATTGTATCGTATTATCATTCGATCGTGTCGTCGGCACGTGATGTGTGATGACATTACATTGTGTCATATGAAATAACAGGTTTGATAAAATGACGTTACGTGAAAATCTATAACACAGACAATGATAAAACTATACACCGAGTACCCATGGTAAAATTTGTGAACAAACTACGTGATTCGAATACTCGAAAAACCTACTCGATGGTACAGATCCAGAAAATATATTGACGCAAAACACGCGAGTATACGGAGACTCGTTGAAAACGATAATAACGATATCAATATCGATGTACCTATATTAATTATAAAATATTGGCCGTCTAATGTGTCGATAAGAAATGATTATCCGACCGACTGCACGGCTGCAGTCGAAAAATAGATGCCCTTGGGCTTCGGACACTAATATTTTAATTCGATATCGTACCGTGCTCTCTACGTCCTGTAATAGGTACAACACCGACGTATGTTTCTATTGACCTGCTGGTTCTTAAAAGGATGCGCGCCAAACATTCGTTATCAGCCGTCTTTTACACGTCGAACACAATGGAAGCGTGTTTAGACACGCGTCATAATAATAATATAACGATCATAACAGACTCTGCGGAGTAGTGATATTCGTAGTTCGTTCCTAAAAATCTAACATTTTTTTTTTCGCCGTAAAGCGCACGATGCGATTATAAACTAAATAAACGACAATGATTGTATATTAATATCCAGTGGTCAAGGAAGTATCGGAGTACGAGCAATACGTAGTTATTGTTCGCGGCCATAGAACACCAAAAGTTGTTTGATTAGTTATTATCACCAGAGGTGTTAAAAAATTTAATTAATGAAGTGTATACAGCACACTGCCTCGTCGACGTGAACCTAGGTTAACACGAACCACGGCGGTAACGCGAACTGTTTTTCCGATCCCGAGAAAACTCCCGGAACGTGGGGTTTTTCGGTTGCCTCGGTTTACACGAATTTTTTCGTTTAAACGAAACTGGAAACAATTTCGGAACCGTAATGTAGTTTTGTTGGCCAACGCGAACGGTTGCCCTAGTCAGACCTCGATCGTTTTCTTTCATATTAGAATATGCTTTTGATATCACAGTCAAGTAATTTTATTACAACGATATTTTCTATATTAGTCTTATTGAATTTATGATTTTTATGACGTCATTTTTTGATATTAAAGTCGAGCAACTGATACAATACGATTTTTGTCTATTTGGCGATGCCAAATAGACAAAAATGCCATACTCTGTTTCAGCGGGTGATGCTCAACTTCGAGTCAATATTGTTCAACCGTTCAGTTTCAAATTGATATACATATATGTATTTCTTGAATGTATGATAAAATATATTACGTATACATACGTTAGATGATGTACATTATAAATTAAAATAGTATTATTATTAGTATCAATATTATCATAAATAATATATTATTATTATTTGGAAATTCACGTGGTTTGTAATATTCATTCAAGACATAGCTTTTATTTAAAATAGTAATATTCAAATTTATTACGATAATTGTATTAAAATAATACGTTTCTAAATTTATGAAATTATTTTTAGTGAAAAAACTAGGGGGGGGGATAAAGTGACGACGAATAAAGTATCATCAAAAAACTGGGGCATAAGTGCCAAAAATGTTAATTATTTCATAAACGTTTTTCTTTTTAATATTTTAATAATAATAATTTATAGGAAATTGTTTGATTATAAAAACAATGAGTATCTATTCAAAAAAATATTCAGGGGTAAATCTTAAAAATCAATATGAAAAAAGTAATTGGGGTTTTAAATATAAAACAACATAAAAACCGTTTTTTCGCTTTCCTGAAAACTTGATAAAATGTCGCTTGGGCTCTTTTGCCTTGGAGCTATCGAAATAGGTAAAAGGTAAAGATTTAGCATAAGCATTTCGAGTTGTCACATGGAAAAACAGGGATACGCCGTAATCACGAACTGCCATTGTCACGCTGCTCTAAACTCAATACGATATTTGATTCTCAAACTATCGGTTCGATAGTACAAGTTTACAAAAGACATTGTTTTCACGACGTCATGTACCTTATGAATAATGATTATCTGCAATACAGAAAACTAAAAATGAAAACAAATATCACGTAGATCAAAATAGTAAAAAGTTATAACTATTTTTTTTTTTTTTCATAAAAATGTAGATTTATTAGTGTGTACGAAAAATAATTCAAATTTACGCATTACCCAGATTAAACCACATCATGCACGTCTCCACAGGACACCCTGTGTATACAGACGTTGGATTACAATTGGTTTGGACGAAGCAGGTACGCATTTAAAATTCGCAGTTTCATGAAGCGATCAGCAGTCATATCCGTAGCGGCGTACGCAGTTCAGTGTCTGTCAAACTGCAACAGTGCGGCACGTCCCCCTCGGAGGCCGTGATAATATATTTTGTTTAATAGGTTTTGTATTTAGGGGGCCGTACGTTTTTGTCGATTGAATTAAAGATGCCGCTCCATAAAAAAAAAAAAAAGTCTCAGAAGTATGGATATACGTATACACGTAGCGAAATTTCAATTTACGACGGTCGTGTCATGATGTGTTAACCACCGTATAATATATATATATATATATATATATATATATATATATATATATATATATATATATATATATTATCATACATCGTCTCTTTCCGAAATACGTTATTTATACATTTGTTTATCGTACGTATCGTATTAACGTGGAATATTCGGTAGGGAGACACTTTTCCCAATCTGTTATTCACAATTTTTTTTTCCCAAAAGTTCTTTTTCTCAATAAAATTTCTCCCAAAAGTTCTTTTTTCTCAATACCATTTTTCCTAAAAGTTCTTTTTCTCAATACTATTTTTCCAAAAATTCGTTTTTCACAATATCATTTTATCAAAAAGTTATTTATTTTTTTTTCAAAATCATATTCCCAATACTAAACAGAAATGATTTACTGTTAATTTTAAAATGTATAAGCTATAAGTATAAATAGTATAAGTTATAAAAAGTATCGGTTTTAAAATTTTAAATTATGACTAATGGCCGTGAGGTATGCAATAATATCATTGTTATTAACAAATTCATCATATATCGAAACAATATTATATATTCGTTCCTCTATTTTCAGTTGTACCTTATTACGACATTTTCTTATTTTTTGTCCCAGATTCAGTTGTCTTAACATGCACTCAGTGTCAGCTTGTTATTTTCCCAAGTTCATTAAAAATGTATATATGAAAAATATTAAACTTGTAAAAATATATTCTGGTAAAATGTTATTATGGAAATATTGAAATTGGAAAAAATTGATTGGGCATATTAGATTTGGGAATAGTAAAAATTGGGAAAAATTAATTGGAAAAAATTGATCGGGAAAAACAGATTGGGAAAACTGTACTACAATCGAAATATTCTCTTATATTCTCGAAACCATTATACATCTACTATAAATATATATTTATGATTTATGCGTGAATAAACGTCAGGGAGTCGTACAGCAGTTCAGTCTCGGGTATGGAATCACACATTTAAGACCTAATTCGGTCCGATAAATAACCGAACCGAGTTCCGAATATTACCTGTTCGAGCCCGAGAAAATAATAATGATAATATAATAAAAACATTTTCATTACCGTTTTACAGACTCTAGACGTCGTAGGGCTGCAGTTGATCTGGTGTGAAAGGATTCGCAGCTACTTGCAGTTTTTCTCCGAGGAACAGCTGGATACCTAGTCGTTGTAGGTTTTTTTATTGTTATGTACGTTCCACGTACCTAATTTGTTTTACTATCTTATGTGAATCAAGTACATCGTAATATAGTTATTTCCATAAACGATAAATATACACGATTTGTCGTTGGACGGTGTGACCGACTGATTAAAAATGTCGGAAGTAAAAGAAACGCATTCTTAGGAAAACTTTCATACATACATCATTGTAGAGTTTGAATTTCATTTTTACAAAGTACTTGTCAATGATTTAGATAGTTTTCGCTGTGTAAAAAGTGTTTGTTCAGCTTCTTTGAAAAATACCAAAGATGAAAAATAATGAAAAATTCCAATAATCGTGAAAAATTATATATATATTAAAAACGAATGCTATAAGCATTAACCATCCGCAAATTAACTAAAGGTACTCATAAAATATTGAGAGAAATATTTAAAAAATGATAAACATTTTAACATTGTATATTTCTATATATTCTCTGTATTTTGTTGAAACGTCGTTAAATAGATGAACGATTTACAAAATATTTGGCGGAAAAAATTCAAAAATCATGAACATTTAAAACTTTGAATGAATAAAATGTTATCACCGAGAAAAAAAAACGAATAAAATTGTCAACTATGTATATAGGTGTACATATAGACGCATTCCAAGTTTAATGTAGTGAAACAGCTTCGAGTCCGTAAATTATAAAGGAAAATGTTGTCCCCCCCCCGGACTCAAATCGGCGATTTTTCGGACTCTATTCGGTCGTGTATCAGACCGAATAAGGCGTGAATTTGGACCACGGGACTCGTCCGTAATGCGTGTCCGAAAGTTACGTAAATATTATAAGTCGACCTATAATATATAATATAGTCGTGCACACACTCTCGTTGTCGGGCAAACAGTTCCACGACGACGGGACGTCGAGAAAAAAAGCACCGGGAAACGCAGTGAAACCGAAATGGAAAAGAGTCGATTTCGAATATACAAACGATATTGATTGCCGGTCAATGAGAACCGATTCGACCGCAACGACGTGCTCCAGCACTACACGACGACGTCATGTCATACAAGCGCGCGGATGAATAGGACGACGCGAGTTGTTATTCGTTTAATAAGGCTGTGCGACGGACGGTGCCGCGGTAAAGCTCGTGTGCGCCCCGTCGATATACGGACCGGCGGCGCCAGAATACGACAAAAACGAGATCATTCCAACGGTGTGTATTCATGACGTGCGGTCACTGTACCTACGTATCTTGTTATTAATTCGCATTGTGCCCGGCGCAGACGTCGCGACGTCTGCGGGTGCTTTTGCCGTCGAAATGCGTCGCATTGAATGTATAATATTATACAATATCATGATATTATTGATGTCGCGTGTTCCGCCGCGTGTCCGTGCAACGAGACGCCGACGTTCGTAATGAAACGATTACCGGTTGAATCGTTTGTTATAATACGCAGTCTAGTGCAGCGGTCACCAACCTTTTCGACCTCGCGGACCACTAAGTCCGTAATTCTAAATTCTTCGGACCACAAATATTTTATACTCGTGTCTTGAATACCAAGCTGAATAGTAAATAAAATCAACGCATATTTCATAAAATATCAATACAGGGTTTTATTATTGATAACAAAATTACAAATTATCTTGATATAAAATTGTTAAGTATTAAAAACGTTTTGATGTTAGATTTTTATTCTTGCTTGTTTCGAATAAGTTTGTGCGTTTTTGGATCCAATGAAGTAGCTGCGAGACGGGGATCTCTATTTATTTCAAGCGTAGACCGGTAACGAGTTTTAATAGCTGTGACTGATGAAAACGTTTTTTCGCACGAATACGTAGTTGAAAATTGAATTAAAATTTCCATGGCTTTTTCACTCAACAACGGGTCTTCGCTTTTAAGGGAGAGCCGAAATTGAGATTTTGATAGAGTTGACTGGAGTTTAAATTTAAGCGTGCTGTCGAATGATTAATCGATGAGGCTTTCTTTTTCATTCATATTCAAATCGTTGTTTCCAATATTTGCTACGAATGGATTTATTATCCGCATATTTCCATGTCTAGGATCTTCTTTTTTTGGGAAATAACGATCAAAAGATTCTGTGAGTGATTGTTGGTGCTGTTGTATAATAACTACCACTTGTAGGTAAACGTCCTTCTCTCTCATAAATTCATCAAGATTTGAAAACATTTTCAGATCTTCTTCGGCCACCCGTGTTTGCCACAGTAATATATTATATATATATATTTTTTTTGAAAAGCATCCATTTTATCTCGTATTGTAAACACGTCCTTAAGTTGTCCTTGCATGGATATATTTAGTTCATTTAACAGCAATCCACTCATCATCAAATAAGAGTTCTTGAAATCTGGTCATATTTTGCTGTTGGGAAAATAATTTAACTTCTTCACGCAGGGAAAATAGTCGGGTTAGTATTTTCCCCATTGATAGCCACCTCACCTCAGCGTGAAGAAGAAGGTGTGTATATTGCGGACCCATTTCTTCACAAAGTGACTCATATAGTGGTGAATTAAGCACTTTGTATCGAACAACATTTACAATATTTTAATAACATCTGATAATACTTCGAGTAGTTCTGGGGAAATCTTTTTCGATGCAAGCTGTTCGCGGTGCAAGATGCGGTGTTGTGTGGACAAAATTTCTGGGTGACCAACAATTTTTCTCTTTTGCATTTAAATGTTCAAATTTTTCTGTGGACCATCAAATTTTTACCGCGGACCACCAGTTGGTTCGAAGTTGGAAAAACCACTGGTCTAGTCCGTCTGAACGCGCGCCGAACTAAAAACACCGCCGTCACTGCCACACGATGTTATAATATATTAATATAATTTTCCGTCATTACGCGTTTACACACGGACGTCGTCAATGCTTTCACAACGGTCGTCGAGCATACTGAATATCGATCGGCGCACGTCGTTATCGGTACCGGTGTGACGGCCACACGACCAGTATTAATTGGCCAATAAATAATGAGTTGATTCGGCGAAATGATCACGATTTCAAAACGAACAAAACATCGCGCGATCGATGTAATCGGCGACAAGGAGAAAAAAAACTCCAGTTTCGCACGATGCACGGTTAGCGGTGGTCTCGATCGATCACTATAGAAAAAAAAAACAAATATACATACATATATTTATATATGATCTATCGTCATCGTGTAGCGAAGAATGCAATGGAATTGGACGACTTCGACAAAACCGTACGATAATCTGTAGTTGTATATTTTAGTACAATGTATGCATATGTTTTTCTTTTTTAAAACACACCTAAATAACTATTCACTAAAAGATAATAATGTTCCACAGTTTTAATGTTTTAAATTTTATGGCATTTTCATAAATTTCTGTTTTGAAAACTTACTTTCATAATTATTATCGTACAGTAAGAACTGTCAAGATTGAGTACGAAAACCGGAGGACTAATAATGGAAATTCAGAGACATTAATAAAATAATAACACATGTACATGAAAACTACCATATAACTGGTGTATTAAATTAATACTTCGATGCTATATGAGATTCACTTGTTGTTGTTGGTTTTTTTTATGTTTGCGTCATGCATTGATTTTGTTGAAAAACGTAAAATAATTATGGATAATAATACAGTATGCTGTAAAAGTCGGATTTAATTACGCTTGAGTTAAAAAAATTATCATAGTTTTTGAACTCGATGACCTACATTAATAACTTTGTTCTAACTAATCACAATTCAAACGCGTACATTAATTCACATGAAATATACGTATTAAAATAATATTAAACTGATAAAAACTAAAAGATTTTAAATCGTACAATTTAATTACGTACAAAATAAAGAAAAATTAAAAATTAAACCCATCCATATAGGTATAGTTTTTATTAATTATCATAACACTTACCAGCAAAATAGAAAAAAGATCGAGCCATCGCCGTTATTAATTTGTCGGTATAAGAAGACGGATAAAAGACTTCTAAACACGTAATAAATTGAATCGGCTTATTATTATTATTATTTGTGCAATATACGTATGTTTTGTATTATTTCCGGTTGATACGGCCATAATATTACGCACATTATTAACATGATATGAGATGATGCTTTATCAATAATTTTCGAAGTATGTCTAGCACAAGTTAGATTACAGTGCATCGATTTTTTCACTATGAAATATCTGATATTGGTTGAACCAATTTTAACTAAACGTAAATCGAAGAATTAATAAAAAACCGTATTATTATCACATTCCATTAATAAAAAAAAGTAGATATGTTTGGTTTTTTTAAAAATATTTCAATCGAGCTCTTAAATAAAAACCATTAACGTGTAGGTGGAGTAAGATAGCAAATCAAGTAAAACCCTTTATTTAATATTTTATGAAACCTGTTTTGAATAGGAATAATTTTTCAATGTCTTAATTTACGTATCACGCGTAGGTAATTATTAATATAATTTATTTTCGTAAATAATTACAATCATTAAAATCGATTAAATCAAATAAGTGCCTAAAAAGTAGTGTCATCATAAAAAAAGAATTTACAATTGGTTTTGATTAGATTATTTCGTAAATTTTAATTCGATACGATCTGATTTAATAAAATCATTATATCACGTGTTTAGAGACAATTAAATTCGTAGTAGACGAAGGCAAACGAACATGAATCATCTGCCAGTGGATAGATACATTTAAACGGACATCGTAGCGAGTGGGTATCTAGCTTCAGAATTGTCCACGTACACGAAATTGTGATTTGATTCATTGTGATTGTTATTTCGTATAGAAGTCAACGGACGTAGTCCACTTTACTGTCCTTTATGTACGCATTTTATTGACAAAATATGTTGGACTAAGGCATTAGAGGGACCATATTAAAAAAAAATAACAAACAGGACTAAAATAATTTTCGTAGTTTTTTTAAATGATTTTAATCAAATTTTTTACCACCATTTTTAATCATAATAAAAAACAATTTAATATACCTAAAATAATATCTGATATGTACTTAATTTTATTTCTATTCTCATAAGTCAGTTACAAAATTGAGTGTATTAAAACTTTTTATAATGTTATCAAACACTTTATTCCTATACTCAACTTTCTTAAAACTTTTTCATTCATATTGATGATAATTTTTTGGATCACATGTATATAATACATTTTAATTTGTCATCTTTTTACGAAAAACTTTTCAAAACTAATAATTTGAGGTATTTTTTGGATATTGCACCTATATGCTATAACGTATTTGTAGCTTTATAAGATTGACTAAAAAACAGGAATTTTTTTCTCTTAAAAAAAGAAATTGAGTTTTTAATTTAGGAATCCTTAGTATATTTGTTTCGTACATCAATATTTTTTTCGTAAAATTAATATAATTATATGGAAATAACGGGATTAAAACGGGATAAAAGCGTCCTGAGAGACATTCGTCAGGACAACAGAACACAACTATAAAATAAAGGACAATTCTGTAAAAAACAGGACGTCTGGTCACCCTATGTTAGACGCTTAAACAAATATCTTTCCAATGTATACTCGTGTTAAACGATAAACGCGTACACAGCTCGTACATATTATTATTATTATTATTATTATTATTACTATACTCGTCTTTAGTATCATAAATGATTGAAATAACAGGCGGCCAATTCGTGTTTGTAATTTTAAACAGGAGTGATGTTACAACAAAACGGTCTGTTTTGTCGTGATACGCTATGACACGTATATACACACGTAGGTATAGCTCGTATCTGTCTTGGAACGTGTCGAAAACGAATAATGTTGCACTTAATAGAAATTTCAGATCACAATCCATATGCGTTTACGTTATGATCTACACGTTTAATTATCGCCGACTCGACCATTACAACACATGGATGTATACAATGCAACACGCTCGCATATTGGAACGTTCGAGACGCCAGACGCCAATCATAATGCGATACGCAATAATAATAATAATAATAATGTCGTACGAATCGTCCGCGGACGGATGCGACGCGTTACGATATACATATACAGACGCGCGAATATTATTTCGTGACTAAAAGTCGCGGTGAAAAGTTAATTTCACGCACGCCCAGCGTTAACGTCGTTTGCATACGCAACTATATTATATTATTTATACTGCACGCTATTATAATATTATGCTACACAGTAAAACCGTGCTGCGATGTTATCACTGCCATTCGCTATAGCCGTCATTTGGTCCATATATATATATATATATACCGTGGCGTATTTAGGGATTTTGGTTAGGGGGCAACACAAATTTTGCCGCTTTCTAAAAAAAACTTTCATTAATTTTTTAATGATAATTCTTTATGTCGAAAATGAAAAATATCAAACATAAAATTATATTATTTAGTCAATAGGTACAACATCATTAAGTAGTGGAATAAATATAAAACATGTTAAAACTTTTTTTTTCATGATTCGAAAGTAGCGAAATCATCAATATTATATTTTGTAAATCTAGTGAAGCGGTCATTTCGGCTTCTATTGAGATAGAACAGCTAAGGCTGAACAGCGGTCCTGTACCATTGTAGACCGTAAATAGTTTTTTTAAATTATTTTTAATGCATGGAGAAGGAACGCTTTGCACTGCAGTTTGGAGAAGGTGTACATAAAAATAATACATATACATATAGTATATAAAACGTAATACATTTTGGAAAAAAGGATGAGCCGTTATCAGCGACTATAAATAACAGATAATTTATTTTTTATTTTTAAAGTTGCACAATCACAGAAATGTTGAACAATTGTTGTTTACTACCAAATACGTACTACGTACCGAGAACAATTTGCCGCCCCTTTTGATCGCAAACAAATTGCCGCTCTGGGCAACGGGTTCCATGGCCCCTATCTAAATACGCCCATGTATGCATGTATGTATGTATGTATAATATTATAATATTATTATTATTATTCTAAGTGACGTTTAAATTAAACATAAGATATTTTACTCGTGTTCTTCGAGCATTTCGTCCTTCCGAAAGACGCCTTCTCGCCTCACTCAACCACGTGATTGTTTTCTTTATACTTGCCCCCTCCAAACTCATACCGATAATTGGTCGTTACCCGCAATTGTAATAATAATGATTAATAATCATAACTCGTGTGTGTATGTGTGTGTGTGTGTGTATACTTACACATGTCCACTTATATACTGCGCGGACACGGCTTACCGCAACAATAGACAGAGTGTGTATTATATTGGACGACGACAACTACAGTGGTCAGTGAATCGTGGGGTCCTCGACGCACACGTCATACGTATTATACACATAGGTGTGCGCGGCGACGACGATAATAATTCGGTGATGTCGCCCGCAGCGTTATAATAATATACACGTTATGCGCGTATAATTACATATAGTACGTCTCGTCGTCCGTATTTACGGGCACTGTATGTAATATTGTATAAATATACGTCGTAATAAGCGACAATGGGACGGCACCGGATCTGGCTGGACTCTCTGCAGCGCCGAGACCTCCACGCGGGGCGCAAGCTTATGATTTGTATGTTTCAAATGTAAATATAGGTAGGTATATACGTACGATTTGTTCGGCGTGGGCGCACGTTTACAAATAGCCACTATTCTTCGATTTTCTCTCTGCGGTGGATGCGCCGGAACGTTAAACACCGTCGCGTCGGGGGCGTTTTCTTCTGTTTTATATTCGCAGTCGACGCGTACACGGCCCCGGATACGCGGTGAACTACTGCTGGACGGACCAAGTCAGATTTGCCACCGTTACGATAGCTGTTCTTTTTCGAGCACGTTTGGAGTTATGAAAAAAATTGTACCTTAAGAGACGCAAGAAATACACCCCGTATAAAGATGGGAACAATTCTCAACATTTCACTTTACATCCGTGACACAGACATAGATACACACGCACACGCACATACAAACACACACACACACACACACACACACACACACACACACACACACACACACACACACACAATTAAATACTAATTAAAAGCACACGTATTTTGGTTGTTCGAAACTTGTCCATAACCCTGTCTTCCGCTTATAAACGAGTTGACGTTTAGAAAAGAAGGAGGAACGAAACGACGAGCGAAATCGATTGAACGCGTTTTTAGCGTATTCCACTCGTTGCATGCGAGCTGCATCACGTTTATACTACCTTCATATATGATTAAGGTCGTCGCCTCGGAGTGCATATTGATTTTGTTTTTTGTGTCATTCGACATTGAAAATACACTTTGGATTTTTCGTTGAAAATACTAACATTATATTTTCATAATGCAGTTTAAAATAATAAACAAAAAAAAAAAATCTCAATTTACATCCATAGACATTTTTTGCACCCAAACATCATATAAGTCGTGTATGAATTTATATTTTTCCCATTTCTTCCCGACACCCAAAGACTGATCTTTAAAATCAGAGTTTTCGACTGTAAAAAGATGATGGCTTTGCACGCATACATATTATACGTATACGCGGAACCGGACGTTTTGGCGTGGCCACTTTGGCGTAAACTTTTTTGGCGTAAGGCCGTTTTGGACTTAGGCCGTTTTGGCGTTAAGCCGTTATGACGTGAGACGGTTTTGTCGTAAGTAAAAAATAAAAAAGTTTCATAAAAAAAAAAAAAATACGTATATATAATAGTATTAAAAAAGTAATATTTTAATGACAACTTATATTTTGGGCTATACCCCTTAAAAAAACAATTATGTTGCGGTTGTTGTAATCCTCTACAATTTTAAAAATTCTTTTGTCGACATCAATTAATTTTTTTTTCTTTTTTGGAGGACTCATTTCAGAAATAAAATTGTTATATTAAATATTATTTATATACACCATGTTCAAAAAAAAAAAATAAAATAAAAATACATAAACGCCAAAACGGCCTTACGCCAAAACGGCCTTACGTCAAAGTGACCTTACGCCCCAAAGTGGCCTCACGCCAAAGCGGCCACGCCAAGATGGCCACGCCAAAACGGCCACGCCAAGATGTCCTAGACTCACGTATACGGATATCGCGGCATTCGCCGGACAAGACGCTGCAAAACACAACGCGCACAGTTTACGCACTTTTGTTACGTGTACGTGAATAAATAAATATACTCATGACAAAATACGTACTTGGCGTGATGTGCTTGTAATATCGGTAAACGAGTGCCTCGCGGTACACGCGCTGCCACGAGCTCAGTCGACAAACCCCCGTAACCTCCGCGGCACGGAGGAGAAACGTTATAGGGAATATAATATGTATAAACGTATATATAGGGTGTTCGCCCGGGCCAACGCCGCGTCGCCGCACACGACGTGATTCGTCCGTTATTATTGTAATTAGCTAGCCCGCCCGCCGGAATTCGGATTGTTTTACGGCCGGCGACGAGAGGGGACGGACCCTTTTTAAAAGGTCCTCGGGCACACGTGATCTACATACGCATATATACAATATGTAAATGTATTAGGCGCATCGTCGTCATACATAGAGACATCTATCTATACCCGTTGCTCGAATACGTGTTTCGAATCACCCGGATGTGCGTGTGTGCGTGTGTGTGTGTGTATGCACATATATTATTATTATTATTATCGTTATTCGTACGCGCGGACGCGGTTGTACCGATGTTTTATGAGTGTCGCGCTGCGAGTAAATCGCGCTCGCCCGGCCGGCATTCCCGAGTGAACGATGATTCAACACGTCGTCGCGCGTTGATTCGAAGCCGAGCCGAGCGAAGAAAAAAATGTTCGGTATTAGGGAATCTGTTATCTTTACAGTGTTTTGTTTTTTCGTTGAAATCCGTACAAGCCGTATGATTTCGAACGACGTACAACCGCCGTACTTTTCGACACATTTCTGGAATTCTTTGTTTGTTTGAAATTCGCTCCGTTCGACAAGCTATTCGGAGAACGTTGTCTCGATCACGACTGTTCGCTAGTTTTTTTTTTTTTTTTTTTTTTTTACAGTGGATTAGAACTTAGGTGTCCGTATTCGAATGCGTCAATACCGTCTTCTTTACGTATGGTCAAATGCAATCGTTTTTCAATACAGACATTTTAGTAAATATTAATAATTACCGATCTAAAACCTAACCTACACCTACAAGGAAATATTTTATATTTCATCAGTCTAATGAACGAGAGGCTTATAATAACGATACATTTAACGAGATAAAAACGACTCTTGTTAAGTTGATTTTTGGCGTTCTGAGAATCGTATGGACTTATATATATCTGTGTGTATGGTAATATAGGTGTCTTCGGCCCGCGCCCCACCTCGTCTTTATTCGAGGCCTGTGAACACGTTTTAAAGATTCAGCTGATAACCTTTTTTTTCGGGATTATTACCATATAATTAACGATACGGTGCCCACGAGATGTTTTAATTATAATAAGTGACCCGTGGCTTAAAAGGTTTAAGGCTCCCGGGGTAATAAAACGCGATAGGTCTGTTTACGTATCAATCGATTATAAAGTCATGCATTCAGGTTCGTTAATAGAGATAAAATTATTATTTGTAGTAACTATTATCAATTAATAACCAGCAATTACTGTTTTCGATATCATATAAAATATAAATACAATTTTTTAAACGTCTCGGGTTAGTCACTAGTGGTTATTTTTAGTCGTAAGTAAAATCACGACATTCGAGAAAGTTTAATTGAGTTTTGAAAACCAAAGAGTTTCGATGTAACGAAAGCCCTTTGATTCCACGAGAAATGTATATTTATACGTCGTGTAACGCGACTTTAGTCGATTACTACTCGTTGCGTAAGCTTTGTGATTTGTTTTTTAGATTCGCGCGACTGTGTTTTTTATTAATAAAGTATCGAGGACAAAATTCGTGTTTTTCAAACATTATCTCTATGAATTATTTTTGGACAGCGCACGTCGTGTTCGTAAAAGAGTCTGATACACTCGTGTAAAACGTGCGTCGCGTACGCACGTACGTCGCAGTATTCACAGGGCATAGTACACAATTCGTCCGTAGTACGCTACGGTACAGAGATAAAACTGCAACAATTCGCCTCGATCGGTATGCGCAAATAAGTGGATAAAAACACACTCAGTGTTTTCGCTGTTGGCATACTTTTCGCGCGCCCAACAAGGTAATGATTGCATCGCGTTTATGCGCGCGTACACTCATCTTGCTCGTTTACGAGATCGTTTAGCGTCGTCCGCGAGAATTAATCAGTGTTGTTAAAGTTCCTTTTACATAGGAATCCGTTCAGTTCCTCATTCCTCTAGTATAAATATGAATTTGTTCAGTTCCTCGTTCATTTAATACTAAAAGGAACTCGTTCAATTCCTCGTTCCTATAAAAAAAGAATTCGATCTTTTCCTTGATCCTTTAAAAAAATTATCACGTTCCTCACCTTAGTTTACATTAATACTTTATAAAATTATTTTGTTATACATCCTAAATGTTTTAATTTTAAGTATAGTTAATGGGTTCAAAAGGTTATTTCAAATATTTCTCAAATAATATACAATAAATATATATTACACTTCATAGTTAATACTATACATTTACTTAAAACACTTTCATTTTTTTGAACATTCATTTTTGTTGTTAAAAATATAAAAATTAGTGTAAACTTCAAAATACTTTATAGTTTAGTATAATAAAAATGTATAATAAATAATAAATATGAAATATTATCATAATCATTAATCACAAGACACTAATCAAAACACCGAGTCATATGAGAATAAAAAATTGGTAGTCTCATCTATTATATAGATTAAAAACATGGCAAGTATTAATTAAACGAAATTTTTTTTTTAATATTTACGTTCCATTCATAAAAATAAGGAATTTATTCACGTTCCTATTCCTTTAAAAAATAATGGAATTAATTAATTCATTTGTACCTCTAAAAAGGAATCAATTCCAGGAATCGTTCCTTTAAGAACACATTCCTTAACAACACTGGAATTAATAATACGCGTTCGACACTGTACGTACGACATCGAGGAGTTTCCGCGTCACGCGACCATCAACTTACTGTCAGACGTCGGCGGCATTAATTGAATCGCCTTTTGTTTCGCGTCGTCCACACTCGTACGTCAGTACGTGTACGTGATTTAAAACGATAAATAATATTAAAAAAAAAAAAAAAAACTTACCTTTACGCGTGTCCTGCACAAAGTTCAGCGGCTGCGGCTGCTGCACGACGAACGAGACGGACGAAATGCAGTGGCGTATATAGGATTTAATTTTTTTTTGGGGGGGGGGTCATAAAATATGAGATTTAATTTATATTAATAAATTAATTAATTAACTAATTACATTGTACATATTATATTATATTCCGCTAAATTAACTGTTTTTATTTATATGCCTGCAAACTAATATTTTCCCGTGTTATCCCGTTTTTTTTTTTTGTTTTTATTATAATTTATATGAATTCGCACTTGTGCCATACCAATCATAAATTTTGGGGGAGGGGGGTCAACCCCCCTCCTATATACGCCACTGGCGAAAGTTCGATTTGACAACACGGGTATACCGTGGACTGTGCGGTATACACATCGCCATAGGCGCCCGAAGAGGGGGGCAAGATGGGGCATTTGACCCTCCCCAAGAATTTTAAAAACCAAACATGAGCCATTAACATAAGGAAATATTTTAAATTGGAATTCATTACATGAAAAATTTAAAAAATAATGAATTTTATCATTACTTTTAGTCCTTAGTCGACTTAGTTATGTTATTAAAACTTTTTTTAATCATCCGTCTGTGAAGAGGATAGTAAGTATTATTTGGATCTATTTTATAAGACTAGAAATATTACATTATATGCGATTTTTGAGTTTTGGATTGAAATGACTTTCAAAAAATGAATTAATGACCCAAAAGCTACAAAAAAATTTATAAAATGTGAACAATTTTCCAAAATTAATATGCAATTATTAATTTAATTTTTAATTTTCAAATTAGTATGACTTATAAACAAATTCGCGTATTTTTTATTTTAAAACCTGATGATCTAATGTTCTTATATAGTGTAAAAAAATTATAAGAATTCAAATAAATTATGTCTTATAAAATATATTGTTGGTATTTCAATCTTAAGTCAAGTCATATTTTTTTATAATGTTACTTAAATAGGTTAAACATTTTGAAAACGCATTAGTAATTACCTAAAATGCATAAAAATATCCCAAAAGAATATCCTGATAGAAATTTGTTTACTTGAAATAGTTGAAAACACTTTTATATCTTGTAAAGTACCTTGCATTGGAGCAAGCATTTTAAAAACAAATGCATTGAAATTTGAATTACCTACCGTGAACATTTTATAGTAAATACCACATTTCCTAGTAATGTATTGAATTTTGCTCCCTCCTGGAAAAAATTCTGCGGGCGTCTATGCACATCGCACGCCCGTGCGTAACGACGATACCGTGTAAGTATGCGCACCACTATTACCGGGCGTTAGACCGTTGTCAAACAACATACACGTGTAGGTGCCTAACACCCGAACCATCGAGCAAGTTTTACACGGCATACGATACACGCGTGTAATGCCGTTCTCAGAGTATAAGTTTCCAGTCTCGTATCTATTCAACAAACTCTCGAGCGCGTTCACGCGCAAGAGAAAAGCAGAAAAATCATTTTTTTTTTTTGGTATGCTACAATCAAACGAGTACGATTTTTTTTTCAATTAGTACCTACTATAATCCTTAGATTGTAGAACGTTATCATCATTTTTCGTACTATTTTACACGTTATCGTATATTACAATCAGGCGGATATACAAGGGGTTCATCCCCCACCCTTCGACATTTCAGGAAAGTTGCTAAAAACGTTTTAATAAAGTGAAAGTAGTTTCTTTATTCTGTCAATGTCAAAATCAAACTGTATGTTAAATGTAAATCACAGTCGTAACTAAAAATGTATTAATGTTTTAAAATAATGAAGTTTTTGATTAAAAACATTAATCCTACAACAAAAAATTGATAGGCTTTTTTTTTTATAAAAGTACAAAAATGTAAAACCTTAAGCCACCCCAAATATTATTTCGTTTACGTACCTGATCATGATGTGTTTATAACCATAGAGTTGGCTACGAATACAATACTGGTAGATATATTATAATCCGGTATACAGTATACCGTCACATGTATATCATGTACGTATAATTTGTAAACCTTTAAGTCTATTCGTCGGTGTATCTACTGTACGATATTTCGATTTTCATTATTTACCTCGTATACTTTAAGTACCTATACATAATATATAAATATTAATAGTGTGAATGTGTATATATTATATCTCACTCAAGTGTATACATATATACATATTTAATCATAAGTCATTATATTATATTATAATACACTGTCGGCGTTATGAGAAGCAGCTAGCGCAGTGTCGTTGATACCTACCTAATACGATTTTCAGCCGACAATTCCATTACGCATTTGAATAACCTCGCGATTTCGCCCACCGCACAATATGCTCGATGCGCACGCATTTAGAATAATGTGCGTATAATAATAATAATCATAATAATATTAATATTATTAATATAATATCTTACGGGTATTGCGCCGCGTTCGTCGCCCCTGCACATTACACGTGGTGAATTCCAAACCCTTGACGCGTTTTATATGATTATACGTGCGTATATATGTATATGTTTTAAATTCCCTATCAACTCGCGCGAGGCCGGTCGCAGACCGTACGACGTACAACACGATATGCGTATACATTAAATATGAACGAGCGTAAATTATATTATACGCACAGTGTACATGGTAACCGATGATTAAACGCATGAAACAACAATATGTTCATTTTTAACGCGTTCGCCGGTCTCCGGGGAGACGAAAATCAATTCCGACCCCCAGAGATTGTTTGGTTATGACTTTCCGCCACACCCCGCGGCAACAGCAGCAGTCGACCGCGGCCACCGCCTCGCGCACCGGCGCCGAGGGGTTCAAAGCTGCCGTTCCCCGAGCGCGTGCAATGTGTGTGCTCGGTATACACACACACACACACACACACACACACACACACACACACACACACACTCGAACCGACGACGGCACCACCACCACCGTATCCACGAGGAATGAAATCGAATGTTTATTCAACGATAATTTCTTGGCCCATTACACATGTATAAATTGTTTATTTTTTCCACGAGCAATAAGTTATTTTTTTTCGCCGCGCGACGACTTTCCCTAAAGCGCTCCGAGAGCACGCCTCGAGGGCACCGGTGCAGTGGTATACATCGATGTATATTTACTTTAACTCGGTTCAACTTGGTCGTGATTCCTGAGGTCGAAACCGGTCGGTCGTCAACGGTTTTTCCGTTTGCTCATTCGCTTATGAACAACAAAATGGCCATTATACGTACGAGGAACGATTTAATGGTGTTTCGCAATATGTTCATGTGATGTAGGTATGTCTGAGGCCGAACTAACAACCTCCTAGGTCTCAGGTCTGTAGTTCCGTGGGGGCACTTTTAACATGACGTTTCAGACAAAAGCCGATCACACCGGTATCACAAACAAATACTTTCTATTTACTATTTTACAGATTTAATTAAAAAATTATTAATTTATTCGATTTTTTTTTTTCTATTCAGCGTCTATAAAACTACTGATTACTAATCGTAGTAAAATAAAAATCATACGATTCGAGTAAACATTAGATTATATTGAGCTCCTTCCACTTGGTACTAGATAAGGGTCAGGAGCTACCACACCGACTATACCCTACCTTAATCCGATTATAGGTATGTCACTTTATGATGTATGCAGAGTCGTAATTTCACTATTTTTAGATTAAGGTATATTATGACCAACCTAATATGTAAACAATTTTTAAGCCTACATAAAAAAAAAAAAAATCACTCAATAGATAATAAAAAGCTATAATCGAATACTGTTTATTAAATTATATCTATCTTAATTAACATATTAATCATTTTAGTATAAATAAATGTCATTCAAACCAATATATATTTATAATAAACCTTTAATAAACTTCAGAAGTTGAGGCTGGAAAAAAAATATCAACATTTTTATAATATCAATAATGGTTTCCATGCAATGGCGCGTATGGTGGTAGCTCAAGGACCATGTGGGCCCCCCAACTGACCCATAACTACTTTGATATCTAAGGAAAGGCAAACGCATACTCCCCTCTCCCCAAATGACGCGCCTTACCGTATGGTTGTATTTATTTATTTTTATTCTTGTGTCATAGTCGTTTATCCGTGTAAGTATCTGGAGAAATACACAGAAAAGACGAAATATAATATCATCATCGTGTTTTCTGAAATTCAATAGTTATTTACCGACGCGCTAATAATGTCGTACAGTGTATCCGTGTGATGTGCATACTGACAAACATCTCGCGACTGTACACTATCACGTCAGCAACGTCGATAGCGGTTACGTAGCGCGTCGGAGGGAAAACTACGTAGGTCACAGCTAATTAATACCGGGAAAAACACGAACACGGTATGAATATTCATGATGAATCGAGCCGAACGGTCTGAAAACGTATACCGCCGTCGCAGTCGCATTGGGCTAGCGCGGTCGTAGGAATGTCAAATTTCAACGCATTGTACATAGGTGTAATACCTCAGCGCAGTGTACGCAATACGAGAGTGGATATTGCACTTCATTATTATTATTATTATTATTATTGGACAAATGATGACATACGGCGGCACAATATACCGTTTATACTACTAATTATGTATACACCATATTATTATCATGACGTTATAACGTTATAGACCGACGACGGCGAATTCACATCGTATCGACTTCGATTTCGTATATTTGACGTGTGCACGTGCGCCCACGCGTATTGTCCTTGTACAATACGTAGGTACGTGTTGTGCGTAATGCGTCGATAGAGTAACGTGATATGATGTATAGGATATGTTTTGTATAAAATATTATATTATAAATATATATACAATAAAACACATACCATATTGTTATACTATGATGAGCAGGGCGAAAAGCTATACGCGTGATATTTAGATATATATATATATATATATATTATGTACACACATATATGTGTGTGCGGGTAAATAATATACATCGTATAAGAGCAAGGGATATATCTGTATACTGCACATGTGTATTGGACCGCGGCGCGTATAGGTCAATTTTGATATTATTACAACGCGCACCCTTTCCGATGCTCAGTAATAATAACATCGTCAAAGACTTTTAAAAGGCCATTGTATATAAGGGTTTCGATAAGCCAATTATTGTAGCACCCCTCCGGGCAATTTCGCGGCGCCTGCAAATGCGTTTTGCCGAAAACGCCACGAATAACGTGAATTATACGTACATTTATTTTGGTATATATATATATGTGTGTGTGTGTGTGTGTGTGTGTGTGTGTGTGTGTGTGTCTATATGTATATGCACGTGTACGTGTAGCGCCGTTATGACTTGTTGTGCGGTGGTTGTTAACTGTCACAAAGACAAAACTGCAGAAAAATTAAATCCCCGACGCGAGGCGTTTTTCCGGCAGGATTTCCTGAGACATCGCCCCTTAAGAACGTCTCTTTTTTTCCAGCCCATTCAGTCCCCTCTACTTGCATATTTACATAAAGCCAAATCCACCTGGCATTAAGTAATTCCCAGAAAACGGTAGAAATGCTGAATGTTATTATTTTCGGGACCCCTCTTTTCCAACATTTTCCAGAGTGCCGTGTATACATTCTTCGCCTTTTAATGTATTGCAGTTTTACTGTTGTCACTTCCTCTCCCCCCGAAAAACACATTTGTTTGCTTTAAATATACATATCATGCGTAATGCGACGAAAATTATGTATAAACAACGAAAAAATAAGTCACCGTGACGAAATACTTTGGTCATTAGTGAAAATAAACAGAACATTTCGAGAACTTAGTTATATGCGCAGTTTGTATGATATATTTTGAAGACAGATATTACAGTTTTATATTATTATAGATTGTTTATAAATTATTATTGTTATTATTATGGATAAATAATTACATATAATACGTACACCCACCCACCGACACACACACACACACACATATATATCTATATAAGTTCTCACCATGGAATAAATATTACTTTTTATGTTATTTTTTCACTACTAAGTTAACTGGATTTATTAATAGCTAATATAAAGGTGTGCATTTGATTATAATAAATATTTTGTAATTTGAAAAATATGTTTAATATGAATAAGCGATAGTATTTCGTCGTGCAACTCACTGCAGTGATATAGGTACAGGATTTTTTTAATTGGAAAACATTAAATATGTTTTAAGCTGTTTACCAAAATTAGGTATGTAAATTTAGTAAACAGGCAAACAGCGATAAAGATTGCCTACATAATTATTTTATAAACATTATGTTTATGTTACTTTTACTCTTTATCAGATATCATTGTAAAGGCGCCATGAATCGTCTACATATTGATTATGAAAATGTGTGATTACTAATTAATATAATATGTATCGAACTTACCTGATTATCAGCAATATCCGGTGATTAAATTGTTGTTGAAGATTTTTCCATGGTGTGATGAACCTATTAGTTGGGTACATTATTTCCAAGTGACATTATAGTTTAGCCTAGTGATCAAATGCGAGCATTCAGTGAGATCGATATGCAAGTCAATAAATAATTCTTTATTACTATACAAACCTATTTAGGTAGATAGATATACGTAAACTCTTCAGACGAGAATATTTATAATTTTTTGTAAATATACTTGCATGTACCAATTATGAAGTGATATTTCCGAAAAGACAAATTTTGACAAAATTCATACAGAAAGTGGAGAATCATTAAAAGTATATACCGATTATATCTCGTGTACAGAGCCGGATTAGTTACTTTGGGGGCCGTAAGCAAATTATTCGGATGCGCCTAAGTAATTACTTGATAAATATAATTTGCACCAGTATGACTTATTTGTAATACGAATAAAAGTAACGAAACGTTCTACTGGGCCATCATTATTTTACATACCTGAAAATAACAGCTAGTTGATCAATACGGGTTATATCAGGAGTAGAATCAACGCTTATTGAAAAATAACCGGCTTTTTTTTTTTTTTAATATTGATCTACAATCATAGTACGAGTTTTTTTTTTTTTTTTTGCAAGAAGTACAATAAATTCGTCACAAACGGGTTTGGACAAATACGATGTGTGTCCTTTCCCTCGATTTCCGTGTACAGCGATACGTAGGGCTGAAAATGGGTCAAATTTTGAAAGAAGCTCCAATATTCCAAGATAGTTTTCTTTTACACGCGTTATTTGTATAATACCATATTCACTATCTCGTATAAAGCATGCATTGACCTTGACAAACGCGTAACGAAAATAACGTATCCGAAAAGGCTCGACCGATTTTAATGAATTTTTGTTTTTCGTATATTTATACTATATTTGTTAGATAATATAAGATAACGTTTTATACTTTTATGTTCGATTTATTTTAAAAATGTATACGGCAAAATAACGTTTGCCGGGTCAGCTAGTCATATATTTTTTTTATACCGGACATTTTACGGGCCGAATTTTCTCGGCGGCCGTAAGCAATGCTTATTTTGCCTGTAGGTAAATCCGGCCCTGCTCGTATAATTTCATTAGTGATGTGATATTACATAATATAATAATATATTATATAAAGGTATACCATACATACTCGTATATATATATATATACAATATACATATTGTTATTTCAGAGCTATCCAAAAAAGGCGTGCATCGTGCATGCCACTGTCGTTATTGCCTTCATAAATAATTATCAATAAGTGATTTCTCAATATCGCACATAAATAGAGATATTTTAAACCGCCGCAGTGGTTTAGGTTATGTACCGCGCGCGCGACTGCGGTACCCCATTAATCTTTGTATTTAATTGACAGTTCCACATCCGCCCAACGTCTATATACACACACCTAGTGATGATTTACCGTTTTGTGTTTTCGGGTGAATGAAAAAAAAAAGGATAAATATATATATATAAAGTACATTGTGTAGAACCCTGAAAACGCGGCGGCGTTATTACACTGGGAAAAAACACCGACCGAAACGAGTCGATTAATTATTTGTAGATCGTGGGACGTGCGCGAGCGATTTATTTCTACTCGGGTACAATACACCACGCTGCACGGGACGAACGTGACGCGGGTCGTCCTCCTCCTTTATTCGGGATCGTTTCCAAAAACGTTTTCTTTTTCTCGCCGAACGGTTCGTATTTTATGTATTTTTTCAAACGTGTTACTACCGCGACGACGTACACGACCGTATAGTTTCCACCGACGACGCCCGCGCGGTTTTTTCACACGCCAACGTATACGAGGTGCCCAAAGTATATTATTGTATACGTACATGTCAACGCGTGTACGGTTCGTAATATGTACTTGTGCAGCAGCAGCAGCAGTATTTTAACATCACGCGCACTGCACGTACGCGAAACACGCATTTTTCTCATTGACACACGCGCGCCAAAGAGAAAATGTTCATCGTGTGTGTGTGTGTGTGTGTGTGTGTGTGTGTGTGTGTGTGTGTGTGTGTGTGTGTGTGTGTGTGTGTGTGTGTGTGTATGTGTGTGTGTGTGTGTGTGTATGTGTGTGTGTGTGTGTGTGTGTGTGTGTGTGTGTGTGTGTGTGTGTGTGTGTGTGTGTGTGTGTGTGTGTGTGTGTGTGTGTGTGTGTGTGTACCTACAGTTTATACACAACACCGCGTGACTGTCTACTTATATACGACGCGTATAATGTATGAACGTCGGTGCGCGTCGCGAAGGTATGTCGTAATGATGATGATGATAATAATAATAATAATAATAATAATAATGTATTTTAAAAACAATATAATTCGAATTTGGGTCGTTGAACGGTAAAGCGAAATAAAACCGGAGAAATGCAGCACGCTCGACGCGTCGATCGCAGCGCGCGCGCACGAGGATAATAATATAACGTCGGCTGTACGACACGACGCTGCGGCGGTGTAATTATCGTGATAATTATTACTGGCCCGTGACGCGTGCTGACGACGACGTTTTTTTTTTTTTAACTCGAAAATAAAACGTTTCGTCTAAAAATTCAACCGACGGATAAACGTTTATGATACGTATATGTATTGGTACGCCGCTGTAATATACGGTTTCCGCTCGTGTGTAATTTATGTGACGCGTACACGACGCACAGGACGGACAGGCGTATAGAAAATATTATGTTTTATAATATATAGATTCATAGATCAGGTGTGCCGGGCGTTCTCAAAGTCGCGTGTACCTCTGGTGTATCTGCAGGCGCGAAAACGTTTTCGTCGCGTGTTTATGTTATCGTACTCGGAAAAACTTTCACGCGTCGATCTCGAATTAAAATCGGTTCGATCGAAAACGAGAATCGTAAAATCAAACCATATTTACAAGTACAAAAATCAAATCGTTTGGTCGATATTTAACACGAGACTTATTAAATTTGAACGGCGTTTTTCAACGGTCCGGACGGAATACTCGCCGTACGAGCCGTGCCAGTCGAATTACACCCTTTTTATTTGCACGTCATTACCGCCGTACGCGCGTGTAGACGCTCCGCGCGATTGTTTTCGCAGCGTTTATCGAGCGGACACGTCGTCGGGATAATTATTACATTATCACTGTAAATTACGCGTATCGTCGTCGCACGCATCGTAATAGTTATTACTTATTCGTTTACGCTACACAGGCGCGTCGTTTTTGAAAAACGCTCGGGCAAACGAGCGCGGCGGACACGCTCGTCACTACTATACAATATGATATTGTATTACGCGCGAACGGCTTTTCTCGCCTTCCGTTCGTTTTTTCGCGTTTATCGTCGTCTCGACCTAACCGCGTCCGTCCGTCGGGTCGTCGTCAATCTTCCGTCTCCGCGGCGTCACAACGTCTGCCGTGTAAAATACATCGGGTACAAGAGGTAATAATCACGTGAGAGCATATTATATACCGCGGTATCCGAGAGACGGTTATACGACGACGGCGGCTTCGACACGTATATAACATCGAACGCAGAGACCGTGAATTTTTTTCCCCTGCAGTCGTATAACACTTACCCGCGCGCAAATCCGAGAGGTTGTGTATATAATATAATATAATAATACGGCGCGTATATATGGTATACGCTGCCGCACAGACGCGCGGGGCCACGACGACTACGTCGCCGAGCGCTCCCGGAGGGGGGTTTCGCAGTACACGGGATATAATATATGTATGTACTACAGGAGGTTGTATATACACACACACACACACACACATATATATATATATATATATATATATATATGCACGTATGAATATATACGCATGGGGTCACATCGGAGGGTATAATAAGGGATAAAGGTGCACACACACGCGGTGGTAAAGGTACGAACGCGGCCGCGGACGCCGAGGGGTCCCATAACGATCGTTTGTACGAATAAAAATAATAGTAATAATATTTTATACATATATACGAGTATACCTGTGTGTACGAGCGCAGAGAGAACCCGTTCGTACGGACGTGTATAGCGGGGCGCGGGGACGAAACGGACGGTAAAAAGGGGACGTGGGGCGGCGACACAACTAGTTTAATTTTTTTTTTCCTGTTGGGGTGCGTGTTGTAGCCCGACGTCGCGTCGTCTCCCTGCCTGCCGCACTCCCGCGAACGACGGGAACCGCGCGCTCCCGTCGCGCGCGCCGCTGCGTATACACACCCAGTGACGGCGGTTCCGGTTGGACGGTCGACCGTTCGGTCCGTCGGTGGGGGGGGGGGAGCGAGGGCGACGGGAATTCGTTAACGGGCGACGCGAAATACGATAATTTCACGACCTATTTATTTGTATTTATATATATATATATATTTTTTTTTATGTTCTCTCGTACGCACGCGGTGGTTTCGATAGTAAAATATATTGCGAAAAAAATTGCGTCGTACAAACGACCAGACGCGAAGCGACGGCGGCAGCAGAACGCGTCTAGAAGGGAATTGGTACGCGAAAACTACGTGTGTATTGATAACACAGTGGTTCCAACTGTTAACCGTTAAACTCGTAAGCCGACGAGACGGCCCCGCGTTGGTCATACGTGTGCGTATGTCGTCTCCGAGTCGGCCCCGAGTGTACAAAACCTATTTTCACACCGTCTGCATAGGTGCGACGGATCACCGATCTACCGGATTATCGTAAACAATAAATATTTAGTGGAAAACAATAAATATTTAGTAGAAAACAATAATCATAAATAGTAAGGTATACGCGTTGCAGACACACAGAAAACTACATACAGTTCGGTGGACGTGACGGAACGGCGATGAGGGGCCCAAGGGATTTTCCCGTTGACAACAGGTTTCCGGTTTGTCGCGGAAACAAATCACCCATCACGCATACTCCAACCAGGACCGTGAAAAATGTCCGCGGCTTACACGGGTCTCACAGAGTATTCTTGTCGAAACCACCGACTCGAGTCCTGCAGTGTACGGCCGACGCGGTGAAACTTCACCACACCTACGTGACTCGAATCGCGAATTTGAGTTTAATGTACCGATTGAATTATACCAGTGTTTTGAACTTAAATCTCTCGACTACTTTACTGATGATATACATACACCTATATATCTACGGAATAAACCTACTCTTTTTGACGTATCGCTTTGAGAGTGTATTTGTGTCGCGGCGTAATCGCTACGAAAAGATATCTGCTCGCAGTATGTACGTATGTAATGTATATATACCACGTTATAACCGCGGTATAAAAACGCGGGATCTATGCGACTATGCGCTCTGAGTTGGGATCTAACATTTTTTTTTTTTGTTCCGTTATGCCTGCCGATTTGGTCCTTTAGATTTAAACATTATCAGCTAATATTTAAGTCTACGGTATAATCTTTTTTTTATCGTTTTCGAATACAGTGTGTAGAAGAACGCAAACACACACATAATAATAATAATAATAATAATAATAATAAAGAATATTATAAAACGTATTTTCTGATTTTGTGTATTCTTAATTCTTTTAACAATATACGTCACAATGGTTTAAAAACATGTAGTCGTTTAACAGCTATTACTTTACGGTCGTAAGTAATAGGCATATTTATTATATGATTATTGATTACCTATTGTTTATGACCGAAATGTTTGAGTTCAGCACGTTTACACGAAGATTTCGTGTGTTTCAAATTTTTTTATGATATTTAATCTGATAATATACGCACTTATATATACGTATTATAATTATTATCAATCACCCAAAGTCGATGTTTTACTATAATCTATAATTTATATGCACACCTATTTTTACACAGATTTCAATTTGTATTCCAATGCATGACAGTTATCGCCGTCAATGCGACTAGAAATAAATATTATATCGCAAGTAAATAATAGATAGTAAATAATTAGTTATTAAGGTACGGTGCGCCCTTGTACACTAATTATACGTTGAACTACAGCCGCGTCGTGTGCCGTTAATTCGTCAGTATTTCAGATATAGACACAATTGAATTGTCGCGAGCGTCGATGCAAAGAAGATTAGAAAATAAATTAAAATAAAAAAAAACTCATATCGACAGAAAATTAATCGTCACTACTGACGTTCGAGCGCCTATACGTGCACTATATAATATGATGCACAAAGAGACGAACAAAATAATCACGACTGACGTACGTAGAGCATGATTAAAAATATGAAAGTCTTAACTCTAAAAATAATCCGAACAACGTAGGCCTTCATGTCACTTCTCACATTTTTATCAAACATTCTGTGTAAGAATGAAATGCGTTCTTGAGATTTTACATTAAGTAATATTGCATTCTAGGTATTTTTTAGCAACACTAGGTGATCATTTGTATTTGTTTTATTTTAGACACGACGAATAATTTACAATTGTTAGGTATCGATAAAGAAAAAAAATCAAATCGATAAAAATTACTCGATTCGGTGTAATCTTTTCGATTCTTTTTTTTTTTAATTTTGTTAATTTAATGATTTCAACGATAAGATTTTAATATGATCACGCAAGTTCACTCTCTACGAGTTCAGGATGTGTACTTGTCGGCTATTACCGGTATACCTATCTCAATCGCGTATAATATGTAAAAAATCGGAGGCCGTCGACACTCGCAGCTCGTGTCTAATGAGAAACACGCGTGTGTAGGTTAGACGTTCCTCGTATACTGCGATATTATTTCAGGTATATCGACGACGGTGACGATCCGAAAGGAAACAAGCGCCAAAATCCGTATTACACTCAGCTCTCGATCGATATAAATCTCGTTAATCAAAACTGTAGTCAAACGATCATTTAAAGTACTAGATTAAAATCCAACTTTGTTCTTAGTTTTTTTTTTTTTTTTTTAATTAAAAATATTCAACTATAAGTCAAGTATAATATTGGTAAACAAGTGTTTTTTTAACCACTCCTGACTGATTTCGAAAATTTCGCTTATGGATTCCCATGTTGGCTTGTCGCCGTCGAGTTATCATACGTATATCAGTACCTACGCGAAAACAGTCACGACTGCGCGTTCCATATAATATTTATATTTTATGTTACGATTATTTTTTTTAACCGTCCGCCGTAACGTATACAACAGCGGCGGCTGGCAACGCGGATTCTGCAGTATACGTGCGGAGTACGTATAGTTTATAATATACAGTGCGCATTATTATACCGTACACACGTCACACGTAGTTTGATAACCTCGTCGTCGCAGTGGTTCCTCGTCATCTCGCTTTACCGACGTTAAAATAAAAACGTTTTTATTTTCATTTTTTATTTTTATCATATTATTATTACACACGCGCGTTCGCGTAAATCGCGTAGGTATATTCGAAATCCGTACGAAAGCGATTATTATTATTATTTACTACGTGCGGCGCGCGGCGTGTGCGACGTGCGGGAAAGGCGCTCTCCCCCGCCGCCTGCCCGCCCGCCCGCCCGTCCGTCCGTCTTCCCGTCCCTCCGGCAGAGGCGTTGCTAATTTCCAGTGTTGTTACGGGAGCGCGCGCGCGCATTCCGACGGGAGGCGGCCGCGGGCTCGGCTATTGGTTAACGGGGACCGGCAAACCGTCGTCGGATGAGAGAGAGAGAGAGAGAGATAGAGAGAGAGAAAGAGAGAGAGCGTATAAATAATAATAATAATAATAATAAAGTAGAGAGAAAAAAATATGCGCGCTGGCTGCTGCACGGGAGATCCGTTTATATCCCGCCGTCTCTATCGGGTTTTATTTTTATTTATTTATTTTTTTTCCATACGACGTAAATACGGTAGCTGTACACTCTAGTCGATGCTGCTGCTGCTGCTGATGCTGCAGCGATCTCTTTTCTTTTTCGCTCTGGGTTCCCACACGCCTTTATATACGCGTACCACGTATACGCGTCGACGACACTGCTGCACTCGTGATAAACTAAAATATAAAGGTACGATACGCGCGCGTGGTGAGAGAGAAAATAATCGTTATTATTATTATTATTATTATTGTTATACGCCGTCGCAGACTCGATTGATTTTCACCGTTTTCCCGCGCCACAGACGGATAACAACACTCGCGCGTATACGTATAAACAAACGATAGGCGTATAAGTACTTTAGAGATGTTTTATACCTGTGCTACATAAAAATATGATATTATATTATACACTGTATTGCGCACTTGCAGGAATCCTCGGTTCCATATATATAATATATATTATATATCTATCCATATTTTATGTATCGCGTATAAACCGTCGCGCGACGACGTAAAATCGTCGAACACACCGTCAGTAGCATGTAGATACATATATACTATTACGTGCCGCCGGCGTTATTTCTCAAAAATATATATATTATAATATAGTGTATTATATGAGATATTATTATATTCCCCGTGTATTGTTTGCCCGTTTTACGACGATTTTGGTTACGATAACGAAATGGAGTATTTTATACACTTAACCGACGTGTGTCTGTGTGTTTAGGTATCTATATATATGCATGTATGTATATGTGTATGAGAGTGTGATCATTATTGTTCCCCGAGCGAGCGCGAGGTCATTGTTAACGGTTTAACGCCACACGTGTTTGTGAAATAATAATAATAATAATATTATATTATATAGAACACGTTCGATTTTAAAATCATTACGCGCGACAAAATGTTTTTTTTTTTTAATTTGTTTTATTATTTTAACTATCGTAGTTTATATAATAATATATTTGACGATACTACTATACGTTATACGGCACGTATACACCCGACTTATATATAACAGACACCTAACCGTGTGCAGCAGTGATTTATCTATTGTTTTGTACACATCACGGCGACGATTGCGTGATTTTCAAAGTATTTTATTCGATGCGAAATTCGTCGTCGAAACCGCCAAAGTGTCATCGAGAGCGTTCCGACGCTGCCAACACATGCGGTTTCTTCTCGATACGTGCGCGCAGCCTGAAAAAACATTCTCAAAACTATTATATTAAGACACGCTGCGCGCGAAACCCGGTTTCAGGTCTGTGTCGCGAAACGTGCGGGTCGCAGCTCTCTCGCGTGAAACCGAGTCGTAACAATAGCGTGGTGAGATGACGTGTATGAAAATTAATGGTTAAAAAAAGAACACTAACACCTCTGTTCGACGAAGCTCGCGCGCGATTACGCGTTTTAATAAGTTCGCACGACCCACGATCACTGCACACTGTAATGGTTATCATAATTCACTGCACCAATTATTGAAATTCGCAAATTTTTTTATTCGATGTTTAAACAGACGAAACAACGTTTAAACCGTTTACTCGTCGCATACCGACGACGGGCAATCGAGTCTCGCTGTCGCGTCGTGTTATTATTCCGCCTTCCACGCGGTTCGGAAGACGTGAAAAAAAAAAAAAACAAATATTAACAACACGTAAAAAGCTAGATTTTTTTCCTCACTATTATTTTCCGACGTGACGGTTTTTCGGTTAACTTTTTTTCTCCGCGTTACGTAGGCACAGCGTACACCATATAGGTGTGTCAGGGTCGCGCGCGATATCTATATTATATATCTAACGTTTTTCGCAACAGCTCTCTCGCGCACAACACACACACACACACACACACACACACACACACATACACGAACTACTGCTCACACGGTGAAAATCCAATCACGGAACGACACGGTGTACCCGTATAATGTACAGTGATTCGCCGGCGAACACGATATTATTATATATAGGTAGGTACGTGTAATATAAAATATATTGTTCGGCCGCGGCGTAATTAGGTTTTTGTGAACGAAAACGAGACGATCTACAATGTATATAGTATTATTGTTACAGTGAGCGTGTGTACCTACATGTATAGGTACCTACACGACGAGGGACTTTACTAATAGGTATATCAAACATGTTGTATAGATGTGTTATGTATACAGTAATACACTTGTCGGGTGAAAATTCGTTTTCACCCGGATACAAATGCCGAAACCGAATAATATCACGATACATCCTATATACGTATAATAAATATGATATAGTGGTCTTTATAATAATAATAATAATCGTGGTGACCAGTGATGTTCCCATCATTTTTATCGGTATAGGTGAGTTGATTCCCGAGACCTTTTTCATGTATTAGTTGATTCCCGGGTCCTTAAGAGGTACGTACGAGTTGATTCCCGGGTCATTAAGAGGTACGTACGAGTTGATTCCCAGGTCATTATATATTTTATTCAATATATTGTAAGATATTCAGCCTATTAGCATAACCCAAGAAACACCACGAGGAGGTTGGCTGACAAGTTTCTCAAAAATGTTGTTTTTTTAGTTTTTTTAAATTTTGAAAATCATTTAATTTTTATTTATTTATTGTTTATTGAATTATATTATATTTATTATTATTAAAAACATTTAGTTGTAATTAGGTGAACAATTATTATTAAAAACATTTGGTAGTAACTAGGTAAAAAATATAAAAAAAAATTATTAATTTGGTAAAAATTTGTAACACATTGTTTTTATAAATTGGTATCTGGTAATGAGATTACCAGTATACCGTGACATCTCTTCTCTTAAAAAAATTTGTTTTTCTTGATGTTTTTTAGATTTTTTAGTTCCATTACTTCTGCATTTAATATAAGTTTCAGATTGTAACAGCTCGTTTATAAATAAAAAAATATTTGAGTGCCCACTATAGAAACAACTGTTGAGCTTACAGTGAAAACTCTCACAACTATTCGTAGTTCTATTTAAAGTAGTTGAGAATTGAGCCCATATACTTGGTGGAAAACTAGCTTCTGGAGAAATATAATTGTCAAATACGTAGTTAAATACGTAGGTTATAATAATGACGATAATCTTTGATAAAGCGTTCGGCCAACAAGCATTTAACTCTTTACGGTCGTAAACTCTTTACTAGTGCAATCTATTGATAATTGATATACAACAATAGGGAATCAACTCGTACGTACCCTCTAATGACCCGGGAATCAACTCAACGGTGTCGGTGCAGGTAAACAGGTACCCGGGAATCAACTCGTACGCAGCCATTTTTATGAGGGTATACTATGATGAACGAATGAAGTATTTCGCGAAAAATTTAGGCAATTTGTGCCTAATAGTATTAGATGGTCATTGAATATGATAAAAATCCTAACATAAATTAATTAACAAGCGAAGTGGTCAATATATTTTTTAGTCATATAGGCCTATCGAAAAGTTTACTCCGCTCGAACAAAAACTGAAACGACGTCACGGGCGCCGACAGATCGGTAAATAACCGCTATTATTTTAGAATTTGTTTTAGTATATACGTAGTATAGCCAAGCATTTTTATTAAAAGCCTGAGAGTGTACGGCGTATATGTAGTATACCCAATGGGAACACTAGTGACGAGTGCCTGTGTTGTATACACGCTATAATATAATATAATATAATATACGAGAATGGCGCGTAATAAAATAAAACGATATCGCGCGTAAACGTGACGTAAAAGTGAGACGACGGCCCGTGGCCACCGTGCGGTTATACGTTTCACGACGCGGCGAGCGCGTGATCGACGATTTACCGGGGAACAGGCCGCGGAAAAGCGATCGTATGAAAATCGCAAACGATCGCATTGTTGTTGTCCGTATACGCCGAGGACTTTTGAATCGCGAACGAACCGTCGCGTACGCGCGTCGTGGTCCAGGAGGAAATACATACATTTTATTATCGTCGTTATTGTATTACCGTCCGGCTCGTGTGTGTGTGTGTATAAAAATATATACTCTGCCTCGCAGCGGTTCGCGCCCTCTCTCCACGCCCTGCCCGCTCGCGCGCCGCCGGCCGTGGGTTTTCGATTGGCCTCGCGACCGCCGCCGCCGCCATCGTCATCACCGTCATCGTCGTCGTCGACGTCGTCGTATAGTTCCGACGCAGCGGCAGCTTGCGCGCCGTGAAGTGAGCATACAGCTATTCAACATATTATATACGTATATAGGCCCCCGTCGCGGTGGAGGTACCCCCTCGCAACGATAATTTATATAATAATAACGACGTATTAATAGAACAACATTACGTGTACGTTTTTATTATTATTATTTTTATTTTTTTTTTATTTTTATTTTTTAACGCGCGTACGGCGTGCGAGTACGGAGACGCACACGGTGGGAGCGCGCGGAACGGTCCACTAAATATGATATTACTTATTGTCGTCGTCGGGCGCGCGCGAGAGAGAGAGAGAGATGAAAAAAAAAATATATATATATACGTATATTAAAATCTATGTTACACGGGCGTAGTCGCAGCATCCGTCTGTATACATGTATAAATATATACGTATATACAGAGCGGACACATTATAATCTCATCATCACGCGCGGTGGACGTGCGCTGCGACGGTAGTGCGTGCAGTACGGTATAATATTATGTACGGCGGTACACACTCACTGCACACGAAAACACATTCAGTACCTACCTAAACCTACCTACATACGCGTACACGTATTATTATAGGTACGGAGGTATACTGTTGCGCCTATATACGCGCAGGTTTCGATTGTAAAAGTTTTTTTTTTAATACGTCGACGGCGCGCGCGCGGAGAATGTATTACGAAATCGCCGCCGTGCCGCGGCTCGGTTCTGGACGGACGGACGGACGAGAGAAAACCGCGTCGGTATATACCTACGACACGACGTGTATCTTTTTCGTATTTTCACGGACGTGCGACGACGTGGCGGCCGAGACGTAACACGGTTTCGAGACTCGAGGCGGCGAAAATCACATTATTACAATACAGACGGTTGTGCTGCGGCGACGGCGTGATGGAACGCGTACGGCGTTCGTGTTCCGTGGCTGCCGTTACCTACTCGTATATGGCGGCCGACAGTTGTTAGCGAATTAAAAAAAAAAAAAACAAAATGAGAAAAAAAATTAAAAACAAAACAATAAAACTTAATTTATTATTATTATTATTATATTTTATAGTGTGTGCGCCATAATACGTATTTGCCCGCGGTCGACAATACGATTATTAAGAATATACATATGACGTACGTACATAATATATTTCCGAGACGTCACCGACTTGGAACGTCGAACGCGCGACGTAGGTTTGTTACACGTTTATACACGGACATAATACATATAGATATATATAATAATATGTATATAACAACGGACAAACGCAATTTGACGTCTCGAGTAGTGTATATAATAAATACAATAATATTCGGTTTAAATTGAACTCGGTGAAATAGACTGCCGTGAGCTGCGCAGGAATTCACAACGTATAGAGATTTAGAGAGCGACGACGACGGGAGTGAGTACACGCGGTATAGTATATGTGTATCATAATATCAAGTGTAAGAGATCGCTGTCCGAAAATAATTCCTGCGCGCGCGATTGTGCGTGTAGTAGGTATATACCCAAGACACAATAGTGCGG
Organism: Therioaphis trifolii; assembly: GCA_027580255.1. Lineage (NCBI taxonomy): Eukaryota > Metazoa > Arthropoda > Insecta > Hemiptera > Aphididae > Therioaphis > Therioaphis trifolii. The sequence goes on along the minus strand of CM050405.1, from coordinate 2,688,625 downwards.
CCGTGATATAGTTTTATATACAATTATATAATATTTATGTGCCTAATATATTATATGACGTATATTATATTATGTGTACGGTAGTGCGCGCGCGCGCATACGCTTATGTTCATCGGATTTTCGCCTCGAATCCCTGGGAAACTGTAACTTGTAAAATATGTAAATGGGACATTTGTTGACATGATGAATAATGCTCATTCATCGTGAGATTAGATTAAAAAAAAAAAAAAAAAACACAGAAGAAAAAAATCCGTTCCTATCTGTAGGCACTCGCGTCGCCCGTACGACGGTTTGGAAAAAAATATGCGTGTATACGTACACTATATACAATATACTATATACAGTACTTATATATAAGTATGTTAAAATTCCTCAAACAATAGTCGAGGCACACATGCACTTCTCACCGCGCCTGTTCCCGACTCGAGAACTGCAGCTCTGTATACATTATATAATATGTACCTAAATGATATATATATATAATAAATACATACACAACTTGAGCGCAGATAATCGCACGAGATTTAAATATCGGAAAAACTCGCATAGTGGCTGCCGCGCGTTGTGTATTAACGAATACACACACACACACACACACACACACACACACACACACACACACACACACACACACACACACACACACACACACACACACACACACACACTTCGTCGGCGTTCGATTTATTTGATCAGTTTTTTTTCGTATTTTTTTTTTTCTTCCTACTCCCGCGGTTTCGAAACGTAAACGCGCGCGACCGTTTCACGTCCGCCGACAGTACAGTAAAAACGCACGCTATATACTTTAGTGTACGCGCGGTCGTTACGTTTTCGACGTCATACCACAAGTACTCACGACGGTATACCTATCCGCAGGCATGTGAACGTGTACAATAATGTATAAATATATATATTATGTACTTCCTATACGTATACATTTTGTTTAGACGAAGAAAAAAAATTACATAAACGTCAACGCGAAAACGCGGTATAAGTACAATATAACAAACATTGAACAGTTTTTAAATGACAAATAAAACACGTACGTATGCATATATATATATATATATATATATATATATATATATATATATATATATATATATATATATATATATACATTAAAGGTACATATTCACACACACACGGTGGTTAGGTAATTCGATACGAGTTCTTATACCTAATACACTATGGTATGATATGTATGTGTATGTACAATGTACCGTGTACATGCATTTCGATTGGGTCTGTATACATATTATCATATATGTATAATAATTTGATGTAGGTATATTATAATATGGCACGACGCGGTATGCGAAGAATATTGTTTCTCACGCGTGTGTTTCATCGCGAGCTGTAAAACATAATATATTATAATGTAATAATATTACGCGATTCGGACGTTTACCCCTTGAAAAACGAATCGTTGTCGGAAACGTTTGTTTTCACACATAAAATATACGGTCCATATGGTCGTGTATAATATATATATTATATATACCTAAGTATAATGATAATAATAATATACGCCGTAGCTCGGTATTTCATGGGTTTTTGAGTTGTGCAGCAGTCGGCTAAATGTCAGTATAAAAATCAAAAAAAAAAAAAAAAAAATGAATAAAAGCGTAAAAAAGGCGTGAGGCGTTTGACCACCGTGTATAATATACGAGTATAAACACGAACGTGTATCTATACAGTAAAATATTTTTCGACTGTTCAGATATAGTGTGTATAAAAATGCATTTCTGGAAAACGCAGACATATATATACGTATATTTACGTCCGGTTCACGTTTCAGCGATACACGATAAATACATAAACATTATTTAGGCGAAAATACCATCGCACACGCACGACATGAGCGCTTGACAAAATCGCGTACAACAAACGCCTAAATAAATACCAAAATAGTGTTACGGTTTTCTTTTTCGGACCAAAAAACCATACAATTTTCGGATCGATTTCGTTACGATTTTTATGGTCGTTCGGCAAAACGTCAAAAAAAAAAAAACGTACACCTAACACACGTTTAAAACCTACAGGTTTATATTGTTATCATAACGACGACGTATTAATATCGCACCTACACCGGTATGGAACACTGACCATAATATAATATGTGAAAACGCAATTTGCACGCAACGTCTACACAACAATGCACTTGTGCATATTATTATAGTGTACTACAACACTCAGTACCAATAGGAGTATCAAAATTTCGCGAAATTTTGTCACTGCTCACACACTGTACCTTAGTGTATACATCTGTACTGACCGGTGAGTCGAGTAAGTGCGTAAATGAAACGTTATGACAGATATATGAGGCATGTTATTGAAAATCGTACAAAACAAAAATTAAAACTCTCGCACGTCAATAATACATTATCAATATATATTACTAATAAATTACATACCAAACGCTATCAGACTTGGTACAGAAATTTAAGTCTAATGACAACAGAACAAGTACAACGTTGTTTTTTTTATTAATATTACATTTTTATGTACAGATTTTTTTAAATTGTTTCATCGTAATTTATTTACAAGATGTAGAAATTATAATAATCATAATAATAATAATAATAATAATAATGTATAATAATAATAATAATAATAATAATAATAATAATGATAATAATAATAATAATATCCATATAATAATAATAATAATAATAATAATAATCATAATAATCATATTATCGACAATAATAATAATAATTAATAAAAATATTCTTGAAAAAAAAAAATGAATTGGGTATACAATAAACAAATGATCTGTTTTTTATTTTTTTTATTTGAGCTGTAAACCTTAAAAACACTACAGAAAATAATACAATAATAATATTATCATAGCACTGCATCCGTGTCGAATTCTATGTTATCGAATTCGCACGCACAGCGGGAAAACAATAGGTTCTCCGGCCAACAGATCTAAATGCGTGTGTATATAAATACACAAATGTAGGTATATTCGTACATTTATGTATAGGTGTTTTCAACAACCAAAACAAAAATTAAAAATAACACGCAGTGTATCGGGGTCAATGTATTTTTTAATATAATAAACTTAAAATATAATGTTTAAAATGAAATAATAACCACTAAATCGTTTGTCGAATATTTTTTTTTTAATTTTATCGTTTCGGAGAGATGATCCAAATTTATTATACTTTATTCATTAAAAATATATACCCTATTTAAAAATCGTCATCAATCAATCATCATCATTATCAGCTTTTTCACTTAATCACGAAACAACAATATTTACAAATAGATTTTTTTTTTAAATTTTTATACAAATTTCTATTATTTTATTCCATTTTGAATTTTTGTTTGTAAAATATATAATATATATGTATATATATGCATATTTACATGTATACATACATACATATATTTATATACCTACTATAATTTATTAAAATTGGGAAACAATGGCACAAAAACAACTCGGGTCGTCGTAAATGGCAAGAGACCTATATGGGATATAACTGTGTATGTAAAATAGTAAAAACGATAATATTATACATACAAAATGAAATAAAAATAAAAAAAAATACACACAAACATACGTCACACTCATATAGGATCTTCGGGTACGGAGAAGGAGAGAAGAGGACTTTGCACGACTCACAGCCAGAGAGTAGGAATAATATTTTATCCTAAACCGAGACTTTACTGTTTGAAGCGGCAAAATTGATTTTGAAACGGAGTTTTCTTGTTTTTATTGTAAATTTAACCGAAAGCGTATAACTGCAAATTAATAATATGCGCGGATATCTTTGTTTTTTTTTTTTTTTAGAAATAAATAAATCTTAATAACAACGTAGGAAATATTTATAGCTTTTTGAAAACAATAATAACTTACATACAAAATTAATAACGAATGAGATTTTTATGAAAATACGTATACATGTTTAATTGTTATTTTCGGTTATTTTTCCCTGATCATTTAGACATATCTATCGTCACTGCCACTGCGCCTTTTTTTCATTTCCCCATTCATAAATTATAATAGTTGCTAACTGCTCTGATTTAATGATTTCTGTATGGAGTTATAGCATATAGATTCTTAACCGGTATTGAAAAAAAAAAAGAAAGAAAAAAAAAGGTTGATGCTTTATTAATTTGTTATCTCTGAAGTGCCTGATAATAATAATAATGCAAACAGTTGTAATATTTTTTTTGCCGGATTTGTCAATAAGTGAAAATTCAAAAATCAATTTCTACTTGGAGGTCCGTGACTGTTTTTCGTACCCGGTAGACGTCACAAAAATAGTTGGGAAACCTGAAGATTGACGAACGCGGGGCCAAACACAAACCGAACAAAACGTGTGTCACACGGTAATTGTTCAGAAGCCGGGCGGAGCGATCGATGACGAGTAATTTTAAGTGACGGTAGTGGTGGTGGTGGTGGTGTGGTTGGTCGTATTTACATTACACCACCGGCGCAAATGACGTTTCAGATTTCCGAAGAGGGCTGAAGTGCACGGCGGTATCGGCTATTATTTTTATTGGGCGCCCATATAGCAGTAGTGTACAGTAAACACGGAATGAAAAAATAATTCCCGCGTCGGGCTTTAGCGCCCCCAAAGCCCCTTCAATATGCATTCGAATTACACCGGTTGTGAATATGTATTAATTCGGCGGAAAATTCGTGGGGGTTATTACGATGACATTATATACAGTCTAGTGGCGGCCCGAGGGTATAGTGTGGTGGTCTTGGGAGTCTCACGAGATCGGGAATCCGATATAATTCGTAAACATTATATTGTGTGAATGGTATTTCGCGCAATGCGCGTAGGTTTTTATCGTCGTGTATCTGTCGGATCTAGAAAAATCGTAATTCTACTGCGATGTGTCGAGTGAAAAAGACAGTGTCATTTTTAGATTTATACACGGTTACGGATCAAAGACAGTGACATAAGGCCTGTAAAAATTAGTAGTTAAACAAGTAAAAATGCAATGAGATCCAATTAGTGAACTATCAGGTAAAACCACAAGAAAACGGTAGTTAAGTCGAAAAAATAGTTGTAATTAGCAGACAAAAAAATGACGGGACACCACTAGACTACTTATTTCTGAAATCTGTCTCGTGTTAACCGTTTGTTTTTGAAGTATATAATACGTTTAAAACAGACGATTCGACACGAATTACATTATTTAACACTGAGAATGTAAGATTAATTAATTTTTTGAAAAAGAGAAATGTAAAAGCGAGTTATGAGTACGTAAGATTTGTTTCAGTGGTAATAATTATGGGTGGAAAAGTGAAATTAAAAAAAAAAAAGAAAAAAAACGGATCATTAAAACGCGCGTATACCTTAAAGTATACGAACGTCGGTAATCCGGTCGTCTTAAATACTTGGAAAATAAAACGACGGGTTCGTTTCAGCAGACCGTCGAACTGGTTCAGAACGGATTCAAGGGTGTTCGCGATTAACGTAATGGCTAAATAAAAATACAAACGCGCGTATACGGTGAAATGAATTAACGTAATATGAGCTATTGAGGAAATAAAACATTTGAGTTGAAACATTGTTTTTTTTTTTTTTTAATATTAATATAATAACGTGTTTTATACGGTGAGAAATGAAGCGAGAATTACGAATGTTACACGAAAATATTTAGTTTTTTTTTTTCGTATTTATAATATATTATATTAAAACCTATTTCAGAAATGGAAACGATTGAAGTCCTAAGCCGTTCTGAACAACAGTTCAATGCGATGTTCGAATTGCAGGGCGCGCGGACCGTGTCGTACGTAAGTGGACGACGCAAGACGCGTGAGTGCACTCGTGGAGAAATAAAATCAGCGTTATTTCTGTCGCACGCGACGCGGGGAAATGGTCCTCGGAGGTTGAGCGCTGAAAAAAAAAAAACAATCGCCTCGCAATTCGAACACCGGCCGAACATACGGTCTGCCGAAACGATCGTACGTCGCGTTTTAGAACGCGATATTCGCCGTCGTATTTTATTATTGGTCGTCGTAACAAGTTGCGGGGCGTACGCAAAAAAAAAATATTTAATAATAATTGTCGCGCAGATGCGTCGAACAGTAATAATCGACACGAATTGACCGCCGGGGCGGGGTGTTTTGTGTTCTTCAAACACGGTAATAACGATGTCGAAGAATCGAAAACATATCGCGCGCGCATACACACACACACACAACACGCGGGGCACGCTGCGGGGCTCGAGCGCGCGCCGCCGGTATAATGCGTCGGAAAAAAACGACGCACGCCGATATTACTACGGCCGTTGTTTTTCACGAGCGAAAAACCACGATATTACAAAGTTATAGCGAATGAAACAATTTAAAAAAATCAAAACAAAACCAAAAAAAATTAAAAAATGATAAAAAAAGAAATTATGATAAATATAAATCGACTCTGGTAGAAACGGCACGGATCCGTCACTCGAATATTGATGAAAATATATCACTCCGATCCCTGTCCGCAGATGTTATACGTAGGTACGTATACGATGTTATATTTTATAATCGTCGGCACAAACTGTCGTTCGAGAACGGACGGGCGTCTGAATGATTTCGGTAAGGGGGTTCTGTGCCGCGAACGGGGTGCCGAGTGAAGACCGTAGAGTCGCGATAGCAATGATAATGTCAAAAAATAAAAAATAAAATAAAATAATAATAATAATAATAATTACAGTATAAAAAGCAATATAATGGCGATACACGATTGTATTTTCATAACGCAGTGAAATCAAAACAGTGTGTCGCGCACGTCTGGGCCGTCAGAGTTTTTTTCTCGTCGAGAGCAATCTGCAGTCTTTGACGGGATGATTTTCGCCGACCGTCCGCGGCGCGTGTGAGCGATTTGATTTCGGAAAACGGGCGATCGTAATGTCGCCAAAGTCTCGGCTGCTGCGCGAGCACGCGGTGTTTTGCACGGTGTACGGAGAAGAACGACACGCGGGTCCGGCGAAATAATTTTCGTAAACAACGCGGGTGGAAAACTGCGAGAATAACGTGCCGACGGAATAATAAAACCGCGGTCGCGCACACGTCTCCGACACGAACGCGTCTCGTATACGTAACGGCTCGTGCTGGCTGCGTTATGAAGCGTCAACACGCCGTGACGTAATCTTATCTCGTCCGACAGAACTCGTAACGTAATCGACTCGACGACGCTATATTTACACCGCTTATAAGTTATAACACGACGATATGCGACTGTTCACGAATGACGGTTATCGTGACGTGCGCGACTTTGCGACCTCACTGCGTACGAAAAACAATATATAAAAAAAAGAAAAAATTACAAATAATATTAATAATAATGATAATAATAATTAAAAACACAAGCGTCGAAAAATCGTCGAGAAAAAAAAAATTGAAATTAGAAAATGAACGTCCTCTGGACGTGAGGGGGTTTTTTTTTTTTATTCGTTTCGTTTCCCGAAATCCCGTCTGTCGACGAGAGCAATGAATACAAACGTAACCCGGGGAGATGATGCCCGTATGTACGCGCGCGAGTACGGCACGGCAGCGGTGGTAAACCCATACGCGTATTAGATTATAATAATGTACAACATCAAAACGCGCGCGGCGGCGGCGGCGGCGGTTGTTTAACAAATCACTGTGATTTAAGGCGGTTTGTTTGTGGTGCGTGTAAAACAACCTTCCACGCCCCGTCTAACGATCTCGTTTGAAAATAAAAAAAAAAAAATAATAATAATAAAACGAAAAAACACTACTAATTGAATACATTACGTATAATATATATGAAATTAAATTTATGTGTTTTCTCCCCGGGCCGTCGACAGCCGAGAACACGGGATAACCAGCTTTTTTATTACACCGTGGTTTTTTTTTTCTTACACACGCATAGTATATATTATATAAATATATATATTTATTTTTTCGGTCTCGTCTCACCGGATTACGCGCGCGCGCCGCGCTCTCACGTCAGCGCGTGAGTGTTGTGCAAGTGTGCGTGTGCTCGTCGATATATTTATTATTATCGTTTTAAATATAACATTATCGCCGTCGTTTTTCCGTACGGCGACGACGACGACGACGATAAAGTTCACAATAATAACGTGACGTACCTATATGCCTATTTCGTATCGACGGCGATAGCGACAAGACGGCACGCGAGCCCGTGAAAACGTCGTAAACCCATCGTGTTACGTGGCGTCGTTTTTAATCACGGATAACCAAGCCGTAGGTATACACGCTGTCCGATGACGGTATACGCGGAGAATTTAATGACAATATACGTTATTATTACGGTCGTGCAGGCCGCGGGAAACGAGACGAAACTCGACGCGGTTCGTAAACGGGCGAGAAAATCCGAAGAGTCGGAGGAAAAACGACCGAGTTTTTCAAAGATCGCGGAACATCCGTGGTCTGTGACGCAAACGTGGACACGTGTGTATTACCCAGGTATATATTAACGCATAAAATCGCGTACGCGTTGTGCGTGAACGGCGATTTTCGGACGAGGAAGACGAGAGATTACAAAGATTTATACAAACAGGAGGATGAAAATGCGTGCAGCGCGGATTTCAACGAATATATACGTATATTTATTATTATAACACATATAACGTATAATACATACATATATATATATTCGCCGGGTGTGGAGTTTGTTTTTAATTGTTGTTTGTGTGCGTTTTTTTTTTCAGATTTAATTTTAATTTTATGGCACAATCTCGGACGACTCCGGATGGAGACTACTCGGTCAAAACACGATGATTTTGTTTTTTTTTGGGGGGGTTTTTTGGTTTTTTTTTTTGTACGCACGTTTCGCGTTCATAACACATAATAAATATATATATAAATTTTTTATATCATACTCAACCGGATGACCGCGGTGGTTTTATTAAAAAAAATCTTTTTTTTTTTTTTTAATTATTATAATTTTACTTTTCGTAAAAAAAGGCACTTTTATGTACAAAGCAAATGTATAGATACATAAAAGAGCTGTTTCGTGTGCGATGAAGTCAAAATAGTTCCCAGCAGGGACCTGTACGTATATAAATATATATACATACTATATAATACACATTTCAAATCGACACAAAAATACAATTATATTATTTATAATAGGTACGACGTGTGCCGCGATCTCAGTGGGCGATAAATTATACACATATTACGTTTGCGCTTTTCGAAAAAAAAAACATTTCGAACGGGCGCGGGCACGCATAAAGTTCCTACGGGGAACACACGGCGTTGTGAACAATACGCACACAAGGCCGGGGGGACACGTATTTTTCATTATATCAAAATGAAATATTAAAAAAAAAATAATTAAAAAAAAAAAATATAGTGTAAAACATAAAAAAAAAAGAATAAAAAAAAAACAATTATCATTAGGTAAAAGCTACTAAATAGCAGATCAATTATACACAAAGTAATTATATGTATATATATATAAAAAAAAAAATCAATCGGGGAAAAATCGTATCGCGACCGTTTTTCCCCCCTCGTCCTATTCGGTCGTTATTATAATAATATAATTAAAAACGTTTTGTTTTTTTTGTTTGTTTGTATTTTATGGCTTACATGTCAATGCTGCGGCACGCCGCGACGGAGGCTGTGTGTGACGACGACGGCGGCGGTGTTGATGATCCCTGGGGTCGTCGGCACTCTCACGCGGGGCGGACGGGTGCATGCTGGACGGGGCGCGTGCAGTGTGCGTGTGCATCGATCATGTGTGGTCTGGTGCTGTGGTGGTGGTCGTCTACTGCATGTGATGGCCCAAGTGGCCCATCTGCAGGTCCGGCGACATGGAGTGCGGGTGGCCCTGCTGGACGAGGTTCTGCTGTTGGCCGTGCGTCAGGTACGGGTGGCCGTGGCCGCCGGGCTGGTGTCCCTGCGCGGCCGCGGACAGCCGCGACTCGAGCGGCATGTACATGCGCAACAGATCGCCGCCGGCAAGCTGCTGTTGCTGTTGCTGCTGCTGTTGCTGCTGCTGCTGTTGCTGTTGCTGGTGCAGCTGCTGCTGCTGCTGCTGCTGCTGCTGTTGGCACAGCCGCGGGCTGGGCGAGTGGCCGCCCGGCTGCACCGGGGGCGTGATCCTCTCCGACTTGATGCTGTCGGGGCTGTGCGACGTGGACGGCGGCCCCTGCTGGTACTGGTTCATGTCCGAGTACAGGTTGTAGCTGCCGTTCAAGTAGTGCATGGACGCCGCGGCGTTGTTCATCTGGCCCGGCATGTCGTACCGGTAGCCGGCCGCGGCCTGCGCCGACGCCGCGGCCATGTGCGACGCGTACGACGACGGCTGCTGCGCGTACGGATTGGGGTCGTGGTGCATGCCGAACCCGCCGTTGGGCATGTACCCGTTCATCTGGTGGTACAGCTCTCGGCTGCTGTTGACCATCTGCTGTTGCGCGGCCGCGGTGGCCTGCGACACGGAACCGGGGCCGCGGCCGCCGCCGCCGCCGGACAGCACGTCCCCGGGGCCGCCGCACGGCTGGCCGCCCGCGCCGCCCAGCGACAGCGGGCCGCCGCCGCCGGGCAGCGGGTACTTTTCCTTCTTCATCAGCGTCTTGGTCTTGCGCCGCGGCCGGTACTTGTAGTCCGGGTGCTCCTTCATGTGCACGGCGCGCAGCCGCTTCGCCTCGTCGATGAACGGCCGCTTCTCCGACTCGGTCAGCATCTTCCACTCGCTGCCCAGCCGCTTGCTGATCTCGGAGTTGTGCATCTTGGGGTTCTCCTGGGCCATCTTGCGCCGCTGCCCGCGGGACCACACCATGAACGCGTTCATCGGTCTCTTCACGCGGTCCACGTTCTGGTTCTTGTTGGCCGACGACGAGTTGTTGTTGTTGGGCGACGGCAGCTGCAGCTGGCCGCCGACCACGTGCCCGCCTACCTGGTGATGGTGGTGCGCGGCCTGCATGTGCTGGTGGTGCTGCTGCTGTTGCTGCTGCTGCTGCTGCTGCTGTTGCTGTTGCTGTTGCTGCTGCTGCTGCTGCTGATGGTGCGCCGACTGTTGCGGCGGCGGCGAGGACAGCGGCTGCTGGCCCACGACGCCCTGCGGCCCGCCGAGCACGACGCCCGCGGGCCCGATGCCGGCCAACATGCCCATCTGGTTGAGGTTGCCGTACGCGTGGCTCATGTGCGCGGACGCGTGGTGTCCGCCGCCGGCCAGCAGACCTGAACAATTTTTGATTTCGGCGTCCATTAGCATTTTACTCGCGGGACGCGTTCGCGGGATGCGGTCGACACTGTGACACGAAGACGTGTGTGTGTGTGGTGCGGCGGTCACGGAGCCGGGGTGACGCGCACTGTACGAAATCCGCCGGGCGGCTCGTGGGGGGTCAGAGCGGCGCGGTCGTCATTCGGACGACGCGGACTCGGGGCGGAAAACGCGGACACGGATCGGTTAACGTAGCGCGGGCGAAAAAATAAAAAACCGTAAAAAAAAAAACAAACACACGCGCGAAAAAAAAAATTAATAAATAAAAATATTCGGCGTGCGGTTGAAAAACACAAAAAAAAAAAAAATAATAAAAAATTGTCTACGGTACGATACTGTTTACCGTCGAGAGTATACCTGCGCCCGGACGTGTTTGTGTGCAGCACTGCGGCGACGAACGGAAACGCGACGCGGAAAACTACGACACGCGGACGAGACGAGTCGCACACGCGAGAGGACGCGAACGGAACAGAGACGATCCGTCGCGGCGCGGTCGGACGTTGTTGCGATCGTGTCGACGACGGTGGCGGCTGCGTATGCGTTTATACGTGTGCGATTGTGTGCGTGTGTGTGCGCGCGTGGCCGAGTTACGTGCGTGATACGTGTACGGGTGTCGCTGCGCTACTACGCGGACGGCCGAACTGGCTGTACGCCGGTGGCCGCCGCAGAGCAGCGCTACGGCGGCGGCGGCGGACGTTGCCGGTACCGCGGCGGCGGTGGAGGGAGCGGCGGCTGCGGCCGAGGCGGCGGCTTCCCCCGCGCGCCGCGCGCAGGTACGTATCGATTGTCGCGCCGCCTCCCCGGCCAATCGGACGCCGCGACGTCACGGCCGTTGGGCGGCCGCCGCCGGGTGAACCATATTTTTACGCGGCCGCCGCCGAGCACGCCTAACCTCTTTCCGCGCGCGCGTCCCCTCCCGCCCGCCGCCGCGCGCTTCCCCTTCGCGCCACGGTTGACGCGAGGGGCGCGCGCGGTCCGTCCTCTCCGCCGCGCCGCCCGCCCCGCGGCACATAAAACCGGGATAAAACCGAAATTTCGACGCGTACACCTCTCCTACTCCTTCCCCTACAACTCTTCTTTTGCGGCACACACTCGTGCACATATCGTCCACTCTTCCGTATATACCATACATGCATATATATATATATAGGTAGACAGGAGAAAATACGTCAAAATTATATATTTTCGACTCGTTATGAAAACAAGGGCAAAAAAAAAAAAAAAAACGAAAATAATCGAAAAACGAAAAAAGCGGCGAAAAAATCACCGACGTCTGACCGAGAGTCGACCTTTGCCGACGCTGCGATCGTCACTCTCATCCGCGTGTGTAGGTCAACCTATATACTCGGACCGTGCGCTCTTCACAACAACACACACACAAACACACGCACTCTATAATATAATATTATACTGTACGCGAATGTAGATGATATAACCACTGCCGCACGCGCACGCTTGTGTGTGTGTGTGTGTGTGTGTGTGTGTGTGTGTGTGTGTGTGTAGTGCGTGTGTGTGTGTGTGTGTGTGTGTGTGTGTGTGTGTGTGCGTGCGGTGTGTACAGTGCGCCCGAGCGATTGTGCGTGAGACGCTTTGTCGCGCGTTTTATTATTATTATTATCATTGTATTGTGTAATGGTGAAAAAAGGGTGTCTATATAGAACAAGGTTAAAGGTCAACACTCCATACGTGCTGCGGTGTGTATAATATGCAGGTATAATGTGTGTGTGTGTGTGTGTGTGTGTGTTGCCGGAAAAGTATGTTATTATGTTATAAACGGCAGCAGATCACACCGCGCGGTACAATATTATTATTATGTTTATCATTTTTATTATATCACTTATTTATTTACGTGTAACCTAAACGACGAAATAATAATAATAATAATAATTACGCGCTGCCGTACGTATAATAATAAATCGTCGAGTATACCACGCGCGCGTGTATATATATACCATATAGGTATATAGACGTATACCTAGTGTATTATCTACATTATCACACTATATATATACCGTGTTATCGAGCCTATCGTCAAAATAACGAAAATCGTCGTACAAATCGCGTTTGCCGCGAATAATTCGTAAAATCTTCGCTCGTGCACTCGCAGGCACCGGTTATAGTAAACCCGAGTGGGGGGGGGGGGGGTGCACAACGAGGAGTCGCAGTATACCAATATAATTGACCCGTGCATCTCGAAGCTATCGTCATAACGATGGAAATTAAAATCGGTCATCACTCCGACACGAAGGTATATTATAAACGTGTGAGATGGCACGTTGCATACCGTTACGGCCGTATGCACGATATATTATTATTATTATTATTATTGTGTTGAATTCTATAAAGTCGTCGTCGTTGATTATTACGTAAATATAATATATTACAGACACACGCTATACGGTATAGTTAAAGTGACCATATATTTTTTTAATCAAAACGGGACAAAAAAAAATCATAATTAGGTATTTGTTACAAACAAATATTTTTGATTTAATAATATTACTAGCAAATTTCTGTGGTACTTATAATGTTTTTAAAGGACGAAAAAATTAAATTAACTTATAACACTTACTATAGGTAATTAACTTATTATAAACAAAATGTTTTCATGTAATAATTATAAAATTAAATACTTGTATATTTTTCTAAATACGATATTTCGTCAAAGAACATTTATTTTCATTAGCGTCCCGAAGATTTCCCAGGAGACAACGGGACAGAGATTCAAACAACGGAACTGTCCCGTTCAAAACGGGACGTATGGTCACCTTAGGTATAGTGTATATTAGTGTGTCTCTTTAGGCGTGAATTGTGTACCATTAAATACGGGCGGCAACGTAGGTATGTATATATAGGTAGACGCTACACTGCCTATAACTACCGACAGCCATACCGAACCCGCGTCATCATCTTTTAACATTAGACATTATCTTATATATACGTACTTCTATTTTTCTTTACGTGCACAATCGGTGAAACACACACACACACACACACACACACACACACACACACACACACGCGTATAGGTATAATATGACGCTTGTACGTATAGCACGAGATTTCACTGCAGTTCATTTCGAAAACGTATACCGTATGCAGTTTGGCGGTATACGTTCGTTAAATGTTAATGAAAAAATTCTCATATTCACGATGAACGTGGGTATACGTGTACAATATACCTATATATATATATTATATATATTACCCAGGTAATATATGTATATAGGTATAGCTGCCCGTGTAATAATATGTAAAATCCAGATACCTACTATTATGCGTATAGAAAGTGCGCTGCACGGGCACACACGTACTTATACACGCAGACTGACAGACAGACACAAGGTGCATAAATATTATAAATATACGTATATTATATATACAACTACACTATACGCGCGTGGAAACTTTTTTAAACCTAACCGTACGCTGCAAGTAAGGTCTGCCAAACTGATGTGTTTCAGTGTGCGTTTGTACATATAATATAAGAAAAATAATATTACCTAGGTGCATATGTTATATTATTGTTACGTATGAAAAAAAAAATATAATGTATCTGTATACCATCTATACTATTATAATTTGATATCGATACGAAAACGTTTTATGCGCAACTTTCAAATATGAAAAATATTTCATAACCCGTTTTGTTACGTCAATATCATATAGTAAGTATATTACAATTAACTGTGTCTATAGGACTATTACGTGCTCCGGCTGCTGAAAATTTCACTCATCTTGAAATATTTCAATGAAATTATGAAATATAAATTTTTTTTTAAATACATGACATGATGTTGGTAAATAATAATATGATATGTATTAGTGAAATGTTATCAATCAGATTCTATCATTCTGTTGTCAACGGGCTACAAACTGGCGGTTGGCCCGGAATGACGGCAACACGGTGCCCAAACTACCCACGAGAAAAGATTTTATAAATACGGGTGACCAATAATATGAACAATATACATATATATATAACAAATTTTGCTTGTCTGCCAATCGGTCAGAACTACTATTCATACAAATAATTAATAATATACAAAATTGAGACGGGCGCCCAAAAGAGGGGAATAATTTTACCAATATTAATAATCAAAAAAATTTCATAAAGCCGTATGGGAAATTATGAATATACAATAATAATAATAATAATAAAACCTGGACGGCGACAGCGGACAGATGATGACGACAGCACGTGAAATCCAACGGCGGTGAGAAGAAGCACACAACACAATCGACATTTACGATTAATTATCGTTATAATAAAAAAAAGGAACGCTCGATTAACGGCACACGCCAAACACGCCAACGACGGACGGTGGCTGGAACAAAAACGCAAAAGCCGACTCGTCGTGGACCGTGGTACCGGTTGCGGCGATCGGCCGAGGTTTAAGGTCGTGGATGCCGAGGGAGGAGGGGGTCGCTGAAACGTCTCGAAAGTTCGCGGCGTTCATGGCAGAACCAATAGCGGTGGCGCGAAGTTTTCTATTCAAGTTCCTTGATTATAGGCTTACAGTTTGACCATGATATAAACTAATAATTATTTTGTTACCTACGCACTGAATTTATAAAAATCTATGCGACACGGCGTATTGTGATGGCTCCATGTTTTATACCAGATACCGAATAATAAAACATATTGAGTTTTATAAACTTTAGGTTGCAACCACGGTCTTACAAGATATCGTCTAAGACCGTGGTTGTAACTATCAATGATTTTTGGAGCTAGAAGAATTTTATTTACTTGATAATAGTTCGTTATTTCGTAATGATTATTTATTTATGTTTTCTTGTCTTGTGTTGTAAATTGCAATTTGCAAAAGAAATCTTAAGTGTCTAGTTACAAATTAGGTACCTGTCTAATATTGTATTTTTTGTACTTATTTAGAGATAATATCATTTCATATATAATTTTGAGAAAAAAAAAAGTAAAATCTGTAATAGATAAATAATATTGTTTTGTAAAAAATAAATGTATAGAAAACATTCACAAATGCAAGGGTTAAAAATGAATAGTAAGTATGTTTTATGTATAAGTATAACTATATAAGTGTATATAATTTGGTTCAGGCTATATTTAGGTATCACCTTTATTTATACATTATAAATTTAGTAAAAAATTTAACACTATAGAACTAAAAGTAACATAAAAAAACATAGACATTGGGCATTTTGCGCTTAAAAATTATTTATGTTTTCAATGTTTTCATAGAATAGAATAGATATAGGTACTACCTAATTAAAACGTGTTTTCTCATCTTTATTACATAATATAGCTGAATAGCTATAGTATGTATTAATTGGAAAACAACACTTTTTTAAAATTTATTTTGGGAACATTTTTATTTTTCGTGTAAATGAAATATTTCATGAAAGTTTCATGAAATATTTCACGAAATATTTCAAGAAAATAAATTTCATGAAATTTTAGAACCCTATTGATATATATACTACGTACCATTGATTTTAGAATTTTAAATATATATATATATATATGATATTATGATTTATTCTGCATTTACATTGGCTACGATCGATGTGTATTTACAATAATGATTAAATTCTAATACACGTAGTACTTACATATTTGTTATGTGATACATTTTAGTCGGCAAAAATAAAAGTTCAGTCGGCTTATCAGTAAATGGTCGCCCTATTCTAGAAAAAACTGAAATGACGCCACTGGACTGACTATGTGAAAGGATCACAGAAATAGTAATTTGACATACGTCTTAATGTGCATGGTATTTACTGTTTATAAAATTATTGTGTAAGTCTACACATCAAACGAACTTTATGTTGAGAGACAAAAAAAAAAAAAAAAAAGGCGACCGTTTTATTTTTGACAATGCGTTGAGGGAAAACGGTATAATATCTCGTTTTCGGAGGAAACAGTGAGCCATATAATAATAATGTTATATAATATACGTATATGGTCTTATTCTATTATATTACGAAGACTATCTAAATAAGTAATTATAATCATACATTTTTTATTCGACGTAAATTGTATATTTCTAAGTTGTATATAGGGTCAGAAAAAAAAAGGAAAAAAAATTAAATTAAATAAAAATATACTGGTGGATGTATATTACGCGCCGTCGAGTCCGCCCGAGGTTTAAGCCGTACAAATAACGCTTTTGTGCGTCACAATAGAATGACCCATTAAAAAAATGTATATATATATATATACACACAAATATATACCTATATACACAGTATATTTTCCCAACTTTTACCGTTCAAGGCACACAATTTATTGTTGAAAAAAAAAAACCATAAATCCTAATGGAACATTTTAATAAAACACAGCTGGACGACTTGAATATCGTTAGGCCCAGCGAGGTGAACACAAATATAAATAAATTGTGAACAATTTTTCGCACGTTGCAGGGTATTCGAGCCAGTAGGTACTATATTATATGCTACATATTATACTTAATACTATATGTACACTATATCGTGGGCATTCTCACGGAGAGGCGGATATGGGGGATATAGATACCCCTCCATGGTATTAGTGTTAGTCCAAAATATGAGTATATTGACGGAGGCGTTATTATGGTAAACTGATATTTTTAAGTATTTTGTGTACATAATACATTTTAATCAATAAATAATTATATGCGAATCATTGTTATATCAATTTGCTTCGACAACGATCGGTGTACGAAAATATAAACAATACATTTTCATATCCCTCGCAACAAAAATCCTGACAACGCCATTGCACTATATCATAATATTATATAGCAGTAATCGCTGGTGTAGCTGTAGATCACATCATCGCGGACAAGAGTGTTATTATCATTATTATTGTTATTATGATTTCAATATCGGCGTTCCCATAATATTTTTATAAGACTATATCGTATACGGACGAGAAACGTGATATTCGTACTCACAGGATTTTTTTTGTTCAAAAAAGTGTTTTGTAAATTACTTTTAATATACTGCCGTAGTATTCAATGAGTAAATTACAAATCGAAATCGTTTCGGAATCGTCGTGATTCGTATCTAATGATTTCAAAAGCATATTATTATTATTATTATTAATATTTCGATGCGTTTGTGTATAAAATTTAGACAGGTAGTACGTATACGAACTGAACACGATTTCATGGCGAGTTTCGGCGAAATAATCAATGGAAATCGCAGTGACCGACGGCCAATTATTTTAATAACCGCTAGGCCTGCGCTACCATGTTACGTACCTATATTTAACTACGTATACTTACCTACCTATACATATATATATATATATACATATATATATATACATGCTATAATATGTGCGGAAAACATCGAATCGTTTTTTTTTTTTTTCTACTCCGGACGTTCGTAAAAAGGTATTTTCCGGAAAAAAAAATACATCGTCATAATTACACGGAATTATTCACAATATATATTTTTTTTGTCTATCAATGATTACTACACACATCTATTCGGAATCCGCGTACATCGTTTTCGCTGTGTAGTGTGTGCGGGCGATATTCATAGATTTTTGTTTTAGCGGAGCAAATTACACGTGACATTCATCAGAATAATTCCATCATGTAGAATTCAATATATGTAATATATATTTATTAACGTAAATTCTCGCATAAATTTCGATTTTTAATTGCACCGCGTGTATTATATTACGTCGGCTCGAGCGTTGGTACTCGATAATACTCACGCCATACACGTATGTTTATAATATTTGGTATACATACCTATATACTATATATGTATACAAAACGAAAAGTGCGAAACGTGACGTTCGTATTTATGCGTGAGAGAGGGGTGGAGGTATGCGAACGTTTTTTTTTTTTCCGCGGCGGTGTGTATGCCTGTGTGACCGTATCTCAACGAGTGTGTGTTATTACGAGACGCGATAGTCGCGACGAAATAATACATCATAATATTATATTATTACGTACGCGTTCGAAACTATATTATACCATTAGCCTTTCGACGTCACGAAGGCTGATTTTTCGCCAACATTTGAATCGCGTCGGTATAAAACACACGTATCGGTACATATATATATATATATATGTTACGGGCAATATGTACAATTTGGGCATTATCTACAATGCCCGGGCATTATAGAAAATGCCCGGGCACTATAGAAAATGCCCGTCGTATATTGGGCAATGTAGACAATGATATATTATAATATAATGTTTTATTAGATTTTATTATTTTACTATACAGTAATTTAATTAATTCATAAATAATTAGAGTACTAATTAGATACTTATAAGATTTTATTATTAGATAATTATTATAATATATTTGTACGATAAATTTATATTAATGTAAATTATTGTTTTTCATTTATTGTCGCATGTACTGCTTCCGTGGCATTTTGATGTGCAAAGTCGTTCCATTGCTTTGCATTTGCACTTCCTTGTTTTGCACTTTTGTGAACACGTACATCGTTCGTATCCCTGACCACCCAAAATAGATAATTTCCGTGCGGCCTCTCGGAGTGAAATTTTTGTTTGTGTCACATCCTTAACTTCCAAACATTTTTCTGTATATATATACATTTAGGTGGTACCTACTGAAAAAAAAAACTTTGAAACGATTGAGTTAATTGTTTTTTCAACACGTCTATACGTTTTTTCGTTGTCGCAGTATTCAGTGTGTACCGAGTGTAGGTGCTTTATAACCACGTCTTTATGAAGTAGGCACTATTATATGTACTGTTGGAAACTTTCAGCGACCGCAATAACTGTTATCGGGTATGTAGAGCGAGCAAAAAAAAAAAAATTAAAAAAAAAAATTCACAACGTTGAGACGTTTAGGACGAACGAAATAATAAATTGGCGCCGCTTAATACGATACCTATACGATCTCAATATACTCGAAACGTTTTGATACGACGAATGATCGAGAGTTTTGAGTATCGTCGATGTTCGAGTTATCGTACAACACGGCAATCACGGTTGAGATTTGTATAAAATATTTACGGACGAGTTGTATGAATGTATCATAATATTACGTATTGAAAATCACGCGGACCGCCTGGTACTATGTAATCAGTTGTCTACACACATACCGGCCAGTAGTGGATATATGAAGATATGAACTCGAGGAAGATGACGACGTCGAGTGTGTGCACCCTTAGAAAACAGACGGTGAAAAAGTTTTCCGTTTCATTGTCATTGTTTACATAATTTGTAATTTATAAATAAGATTATATTATTTTTTACTATTTTATTAAAAAAAAAAAAAAAAAAAAAAACTGAAAAATTGATTTATGTTGACTCGCATATGTTCACTGAATCGAAAATTTTTTTTGAGCTGCGACTTAAATATTACAAATTTTACTAAGTAAAATAGTACTATTTGTTGTAAAGTCGTCTTTTCTGAATTCATTTACGTAGTCACGCCAGCGAGAAGTAGTAGATGATTTTATCTTGGGTATTATGTAACAGTGTAAAACATTAAAGTCACAAACAACACGAGCAATGACCACGACGAACACGAACTGACTGATTATTTGTGATTTGACCGAATACAGTCAATAATAAATTAAGATAAGACAAAATTGAATAGAATAATTAATTTTTAGATAATATTTTGAATTGGCTAAATTTGTATAGTATATCGAACATATATGCATTAAAAACCAACAAAATGACCCAATAATGCTAAAAATGCTCTAAAAATGAGAAAACTTCGAAATATGCAAAAAAATGCAATATAAAATTTGTAGCTATGAAACCCTCGTTACATGAAATGAATTATGTACTTGGAACGCATTGTGTGAGATCAACCAAAAAAATATGCATTTTGCATTGAAATCCGGGCCCTAGTTATTATATTGTCATGCGTGTTACATTAATGTTACATTTATTACGACCGGACGACTGACGTCGTTTGGCTTCGAGATAAGTAACGTTATATATTGTTCTGTGATAATTACAATAATAAAACACGACGGTACGCGTTATTTATCCGTTCCGAAACGGGTCGGAGAACAAACGTCCGAGGAGGGGGGTCGATCAACCCCTTAAAACCGCCGCTGTAGACGCGCGCACGCATAGATAGCCGTAAGACACATTATAACGTACACGCGCCGCCACATTAATCGGCAGATGAAAACGCGAACTTATAATAATACCTAATTGAGTTGTTAATTACACGAGTATTATTACAGGTGTTGCCGCGTCAGAAACTGTAGGTACATCGTGCAATGTGTTGTGATAATTATTTATAGTAATTATTTATATCTATAATTTGACAGCTCGTGAAAAACGTACACGTGACGTGTTTTTACTCGTACATAGGTACTCGCAGACTATTTAGTAAATACACGACGACATTAAAAAACGTTCGTTTTTTCATTGAAAACGTTCGACTCGTACGGACGAGGATTGTGTGGGTTTGTTGTGCAGGTATCGAGAAACGAATAATTATAGTAATACGTGTAAAAGAGCTTTTAATTTCACTGCAAAACGTGTATGATGTATGTAGACAGTACCACCGAGTAAAATAACGACGGGTAAAATCGCGATGCGTTTTGTTTCGCAACGCGCGTATATTTATTACCTGATGATATTACGTACAGGTATATTAACACGATATGCGCTATACACCTCACTTATTTAAGTATTCCGATCAGTAAGTATATAAACAGACTCCGCCGGTATCGCATCGTATATCAATTGTAGTATATACATAATATATGTTTAATAACACGTCGCGATGTTATCGTATGTAACTTACGTATTCACATAAATATGTTTATGAATATATGTATATATATATATATATATATATATATATTATTCGCTTTACACGCGCGTGTATCTTCCCCGACGTGCATTCGCGTTTATAGACTTAAAAAAATAAATAAAAAATAAAATAAAATAAACACTCTTAAAGTTCTTTAACGCGAAATATTAAATTTCTCTAGGGACCACGAAGATGGCCGATCAAGTCCATCCCCGCATAACCCCTTTGGCAAACGCCTATATATATATATATACCACGGTTTTATGCGCGTATATTCGCACGTATAAGCGATAAGAATGCATGTGTATATCAGTATATGTCCACACAATAAATATATATTATATGCGTTGTGAACTTCACACCCTCTCTTTCTTCACACACACACACACACACACACACACACACACACACACACACACACACACACACACACACACACACACACACACACACACACACACACACACACACACACACACACACACACACACACACACACACACACACACACATGATAGTGAAATTATATAGATACGATACGACCTATGACGGCGTAATACATATACATAATATTATATAAATATCGTACATTCGTACCTATATAAGATCTATCTGCATTAAGTTTATCGTACAGAAGTACATTTAAATTATGTGGATGTAATTAAGCTCATATATTATGCATGTAAATATGCATAAAGGTGTAATGTGTTAGTATTGGAGTGTGTATATATATATATACAATAACGCAGTTGCGGACAAGTCTTTATGATATTATATAATATGTTTAACAAATTTTGTATTCGTATATATTATATATTATAAATCGTTGCGGCGGTACTACGTAAAATATATTGACCGATTTCAATAAAAACATCATTTGCCGTTTGTCGATTTAGGTTCGTGCGAATCAACGCAAATATAACACTATGTTTTTACACGTGTTTCACGAACAGGTATATACTAAACATATCATGATACGGTTATAAATAATATACGCACATTTGACGACTTAATCAAATACAGTACGATGTGGTATTGTGTGAATGTTGCAGTGCAGTTCATTCAATACTTTTTATAGTATAGCGCGTGTTCGAGCAGAAAGTCACGCGTATATAACATAAGAATAACATTACTTTAAAGACGCCCTTTAAGTGGCGAGTGGGTGTCTTATTGACTTATTTGTTACATTAATATTTTCTGCCAAACTATTATTGTATAGAATTCGTATGTTATAATAAATAACTCATTCGTCTATCGTACAGGAACGTTGTCGGTGTTCGTGCAGGGTCGACAATAATATAAAAATATTAGTAATAATATAATATATTTTGAATTGGTTTTGTCGAAGACGACCCAAAACGTTTTCATGTGTGCTGTTGTTGTTATTGTTGCTGTCGTACCTACAGGCCTCTGTAGCTGGCGTACACGGTCTGCTGTGGAATCGTCACACACACACACACACACACAAAAAAAAAATGAAATCGTTTTAGGCTACTGCGTGGTGTGAGGGACGATTTTGAAAATTAAAAAAGAAATAAATACAAATAAGCTACCTACGTTATATACAATACGTACAATGTAATAATATTATATATTCTTGGAATTTCTCCCGACCGTTTCGCAGCATGAAATGGTCAAACGATCCGCGATAATAAACCGGTTTTTTTTTGCCCACCGTCCGTCCGGAGTGCAGTATAATGTCGTGTTGAGGGTGCGTATAATTAGGAATTTGCGCCCACGGGATTCATCCGGTGAATCCGTGAATAGGCCCGTGCGGTCGAAAAAAAGCCGTTTATCACGTTCCTGTCGGAATCAAAGCAATAAACTATATCCATCGGGTACACACGAGTATATTATTATTAATATTATTATTATTATTATTATTATTATTATTATTACTATTATACCCATCGTATCGGCTACCGGTCGTCAAGAGACAGACGAAATTTTACACGAGCAGATAATCAAACACTACTGCATTCGGATACGTACACGAACGATACGTTGTCACAGCATCGACTGTGCGTGATAATCGATCTACAACGTTCAACAGATGTGTGCGCAGGTATATGGATATCGTGTTATTACACTCACACACACACACACACACTGTTTGTAAACATTATGACGCGCGTATACAAATAACGTAGCCGACTCGTTTGTGCGTGGTTTTTTTCCCAATACGCCCGCGATACGTTTCTACGACTGTGCGCGTATTTACCAATAGCCGACGTTATAACACAATCTACCATTTTACCAAACACAAATAGCGATGTCCGTGTTGCTTTGTCGCGTCGCGTACCTAAATAACTCGAAGACGGTCTAGACGCCGTTCTTTTCATTCCGTTTCGCACTACAAATTATCCATCTAGGTAACCCGTAGCCCCTCGAACGTCTCGTGAAAAACGCCAACCAGGACTCCCCGTTTAGCTTTTAGTCAACAGTTCATACGTTTATAAGTTACGCTTTTGCTGCCGTTTCTCAACGCCGTCCGCATTGACATACCACTACGCATATCGACTTAATGTTTTTAACGTTTAATGTTTCTCATCGTTTGTTACGCTCATTTGGCACTAGAACCGTCCGTCTTATTTTTGAGATATTGTGAATCCGTTCGATTAAATAAACGAGTAAAAATAAAATAAACACGCACATGATACATCACATTAAGTTATAGACGTCTACACTAGGGTGGCCGTATTAAAAAAAAATAATAATAAAAACAGGACTACAATAATTTGCACGATTTTTTAAATAATAATTTTTTAATCATAATAAAAAACATGATTTCATATACATCTAAAATAGTATCAAATATTTATTTTATATTATTCCTATTCTTATAAAGCAGTTACAAAACTAATACGTCATTTTTAATTATTGCGTGAAAAATGAATTAATAAAAACAGAAGTTACTTAATAAGTTAAAACTTTTTACAATATTCTCAAACACTTTATTCCTATAATCACTTTTCTCAAAACTTTTTTATTCATATTGATGATAATTTTTCGCACCGCATGTCTACACGTTTTGATTTGTCGTCATCTTTTGCCCGAAAAACTTATCAAATGTAATAATTTTGGGCATATTGCACCTGTATAATAAATAAAAATATTTATACAGGTTTATAAGACAAAGGCTAAAAAACAGGTCAAAAAGCCTCCTGAGAGACATTCGTCAGGGCCACAGGACACATCTCTAAAATAAAGTACAATCCGGCAATAAGACATAATGTATTTACGATATAATGTGCTACGAAATAGTGAGTAGGTGACGACCGTGGTCGACTTGAGCATGGCGTTGACGGCAGTCGGACCGATGGTCCTCAGGCTGCTTCTTGGCTGCTCCGTCTACTACTTTGTCCGGCTATTCTACCGTATTATACACGCGCGCGAAAACCCCTTGGTTCGAATTCGTTTCTCGTTCATTTGACGTTTCGCCGAAACCTTTGTTTTATTGATTTATTATCGTGACGTATCGTACCGTCGTCGTGTTCCTATACCTGTGCACGGGGCTGTTTGCTGCACAAAAACAGATCGCCGATATTATCCGTCGGTAGACTTACCATACACGCAGCCTACGCGTTTCGCCTATTATCGCCGTGCCGATCGACGACGAGACCTGACTGGGCAGGCGAGATATCGGGTGTTTCCCGGCGGCGGGCCGCTTGTATATAGGTACTCGTAGGGCCGTTTTTTTTTTTTTTAGGTTTGTCGGTTAATGCTCATTCCGTCGACAAACATAGGAGCGCTATCCAATGCGATTATGTTAAAAAACTGTCCGGTGGCGGATCGAAAGCATTTTCAAAATTAGTCGAGCGTTTAGTAAATCGTGACGAGAGTATAACAAGAGCCGACTTGATATCCGAACTACTAAAGACTTTTCTTTGAAATGGGACCGCTTAAAATCAACTCTTGACGAACAGTACGAATTTGATAATTTTACTAATGACGAACAGCAGTTAGAATTAAAAAAAAGCACTGACAATTCAAATTTGGAAATCGGAAAAAAAATCGACAATATTATGCGATACAATTAAAGCGCGTCGAAATTGCTATACAGACTACTAATCTGTACAGTGAAATTTACGAGACACTATTTTTCGCATACAAATTTATTCTATCACTGTCGTCAACTCAAGTAGCTTGTGAAACAATGTTTTCGAAATTGAAATACATTCTCAATACAATGAGAAATTCATTGAGTCGAGATCATATTTTGGAATCATTTATGATTATGTCAGTCGAATCTGATATTTTGATGGCATTGGATAACGAAACCATAATCGACACGATTTCGCAAAAGAGCTGAAACCTTGACAAATTGCTTGATATTTATTGATGTGTATTTTAGAGTCTAAACGTATGTATTTAAAATAAAAATGGTAACATTTTTTTGTACAGACTAATTTTTAATATTATAATATTAAGTATTAAAATTCTCAAAATAATATACTTAATCAAATAATAAATCAAAATAATATATAATCCCGGTAGACATTTTCGACCCAGTCCGGCCCTGAATGCATAGAATTCGCGTACATATAAACTTGAACGATTATGATGACGATTTGTACAATCACGTGCTGTACATTTTTTTCTACGCTCGTCAACTCGACGACGTAGCCATCTTTGCTATTTCTGTATGCCTGTCTCTCTCTTTCTCTCTGTCTGCCAATCTTTGTCTCTATCTACCGTTCAACACCTAGTGCGTATACAACTGTACAGTGTGAGCTACGGGGCGAGGGGCACTATATACTATATTATGTACTATATACATTCGTGAGGAGTGGGCGCCGTTTAATCACGCTATCCATATGCGCGCATTTATGATTTTTTTTTTTTTTCATAACACGACATTATATTATACGACCCGCCCACGTGCATATTACGCACTGCACGATACGTACCCGGATACAACGTATACATTTACTGTCCTAACGTACATGCGTATAAAAATGTATTTGTATATAAATAATAATAATAATAATAATAATAATAATAATAATAATACCCGTATTATATACCACGTGTAGATGTATCAACTTGTAGGATGTGCATGTTTTCTGCGAGGGACAGCCACGATAATCCCCACACACCACTGTAATACGTGCAGCAGGCGTACGGCGTGGTACGCGCGACGAGTAGACGATATATTGTATTATGTACGTTTCACGTACGTATACACAAGTGTAATAATATAACATTTGCGTGTACCGCATTTAATTCGACGAATGTACGATTTACCCTGCGACTCGCCCGAGTTTATACGCATTTATATGTATGTAACTGCAGTGTTCACGACGACCGGTCGTTTTCGCAACGATGCGACGTGACGATGGGCGCATACACAATAATGTCCTCTCGTATGTTGATTACGAATGGTTTTTAATTTTTTTAATTTTTTTTACTTCGACGAATTATTTTCCACGTGACGTTCGACTGCATCGTGCGCTCTGGTCAATTACGTAGGTACAGGTTATAATAATATACGTACGTACCGCGATGAATTTAAAGTCAAAGAAAATGCATTTTTTTTTAAAAGTAATTTTCAATTTAATAAAATATTCAATTAAACGTGTTTTTGTTTCGTTCTTCGTCGTGTCGTGTTGTATAAAAGCACCGCGTACGGAGACACGCGTGCGCTTGAAGTGTACGTGTAGGATGCTAAAAATTAATATACTCAAAATACCGCGATGATCACGACACTAATACATACTAATACTGATAATAACAAACACAATAATAGATATAGGTGGCTTATGCTTTTTTTGTCGTTTCGTCTATGTCCGATATTGGTTTATTCTTATTATAGCTGTGTCGAATCGACGAGTTATATGCCTGGATTTTCACCAGTTCTCATTTGTAATATCACGACGTCTTCGATGTACTGTCGCGGTGAATTGCAAAATATCGGCACACATATCGGCGCGGGGGCCGTGTAGTCACTATATGTTATTTTTCACTTTTTTTTTTTTTGTTCCATTATAAAATATATGACTTAACAACTAGTTCAAGTACGAATTCGGCTGATTGCTCGAGTCTAGTGTGTTATACCGTATGTAATATCATAACCGACAAAATTATGTTTTAAAATTCGATCATTGCTGCGCGCACGCGTGTAACTGTGCCAACGTCTCTTTGTTTGGAACTCAATTATTTTCGGTATAGGTTACTGCACAAAATGTAATTACCATTTAAATGATTATACATTATATTATATTTCGATGTTTTAAATTGAATTTTCCCGGGCGTAATTAGGATTAAAGTGTAATTAGTTTTTCCAATCTCGAAATAATAACTATATATAATACACACCCGTAGTAGTTTGTGCGATGGAGTATGTGTGTGTGTGTGTGTGTGTGTGTGTGCATGTGTGTGAGTTTATACGTACACAATAACATTGAATTTGCCGTACATGTTGTAAAATAGGTGTGACTAATTAAAGGTGAACCACTTTTATTATATAGACACGCACCGCGCTTGTGTAAGTCTCTCTATTGTTTCGTGTATCGAATATTTTTCTCGAAACGTACATAAAAATTGATTTTCGTACGGTTATAGGTTAAAATATTATATATATCCACGCCAAACTAATTAGGCCAATCCGGATAGGTGATCAAAAGAATAATTACCGTTTCGGCGGCCGTGCAACAGCCTGTATACCTGTAATATATATATATGTGTGTGTGCGTGTGTGAGTGTGTGTTTATAGGTATACGTATACTGCCCTCCTAAGGAAAAATGCCATAAATCGAAAAAAAATGAATTATGAGATTATACTTTTCGACGTTTACTATATTAGTTTTATACGTTTTTCATAAGTTAAAATGCCATAACTATGATCAATTATCTAGATGTTCATACTTAAGAAAAAATTAGAATGCCGTAGTTTGAAAAATATATAATCGGGGCTTAGCAATAACACCGCAATCACAATTTGCTAAGAAAGATTGCCGTATGTTTTATGTATTCAACTTAATATAAATATCAAAAGCAGAATATGTTTGTAAAATAATAATTGAAAATAAATTTGAATAATTCCGTTGTATTCGTCAGCTGATATAGTACCATTAGAAACGATACATTTTACTTTTAAAATTATTATGTTTACGAATTTAGAACTACCACAAAGCACTAAAAATACAAATGTGAATTTATGTCAAAATGTTTCTAAACGAAATTACGGCATTATTCCTCAGGAGGGCAGTATAGACGGAAACGATTTTTCTATGACGTACACGTCACAATATTATATTGATTAATCATTATTTGTGCCGAAAAAAAAAAATCCTACGACGTGAATATTGTTAATAGTGAAAATCGCCGGAATTCCTCGGGTTCACGCTATTATTATATTATATTATACGGGTACTAGGTACGGTGCCGGTGCCGTTCGTAGCCTCATAGGTAAACACGCGACAGGTACGATTTGGTATTTTATATGCGCATTCCGATGTCGCCGTACGTCCCAAGACGCCGCGTTACGGGCCGGATTCGACCCTCGTCTTATAACACACTTGCGCGTATAGCCACAGGTCATCCGTCGTAAATTCTTGACGGATTTCGTTTCCGTTCGGTCGCTGCGCCTATATTTTTTTAATTTTTTTTTTTTTTTCTGAAAAACATGAAAACGTGCCCGCACTACGTTATGTTCGTTTTTTCACGCGTAATATAATTAGTGAACGCGGATCCGTTGTTTTTACGTAAATCTTCGGACGCGGCATGGCAGATCGGTGCGTGTGTGTGCGTGTGTATTTTTAGTCATGTATGTGTAAAAAAAAAAAAAAAATAAAAATTTTCCACGCTAGCACACTGCCTGACAGTCCACGCCGAGCACCTGGCATTCATTGTCGCGTTCGAGAACACACGCACATACACATTCACGTTCGTATATATATATACGTCAGTGAGCGTACACACACGCACACACACACACACACTACACACACGCACACACAAACACACACGCACACATCACAATATCTATACGTATACACATACTGTGTGTTCACCCCTCTTTTCCCATTGTGGTTTCATATAATTTTTTTTTTTTTTTACACGGGGTGATTGATGAAACGTTTCACACCCGATTTCTCACCGCGGGTCTTCCGAGATAATAAACAATAATATCAATTAAAAAATATATATGTGCAGCCACGCGGGGTGCAGGCGCGTTTGCACTTCATTAGTTTGAAACTGAAGAGAACCGCCGTCGCCGCTGTAAGTACGATCATGAAAAATGATTTCTCATATTATTATCATTATAATAAATGTGAACCGAATATAATTTTAGTTTACCCACACACATTCGTACAAACGTATATACGCACTGACAGACACACACGCACGTATGATTATTGAGTATACACGTTTATATTATAATGTATATAATGAGTGTATGACGTGTGTGTGTGTGTGTGTGTGTGTGTGTGTGTGTGTGTGTGTGTGTGTGTATGTGTGAATAATATGTGGTAATGTAATGTTATATACGGTTGTGATGATGGGAATGACGATTCCACGTTGGAAGTGTTGACTCGCCGACCGGCAGAGACGTACCCACTTGGCCAGTCACTCGAACAACACTCCAACAATATATCAAATATTAAAATAAAAAAAAATAAATAAATAAAAATAAAAATCTAGGGTTTTTTCGTCAGGACAAGGCGTGTTGCATCGACAAAACGGATGACATGTAAAGGAGTATTTTTCGAAAGCAAATTGTTTCTTTTGTCCGAGACCTGACACAAAATTGTAAGTTTTCGGCGCATATTTTAACGACACGGTTTAACCTATATCGTAAACGTCTCGTTATTTTAAACACTCTCGTGCGCCTCGTTTATAACCCCCAAATAAAATCATTCACATACGATAAATTGCGTGTTATGAGTTTATTTGACGTCTTGTACTTCGGCCGCGCCGGTCCTCAATTTATTATTAGTTCCAACGCTCTTTCAACGACATCTTTCCGCACACAATAATTATATGTATATTATATCACAATACATTGGCGTGGGATTGCTTTTTGGTCTCTGCCCCTCCTCTCTCTTTTTTTCTCTTTCTTTCCCTCTGCTTCACACACACATACGCACACACACACACTCTCTCTCTCTCTCTCTCTCTCTCTCTCTCTCTCTCTCTCTCTCTCTCTATCTCTCTCTTTAATAACACAAATCTGTTGACTACACACTCTTGCCGCAGAAGTATATTTGTCACGACGACAGACTCGAGACTTTTACAAGTTAGCGGCTGTGATATTTTATGTATACATTTTATTCGGGTTATTTTATTTTGATTTTGTAAATTTACACACACATGTGTATTAATATTTATATACAGTATGATATATGTACGCAAAACGTATGTATGTATGTATGCTGGTCGTGTGCTCGTTGAAAAAATAATCAATTGGAATTAAGAAACACACACACAGATAGTTTGAATTACACGAAACAAAAACCGTGTTGGAGTGCATTTATACAAATATTATACGTCGTCTAGACTTTCGTTAGCCGTTCTCATTAAATGTCCAAGAGTTACATTAGTTTTTAAATCTACATCCTGTCTGCATTTTGTTTTCGTAGTTGAACGAACGCGCTCAAGTCGAAGCTGTACACACGCGCGACGGCCGCCGACTTCCTACAATACACACACACACACACACACACACACACACACACACACACACACACACACACACACACACACACACACACACACACACACACACACACACACACTGTACGGGTCGTGATTCGGTTTTATATTTTATTTTTATTATTTTGACGCAGTGCCGTGTGTGTACACGAGCTCCCGCCAACGAACCAGTCAGTTTGACTTTGAAAGAGTTCAATGAGCCCCTTCTCACCTCTTGAAGAGCAACCGATTTTCTCAAAACGAACCGCTCATTGTACACACACACACACACACACACGAACGTCATATTATATATATGCATGCACATATATAGGCGTGTGTGTGTTTACTATGAATATACACAGCACAAACTATTTTTCTCTATATGTAACACTTACTAACAAGACTAACTTGACGAGGAGGCGTAAGTGTAGAGAACGCATAAAAAAAAAAAATCGAAAGTTAAAAACGTTGATCGAAACACCATTAATAACTTAGCGTACCAACATTTACAGTCGTATGTATGCACGATGTATAGTTACGTATACGCATACGCACACACACACACACACACACACACACACACACACACACACACACACACACACACACACACACACACACACACACACACACACACACACACACACACACGTGCACGTTACACAGATATATACGCGTACACATGTATATATATATATATATATATTTTGAGTAAAATCGATACATCGGTACGACGACGACGTGTAGAACAATATATAATAATATAATGTAATAAACGGAGAGGGGAAAAATAAAATAAGTAGGTATACGAACATCGTAGGTACCTATGTCCTATAAGAGTACATATATATATATACACACAACAAAAAAGTATAAAAAATCATTTTCGGTCTCTCCGGATTAGTCACGTCTCGAAACGCGTTTTTTAGAATTTGGATCACATATACGCCTCAGTGCAACGACGGAGTGTACAGTGTATACGTCGCAGCAATCTACGGGATATTTTTTCGAAGATTCTATAGAAATCGCGTTTTTTTTTCCGAGTTTCGGCGCCCGCCGTCATAAAAAAATAAAATATATATTGGATGAAAAAAAAAAATAAGAAAAAAAACAAGCCTGCAGTAAAACACTATTTATATTCTCCCACGCACCCGGGGCCTCGCGTATATTGGTGTGCAGTATAACATACGTATGGTTATATGCCCGAAGAACCATTACAGTCGCGTGTGTATCTATCAACTGGACCTTTTTTTCTTTTCTTTTTTTTTCTATTCCACCCGTACGTCATAAACGTATTACGTTTTTGTATACGTACTCGTCATTTCAAATGTCATATATCGATCCGGTGTTTTTTTCTCCTCGAACGCACAAGGTTTTCAAAACGACTGTCAGACAGTTATTATGCCGACGAAAAAAAAAAAAAAAACGTATCGTCGTATAATGCTCCTATCGCACATTAAGTCGAAGACTTTGTCGCGTTATCCACGAACCGGCACTTCGTACGTTTCGGCACATCAGCGTGTGTTTAAATCCAAAAACACATGCTCGCGTGTTTAAAAAGGCGCGTATTTAAAATTAAAATTACAAAAAAAAAAAAAAAACAAACCGATTTTTACTCGAGAAACGCGACTGAGATGTGTAATCGTCGACTTAAATCACGGATTTGAAGATTTCGTAATTTTTTTTTTTTTTTTTTTAACTAAACAATTCATAATTAGTCACATAATTGACATAAATTAGTTACCTACATTATAGATTAACCTGTATCTCCTGTGAGCTCGTGGAGCTGTGTGTACCGCTAAATATAATAATTAAGAACATAATATAAATATATACAATGGTCGATGAAATGAAAACACTACAGAATTGAACAAGATCTAAAGACTTGAGTTTAAGATTACAAAAAATTATTCTTAAAAGAGGAAAGTAATCATTTTATACAAAGCAATGTAACACACACACACACACACACACACACACACACACACACACACACACACACACACACACACACACACACACACACACACACACACACACACACACATTTAAATAAAACAACTTGAACGATACAGTTACAACAATATATATATATTTGTATATTGTATAAATATGATATAGGTAGGTAATACACGTCGATTTTGTGTTATTTATCATAAACGACTGTGAAATATTTTTATATAATGTATTAGCACGTCACGTGGAACCGCGCGCACGAGCACAATGCTACGACGCGACGGTACTTAGGTAGCAAAAAAAAAAAAAAACCAAAAATACATAAACAAAACTATTTGCAAATGCGAACGACTGATTCGATGAAATAGACGTGTGTGTTTTCTCGAATCGTTCATGTTACGTAATATCTATGATTATTGTTAATTAATAATATTATTACCGTGCGTCCATATCGCGCTGCTGTGGACGTAAAAAAAAAAAACATCAACGGCTCTACAACGTGATCGACCGATGTATGTTCAATATATTGTATTGAATGAATTTACAACGCGAATGCCGTCCGAAGTTTCCCGAACAACATCGATTGTGGCGCGAGAACAAAAAGTCGAACGGATTTTTGTTTTTCGCCGCGCATTATTGTTGATCGCTCCGCGAAATAAAACAAAACCTAACTGATAGGTACGTTATATTATTATTGTTATGTTTCTGTGTTTCATACGAACGCGACGCGAGCAGAACGACGACCGACGCGTAACGGATAAACGTTTTTGCAGTCGGTTTTTTTCTTCTTTTTTTTTATAAACACGATATCTAATGGTTCGTATTGATATTAATCAGCGAATTTTTTTTTTTTTTCATATATAATTCGGTGTATAATAATCGACTCGTAAAAAAAAAAAAAAAAAAATGAATAATAACACCTTATTCGCGCGAACACGACCGCCGCCGCCGTCGCCACTGCCTCCGAGTGCATTTGGCCGCGACAATAACGAGATCGGTATATATATATATATATGTTATAACATAAATACACCGTAAATATATAGGTGCTGCACAGCACGCGGATCAAACACCTCGCCCGTAATTTGGCTGGTTAAAGACAAAGTGGCACCTTGCAACCGGCGCAATCGAAAAGAATAAAAAAACAAATTGTTTTTTTTTTTTTTTTCGGTAAAACGTGTGAGTACATCGCATGTGAGTAAAAATCAATTTGATTAACGTTATTGAATATTATCGTGATCGGTCTAATAAGAATGGTTACACTGGCGTGACAGACAAGCGGTCGGGTCCGGGAGATCGCGTGAAATTTATCGGGTAAAAAAAAAAAAAAAAAATAAATAATAATAATAATAGTAAAAAATGACGTGTAATAATAATCGTATTAATATATTATACGCGCGT
Organism: Therioaphis trifolii; assembly: GCA_027580255.1. NCBI lineage: Eukaryota > Metazoa > Arthropoda > Insecta > Hemiptera > Aphididae > Therioaphis > Therioaphis trifolii. The sequence continues at coordinate 2,653,715 of CM050405.1, read as the reverse complement.
ATCCGTACAGGTGCGCCCGCGGTACTCACGGTTTACGTGCGCTCGCATCACGAGATTCGGACGTCGCTTCATCGTCGTCGTCGTCGTCGGTGCGACTCGTTTTCGCCCAAACACGACGACGCGACGGTGCCGATACAGTTGGTCGTTAATAATGTTAGCCAACGATATCGACAATTCGATACGATATCGATATTGTGGGTATTTTCCGAATAATTTCGATATCGATACCTATAAATAATTATTGAAAATATCCGCGATATCGTCTCGGAACAATAAAGTTGACGGATATTCACCTTTATTACTCTTTTACCTACGTAGTAGATAATAAATTATAGCATATTGCGATGTAATATTTCAAATTACGATCATTAATAATAGATAGCTATGAGAATGACGCAGACGATTATTCAGTAACTCAAAGTCCTACGATGAAACGACTTGAAGAGTATGAAAATTTGAAAATCAAAATTCCCTACAATCAAGATCCTTTAAATTGGCGGAAAGAAAACGAATCTCAGCTGTATCATTACTAGCCAAAAAAAAAAACAAAAAAAACTTAAGTATTGTGGCCACTAGTGTTCCCCGTGAACGGTTATTTAGCGAAGCTGGAACAATCATCTTCGAGAAAAGAAATAGATAATCTCCTGAGCGACTCGATCAATTGTTATTTCTGAACTCATATTTCAAATCGAACTCAAGTTCTGAAACATTGATGGAAAAACTGTTCGCAGAAGAAATATTTCGATCAAATAAATTCTTTATGAATAAATAAATAAATACTCGACGAATACTTTTCAGTTAGTACAAAACAATTTATTATTGACAATTAATTTACACTCATAATAAATATAATGACTCATTAACGTTTCACCATTACCGACGGCTGGCGAATCGCGCGCGCACAGACGATATTAATTATAGTATTTTACTGTCGCGGACCACCGGTGGCGTATACGTTTTTTACGCGCCGATCGTGTGTCACGCTGAACCGTACACCGACAATAAATATGGCGAAAAAAAAAAATAAATAAAAAATGTACCTTTTATTATTTCCTCGTCGATTCAAAGACAAAACAGGCCACCGATTGTAGCCTCGGCACCGGCTGTACGACGTAGTTTTCGAACGATATACTCGACGAGTCCTCGGGCAGAGTCTCGCGATGAGTCGTTCATGATGAGTTGCTGGGTCGGTTAAAGAACGTTTGTATAAAATATATTCTGTATCGGTGCGACCGCTTTTAAAGGTCCCGAGCAGGCGCTCACACACACACATACACACAGTGAAATAACGCAGTCGACACGATTTTTTTAAATTATTATTATAAGACACAATCTTATCTGTTTTGCATACGTATATCACGATTGCCGATTTGGAAGAAAAGCACGGAGAGAGAGAGAGAGAGAGAGAGAGAAAAAGAGAGAGAAAAAAAGACGTTGCTCAAATACGTGTGGATCTTGACGGTTTTTAGCGCGACTGCGGCAAGTTCCGCCTTTGAATCTGCCGAGGTGATATGCTATGAAGGCGCAGTGCGGTCAGGTCTCCGCGCTTTTTCGATAGACCGGTTCAGCCTAATTTCTCAGAGTTCACTGTAAAAAGACACCGAGATACGGTAAAAACGAATATTTCCGAACGATTAAAAGCAAACGAATGGGCTTTGATTCGCGATGAATAGTCGTCGGGACGAAATCGTTTTTGTCCAACGTTCGTGACGTATACGTTTCACGTCATCGTAGATAAAACCCCGGTATACGTTATTCGCCCGTTGCCGTTGTCGTCGCGTTCGTCGTCGGCAGAGATTGCGTAGCCCGAGTCACGCGAGAAGAATCAACTTTTTAACGTATCGAAAAGGCGCCAAAACGCAGTCGATCTGTCGAGCGACATTTCCCAAACTATATTCCCTCGGGACGTCGTAGAAAGGTTTTTTTTTCCTGCGACACGCAAAACGCGACTTATCGTACCATAGCGTTTTTTACACACACACACACACACACACACACACACACACACACACACACACACACACACACACACACACACACACACACACACACACACACACACACACACACTCACACGTGTGCAAGTTATTTAGTTGGAAATTTTATCTTCTCCGATCGTCCGACACGTCTGCGATGGAAAGTCGATGGATTTAATCCACGGTTTCTGTACACCAACACGATACAAGTTTTTAGGCGTCGATCTGCCGAAACACACGCGTTTGTAATGGACCGCAAAGTGTGAACGACTATGCGTCATTTCCGTTTTCCTGTTATAAATACACGACGTTACAAAAAAAATTTTGAATACGCGGACGAATGTAATAAACACGTATGCGTTTACGTTTTTCTCGTCGGTTTTTAATCGTTTTCCTCAATCCCGCACGGTGTTACGTGTTCGTCCATCGAGAAGATTTACTTTGATATCGACATTACGGCATCTAATGTTACGCATAATATTAAACAATATTGACGTACATTTTATGCGTTTCGTTTTCTATCCGACTGTCGAGTGTCACCACGCAGCTAATTCCGGCGTGCGCGTTTCGCGTACCTTCATTTCTGATCGGGTGGCACTATCGAGAGCTCCCCCCCTTTCTGTCACTCCCCGCTATCATAAATGTAAATACATATACAAATTAATTATTGTACAAACATAATGTCGTAATTATTGGTTTTTTCTAATAAAAAAAAATGCCTCCATTTCGCGGAATCTTTCAACAGCGGGTTTTAATCGTATAAATTTGAATGAAATTTAATCACACGTTTGGACGAGAAAATCAGCATTTTACATTAGTACCAGTACACGTCGACAAGAATCGATACCGTAAACATCGGTGCTTCGACGTGATTATTTTTTAACATCGTTCAGAAAAAAATAAAACCAAGACCTAGGTAGTGGCTTCGTTATTTCTGCTCCGCGATTCTCGCAGGTAAATAAGGCGATATTTGTAAAATCCTATAGTACGATGCGATGGTATCGGAACGAAAAATATCATCACGCGCGTTATTGTGTATTACAATATCGTACCCTACTATGTATTCAACTGTAGCGTCGAGTCCGTAGGTAGATGGACTGCAGCTGACCCGCAGTATATAATATACACTGTAACGGGTACGTTTTATAGTAAAAAAAAAAAACGAGCGTCTCGTGGCGCCAGTCATACAATATCGGTATTCAGAGCGGCCAGTCCGTTAAAAGGTTTACACCGCCGATTTATATTGGTTCTACTACCTATAACGTATCGTTTGGATTTCTTTGCAGTTCGTTTACGATAATTAAAACGACGGACGGACGTTTTTATGAAATATTTATGAACGCGCACACACTACGATTAATATAATATCATGTATATGTTATTTAACTCGACCAAATGTCGAGTGCTTTACGACGTAAATGTTAAAACACAATACTTTTGTGTAACGCAAAGGAGTGCCGCCTCGTGCAGTGTTCGACGAAGGCAGGACATAAATGAGAAAGAGAGAGAGAGAGAGAGAGAGAGAGAGAGAAAACTGTTAAGCAAAAATATCTCACCATCGGGTACTTCTCCAGTACGGGCACAGACCAAGCGTACACATACGGAACGTTGTCGACGTTAAAATATAATGCATTTTATCGCTTTATGGTCTATACCATAACATAATATCGCCAAGCTTTTCTAACAAGTGAGCTACAATCCACATTTGACGTCTTTACGGATCGACTTATATTTATTTAGATTTTAGAAATTTTATTTGAGTTTTTACATGTCATATTCAAGATCAAAAGGTGTTCGTTAGGTTACGTTGTATTATATCGTATTATATTAAGAATATACGACGCGTCGTGTGTTACCGACTGACAAATAGTAATAATAAATTATTTTCGATTCTGTTAGATTAATGTACAGTGGAACGCGATCGGCCGATATTGGTAAAATCAACATTTACTACGATCGACCAATGATCCTAAAACGATCGACTGGATGGCGACCCTAGGTCTATAATACGTACGTTCGCGTCGTGGGCCGATTGTACCATGTGTATACTTTTCGGCCGTATTAAATGCGACCGTCGCCGTCGCGTGAATTGTATTTTTTCGTTCAACGCCGGAGAGAAACAGAGAGAGAAACTGAGCCAGAGCCGGAGAGGACCGCGAACGACGACGAAAGCGGCTGTGTCGGACAACAGACGGGAGAAACAAAACGTGTCGTGTTGTTATAAAGCCGCGTACACACTTGTAACATTCTTGCGTATCGTAACACCGTATCGTAACTTTGTCGCGTAACAACAACTCATGTGTGGACGTAAAGGCGCAACATCGTCGCGTAACAAAAGTTGACACGCGACGGAGTTACGCCGCGTTCCACCGGTTGTCGGTAAATTTGAACCGCATCAAAAGATTGCTGCGAGGTGGGGTTACGAATAGTGTGGACGTAAATAATAACGCAACGTCGCAACATTTGTATCGTGACAGTCGTTTTTCGGTTTTCACGCTTGTTAGTAAGTTGTCTGCAGTGTTTAAATTAATATTTGTGTTAATATTTCTAACTAAATATTGTTATTTTTCGATATGGAGTGGAACGAACAAAATACAATAACATTTATTGAAATGTATGAACAAAAACCAATACTTTGGTATGCAAAACATCCACAGTATTATAATAAATTTAAAAGAAATGATGCTTGGGAAGAAATAGCAAAATAAATTGGGTTTTCAGGTGACGAATGTAGGGAAAAAATGATTGCCTTGTCATCTGCAATGAGACGAGAAATTAAAAAAATAAAAACTCGAAGAACGTACTACCACTGCAGAGAACCACGGTAAAGTGAAGCTTGTACACCACCAAGCGTGGTGGAACACTACGCAACATAGCAACATCACAACATCGCAACACCTACACACAAATAATGATCTCGTAACATGTAACATGTAACACTAGTCACTACTATGTTACGTTACGGTGTTATGATACGCGCAAATGTGTACAAGTGTGTACGCGGCTTTACGTGATCATACGAGAGTGTACGTACATGGTCTCGGGCGGAGACGCTCGAGAAAAAGAATAAATAACACCGACGTTCGGGGGGCAAAAAAAAAAAAAAAACAAAAACAAAAATAAAAATAATAATAAAATTAAACACGGGTAAAACTGCACGCGGCAACACATCAAAAGGAACCCGCGCGCGCGCGCTCGCACACACACACACACATACATCGTGTTTTTCGGGCATCGATATCGAGGTGTTTTGCGTGTCTCAATCGATTTCGTCGTATCAATTAATCGCCGGACGAACATACTTAGAACGGGGGAAAAAAAAAAAAAAAAATTAAACGTTTGTGTCTACGGGGCAATACGCGCGCGTACACACACACACACACACACACACACACACACACACACACACACACACGCATCTATACACACATACACTCGCGTACACGCACGCACACGACAGTAAATATATATATATATATATATTTATACTCATGTAATACGCCCTTACGAGTACACCGGCGGCGGCTTGTGGGCTACTATCATTATGTCGTGCACTTTCGGGCTACCACTTAATACTCGGGTCGTAATACAATAATATTATATAGTTTGGGGATATACGCCGCACGTCAGACACGTCTTATTATAATTATTATTATCGTCGTCTGCACGGTGTCGGCGGCGTCGTGGATTTCGAACGTGATGTTTTTTTTTTCCTCCAATCGATATAATATTATATAAAACGTATAATATAATATATATACGTCATCGTTTTCGGAACAGTCAAAAGCCTTGCATGATCCGCCGTACATCCATAGACGTTCTCAGGGTGGGGGGATGGAGGATATACCCCTCCCATTGCATTGGTTTTGGTCCAAAATATAAGTACAGACGGAGGCATTATTATGGTAAATTGATATTTAAGTGTTTCGTATAACTAATACATTTTAATCGATAAATAATTATGTGAATCGTTATGATCTCAATTTGTCACGGCGACGATCGGTGTACAGAAATATAGACAATACAATTTCATATCCCCTCTCAAAAAAAAACCCTGCGAACGCCACTGCATACATCGTTAAATAATGTAAAACGCTCGAAACGGTCAAAATCGGCCGCACAGTCGAAAACCAATACGGTCGTGTTTAAAAGTTACACAACTACACCGACGAATCGATAATTTTTTGTCAGTACTCGACGTAATAATATTAAGAACTCGGGATTTCAGAGTCACCACAAAGTATAATGGCGTTGCCAAAGCGTGTGATCTTTGCATCGGGTACTTTTATCTATTAACGTTAATAATAGACACACAGTTATTTTATGTCTTTTGAAACGTGTGTAGCACGATATTAGTATAGTCGAGGAAAGTTATTCGATAAAAAAAAAAAACCTTATTAAATATAATATCAAAGTCCAAAAGAACTCGTGTTTACATTTTACAAGACTACAAAACAAATCATACAATCAGCACGAGTCAAAATAAAACAAATTACTTTCAAAACAATATTATGATCGTCTACTATAGTCTATAATATTACACGTCTTCATCGAAGATAAAGTTTTATTATATCGTCCGAAAAACGTTTGCATTGATATAATTGTTGTGATTTGTCATCATTGACAGCGTAGCCAACTGACGAAATTCAATTGAATGACGTGGTATTAGATTTTCATTAACCCCGTGAATTTTCGAGTGAGATCGCGCATTTGAATATCGACCATAAACATTCAGTTTAATACTGTTAAACTGTTATTTATTTATTTATTTATTTTTATTTATTTATTTACGGAATAAATAAATATTTAAAATATAAATTTTATATAATATATATTAATATATTTAAATATATTTATAAATATTTTAATAAAAATGTATAGCCGGAAACCCGGTAGATCGTCGCACACTAACCTAACCAGCGCCAAAATAATGTATTTAGTAAATATGAACATAAATTTAAATAACGTTTGGATGTCGAACGTGTTAAAATATTTAATTATTCTAAAAAAAAAACCGTTCGGCTTCGATATCGATCACGACCATAAGCTATAGAGAATACTAGAACGTTTCGAGTGTCTCGCACTCGCTCTTAAAAACCACTTTTTTTTTTTTACCGAAAATGCGTAGGTTTTACATAATATCACACATCGACACGTCATTAATATTCATTTTTACCATATACACTCCATCTTAAAAAACAAATCAATGCTTTTCACCTGCATACACACGGTCGTATAGTTTTCGACAGATGTTTACTACGGTTCATAATCATCGGACGGGTAATACGGTTAATATCCTTTGACGATATTACACTAGCGAATACGGTGAAAAATCGCGTTTTCACGACAGTCGGTTGGAAAAAGTGACCTTTTTTTCTGTCGAAATCGCCAAAGTCACCGCGGCTATTTCGTGACGTATCTATAGGGGCTTTTCGAAAACAGTAGTCGCATTTACCGCGTACAGACGGGTTTTCGCTCTTTTCATTAAAATATCCATACTAAAATGATTTACGTATACACTGCGACACAATGGCGTGCTACAGAGCCTCTGGGAAAAGCGGGAAAACAACACGAATATCGCGAGTATCGGTGACTTTGAGCACACGGTTCGACATCCGTGCACACCGTAGGCGGATATCGGCGGGTGGGCTGAAGCCCCTAACGTTGTCGAGCTCTCTCGAAATGTTTTTATTCCTTTACTAACCGTTCCACCGTTACTAGAGGTGTTCCCGCTCTGCATTCAAAGCAACCGAAACTGAAATGTTTCTTACGTCAATCGGTAAGGTGAAAATGTCAAATCCCTCCCACACGGATGTAACCAAATATCCACCTATGATGCATATTTACGCATATTTAACTACGAATGCCTACACATTTAAAAATACACACACACACACACACACACACACACTGGAATAGCCGACACTATACTAAGGCCACTGAGAGAACGCAACTCGTTTGCGAATTCAAATGAGCGAGCTCCGGGGTTTTGTAGTTAAATTCTTCCATTATTTTTTAATATTGTTATAATTACTAATAATCAATAATTACTCGTTTCCGCGAAATTCACCACCCACTACGCAGCGATTTAAAGTATAGTGGTGGGAATGCGCAAGAAAATACTATTTTTGGTCGCCGCCTAGTTGCGTTCTCTCGGTGGCCGCAGTATAGACGTGTTCATCGCGCATAGTATCATCACGAGGTAAGTGCGGTTTATACTAGCCGAAAAAAAAAACAGCGCGTCCGATTTATATTTATAATATACCTACGTGTACATTAACTTCATGTACACACACACACACACACACACACACACACACACACGAGAGCGCGTGCGTGGCTCAACACTACAATATAATATAATATTCTACACGTCTATGCGCTATTATTGTTGTTATTATAATAATTAATTATCGTCGCGCCGCGGTCTCGTGCGACCCGGCGGTTTGACGACCTCTTGTCTCTCCGGGCGACGCCGACGGCTGTTGCGGCGGCGGCGGCGGCGGCCCGATTTCGCACGTGGAAACGCCCCGAGGACGCGTGAACGCATTATAATAAATAAAAATAATAATATTACACACTCGTTATTAGCCGAAATAACAACAATAATAATAATAATAATAATAATAATAATAATAATGATAATAATAATAGTAATAATAACGATAATAACGATAATGATAATAATATAACGCGCATTCGTGTTTCAATAACTGGGTCCGGCGTCCCGTGCGGCGGCGTTCTACGATCGGGTCGCGTCTGTACGGCCCGTATCGGTGTGATGGTAATTACTTTTCGAACACGGTTCGGGTTTTTCTTTCTTTTTTTTTTTTGTAAATAACGATAATACGCGAAAAACACCTGTAGACGCGACGCGTTCACACGGTCAGGAGTGCGCCGCGGAGGTGTAGACTGACTAGCTAGTCGTGTCTGACCAGCGATCGTTTCGGACGCCGATGCGATTGCGGAATATCTCGAGCTCAACTCAGCTCGTTCAGCTCGACTGCGGTCGTGCGACAACCGGGTATCGGGTATGCGGGCAGCCAACGTCGAAAACGAACGTGACGGATAAAGCCGGGGTCGGCAAGTGACGTTTATTGGAGTCCGGAAAAATAAAATAATACATAAACGAGGTCCAGAGATGAAAAAAAATGATTTTATTATAACATCATTCAATAGTTATTATTACTGAAATGTTTCGCAAATATTTGAAGGTTAAATATGCCTATTGTCATATAACGTGAGAATTGCATTTTTTTGTCTTTGGCTTGAAATCGGGAACTCTTCTGGAACAGCTAATACGTAATGGAAATGTCTTCAAGGCGAAAATCCGTTAAATTTGTTCTATACTTGTTTCGAAAAAAATTAATTTTTGAAAATAACCATTTTTTTTTTTCAGAATCGTCGTGAAAATTAAAACAACGTACCAATATTAAACTATTAAACATAATATTATGTATAATGACAGTTCAGATTTTCCGCGGTCCACCGGTTGCCGGCATTCTGGATAAATCGTCGTTGATCACTTTCGCTCGGTACGTCGGAATTCAATACCACGACATCGGGGAACCGAATACAGTTTGTTTCTCGGACCCCGCGCGTTCGTGGAACTTCGAGCTCGATCGCTGCAGTAACCGCAATAACACACGATTACAAACATGCCGAATTTTTTCCGGCGAGAGTTCACGTCTTTGTCCGAGTGCGCAATCGACGACGAGAATTCCATTTCTTTTTTTTTTTTTTATATCGAGTCGAAAACAAATCTTCGACAAGAGGTGTGCAACGGGCGTCGGGTGCCGGACGGACGAGAAAAACGTGTCTTTCTGTTCGAAATCGCGTTGTTTGAACCGAAATAATTTGTTCGCTATTGATACGGGCTTGGAACGAAGAAAGCGTCTAGACGCGATTTTTTCACACCCGACGTCCGAAAACGTTCTATCCGACTCGCGTGCGCATGTTTAAAAAGCGGCGTGCACCGACACGTCTGTCGGCGGAGGCGTACACGCCGCGGCGGCTAAATAAAAGGAACGCCGATAATAATAACACATTACGTTATGTCGTACGTCCGCGTGCGTGAAACGCACGTAAAAGCGTGCTGCGCCCGAGTGGATCAGACGAAATTTCTCCGCGATTTGAAACGAACAGTTTTAAGAGCGCGCAAGTACACTATAATAATATCACGCGAAATACACTATTATAATAGAGTGATTCGTGGCCACGGGCTACACGAGGTGTCGTTTGTCCGACGCGAGCGGTGTGGACAACTATATACGTATGTATATATGCAAATGTTCACATACAATGCCTGGAATCAACGCAAAACCGTTTCCTCGTATCATACAAATGTAGTATTCCACGTCACTCACTGTGCAAGCTGTTTATTTATTTATATAATGTCAACGGGCTTATCCCTTTTTTACAAGTACGCATTTGTACATAATTTAATATTTTAAATTTTAAATTAATAATTTAATATCTTAAATTATAAGAAACAAGAATATAAGAAAGTACTACATTATACATATATAATTAATAACTGAAAGTGAGGTCTGAGTTGGCATTTGTCATTGAGCGTCTGATTGGCTCGTTTTTCAAATAATCGGTAGAGGCACAAAGGACGTAGAAAAGAACGGCATTTCTAATGGATCGTTGAGGTACTGTTATCATCAATACGAAATACGAACAGCCTTTTTGACCGAAGAAACGTATTGGATTTGAAATTGTCATTTAGATTGGTAAACGGCCACATGGGTTGTCCGGAACCGCTCAGTTGTATACGTTTTTATGCCCCTCGACTACAAACTAAGAACACTTGTACTTTTCACAATCACTTGCTCTAACTATGTAAAAACTGCACCATTAAATAGACCCGCACTAGCTCAGCTAACGATACCCGAATGGGGTTTTTTTTTTTTTTTAATTTTCACTCTATCGAGTCTTTATGCAATTGTATTAATTAGATATTATAAGTAGTCAAGCATTCAAGTCGCTATTCGCACAAATCATCATTAAATGTTATTATTATTTCCACGCCGTTTTCTCCTTTTTAATTACCTATACTCGTTACTCATTTGTATAATTACATCGAGTCTCGCCAAAGATTATTGTACACATATCAAAACGTGCATTGAGCTTTTAGCCCGTTTAAACAAAGATAAATAAAAAAGCTGGTAAGTGAGATGATGGTGGTACAAGTTCGTCCTTCGTCCCTTCGGTCCTCGGACAAGATATTGGTGATGAATGTATTAAGTTTTAAAGAAATGATGACTCATTTCTTTAGTATAAAACGATTCTGAGCAAAGCTTCAGTCGTGTAATATAATATATTATTATTTAAATACTGTTTACGTATTTTACGGTTATTTGTGTATAAAAAAAAATCCTGACTCACGATTTTTGAATTTTTGTTAGGATAATTAGGTAGGTATATGAGTAAGGTCATATTAAATTTTCAGAACTTTTTGTCAAATATTTAAAGTTATATTACATAAAAACTTTCAAACAATTTGGTAAATTAAAAGTTCTATATTTAAGTCAAAAGTGCTTTAATTGTTCTGAAAATGTTGTCCAATATAAAAAAGTATGTATTTGATATTGGATAAAATTTTCAAGTTTCTAGCTTCAAAAATTTTCAATTTATGACTAAATACCTAAAATCTGAACAGTGAAAATCTCGTTTGCGGCGGATTTTTACCGATTTTACCGTTTTTACTCAGTTTTTCGATCGTTATTCTTGATTATTGGAAAAACTATGGAGATTTTGGAAAAATGACCTCTCTAAAGTACCATCTCAGTTCAATTTCAAATCTAAAAAGTTGCTGGACGAAAGTTTTGGACAAGGATTTCTATACGAAAAAGTGTTTACAGAAAAATAAAAAATTAAAAAAAATAAACATCATTGTAAAACCATAAGATCCTTCGCTTCACTCAGAATCTAAAAAAGATAAACATCATTGTAAAACCATAAGACCCTTCGCTTCACTCAGAATCTAAAATAAAAACAAAAAAAGTCGTGCGACACACCCGCATGCAGAATATACTCAAACGTGTTACACTTACGTATCGGTCGCGTACTCGACACAAAATCAAACGTGCCTCTATTTAAAATCAGACGGACTCGATGACACGTCAGCTGTGATTTCACTCGTACAAAATTAATAAATACACACACACACACACACACACACACTCACTCATACTATAGCACTTTGTACATTATAACAAATATAATGTTATAATCATTACTATTCGCGAATACGACGATCGTGCGTACGGGATTTTACGGTCGTGCGCACGGACAATAATGATGTTGTTCCGTCGACTGTGCACTCGCGTCGGGTTGGCCGAAGGAAATAATGATAATGATGAACAAAAAAAAAAAAAAAAAAAAGAAAAAAAGAAAAAATTCGACTCGTTATGATTCCACGTCGAATCCCGTGCCGTCGGACGTCTCGTGGTCTCGCCGAACGCTCGCGGTTCCTCATTAGCAATAACAACGGGATATTAAAAAAAAAAAAAAAATTCTAAAAATGTCGACATCGACTTAATGTTATGCGCGTAAATGGTAATCACGGCGTAGCTCTATCTGTATAAAACGTTATAACGCGACGCGTGTGCCGCGAAATTTTCGCCGGAACCGGCTCGACGCGTTACGACGACGTGTAATATTATTATTATTATTATTATTATGATTAACACTGGTGGACGGACACAATCACGCGCGGTGACGGATGAAAAAATTATTATACATACGAATAATAATAATTAACGAAAAAATCCACAAAGCCGTGCTCTTGTATTGTTGAAGTATTTTTTTTTCCCCATCACGACACGCAGGTTTGCCCAGTAAAAATGACCACCAAAGATTTGCTAGTCAAAGCGTAAAACGCGTCTGAATACGAATAATGAAAGAGAATTATAACCGAAAGAAAATCAAGTGATAAAATATGTCGTTTAAAAGAAAGGCGGTCCTGGAATATTCCGCCCTTCACTGCGTGTTATGTCTGTACGTTGCGTCGAGATCACATTCGGACATTAGCCGCGACTATAAATGGATGAAAAACCGCTTGACAATTATTCTTAATGTCGAAAAATATTTATGAGACAAAAAAAACACACACGGTTATAATGACGACATGTCTATTGCCTGCGTGTAAAAATTGGACGATACGAATCGAGTTATTCTAAAGGAATTTGCATTCTGTTTGCGATAATATTACAATAATCAAAGCAGCTATATGTTTGTAATTTTTTCCCAACGTCAACGTAATGTTTTATGTAAAACGTTCAAGTAAATAATGATAAAAAGATCGAAAGATCAATCACGAGTTACATCTTTTTAAAAAATTTTTTATTAATGCATCAGGGCCATTGAGAAATATTATATATATATTACAACAGGTTATGAATTAAGATGTAAATTATGATATAATTATAGATTTAACATAATACAATACAATGAGAAGGAAACTTTAATCGGTTTGAACAGTCCGGTTTGTTGGAGGAAGGGGATTATGTGGGAGAGTGGTAGGTGAGGACCAAAGCATTCAAATAAATCTTCCGGAAGTTGGTTATGGTTCCTAATTATTGCGTCGTGGTATGTGTTACACTCGGTCATGATGTGTTTAATTGTCAGGTTGACACCACAGGACAGACATATGGGGGGTTCCTCTCGTGCCATCAAGAACCCCTGAGTGAGTCTGTGTGCCCTGTTCGGAAGTTACATCTTTATTCGAAGATGAAACACCATTATAGTGGATATTATTATATATTATTATAACGGTACGTGTATAGTAAATATTGAGCGTTTTCAATACTCAGATCACCGCGTCACATGTACAGTAATTTGATCGAATATTCTATATAATCCATTACGATAATAATCGTAATGGAGAGGACATTTGGTTTTCGTCGTAATTATTTACGGAATTCATTGTCGTACAACGAGTATACTAAACTTAACGTACGGTTTTTAGTGATTGATTAATAGACTTTAACGCCTCGCGATGTATGAATAAATCCGTGTATGATATTTTTTTCTATTAAAACTAATTGGTCATTACATACACGTTCCGCATAATATTCTTTGACTTTGAAAAAAAAAAAAAATATATATTTTAATATTATAATATATTCAAACGAGTTTTTCGACACAATCGTATGTTGTTATTTAGTATCTGTGTAGATACTCTGATTACAAGACAATACGGGGAGATTACATTATTTAGGAATAAGTACGTAGGAATTCGCCGACACCCCGTGTACGCTGTAGTGTAGGCCGTAATCGGCCGTAATCGCGTCTTTGCTCTTGAAACTTACGAAATTTCATATTTCACAAAACTGTTTGTGTTATGGATATTATTATTTATTATTACACTCGACGTTGTCAAATGTGGAAATCATACAGTCTAATATGAATACGGAGAAGATGCCGTACGACGACGGACCGCACGTGCAAACACCTATTAAAAAAAAAAAAAAACAACCCGAATGCAAAAAAAACCACTTGCACACACACACACACACACACACACACACACACACACACACACACACACACACACACACACACACACACACACACACACACACACACACACACACACACACACACACACACACACACGACGGTATGCGAAAAACAATTTTCTCGACATCGCTCTGCCATATGAAAACGAGAACACCAGTTTTGAAAACAAAGTCAGACGCCAGCTCGTGAGTCGTCACGAACCGCAGCAAGTACAGAGAGGGCTGTTGTGAAAACCGAGGGACAAGTTTATGACGTACGTCCGACCGTGTTAGATTTATGATCGAGACGAATTTAAAATTTCGGTTATTCATTCCGTTTTTTGATTACACGGGCGGCACCGCGTCGCAGGTTTCTCTTTTCCTCCGGCACATTTTTCAATAACCTATTTGCCGACGATTCGACGAAGACATTCTATTCATGTCACCTAAATCAATATTCCGAGAAATCCCAAATGTGTCGCACGGAGTCCCCGTCAAAAGACCCGTGCTCGTCCGAACCGCATTGATTTATTACGATTTCGTCCGCCGGCGGCGGCGGCGGCGGTACCGTTGTGTTAACGAACGGACGCGTTTCATTGTGTCTTTTCGTGCGGTGCGCGCGATACGTTCGGTCGATAATACAAAAACCGCCTACGGACGGTTTGATGTTTATATACTACACCCCGGAACGGATCGGACGACCGAAAATACGAACGCATATTTCATACGTGTTTATATTTGTTATTATACTCGTGTCGTGGGTAAACACGTAGGCGAGCGACGGGACAACAGGAATTCCGACGACAATGGCTAACTAGACGACCCTATAACGGCACACGGCCTTGGACGTCGCCGTCTTTTCGTTTCCATTTTTTTTTTTTTTTTTGTCTTTTGCGTCTTCCGATCGACCGTTTGTGCGTCCGCAGAGCACCATGCCGCCAGCCAGGTAGGCACGACGCTTTAATATATGTACCTACGGCACAGCTTGTGGTGACCGCCGTGTCGACACACAAAGGCTGTACGGGCCGAGACCGGAACACGATTTTACCTTCTAAATTCGTTTTCCGAGACCTAACGGTCGTAACGTATACGTGACAGTCGACTGCGGTGTGTATAACACACGAAACCCCGAGGTGATTTATCGATTCGGTCCATGGCGACTAGTCGGCGGACTCGGCCTTGTCGTATACCTGCGGTACATAATATCATATTGAAATCGTTTGTGCGAGCGCGCGCGTGCAGGTACCTGTATAGGCGATTGTGCCTAGGCGACGCCACCGTGACACGGTGAAATACACATAAAAGCGTAAAACTGCCAAAACCCACGCACATTCCCTCACAGGGTCACTCGACCGTGCACTGTGTGAGTGTGTGTGTGTGTGTGTGTGTGTGTGTGTGTGTGCGTGTTTCTATTTGTAACACAAAACTATAAATATATTTCAATATATCTCTTGACAGATTTTCTCTCCTCGTTCCATTTCTGTGACCGATCTATACCGACCTACGTCTTCCCAAAGTGTTTGTTACCCGGGCGTCCATTTAGATCCGTATTTTGGCAACGTTATATTATTATATTCGAACAAAATGTCTTGCTTTAAATATTGGTTTTCACTAGCATAGTGTTCTTCTCTAACATCTTAACGCGTTTACAATTATTAACTTCTTTTGTACGCGGACATTGAACACGTCAAACTAATGTGCTGTACCCAACATAAACAAAATCCAAACAATTCTGTACAAATGTCTCCTCCGAACAATTCGATTTCCGTTCCGTGTCAAAGATAATAATATGTGTTTTCCATCAAGCTCTCCGTAGTGCAACAGTAAAAAACGTAATCAAAATGCAAGTGATCACGCTTCAATCTCTCCAACGTAATCTTATAACAATCAAGACGTCCAATCGCGCTCTTCCAGGTGACCTCAAAAAAATAAAAATCACGTCGTCACGTTCTAGAATCATAGATAATGCCCGAAAACTAATTATTCGACCTCAACAAGTGTCATAAAATATCTTAAAAAAAAAAAAAAAAAAACAAAACAAAAAACGCGAAAACGAGTTTTGAGTGTGTATAAGGTGACCGCGTACAGTTGAATCCGTCGCATGCCAATGCTACGGTGTCGTGTTCTCGAGTCAAACGAAACGGACGAATGTGAAATCATTTTTTATTTTTTATTTTTTTGAAAAACTAAAGAATTTGAAATTTATTATTATTATTATTATTTTGTGCTCGCGTCGTTATGTTAATCTACAATATGCCGTCCCGCGACCGAGGTGTCGCCTGTGAATCTTCCACACTGAAAAAGTGGTGGTTTTCATGTATTCGAAAAACGCGTTCAAATGTTCTCGTAGAGTCATCGAGTGGACGCCACTCCTCTTCCGACAACTGACGTTTCGACAAGTCGGCGATACCGCGTGTTTTTTGCCGTATTCGATTTACGCGACGTGGCAGTGTTGGCCACCGTTTCGGTTGAAAGTGTTCAGTCGAAGTGGGGTGACTATAGTGATTTACTACAGTCGTACGCGCACAGTAGTTGAGATAACGCAAGACGCGAATTCTATCATTATTATTATTATTTTCAATCAAATATAATATG
Source organism: Therioaphis trifolii (assembly GCA_027580255.1). Classification (NCBI taxonomy): domain Eukaryota; kingdom Metazoa; phylum Arthropoda; class Insecta; order Hemiptera; family Aphididae; genus Therioaphis; species Therioaphis trifolii. The sequence goes on along the minus strand of CM050405.1, from coordinate 2,636,638 downwards.
ATTTTTAGTCGTTTTTCCGGTCATAAATCACCGCGAGATAGATTCCCGAAAAGCAGGCGGTAAAAGTCTAAAACAACGCGTTTGCACGTCTGCAGGCAATTAATAATAATAATAATAATAATAAGATTTATTGGCCATAATATTTAGTTACAATATAGTTACAACAATAGAAAAAATGTATTTAATGGCTCAACTCACCACTGAGATAAATCTCTTATTGGTGATATTGGAGTATTAATGAAAAAACCTGAGTAATTAAAATAAGTATACATTTAAAAAATAAAAAAATGGAAACATTATAAGACAAAGTACAATAGACATTAAAAACAAAGACAATAACAAAAAAAAAAAAAAAAATATATGTATATATTGAAATTTGAAATTGAAGTAATTAAATAAGTTAATTATAGGTTGCTATTCTATTATATTAAAGTTAACCGGTTCACATCATGTTTTATATGTTTTATAATTATAATCTAATTTGTGTTAAATTTACGATTCGTGTGCCACGTGTTGGATTCAATGGCGTTTCTAAGAAAATCAGTGGATACTGTCGAAAGGTCTGTTGGAATACTGCGCGTGCGGTGGCTATTATGTAAACACGCGTGAGAATTGTGGGCGCGAGAAAATGAAATAATTGCAGTGACAATATTATGACAGATTAATGGCGGTTATACTCCACTAAAAATAATCGGTATGACTGAGTTATCGGCTGGCGGCAACAGCTCTTTGTGATTTGTGTATTAAAACGTCGGATGATAAAATGAATAAATACGTTTCAATGTGCTTCTCGGTTAAATTCTGGTTTCGGCAGTATTGTTAGTGTAGATAATTTTCAATTTTTATTTTTTATTTATTTTTTTTTTGTAAGTTAATGTAATTTAATTATTATAATTCGTTTTGTTTGTTTGTTGTTGGCAAGTATTTTTTTTTTAATGTTTATTATTACATAAATTATATGTAACGACTTCACGCATACACTCGGGACGGGGACCACCGAGAAATTTCCGATTTTCCGATAGGTCTGTCTGTCGGTAATTTAAACGTTCCCGATTTTAACGACCTGAGAAAATAATATGGTAAATTCTACTCGGCGGCCTACTCCGTTACCGAGTCAGTGATGAATTCGCGTTTTAATTAAACGACAAAAAATACCTACAAAATTATCTGCAGTCAAACGATCGTTACAGTTTCAGCGTAGTCGATTCACGTCGCAGCACAGCGATCAAAGGCATTCGCGTGGCTTCGCATACCCACTTCCGCGAGAGTACATAATTTTGACGCGGGGGTGTTTGTCGCCGCTCCGTCCCCGTCACTGGCACGTGATGGTTACTAATCACCGTCGCAGGTGATTTACTCGAAGGGCAGGTGATCGACGATGACCGTCAGGTGCCGTCTGAGCTGTAACAATGTAATCCTTTGGGTCGGATCTATAATGTCATTTCGAACTGGAACTGCAAATAAAAAGAACCGCACGTGCGTTATTATAATATTATTTCTATAAACGCGTGAGACTCGTTCCGAACCGAGCGGAAAAATATCAAATTAAATCCTGATCTGTGGTAGAAAAAAAAACTAACAAATTGACGGATTTAAATAACATAATTATCAAAGCCGGAGAATCGTCTTCGTGCATAATATCACGCTATGGGAAACGACGATATCGATGATGACGACGACGACGATATAATATAATCATGTAACACACGTCGGTATATTATATAGGTACCCGTGAGATCGTCACGTGAATCGATAATGAATCGATAATAATCGATAATAATCGAATCGGCTTTCGAACAGAAGTTTTCGGGCTGCTTTTAAGAAACGATTAGAAAATTAAAAAAAAAAAAGTTTTAATAGTAACAAATAGAAAAAAGCTGGTAAGTGAGATGATGGTGGTACAAGTTCGTCCTTCGTCCCTTCGGTCCTTGGACAAGATATTGGTGATGAATGTATTAAGTTTTAAAGAAATGATGACTTATTTCTTTAGTATAAATCGATTCGGAGCAAAGATTCAGTGTAATATAATATATTATTATTTAAATACTGTTTACGAATTTTATGGTTATTTCTATAATTTTTGGTGAGTTTTTTTGTAATTAAACCCTCATAAAATATTCAATTAGATATACGTAACTCATTTAAACTTCAATTGTTAAAACGATTATAACTCATTAGAAATTAACTTAAAAGAAATCAGACAATATCGTAAAAAATCGTATAATAATTTATTAAAGCGTGTATAAAAAAAAATCCTAAGTCACGATTTTTTAATTTTTGTTAGGATAATTAGGTAGGTGTATGAGTAACGTCATATTAAATTTTCTGAACTTTTTGTCAAATATTTAAAATTATATTACATAAAAACTTTCAAACAATTTGGTAAATCAAAAGTTCTATATTTAAGTCAAAAGTGCTATAATTGTTCTGAAAATGTTGTCCAATATACAAAAGTATGTATTTGATATTGGATACAATTTTCAAATTTCTAGCTTCAATACTTTTCGATTTATGACTAAATACCTAAAAATCTGAACAGTGAAAATCTCGTTTACGGCGGATTTTTACCGTTTTTACTCAGTTTTCGATCGTTACTCTTGATTACTGGAAAAACTATGGGGATTTTGGAAAATTGGCCTCTCTAAAGTACCATCTCAGTTCAATTTCGAATCTAAAAAGTTGCTGGACGAAACTTTTGGACAAGGATTTCTATACGAAAAAGTGTTTACAGAAAAAAAATAATAAACATCATTGTAAAACTATAAGATCCTTCGCTTCACTCATAATCTAAAACGACGGTGGTCTCTGGTGTTTCCGAAGCGCTTGCCCGCAGAGGCGAGTTCGAAAAGCCGACCGTTTTAAATCCGTCGTGCGTACACGCGTCTGGGTTACACGCGACCCGTCGATTTACGAACACGTCGTCGTGTAGAAAAACACGGTTTTGTTTTTTGTTTTTTATCTTCCCGTTTGGTTGATTCTAAATGCGCGTACGGCGGCGTCGTCGTCGTCGTCGTCGTTCGCGTCGTACGGTGCGCGCCAAAACGACTTGCTTTCATACACCACAGCGTTAATTGATTTCCCGAAACGTCTTGTTTTCGCGAAACGCAAACGCGCGCAAACACGACGTGTAAGCGATCGAACGCGATACGTACAGGTGGTTGGGGGGTCGGGGTCGTAGGCGGTGCACGTGCGCTTCACTTATTTTACAAGTCCGCCGCGGGCAAACCACGTACATCAAAACAACGTATCATTATTATTATTATTAATATTATTATACGTGTATACGTGTACCGCGAGCGCGTGTGTATACACTGGTAATAACATATTATTCGTCTCCTTGAATTAAATACCTGTATGTATGTGTGCGTGTGTGTGTGTGTGTTATTCCGCAGTTTCGCACACTTATGAATACGCTAATTAAACGATCGTGGTAACCAAATTTGAGGTTACCGAATTTCGGGGGAACTCGTAACCAAAGACACGAACATAAGTGGGCGATCCGGGGACTGAGGCTAAGCCCCCTCGAACGTTTTCAAAAACGCTTTTCCACTCGTTGAATATTATAATACGATCCCGCCTCCGCGCGGTATTCTCTGCGTAACGCTTAATGGAACGCTCTAATGTCGCGACAGTTCTTTGCATCCATCGCCGAATTTATTTTGAACGGGCTGAAAATTCGACGAGCGAAACGGCGAAGGTGACGTTCGGTCGAAAAGGGCTCCCCGGCCGTTTTAACTGCCGGGACGAGATAAATGACCGGCCGCGAAAATTGAATGTTTTAACGTCACGTGCGCGAACGCGCCGAAGGGAAAGCGTAAAGTTTTATCGACGACCGACGAGCTAAAATCAAGTTATGGCAACGACTATAACGACCCCGAAATACTTACAGATTATTTTTCGGCATTTAAATAGGGGCGGTGCGTTTCGACGTTATAACCATGAAACGTTTTCCCTCGTTATGGAAGATCCGATAAATCGATGTTCGAAAATATAATATAATTCTTTTAAAGCGAACCCGTCGGCTGAAACCACAAAAACGAAGACGTTAATCGCATATTTTGTCTATACAATATTATATAATATGCATTTCAAAGTGTCGATTTACAGGACGTTCTTTTACAAGCGATCGCATTGAAACGCACATTGACTCGGTGCAGGTGCTGTGCGAGCGGGCGCTCACGAATTGCCTCCCATCTGACCCTCGAATTGCCTCCCGTGATTTTTTTTTTAAAAAAGGTTACACGAATCGCCTCCCGAAAAAAAAGTAGTCGAAAAAGTAGTGACCCTCTTGTACTAGAATCGCCTACGATAGGTGTAATTAATCGATATTATATTAGTAAATAGACTGTCAGGTGTAATAATAATAAATAGACCGTGGATTATATGCAGTGAAAATACTCTATTATATATTTATATACATGCAAATATGCAGCATAAAATACAGAAATATGCATAAACTATGTTAAAATATGCACTAAGAATTTAACTGATAATCAGTGATCGACAAGTTTGTAGCATTTGGCAAATTAATCTGCCTGGGAAATACTGTAGGTATGTCTTAAAATAATATTTTTGAACATTATGGAAATCGATAAAATCTATATCATCGATAGTAAAAACTATCGATAATCTAAGTATATTATGGGAGGCAATTCGAGTAGAGTCAGTAGACTGTTTGGGTATACTCGAATTGCCTCCGAAAACATCCGGAGGCAGTTCGAGTGAAAAAAGGTTACCCACCTGAATTTGGGAGGCAATTTGATTGTCGCCGTGCGAGCGCGGTTCTAGAAAAATGATTTACAGAAAACAAAATAATAAATGAGTTTTAAATTTGTATTTCGTGAAAATCCGAACGTGCTATATTCGAATAGTTCACGAGGGTGGATTACGAGAAATTCGTCGGTCTCCGCGTGAAATATTAATTGCACAAATAAAACGAATACGGCAACGCCACAGAAAGTTTTGACTGTATAAGCGCGCGCGTGTGTGGTTGTTCGAATGTCCACGGCAAGAATGTGAGAAATCAAATAATATATCGCGACCGCGCGTCGGTGTTTTAATGAACTTTTAGAAAAACGAACCGAACCGCGGCCGCGCACGTATATGCCGTTTTTTTTGTTGTTGCAAAATATACGTCGATTATTGCTCGTCGTCGTCGTCGCCGACGGCGAACGCGCATGCGATTCGGACGGCTTTTAAAAACGATGTCGTCCGTCGTTGATCATCACGACGACAATAACGACGCACACGCGCAGAGACACACGTACGAAACACGTTTAGAAACGACGAAACACACTGAACCCACATTCGCCGAGCGGTACTGTCCCGGAAATTTTGGAAAGTGTTCGTATTGTGTTTATTTTTTTTCACACAGACAAGAGACCGCCAAAATTGAAAAAAAAAACGTTAATATTAATATATACATTATATTATAATATATACGAGTAACTTTTTCTTATAGTGCGACGACGAGTCCTGTAGCAAGTCATTTCAAAATCCAGTCCACCCAACGTGACGGAAATAATCGCTTTAGACGTGAGGCGACGAAAACTAAATAAAAGATATTTGGGCACACGGCAAAACCGAGACGAATCGAGGGCGAATTTTCCACTTTACGTGCCTCTCTTGAAGATCGCGAAGAAGAAAAATGAACGTTTTTTTTTTTACTCTGCCTCGGCATATGTTATATTTATATAATTGATATACCTACGTGATTGCGTCCCAGTGTCATAGGATTAATATACTCAGTGGCGTATTTTCAAATTTTTTCTGGGAGGGGTCCAAAAAATATTTTTTATATTCTGAGTAACCCTCTTCACCATTATCACTGAATTACAAATTATAACATAATATAAATATGTATATATAAATAAATAAATAAATAAATAAACAAATATATATTTATAAATACATAATGATATAGGTAGTAAAAGAATATTCTCTTCCTCTACTCTTACCTAATAATTCATTTATGACTTCTAAATACAATTAAAAAAAAATATTTTGTATTTGAGTCTGGAATCTTGTAAATATAATTATTACTATGTTACTATACAGTACATTTCATTTCAGACGTAAATTTAATTTTGTTTTCTTCTGGGGGGAGGGGGGTTCGAGACCCGGGGACCCCCCCCCGTAAATACGCCACTGAATATACCTCCTATTATTTTTAATATCCTAGGATATTATTTAACCCCCCCTTCGGTTTAAATATTCGACCGGAGAGTAAAAATATTCCAGGAAAGTTTTATTTATCCGACAGAACGTTAGTGGTGGGCACGCCGCGGTTTCGGACCAGGTACTATATGTAAGTGTGTAAATTATTACTACACTCGTTTGTGATAATATCTGTTTGTCGTCGGCTCGGGCACGGGGTCCGGTTCCGGTGGATGAAATGCCGGTTCGGAGTGAATCGCCGTTAGTGGGACGAGAAAACACAGTAGGGCAGAAAAAAAAAACGCCGATCCACGACGACCACCGGAACGTGCGCGTCGGCCGTCGGCCGGGACGCGCGCGGGTCGTGCCGTTTCCCGTAGGTCGGGGATTTGAGCGTGTTCGTCGTTTGACCGACACTACGTGACGATCGCGTCTCGGCGTGTATTATTTACGAGAGAGTGGGCGGGCGGGTCGGCAAGACGTAATATTTTACGATTAAGACGCGGAAACAACGTGCGAAAGTCTCGGCGGACCACATTAAGCACGGTGTGGACGAGTCGGGCGCGAGAGCACGGAATCGGGCGGCGGGGCGTCCGTCGTCGTACACGCTATAGGGTGGTCCCTATGTTATAGACGAAGAAATTTTTTTTTCAATTTTCGATTGGGCTACCATTGAAAATTGTTCAAAACTCCAAAAAAATGTATTTCGTAAAGTTTCGTCATAATTGCTCAACCCTAAGGCGTGCCTCAAGAGGGTTAAGGTTCAAAGAAGGGTGGATTTTCCGATTTTTGTGATTTTAGCCTTAAATATTTAAGATAGGCCAAAAAGTATAAGAGTAAATTTTTACTACACGCGTTCCGATCGACACCGGATCACGACTGCACTGCCGCCGCCGCCGCCGCCGCGTGGAAACGACGAAATCGGTTTTCTGGACCATTTTCGGCACCGGACGGACGGTCCGAAACACTCGGCCGCGTCAGACCGCGGTGAAATATTTATTTTGTTTTTCCAACGCTCGCGTCGTTTGGACACCTCCGGTTCGGCTATACAGGCCGGCTTCGTTTACCGCACACGTTACGACCGGACCTAACGCGAGTGTAACAATATAGTCGTCCGACCGCGTATTACGTGCCCGAGGGTCAGTGCCGACTCTAAGTCGATTTTAGATTCCGAGTGTAACGAAAGGTCTTATAATATTGGTTTTACAACGATGTTTATTTTTAAAATTTTTTTTGTTTACTCTTTGGTACACTTTAATTTTTCCGAAAATTTCACCCGGCGACTCTATATGAATCGAAAACAGCTTGTAGACGATGCCAAGAGGGTTCGTTTTTCTCTCTTCTCGATAGTTTTTCTTGGCGCGAGGAAAAACTTCGAATAACTGAGTAAAAATGGTAACTGCACGTTCGCTATAAAATGGATTTTAGTTATTTAGTCATAATTCCAAAAGTAATGTAACTAAAAGCTTAAAATGTTCACCATGTTATAATGACTACGTATAGTAACATATTTTTGAAAGTTAAAAAAAAAAAATAAAAAAAAAAAATTACTTTTGTATTCTAAAAATAGATCTTTTACCATACTCCGTTTTTCTAAGTTTATCTTTGACGACATTTCGATATTTTACAAAATGTTTTGAAAATTGTACATAATCATACTCGTATACTTAACTAAAGACACTGAAAAAATCATAACTCTGCATTTTTTCAAAAACTTTTAAGTATCTATGAATCCTTTGGATACAGATAGACCAATATGTTGTGAATCGTTTGGTAACAAAAATGTCTCCTTTGTTCAGAAGAAATTTTTTTAAACGGTCGATATAATGATATTGACATAATGATGATATTAAATATTACAAAACGTAATGTTAATTTTATGATAATAATAAAAAAATAAACCTATTTTCTTAATTAAACTAAAAACGGTTGAATGTATAAAACGGTGAATTTTTACACTGAAACTTTGCTCAAAATCGTTTGACTAAAGCAATTGTTTATTGTTTTTCCAAAATTCAACACACTCATGATCGCCGTTATCTTGTCCGAGGAGAGCGAATAATGTCCAACGTACGAAGTATGTCCAGTTATTTTTTCGAGCGTTTCTCAATGTTAACAACTTCAACGACAATTTTCAATCGTAAAATCGGCGTCAATTTTCAATTTTTGCAAGTTAGTGTAAGGCCCCGAGCACGCGAAAATAACCGATTAATGATAAAAAGTTATTGAAATTCCCTCAGCAAGGGGATAAATCTGTACTCTCGGTGAAATAATGAAATCGCGACATGTGTCGTCCCTCGAGTACCTACATGGTTTTATACCCGTCTACACAGTTATATATATACCAATATTATAATCAATACAATATAATAATATATAGAACTCTCTCGCGCGCACACACACACACACACACACACACACACACACACACACACACACACACACACACACATTCACGATGTGAATACATGCGACGTTTCCGAGAAAAGCTAATCAAAGTCTTTTGTGTAATACGACCGCACAGTTGTGGACCGGAAGTAGATAGGTCTCGTAACATTTACATCGTCGCGTCGAGCTCGTGACTCCCTCGAGCGTGCAGGTAAAAGGGAGCTTTAGGGACGTCGCGAGAGCGGAGAAAAATACGATTCGCTCTGCGGGATCCGGCCGAGTACGTTTGTCGATCTATCGCAGACGATAGACCACGGCAGAGCGGCGACGCGAACGTTTTCGTCCCAATCGTTATAAGTGGGGCTGGGATTTCGATGCACTTTGCATTGTTTTCCAAATCTTACTGTGCAATGCTCGTCTTGTCACGAATTTGTTTTATGTACATTTGTATGAGAATAAAAAAGTTTATTTTGCATTTTTTGCCTTTTATTATTAGTTTTAAGGTCATTTTCTTAATTTTGTAGGGCATTTTAGAGTTTTTGGAAACCAAGTGCATGAATTCGACATTTTATTTTAAGATTTTTACACCAACATCACCAACATGGCTTTTAAATAAATATATTTGTGTACAAATTTTTTTTTAGATTTATATTAAAACTATTTATTTACAGTTTTTACTTGTAATAGATTTTTATAATGCATTTTTAAATATTTTTATCGTAATTTATACTAAAATTATTAAAAATGAAAAAAATTTTAGATCATTTAAGCATTTTTTTAGGGCATTATTTAGAGTTTTAAAGTCATAAAATCATTTTTTTCAGAACATTTTTCGGGGGTTTTTAGGGCGTTAAAATTCCAGCCCTAGTTATAAGACATAACGTGCGTGAAACGTCGAACGCGAGCGATATTTTTCGAAGTAGACCTCTCGTCGGGTTCCCGTGCGTGCGCGTTCCGACGACGCGTCGTGTTATGTTATTCTCTAGTGTTCGTTTTTATTATGATTATTATTATTGTTATTTTTAAACACGTACCCGGAGACAAAAGAGACTCGTCGTCGTGGAACGGTTACCTCGAAGCCGTCTCGTATCGACGTGCACCACGGTGAAGACGGCGACGTCTCAATCAGCGTGAGCAATCGACCATCAACCGCGGCGGCGACGGCGGCGGCGGCCCGGCAACGGGAAAGCCGTGGATCGGGTGTTGACGGTTACTTTTTTACCCGTTTTTTTGTTTTTTGTTTTTGTTTTTTTATTTTTTTCCTCTCCTACACACTCCCGTCTCTCGCCTTCGATTTGTCTGTATACGCATCGCCTGCTCTGCTCGTCCGTCGTATCGGTACACATTATCCGACATCGTCGTCAGCTTGTAATATGTACCTAGGTATAATATTATATAATGTGTCTATCGGTGTCGTCGCAGTAGTTATTATTATTATTATTATTATTACTGTTCGGTATTTTTTTATTTTCCACGTTACATGTTGTACATAACACGCATATATATATATATATATATATACTTACAACGTGACCATCATCGTGACGGCAGCGATCGGTTTAATTATTAAACGGTTCACGGGTTTACACGGACACGTGGTATATTTTTTCTTATGTTTTCAAACCGTCCTGTCGGGGAAGCGAATTAAAACGCACTCCTCACCGTGTGCTTTTCCGACCTACGCACCCGAGTGTACAAAACTCGTCCACGAACGTAAATACGCGTACGTGCACGCACACACACACACAAACTCAAATATACATACATCACACACGCACACGCTCCGTGGTCCTACGCCAACGAGAAACCAGACCCACTGAGTTCTCGGTGTGACGGAATCCGTATGCAACGATATTTCGAGAGTCAACGCGTGAGTGGTGCACCGAAGGTCTCGGACTCGAGATCTTTGACGGTTCATGATTTGAACGTACATTGATATGGTGTGTTACATTTACGATAAATGTATGTGTGTGTGTGTGTGTGTGTGTGTGTGTGTGTTGTATGAGTTGTACTGGTTTACATTATACAGGGTGTTTCAACAATTGTTTTACAGAAACGTTATGGTATAAATATTATATAAATATTTCTTTATTTGGGAAAATCTAAAATGAATGTTGAATTTCATATGCTTTAACTACCTTTTTGCGGCGTTTAAATACGTTATGACCGCACGTGCAACCACACACAGTACATGCATCGAACCGTGATCGTAATATCAGTGTTAAAAACACTAATATTGTAAGACTAATATTGTATTTTAGATTTTAGCATCGTAGTGTGGCACTAAGAGCAACAGAAGTTAAATGCTTAAAAAAATAACGGCTCTGCATCCCGTAAAACTGATTTTGCTCACATGAATTCCCTGTCTTCCGAGAATATTCTCCTAATCAAATCCGTAATACACCTTGTTTTCCGTTCAAACTTAAAAATTCAATACCACCTCTACTATGAGTTTTGCACATACTCTGTAGCTAATAGTCAATACATTTATTATAATTTTTGTCGTTTTATTTATTTATTTTTTTATTATTATAATCTAGTTGTGCGTGTTGAAATATAATAATTTATGTTCAAATTTCATTAGAGTAAAAAAAAAAATGAATAAAAAATATAACGATGCGTGCCATACATATTATTTCATTTCATTCAGCCGGAAATCAACTAAAATAATATAATTATTAAAGTCGGAACTAGACTCGGACAGTTTCAAAAAAATGGCATTATTTTGGTTATATTTGCGGGGGGGGGGGGGTGCTCAATTCAAACCGTAAGGGTCGGTCTGGTAGTCGATTGTTCGGTGCTCGAATCGCGTCGTTTTCACGTTGTCTGCGCTCTATAGCCGTCGTTCGGACATAATTATCACGCGTACCTACGCGTAGTATCACGTCCACGTATTTCGTTATTACGTTCCGCCGTTTCCGAGCCGCTCGCCAAAATCATAATATTATATTCCGGACAGATAATTGCAGGGCACTTTGAGCACGTCGATACGTCCGTCTGCTTTTAATCTGTTTTTCGTATATAATTGGCCGGGCCACATGCACAATACATATTTTCGTCGGCCACTACCGGTTTTCTATGTCTCGGGGAGATCGGCGAAACAAGAGAGCAAAGCTGCTACTATTTTTCTTCATTTCTTTTTTTCCTTTTTTTGTTTTTTGTTTTTTAACATTTTTTTGATTATACATTTACGGATTCTGGTTCTGGTGTCAAACAATAATTATGATCCGAAAATTTCTTACGTACAACCATTATAATATACACACTGCATTTCTCGAAGGTCGTCTGTTTTTTTTTTTTCATTTTTTTTTTCTATAGATGTCAGTCAGGTACTTGTTGTGTGTTCGCGACTTCGCGTGTTATCGCACAAAATAATTACTGTCGAAAGACTGTGGACGCACAAATGAGTTCTAAATAATACAGTGTATTTCCCGTCGCGTTACCCTTCTGTTTCTACCACGTTTTCGGTTCGACCCATTACGCCGTATTACTTAGGTGTACCGAAATCGAACGGAAACGTGCGGCCCGCAGGATATCTCATCGGATACACTCGTCGGACGTTGTTACGTCACAATAATATGATAATATAATAATATAATAATATAATAATAATATGCGAGACTGAACTCGAAGCGAACGTAAACGCCTAGACCGGGGCTAAGAGATCGTATCGAAATTTTTCGGAAACCGTCGTCGCGCGAAGGGTCACGGGCGTAAGATTTTTTTGTAAAATTATTAACCTGTTTTATTAATATGCAGTGTTTTTAGGGGAAATCCAAGCGATTTTCCCTCTGGGTTAGACAATCAATAGTTTAACGTCTCTCTCTCTCTCTCTTTTTTTTTTTTTTTTTTTCCGTCGCATTCATTCACGTTCCGGTAGCTTTTTTAGTCGTTTATTTTTTTCAATTATCTTCTTTCTCGGCCTTTAAGATCATGTCGCTAAACACAAATCTCGTCATCTGTCTCTGTCCTCGGCAGCTTCCTTCCTTTTCACTCCTAGTTCTTCTAACGTTTTTAAGTCCTTTTCTACACAGTCTTCCCGACTCAGTCTGGATCTTCCCAAAGGTCTTTTACCTATAGGTTCTTCTTCTATTACCTGCCTGACTAGAGATCCTTGCTTACGCCAGGCATTCCCCCCTCCACACACGAGTCTTCTTTTTGTGATCTCCTTGACTGTATCAGGTCTCTGAAACCGCTTTTTGAGTCCATAATTATTATGTAATTTTCTCCAATAATTTTTTTCAATTATGATCGTATTGTGATTCGGTTATTACTATTATTGTTTCCCGACGTCGATTTCTACACACGACCGATCGTTAGCGGCGCTGCGTTTCGGAACCCAAAGCGGCTAGAACGCCCCGCGGTTTGCAGCCTCAGAAACCAACGCACGACCCTATCGAGTGTCACACGGACCGTAATATTAGCGCACGTCGGCGGCGATACGGTGAAAATACAAAATATCGTCGAATTATCACCGTCGTCGCGTTGGTTCCGCGTCCCCTTCGTCGAGTTTCCGTTGCACCGTCGTCGTTTGTCGCCGACTGTTATCGACCGTCGCGAAATCACACACGTCTGCGATCAGTTCGTATTCATGATATTATACTATGCCTGCGGTGCGGCTCGGGAAACGTCGAAAATGTAGTAAGGCGGTACGCGCGGATCGCAGCAGTGCCTCCATGCACACACACACACACACACACACACACACACACACACACACACACAAAATTTTAAGTGTTTATAAACAATAGTAACAATTGTGTAAAATTATTTTGATCAATCTACGAGCTTTTTCTGCAAAATCCTCAATAATTTCAGTTTCTGAAATGACCTCTTTTTTATTTATGTTTACTAAAGCTAACCCATTTAGTCTATTTTCAGTCATTGTTGATCTTAAGTATGTTTTCAGTCGTTTTTTAATATTAACAAGTGATAACTGATTACACTATTTACACAACGAATATTGTGGTACGATACGGAGACCGTTTAACTGTCCGTGTCACCAAAGCAGCTGTATAACTACTCACTGGCCCCCCTTTGGAACTAGAACAACGTTGGTGAAACGTGATAACAGTAACAGTGATTACTGAATATATGAGTATAAGCGTATTATTGTAGTACCTATGCGTTCATTGCGTTCATGTATACGAATAAACTTAAATATTTAAAACAAAATCTAGTATAAATACGGCCAACGAGGGGGGGGGCATGGCCCCTGTGGCCCTCCACACACACACACACACACACACACGCTATAATGCACTTACGCGTGTTGTGTCACACGTCGACGGTCAATCAATGCGGTACGTGACGATTTATGTAAATCGTTTAATTAAGTTCTCTAGGACGACGACGTAGACGCATTGCTTCGTGTATATAATATAATATACATACGTGCATATGCATCCTTGAAAAACGTTTAAACGAAAAACAAAACAAAATCACTCGACAATGGCCGACAATCAGCGAAAAAAAACGAAATGAGTTATAATAACGCATTACACACATAATGGTAATTAATTGGTACGTGGCGAACGTAACGCGTGTACAACGGTTTTCGGTGAGCATACTCGCATAATGCACAGTCGGTCGCAGCGTGGGTCTTTCGAGGTGTGGGTGGGTCGATAAAGAATTTCAGACGTTTTTTTTTTCCAACAAGGCGAGGTTAGACTGTTTCGTGTGTTTTCGTTTTTGTAAAAACGTATTGCATTCTCGTACGTGCGAAATTTAAAAAGATAATCGGCTCACAACACATACAGGCGCTGTCGATTCGTAGTGCAATAACAATAATTAATTATTAGTCCGACCGAAGTCCCTGATGTGTGAGTTGTTATCGAACGTAAAAAGCGGACAGTGGATTTCTCATTCGTTGATTTACGAAAAAAAAAAATATAGTAACAAATAGAATCAATACTTAAAAAAAAAAAAACAAAAAAACCCGAGTGATGCGCGTCACGAGGAGTGATATTATCGATGTCATTCGATATTATTCGATGTCAAACCGAAGTATAAACTCTCTGCCAGGAAAAAGTCGTGTACCTAAAACGTCTACCAACGCCGCGATACAGCCCGCGCCGGAAGAACGTGACGTTATTGTTAATTGTTATTTATTATTATTTTAATAACGACATCGCGTGCGTGGAGATTTCACGCGAAGACACGTGCGTGTAACCGCTCGTACACACGTATTACGAACACGCCACGACGTCTCGCCACTGCCCTTCGTGTAGGTCGCGGTTTCTGCGAGATCACTGTGAATTATATTGATCCGCACATTATATTATAACGCGTGTGTATGCGAAGGCCGGCCGCGGCACCGGCGGATTAAGTGTTCCGTTGGCCTGTACCAATCGAAAACGTACGAAACACACGGCAAGACGTTTTCTCGTCGAACGCGATCATATCGTTTTATCCAATTTTCAGTCTGAGCACGAGTCGTTTTTTCTCTGACCGTCAGATCGGCAATATTGCAAAAACACGCTACGTTAACTCTTTCGTGCACGAAGTTTTGAGAATATTATTGGCCGTCGTTGCACAGAATTACCAATTTTTGTTTGTTTTGTTTTTTTTTTTTGTGACTGTTTTATATTTAAACACGTATTCAAATATGTAATTTAATAAAAAATAATAATAATAATAATGATAATATTAATAAAATGTTTTAAAGTTATTTTCGGTGGGACAACGTGCAATATCGATCATTAATTTATGCTATATAGTCGATTTTTTCATATAGATTGTTTGCACCTTCTCATTTAATTATTTTCTCGTTTAATTTAACTTTAACGCGTCTGGAATCGATTAAAAAATAAAAAATAGAAAATCCGATCAAACCGGACGATCCGGTAAGCTACAGAGAATGTATAAACTTTTGAAAATAAAGTGTTAAAAAACATTTTAACCTAGCCTTTCGAGATTAAATATATATGAACTATAATTATTTATGACAGGGAAGGTTTGACATAAATCGACGAACGACCAAACATTTGAAAAACAATTTTTTTTTTTTTTTTTTTGATGGTGTACTATTTGTTTCAGTGTGCTGGATGAGCAATATTTTCGGCGGGATTACATAATATTATATCCCACCGTGCCGTAAAGAGTTAAACTCGTATTACGGTGCTCGAGTTTTGGTTCAGAGCTTTGTCGAGACACGTCGCCGGATTTAAAGAGGAAAACATTTTTGCGGACAAAATGCGCATACGGCACTTTGACTGTCGTAAAATGTAAAATATCGGAAAATTTAAGAATATTCGAATAAATCTGAACTCCTCGTTTTTTGTCACAGACGACGGTCGTCTAAAAGGACGTATTATCGTGCACTATGCAATCGTTTTTCATTACGCTCTGGAAACGTGTGTTTAAAGCTCTGTGCCGAACTCGAGTGCCACAAAATCAGTCCTACGCAGAGTGTTTTCGCCGTGTTTCCGGTTAGATAATACACTGACAGAGACGTCGAAAATGCGCGTCGAGGACGAACGAGCGTCGGGTCCGTACGTTAAAAATACTATCGTCGTCGATCCCGAGCGACAACGAAAGGAAATCGTATTTTTTCCCGTCTTCGTATTTCTCACCAGTCACGAACGTGCCGTCGCTTCTCCGACCACGATATCGCCCGTCGGGCCCGCAGGGAAACCGGATGCCGTCCGGGTCGCGTCGTGTACGTCGGGGGAGGAAACGCGCGGCTGGGAAATACTGTCGTTCAAACGGCTACCAGACTATCGATTACACCGGTGTGGGGGGTGAAAGTGGTGGATCTGAAGCTTATTTAAGGGGGTGGGGACGAATCGGTTAGGCCATGGATTCTTAATGAAAAAGCACGTACCTGAAAACGTACTGAATTTTTTGAATTTTGAATTTTGAATTTTGACGAAATCGACTGTTTTAATCAAATTTCGTGTAAAACTGATTCTCCAATCAGAATTATTTTATTGAAAAAATTATTTATCATTGCTTTGCGGTTTAATACATCTATAGTTGTATAGTTCAGGTAAGAAAAAAAATCCCTAGGCGGGTTGATAGCCCCTTTTCTAACAACATCATAGCAAATCATACAATCACAAGATAACAGCATTAATAACGGGTACATAAAATATAAAAATATGTAAAATAGTGGTTTAACTCAAATAGAATGATACTAAAAAAAATGGAAATGAGAAATCACAAATATAGGATATGAGAGTCCTTAATAAGATCTTCGTAGACATCATACCTCGAGGTTTATAATCCAATTTATTGCTTCCGGAGTTGCCGCATGTATGCCTTCAAACCCTTGGTTGAATTTTCTTCCCCGGCACTCCGTCACGATGCGATTCATGGTTTGATCCCTGGTGCCACAATCGCGGGCTGGGTTGTCTTGTTGATGTGTTTAAGACCGTAAGAAGCACACCCTAACACCGAAGTCGAACGCTGGACGTCCGCACCGTAAGGTGTAGTACAGGGATGGCCAACCCAAATGATCTTGCGGGCCACTTTGTAAATACATAAAAATCCTGCGGGCCACTTTGTAAATACATAACAATCCTGCGGGCCACATATACGAAAAACAAAAAAAAAAGGTCATCAGCCAAAATATTAATTATATAATGACATATATTTATATTTTTTCATTCAAAATATTAGGCCACATATAAAATTATAAACGTATTTAAAAAAAAATTAAAATATATAAAAGTATTTAATACGAAAAAATGGAGTAAACATTACTATTTAGTGAGATATTTGTTTCTCAACTCGTTCACTAAGCTTTTTTAAATCAATAGAAATGCTTGTATTTGCACACCGTAATTGATGTTGCAAGTTTTCATCTGTTAGGTAACTTTTGTTGTGATTACGTTGTTAATAATACAGATATTGCGATGCGTGGACATTCCAGAATATTCTATCGGCACAAAAGTAATTTGTTTTTGTAAATATTTGATAAATGTCGCGGGCCGCAAAACTTTCCGAGGAGGGCCGCGGGTTGGCAATCTCTGGTGTAGTAGTACGCTTCGTCACTACTACGAATTGTGTAGTTAAAAAATAATTCAAAACGCGTAGAATAAATAATACTAATTATGTTTAACTATAAACAAATGAACGAATAAGTTATAAAACAATAGCGCGTAGCCAGGAGTGTTATTGGTTTGTATCGACAACCGGTTCCGATCACGAAAACCACCGTCGGCCGCTAAGCGGCGTTTGTAGACTACGTACGAAATGTTGAACATTTTTTTGTTTTTTTTCGTTCAATATGTATACCAACACGCATAGAAATACGAAATTTTCAGGTCACGGATTCGTGTTTTTTTTTTTTTTTACTGCTCATATTGTGTAGAGCTGCATATCGGAGCAAGTTCTGTAGACACCGCAGACTAGATCGAGAGTATCCAAAAGACGATAGAAAAAAAAAAAAAAACAAAATCATAAAATTGCAATACGCGCACGGTGTAAATATAATACAATCCAACGTGCGTGCACAAAAGAGTGACTAGCCGTCGTCGGAGCAGCAGCGGCGGCGGCGGCCGCACTGTTGGGCGGGTAATGATTGGTTTATCACGTTCGTGCGGGCAGTGTTCGACGGTCAGACAACGAAAACAAAAAAACAAAAAAAAAAAAAACAAAAAAAAAAACGAGAAAAAAATAACGTCTATTAATATTATATTGAGCACGGTCAGGACGGAGTGACGGCCATACGAAAAATACGATTGTGCACGCGTTCCTGAGTCGAACAGAAAAAAAAAAAAAGATGAGAAAAAATAAAAAAGCGATCGAATCGTATTCGTAGGGGATTCCGATCGTTTTGGGAAATTAATTCTCTCCGTCTTTGCGACAACAAACGCGGTCGGTGATTTGTCGGTTTGACGTTGTGTGTCGATTGTTTTTCGAATTTTTTTTTTTTTTTTTTCGGTCGCTCGTTAAAGGACACGGTTAGGTATTCCGCGTGTACGGCGCCGTCGCGCGTCGGTCGTGTCGATTCGCTCGAGTCGCGTTCGTCGGAGACACTGGAACGCGTGCCGAAAAAAATAGCTGGAAAATTAAATTCAACTTTAATTACGTAATCGTGAAATAGTTCAAGTATTAATTACCACAAAAAACCGTTAATTTTTTTTCGGTCGGGAATAGATTTTGGTTACAAAACCGGGATTGAAAAAAAGAGGTAATCGCTTTAATGTTGATACAGTAGAAGCCGCTTATTAGAAAAACTTTGGGACCAAGTTGAAATGTGTCAATCAATTAACCGATTGTTACTAATAAGCGATTGGTTTGATTTGTACTATGAAAAAAAAAAAAAAAAAAATTAAAAATACGCGAAAAATAAATGTATTTAGGACTTAGGTATATTTAACTATGTATGTATAATATGTAATATGTATATTAATCTATGCATGTGTATTGTACAATTTAAAAAAATATGTTCAAATGCATTTATTTTCTATATTATTTTTGATATATTTATCTGTCTTAGTTTGTTTTTTTGCGTCGAGTAACTCCATGACCATATTTTCATACGAGTAAAGGCCTTGCCACACTAAATACGTCGACGTCCGTTGCGATGACGTACGTCTAAAGTATACGTTCAACGCAACGTACACAGGTCCCACACTAAATGCGTTTATTGGTTATCCGTCAGCTAAAAGCTAACTATAAATTATAATTATTTCTATCTACCAAATCAACTTTTGATTACAAAATGTACAATGTATTACTGGCTTATTACTGCAGTTACCTACTATATTCCTTTATCTGATTGTTTGCTCCATCACCATTGCATGCAAGTCACTACTTTTAGTATTAACACTAAACAGATATTATTGAATAGGTAAAGAAGTGTTCTGTGTGTGTCTTAACTTCTTAAGATTTAGTTTATTGAATCAAATTTTTAAAGTAAATATAAATAATAAATAATAAATATGACGTTATGTACGTGATCTAAACGGCTATTGGCATTGTTATTATTAATAAGAAGACAGAAAAAATATACATTAAAGAAATCTAGACTTTGGGTACATTCTATGAATCGAACACGATCAGAAAACGGAGAATTCAAAAAATTATGTGTTGAACGTCAAAGTATGGGTATCTACTATCTACTGATAAATTGTGAAGATAAAACTATTTTAAAATATTAATAAAATATGGTTCTATTCGAATGTCGACGCATTCAACTGATAGCAATTTTATATTGTACGTCGACGCGCCGGACGGACGTACCCGACTTTTGACGCGTCGTACCTGGTGTGCGGATTCGTATTTGAATACGTTAAATTCAAAAAGAGTACGTTGACGTACGTCATCGCAACGGACATCGACGTATTTAGTGTGGGAAGGCCTTAATACTGTTCAAAACCTATTTCATTCGCGCGATGCTGGACGACACTTGTGAGGACACATAGGTTTCTACAATTGCCTAAAAGCTTCTAAAATGCGGCTAAATTTGTTTCAAATAACCGAAGTGATGTTTCAATAATCCGATTTATTTTCAACGTTCTACTAATACACGGTCGGTCCGTCCCGGGACATTTTGTTTCAATAACGCGATTCTATCGATTAACCGTGTTTCTAATAAGCGGGTTCTACTATACACAGATGTTTACATTGATTACCGGTAACCAATAACCACATCCAACATTCCAAAACCAAAAGCGGTTATCGTTTTTCGGTTCTCAAATTTACGTTTTTTTTTTTCACCGGTTTTAAGCCCTGATTAATACTATATTGATATTATATATCGACCGACGTCAGCGCTGACCGTCGTTCGAGCACTAATTCTAGCCTTATAATAATAATGTTATTATTATTATGTTACGATCGGCATACGTCCAATGTCCCGGTGTAAATGTTCGGCGGCGAATGCACGTGCACGGCTCGACCGCGGCGGAGAGAAAAAAAACGTCGATAAAAATATAATAATATAAATTTAATAAAATGTTATTCGTACCTGGTATTATACGCGTGTTTTTTGTTATATTATTATTATTATTATTTTTTTCATTTCCATTTCTGCCCACACGCCCGAAAACGTCAAATAATAGACTGCTGTAGTTCCGTCGCAGGTAGAGCGACTTAATACGCGGCCGAATTCAACCGGCCTGTCCGTCCGGCGACGGTCCTCCTCGTCATTGTGTACGTCGTTGATAAATGAATTCTCGCCGCCGCAGAGACACGGTCCCCGCACGAATTCTTTTTACACGTCATAACGCGTGTGTGTGACAAGAGAGAGAGAGAGAGAGAGAAAAAATCAACCTTTTTCTTACCTTTGACAAGTTTCGGCGAATATTTATGGCGGTCAACATCCGGTGGATCGGACGCCGTCGCGTCGATACAATTAAAAACCGTATTCAATCACGTTTCGAAAGTTGTTTACCCGATATATTGTCGTCGTACACGCGTTAAACCGTGACCGCCGTGAACCTTCGACGCGGTCGTCTTTTCGTCGCACGTTCCT
The DNA here is from genome assembly GCA_027580255.1 of Therioaphis trifolii. NCBI lineage: Eukaryota > Metazoa > Arthropoda > Insecta > Hemiptera > Aphididae > Therioaphis > Therioaphis trifolii. Next base: position 2,615,667 of record CM050405.1, on the reverse strand, counting down.
CGAGGCGGCGGCGCTATACCTGCAGAGTGTTGACGCGAACGCACACGGACGACGCGAATAAAAGGCCACGGCGGTCGTACGGTAGTATTTATGATTGTCGTACGCTCTGAGAAACGAAATTCACGAGACGTGATAAAAAAATAAAATAAATAAATTATAAAAAAAAATGTTTATAAAAATCCACACGAGCGTGTGGAAATACTCTATAGACATCGCGTCTACTGGTGTCGTTCTACGCAAACCCGTCGTAGCGTGTTTTCCGCCATCGTGCAAACATTTTCACGCTGCTCTTGAATACTGAATCGAAACAGGTACACGGATTACATTAATTGAAATTACCGAAATGTCGAAAACAGCCGACAGTCAACGTGGTCACACGGGCTACAAGCCTACGTGTATGACATAGCTATATACAATAGGAGTGACGGTAATACCGGTATACCGTGATTTAACCTAACCTAACAGAATATATCGAACGTATCGAAAATACATAAATATCGAATATATCGAAAACGCCTAAATATCGAATATAACGGAATATTTTAACCGATATATCGGTTTAACGATATTTTCGGTACATCGACTCATATCGATATGAAATATCATACCGAAGTATCGATGTGAAAAAAAATACCGTCACCCGTACTATACAATACTCTGTGCTGAACGCGTCATAGTGTTTGACGTGCGTATTTGTCGGTACGATATCATAGCCATCGTTTGCAGCCGATCGATACAGTTAAATGTAACAACGCAGACGCTAAACGGCAATATTGTAATATCGTTGCCGTCTTTTCCGAAGATTTAATGGTCTCGTTTTGTCGCCTCGATTTCCTCGAAATATTTTGCTGCCCTCAAGCAATGCACGGCTTGCTGGTGCACCCGACAACCCACGGGCCCGGTTCTTCGGCCAAAATCAAAACGCACTATCATGTCTATACGCGCGTATGGTGTCGTGTGCACGGCGTAATGTTTTTATTACGGTATTGAACGCGATAATCGTCCACGACACGTATTCGACGTGAATATCGATTCGCAAAGCGTGTGTTCGATCGTCGTGTAATCGATAAATAAATATCTTTTTTTAGCGCACATCGCTCCTCGGTGTGTGTGTGTGTGTGTGTGTGTGTGTGTGTGTGTGTGTGTGTGTGTGTGTGTGTGTGTGTGTGTGTGTGTGTGTGTGTGTGTGTGTGTGATATACTTGTCTGCTCGCGATCGAGTCTGAAATACCAATTTCATTCACTATCGATATATGATTGCGTACACGTTTTTAAAATGTGTTACATATACGCGTTGTTATACATGTACTGGTGTATAATATTTCTGTTTCGATTATTATTCACGGCTATAATACTTTTAAAGTCGTCTGATCGTTTATAACTATCATTTTTTTTCCACTGGATCCAACGCATTATAATAACACTACGAGCGGCGGATATCATTACACGTAACTTGTAAATATATATATATATATTCTTCCATTTTCCATGACGTTTCGGCGTGACGAATATACCTAGGCCAGTACAAGAATGCACCGTACATTCAATTATCTTTTGTATCATGTACGGGTTTATATGATACACACACACACACACACACACACACACACACACACACACACACACACACACACACACACACACACACACACACACACACACACATTATATGGTATATGTTACCTTTCTCGCGTTCAGTTTCTAATTAACCGATGATGTGGCAAAACTATTTTAACCACCGTCCAATTTATCATGTACGTGTATACACGGAGCTGTAGCACAGTCGTGTGTGCGTTGGTCAGTACTTATTATACGGTTGTGTCAACATTTTTTTTTAATGTTTTGTAAGACTCTATATTATAGCATTTGATTAATTTTTAAATAGTAATAATAATAATAATAAAAAAAAAAAATTAAAATAAAATAAATTAAAAAGATTTGAATATAAGTTTGATCGCGTTATATTGATGACGTTCTCCCTTTCGCGTCAGTCGAAGGCAAAGATTAATCGTTGACATCAATCATTCGCAAAGAAAAACAGGCTTGCACGTTTTCCGCAGGAGAAAATGTATTTCTTTATTGATCTGTTTTTAAAATGGTTTCAGAGTTTCGGTGAAGGTTCACATGAGATTTAATAAAAAAAAAAAAAAAAAAAAAGGAAAAAACCTTTGGGTTTTATGGATAGAAAATAAGTTGCAAAGTAGGTTACGTCAGGGGTGAGTGGTGGAAATCACAGACTCTGGATCGAATCCGAGATGAAAGTGGTCCATCTAATGTACGGAATTATTTATATGAAATTAATACACTTCATTACAATACGACATTTCAACTCACTTACAAACGCGGAATCGTGCACACCGATTTATCGCTATTTACAGTATTATGAAATAAAAATATTTTCATAAATTTATTTATTATTAAATAAAGAACGTTAAAATTAACGATCGACGGAAATGTCGAGGTGTTCGAAGCTTAATCGTTGACTATATTTACTAAAGTTTTTCGAAAATTACGACGTGTCGTAATATGTTTTTACGATTTTTAATAATTTGTTTCGGTAATTTAAATAAAAACAGCAATCAAGTTTTTTTAAAAATCACTTCCCCGAAGAGCGTACAATAATTTGCGTGTTCATATTTCTAGTGACGGCGTAATGATTCGGATGGCCATGGACGACGAGTAATTCAAATACAGTACGTATCGTCGAAGAATTCCGTTTTCCATTTTCTGTTTGAAAAACGAAAAAATGAATCGGAATAAAATAATCGATAGAAGCACTGGTCTCTCTCTTGGTGCGATATACTGATGTAATATTACTACGAATGTCACACCAGTATTCGAGTCGGACAAACAGTTACCATTATCGAAATATTTAATAGACAACCAATTAAGTTGTGGTATTTTAAAAAAAAAAATGAAAAATTATATTTGAAAAAAAAAACTATTTGATTTACTTGTCAACAAATTCACCGTGAAAATATCGCGACTGGTAATATAAGACTAGTTCACAAGTTTGAATATTCCAGAATTAAGTGATCGAGTTTTGAGTTACTTTTATATTTTAATGTATTTATAAAGTTTCGGTCGAAATATAATTCGGTTAAAGAACTTTTTAGACTCGAATTATGTCAGACGAGATAATTGATTTTTCTCCGTTAGTTAATTGCCAACAGATTTATTTATAATCCAGTGACATTATAGTCGAATCCAGCGTAAAAACATGATCGTCAATACCGAAAAATTTAAATGGAATAACTACATTAAGGTCGGCGTTTTAATGCAAACCGTATTTTTGTCGCCGTATTCTAAATCCAATATTGCAAAAATCCAATTTACACATAGGAGACTTTTAAAATAGACCCGTGGGTTTCACATAATATTTTAATAATTGAAAAAAAAAACAACGTAGATAATATATTTTATTCTAGGCTCGCTCGTGATGATAATTTTTGAAATTTAGAAATTTTTTAGCGTTCGATTTTTTTTTCTTCATTGTACGTCTACCTATTATTTCGTTTCATTCTCGTCTTGCGCGCACAATATTCGACTAGGACGTCATTTCAATATTGAACGACCACGAAAACTAGGCGCATAAAATCGAAACGGCTCGATGTTTACAAATGTGTATTTATGCAGGATGAGCAAAAACTGTAGTTTTGACCGTTTACGACACATTTTTTTTTTTTATTCACTATAAAGTGATAATTCACTATAAGCAAAATTAACAACACACCGTTTAGCGTATCGTATAAATCCACGCCTTTCAAACCGTTTACAAAACATTAACCAACTCGAGAGGCCGTCGAAAATAATCGTTTAAGTATCGAAGCATCCGAAGCTAAAACAACAGTCAGGTATTCTAATCTTTCGAAAACTTCGTCTCGAGGGAGGGCTGGCCCGGATTAGTTTTGAAACATCACGTGTCGCTTGAAAACGTCTTGCGTATCACATAAAACGAAATTCGATTTTTTTTTTTTTTTCATAGGATTTATCGCTGTTTTTGTTCTGTGCGTCGCAAACATTCAATAAACAGACGGGAGTATTATTATTATTATTATCGGTCGGTACGCGTTCAAGTGTTCTCGGTCGGCCTCGTGCGAATTTCAGGCGTTTAAAACGAAAAAGTAAAAATGTTTTCTGTCGATCGTCGTTTGCGAGTCGGTTTGTTTCGGTTTGCCGAGACCTATATTTATAACGACGGCCCCGGTCCACTGTGGATCTCGTGCGGTGGGAACGCCCGTCATTGGCAACCACGCCAAACGAAAATGCTATTATTCTTTTCGATTTTCGCCTCACAGTTCACACACGCCGGATCGTATATCATAATCTCTAGGGCTCGGAAGTTGTAGGAGTTGCGTATTATTTGATGTGCTCTCAATTTACAGCAGACCAAGCTCCGTGTCCGAGCTAAACTGGCGTGAATTTAAAAATTGAAAATTAAAATTGCGTGTTTTGCAAATTTTGTCGATTTCGGGAAAAAAGTGCATATTTTGTTGATTTTCATAATACGCATAATATGTAGGTATATTTAAAAGTTTATGAAAAAAAAAAATTGATTTTTTTTCTTTCTTAACCTGTATATTTCATTTGATATTGAAAATTAAATTCAAAATTATCAAGTAGAAAGTATTGGTGGTTCGATGCAATAATCTAACGAGTGTTATAAAGCGTGTGTTTTTCGCTAAATTTCAAAAATACTGAAAAAATATTTCATATTTTATTTTCAGCTCAATAACGTGTTAAACCATGCCAACCACGGTTATTCATTTTCGTCGGTTATAAATAGTTTTTTTTTTGTATTTTATTAATTTATTAACAACGTCAGTTGTTTTTTTCGTAATTGACATATTCAATGCACGTTTTGCGATTTTTTTTCGTGCACATATTTTAACCTTTTTGAGCTCCTCCTACAACTTCCGAGCCGTGATAAATAACACACGCGAGATTACGTAGGTTTCGCGGCGGCGGCGGCGGCGGCGGCGGCGGCGGCGTCGTCGGTCGTAGATCTCGCGCCGAAATCGTGTGCGTAATTTGTTATAATAGTAGCGGTAGTAATAATAATTATAATTTTAGTAATAATAATAGTTATCATAACGATAATCGTGACGACCGCGTAACGATATTATCGATAATCGCTGTTGGCCCCGGGTGAGTAGGCGCTAGTTGTTGAGCCGCGTGTGTGTCCGACTACAAACGGTTTCCGACCGGACGACGACGGCGCGCGACGCGATTTTGTTGCGTGGCGCGCGCGCGCGCGCTCCACGTATAATTATTATCGACGACCAGGTGTTTCGGGTTCGCGAGACGGTCGGGGATTTTCAATTACATCTGTGATCGTCGGACCGCGGGAATGCGGCGCCGCGATATAATTACACCCGGCGATTCCCGCGTCCGGTTACGATCTACGACCCGGCCGAAACGATCGCACGCGATCAGGCGGCCGCACAACGGCGGCGTATTTAGGATTTCGCTGCCCCGGGCACACGTTTTTTTTGACGCCCTCTTCCGCTCGTAGGGGGGGCTTTTTTTTTTTTTTAATTGTAGCGATTTTTCTCGCCCTCGAGAAAACTTACGATACACGCGACACGGCGATAGTATCTCGGCGGGTAAAAACCTATCCAGTGCCCTAGAATCAGGGTCGGGTGAATCGACGTATAAAATGTTTTATACACCATGATGTATCATTGTACATTAATATACGTGTATAAAACGTATACGTTGTTTTTTCTATTTTTCTTTCGTGAAATATTTAAATTATTAAGGAACTAAACATTTTTATGCGTACCTTTTTTTTTTTTTCGTTTATTTAAATAATTTACAATCTATACAACAAATTAGTACGATAAGCAAATTTGATGGTTTAAAAATGGTTAGTGACGGGAGGTTGACATTTGTGGGCAGGCAATCGGCAGTACCACCCGGCCGGGTACAAATTTGGAATTGTTAAAATTACAATTTGTTTTTATTATTTTTTTCGTTTTAATAAGTCTCTAGGCCACTGCCTACCTATAGCATACCTTTAGTACAAATATTAAATAAAAATTGTTTTTATTGTAATTGGGATAACTTCTTAGAATTTAATTACGAATTTGAAATTGATAGTGTATTCATTAGGTACTCATCAGTTATTAGGTACCTTCTTTATTAATTATTAGTAGGGCTGGGATTTCGATGCACTTTGCATTGTTTTCCAAAGATTACTGTGCAATGCTCGTCTTGTCACAAATTTCATTTATGTACATTTGAATGAGAATAAGAAGTTTTATTTTGCATTTTTTAATTTTTAGGTCTTTTTATTTTTATGGCATTTTAGAGGTTTTGGAGCATTTTTTGAGTTTTTTGAAACCAAGTGTATGAATTTGAAATTTTATTTTAAGATTTTTAAACAAATATGGTTTTTAAATAAACATATTTGGTACAACTTTTTTTTTAGATTTATAAAAACTATGTATTTACAGTTTACGCTTGTAATAGATTTTTATAATGCATTTTTTAAAACTTTTTATTGTAATTTATACTAAAATTATTAAAAATAAAAAAATGATTTGATCATAAAAGCATTTTTTTATAGGGTATTTTTCGGGTTTTTTTAGGGTATTAAAATTTTTGACACCAATAATATTTTGACCGATTGTATGATGAAAAAAAATGCGAGATTCGATTGTGATACTTTTGGTGTCAAAAAACGAAAAAAATAAGAGTGGTAGGTAGTACTGTGTTTTGTTTTTGAACAGCCGATGACGAACAACTATGACGACAATACACGCGCGCTTATTGTGAAATGTGGAGATTAATATCACAAAATATCTATGTTCTCTTGTTGATATTGACAGAACGTTTTGTTGACATTGTTTTACATATAAAAATTAATTAACTAACATTATTATTATTATTATTTTATTTTTTTTTACAACTACTTAAATCATTATAAATCACACAGGCAACTAGGTGTCGTTTTCGAGTTTTACGTCAAAGGGTACCTAATGAGTTTATGTCGAAAAAAAAAAAATGCGAAATTTATTTATTAAATCGTCTTTTATGTTAATTATTAACCAAGTCGTCGTATTTAGTTCCGTATCGGGCGCGGGTATTAAGTTTTTGTCGACCGTTCGGGTTTTCCACTCCGTGTAACTATGACGGGCCTCGACCACGACACGTCCGGCCAGCGCCCGTCTTTGTACCCGTCTAACCCATCCGGTTCGTCTCGAGCCCGCCGAACGCCGACTGTTCCGGTTCGAAATGCGTTGTAGCGGGTACAGTCGCTCGTCTGCACCACGTGCCGCTCTTTTGACGTTATCGATTCGGGTACGGACAAACTGTGCTTACGGCGTTGACGACAACTATATAACGACGAGTTTTCGGCGACCCTGATCTGTCGAGATACCGGTATGGCGTGACGTGCGCTCGAGACGAACCGATCGCGGACGCCGGACCGCGAAGTCTTTATTTTTTTATTATTTCGAAAATTATTTTTTTCATCTAAAGGGTTCCGCGTACCGTACTTCTGTGATTATGTGCACATGTCACACGCTTCAGACGCAATTTCGAACGATTTAGGCCCATCACGACGACCATCGATAAACTATTATAATAATTACGGGCCACGTTTATGGGGGGGGGCAGTTCTCGCTCGTATGCGCTTTATTGATACATTAACACACACACACACACACAAACTAAAAAAAAACATAGGTGCTACGGTTTATACCACGAATTTGAAAAATGTCAAAACTTCAAGACTCGAAACTAATTAATATTTAAAAATGTACTCGTTTAAAAATGTCGAATGATGTGATAATATACGCATAATGCGCGTCACGTGTGTATTCCGTTTAGGGAAAATAATTGAAATCACTGCAAAAACAGAGTCGACACCTCGCGTGATCCCCGGTCGCAACTCTAACGTAACTCACACATTCACACACGGCGTATGTCGTAAAAAAAAATACGTGTGTACAACTCACGCCCAACACAGTAATAATAATTCTTATCCTATCCGAATCCTACACACACACACACACACTCACACACACAAACGTAAATCTGTACGCTCTATTTATATATATAAAGTATATATATATATGTAGTAAAGCGTGCACGAGCTTTGCGCACGTGTGTGTTTATTTGTTTTCAACACACGTTCGTTCGGCTCTCACGCCGTCGCGGCCGCTCCCGCCGTCGATTTCTGCACGGCAGTCGTCCCCAACACGCAGGGCAAATTCAATTTATTTGTTTCGAGTGTGAAAAATACGCTGCACTATGGCTAACGCAGTTCGCTCGTCCGATCAGAGTTACTTTTTTCGTTAGCTCTCTCTCTCTCTCTCTCCGTTTTTTTTTTTTTTTGCTTTCAGATACTGAAAAAAGATACGCGCGCGCGAAATCCCAGAGAGTCGGTAAAAAGTTATTTTAATGGAAACGTATTTTTTACTCCGGTAAATATATACGCCGACGGCGTTTTTTTTTTTTTTTTTTTACCCCGTTTCATTTGATTTTGTTTCACGGTTTCTCGAATTTGAGCGTCGGCTTAGCGAGGGGCCGCGCACGCGAACGGTGTGAGCAATGCCACGTCGGAGCCGAAGTTTTGCCATAAACCTAGACCATAAACCTAACCAAGACGGGTCGATTGCCTATTGATACGATATTCCACGGTGAAAACGTTCCTGTCGCGTTCGCGTTCGCTGCTCGCTACTTGCAGTGTTTAGCGTAAGTGTCATCAGAATTCATATTTCATTTCCGAAACTATGGAAATCTTCCGAGACTTTAAAAACAAAAATCAATATTTCGCATAAACTGTTCCTAGATTACTTGCTTGCGATTTTTCTCGTTTCTTTTTTAGTTTTATATAGCGTTGTTTGAAAATCAAGGGAAATCCAGAATAAAATATATTTTCAAAATACAATCCGGGATCGATTTCAAATATTCTAAAATTCTAAACACGCTAACCGTACCCACCCGGCATAATCACGTGATACATGCATTTATTACGACACGGTATTCGGTCACACGATTTTAACAAAACATGTGTTGTTTTGAAAATCATGTTTGGCCGCTGTATTTCTCGTTAAGGTTTAAAGACGATTTCAAAAATCACCAGGTCGTATTTAATTTTCTTTAATTTACTTCAATTTAAAAACGTGCACTTTGTGTTTTCGTGTTTTAAGAATATTTATATGCGTCGTTCTTAGATTTACTTTTCGTAGATGACTTTCAAAAGTTCACTTCTGTCTCTGTCTCTCTCTCTCTCTCTCTCTCTCTCTCTCTCCTTTTCTCTATCTGTCTCTCTCTATTTGCCTCCGGAACAGTGATCCTTTCACCGTTCTCATCAATCAAAACTTCATTATCATTACCACCTCGCGCACGCGCGTCCGGACAAAGCTGATGGTTTTCCATTGAATTTCAGCCGCCCGCGCTCACGTCCCATAACTGTTCGAAGATTATTGTGTCTTACGTCCCGTGCGATTGCAACGAAACAATTCGCGGGTTCATATCGCAGCTCGCCGTAGACCGGATCCTCAAATAAAATTAATATTTAGCCTAGTAAAAAAAGTTCAGTCGACTTTGCCAAGCACTTGACGAGTCGCGCGCGACCGCGGTCGCCCCGGTTTGCCGACTGACAATCGCGAAACCGTTTTTTTTTTTTTTGAGTCGGTATCGAGAATATCATCATCGTGTTCGTCGGATTTTAGATCGACTTCCAACGGTTTCGTGTGAACTCTGTGTTTGCGGCGGATAATCGACCGACCAGACCCACCAGCACGCGACCCGCGTCGAGAGACAGAGTGCACGCCGAACAAAATATGACAATCACATCGACGTTTGGTTTGCGCGCATCATAGTATCTTAAACATAGAATCTATACGCTCACCGTCCCTGCAGTGCGCCGGATAATTATAAGATGAACCAATCGAAAAATATAAATTATTTCTCAGTTTTACACGGCTCGTTTGCCACTTGTATATCGTTTTCGGTCAAGTGCCCTCCTCCGAACCGTGACCGCAATAGCGGAGGCGCGAACAATAATAAATAAATAAATGAAATAATGTCGACGAGAAACCTATAAAACGATTACTCGATACCGACAGAAAACCATGATTTTGGTGATGGTATCATGCGGCCAGTCCAGGCTTTCTCGCCGTTATAATGTATATATTATATTATATAATGACCTCGGCTATAACGACCCCGCGGGATAAACCGTTCCGTTTGTACGTTTGTTTCTATACGCGTTCACTGGGTGGACTCGACGTGTCGTAGTGAATGATATTGTTTTTAATAACGACTGTAAATCGTTCTTATATAACAAATTTTGATAATTTATTAAAAAAAAAAAAACAATTCTTTAAATATGCGATTCGTCTACGTCCTGGCGAGAGAAGTAAAGATGCTTAGAACAATAATATCGTTTTATAGTTTTGATTTTGAATGCGGCGTTATAACCGCACGTGCACTTGTGTCTTGTTTTGTGGTTGTATCTTATCGCGAAGAACATTTTGCCATGTATTTTAACTAACATTGTGTGCGATATATTATCACATGTTGCGCTGACCGTCGCCGACATATGTGCCAATCATAGTATTATAATATCAAATTAATATTTGTGTGTGTGTGTGTGTGTGTTTGTTATACCATCGTAATGTTATAATGCGATACGTTATTATATGGTGTAACGTCATGAGGTTCATTGGAAAACGACATCGTTCTATCGTTACATCGTACACACGTCATGTTATTATTATTTACAGCGGCAGATAAAAAATACGGTACAGTTTATTACCATTACTATATATGTGTGTTTATGAATCGGTTATGGTTTCTTCGAAACGATTAAATCTCTGCTAAGATGGAAATCGTCCGTCGTGTGAAAAAAAAATGGTGTAACATAACATGCTTTGACACACCATGATAATAATCAAACGAGACGTCGTTTCGGCTGAAAACACGGCTTACACACACACACACACACACACACACACACACACACACACACACACACACACACACACACACACACACACACACACACACATACATATATGTATTTATCAGCGCTGAAGTGTCGACGTGCATAATTGAGTGTGCTATAAATAAATAAATATTTGTATATTTTTCAAGCTTTCTGCAACTCCAATGAATTTTCAAAATTGGTCAGGTACACATTTGTATACAGAGTGAAAAATATGAAAAAAAATACAGTGTTTAAAGTAATAAAACATCAGATTCTTGAAAAACGATGTATTATTTTCTTTCGTCTACAATCTCATATTGAATGTGAAGTGAATAAGCCGGTGAGATAATGGTGACGAAAGACCATATTCTGTGTCTCTTCGATTTTATGACGACTACGACGTGTCTACATTAAACAGAATCATCGATCGAGCGAAAACCTCACCGAGTGACGTATTTTAACGTCGGCGAAATATGTTTTTTTTTTTTTTTTTTAATAAAACACAATGATTTATCGGGACGTGATGGAGCCAAGATATATTACATTTTTTTTTTTTTGTTACGCAGTACGAATAAACGCCAAATATTCACACGGATAAGAAATTCGATATTGGTATTTGCGGGGAAAAAGATTTTACGAATACGACGCGTCTTCGTTAGATCGTACAGTCGAACAGCTTTGACCAAATCATAATAAACCGAAAGAATAAAAGTCGTCTTTCACTGCAGTGCGCAACGTCGTTTCCGACTGTGTCGATCTTCTGATGGGATCTTCGGACATGTTTGGCGCGCGCACACACACGCGTGCCAATACGCGTCGGAAATTCGATAAAACGGTTTTAAGTACTTGGAAATGGCAACCGTAAGTATATTATTATTATAATCGATTTTTGACGTTTTATGTACGGCGACGGTTTCTCGCGGGCGAATCGCATCCGATTGAGTTCACGCCGTACGCACACACGCGCACATAAACTTTTTATTATTTATCACGCGTTGTGTTATATATAGGTACCGTATCGTTTTTGCGATCCGCAACGTGGAAATAACGATGATCGAAACCCCTCGCTCGCGCGTGTATATACACCGTTATGTATCGTTATATACACCGACTTAATCTTATATTTATTTATTTTTTTAAAGCTTTTATAGCCCGTTTGGGGCCTTCGTTGCTATTCGATGCCAATCGAATATCTCTGTATACAGTCCATGGGTCGGCAATAGGCGGCCCGCGGGCCAAATCCGGCCCGCGGAGAGGAAATAACTGGACCGCCGAAAATATTTTTCTTAGACGTCGGTTTTCCGCACATTTTAGAATTCCGTATAGAATTTAGATATTTGATCCGTTTGTTATGACGTAATTGGAGATTACGATAGCGAATACATTAATTGTCTTAAACTGTGATTTAATACGAGATTAAATACATTGATATTATCTAACTAATGTTTAAGTTTTATCTGGCCTTCGAAAATTTGTTTACTAATTATCTGGCCCGTCATATAAATAAATTGCCGACCCCTGGTATACACACTCTTCTAATTTTGATCCTGGTGCACATTCTTCGAGGTCTGATTCGACTATGTCTATATCCACCTCTGCCCTAGGTAATTTCCCATTGTCGGTGCCAATCATTACTTTTTTTACTATACCGGTGGATAGAAAAAAAAAAAAAGAAAAAAAAAAGTCTCAGACATCTTATATTTTTACATATTATGTAAATATTGTCATATTATAGATATTTACATATAATATATATATATATATTGTCGTACTGTAAAATATACCGGGTGTCCCACGGAGGTGTGCACGACGCGATCCTTCTTCTTCAACGCGGCGCGTAAGCCGTGCGGATTCACCGTGTCGTCGAGGCGTATTATCACCACGCTGTGCCGATCGATTTGTTTAAATTAAATTCTTTAGGTGACAGCAGCAGGACTCGTGCACGGGGTGCCGGCGCGACCTCGACGAATCCGTCAGACCGCGACGACGGCGGCGGCGGTAGCGTCGTGTCTGTCAACGCGTGGGACGTGATATCATTATAACGCGGATTATTATTATTGTTATTATTATTATTATTATTATTATTATTATTATTATTATTATTATAACGCAACGTATAGTCTTTGTCGCGGCGCGCAGGGGTCGCGCAGGCAATCGAACTCGGCAACACGTCCCGGACGACCCTCGTCTCGTGCGTAATGGTCATCTGCGCGTTCATGTGTGTGTGTGTGTGTGTGTGTGCGCGTGTGTGTGTGTGTGTGTGTGTGTGTGTGTGTTTGTGTGTGTGTGTGTGTGTGTGTGTGTGTGCGAGTGTGTGAAAAAACCGTCCGCGTGCAGATCCACGCACACGTTGTCGTCGTACGGCGTGTAATTACATCACGCGCGTAATTCGATCACAACAACATTAATAATAATAATAATAATAATAATAATCGTAACGATAATGTAATGACGATAACGCACGCGGTGAAATACGAACATATTGCCGAACGGCAATTATTGTAATGTACGACATACGTAACGATTTTATTACGTTATATACGCACGGCGTGTAGTGCGTATATACAGGGTGCCTCTCGAGGTTTATATACGTTGCGATTTCATTTGAATTTAATTGTGAATTGTTCGAAACACCGATGACGTTTAAAAAAAATATATTATTAATAATCTTACAGGAGGTAGGTAATCAAAACTGCATTGTCAAACTTGTACTTGTTAATCTGATTTCTAAAAAAAAAATAATTTCGAACAAACCTAAAACTTTCCCTTCGTGTGATTTATTTAAATTATTATGAGTACTCGATATAGAAAATCTATAGTTATAAAAAGCAGGCAGTATGTTTTATTTAAAAAAATAATTTGTTCAATACCAAAAAAACAAATGTATAACTTAAGAAAAAAAGATGTTGAAATACCGTTTGTTCGTATCAAAAAAGCATATATTTCTTTCCAACAAATTGGATTAAGGTGTCGAAATGAAATTGCAAAGGAAATATTAGTTTGTAATAATTATTTATATTTTAAATTAAAATTAAAAAATTGGTTCTACAATAATCTATAAATATTTTTATTTTACTAAAATGTGATTTTTTTTCTATATATATATATTATATGTATTTTACTACTTACAAATTTCTCATTATATTCAACTATTTTAAAATGAACTGTGTTTGAATTTTTCTTATCATCATTGTTTTAAAAATCATTTTATTTATCTTCTTTTTTTTCTCTTTTTATTATTATTATTAATCCGCTGTGTTTGATACCAACTAATAAGTGCTCTTACTCTACGACACGAGGTTTTCCTCAGTGTAGAGTGATTTTTAGTAATATTTCAAATACACCCGTATGTATACTTGAATTTCTGTTGAAAAAAAATCAAAAGAACAGTTCGTTTATATTGTTTCGCGTGTGCCTACGTAATGTTTTAAATTTTTCTGTGGTTCTTGTATTCATACAAAGTCACTGTTAACATAATTACATTGCGAGGGAGCACGCCTACTTTTTTTCATAGACATTTAAGTTTTTTTTTTTTTTTGTAACCGTACGCGGTGGAAAATTCAAATGTATACGGGGTGAAATCGCGTTGTATCGGTCGTCGCGGCACACCCTGTGTGTTATACCAGCGAGGTATAACGGTTGATCTCGTTTATCGATTAACGTCTGTGCGCGACGCGTTCTCGTCGGCGGCGGTTCCCGTGCGGTGCGAGCGTATATTATAATAATATATACGACATGTGTGTGTGTGTGTGTGTGTGTGTGTTATAATAATAATAATAATAATAATAATACGACGCCGCCACGCCACCGCACGACGTGATATAGCATGGGATATCTCTTATTTGTAATTTATCGTCCGGTCGACGCGCGGAGGGTCGTTGTCGACGCGACGGGATAACGCGCGCCGACGGACGTTTATTCGATTAAACGATGTAATAATGATGATAATAATAATAACAATATTATTATTATTATTATTGTTATGAATAATAGTGTGGCGGCGGATTAAAAAGGATTAAAAAGGAGCGAGGACTTCGACGACTCGTGATTGTGTGACCGCCGGTTCGTGCCCCGGCGCAGATCACAGCGTTTTTCTTTTCTCCGGTCCGTCTACCGGTCCCTGGGTCCGGGTCCTCCGGGTCTGTGTGCGACGCGTGCACTGTACGGGTTACGCTTTTTCAATGATGGCGAATAATAACGCCAATATCGGGTGTCGCGTAATCGCGGAGCAAAACTATGTGTCATAGCACCGTGCGGCGGTGCAAAAAAAAAAGGTAGTTAAAAATATGAAATTTAATAATCTAGGGGTAACCTACCAGGGGTAGGGAAGAGGACATTTTCTCCCCCCCCTCCAGCTACTCATATAGTTATACACTAACATCCAAAATACCGAATTTTATTCATAGATTATTGAAAATTATTTTCATTTATCATTTTTTTTTTTTTTTTTCCGTAATGAGATTTTAACATTAAATTATAATATCTCGACAATTACGTAGGTACATAAATATGAAGTAAATAAGAGTTGGTAAAACTCACAATCTTAAATTCGGAGGCATGATTGCAGAATAAAATTTAGCGTTTGTATGATTATATTTAAATTTTCTCGGTTTATAGAGCGTCAGTAAGGGGAAAATTAGTAGTACCAAAAATGGAAATGAGATTTTCACTCATCATACGAGTACTGTATATTGTTGGAGCGTGGTTGTTATTCTGGCATTTGTGCTCACGGCTCTCTCTCACATACATATACGTTCAGTCAAATCATGTCGTACTTATGCTTTTGCCTCCCCCAAAATTGATTTCTGGACCCACCACGGTTTCCCCCGAATTTTAGCCGGGGCGGCATTTCGAAATTTTCCACAACGCGATATGTGGATCGAGAAACCACTCACTTACACGGACGACAGTGGCGCGATGGGGGAAGGCGAAGAGGGTGAGATGAATTTTTATCGGCGTGTTTTTAGATCATGAGCGAAAAATGAAGTGGTTTTACACCGATCTTCCGTGTTTTCGGGCGGTGAAACCGGTACGAGATTTCCGTTCGGAATCCGAGTCTCATTTCAAAACATTTCAAAATGCCGTTTCGAAAAATAAAGGGGAAACCACCGAAAATCACAGTGTCAAACATACCCTAACCAGATGAAAACAATTTACTTCTAATGTCACAGGCAGGATTCAGCGATGGAACCTTACGAATCGGAATTCCTTTGGCAGATCGAAATTTTTTTCAACATACGCCATAGTCGATATTTAAATATTTCCAATATCTATTGTTCACCGGAGTGTTATGTTTTTCAAAGTCATGTTATTCAAAATCAGACGCACTTGTGGACTGTGTAATTTTGTACGTTTTAATCGAGTAATATTCAGAGAATTTTCACGTACTGTTTACGTATATGGCGTATATAGAGGTATGTTTATTTATTTTATTTATTCATTTATTTTCATTCAATTAACGCCTGGTGGCTCAAGTATAGAAATATAATACATTACATTTATAAATTTAACTAAGGTATATAGTAATATACGTATGTATTTAGTTATATAAAATATAATATTAAAACTTGTATAGTACGTTTAAATTTAGAGTAAAAAAAAAAAAAAATAGAGTAATAATGCTTAAGATCTGATAGAATATTAAAGAAAAATTCAAATTTTGATAAATTTCCATTAGCTAGGATGCGATTTAGAGGATTGTGTTGTCCGTAATTAGTGCGGTGAATTTCTAAATGGAATGTTGGACATGATCGGGAGTAATATTGTGGAATATGGGTACATCTCACGAGTGAGATTCACCGCAAACGGCAAACGTTCTCGCTGGAAACGTGTGATCGTTGTCTAACGCGAAACTATCACTCGCTGGCTGGCGGCGTGTCGCGTGCGATTCGGTCTCCGGCTTGTCTAGCCCGTTCTGCCAATTAGAGAGTGTTCAGACCGGTAGAAAACTCACGTCGTATTTAGAAAAAAAAAAGAAAAAAAAGATATCATTGACGAAATTTGCGGTACTGATATTACCATACCCGTCGTAGAAATTATTATTATTATTATTTTTTTTATTAAAATCACACACATTGTGATTTATGTTGGATTGGTTTTCAGGTATTTTTTTTTACCGTTCTACATCGATCACCTATTGCAAGCACATTTCACCCCGTTTCCGTGTAGATTTCCAATATCTGTTGATTGTTTTACACCTATATGCGTCTCAAGTCACACTCACGCTTATATCCGTATATTTTCGATTTCCTCGAGCCCGGAAAACCATCGATTAAACCCTCGGTGGAAAATTTCATCCTGAACCGAAGTCTCCGAATATAACTCACTGAGAGATGACTGACCTGAGTATAGCAATTTAGTATTTCATAATTTCGGAACACGCGCAATAGAAAAAACGAAATTAAGAGTTTCCTAGTTCATTCGCGTGCAATTATTTTGGCGTTATTTTTCTCGAGTTGGTATACAGGTTGTTTTTTTTTCGGTGCTCTCGCACACACAAACACACACGTGTCGTAAACGACGTACACGCGTCTTCTTCACCGTACCGCGTAAGAAAATAACAAAAAGGTATACTATATTATTATTATCGTTAATATTATTGTTATCGTGCGCCGTTTACCGCGAGAACTCGAAGAAAACTGGCGTTTATATACTCTATACTAGAGTATGTACATAGATAATATTCAGCGTGTGTGCGCGGCGCGCGCTTATCATAACGTGTACGAAAAACTAGGCTATATTATGTACACGTCGTCGTCACCCGTCGCCGTCGTCGCCGCGTGGTGCGGCGCGGATTCGTACTGATATTTTACATTTATTATGTACGCGTCATAATCGCAATTAGGTCATGTACGGCGAAATCCATTAGCGCGGCGTGTCGACGAAATATCAAGTGGCGAGAGAAAACGCCTGAACACATAATACGTACACGACGTGTATACACACACAAACACACACACACACACATATATACATATACAGTGTTTTATATGTGTGTGTGTGTGTATGTGCGTGTGTGTGTGTGCGCGTACGATGACGTCGCGGCAAACACGCCACCTCGGGGCATAAAATTTCCCGAGCAGTAGAAAATTAAAAAGTGTCTGCGCGTCGAGAAACGCGAACAAACACGCGAAAATTAATGATTACGACGTAATCCGTTTCGTCTCGGCCGTCCGCCCGGGTGGTTAAATGAACGATTATTGCGACTCGCCGTCGTCGTGATGTGTTGCGCGGCGCCGTGGCATAGTGATCGAAATGATCGAAATGAGCGACGACGACGTTATAGAAGTATTCGGCTGTTTGATCTTATTGCAGAAATCGCTCGTGCGGCATGGCAGCAAGTGCGGGGCGAAAGCGTATGAATACTGTCGTTACCGGACACGTCGACTCGACGCGAAACCTAGTGCGAAAAACAGTGGCGCCTAATTATTAGGGAGAGACTTGGGGGGACCAAGTCCCTCTTGTTGCGATTTCAGCCCCCCCCCAAACAACAGTTTACAGAAAAGATTTAAAACAATTGATTTAAGCTAAAATATATTAATTGATGACGAGAACGAAAGGAGTACCGTTTTCTGGGGCCATTCGTTATTTCGCGTTGACGCGTCCAGAATAAAATTCTAAACGCAATAGTGGCGGATACGGCGGTTTTTTTTTCGGTGACCCGTTGATAGAGCTGACGAATGAGTTGTTCATTGTACTCCGAGAAATCGGGGGACGGTTACTGTTGTCGATAAGAACACTCGATTTTAGAAATTTCATTAACTGAGAAAAAATTCAAATTAAAAAAAAGAAACCCTTTATAAATATTTATCCCGAAATTTGGTTTTTATCAGTTTTTAGATTACCACATCAATTATTTTTTTACTGAATAATTTACATAATTCGTATATTTTGTGTGATTTACTGTGAAAATACAAATACGAATCAGTAAAAAAAAAAAAAAAAACAAACAAAAATAAACAATCATAATGGAACCCCGAAAAAACGATAAAAGCTCATAACGAAAATCGAAACGTCGAATCGCTTCATTTCGAGTGGTTCTGGGAAGTTACCCGAACATTTTGTGTGCGTGAAAAATCGACGAAAAACCCTTTGTCTGTTTTGTTTTGCGTTCGCGCCAAATAGGAAGCGATAAAAATTCGCGAATTTTCTCTCAAAACGTGCGCCGGACGGTCGCCTGTAGACGAGTGTAATCAGATCCGGACCAAAGGTCTCGACGGCCGAAAAAACGTGTAGTGTCGATTCGTTTTTCGACTCGCATATATCCACTTCACCGTACTTTACCACGTCCTCGGACCGGGAATGGCATATTATTATTATTATTATTATTATTATTATTTGTCATCGTGCGCGCTGCAGCGTACGTGCGCCCGTGCGGTACCTATATCGTACACCCGGTCATGACGACGACACGACACACGCGCCGCTCGCGCGTACACACGCACACGGTCGGATATTTTACGATGCGCGCCGCGGGCCGCGTTTTTCTTTTTCTAAACGTCACGCACGCGTGAAAACCGTTCCTTTTGTTCGTCCTCGGGCGCGTGGAAATTTATGGAAATATCCGTCGAAAACGTTATTTGTTTTGAAAACGAAAACAAAAAAACAAAAACAGAAAAAGAAAAAACAAAAAACGAAAAATCGGTATTTTACACCTCTCCGCCCTGGTCGGCGCGGCCGTCGGCGGCGGTTGATGGCTCGTTCGAATAAATTACCCGTGCACGGAATGCGTGTAAAATTCCACCGCGTTTCAGCTATTAATCATCGAATTGATGATTTATAGTGGCGACGTAAAATATAATATATACATATAAAGCCTATATACGACGAATAACTATACATTGTACATATTATTATACATTACATGTTATATATTCGAGAGTGTGCGCCCATAGGTAGCCGTAGTCGGCGTTATTATTATTTATTTATTTATATATGTCTGTCATTTGTCATAACGCGCGATCGCGTTTACGCGAATAAAATGTACTCGCGAGAGAGAGAAAGAGAGAGAGAAAGAGAGAGAGAGAGGGACGTACGTATTCAAATAATTTTCGAATCGATACGCCGCCTCCGTCGACACACTACAATACGCGGTCGTGCGCAATGTTTTTGATGTTAAACGATACGCGACTGTATACACATTATTGTATACGGCGGAGAAAAAATAGAAATAAAAATAATGAGAAAAACGTATAAAATTCAAACGGAATCGTTTCGGTCTGCTCCCCCCCCAACGGTTCGTTCGTGACGCGAGCGCGACACTGTGTATACTGAATATAATATATTATTATTATTATTATTATCATCATACGCGTATGCGTCGTGCGAATCGGTTTTTCCCGGGCGTTTTCGAAATCTACTTGAAAATGAAAAAAAAAAATAATAATAATAATAATAATAATAATCTCACGTCAACTCGGACCGCCGCGTCGGTTTTGTCGAGATCGTCTGCGAAAGACGCGGAGGACGTGAAAGTTGACAAGCTTCACGGAATCCCAGAAACGTCTCGACCGCGTCTGACCCAACTCAGCCGATTGTTATCGTCATTACACACACACACACACACCCGCTCACATTCACTGCGACGTATAGTTCTCTGCCGTTCTTGGAGACCGAAATTAATTTTCCGTACACACAACAAAGTGATGCGAACACAGCGGCCACACTCGTGTGTCGGCGTCCTGCTCGACGCGAGTACAAATAATAATTATAATCACCGTTTCCGCATTTGTCTTGTCTCGAGTCGACCACGCTCGAGCATTATTATTATTATTATTATCATCGTTATAATCTATTTCCAACTGAAAGAGGTGTCATCGTCGCGTTAGGTTACGCGGTCAAACGCGCGGGGTCGATTGAGTCGGAGTTCATTATTTCATACCGCCACACCGAGTGTAGTAATAAATCTTTTTGGCCGCGTCAGTGATGGACGGGGGAACCGCGACAGGGGGAGGGGAACGATATTGTACACCGTGCAGTCGATTGTCACACCGGTACGGGAAGTTATGGCGCGCACGGTCGTGACGAGAAACGATTTCGGCGGACAATGAACGAAACGGTTTTGTCAAATAGCGTCGGTGCACTCGACCTGGGCGATCGTCTCGAGTGCACTGCGTTGCGTTGCACTTGGTCGGCCCGGCGCGAAAACCACGCGGTAATGACCGCGAACGCGTCGATTTCCTAATTGTTATTACGTGCCGAGTACGCGGCAAAACGAGTTCAATTATTGATGTCGCGGCGGAAAGACGCCGTAAACTTTGATTTCCCGTCGAAAACTCGTCTAGCCGGGGCGAAACGTCAGAAAAAACAGAAAAAAAAAAAGTTTGAAAAAAAAAACAACGGAAAAAACGAAAAAAATCGTTTATTAGGCACTGGCGCGTTTGAAACGTCGACGCGGCCATTGTTCGCGGCCGCCGCCGACGAATCGACTCCGGTCGTCATACGACTCGCGCGCCGTACGATTTTTATTCGCACACACCCACAAGTTTATAATATGGCCGTGTAATTATCAGTCGTTTCGCGAAACGTGACGCGAATAATCGCCGTCTTTTCGCGTCACCGAGCACGGCTAGAACGATGAGACTGAAACTGAGAGAGAGAGAGCTAGAGAGACCGTGCGAATATATTTTAATCGAGGTCGCGCCCGGGGACTTTGACTTTTATACGACGTAATTAGTTTCTCTCTTTCTCTCTCTATCTCTCTCTCTCTCTCTATTTCGCGACATACGATTACGTTCAAGTGCCGTCTGTGGGGGGACGGGGGGGAGCATACGTCCGCGTAAAGTCCCCCGTGCGATCGTTCAGACTTGGACCGCGTCCAGGCGAAAATGGTCGCCGAGGTTCGCGTACGAGTTCGTTCCTTTGATACCCGTGGTAGTCTGCCCACGTGGGGGAGGGGGTGCGAGTCGATTTTCGGCGGCCGGCGCGAGAAGTGTGTTCGAGTGGGTCGATTGACACCCCTCGTGTTTTCGTACGGATATCAATCACTCTCGGTGACGACGGTCGTTCAAAAGACGTTGATTTTTTGAAATTTTTTCTCGCCCAACGTTCTCTATAAAATTTACAATACTATGGCGAGCGCATCAGACAGCTGGTCTGCGGCACGGTCGCGACCGATACGAGTTCAACGCGCCAAGTCCGTCGGTATCGGCCGATGACGATTTCGGGACGTTTCGAATTTTTACCTTCCTCGTCGATATTTCCTTTGAACGCCCGTACACGAAAAAGCGGCGCGAACGCTTTAGTTTGGCTCCGTAGCGATTTTTTGAAATGTTCGTCGTTTAATGAAATCGAGTATTTCAACGAGCCAATAACTATGGTGCAATCAAAACGTATCGGTCGGACTTTGAAAGCCAAAGACGTTTAGAAATGCCACCATACAACGTGAAATGCTCCGTAAAACTTAAAGATATCTCTCGATCCGTCATAAAAAATCACCTCAGGCCATATTATACACACGCATGGGCTTTCGGCCTCCTCGTCAACTCACTACGCAAGCTCTTTTCGGCGATTCAAATCAAAAATATCCCTCGATTCGTTGTGAAACACCGCGTGAAGTGGACACCAAGAAGCGACGAGACATTGTGGTTTTTATTTCGACGACTACACCGGGTCCTAACATAACCGGGTGACGCTACCAACGTTATGCAGCGTTGTACGTGCATTGGTATCTAAACGTTTACAACTGACAAACCGAGTCCGACAAGTACTGATTGCGTTTTTAACTCGTCAAAATACACAAGTTACAAAAAAAAAAAAAAAAAAAGCACCGTGAAACCAAACCGAATTTATACCAAAAAAGCGAACCACCGACGATGATGATTGAAAACAATTAATATTTTTTATGGAATTTTTCAAAATTTCAAATAAATGTTCAGGTAACTCGTCAGTCCCGATACTCAATACTCCGGGAATCCACTCATTCGCGGCCCCGCGTATATAAATCGGGGAAGCCATTAATACGTCATCTGAATAAACTCGGGGATCGATCGATACGAGAGGCAAGTCAGGGGATTAACTCGCCAACACTTTCGCGAGTCTTTTCGGCGAGATCCGAGTCTTTTGAATGTTAAAAAAAACGTTAGGTAGCTGCAGTTAATGATAAGAAGACTCGTAGTAGTTTGATTTCGAACCTTACGACTTACGGCGACGGTTGAAACATCGCCGAAATCGGTTTACCGAAATACGAAATAAACATATTTTTCCCGTGACTTTGATTTTTGCTTTTGTAGCTCCGTGCGAGTCGGCTAGAGAACGATTTTCCATGATCCGCGCTCGCTTCACGGTCTCCGAACGCGAAATCCGTAAATCACGGTGTGCAGCAGCTCGCGACGACACGCTATTAGCACGTATTATCACACAGGATTCGCGCACGGGAACGGGGACTTTGGGACGCCGTCGACGCGTCCCCGGGGAACGGTTCGGACGCGGCGGCGCGTCGCGATACGAGGCGAAGCAATTAAAAAAACGAGTCGTTAAATTTCTAATCGCCAGCGACGACGTCATGACCCGTGTCGATCGAAAAAAAACACACACTCATAGGATCGAACCGCTAGATTTTGCGCGCGGGGCGAGTACTCAAATTCATCTGCCTTTTATTATAAATATTTTACACGGACTTTTTAGTTCCCTTGAAATATTTTGCGTTCAGGGCGCACGTCCCCCTGGCATCCCCTACGGCTTTTCTCACGCGCGCACACACACACGCACACACACACATACGCACACGCACACACATAAGAGCGAACGCACACAACAACCCGAATGTTTCACGGGCCCAGGGACGTGGTGGTGTTGAAACGAAAATAAAAAACGTGCCCGAGAAGATCCGACGGAACTTTAATTGTTTCTGTACACTGTTATGACCACGCGCGGACTCAAGACGACAATAGTATCCGCACGTATAGGCCGTCTTGCCGACACAAATGGTTCGTGTTCAGAAAAACCGATTCCGCGTGGTAGGGCTGGAGCAGCGTTTCCCAACCTTTTTGCAATGGCGACCCGTAAATTTAATTTTTATTAGGTACGCGACCTCCCCCCCCCCTAAAAAAAGTATGCCGTAAATAAATATTATTTTTACTATAATCCATTTTATCATTGAGTTTTTTAGAAAAATACAATACGAATACAATATTCTGAATAATAATAACTTAATTAATAAATAAATAAAATAAATTATAAAAAAATACAAGAAATTAGTATAATAGAAAATTTAGTGTGAATTTTGATTTTGGACACTGTTGCATAAAATTTCCCCTCTGGGGTACAATTTCAGTAGTCTCGATGTACCGCTCCTTGGTCAACTGCATATTATGGATTATGGACAAACGACCGAGATCGATCGCATCGACTAGTCACTAGTCATTAGCACCTTTACTGATAAGATGAAAATTGATCAAAAATTCTATAATCGTAATAACTTTACGTCATTTATTCTACAATACTAGTTATTTATACTATTTATCAATTTAAGACTAAAATAACTGTAATCGTAACCACGAGTCGCGACCCATCAAAAAAATTTCGAGACCCATAGTTTGGTGGGTCGCGACCCATGGTTTGGGAAACGCTGGGCTAGAGTAGACTTGATTACTGTTAGACAAACGTCATTGGGTGTGTGTGTGCATTTTTTACGAAATTTCAAAGAATATCTAGTCACGAGCGACGACCGTGTAAAATCCAATGACGGTTTCGGAATGATTCGATCGAAATGATCGGCGTTGGAATTGAAATATCACACAGAAACAAAAAAAATCAAACAACTCTAAGCGCGTTCACAGACGACGTTTTGACGTTATGGTTCTGTCGAACGCGAATTCGGTATCGAGCGTGTACGCGCGTCGACGAGACGGAGGCGACACACGGACGGTGAGTACCTAAGCGCTCCGGCGGCCCCCGAGGTCTGGTACGAGTGGTAGCTGTGCGTGGACGGACGGCCGTACGACTTTAATGACATTGTGTTATTCCGAGAGGGCGACGCGGTAAAAGGGGCGAGTGCGGAAAGCGACTGGTACGACGGGGAGAGCGACTACTTAAATACGGCGTGTATGAAGCGTCGCCGCCGAACATATCGTGTGTTTAATCTGCCGCCGCAGGACACGTTTGACTATATCGATGTTATTTTATATTTTTTTTTTCAACCTCACTCGTCAAGACACACACACACGCACACACACACACATCGTGTTAAGTTTTAAAATACACTTCGTCCTATCATGTACGTGCGTCCGTACCGTATGACAAGATAGGTTTGGAGTGATAAAAATTCCATTTTGATACCAACACCGTCCTGTTCACGTGTGTGTGTGTGTGTGTGTGTGTGTGTGTGTGTGTGTGTGTGTGTGTGTGTGTGTGTGTGTGTGTGTGTGTGTGTGTGTGCGTGCGCGCGAGTCCACAGCGGAGGGTAGATAAAGAACTCCTCGGAGAATAAATGTTCAAGATAATCGCGCGACGGTAGTCCTGGTGCCGCCTTCCTGGTGCGCACGTTCTATTATCATACGCGTATACGTATTATTATTATTATTATTATTATGATTATGATTATTACTGTGTGCATAAGGTATAGAGCCGCACCGAGGCTCGATATTACGTTTTTATAGCTCCATTAGGAAAACGAGGGGGAAAGTAGCCTGTGAATAAAAAAAAATAAATATATAAATAAATAACAATAATAAAAAACGCGATAAGTAATGATGATTTCAAAATAACGCTCGTATTTTCCCATCGCGTTCGCGACGACCAACGCTTTCGTGTCCGTCGAGAGCACCGTAACGTCTTAAAAGCCGCCCCATCGACGTGCACGCGGTCGAGAGCGACGTCGCGTACGCCCCAGACCGTTTTAATATTTACTAAAAAAAAAAAAAAAAAATCAAAAAAACGAAGAGAAAAATATTGTTATTGCTTTTGTCAAAATATAGACGCGACTCGCCAAGTACGTATTGGTTATAATTAGAGCGCGGATTTTTATGCACTAAAAAGTATCGAAATATGCCATATAATATGCAGTAAAAATCATGAAAATATGCAAAAAATATGCAGTTAATTTCATTTCATTCATTTTTTTTTTATTTATTTAAAATTTACAAATTAAACTACTTATAATAATTAATTACTCAAATACTAAAAAAAAAATTAGGGAATTTTCTGATTTGTATTTTTAAAATTGTATCTATTATTAAAATGAATAATCATATGCATTTCAAGTTTTTCTTCAGTGAAACTGTTACGTTTATCAGTTAACATATTTTTAAATACCGAGAACGAACGTTCGACGTCAACCGAAGTTGTGGGGGCATATTTGAAGCAACTCAGTATTTTTGGGTCTTGATAAAGATCTTCGAGCTGAACGTTTTTGCCAGATAGTATTGCATTTATTTTTCGTAGAATTTCCAGACCTTTGTTTTTATTGGAAATCTCATTTAATTTTGCAGTAAGTGTTGCGCACCTTTCGGTCCAGGAATAGAATTAATTTTTGCCGTGCCCATACAATTTATTTTTAATTTTTCTACTTGACAAAATATTATTTTATACATTTTTTTTAAATTTTCGCTTCAATATGCAATAAATTTTGAATTTTGTCTAAATATGCAAAAATATGCAATTACATTGAAATATGCAAAAAAAAAATTTCACCATTTTCTTCAAATTATGATGATTCGTGGAGATAACTGACAAAAGTTCAAAAATATTAAAAGGAAACAAATATGCGATTGCATAGAAATCCGCGCTCTAGTTATAATATACGACCTAAACAAGGTCTGTACACGTCACGCGTGTTGCCGCGGAACGCGCGGTACGAAATAATGTTTTTGGGATTTTTCGACGTTCCGCGACGAGCGAATTGTCCGCCGTTGTTTCCGCGCGCGCGAAAAGCACAACGGCCACGGCGGCGGCGTTTCGCGAACGGAAAATCAATATACATCGGATACGATTAATCGTCGGATATTGCCGCGCGCGCCGTGTGATGTGCACACTCCTCAAAGGACGAATCAACCGGAGCGTTGCGCGTTCTCGCCAAACGAACATTTTCGTTATTAAAGTGCGAACGTAATAATACCTACGCGAATCGTTCATCCGAAAGTGTCGCGTGTTTACCAGGCGTCTGTGCCGAACACCGAGGCGGAATCACTGCCGTTATACGGTTTTCACGACGTTTCCGCGATGACGTTTTTCGTAGAACCGTTGTCAACACAAATATATAATATATGTATGTACAGGGTGGAGCAGTGTGTTCCGACGGATTATAATTATTGTAATTTATAAATCAAGTACCTATTAAAAAAAAAAAATGATGAGACATATATTGTATTTCATTCGACACGACGATTGTATTTGATTGTCATCAACGAAAATCCCAACTTTTCAAAATTACATTACACAAGTGGCCTCCTCCACAAGTCGGCTGTCCTTTTTTTCATACCGTCCATAACTCTCTGTAGCATACGCACGTCGATGGCTGTTATTTCCCGTCTAATGTTTTCTTTTAACTCTTGACCGTGTATGTGGCTTATTAGTTAGATTACTTTAGACATCAAATAACCCCGGAAAAAGAAATCAGGTGGCGTCAAATCAGGAGCACGTGGTGGTCAGGCAATATCACCGTTGCGCGAATCACACGATTCGGAAACATTCTTCTAAGAACGGTCATTGAAATACGCGCTATATATGGCTGGTAACACCCCATCTTGTAGTAACCAGTATTTTGAAATTTCTCATAAGTACCAATCTAAAATCGAATTCCGTGAAGAAATATTACCTCCAACAGGAATATTGAGTTGTCGTCGAAAAATTCGCTGTACGGTTATTAGGGTTGTAAATTGCAAATTTCGTTCTTCTTGAAATATTTCAATGAAATTATGAAAAGTATATTTTTTTCTTTTAAACGTGTTTATAGATGATTAGAAATAATATATTGATAAAACACAGAAAATATTGATTATGAATAACTTATCGGTTAGGTATCATTTATCAACCAAGGTATACGAATTAAAAACCGTACCTAAATACTGGTAATAGTCAATGGTTATAAATTTTAAATTAATAATTATATATTTGTATGGTATTTGTATATTGGTATTAATTTTATTATATTTTTGTAACCACGTATCAGTTATAACTTATCAATTGAATCCCCTATTGGCTATTAAACTGTTTTTACCACTTATTACTTTATTACTAATAAAAATATAAATAATTAAATTATTACTTATTAGTTATCACTCAGTAATGGCTTTTGGAGCCAAATTATGGCGACATGTCTTTGTTAATAATTATTTTGTTTATTAATTGTTTTGTTCATATTATTAATTCTTGGACAGTAAGTTGGACTTTACCAAGCTAGTTGTAACTTGTTCAAAGTTACAGTTGAAGCCTATACTTAATTTGTAAGTTATAAATTATAATTATTACTTATTTGCAATTAGCATATTACCTATATGACCATAAACTTTAAATAAATTCTAATATTGCAGCATAATATATTATTACTTATTAAATATAATATGGGGAAAAAAACATGATATTCACGAATGTTTTCGTGATGAACTTGGAAAAAAATAATATTTTTCATGGAAATAAATTTCATGAAATTTTACAACCCTAACGGTTATGATGGATATACATTCAATAATCGTCGTAACGGCAAAAGCGCATTGATTCACAGGCCACGTGTGCGTGATTAGTGACTAAGTAAAACTAAACACCACGAACTTTAATCTGGCGACAAGCTAGTTTAACTCATGTACTTATAAATCGTCAGAACCCGCTGCCCCACCCTGTATATTATATACATAGTAGGTGCTCGATGTTTCCGATGAAATTTAATAACCGAACGATCGTTTAGAGATCTATTTTCAATCGAACAAAATCTGCCACACGGACCGAGAGTATTTCATCATATTTAATTGTGTGAGTTTTACTGCAGTTTTCGGATTCGTATGGATCGTTTAATCACATTTCTACAACATTTGTTTCGAGCGTAATGTGCTATGATGACAAATATTTCTCGGCTCTCGATGATGTCATCACGTTGCTCAGCGTTCTAGATTTTCTTTTGAATATACTCGTCTATGAATGCGAGTGAATATATTAATATACGTAACTATACGTTAATAACATAGATAAACGAGCAATATTTCGCATTGTTCGAGTACGATAGTTTAACCGAGTGCGAAAATCACGGTTCGAGCGTCTTAAAAATTATCAAAGTATAGTAAGCGCTTAAGAACGACTGTTATCGTCTAAAAATCAGATTTGACGAATGCGTGAATATCATCGATTAATTCAGTTTCACGATCACTTTTTGATTTTTAAAGCGTTTATCACTTATCAATATTATAATAAATCGTACAATGTCGTACCTTAATCGTAATGATTTCACACAAGAAATATCAACAGAAATAACGATTTACTGGCCGTTACTAAAACTGACCAACTTACTGCTGCTTATTGCAGTTAAACTCAGAGTGATGAAGTATATAGCATATAATATTATATACATTGTATTTGTGTGTGTGTGTGTGTGTGTGTGTGTGTGTGTGTGTGTGTGTGTGTGTGTGTTTGTGTGTGTGTACGTATATAGTATATATACATAGAAAATAAATACGCGCGCGTAGTAGTAAATACCAAAAAGACCATAGGGTTTCTTTTCAAAATAAAAGCTTGTAGTGAAACGCAATGTTACAAGGGTGGTGGATATGGTTGGGGTGCCGGTATAGTGGAGGAAATCTGGAGATTTCCCGGTGGGCCGGTTGCTTTTTTCTTTCCGTCTCCCCCCTCCGGCTACCAGCTACTTGCTCGTCGGTTTTTTCTGTCTCGGTCTTTCCACCCTTCCTCTGTCTCTCTCGTATTATCTCTTTCTCTCTCTCTCTCTCTCTCTCTCCCTCTCTGTCTACGTCACTCTCTCTCTCTCTCTCGCACTCCGTCTCGGCAGTCTATCTTTCTTTATATCATTGTTATCTCATCTGTGAGAAGCCTCCAAAGAATGGCAGTCGCCCGGAAATGCGGAAGAGAACAAATTTAATGAAATTTCAGTACACTTTTAACGTTGTGATATCCATCGTGATTAAACATTTTCGCCATGTCTGTTCCCTGTCTTTCGCACGCGTTCGATTCGCACATAAGGCTCAACCAAGTTCGAGTATTATTTCGTTGTCCTCCGCATGTTTGGGAATTAAACGCAATCATAATAATAATAACAATAAATGTAATATAAATGTTTTTTTTTCCACGAATCGTGCAAGTTTTATAAAACAACAAGAGAAAAAAATGCATCGATCGTAGACGTATTTTTAATACGTCTTCATTTTAAATTTCCACGCTACAATATTTAATCATTCCTACACTACGATTATTATAATGTGGTATTTTTTGTGTTTGTCAATTTACCTTAATATTTTGTCGCTCTTAAATGCAATAAAATTATTGTTACTATTATTATTATTATTAATATTATTTTATTTTTTTATATCAAAGAGACCGTTGTCGGTTTACGGACAAACGAAAAATATCCGACCGTGGAGAATACGATTTGGTCATATTATGTTTTTTCGAAAAACGACGAAAAGTTTTCGTCGCGCAGTCAGTATACGTACGTACACGCGTGCACGCGCCGCGGTGACTGGCCGAACGCCGGACGAAATAATTACGAGTCGGTTAATGTGCACGATTATTTGTCTCGGCGCGACTCACCGCTGCTGACATCAGTATAAAAGAGGAATTTTTCAAACGGATAATGGACACTCTCGCGCTTTTTGTCGTTTAAGAAATGCGACACACATTCGGATGCCGGCCCGGGGCGATTACGTATTCCGTTCACGTTTCGTTTTACGTGTTTTTGAATAATTTTCAAGTGTTAATCAACAGACAATGGTCAGCCGCGAAACCATCGTCGAAATAATAAAAACACGTACACTTTGTCACTAATTCTGTTGACAAATCGATGTTTCTCGCTCCTCTGGGATTTCAAATTAAAAATTGGTTTAAATTTCGGTCTCATTTCCACGTCGGTTTTTCTACGCCGCCGTCCGTGTAATATTAATAGGCGCGCGCAAACGTACGAATTCGAAAACACCGTATGACGCATGCGCGTGGTTCAAAACGCCGGACAAACGGTTTGTTAATTATTGTAATTTGGAAAAAAAAAATCCGGTACAGCGTGCTGCTGGGGAGTCGAGTAGGTATACACGCCGAACGCCGAGCTTTTAAATTACCCTCTCGGAAATGAAGCGTGCAGGTCATCGTTTGAAAGTCGTTCGTTTTCGTCTTTAAAAATGGAAATTTTGAAAATGAAAATTTCGAAAAAAGCGTAAAATATTCCTATACAATAAATACATATTATAAAGTCTTTGCGAAAGATCGTTGAAAAGTTAAACGTGAACGAGATATCGTTTATCACTATAATAATTGTGACCAACATTTTTTTTTTAAACAAAGTTGCACTCGTACGTATTCGTTATCAATTATTATAGCTTTTTGATGAATTCTACGTCTGCACAAAAAAACTCGTTTTCGCGTAAACCGATTTAATTTTTAGTCTTCGTTATTTTTATTTTTCATTCGGGCGTGATTTGAAAAACGTTTTCGTGTGTGTTTTATAGAATACGTGTTTTTTGCAAAGTATACTTTGGACCGATAAATCACAATACGTAGCCGATATGTTTACAGAGGTAATTTTAATTATATCATTACACACACACACACGCGCGCTCGCACACGAACACACAAGCACGCACGCACACACACCTGCATAAACGTGTATTGTGTGCGGTATTATTCAATTTATTTTATAAAAGTAATTTTGCATCGGTTTGATATTTAATTATTATTTTTTTTTTTTGTACGCATATGAAATACGTAGTCCCAGTGTGGGTAGTGGTTCCCTTTAAAATCGTTTCCTTTTATGTTCGGTCTTCTATTTCTAAACTGTGTCTCGACGAATCTCTACAGCTGCACCGCCTTCGCCGCCAAGCTGCCACCCTCCGTGTGCACCATCTACAGACGTTATGAGAAATACTGTTTTTTTTTTTTTTTTTTTTTTTTTTTACCTCCGTTCGCCGTCGACGCAAAGAGAGTGCGTAGCCGAGTAGACCGAGTTCTGTTTGTTTTCTTTTTGATCTTCTCGAACTTGAACGAGACTGTTCGTACGTTTTCGTAATTATTAATTTGCATCGTTTTTCGAATTAAACGAGTATATATATATTTTGTAATAAATAATAATATTATAATCGTTATTATTGTTCCGATCTCGCCGAACATATTACATTCGAGCGTTCCCCGACGGAACGAAATAATTCATTTGAACATAATATATTAGCTCAACCGATTAGAAATGAAATTTTCATGTTCACTTTGGTATCGATTTTTTACCCAGGTAAGATTTATAATTACAAAAAATTATCGTACTCAATTACGTCCGGCGGAACGTCCGGGGGTGTTATCGTTGCGAGTCGTGTTTTCGCGACTTAATATCTCAAGACACGCGTGGCGTCGTTGCCGGTGTAAACACGATCGAACGCGTTATACGTGTGTCTCCGTCTCGGGATCTCGTCGCGGGTTTAACGTCGTCTCGGACGGGATGCGGCAAAAAACAAAAAAAAAAAAAAAAACAGAAAAAAACTCACGTATTATTCCGTAGTCGTTGTTTTACGGCGGGGGCGCATCGTCGAATTTCTCCGGCCAAACGCACCGCGAAAATACCCGTCGTCAATGATACACGATTATGGAACACGACCAAAACGGCAACCATGTCGGTCATAATAATATTGTGTACGTTGTTTCGTCACTAGTCGATTTTTTTAAATACTTAAAATTTTGGAAAGATGAATACATACCCAGTGAATTCTACGACATGTGCGTATTATTTATGCGAACAATTAAGACAAAAAAAAATAAAAAAAGACGTAGAAGATAATAATATCACGTCCACCCGGCGGTTATTGTTGTCGTATACGTCACGCAAAGGCTTGACGTATAACAACACAAAAACAAGGCGTTTGTCCGGTTGTCGTACACCCTAACCGTTTAACAAGCGTGTAAAGAAAAACCTATTAATTGGCCCCGACGACTACCTTCTCAAGTGACAAAGAATACGATCTAGCACTGCTTAATTGCATAGTCGAAGCAGGCTTTTTTTTTTAAAGGCCTACTTCCTCGTACAGCTCTAAAGTTATTATTAAGGCTCGGAAGTTATTGCACTAAAAATCTTTAAAAATTGATTGCATTATTGCACTAAAAATTACCCGAAATGGCGTTTAAAAATTGCACTTAAAATATTTTTATATTGACTTTTAACTTTAAAAAAATACTAAATAAATGGTATAAGTAGTGATAATGCCTTATTTATTTAATTAGAAAATTACATTAGGTACAATTATAAATACAATTTTTAAAATATTAAAAATTAAAATTAAAAATGTAATTGAAAAAATGTTCAATATAAAATAAAACTGTATGGTTAGGACGAAACTGGACGAAACTTTGGCCGGATTTTTATGAACCCGCAAGCAATTTTATCAAAATTTTAAAACATTTTTTTCTTTTTTACAGTCAAAAATTGTATACCTTAAAAATGATTGCACTGCACGATAAACGATTTCTTCATGTTCTCAAACTCACATTATTCCTGATAATTGTCAAATAGGTATATAAAATTGTACTATAAATGAGAAAAATCAATAAAATTGCAATTAAATTTAAAAATGCCCAAAATTGCCAAAAATTGCATTAAAAACTTTTAGATCTTAATTCGTGCTCTTGAGAAACAAATTAAAAACGTACTTGGCAACAAATCCAAACAATAGGAAAAAAGTTGCAAATGCAATAACTTCCGAACCCTAGTTATTATACACTCGAAACGAAAAAGATCCAGCTAGCACTGGACGTTTCGAGCGTGAGGTAACCTTTACCTAAACGATATTGTACTTCTCTCCTCAAACCGACGAAAAAATTATCTAGCACTGGATTGAGTTTTGAAATACGATATTTTTGAAATAGGTACCCTTTTTGTTAAATGTACCTGTAACTTTCTCGTATACTCTCGTGAGTACGTAAAATAGAAAAATGGTCAACACCTTTTATAATTACAATTAAAACTTTTTTTTTGATTAAAGACAAAGAAAAAATATTATTAATACAAAAAAAAAAACCAAAGAATGACCGATCACTTCAAATTCGTAAATCGGGCAGCGTTCCGTCCTTCACAACGATGGCAGCAGAACGAACGATCATCACGTCTTGCGGGGGCGTTTTATTCTGTCGCAATCTGTCCGGTCAACATTTCCTGAAGGTGGTGTGTGTGTATGCGTACGTGTACGTGTGCGTTTGCTGAAAACATATTAATTTCATGTTTATAATAATAATAATGAAATTAAATTAGGTGTTACGTATCGTCTATGTGATAATACGACACGAGCGTCCGAGTCGGCGGCGGGGGACGTAATTAATCTGATTTGTGCATCGACAAACGATACGATTGCGGGAAGACCGTGTGAACGGCGAAGGGAGGAGAAATAAACACTACGGAAAGGAACGGACGGATAAATGAAAAACAGACGGACGGACGCAGAGAGAAGAAAAATAACGTTTTATGGTCGGACGGTGTCGGATCGGAAAATCGGGCGGTCGACAAACCGTTGTATACACGCGGCCCGCACGCGAGGATAATAAGTAAATTGTAAACCGTTTGAAACGGGCATTCGGTAAGATCATACGACGCCGAACGGAAAAAGCAACGGGATCGCGCCGCCGCCGTTTACGACTACGATTTATCGCGTACGACCGCAATATAACAATAACGTTTACGACGCGTCCTTTTTTTTCCCCTTTTTTTCCCAATCTTTTTACGCGCCCGTTTCTTTTAATTATCACGTCCAGATGTCGGACGAGCGACACACTGCACGACCAGCGTACTTAATGTTATGTTATTACGCTACACACACGCAATGATTGGTAGGTGTATTGATTATATATTGATAGTCAGGTGATTTAATCTAAAAAAAACAAAAATTCAATTTTATAAGTTTTGTAATATATTTCATAATTATTTTTTCAAACCTGTAAATTTGTTGCATTGAGCCTCCAAATTGTTTTAATATTTTCGGCATCCATTACCTCCGACGATTATCCGAAAGAATATTTTTGTATGGCAAAAAACGTCTTTCCACATCAGCTAAAGTTATGGGGGCATTCTTGAAATAAATAAGGTCATTTTTCATGTCAATTGTATTAAAATTCACATAATTTTGCTAAATATGCATTTTTATGCACAAAAAAAAACCATGAATATGCAACTTTTAAGAAAACTACCAATATATGCAAAAATATGCAAAATTTAAATACCAAATTTCAATTCATTAAGTTATAGAACAGATTTTTAGCTCACCTAGCTATAAATAGAAGACATAGAAAAAAATATGCAAATCCTATAACTTCTCATCCCTAGTTATTACGCTACACACACGTCGTCGCTCGGAGATTTACTCGATCGATGACTCGCCGTTCCGGTCGGGTCCCACCGCACGACCGTGCAAGATGAGCCGAAGATACGTGTATTCAATACGTCATATATTATCATGCAACATGTACTCGCACTAATGTTTGTCGTCTGGGCCGGTTTTAAGGGAGGCACCGGTGGGAAATTGCCCGGGGGTGGCACATTTTTCGGGAGGCACTCTTTGAGGGCGGCAAAATTATCTCAGATAAAATAAACGAAAAATTAATTTTTTTTTGTGAACAAGAAGATTTTTCAAAAATGATTGTACATTTTTTTTTTCACTTCACACATACATAAATTTTTTCGACCTATATTGTATTGCCATTTTAAATAAAGAAAAATAAACGTTATTAATATCATCAAGTAGAAAGGTGTCTAAATTGGTTTTTTATTTGTAAAACTAAGACGTGCGGCAAGACGACGATTATTGTCGAAGAAACCGGTTTTCAACGGACAAACCAAACTTTTAACACTCGCGGCAACGCGACGTTTTGTATTTTGTCACGTATATTTCTTGCGGATATATTTTCAGTTAAAATACTTACTATTAACCTAACTATTTATTGTTTTTTTTTTTTTTTTTACTAAAAAACACGTGTTAATCAGGGGTTTTTTTTTATAACATTCGCTCGAGTATCTCATTGCATACACATGCATAATAACTATAATGTGATAGTGCACCACGCACACGATACGATAATTATTATTATTATCGACGATTCGCACGAGCTGCACGTTATTACGACGTATAAACACGTTGATGTCACGGTTAGTGTTTTACAGTCAGGCGTCTTCGAGACTAGAGACGATTGAACATCGAGTCGTCGATTATAATATTATTATCCGTCGCGACACGTCCCGCCGCCGTTTCGTTCTTAATCTTTTTCCGAATCCCGTCACCCGAACACCGTCGCTTTCGGATTTCACTCGAAACACTCGGGCGTGTGCAAACTGTTTCCGGTCAATTAACATTCCTCTCACCGCCCTCCGCCCCGCCCGCTCAGAAACCGTTTAGTTCGTTCGAAAAGAGTCCGAATGAAAAAAAAATAAATAAAAATAAAATATATATATATATAATCATATTTTTTTTTTTTTTTGAATGTCGTGCACGACGCGGATCGTTAGCAGTTTTGCAGTAACAACGATAAGCGCGTACGCGAAAACGCCGGGACCTTTCACGTCCGACGAGAGTGTGTTATAATATTAATATCTCGTATTATTTGATTGTAATATACGAGTCGATACATGCGCCTCTGTACGCGCGGAATAGTATCGCCGCTTTTTCGTTTTCAAAATATAAATCCATCTCGACAACTGTCCCGCATATTCCTGGGCATAAAAACGAAAATTTTTCGAATTTCGTAACTCGTCCGGTGGCGGATAGAATCTCTCTCGTAAACTTACGATCCAGCGGCCTCAAATTTTTGTAGCTGTGCGGACTTTCAAATTTTCAAAAACAACTTGCAGGCCCATTCACTTAATAAACAAGTACGAAATGCAAACCCAAACATTAATAGACGGAAATATATGTATAACGTACACATACGTATGAAAGTAATAACTAATTATCGGTAAAACACTCTGTACGCGTTAACAAACATTTTTTACGAAAAATAATAATAAATAAATAATAACTTTATTGTATTCACGTAGCTATTGTATTCATTTTTTTTCAACTATTGCTCAAAGAGAACTCAAAAACAAGTGGTCAAAGTTAAAAAATTCAACGCGATTTTTCACATTGCTTGTTCCGTGCGAGATAGTTAATGTCTGGATGGGAAAAGTAGACAGTTTTAGCTTCTTCAAATTGCTCTAAACATTACATTCACAAGTAATTTATTGATTTAAAACCCAAGATTTCATCGATAAATAATATAAAACCATGATATTAACTAGATAACAAATTAATAAATAAATAAATAAATAATAATAATTATAATTCAGAGTTCAAGTGTGTCAAGACTAAATATACGTAGATTGAGGTAAGTGTGCTAAATAGTCCTAAAATTTGGAAAACACTGGTTTAGTTTTTCGAAGAGCTTTCACGGCCCAGAGCCATAGTTCTCACTATCACTCGTAGCCTATGGTCCGTGGATTGGGAACCACTGCTATAGCCTATGACGATTCACGAATATCAATAATTACAGTAATCAGTGTTAAACTGTCGGGAAACTCGCAGAATACGATTTACTTCTGAAACTTTTTCTTTTTCTTTCTACCGAAAATACATAATAATAATAATAATAATAATAATAACAATAATACACGTCGACGAAGAAAACGTCGAGGAAAGGTATCGTTTACGTTTAATCGACGCTCACGCAGGCGTGTAATACAATACGGAAATCTAATCGCAC